>OY728147.1:1401420837-1403920837 GCA_963277665.1 Viscum album | reverse complement strand
TGACACTAGTACCCTTGGGGAGACTCAATGGATGGTTTCAAGGGAATTATTTGATAAAAATTACACGATTGATGCTAGGTCCCCTATGTAGGATACTATATATGGACTCAGATGTTGGTGCATTACTATTCACATGATTCTTAATGTGACACATGGGATATCATTCTAGGGTCAGAATGGATAATCTCATTGGAATTGGTTAGTGGTGGAGCCCCTTAATCATTACCTGGAATATCCTACCAGATTTTAATTGATAGGATCATGTTGAATATCTTTTTTATTATCATTAAAGCATATGATCTAGTAAATTCCAGACCCATAAAAACATATTAGAATGAAAAAAGTGAAATTAAAAGTCAAATTATCATGGGGTTATTGGAAAATCGACAGTGAATTATGCCACACATATCTACATTCACCATTACTTCCCAGCAATTAGGATTTGTAAAAGATCAAAACATACCTTTCTCATGGAAAAATTTATTGAAAAACACAAATGCTACTTGGTTTGCTTCTTGACATGTGTGGGAGACTTCCAAATAGAGGTAAGCACTCTTGTTGAGAATATAAACACAATGAGGTATATTTTTCAAAGGCAAATCTTGTGTCCTCCCCATCAAAACCTTCATAGTGACATTAGAGTCAGATTCAAGCCACAATGGTTTCAATTTATAATGAACAACATAGTCAATACATTATATCATGGCCAATATCTCAGCCACATATGCCATTATAATTCCAGTGGAGTGATAAAATCCCTCTTTACTAATCCACAATGCATATTTAAAACACCTCCATATCATGAGGTGCCTGTAATTCCTATCATGTTCAAATCAACATTAAATTTTAATTATGTAACAATTGGAGGAATCAACCAAATCTATTTAACCATTCTCGGTTTCCTCAGCCGATCTACAACGCCCAACAGTCCATTTGATGTTCAACTTCTGGATCATGTTGAACATACCTCCAAGTAGCACCACTGATGCCGCATAGACTTCAATGTGTAGCCACATCATCCTTTAATGAATGGATGTTTTAATTTCATTGAATAGTATATGATTACGGGCATTCCAGATGTGATAAACCACCGCTACAGGTTCTGCAAGTAGCAGGTGGACATATTTCTCATTGTAATTGGCCATACATAAAGCCTTCATGCACTGTTCGAGATGGTTGTTCCTATCAAATTCCTTGTCAAAACTAATTCCAATATATTTTCAAAGTGTATGAGAAATGTAACATGCAATGAACAAGTGATTTTTATCCTCTTCATCATGGTGGCATAGATTGTAAAAGGAGGCCATTTCAAATTTAGCCTTTATAATTTGATCCATAGTGGGAAGACATCCCTTCTATATTTTCTATATTAATACCAACAATGAGGAGTGAAATAATTAAATATGAAACAACATTAACCACACTGGTGGTTGGTTTGCATCACCACATTCATGTTTCTAAAACCATTTTGCATTAAAATTACATGGATGTTTGTACTTCCATATGATAGTATCATAATCCATAAAATTATAATTCTAATTTTCCATACTGATCAAATGAGTAATTCTATCAATCCTGGAAATCTGTGATATCAGAATTGTAATTGACGTCCGAGTGTCTTCTATAGGAACATCAATTACATCCTTAAATAGTGTATCCGGACATGTTGTTGTCCAATAGATATGTTTAGAATCCCTACTCAAAATATAATTGCTGTCATGAGTGATTTTTATGAAGGACGACTTAAGGGATGTCCAGACATAGGATGTGTGGTGATATTTGTATCCATTTAGAAGTATCTCCATGAATCATTCCAACAAGAACTCATGTGAATTGTCACTAGATATGATATTCCAAATTAATTTCCCAGTCATTCCATCATAAAATATCCTGAGGTCATTGATTCCAAGGCCTCGCATTTCTATGGGTTTAATGCACACAGACAAAGGAATAATGACAATCTTACTCTCATGAATGGAGCATTCCCATATAATTTTTTTGATGATTACTTGATTCTATTTCACAAGATACATTAGACATTTATTGAGTGAGAAAGAGTAAACAATCATAGCATTGATCATAGAGATAACCAGAAACACCCTTGAAGTAAGGGAATTATATTCACCATTACATTGTGAAATTTGGTTGATAATTCCTATCAATATGATTTCAAGGTATTTCCTCTTAACCAATCCATATTAAAAATGCACTCTATGATAATTAAAATTACGTGAGGCCATCTTAATTCCATGTCTTAGGGATATCTTATTTTTTTTATGCTCACACTATCACTAAAGACAATTAAGTTTTTATCCCAACTTATTAACTTCAAACTAACCTCCTTATATTGAGAAAAGAGACACTTAATAAAAACAATGGTTTTTAGGGCTGACCAAAAACATGTATATCATTTTCAATGAATAGGTGTTAAGGGACAAGATTGTACCGTCCATCATTGATTTTCATATAAATTCCTATTTGAGCTATCTCATTGACACATTTTCTCATATAATATTCTACAATGTAAAATTGCATCCCTAACAATGGATCACCATGTCTCACGCCCTTTGTGCATTGAAAAAATCCCCTCGGTGCACCATTGATACAGATGGATAGCTTGGAGGATTGAAGAATGTAATTAACGAGCATGATGACTTCCACTAATAATCTATTCCATTTATGATGTTAAAAATAATTCTCCATTTTAGTGTATCAAATTTCTTTGATATATCAACATTGAATGCAATGTTTCCATCTTTCGTTGGTCTCCACATCATGTTGAGTCCTTCTAATGCAGTATAAAAATAGTGTGGAATGGTCTAGAACCTATGGGTGTTGTCTTACTATGATTTTATCCCAAAATATTCATCAAAACCATTTTATCCTATTATAATTTCTATCTACCGGTAATGATAAAGGGAAGAGTCCAGATTCCAATGCTTTGTTTATATTTCTAAGATATAGTTTGGGAAGTGGAGCGATCCCATAATTAGGACTCTCATGGAAATAGTTGTTGGGAAATTATTAGTTTATTACATTGATCTTGTCTATTAAATTTTTGTCTTCATGTAATTGTACCATCACATGGACATTCATGAATTATTGTATCGTTTGACTTTACCTCTTTTATTTAGTTATTTTGTTATTATTCCATTATTATATATTTTATTCTTATTTACCATTCAATTGTTTACTGATTTACACTAGTAATACAAAAATGTGACTATGAACAAGATGGTATAATCTCCCCTAATGCACTACTATTGTAACCTCTCAAATAAAATTAATCCTATTGAATATGTAGAGGGAAATTTAAGGCCATGTAGAGACTGGTACCGCCACTGGTTTAGTGATCAGTTTGGGTTGGGATTTTATAATGTAATATTATATAGTTTCTTTTCCGTTATATTTCAATTTTGGATTTATATAAGGGGGACTAGAAATATTTCATTTCTTGGTAAATACTCATTCATTATCCAATTAAACCCATGTTTGGGGAAAATTATAAGTTGCATGTGATGATATTATTTTTCATTTTGTTAATACTTTTAGTTGTTTTTTATTTCCCCTTGATTGAATGGTTTTCTTTCCACTACATATATATTATTTGAATTAAAATATTTACCCATTTCCTTGTACGACAAGGAGGTAGCATTAAATTAATCTTGATAAGATCATATGAATCCAAATTTCCTTCAATGGTAGAAACTACAATAACATGTTTATATTTTACATGTTTAGATATTTTCTTATCATTTCATTCTTATATATCGTGTTTAGGTAACTTATTATTAGTATTATCCTCCTATCTTAATATGATTTATGTTTTTTAGAGTAGGATGAAACACTCAAGATCTGGTTAGAAAACAGTAAACTTATACTTTGTATTGTTTATGTGCACCTTATATATTAGAATATGATAACCCAATCAGTCTAATAATTCTAACCGAACCTTTTATATCCAATGGATATTTAATAAATTTAAAGGAAGTTAAAATTTCCTTTTATCCTAAATATGTTGGATATAGTTTCATGGGATACAATTTTGAATTGGTAATGTGTATGGGTTCTTTATAATTGTGAATAGAGTGACCCATATAATCAAACCATTATAGATAAACTTTATATACCAATATTATATTGCATAAATGTTAAGGTTATTGAATTTTCATTTATTTGGAACAAATAGGACATAGTTAAATGGGTAATTCTAGAGACCTGTAATCTATATGGTTGTTTTATACATTTAACAATGGTCAACTATAAAACAGAACCAATTGATATGAAAATCGTATTTAGAAAAAAAATGTAAATTTTCCTCAATATTGACTATAAATGACTTGTATGAATTTATAATGTTCATACCTATTTTATTTATAGAATAATGAAACATATAAAAAATATAAAATGTAAATCATTCCCATGTAGGTCAGTTGGGGAATGTAATAAATATTTTGAAACAAATAGATGTGACTTTTAAAAGTGTATTGTTTAAAATGTTCGGATTTCTATTTTTTTATCCAAAAATGTATAAATGATACAATCATAAGTCACCTTTTTTATAATACTTGGTGCATAACCATATGGGTGGCTTCTTATTCTTTCTATATAGATACTTTTAGATGTGTCCATAGCCGTATATATGTCTTTTTTTGTAAACATATATTGGATTCCTTTTAACTTGTACCCCATAAATTAATAGATTACCTATATTTTCCTTTAGATATAGTAATGTGAGACCTGAAATCTTTTATTGGTGTTTAAATAGAGATTATGCGATAAAATGGATTATTATGAAATCATGCTAATGAATAATAATTCTTAAAAGGTAATTTTAATGTTACTTGCTTGTTGTATTTATGGAGTTGTTTAAATAAATGTTCTATATTATCCTTTTTAATGGGGTTAAATTTTTATAAAATATAAACATGAAATTTTTAAGTAATTAAATGTTTTTCTCCTAACATAAAATGGATCATTGTGTGGGGTTATTGGACTCCCCCATATGCATAGTTAGTTGTAGTTCTTCATTTGTTTTTGTTGTGCTCTAGTATAAAACTGGAGCATAATAATTTTACATAGGACAATCTCTTATTGGTTTGACCAAAGTGATAGAGTCTGGAGCTACATAAAATTTCATTGGAATGACCTCATATTTTGTTAAATCTTTTATCTACTGTAATGGGAAATCCCATTTTATGTAGCTCCATTATATCTTAAAGAACATACTAGTTTCATATTTGTAGTTTCACATACATGGTGTTGTTTGGGTTCCATTAGCCCTCATAGGACTCTTATTCTCTAAAATGACACCATTTTCAAGATGGTTGGTCAGTCATTCATTCGACCCTATTTACGGGTTTGAGAATCAGGTCATGCTCATTTATAATAGGGTAGACCTTTCTTGGGAATAGCTGACCACATGGTATGTCATGGGATCCTCATCATTTCCATTCGTTGTTGAATGTGTAGGTAGGACATCATCTTGTTAAACATTAATCCGATTAATAAAATCATGTGTAAATAATCATTTTGGACCATTAGATACTTTAATTCATATGGATGATGCACATATGGATATTATCACGGTGGTATATTTTTCTTGTGTCATCTTATGGTGGTGTGCATCAATATAAATGATAGGTAAATTATTCCTAAATTATATATCAAACCATTTGTGTTAATTTATATTCATTTATTATAAATATTTACACCATGTGTACCAGTCCGCATTTGGAATAATATGAATTGAGAATCTAGCAAAAATCAGACTCATCACAATGATAGGGATAAAATTCTATAAGGATCACATGTTTGATTCATTAGTCTCTTGTTTTGACATTTAAAAATACTTAATTAAAATGTGATAGTGTGGATCATATAATATTCATGTGTATGCCTTCGTTTGATTCTATTTTCCACTTTTATGTAGCTGGTTATCTCCTTCTATATTGTAAAATGATTCTTTATGTGTTATTTTCACCCCCAGAACTCTATTAAGTGGTCCATGGAGAATGTTCCATGGAATTACATCATTTTCACTTTCAAATTTGATGTTTTGAACACTCCTACAGTCGGGAGGATCGCATCAACTCTGCCTAGATGTTTCTTTCTATGTAGATGGAGCAAAACCTAGGGGACCATTTCAAACTGGTAGGATTTCATAAAATACATTATACCCAATAATCATTCCCATTTATTTCATTGCATTCTTGAGGACACAAAATTGTTTTTCATGGATGTACAAAAAACCTAAGAAGATGTTTTTAGTCATGGATTTACATCTGTGGTTAATTTCAAATTGATTATAAGATTCCTCTTATTTTATGGTCCTTGTAACAAGGTGATTGAAATAAATTGGTGGGGCTAGCTGAGCATTTCAAGGAAGTCGACCGGTGGGAGTTTGATTGTACTTATCCAAGAATTAATGGTTATGAACGTCTTGGATCCTTACTAAATTATTTTTATTTAATATTCTTAATGTTTCATAGATCATTTCTTTTAAGGATTTCCGAAATCTTTATATTGTAATCTCACATATGGATGACCAATTACATTATCTTGGCATCATCCAGGTACATTGGGAGAATGATGGTCTTATAGAACACATTACTTGGTATAATATGTTATGTTTGTTTGGGAGGATTGATTATTGTTACACTTTGTAAGGGGGGGTTTTCATAAGGCATTGATATCATTGAGTTATATAAAGGTTACATATTAGAAATTCCTTAGATAGACTCATGGATTATAACTATTTTCCTATGGACTAGTCCATGAGGCGTGAGTCATTTTGGTTGTAGTCAATGTTCTTGAGGTTGAATGTTTGGATTGTATCAATAAAAACATCGGGAACATTGAAGGTGGTATACCATGTATAATCATATTGGTTTCTAGATGTTGGCTCTGTGGTCACCCAATTTTTTAGTCGGGCACACAAGAAGTTCTTTTACCTTTATAATCCAAATGTTTCATATCATGTGTTGTTCCATGTACAATCTAGGGCATAACGGTTTTGAAGTGAATTTTTCTAGAGATATCAATTGAAAATGGGTATTTTCACTGGTGACCATGCACGAAGTTGTTTAGAGGTTTTTTATACATAACCATCACGTATTTCATTGAAATTCCACTTCCTTTTAATATGGGAGCCTCAAGGGTTGTCTAAAAATCATAATGAAACATGGTAGACATCTCTCCTTCTATATTACAACATTGGGGAACATCTTGTAGACATTTTCATGTAAGGAATATGTAATGTATATGTTGGGTACATCATTTATATTATGATTTGACCAATCCCATTTAAAAGAAGTATATTTTGAATCAAACTTTCAATATAATCATGTCACGTGTCATGAATGTTGTTAGTTCCATTCAACCATGTCTTGAATTATGATTACAATTGTAGAGTTACTATTATTCAAAAATTATTCTTAAGTGACAATACCATGATTTATATGATGAAAAAGTGATTGTACCTCTGGTAATACTTGCTCAAGTAAGCGCTCTCTGGGTGTTTTGGTTATAATGGGTTAGCATTGTCCAGATCATACACACCTAGTGTTCCATTTTTCAGGTGATTCTTGAAGGTGAATTGGGAGTTTCGAAATACAAACCAAATTATAAGTAATATTTATTGATCAAAGTGTGTCAATTTATGTTCTCATAATTTTATAAACATCTCTTGGGGATGAGAAATTCTAATGTGGGGATTTTATAGCATCCCATTTTCTGGACAAGATAAAATTACAATGGTATTTTCTATATTTTCATTTGGTGGATGGTTTTTTAGTAAACTAGGATTTAAATTTATTATTTTTCAGTGTAATTACATTAGTTACTATTTTTTAGACATGGGTGGATTCCATATGAGTTTCTTGTGTGTTTCATTTAGTTTTGAGAGCATTGAATCTTGAAAATGATAGGATATGGTTCTCTGAATAGAGAACATGATTTTTTTAAAACCATGTGATGCATAGATGAAAATTAGGATTCTTTACCAATGAAACATGTATGAAGAGATTGGGATTCCCATGTGGTTCCCCAACCACGTGTCTAGCCCATATGGTTACTTCCACTTTGGTAATAACCTAAAACTATTCAACACATTATTAGGGCATGGTTTGACAAAAAGTGTAGACAAACCATGAAACTATATTTGAGGGGGGAAATTACTATTTTCCCTTGATGATATCTTAAATAACTTATTTGTTTTTACTCCCCTCCTCCATTATTTTTCTCCTTCTCTACCTCATTTGTGGGATCTTATCCTCCCCCTCCATGGTTTTTTTCAATCTCCACCAACTGGAAGAAAAATATCTAATGGTTGGATGTGATGGATCCATAATAGTAATCTCTTAAATTTTCTCTAATAAATTTCAAGGATCATATTCCATTGGATACACTATTTATGTGTAATATACATTCAACCATTTTTATGCAGTTTTTTGAATACTTCCATTTCATTAATTGTTGGTATCAATATTCCTTGATAACAGATTAGTAGAGTAACACTACATTGAGTTAAGTGGCCTACGATCTTTCCCACTATTTTATAGAATTTTAAATAATGTGTTTTCATTTTTCTCATAATACCATTTATAATTGTATAATTATTACATTATAATTTAAATAAAATTATATTACATGTCTTTTATGACCCCACCTTATAGAGGAACTCATCTATGGGTCATTCTCTAAGTCTTTGTCCACCCCATGTGGTGTGCCTTCCATTAAAGGACATCTTCGCCATAATGTAAATTGTTAATTCATAATGTTTGAGTTGATTTTTTGTCAAATGAATTCATCTGTTTAGTTAAATTAATAAAAATTTATGTCCATTTGTTTTCTTCTTGAGATTAATACATCAGACATTGTAAATTAATTACATATTCATAATTCTTTTCCGTAGAAGATGAAATTCCCTTTCATTGTGATAACTTCAATAGCCCATTAAGGGTAATTAATCTCAATAGTATTCCTTCAGTGATTAATTTACATGAATATTTTCCAAAACATGTTCATACCATGTACCTATTCCTTTGATAATGTGGTTAAATTAAAACAACATACCATGTTCATAACATATATTCCTTATGCCTTTAATGAGATATAAAAATGGAAATTTCTTGAAACAATGACATTTTGATTCAAATAGTTGAGCTTAATAATTTTTCACTCTTTCTTGAAATATTATAAATTCATCACTAGTATATTTTTTTTCAATGTTCTAGGGTAAAATGAGGGGTTCTGACTTAAGTACCCTTGGATGGTCTCCCATTCATTTCATATTAGAAGTGTTAATGGTTTGTAAACACAACAAGATGAACACAATTTGTTCATATGCCATGTTTAATGAGTGTTATTTATTTTACCACCAAATTTGTGATGCCAATTCCAGAATGGATACACTATGGACGGGATTTAAGGAATTATTGATTGAAATATGCCTTGAAAGAGACGTGGGCCCCTATGTATAATACTAGGTACACACTCAAAGGATGTAATGTGAATTTTCACACCATGCATGGATTGACACATGGGACAACTTTACAAGGTCACCATGAATGGTCTCCTTCTCTTTGGATGGATTTGTATATAGTCTAATGATACTTGGAACATCATAACTGATTGTTATTGATTGGATTAGAGTGTATCTCTATATTATTAATTCGATTTCTGATTGGAATTAATGAAATGTTTGAGGATTGTTTTTAAAATGATAAATGATAATTATATTTTTTAATGTGTTGGGATGTCTCATCCATGACCTATAATAAACATTGGAATATTCTACCTTATTACATGTTTTCACTCCTATCATATAATTGTTGGATCCATCAATTCAGACACACCAACTTAGCCCTATGTATGTAATTGTAAATCTATCCATGTAGAACCCATTTCAATGATTTTATTTTATTTCTAATTTTTTTATTGATTTAATATATAATGGAACACTAATTGTTAATACTTAATAGTATGGAATAGTCTAGAAACTATTTGTGTTGGCTGACTAAGATTTTTTTTATACAAGGATTGTGATCCATTTGTACCCATTAATAATTGATTTCAATGGGTAATGATAAATGGAATAATATCATTTATAATTCTTAATTTACATTACTAGTATGGAACATGGGAAGATGAATGAACCTATACTCAAGAATAATTGGTGGTATTAGTTTGGATGTTATTATTTAAATACATTGTACTATCCTATTTAATTTTCTTCAGTTGGTACTGTTAGCACCACCTAAACATTCATTAATCATTGTATAGCCGTCCTTGGACCCCTGTATTTAGTTATTTTGTTATTATTCAGTTGTTCTTTATTTTATTATTATATCACTTCATGTTTTTAATTGATTTACCACACATATAAAGTTGTGAGACTCTATCCATGAGGGTAATTTAACCTTAGTATACAATCATTAGACCCTCAATTCTTGTATACAACCCCTATCTTATGGGGGGAGCGCTAGGGGAAATGTCATGATTGGTCCTACTGCCAGTTTATTAGTATGTTTACTTGAGTTGTTACAGAACCAATATATCCTATATATGATTCTTCTATTATGTTAATATTTTATCGTTAATACATATCCTTCCTCTATAAATTGGTAAATGAATTCATTTTTCATGTGTTCATCAAACTAGTACTTCTAAAATAGATGTAAATCATTTTTAATTAATAACACTAACATATTTAAATAATGATGAATTTATTGTTGATATATGATATTAATTAAATTATTATAATTCTATAAAGAAGATATATCATATAATTTATTGTTATTCCATCCATTGGAAAATGATAATATCATTTCTTCAAATGTGTGGATTAATAACATGATAACATGATATGATTTATGTATCCTATATTCCATTAATGGATGGATAAAAAATGATACTAATATATAAATATTGTTATTATTTCCACATTATTATTATTGAGATTAAAGAACAATGACCTCTTTGAACATTTTCAACCTATATAATTCTATTTCAACATATGATCTAAATATCCTTAAAATTATTGTCACGGAAATAATAAATTATGTAATTGAATATAGATGGTTAATTAATATAATTAATGTAATAAAAACTTTTTATGATCATAATTTATTATATAATTAATTAGGCTTTATTATTCTTGAATATAAAGAATGTATGTGATGATTCAGACACTATGTAAGGGATATTATAACTAAAAACCATGTTTTAAATGTTTTAAATGTTTATTTATTTTATTTAAAAATATTTTCCTTTCCTATTTTTATAATTAAAGTTTTTAGGATATATTCATATAGAAATAAAATGATTATTTATTTAATTTTATATATCATTATAATTTAATAAAAAAAATTCAAAATGATTATCTACATCTTTTATGTTGACCTTTTTTCCTTTCCTCGCAAAGGGTGATATATATGTTCTACTTTTACATACATTGAGTCAATGGATTTTCCCATAGCCACAAAAATAAATTAATGTTTCTATTAAATTATAAATTTTAATTTCATATTCATGGAAATCCAATATTCAATTTATTCTGGCTATTTTAGTTTTTATAATGGGTTTTAAAAAAGAATTATTATTTAGATATCTAAACGTTTTTGAACAATTATTAAAAAGTGATTTATAAGGTTTTATGATGAAAATGTGAAAGAAAAAATTTATTTATTCATGATATATTACATGAGAATAAATTTTGAGTATTGGTGTTCCTGGTATAGCTTATATGATTGGGTGATATAGATACAACTACTTTTAATGGGTGACCCTAACATAGGTTATTTAGATGTTTTTCCTTATATACCTCTCTAATGAATTGGGTAATCTTACATTTCATCAAATGTAATTAGGGATATTTGAAGATGTTTTCTTATCCTAGGTATTTTAAAGGGCTCTAGTAATTCCATATATGATTGAGCATTTGTTTTTAATATGATTCATTTTGTTTCCTAAAACTTATATTATATTCAAGTTATTGGTTTTAAGGTTTTTATTTTAATTGAATCTGTTGTCCATGTGGATTTGAATTATTTTATATTCTTATTTAATAAAAAATAAAATATAATGATTGGGGGTCACGTTTTTTAATTAACAAAATGATTTCTTAATTTTATTTCACATAATGAGTTCATTTTCTCATCCCAATACGTAAAATAATTTTATTCAAAAAATACGAATGAGTAGAAATTTTAAAAAATTTCAATTTTCATGATAAGGATGGAATGATGAATGAAGCTAGAATTTAATTATAAAAAACTTCTTTCTTATAAAAATAAAGGCAATCTTCAATTTTCCAATTTGAATTGGAATTTCATATTTTTAAAAAAATATAATCATAAATGACATTCGGTATTAAAATTATAAAATACATCAGTTTAATGTTATATATATTTGATTTCTAATATTGGATCATGATTATCATTATTAATTCTAGAATTGTGAATATTTGGTGCTAGCGTAAAATTTGGTAGTGTTGGAATCTGGAATATATAGCATACCATCTGCGCTTTCTTATTTTTTCATTAATGGGTAAATAATTGATTTTGACAGTGTTTTATTATATTTAATATTATTGCATGGATAGGAGAGTGATATATCCACAAATATACATTAAATATAGGATGGTATGGCCATGGAGTATCTATAGATGTAGATCATATTGATTTTTCATGGTGAATTTTCCTAAAGCGACATTTCAGACATGTTATGAATTCATGTGAATATTGAGGGTTAAGTGACTATGATAATTTCATTTTATGGTGATTTAATGTTCATATATAAGAGTATTTTAGTTTTGATGTGAGGGTAAACATCATATTTTACTTGTAAACCTATGTAAAGTGGACCATGTGAGGTACACATTTTACATGATTGGTTTTGAGACTCCATCATTTTATTGAATGTTTATAGATAGATCATGGGGAACTAATGGAATTCAATAAATAATCACATTTGATTTTTTATCAAGTATTATGATATTATATAGTGGTGTAAGCCATCTTTTGTTTGTTATAGGGATGGGTAAGTGTTATCATCATCTATAAAAAATTTTACATCCTATCGAGTAACCAATTTATAAATATATAAAACATAAAAAAATCAAAAAATATGTTTTATAGGTAAAGAATGTGTAAATCAAACCAATTTATACTTGGAAAATGACACTAAAAATTAATATTTAATTACATAAAAAACAAATGAATTATTGATAAATCTACTCAGATTTGATTAAGAGTGAATAGAAATATAAACTTTTTTATTTCTAGAAATCATATTTTTAGAAATCATATTTTTAGATTCATGTAGTATACAACATAAAACAAATAATAAGAACTCACACAGTTATAAAAATAAGTTCATTGAATATCCATTTTGTTTCATAGTCACTCTATAAGAAGGTAATTCCTATTTTATAATGACTAGGTAATTTAATTATAATCGCAACTATTTATCCTTATTTTCAATAAACCATAGTTTGTAATCAACCAAATATTCATGGTAAAAAGTACAAAATATTCAATAATTATATATAACCCCTTCTCATTAGTATCAATGGTTACCAATATTGGTTGAAAGAGAGTAATAATATAAATAAGGCTTAATTTGTTAACAACCCTCATTACTATTAATGATAATTTAGCAAATCATCAGTTTTTTGTCCTTATAAAAAAACATATAGAATGAAGTCATTCACTTATAATATATATGATACCGTGATAAAAATTATAAAATTAAATCCCGTAGTGAAAAAATAGCACTATTTGAAGGCCCTTATTGTAGTATCACATAACATCTTCCCCAAATCTATGTTTTGCATCCCAAATAATAGTAATGTAGCCTTATACATAGAGGAAAGCTATAACAATTTTCATGATTCATCATTATAAAAAATATTCCCTATTTTTTAAAAAAATATATATTATTGTAGGTGAAATATTCCTCCCAAAAATTATATAGACAACATAACAAAATCAATTGTAAAGAAAATTACCATAATTGTTCATTCACGATGATGGATTGTAGAGTAAATAAATGTTTCAACCCAAATAAATTTGTATATGCATTTATAACTACATAATTAAAAAATTCCAATTTAAATGAAGTAAATTAAAGAAAAATGAATCACTATTTTAGCTAATTATAAATCTAATTGTGGAACAAAATGAACAACCATTGTGTGGGTAAATCTTCATAATTATGAAAATATTTTCATCATTTGAGCATAAACAACACTTGTCGACTCTATTAAAAATTCTTAAAAGTATTAAAATTACTCATACATTTCCTCTCAAATGATAATTATGCACAACTATATAATTATTACCACCATATACTCTTGGTGAAAAGTTAATAGATGTATTATGAACCCTTATTTATCATCTACCATGGTGGATCAATTTTTATAGTTAAATTATTTCATAATGCTCATCTTTCTGCTCTGTTACATGTTTATATTCTTATATATCACATATATACTAGGCACCCAATATATTAACCAAGCATAGTAAGGAATATTTATTCGTCACATATGTATCCCTAGATTCATTCATTGTTTATGCTGTTTATTTGGTAATTAAAATAGTGGCACCATCATCATAGTTTGTTGAAATGAGATTTATTCACATATATAATATCTTTATTCTGCAATGAGTATTATTCACAATCGTACGATCATCCAATGAATATGGAGGTTTTTTGTAAGACTATATCAATTTGAATCATCCATTCATAGAGACATCAATTATTTTAGGTGTGGTATAATGAAAGAATGTATGGGAAATATTTTTTATAACCTATTCCATGAAAAATGATCTTGGTTGGGTGATAGAATATTGGTATATTTATTGATTAAGAGTTTATTTTAACAATATATAACATATTTTATGATCCATCATTAGCTCTTATCCGGGTACCCACTTTTTCATGTTACATGGTATGGGTAACACCACAAGTTCCTTGTTTATCAACAACCCTATAATGAGACCCTGAAATAGTGATTCTATACACTGACACTCCTATAATTCACCAACAATTTGTCAAGGTCTATTAGGTATCATTAATGTATCACCATCACAGTATATAATTTAAATTTTATTGATTAGTTATCGTTTTTATTAAAATATGTCATGGGTTTTTTCATAAGTCCATGTTTTTTTGGTAATTATCTTATACAATTCCTTTAATTAAATTCTCCATTATTCACCAAATTTACTCATAATCCTGAATTAAATTTTTTCATTATTATTCTTTGAAATCAATTTAATTTTATCTCCATAAAAAAATTTGAATTTAATTTAATTCAAGAAAAAAAAATTATTTTAGAATAATTAATGAGGTTATAATTTATAGTATATACAAGAAATATAAGCTTAAATTACTAATAAGAATGAACCATTCCATATACTCATACATGAAATATCATATAAGCTATAATGGGATGCAATTATAAAAATGATCAAGAATCAAAATGTAAATGTCATCATATTTTCATGTTCAAAGGTACTATGTAAAATTTTTATCTATCATTAACACATTTTTGATTAAAATCCCACTTACAACCCATGTTCATATTTAAAAATTAATCCTTGCTATACTTGATTAAGTACACATTTGTGTGTGATTATATTATTTTTACAGTGGATAATTTAAATATAACTATTTTAGTGTGGGTGGAGGAATATGTAAAGTAATGTTAATCCAAAAAATGGAACAAATAAAGGATAACCTTGTATTTTGTGAAGCTTATTATAGATGGATATCGTGGTGAATACATGGTAATGAGAATGAAAATTTCTAGCAGACATTGGAGTTATAATGTAATTTTGATACATTTTAATTTGTGTTTGGATGAGGTCATTTCTATATTTATAGTGTTATAAATGATATGTGCAATATTTTTATTCATTATCTAATATAAATGTTCTAGGTGAGATTTATTTTCTACAAAATATTCGAAAATATAGAATTACTAAATACATAATACATATTTATAGAGACTGTTTAACTGGTTCTGCAAACTAGATGTATGGGGATTTTTACATTCTACTGTTTTTGAGATCTATACAATTGTTTATAAAGATGTATTATAGTGTTATCACTAAAGAAATCATAATATAAAATATTTTTAGGAGGCCCAAGTTAAACTGTTTTGAAAAGGAAGAGGAGGATAATGAAATATTATATCCTGATTATTTTGTTCTGTCATATAATTTTGGCAGAAGATATAAATGTTTTTGAATTATTAATATAAATAATATTACTATTTAATGTTGTCTCTATGTTATTTAATCGGGTTTTATAAGGGATATCATGAATTGTTAGTGGTCTGATTTTTATTTAATTTAATACAAAACTTTGTCGTAAGGATCATTCTGACCATAAGGTTCAATTTTATAACTATCATTTCACTGTAAATATCATCTAGTTTCTTAAGCATATGCCAGTCCATTAGAATGAATCTATTAGATTTTCATGATGATTATCCAATTATGTGTTGGATAACACAATAAGGTTGATCCTCTTTAAAACATGATTTTCACGTAGTCAAAATGATGTAAACATAATATTCATATTCAAAAGTAAGGGACTCCCCATATGTTTGAATCCCAAAGAAAGATCCAATAAGGTTGATTTTATATGCAGGAATATATATGGTTTATTTTATATGCATCATCCCTTCTAGATGGTCTTGTATAAAAAATTTTATCCTTTTAATAATTATATATTTTCCTATATTCAAATATAATGAATGAAATAGATAAGAATAATTACAAAACGAATTTAATTGGATTAAAAATATTGAAAAATAATGTCATTAATCATAGATAATAATTTCAATATAATCCCTAATATTTTATAAGAGGATCAATGGAAGAATAATTTTTTTGGCATTTAAATGTTTATTCATTGGAAAAATTGAACATATAAGGAATAATTATTTTAAATATTCTATGTATAATCTAAAATGTTTTATGAATTATAATAAAATGTGATCAAATATAATTAGTATAAATTATTTTTTATGGAATTTATTGATATAATAAAAACCTGAAACCAAGGGTTTAAATATTACAAATTGATTACAGGCTGATTGATTTTAATTTTAATCTATTGTGATTAAATGATCAATATATCACAATTAATAACGATTCATGTATAATTTATATAATGACGTTGTTTTGGTGATTATATTAGTCAGGGATGATATCATCTTCTTGTTATTTAGTTCTGTTGATATTTTTTCATTGTAAGAAGCTATATTCCATATGATTTAATTGTTGTATTATTTTAATAAAAACATGAAATAATTATGATATATTAATTTCAGAAGAATAATTTTTTTAATTATTATAAGGAGAAAATTTATCATCTTATAAGTCTTTGAAAAATCTTTTATCTAATATGAATAATAATATAATGAGAAAAATGGTTAGGGAAATAATTTATAATTATATGAGACAATAGTTGATGAGATTAAAAATAACTGAGTATTATGGATACATCTGTGAATGAAAAAGGTGAAAAAATATTTTATTGTGATCATATAAATTCAATTTTATGGGATTTTATATAATGTAAATAAAATGAAAATTATTTTAGGTCATTAAAATATAACAAGAAAATGGTGAGTAAACTTGGTTTTCAAAATATTTGTGTTGATTTCTTATGGATGAAAGTAAAGTACCTAGAACTCAGAATGTATAGGAATAATGAGTAGAAGAAAAATAATCATAATAAAATGATGCTTTAGAAATAATATAAATCATTTTCAATTGATGTGATAATCATATCGGGATAAAATATAATTAAATAAAATTAATCCAACATTCAATATGAGATTAGATCAACTTATAAAAAGTTCTGAGAAGATAAAATTAGTTGGGGATAAACTTGAATATTTTCCATTTTTATATTAATTAAAGGTGGTACTATTAGATACTGAGAAAATACTAAACCTCGAAAGACTGTAATAGCTAATGTCTGAGTTGGTAATGAAAAAATTTATGTTATATATAATGTAACACCCCAGGTAAATAAAGAATCTGAAATTTTAATATTTATCCATATTTGTGAATAAAATATTAATTTTACTTTAAAGGGGACGCTATGCTCGACGACGAACCCAACACGCAACAACGAGATTCTTGGAAATCTTACGTTACACTCTAATAATAAAATAATATTATTTTAAATGGTAGTAAACATGTAACCATTGTATTGGAGGGAATGGATAGAAATAACTAAAATATCATTATATATGTTTTTAAATGTTTTTACATTTATCCAATACAAGAAAAAGGCTTAAAATACGGAAAGATTTCAATTTTAGGCGTATATGCCCTAGTTTTCACTAAAGATTCACCAATCTCCTTTTGATGGCAAACCATCATTAAATATAGTTTTTTTCACTCTTATAAATTCTATTGGACCAAATATATCTCTTCTTAATAATCGGGACATCAAAATTTACTTTGTGTAAATTTTTGGTATCTTTCCGATAAATTTAATTTTTTTTGAATAGTGTAAAATGTTGTATTTTAACTCATAACATTTTTTTAATCTAATTTATTTATATGATTAGATTAACTTTTGAATTTGTTTTAAAGTGAAATTATAATATATTTTTATCATTAAATTTAATAGTGGTCGTTGGAATTAATTTCACTTTGAAATCAGACTTAAACTAATGTCAATCTTTTGATACTTATTGTTTCATAAAATCACGCTATTTGCTCTGACAGCGGGAATTAATTATTAAATTAATTAATGTGACCTATATGTTTTTAATTTTTTAATATATACTTCATTTATGAATTCGTAATATCAAATATAGCTTAGGGTGAATTTTTGGGATTTCTCTGAAAAACTTCAATTTTTGATGAATAGTGAAACCACTAAGTGGTACTTATAAAAACTGATTTTTCTGTATAAATGAAAATTTTCCATCTTTGTGTTTTGAATTTCAAAAATCCGTCATACATGGTTTTCATTAAGAAGTAAAATGTGGTTTAATGGGATAAAAATAATTTTTTGGTGAATAGTAACATATTAAGTTTTTAATTGCGATTAGAGGTAATTAGTGTAGTTTATGGTAGGAATAATGTTTTAATAAAATGAAATGATCTAGACACAGGTCCTACCCTTATTCTATGTGTCATGGCCAACCAAGAAAATCCATGGGTTAACTTGGGGACCCCATGGAGCCAATTTGGTTGGAAAATGGCATAAATATCTTTTTATTTAATGTTAAAGTAAAAATGACACAAATAAGTGATGTTTTACAAAAACAATTTTTACATGGGGTTATAAAAGTCATATTTCTGACTATAAATATTCATTGGAAATATAAAATGATTTACTACATCATAGTAGTTTTTTTATAATTTTTATACATTATATAAATTAAATTATTTATTTCATCATGATGATGCAGCGATGACCTCATTATTTAACAATTTAAATAAAATTAAAAGATAATGTAATATCTGAGACCTAAACATGTCCAAAACCTATTGGATGAGTGCATTTCGAACCCTTATCACGTTATCCTCGAAATAAATCAACTTGGGACCTTTAAAATTCGAAACTCTTTTGAAAATAAAGTAACATGTTGTAACATTACTAGAGTTCCCCTCCTCTCCTCTTATAAAAGGCCTCCACCTCTACCTCCTTACCCACACTCCCAAATACATTGGCTCGGCCAAACCTGCACATTTTGTCTCTAAACTTCCCTTTATAACTCCTTCAAGCCTCACATTGGGAAGAAGCCTTCCCAAGGAAGCCTTTGATCTCAAACCAAAGAGAGTTACCCGATTTTAAGGTAATGTCTTCACTTGTGTCCTTTTGTTTTATTTTGCTTCTCCAACCCCCTAAACTCTTTTTATTCATTTATATTGTAACAAATCCAGTATCATAAATATACTAGGATGTTTTTATAATAATTATTCGATCTACACTTACACACACCTACATCTAATGGTTAAATAACATATTGTTTCCATGGATGGCGAATTTCTGCCTCCCGAAATGATGATTATTCAACATTCTTCTAACACCTTCAAAGGTGTCCAATAAGATGACTCTATATTTATATATGATATCTAATATTTTTATGTTTTACTTAAGCTTCTGTATTTTTCATTTATGGTGTACCTTTATGGTTTCCATTATGGGTAAACTCGATATCTTCATTTAAGGAAATGCGGACTACCACCCCCTCAAAGTGATTTGATTCGTTAATACCATATGTGGTACGTATAAAGGATATATTTAATGATATTCTATATGATACCATAATGGAATTAAAATACTATTATGTATCATTATGTTTTAATTCCATTAAATATGAAATATAAATGGAAGTAGCGTTCATGCGTACGTACGGATTACCGTCTCCATGAATGGTACATTTCATTTCTTATCTCAAAATGTTATGCAATATTATAAGTACATATATATAATCGATATATATGTAATATATTAAATCTAAATTATGGATATCATTCTGGAATTATAACATATATATATCTCTCTAATTTTTTTTAATTCCATTAATATGAAAAAAAATGAAAGTAGTGGTCATGCGTACGTACGGCCTACCATCTCCATGAATGATGATTTTCGTTTTTTATCTCCAAATTATATGGAATAGTATAGAATGAATATTTACTGGATATATATGATATTTTAATCATTAATACTATTCTGGAAATTATTTACATATAACTACATGGGAAATCTTTTTTCAAACAAGTTCATTTTGGACTCATGAACCAAACATCGACAAAAACATCTGATATGAACTAACAGTATTAAACAATTATTATAACATTATAATATATGATATGAACTGAATAATAATCTCAAAAGGAGGTACTTAGGCAATTATAAATTGACCAATGTTTATTATTCAGGAATATAAAGAAACGAACAAGACAAGTTGGACTTGAGGTAAGGGATCCTACTCCACTCTTTCTTTTTAAGTACACTCTTTTATGTCATTTCTTTTAAAGCTCATCTTTCTTGTTTTTGGGAAGTTATTTTATATTAATATTACTGTAATTTTTATTTTAATGTGATGATATACCCTATTCTCTCTCATCAATCCAATTTGGATGTTTTGGGTGGCGCCATTAGGCTGCCAAATTTTCGTAAGAGATTTAACCTCTCTCTTTCTTTTTATGTAATCTCCTTTATGTCACTTCTTTTAAGCTCCTCATTGTTATGTTGGGGGATGTTCTTTTATATTACTATTTCTATAAACTTTATGTTAATATGATGAGATACCCTATTTGATCACATCAATCCATTTTTGTAAGTTTTATGTGGCGCCGTTAGGCTTCCGATTTTTCGTAAGGGATTTTTCATCTCACTTTTATTCCTGTGATATTTATACTACATTTGCCACAATTTCCTTTGAGTGGTGTATGTACTGCCCATTATTTTACTCATTGTGTAATATACTTTATTTTATGATTATTTACATCAATGTTTTATTGTCCTTCTTTAACGAGGTGTATGTTTCGAAAGATACCCATGTCGGTAAGGGAACCTTTCACCCACCTCTTTTTAAAAGACTTATTTTGTTGGGTCTTTTAATTTACATATTGTTATGTTGGGATATGTTCTCATGTATCCTTATTGATGTAAATTTTATGTCCAAGTTATGAGAGACCTTTTTTATATCTCATCAACTCTTTTTGATGTGACGCTGTTAAGCTGTCATGGGATCTTCTTAACCCAATTTCAATATCTTTGTGTTCAACATGTAATTATTGAATATGTCATCCTTTGAATATGTGTGAATGACCTTTGATTAATTTACACATAATATCCCCTTATATTTGGTGTATTCTTTTGTCACACATAATTATGTAATTTATTTATCCTTAAACCAAGGATACCGACTTTGTAAGGGACTTCGTCTCAATCTCCATTCATTAAGGCATATTCTGTTTTATACACAACCTTTTTTATAGGGTCTATAAACCCCTTTAACTTTTATGTTTATTCAAAAGATATATTTTTTATACGAAGTGTTTATTAAACAACAAAATGAAATGTTTTTGTCGTATGTATGCGGTGACAACGACTTCTCCACCGTCGCGACCATTATTAGAGTTTCGGCTTCCTCTACAAGCCATATGTTTTTTTAAAAGAAAAATAAATACCATGTTTGACTTTTATTTTATTTTGGTATTGAAAATTGTTTTAATAATGTTTTTATATCAATGTGTTGTATTGATATCTTGTGATTGAATGGTGTAAATGTTATGTTTCCTTTATGCATGTTTTATGTGATACGATTATGTTGAGGTTCTTGGGCATTATTATGAAGATGGGTGGTTTCGTGATAAACTAAGGGCGGGTGAGCCCGATATAGCTCTCCAATGTATTGGGTAACGCAAAGGACTGAAACGTTAAGGTTTCTCCGAATAGATTTAGGGAATATACTGTGGTGGGTATTCCAAACGTAACCAAGAGGGTTACCCCCTACGTAAGAATGTTATGAATACCTCAAGTTACCTTTTATGTCTTATGATTTCTATGATTTATACATGATTTGACGTGGTATGTTAATGTGCCTATGTTTTATGGGTAGTGTATGATTTCATTCTTATGTATATATGAACTCATGTTTCCTTTCCATATTTTTATAACCCTTACTGAGCTTTTTATGCTCATACCATGATTTTGAAATGTTTATCATAGGTCAAGAGAAAGGTACATGATGTGATGGTAGTGTCAAGGATGTGTCAAGAAAGAATCAATGTTTTATTTTAAAAATGTTTCCATTGATGGGAAGAATGAATACTGTCTTTTATGTAACCACTTTGTTTAAATGTGTAATAAAATGCAAGTTTCGTGATCTAATTCTCTAAAACTCTAAACTTGAAAAGATCCTCAATGTTTAATCTTGTAATAACTCAAGATTAAGTACGGTTTAAGGCTGGGGCCTTATATAGAATATTAGTGATCTAATTTGTGCATTGATACTAAATTGCCCATATTTTTCATGAATATCCATTGTTATTCATAAACTCAATATTATAAGAAGAAGATCAATCACATTGATAAACTATTATATTTTTATGACTATTTGATCTACTTTTAAGGAGTTCTCAAATTAGAACATTTATATACATGGTTAAAAGAGATCAATACTCTATGATATATGGTATACCAGGATACCATATTAAAAATATCTGATTTATTTGTGTGGATATTCTTGGTGATGTACTATATGAAGGATAAAACTGGATGTATAATGAGTCATTTTGATATTTTGAGTGAATCCAAACTTTTTTGGATATTAGTTAAAGAATATAATCTAGGATTTGGGTTCATATACAATAATAAAAAAATTATATGTTACGCACACAGGGGATGTACCTTATAAAAATACCACATATCATATAAAATTTAAATACATTCATTACATGTGGATGAAGATATCATGGAAAAAAATGAACAAATTATCTTAACAGGAAATGTTGGATATTAGTCATCGAGGGTTAAGTATTTATGTAAAAATTATAATTTGGTAAAAATTAGAAATCACCATATTTAACCCATATTGATTCTATGCATAGATCTTAATGTTTATTCCATCTAGTAATAAATCATAGATTCCTTTGTTGATTAATCTATATTTATGTTATGTAGTAATTTTCTATGAACTGAAAAAGTGAATATTTGAAGTGTAGTTTGAAAAAGTTCGTCTAATAAAGGAAACATAAATTACCCATGTTATTACACATGTTATGTAACATCCCAATTAAGTAATGAATAATTGATATTTTTATATATGTCTATTAATTATTAAGATAGTGTTTTAGAGGCTTAAAATGAAAATAAATACAATCTTATGCATAGAATACACTAATATTCTTAAAAGATTGTTTTACTGCCTTTTGGTGGAAAACCATTTTTAAATCTATCTTTTGAAAATTTTATAAGCTATGTTTGTAAAAATAAACTTATTCTTTATTATTGGGACATCAAAATTTACTTTGTGTGAATTTTTGGTATTTTTCAGACAATGTTCATTTTTTAATGGATAGTGAAAAATACTGCATTTTACATCAAAACTACTTTTTAATCTAATTTATTTATATTATTATATTATATTTTGAATTGGTTTTGAAGTTAAAATAGAATATATTTTTACCATTTAATCCAATGGTGGTCATTGGAATCAATTTCACCTCGAAATTGGACTTAAACTGGTGTCAATCTTTTGATACTTATTGTTTCATAAAAACAAGCTATTTGTCATGACAACGGGAATTAATTATTAAATTAATTAATGTGACATATATGTTTTGAATTTTGTAAAATAGACTTCATTTTCGAATTAGGAATATCAAATATAGCTTAGGGTGAATTTTTGGTATTTTTCAGAAAAACTTCAATTTTTGATGAATAGTGAAACCACTAAGTGGTACTTATAAAAACTGATTTTTCGTTTAAATGAAATTTTACCACTTATGTGTTTTTAATTTCAAAAATACGACTTACATGGTTGTCATTAAGAAGTAAAATGTGGTGAAATAAGATTAAAATAATTTTTTGGTGAATAGTAACTCTTAAGTTCTTAATCGCGATTAGAGGTAATTAGTTTAGTTTATGGTAAGAATAATGTTTTAATAAAATGAAATGACCGAGACACATGTCCTACATTCATTGGATGTGTCATGGCCGACCAAGAAATTCCATGGGTCAACTTGGGGATCCCATGGAGCCACTTTTGTTGGGAAATGACATAAAAAACTTTTTATTTAATGTAAAAGTAAAAATGACACAAACATTAAATGTTTTACTAAAAAAAATTTACATGGGGTTATAAAGATCAGATTTTTGATTATAAATAGTAATTGGAAATCTAAAAATATTTTCTACATCATAGTAGTTGTTTTATAATTTTTAGATTTTATATAAATTAAATTATTTATGACATCATGAGGATGCAGCGATGACCTCATTATTTAACGATTTAAATAAAATGGAATGATAATGTAAAATATAAGACCTACACATGGCCAAAACCTATTGTATGGGTGGATTTAGAACCCTTATCACCTTATCCTCAAAACTCATCAATGTGGGACCTCTTAAATCAGAATACCATTTTAAAATAAAGTGACTTCTCTTTACCTTCCAAGAGTGCCCCTCCTCTCCTCTTATAAAAGGCCCCCACCTCTACCTCCTTACCCACACTCCCAAAGCCTTTGTCTCAGCCAACCCTTGCCCAGTTTGGATCTCCACATCCCTCTATTACTCCTTGAAGACTCACTATGGGGAGAAGTCTTCTCAAGGAAGCCTTCGAGCTCAAATCTAAGAGAGTTACCCGATTTTAAGGTAATGTCTTCTTTTGAGTCCTTTTGTATGATTTTTCTTCTCCAACCCCCTAAACTATTTTTATTCTTTATTTTTGTAACAAAAACTATATATTATATATACTAGGATGTTGATATAATAATTACTAGATCTACACTTACACACACCTATATCTAATGTTTAATGAACATACTGTTTCTGTGGATGGTGAATTTATGCCTCCTGAAACAATGATTGGTCAAAATTATTTTAACAACTTAAAAGGTGGCCATTAAGATGTCACTATATTTATATATGAAATTTAATATATTTATGTTTTCCTTAAGCTTCTGTATTTTTCATTTTGGTCATACCATTATGGTTTCTATTATGGGAAAATGTGATATCGTCATTTAAGGAAGTGCAGACTATCGCCCCCTCAAAGTGATTTGATTCTTTAAATACCATATGTGGGACGCATAAAGGATGGAACTATGATATTATATATGATATTATACTGGAATTATAATATACCTTTATATCATTATTATTCCATTCTATAAAATACGAAATAGAAATGAAAGTAGCGTTCATGCGTACGTACGGCTTACCGTCTCCATGAACGGTGCATTTCATTTCTTACCTTTAAATGATTATGTAATTTAATAAATGCATGTATATACTAGATATATATGATATATACATAATTATTATAATTCTGGATTTATTGGATACATGAACAACATGTAATTATAAAGGGTTTATTTTTGACTCAATTACCAATGATTGTTAAAACGACCGTTATTAACTTAAATAATTACATAGTGTTCATGACATGGAAATAAGTGATATGAAAGGAATAATGAACTTGAATAAGGTTCTTAAACATGTAGAAATTAGCTCAAGTTTATTATTCAGGAGATTAAAAAAACGACAGAGTCAAGTCGGACCCGAGGTATGGGACTTCATCTCAATCTCCTTTCATTGAGGCATATTTTTTTTATACACAACCTTCTTTTATACAGTTTATAAACCCCGTTGACTTTTAAATTTATTAAAAAGAGAATATTTTTTTATACGAAGTGTTTACTAAATGACAAAAGGGAATGTTTTTGTCGTACGTATGCGATGTCAATGACTACTCCGCCACCGTAACAATTATATGAGTTTCGACTTCCTCTACAAGACATACATTCTTTTTAAAAGAAAAATAAATACCATGTTTTAATTTTCTTTTATTTTGGTATTGAAAATGGTTTTCATAATGTTTTTATATCAATGTGTTGTATTGATATCTTGTGATTGAAAGGTGGAAATGTTATGCTTCTTTTATGCATGTTTTATGTGATACGATTATGTTGAGGTTCTTGGGCATTATTATGAAGACGGGTGGTTCCGTGATAAACTAAGGGCGGGTGAGCCCGATATAGCTCTCCAATGCATTGGGTAACATGAAGGAGTGAAACGTTAAGGTTTCTCCAAAGAGATTTAGGGAATATACTGTGATGGGTATTCCAAATGTAACCAAGAGGGTTACTCCCTACGTAAGAATGTTATGAATGCCTCACGTTACCTTTATGTCTTATGATTTCTATGATTTATTCATGATTTGATGAGGTATGTTAAAGTGCTTATGTTTTATGGGTAATGTATGATTTCATTCTTATGTATATATGTACCCATGTTTCCTTTCCATATTTTTATATCCCTTACGGAGCTTCTTATTCTCATCCTAAGTTTTTTTGAAATGTTTTTCACAGGTCAAGGGAAAGGTACATGATATGATGATAGTGTCAAGGAAGTGTCAAGAAAGAATCCATGTTTTATTTTAAATATTTTTTCATTGATGTGAAAGAAAAATACCATCTTTATGTAACCACTTTGTTTATATGGGGACTGTAATGCAAGTTTCATGATCTAATTCTCTAAAACTATAAACCCGAAAAGATCATCAATGTGTAATCTTGTAATAACTCAAGATTAAGTAAGGTTTAAGGCTGGGGCCTTATAGTTGGTATCAAAGGTCGGTTTAGATAACTTTAGGAGTTAGAATTCTATTAAATGATTATAAAAAAATATTTTTTTATGGTCAAATTGAAGTGAGATAGTATTTGAAGATTACCATGTTGCTTCATCTAAGACATGTTTGTTCAGAATGGTTTTCCGCAGAGGAAACGGGGAAGCAGTGCTAGGAAGGCATGCAGAAGAAAATAACCTTCCGAATCAGCATACTGAGATGGTCGGAATTGGAACTGAAAAGTTTGTTGGAGTAATGGAACTATTGACTCAAGTAATAAATGTCGGTGGTATCCATACACGAGATCAGCCAGATCAACCGCAGAGGAACATGTTAGTGGTGGAACTTTTCATGATGCCACATCCCCCATCATTCAGAGGATCATCTAACCCTGTGATAGCTGAAGGGTGGATTAAATCACTGGAGAAAATTTTTGATGTCATGGGGTGTTCAGACAATCAAAAGGTTAGTCTTGCTATTTATTGTTTGGAGGGTGAAGCAGATCAGTGGTGGTCGATGGTTAAAAATATCAGGGACACTGATGAGATTGATGCTCTCGACTGAGATGAATTCAAAGGTGTGTTTTTTGAGAAGTATTTTCCTAAGGCTGTTTGAATTAGGATGGAAAATCAATTCTTCGAATTGAGGCAAGAAGAAGACTCAGTGGCTGCCTATGAATAAAGGTTCACTCAATTGGCAAGGTATACTCCAAATATTATCCGGGACATTGATAGTAAAATCAATTGTTTTTACTCAGGATTAAAGCCAAAATATCGAAGGGCATTATCTTCTTGTGAGTTTAAAAGTTATGAAAAGCTTGTTCGATGTACTGAGAAGGTGGAAATGGAGTTTTCCGATGATCAAGTGTTCTATAACAACCAACAGAAGAAGAGACCGAGGTAGCAGGAGAAATGTAATAATTCATCAAAAAAGTCTCACGGTAAGAAAACTATGTTTCCAGTTTGTGATAAATGTGGAAAAAAGCATATTGGGGAATGTCTTCTGAATTCTGTAAAGTGCTAACGATGTGTTAAGATGGGACATATGGCTCGTGATTGCACTGAAAAAGATTAGGGTGATGGTAAGACCAAATTTGATTTACAGTTAGTGAAATGTTATAAGTGCAATGAGATGGGTCACTATACAAACGAGTGTCCGACAAAGAGCTTGAGTGATGGGAAGCAGTTAGACTACATGCAGAAAGGGGTGGTGAAATCCTTTACAACTACTTCAGCAAATGTCGGTCCATCAAATGAAGCTGTATCAGGTATATTGTTTGTTTTTTCATATTATTCCAGTGTGTTTTTTGATTCGGGGTCTACACATTCTTTCATCTCTGAAACCTTTTCTAGTAAAATGGGAATACCATCTCAATAAATGACTCTTATACTTTTGGTAAAAACACCTGGGGGGAATGTTGAGGAAAAAAGAATTTATAAGAATCATCCTATCCTAATCTCTGCAAAGAACCTACTTTTGAACCTTATTGTTCTACCTCTAGTAGAGTTTGATGTTATCCTGGGTATGGATTGGCTCTCTATATACCATGCTAAGATTGACTGTAGAGCTAAAGAAGTTTCTTTTTCGAAAGAATTTCAGTTTGTGTACAAGAATGAACTCTTATTGTTGATAACTTATTAAGAGGCCATGAAACTTGTAAAAGATGGAAATGAATGTTACCTTGCACACATCATTGAAAATAAAGGAACTGTTCAGATTAATGATGTGCCAGTGGTAAATGAGTATCCTGATGTTTTTACTGATGAGCTTCCTGGAATAATACCAGATTGGGAAGTTGATTTTACTATTGACAAAGTACCTGATGCTAATCCAATTTCAAAACCCCCTTATCGAATGGCTCAAATTGAACTTTTAGAGTTGAAGGAGAAATTGCAAGATTTATTATAGAAAGGTTTCATTCAACCTAGAACATCACCATGGGGTGCTCCTGTTTTATTTGTTAAAAAGAAAGATGGTTCAATGAGACTTTTCATTGATTATAGAGCCTTGAATAACATCACTGTTAAGAAAAAATATCCTTGGCCACATATCGTTGATTTGTTTGATCACCTTCAGGGAGCTCAGTATTTTTCAAAGATTGACTTGAGATCGGGGTACCATCAGCTGAAGGTAAAGGAAGCAGATGTTCTGAAGACCGCGTTTCATACAAGATATGGAAATTATGAATTTGTAGTAATGCCTTTCGGGCTAACCAATGCACCCGCTGTATTCGAGGACTTAATGAATAGAATTTTCGATGATTTCTTGGATAAGTTTGTGGTGGTTTTCATTGATGATTTTTTGGTGTTTTCTAAAATTTAATAGGAGCATGAAAGACATTTAAGGGTTATCTCGCTAACCTTAAAAGAAAAGAAACTATATGGAAAATTCATCAAGTGTGAGTTTTGGTTGCAACAAATTTCATTCCTTGGTCATATTGTTTCTAAAGATGGGATAATTGTTGATCCTGCAAAAACAATGGTTGTTGAAGAATGTCCAAGACCCACAAATGTAACTAAGATTCGTAGCTTCCTTGGTTTGGCAGGCTATTACCGAAGGTTTGTTATAAATTTTTCACGGTTATCTAGTCCAATGAATAAGCTAACTCAGAATGGTGTTAAGTTTATATGGACAAAAGAATGTGATGGTTGTTTTCAGGAATTGAAAAGAAGATTGGAGAATGCTCTAGTTTTGGCACTACCTTCCAGGAATGGTGAGATTGTTATATACAGTGATGCTTCATTGAAAGGACTTGGTTGCGTCCTAATGCAGGATGATCAGGTAATTTCTTATGCTTCACGACAATTGAAAACTCATGAGGTAAATTACCCTACACATGATTTGGAATTATCTGCTGTTGTTTTCGCTTTAAAAATTTGGAGGCATCATTTGTATGGAGTTAATTGTGAAATATATACTGATCACAAAAGATTAAAGTATATATTCACTCAGAAACAGTTAAACAAGAGACAGAGGAGATGGCAGGAATTTATCAAGGATTATGATTGTACAATTTATTACCATCCGGGAAAAGTAAATAAAGTGTCTGATGCTTTGATTAGAAAAAGTGATGCTTCATTAGAAATGTTGCGTTTGGAAAGAGATCCTTTGGTTAAGGATTTGATGAAATTTCGTATAGAAGTTGTTGGTGCAGGATGTTCTTCTGTTTTGTTTCAGGTATCAGTGAGATCATCTCTATCAGATAGAATCAAGCAAGCACAAAAGCAAGACAGTGAGTTGCAGAAAAAGGTAGTGCTGGTTCAGAAAGGTAAGTTTCTAGAATTAAACATTGATAATGATTGTGTTTTGATATTTGGGAAGATATTGTGTGTGCCATGTGATTCACAGTTGAAGAGAGAGTTGTTATGTGAAGCTCATAGTTATCCATTTTCAGTTCATCCTGGCAGTACTAAGATGTACAAAGATCTGCGGGAGTATTACTCGTGGGATGGAATGAAAATAGAAATTACTGATTTTAATGTGAAGTGTTTGACATGTCAACAGGTTAAAGCAGAGTGCAAGTTACCGAAAGGGATGCTTCAGCCTTTACCAGTGACAGAGTAAAAATGGGAGAATATATCCATGGACTTTGTTGTGGGATTACGGAAGACATCTCGAGGTAATAATGCAATCTGAGTTATTGTTGATCGCTTGACTAAATATTCTCATTTCCTTGCTATACAAGATACTTTTTCCCTAGATCAACTTACCCATTTGTATCATAATGTGATAGTCAGGTTACATGGAGTTCCCCTCTCCATTGTATCTGATCGTGATCCTAGGTTCACTTCTAACTTTCGGAAAGGCCTTCAGAAGTCGTTGGGTACTGAATTAAATTTTAGTACAACTTTTTATCCTCAATCAGATGGGCAGTCAGAATGAAAAATTCAGTCATTGGAGGATATTCTACGAGCTTGTTTGATGGATTATCAGGGAAGTTGGGACCAACATCTTTCTTTGGTTTAATTTTCATATAATAACAGTTTTCATTCCAGTATACAGATGGAACCATTTCAAGAATTATATAGGAAGCGGTGTGGAAATCCAGCTTTCTGGGATGAAGTGGGTGAAAGGATGTTGATGGGACCAGAATTGGTAGAAGAGATGACAGAAATAGTTCAGCTGATTCAGAAGCACATGAGAACAGCTCAGAGCAGGCAGAAGAGTTATGTGGATAACCGGGGGAAGGATCTATCTTTCGAGGAAGGTGATCATGTTTTTTTCAAGGTTTCTCCTTGGAAAAGTGTGATGAGATTTGGTAATAAAGGAAACCTGAGTCCAATGTTTATTGGGCCATATGAAATTCTGGAGAGAGTTGGATCAGTTGCATACCGGTTGGATTTACCTCCGAGTTTATCTCAGGTACACAATTTTTTTCACGTTTCGATGTTGAGAAAGTATATTCCAGATCTATCTCATGTTTTGAGTCCAGAGGTAGTTCAACTGGAATAGAACATATCTTATGAGGAACGAACATTCCAGATTCATTACCACAGGGAGCAAGTGTTAAGGAATAAGTTGTTTAATCAGGTAAAGTTTTTGTGGAAAAACCACATGATGGAAGAGGAAACATGAGAATCTGAAAATGCAATGATGGATAAATACCCCCATTTATTCGATAAGTAAATAAATTGCGGGGACGAAATTTTCAAAAGGGGGAAGGATGTAACATCCCAAGTAAGTAATGAATAATAGATATTTTTATCTATGTCTATTAATGATTAACATAGTGTTTTAGAGGCTTAAAATGAAAATAAATACAATCTTATGCATGGGATACACTAATATTCTTAAAAGATTGTTTTACTGCCTTTTAATGGAAAACCATTTTTAAATATATATTATGACAATTTTATAAGCTATGTATATCAAAATAAACTTATTATTTATTATTGGGACTTAAAAATTTACTTTGTGTGAATTTTTGGTATTTTTCAGACAATGTTCATTTTTTAATGAATAGTGAAAAATACTGCATTTTACATCAAAACTGCTTTTTAATCTAATTTATTTATATGATTATATTATCTTTTGAATAGGTTTTGAAATTAAATTAGAATATATTTTTACCATTTAATCCAATGGTGGTCATTGGAATCAATTTCACTTTGAAATTGGACTTAAAATGGTGTCAATCTTTTGATACTTATTGTTTCATAAAAACACGGTATTTGTCATGACAGTGGAAATTAATTATTAAATTAATTAATGTGACTTATATGTTTTCAATTTTTTAAAATAGTCTTCATTTTTTGAATTCGGAATATCAAATATAGCTTCGGGTGAATTTTTTGTATTTTTTTGAAAAACTTCAATTTTTGATGAATAGTGATACCACTAAGTGGTACTTAAAAAAACTGATTTTTCGTTTAAATGAAATTTTACCACTTTTGTGTTTTGAATTTCAAAAATCCGACATACATGGTTGTCATTAAGAAGTATAATGTGGTTCAATGAGATTAAAATAATTTTTTGGTGAATAGTAACTCTTAAGTTCTTAATCGCGATTAGAGGTAATTAGTGTAGTTTAAGGTAGGAATAATGTTTTAATAAAATTAAATGACCTAGACACATGTCCTACCCTCATTGGATGTGTCATGGCCGACCAAGAAAATACATGGGTCAAATTGGGGACCCCATGGAGCCACTTTGGATGGGAAATGACATAAATAACTTTTTATTTCATGTAAAAGTAAAAATAACATAAACATTAAGTGTTTTACTAAAAAAAAATTTACATGGGGTTATAAAGATCATATTTTTGATTATAAATATTCATTGGAAATATAAAAATATTTTCTACATCATAGTTTTTTTTATAAATTTTATACATTAAATAAATTAAATTATTTATGACAACATGATGATGCAGCGATGACCTCATTATTTAACGATTTAAATAAAATGGATTGATAATGTAAAATATAAGACCTACACATGGCCCAAACCTATTTTATGGGTTGATTGAGAAACCTTATCACCTTATCCTTGAAACTCATCAATGTGGGACCTCTTAAATCCGAATATCATTTTAAAATAAAGTGACTTTTCTTTACCTTCCAAGAGTTCCCCTCCTCTCCTCTTATAAAAGGCCCCCACCTCTACCTCCTTACCCACACTCCCAAAGCCTTTGGATTGGCCAAACCCTTCCCATTTTTGATCTCCATATCCCTCTCTTACTCCTTGAAGCCACACATTGTGAAGAAGTCTTCCCAAGGAAGCCTTTGAGCTCAAATCTAAGAGAGTTGCCCGATTTTACGATAATGTCTTCTTTTGAGTCCTTTTGTTTGATTTTGCTTCTCCAACCCCATAACTCTTTTTATTCATTCCTTTTGTAACAACATCAGTATATTACATATTCTAGGATGCTGATATAAGAAGGATTCAAGCTACACTTACACACACCTACATCTAATGGTTAAAGAACATACTGTTTCCATGGATGGTGAATTTATGCCTCCCGAAACGATGATTGTTCAACATTATTTTAACACCTTCAAAGGTGGCCATTAATATGTCACTATATTTATATATGATATATGATATGTTTATGTTTTCCTTAAGCTTTTGTATTTTTCATTTTCGGTATACCTTTATGGTTTCCATTCTAGGTAAACGCAATATCTTCATTTAAGGAAATGCGGACTACCTCCCCCTCAAAATGATTTGATTCGTTAAATACCATATGTGGGAAATATAAAGGATGGAACAATGATATTATATATGATATTATACTGTAATTATAATATACCTTTATATCCTTATGATTCCATTCTATAAAATACTAATTAGAAATGAAAGTAGCATTCATGCGTACGTACGGCTTACTGTGTCAATGAACGGTGCATTTCATTTCTTACCTCTAAATGATTATGTAATATTATAAATTCATGTATATACTGGATATATATGATATATACATAATTATTATAATTCTGGATATAATGTATACATGAACAACATGTAATTATAAAGGGTTAATTTTTCACTCAAGTACCAATGATCGTTAAAACGACCGTTATTAACATAAATAATTAAATAGTGTTCATGTCAAGGAAATAAGTGTTATGAAAGGAATAATGAACTTGAAAAAGTTCCTTGAACAAGTAGAAATTAACTCAAGTTTATTATTCAGGAGATTAAAGAACGATCGAGTCAAGTCGGACCCGAGGTATGGGGCTTCGTCTCAATCTCCTTTCATTGAGGCATATTTTGTTTTATACACAACCTTCTTTTATACAGTTTATAAACCTCATTGACTTTTACATTTATTAAAAAGAGAATCATTTTTTATATGAAGAGTTTACTAAATGAAAAAAGGGACTGTTTTTGTCGTACGTATGCGGTGACAACGACTTCTCCGCCGCTGTGACCATTATTTGAATTTCGTCTTCCTCTACAAGCCATACCTTCTTTTTAAAAGAAAAATAAATACCATGTTTTACTTTTATTTTATTTTGGTTTTGAAAATGGTTTTCATATTGTTTTTATATCAATGTGTTGTATAGATATCTTGTGATTGAAAGGTGGAAATGTTATGTTTCCTTTATGCATGTTTTATGTGATATGATTATGTTGAGGTTCTTGGGCATTATTATGAAGACGGGTGGTTCCATGATAAACTAATGGCGGGAGAACCCGATATAGCTCTCCAATGCATTGGGTAACATGAAGGAGTGAAACGTTAAGGATTCTCCAAATAGATTTAGGGAATATACAGTGATGGGTATTCCAAACGTAACCAAGAGGGTTACTCCCTACATAAGAATGTTATGAATGCCTCAAGTTACCTTTATGTCTTATGATTTCTATGATTTATTCATGATTTGATGAGGTATGATAATGTTCATATGTTTTATGGATAAAGTATGATTTCATTATTATGTATATATGTACCCATGTTTCCTTTCCATATTTTTATATCCCTTACTGAGCTTCTTATGCTCATCCAATGTTTTTTGAAATGTTTTTCACTGGTCATGGGAAAGGTACATGATATGATGATAGTGTCAAGGAAGTGTCAAGAAAGAATCCATGTTTTATTTTAAATATGATTCCATTAATGGGAAAGAAGAATACTATCTTTATGTAACCACTTTGTTTATATGTGGAATGTAATGAATGTTTTATGATCTAATTCTCTAAAACTCTAAACCCGAAAAGATCCTCAATGTGTAATATTGTAATAACTCAAGATTATGTATGGTTTAAGGCTGGGGCCTTATATGTTATATGACCCAACCCATAATGAACCATTCTAGGAAATCAATAATATGAGGGTGAAAACCCAGTCTTTTATCTAATAAGATAAGGAATGGTATAATGTTCCAAGTTGAAATATCATTTAAATCGGTGCATTTTTTAAATTTACCTACACACACACAACTGCCTTGATGGAACTGTGTTTAAATATAATAAAATGATAGTCAATATATAATAGATAAATATCTACGTAAATATCATTAGTAACTACATAAAACTATATCATAGGAATATATAAACAAGAAAAATAATCTCCCAACATGGTATGAGGTCCCATAATGAAAACAACTAGAAAATGGATTTCTGATGTGATCTTGACTAATAATTTACAATTACAACAGCTAGAAATGACCAATTCCTCAATATACCACTATGATACTCTAATTACATGTATAGGAAGTGACTATTGATCTACATTTCATCACTATAGAATAAAACACATGTAGTAATGTATATTCATTGGAAATTATATAAATACATTGCAGTATGCATGAACACCATCATGGAAAAAATATAAGTATCAATAATCAACTCAAATAATATTAAAAAATGTTAATGAAACCCCAACATATTATATGATCAAAAGAAATCCATGTAGTGATAAATAAGGTATTCATATATTTATATCCAAATAAGAATATAGAGTTTAGAAGTAGCTAAAAATTCCACCCCTTTGATTCTAAACACCACATTAATCCTCTTAAGATATGTAGTGGAGATCATACTCACGCTAGTTTCATTCACATGACTTGAAGAAATTTATCCAACCCATTCATTTTATGTAACTTCTAATGAATGAGTATGTAGGTCCAATAACTCAGTGCTATTTTTCATTTCCAAGGGGGAACTACTCCACTAGTGGACCTGCAAATCAGTATACCTCAATTATGAGTATGTCACTTTGTAGATAGGCAACCCATTCCCACTGTAATGTGTGATGTTACATCAATTCATATATAATTAATATAGGGAAATTGAAACTATAATATATTGGGTATTACAGATGCATGAAACACTATGATGATGATACTCGAACATTGTCATTGGATAAGCATCTTTTGAAGATGAATCATCTGTAGATATCCGTGTATCATACCATTATTTCTGAAATGAAGCACCCAACACATCTTGTGTGAAAAAAACACTACATAAGCTACCATTGAACCAAAATATGAGTCATATATAAAGATATATTCTTGGAAAGAGTTTCTAGTTCAACCACCAAAATATTTATCACCTTCATGTAAAACTATTATCTTTTACAACTGGGGATACCAAGGCTAGTCACAATTTACATGTGATATTTTTATAACACAAAAAATGTTAAAAATTTCCATGAATGGGATAGAATATATTTACCATTTAGGTTGCCCTAAAACCCACTATGGAATTTATAAAAATGAAAATAGTCAGCTCAACCCATAAGGAATGAGAGTAAATGAAATAAAATAATAGAAATTCTTAAAATAATCCCATGGATGTAGTGAAAGGGTATCTACATCATAAAAACTATATAAGAATGATGATAATGTCCAGATACTTAAATTTCAAATCACTAAATCATAACACCCTACATAACAACATAAGATATATAATATAGTTCCCTCTCTATTTAGAAACATTTCATAGACAATGATGAACTATCTCCTACACATGCATCTATCATATCCTCTCAGACATGAGTATGGTGGACATAAATGTCCCCTCAACATTAAATATTCAGGAGATAAATACTATAATATAGGACTTTCAAACTATCAGATCTCAGTGGTGTGGAGTTAAATACAATAATATATGACCAATACCCTCTGAAATGTATGGGAGATCCATATATACATGTACAGTGGGTATGGGGTACCTACCACATGGTGAGACATTGGTGTACCAACCCTAGTTACACTATAATGTTCACACCTAAACACTTCCCTTAGATAATAATTACTAGAATGATTTTTAATCATTTAACACCTCTTTTTATAACTCAACTAGATAAAAGAAATCCATCATCTAGTTTGGTAAGGAAACATTCTCTAAGAAGTCTACTAATGGCTCTAAATCAAATTCATAAAGATGGTGAAACAAAAGGAAGAATTTTATGGAAAATGTAATCTTTTTGTAATTAAGAACACATTTTTTGTGAAAAATATAGATCACCATGGTGTTTCCACTACTAGAAACATCTTGGTCAAACAAGGGTCTCCACACTAAAATTATAAGAGGACATTGGCAGTGTATGATCACTTGGGACCCTAGGCATGTGATCCAACTGTGTGTATTGGGTTATAATGTGTCTTTACCTGTTTTCTCCTTTAGGTGACACTAGGTGTCTTCTTGGTCAGGGACCTAGGAGGGTTCCCTCATGAAATGGATCTGTTAATACATGTACCAACACAAAATGTTTCTATCAGGATACATTTTGTTTTGAACATCATGGGTTATTGGGAATGTATCATTGACACCTTTCCTGGATTCTATGGTAGGGTCCTACGAAATGTGGGATAAGCCATATAACATGTGATACATAACTCGTAGACAACCATATATTCCATTAAAAACAATGAATACACTGCATGTGTTCCCCTATGTTACACTATGTGTATTCAATGATTTTACAAAAAGTGAATCCTTAATTCATTTGGGTTCTAGACCCATGACTTATACCACTTTTAATGACGTTTAAAATGCCTACAATGGAAAGATATGAAGGATTTTACCTATAATCAGCATTTCTGGACAGATGGTGGCATGAAATGAGTTTTTTAGCATATTAGTTACCATCATGTTTTCTCTCTCCATTTACAAAACTAATCAATTAATCAATCATATATATACATAATTTATTTTTAATCAATCTATAAAAACCCAATCTCAACACGATTTCCACAAAATTTTCAAACCCAAGAGGTCCAATCCCACATAAAAAAATCTTGATAATGTCAAACCAACAACTCTATATGTTAAAATTGATGAAAAAAATGACCATTGGTTGTGGAAATTATTTGAACAACGTGTGATCATCATGGAATGTTGAAATCTTGGAAAAAGTATATAAATTATGGAAACCATGGATGATATATTTTTGTAATTTATTTGAACAAATTTGTTAATTAACACCAAATAAAAACTGGATAATGTGACGAAAGGTAAATTAGATAAAATAAAAAACATATTATCTATTCTTAATAATTAAATAAATTTCTTATCATCCAAAAAATAAATAGTCTTACCACAAAAATGGAATGATCATTGCTAATGATTTTTTCAACTAATGATGAATGTAAAGGTTATGATACATTTTTTGTTTATCTCATCATTCTCCTAAAATTTTTTCATCATTCAAAATTCTCAGGTCACCAATATCAATGAATTTCCCCATTTCATCACTATAATCAACTGAGGTTATGAAGTTAAACAAGGTAACTAATCTTAATGAAATATAAATATAGAGCCGATAACAATTTTTGGTCATTTATGTTAAATAAATTGATCCTATATTTTACATAACACATTAATGAATAGTTTCCTTCATATGAATGTCATATAAATTCTAAATTTATATAAATAATAGTGTAAACCTTATATTTATGAAATATTCATTGTCCCAGATTTTTGATCAGAGGGATTAATCAATTGGAAAACAATTTTTAAAAATAATATGTGTGTTTTTTCGTATTTATATATAAATATTTCTAATATATTTATTCAACAGTCATATAACAAAATTCTAACATCATGCAATAGTCTCCAGATATCTATTGAAATAATCATCAGATAAAACTAAATAAATAGGAGTCATTAGACATTGGAAATTTTTTCTAATTAATATTTAGGATATGAAAAATGAAGAGTCTAACAATCTATTAAAATGGTCTAAAAATAATGATGATTCACCACTAAGTGTAGGTAGACAATGTTGGACTGTTAAATATTATTATCAAGAGATATATGTGATTTTAGATACTTATAATCTATTATTTATAGTTTAGGAATACCTGGATAATTTTATTTTTACAATTGTTTCATATATAATTGTGTTTATTTAAGACAATATCATTTAAATTTAGATTTCATAAAATATGCCAAATCACTGATGATGTAATTTTGAATATATTAGTTAAAAATAATCTCAACCCTCAATGCGATGTCTAATAACAATAAATACATATATAATTGAATAAATTAATTTAAAATGGGATTCTTCATCATTAAATAATTCATTAATTAGAAAACAATTATTGTTAAGGCACATTAAAAGAAGTTCTTTGCATTGGATGAATCATGCAATACTACCGTTCATATCATGTAATATTGACTAGAAGTCAATGTTAGAATAATAAATTACCTTAATATGTCTCTAAAAGAATGTAGTGCATTTCTTTTGGATCATGTTCATAATTGAAATAGTGATTCATAAATTTGTACTAAATTAGTAAAAGAATAAAAATATTCCATCAACATGTAGTTTATTGACCTGTAGGTAAATTTGGAGAAGATAGTATTAATATAAATAGAACTTCCCAAATAACAATTAAGAGATTTGTTGTGACACATTTATCAGAAAATGGAATTCCCTAGAAATTAAATTATTCTATTGGTTAGTGTATCGTTACAAAATGTAAAGAATCCTCCACCTCATAATCAATGAAAAAATTTCCCATATTTAAAAAAATATATGAGTGGAAAATCAATTTTCTTAATATGTTATCAGAAGATGTCAAAATATGTACATATGTTGGTAAATAAGAATTATTTTACAACAAAAAATAGGATAATAGTGGTTGTAAAATATTCCATGAATATTAGTTCCTCAAAAATATAAATAAATATTTTGAAAAGTTCTATGGACATCTATATGGTAAAGCTATAAAACATTTATCAACACGGAATTTTAGAGTATTATTTGGGAATTTATACTAATTATAGTGTTTTGGAATGATTGACATTGAATATTTTTAAATATATATCATCCAATAAATACTATATAAGGCCATAAGAATTGGGTGAGCTAAATATGATAACAACCCTTATAAATATAATATGTTTTCATACATTAATATAATTATGTATATAAATATTGTATTATAAAGAATTGATCATTACAGGGAATAATATATTGTATGATTCCATTGTAAAAATACATTATAGTATATAAATACTAAACATGATTCATATGATGATGATAAGTGGGTGCTAAAATTGAAATTACATGTAATAAAAAATATAAATTTTCCTGGGGATTTAATTCTACGAATATTTTTTTAATGATTGGTAATCCAAAAAAAATTGAGATGGGGGATTATAATAATATCATAGTAGAGGAGATTATATTTTTAAATTTTTATATAAATGTCCACATCATGAGTGACTAAAAAATATAGATGATGTCTGATGTACAAGAGATCATGTTGGAAGAAAACGGTAATTCAATCCATAAAAGGAAATATAATTTTTAAATTATTGATGTAATATATTAAGAAGGTTTGTAGTGTCTTCAAATAAAGTGTACCACAAACTGTTGTGAAATAGTGTGAGGAATATGTAACCTAGATGGAAACACTCCTAAAATGATGTGACCCAAGAATATTGAACATTAATTTACATCATTTTAGATGTATATCCAATATATATTCATAATAAATTCCATAACAATAATGGTTTAGTATCATTATATATTACATACCTAAACAACTTATTTTAGTACATTATTAAATAACACTCACAAGTTATATCTCACATTGAAAATATCTTGAAAAATCCCTACTTAAATATTTTTTCCATTACCATGTGAAAGGAATCATTATAAATGGGGAACACCAATTCTCATTATGAGTAAAATTTGAACATATAATTTGATTATTATTTATTATCATAAGATATGAATTATTGAGTTAAATAATAATTTAAACATTAATTTTTATTACCCATTTTTTCAGGAATCATATATATGAGACCTATTATAAAACATTATAATTTGAAAACATGAATCATGAGAGGGGGGAAATATAAATAATCAATCATGGAAAACATTTCAAAATCATATTTATAAAAACATAATATAAAATTGTAGCACTATCATATAAATATATAAAATTTCATATGTCGTGGTTAATTATCAATACCATCAATTCAATATTATTTTGGAATCACTTCCAATTTATTATATCATGACGGATGAGGCATCCTTTCATATTTCCCATAGTGGATATTTCCTAATAATTATTTTTTCTATATCTTATCTAGTATAAATTCCTTTTTCTTATTGTGGATTTTACACATCAACACACATCCCCTAATAATATCATGTAACATAAATCATTACACAAATCATTGTGGTGGTATATAATTCCAATTCCTCCCATAACATAATGATAAGCATAAAGATGTTCCCCAGTGGATCAAAAAAGATTAACCATATCATCATTAAAGAAACTATTAAATAGAAACATGTTTTAGAATCTTTTCATTATTTCATCATAGAATAAGACATGGGAAATAAAGTGGTTTCATAAATTTATCGTCATAATAATGTTACACCATCAAATTAATGAATAAAAATGGAATCATTGGATTATATACCTAGTAATTCATAGATTACATTAAAATATATTATCATATATAACAATATGTTTGAAATATGTCTATAATATTTCTTGTGGAAAATAATAATTTCATCTTCAAAAAATTTGTTAATTTAAAAAACATCTCAAAATTTTATGGAGACCATTTTTATTGAATGAAAACATAATAAAATGAAAAATAATTTTAATATATTGATGCATTCATGGTGGTGGGTGCTGTTATTCATTCCATATACATTAAAACAAATATTCTATTATTGTATTGGGTATAAATTTAAATGTACCATCTTTGAAAAAAATAGAATATTCCATTAGGAATAGAAAATAATTTTGTTTGGAAAACGTAACATTAGAAATTCATAGGAAAAAAATAAAACATCCTTTAAACCATTTTAATAAAATCAAGATCATTTAAATAAGTTTTCATTTACAAAGCTGAAATAAAGATTATTTGTATCCAAAATATTTTCACGATCACATACATTACAAAAGGATTTAAAATGAAAATATTAATTTAAAATTTCATGAATAACATAGTATAATAAAATTAATTATATTTATCATATAATGATTATATAATTTCAATAATGGAAATACAAGAATTAACTATCTTGAATTGAATGGGATTAAAACAAAAATATGTTACCTCAAGTCATGTAATTAATCATATGTACACAAACCTAGAATAAAATTAATATAGAATTATTATACTTATATTTTAAAACCATATTCATATATATATATATATATATATATATAATATTTAATCATACCATATTATCACTCGTATAGTGATAATTTGTTTCTGACATCAGAGTTCTAGGGAATAACTTTTTCATTTTAAGATTTGTTTCAATTTGGAAGTCACAATTATTATATATTGATTTTGGTTCAAACATATCTATAATTTAATATTTTAATTAGTATCATATGTAATCAATATATAAAAATTTATGACTATTCGTATAAAGTGGATATGATAAATGAATTAAATCACATTGTGGAGATAGTAGTCTGTATGAATTGATCAGTGGTGATTGCATTTTAACAATGGATGGAAGTAAATTATTTTAAATGACAATTAAACTTTATAGAACAATAATAATATCATATTAAATAAATATATTCAGTATTTACAACATTATAACCATCAATGTGATGTGTGATTGAAAACAATGCATCAATTCGTGGGGGTGGTGGCAGTACACATATATGCATGATTGAGGTTTTCCTTTCTTGTATGATTGAAATGATGAAGATAATGGGACTAAAATGGTAATAATAAAATTTAATAAAAAATAATATAAATAATTATTTATTTCATAATGGATAGTGTAGATTAAGATATGGTATAAGAATAAATAATATTTAATGTACTCAATCTAGACTACTATATTCTGGTTAAAAAATTTCATTAGAATATAAATATATCCTTAAATGGATGTAATTTCGGGAAGAAATGAATATATATGAAGTGGGTACAGAATATTTGATGAAATTTTAGTAGTTATTTTATAATATATAATTTTCAAACATTATTATTATTTAAGTTCAGTAGGTTCCCATTTATAGGGGGAAGGGTTCCCTTGGTATTACATAATATATTAAAATAATATAAATTACAATACATCATCATGCTTCAAAAAATTAATATAATTTAATTATTATATGTGTATATATAAAAATTATGTTTTAAAATTATGTTTTAAAAAAAATTATGTGATGATTAAACAGTTATCTCTTAGTTTTAACACATACTTATCACTTTTGACAATTCCCACAATACCAAATTTTTATACATCTTTGAGGTCAATTTAGTTAATATAAAAGGAAAATTGAAACATAAATGAAACATGGATTATATGTTTAACCATATATTACTATAGTTTTTTGTTTTGCTATTTTTATGAATTTTATTTCACTTAATAATATATTTTTTCTCATTTATTATCATTAATGTAATTTTTTCAAAAACATGAAATATTATGATATAATATAAATATAACTCATTTAAAATGGTTTAAAAATGACATATAATCATATATAAGTATTATAATTAATTAATATTACCATCCAAAAAAATTTATATAGGTTTAGTTATCATTTTAAACCCTATCATTTTTCTAAATCCCTTAGATAACCAATTTTATCCTAAATCATGGTAATGAAATTTTCAATATTAATGGTATATAGTTTTACATATATGCAAAAAACTGTCTCATAAATTATGAGTTAATGAAATTTAATGCAATTTACAATCCTATTTTTCCCCAATAAATGTTATTTTATTCATAAATATTTTAATTAAATTTATCTGATAATAATAAATAATATTTTCATTTTATGAAATATTAAAATTACATCACTTACATGTCTGATATTTAATATTTAAAATATAAATTCCATGGGCATATGATACTTCCACAAAATTATTACAATATAATTTTTATAAATAATTTTCAATAATTTTTAAATAGTGCGCACAAGAAATGTTTGGGGTTTTTAAGCATTTGAAGTATTGATTTTATAAATAAAAATTAAAAATAGGCTACCATTATAAAATAAGATTAATTATGTTAAATATAATATTTAAAATTAATAAAATATGTATATATACATTAAATAATTTTAGGAAAAATTATTTAATGTGTTAGTTTTACTTTTATAGCCTTGCACATGAATTTCACAACTATTTTGATAATTAATAAGTTATATGATTCCAAATCACATGCACATACATGAAAATTAAAAAATAATACATAATATTTATTTAAAAAGTCAAACCATTTTTATTCATTCTCAAATATTATCTTTACCATACCAAATTGTACCATTTCTGTGTTCTGTATGTAATGTTTCAGCACTAAAAAAGGTTTTTAAATTTATAATAAAATGATTCTAGTTTACATATTATTAAATAATTTTGAATGATTTTCTATGAAATTGTAATACCTTAATTTTTAGATATGTTTAATAAACTTGAATATCTTTTTTATAGCTGGGAGATAGGATAAAAGGTATAATATTTCAGAAAAACTATATTTTGTATTATTCACCAGAAAACAAACATCATTATAAAATTATAAACATTCTATAAAAGTATAAACTATAAATATTAATCAAAATTTTTTGTTTAATTTTTAGAATTAAATTTCTTTAATTGAAAAAATAATATTAATCAAAATGTCTAATATGTTAAAAAATAAGTTTTTTATTAAATATCTTTTTAAGACACAAAATAAACTCATTCCAAAATTTAATATATTTTTATTATGTAATTTAATTATTTATTTTATTTTAAAAGGAGGTATAATAATAATAAATAATAATCAAAATCAATGAATAATGTTTTCTTATTGAAAATAAAATAAATTTCTACAGAAAAACTCATTTTAACAATTCAGTTAAGAATCTATATTTTTATAAAATTCCATTAATTTCACTCAATATAAATTTATTTTTTTAATTTCCAAAATATTATAATTTTTTTTAAATATAATTTATATAATTTCAAAAAAAATTATTATTTTCACTATAAAATAATAAAAATCTTTTCTAATGAAAACATATTTTTAAAATATAAAATGATTTTATGAAAATTTAGGTAATTATGTGTTAGGAAATAAAAAATAAATTAATATTAAATAATATATCTATATATATTAATGTGGTAAATCATTTGAATACATGTAAATTTAATGTCTAGGTTAGAGTATATCAATATTCATTTTAACCTCATTGTTTTTTTTTTCAAGAATGATATCTCAAAAGCACAGTTGTTTAAAAAGAAATATATTGAAAAAAATTAAGATGACACATTCTGCCTACAAAACATATAATGTATAGTAAAAATAATTCTAAAATAGGAATTTTTTAACGTAATTATTACATAGAATAACATAATCTCAATTCTCCAAATAAAGACTACACTGGTGGGAAGTTAAAATATTGATATGGAGGGGAAAACTATCATCTGAGGACTAAAAGATAATGATACAAAAAATTGACATGAGAATGATAATGAACAAAAACCCAAAAATCCAAGAGGGGTGAAAATAAAAATGATTTATAAAAAAATAATTCTCAATGATTAGAATTAAATTTTATTATATTTATGTTATGGATTATAGATTATTTTTTTATCAAAATACGGTACATGAAAAAATATACATACATGGTTTCTTCTCATTTCATAATCACAATCCATTAATTAAATGTATTTTAATCGTATACATTTATATGTAATAAAATAGTCCACAAAAAGGATGTTTAGGAAAAACCTTTCAAGCCTGAAGAACTAAAACTAAACATTAATGAGTCAAAAGACACGTAATTTATTAATTCTTCCTCGAAATATTTTCTAAATATAGAATGGTAAGAATACAATATAAATTGTGTGTAAATAAATATAATTAATATAAAAACCTAAATAATAATAAAAAAAGTTCAAAAAAATCATAAATATTTAAGATTAAGACTCCTCTGAAATATGTCTGAAAATTTTCAAAACATAGAAACACTATTTGATCACAAATTTCATCCTAAGATAATATTTAACATTTATGACCTAAAAAAATCATGATTTTTTTAAATTAATAAACATAATAATACATTGATTATACTAATTCATTATCATAACCAAATTCACTATAAAGCCTCGATGAAATAATATGTTTCTAAAAATGTACTCTATCATTATTTTTAAAAAAATATTACAGAAAACTAAAAATTATCCTTTAGCTATAAATTATAATACATCACCAAATTTGACTTACATGAAATTTTCATGAAATAAATAATCAATTTGAATGTAAGAAAATATCTACTTTAATTTATAAAGAACAATTATCAACTCAAAACATTAAAAATTATTACTCCAACAACAGTTTCTAGTTAAGGGTATTCCTTCAACTTATAATTATGTTATCCAAAAATATCAGATTACCTATAGATAATATTTATTTTTTATCCTTTCAATTCAATATGTGATTTCATATACTTAATGTAAAATATAATAGAAATGTCCTCTTTTGATTGATGATTTTAATAACACATATATCATTTATTTAACAATCATATATTATAAATATCTAATTTCAATAAATAAAATATTAAATCCCTTCACATTAATGATGGTAATTACATAATTCTTTACATGGTTATATAATTAATCCTTATATTAGGGAATTTACTAAGATAACACCCATTCTCTACACATATAAAATTCAACAACAATTATTATCATACTAAGATATTTAGATACATTTACAGAACTCTTCATTTTTCATTAGAAATTAGATTCTTTGGGGACCGCTTGACAACATAAAAAACATAATCCTATTATTTGGAGGAATTCCATTGATTGATTCTTCCCACATAAATAAAATTTATGAATCTAAATATTATTTCCCACAAAATCGTCATGAAATTAAAATTTTATCATATTTTATGTGTTATGAAACATACCCACATTGATATTCTTAATCGTATATCAAGGTATCCATTATGAATAATAATAAAGAATAATTTTAAACCCCAAATTTAATTTTTTCCCATGAGTACAATAATTATATTATTCATCACATTTAGGGGTAAAATTATTCCTTATTAATATATTGATTAACTAAAAAAAATAATAGAGTGATTAAAACTAATTATAATGTGGAATTATATAATCATTAGAGATTATTAATAATATTTCCAAATATTGATGTATCTTTCAAATATATTACTAGATAGGATTAATCAAGGTTAACTTTGGTGGTTATCAATTTAAATAAATCATAATTTTATTAAATTAAATTTAAAATTAACACATGAATATATGTTGGTTGTGTCAAACAAAGTATATAATAAAAGAAAACTATTTGTGTTCCATGATGATGGAAGATATATACTTACCAAATATTTTTATGGTTGTTATCCATAAATGGAATTAGTCCAAAATCATGACCACATGTTGTTTCTAGACATTGATGTATTTATATAAAAAACACAATTTCTATCATACCAGACTATTATGATGTTATCCTATGATTAGTAATATCCCTAGAAGTTCTACCAATGATCTATAATCATATTCTCCAACGATTGACTAAACCCTGATGTAATACCAATTGATTTAAGCCTTGATTTTGATACATAAATATTATATATTACTATATTAATAATCAACACATTACATTACATTACACTAAATAACCATAATAGTTATGTTTATTTTGAGACTAAATACCTAAATAACTTATTTGAGTTCATTATTCAACAACTCTCACAAAATTATTCCCAATCTACCCAATTCTTTACTAACAGAACTTAATGTTTTTGTGTATTTACTGGGAAATGAAGACATAATAAATTTTGAGCTTACATACTATGTTAGTGTAAAAACAGAATATATCAATCAATGATAATATTAAGGAATTATATAATAATAACTGTATTATATAATGATAATAACATGGAATGATCATACCCAATTTATCATGTTTCATAATTATTAGTCATATAAAAAAATTATAATTTGAAAACACGAATATTTAGTTTCATAAATAATCGTTAATTCATCATGAATGATTAGTTCAAATCATATCAATACATACATATCAATAATATGTGAAACTATAATATGTATAGAAACTATTTCATATGTCATGCTCAATAATAGATACGATCAAATTATAGTTTATCAGACATTAATAAGGGCTTCCAAAATCATTACATATACGACCTCCTCACTAGATATTTTCTTTATTTGATCATAAATAATATCATTATCCCCTAGTAATCCAAGAACCTCTTCATGTATCCAAGATCATTAAGTATTCATCATATCATCCTAATTGAGCCCAAATAATTCTAAATGGTTTCATTAACATTTTATTACTTCAACATATCTTAACACATGCAAAATAACTGGGTTTCCCAAAAAACTCATCATTATAATAACAAACTATCTATAGATTGACTAAATATGTTATCATTGGATCAAATACCAAGAATTGAAATATTAACATCAATTTTTATTGTCATAGGTGAATTTATTTATAAAAATATAATAATAATATTTCTTGAAGTAAATACAATTTTCATTTATATATCAATACATTAAAATAATAAAATTAAAAAAATGATAAATAAATTTATCATAAAATAAATATGTAAAAATTTAATGAAATATTCCAGTGTTTGATTTGTAAAGATTTTAGTAAATATTTTTAATTATAAGTGCATTAAAATAATGATTTATTTTAAATTTTTTGTAAAAAGTCAAATGAATGTAATTTAGAAAATAACAAAATGATTTCATTGAAACAATATAATAAAAAGTATAACATGATAAAAATGAATTTAATTATTCAAAGGATAATATTTAATCATTTATGAAATTTTTTTAACGAAATTATTTACATATGAAAAGTTATTCTAAACAAAAGAGGAAATAGTGTCTTTTTTTTTCACGAAAACCATTTCATGATCATTTTAACTACCATAGAGAGTTAAATGGAACTATTACATAAAATATTCTTCAATAACCATAAAATAAGTAAATTCATATATTTTTTCAGAAAACGATTATATAATTATACATATAAAATAAAACCATAAATAATATTGATTATAATATGGTTGAAACATAAACCTCTCACCTCATGTATTGTATTTATTTGAATGTGTTAAAAATCCTATATCGAATATATATATAATAGTAATATTTTTTTAAAACAACAAACATATATGTGATACCATACATTATTTACTTAATCAATGTAATGAAATATTAATTATCAATTATTTATTAAAATCACTATTTTAGGTGATAATTGTTTTGTTTATTATTACCATTTGGATTGTGAATTCATGAAACCTATTCATTGATTTTTGATTAAATAAAATACACAATTATACTAATTTTATGAGTATTATATGAAATAATTTTATTAATGTCTATAAATATCAATTACAATATGTCATGAAAAATGATTCACAACAATTTATTTAGATGGGAGTGGTAACATACAAAAGGCTAATGATTCCATTTTTCTATTGATAAAATAGAAAGGAGAAAATAATAAGTAAACATTCAATCCCAATAATAATATCATATATATAATATATATTAAATAATTATATCATTTTTACCATAAATGTGATGGGTTTATTAAACATAAAACACATCATTTGCAAGAGGTAGTATACCAGACATAAAAAATAAGTGTTGATTTCTATTCCCATATGATGGAAAAAAGATTATAATGGTAGATACATTCTATTAATAAAAAACATAAAATACTATAGAAACATAATTAATAAATTTATTGTGGACCCACTAAATTTAGATTTGGTAGAAGAAGTAATAAATTTAAAAGTACTTGGTGGAGAGTTTTTTGTTTTCATTAAGAACCATTTTTGGCTTATACATTTATCAATGAAATAATAATATATAAACATGAATAGAAAATATATAACATGGTTATGGAATATAGTATGATATTATGTCATGTATTGGTAAAAAAATCCTAAAACACTATGATTATTAAACTTTAGAATGATCACTTTTATATGTGAGGGAAAAGGAACCTTTCCATTACATATGTTATTATATTAATATAAAATACAAAATATAATAAAGTGTCACAAAAAAATATAAGTTAAATTTTGTATTATGGTATGTTTATATACATTAATAATTAATATCATAAAATATATATGTACATTTTTAACTCTTAGCTATTAGATGTAACCCCTATTATCCCTTTTTACAATTAATGAAATATCCATGTTTTCTACTATTTAGTTGTCAATTATGTTATTATAAATTAATAAATGACCCATTAATGAACATTGGTTGATATTTTAAACCGTATATAAATATCCTAGATATATATGGTATTTTTATAATTTTAAATCATTTTAAAAAATATTCTATATTATAAATTGACAATAATGATATTTTTTGAAATACATTAAATATAATAATATGAAATGTGTTTTACTCAAGTAAAATGGATCTTAAATGAAATGGATTACAATAAGAGTAGGATATTGTCTTAATATTATAATAGAATAAAATTTATTACGATTTATATATCAATTTTAACCTTCTCTTTTATTTTATCACTAATTTTACAGTTAAATATGTTAATGACTGTTTTTATAATAAAATGGTCATATATTAACATATAAGTTTAAAATTAGATCATAAAGGAAAAATTGTTTTATTTTTACAAATATTCTCATACTACTTATCCTCTATAATTTTTTTGATTTTCAAATAGTTTTTTAATAATATGTTTGACAAATAATATTATTAATGACATTTTATTAACAATTGAAAAAATTTAATATTGAAAATGAAATTAAAAATTTTAAATTAATTTATAAAAAATTAAAACATATCTAATAAATTTTATGTATGCTAAAAATTAATTTTCCCTGATATCAAACTCATAAAATGATACGTTATTAATTTTTAAAAGCATTTATTAGAATATTTTTGTAAGTACAATAGCCCATTGTTATTGTTGTAGAGAAATGTAGTGAAATTATTTCACTGGTAATAATTAAAATAAATTACCATTATAATTTTTTTTATTAAATTCCAAATAAACATTTATATTCATAAACTATATATTTCTACTCACATAAATGTCATGAAAAATATTTCGTTTTTTATTTTTATTTTTCTATAATTGTGCAAGCATAATTTATGAATTTCAACAATCTTCTTTTTTATTACACAAATAGTAATATATATAAATAAAATTATTATATAATTATTTATATTTATTTAAAATTATTATAAATTTATTCTTACATCTCAAATATTATGTTGAAGATACCATATTTTTAATTTTAAGTGTTGTATAAGCATTATGTTCATACTAAAAACGTTTCTCATGTTTTTCATAAAATTAATTTGAACTTATATATTTAAAAATATTTTATATGGAATTTTTATAAAAATATCATTAATATTTTTTACATATAATAAATGAATTTAATGAAAATAATTATAATATTCCAATAATATAAATGATAACATATTTAATATAAACTATATTTTATCTATCCACGCAAATGTTATCTTTCATTAGAACATATAAAAAATAAATAATTGGATATATTTAACATGATCATTCAATAAAATAATTAAATTTTTAGAAAATTACATCCTATAAGGGTCATAAATTTATTTTAATTTTAATATATAAAATGAATCAAAAACAGTTCAAAAAAATATATTTTATGCACAAAAATGGACTTCTACCAAAATTATTTATAATGATTATAAATATTTAATTGTATATATTATTTATAAATAAATTATATTGATGTTAATTTGAAATTAAATTCAAAGAACTATGGGACTTTTTAATGAAGAGAACAAATTATTATATAAAACAAGAAATTTTAGTATTCACTAAGATATCCATATTTTTAGAAAAATACAAAATAATTTACATTTAATAAAAAAATTTTATGATGCTAAAAATAATATATTTATTATTAAATTAATTAATTATCATTTGACAATTTTTAATATATTACCCCTATAAAAATTGTCAATAATTTTATTATGTGAAATCAAATTTTTAAAAGTGTAAAATTATTTTACTAAAAAAATATACATATATATAATTATTTAACATATATATATAATTTAAGTATAAAATTTCTGTATAAAATTTATTATATAGTTCATAGTATTAATTTACAATGAATTTAATATATTATTTATTATATATCGAGGTTTTCTTATACTTGGTTTTTTATACAAAGTATGAAATCGAACACTTACAACCTATATGAAGAGAAATATCATCCAAAATTTCATGGTGTTAAATAAAATGGGTATTAATTTACAATACAATTAGCGGGATTTGGAAAATAATGAAGGAATATATATAATTATTTCATGTTTAAAACATATTTTATGGATTATAATGTTTGAAAACAAAACAAAACAATATGGTACCCTAATTATATATTTATCATAATGCAAGACCACCAAGAATAAGGTAGAAAATTTCATTAAAGAGAAACATATCATTACCATATTTTTGGCATTTCCCATATAATTATTTTTTTCTCTTTGATTGTGTGCATCATACGAGTCCCAAGGATGGATGTAATTTTAATGGTAGGATGTCTTAATTCTAAGGGTTCTATGTTTATTTAAATTTATATAGTCTATGAATAATCTTGTAAATGGATTTAAGGTGTTCTCCATGAGTTCAAAGGATGCCTAATGTGGATTGGGTTTTCATTTATGAATTTACTACTTTCACTATATGTTGGGTGATTACATGTACTGTAAATGTGTTACAAATAATGTATTTTTATAGGCTTATTTCATGAGATGAATACATAGTCTTATGGATTACACACATCGTAATGATTACATGCATTGCAATGGTGAAAATAATATTTTTACTAAAACAGATATACGTTTTTCATTGTATAGGGGAAACATGGATTCCATGATGTGTAATGAGATTAAATATCATGTAATAAATTTGATTTGTGTACATAGATAAATTCTTCAATGATTTACATTTAAATCATATTATGTTATCTTCTCTCATATCGTATAAGAATTCATCAGTGATTTTGGGAACCTCTAATTTTTCTAGACCGATTTGATCATATTTTGATCAACATGGTTGTGCGTAGAGTCCCTCCAGGCAATAATTTTTTTTATACTTTTCCATTTTCATTTATAAATATTGAGCCACTACATTGTGGTATCTGATTTGTTTGTTGATAATGTGGATTCTATTTTTTCCTTCAGGATTTGTTTTGAGATATTCTTCTGAAGGTCTTTCCAATGATTTGTATGGTAATTAGGGTGAATGTTCTTGAGGTATGTTGGGTTTTTCTACTTATCTGTAAACATTTTTTTAAATTGAATCTTTTTATTTGATATTTGTATTGATTATAGGGCCTCTTTATCATTTCTATGATCTTATTATTGTTGGATCCCTTTGGAATCATATTCAACCCCGAGCTTGAGGTTTGATGTTTTGTCTCCAGTATTCGTGGATGAAAAATATTAAAACGGTTTTGATAATTTTTTTATAAATGAAATCAAATTATAGACTGATTTTATTTGATTCATTGGAATTGTGATTTTGGTTAATGTTGTCTTTCCCAATGAATTTTTAAATGAAAATGTTGTATCAAAGAATTGTAAGATGGTTTTCTAAAATTGGTTTCAAATATGTATTTAGATGAAAATTCATATATATATTTTTCTGGAAAATGGTTAATTTTCTAGTAATTAGATACTTAATGGGAATGTGTCATGATAATCATCATCCACTATTTGGGTATTCACTTAGGGGGCGGTCCTATGCTCACTCGGCCTTTTGTACTAAGGACTAGTTAGACCTATTGTTTGGGATTACATGATGTGGAGTTTCTTTTCCCTCTACATTAAACTCATCTGAATATAAGACAGATTTATGTGTGATTCTTTATGTATAGGTCTTATTACCCTAGATATCCTGACCATGTTTGATCATTTATGTAATGTTGCCTATACAATTGTCAATTTAGGTTTTTTATGCTTGTATTATTATGGTTATACTACCATGAAATTGATATTATATGTAATGCATTAATTTACATGATTTGATATATATCATTGGATATATTACAATGATATAATTTTAAAATTTATAACATTTTTTAATAGGAAATGTGGAATAATGGGAAATGAAATTGTTTTTTCTTTCTTTTGATATGAATATTTTAAATTACATATCATTACGTATATTCATTAAATATGATCATTAATGGATTATTGTAAAAATAATTATTAAGTAACACCTATTTGGGATCCTAATAAGCCTTTAGCTCACACCCTGCACACCACTGATAGATTTTAGACATTTTTTTTGTTTTGATGGAGGAAGAGAGAATGCGCCGAAATGAGGTGGAGGGTTTTTCTATCAGTAGGCTTTGGCTAGATGGTGGTCTTATATTATGATTTTTCCTTTTCTATTACATTGAAACTAGTGTTTATTTAGTTGTGAATTTAGTTATATTAGACTTTTCTATTGGAGAATGATTTACTACCATTTTAATTGTACCACTTCTATTTTTATGTATCTTTTGTGACATATATATTATTATTTTCTTCTGTTATCCCATTTTGTATATGTATATATATATATATATATATAATTTCTTCATGTTTATGTAGGGTGAAATAATTCTATATATTTAATGATGATTCACATGTTCTATTAACTAGCTTGTGGGGATCAAAAGCACATTTGGGTTGTGTGAATATTAGGGTTGGTTATAGGTTTGAAAGGGTATCTGAGTTTGATTCATCATAATATTGTATCATAGTGGGTCTATCCTAAAGATCCATTGTCTTAATATGTTTGGTATATTGGATATATGATTGTTTGTAATGGTTAGGTAGGTTTTCATGGGTTCCTAACCATCTATTTTTTTAAAGAGACTCATGTAATTATTGTACTTTGGGATTAGTGTGGCCAATTTGGTGTTATTAATCATTATCTCGGTTTTTCATATCATTTTCTTATTTTAAATCAGATTAATCTATTTTCATATCATTTAGACTATTTGATGTGTAGTATTATTAATCTGAGACGTGATTTGTGGGATCAACAAGTGGGTTCATTTGATGATCCTCTTGGGAATACACCTATGAATTTGAATTTTGTGATGGCCCCAACATGGGATGTAATTTTTATCCACAAGAATATACCTTAATTTCATGACCCTATCATGGAGGTTCATCTTAATGATTTATGATACTAAGGTTGATCCTAGTATTTCTTGTATCAGAATTCAATTTCCACGAAGGGTGTGAATAATACTCGAGAGGTGGAGGACTCTATTTAAATGATCAATTAGATATTTAACGTCATAGATACACTTGAGAGTATGAATTTCATATTTCTTTCATTACAACTCTAAGGTCCTAGTAATGAATTGTTATATTCTTTGGTATATGAAGATATGCATGTGGGATTAGACTAGAGGGGATTCAATACTATCTTTTCTAGTATATTTGATCATGATTTTATAATGATGGGTATGAATATAGAGTTATATTATTTGTATTAGAGACATAGTTCAGACTCAGTGTGTACTTTTGGATTTGTGGAGTGGGGTCCTATTTCACTAGAGGTGGTACTGAATAAAGAGATGAAGGCTCATAAGTACATGTAGGGTTTTCAAGTGGATATCTGATTAAAGATTTCTATAATAAGTAATTCTACCATGTTATAGATAGTTGACATGGTTATCATGGTGGTGGGGAACATGGAAGGTAGGGTTGGATATTCTTCAAATTCTCTATAAAAAATCATATAGTTAGTGCAACACTAGAGAAAAATGCTAAGGGGAATGATTGTTGCATGAGTGTTGGAGGAGGTTCTTGAAAAAAGGATTCTTTGGATCGTCCATTATCATATAGCAGTGTGGCTTTGAATTTATATTAGTTTAGAATGGCTGGAAAGACCTTTTGTGTGTGTTTCTTTCACCAACAATGACATGTTACATTTGTAGACATTATTGTCATTGACATCATTTCATCCAGGCTATATCAATTACTCATTATAGCCATGTATAATTATCTCCAAAGGATATTACAGATCAATCATATGCCTAAATCAATATAGGGATCCATCCATGGACCATAATAGTAAATCCTTTTCACAGATTATATTAGTTTTAGGCAGATGTATATACATATATGGAAATGATAAGATGTACCATATTTTAGGACATATCAGTGGTGATTTATTTTTTTTTAATGGTGTACCCAACTAATTTATATCTATTATTTTTTTGATATTGTCAATCATCCATCAAGACGTATTTCCTTTAAGATGGAATTATGGAAAACACTCAGAAATATTGATGATTAGGATTTTTGGTGACTTTCTTGTATTCTATTTGTAGATAATGTAGTGTCAGTTTGAGATATTCTCATTCTTGATCTAAAACTATTTAACTTCATCATTAGGGAAGATTAAATTATTCAACATCATGTCTAGGTTGATTATTATCATTAGAGTTTCTAACTTATTATGGTCAATGGGATCCCATTTGTGTTTTAGGGAGGGTTATATCTTAGTTTTAGTCATGTAATACTATATAGTCAATAGTTAAGTGGATTGTTTTTTTATGTCTATATTTGATTTTGATGATACTTATAGTATTTTTTCCTTCCATTATTTTTATAATATTTAGATTTTCATAGATAATATCTTTTTCCTTCCTCGAGAGTGGTGGGTATATTTTTCATTTGACCATGATTTTGGTTAGTAGTTGATATCATTATCTACTTATTGTAGGAAATTAGTGGATTTAAAAGAGATCAAGATTCATTTTGAATATCATATGGAGATTTTTTCCTCTTTTTTTACCTTAGGTGACCTCAATGGTCATTTCCTATGAGGAATATTATTCACTCCAATTGTGTGTCTACTTTTGGATGTTAAACCAGTTAATAATTAAGAATTTGTATTAAATTCATCATGGGGATGGCTTATTTGAACATAAAAGGAGGAATAGTGCTATTAATAAACTGATATAAGGTCATGATACCATCATATCAATGTTATAGAGTTTCATTTATGAAATTTGTTTTCCAGTAGAAGATAATTCCATATAGAATATCTTGTTTTTTTCTTCGGACAAACAAATTATTCTAATGATTTTATGGATTTGCTGCAACTTATATTCCACATATATCTTGAATCTTTTTTTAAATTTCTATATATGATATTTTGGTTTATATCATACATCACCATGAGCTCAAGAACCATTTGGGTTTGGTTTTGGAAATCCCAAAGAGTATCCCTTTGTGTGGAACACTTTAAAAATTAAATTTCTACATTCAAGAAGTTATGTTCTATTTTGAATATTTTTTGGAGCCTGGATTGTCATCTGATTCTAAAAAGGATAATGTTTTATTTTCATGCGAAGATCCAGAAAACATATTTTAGATACTAAAATTTCTTCATCCTACTATATAATATTTTCATTTTGTTAAGGATGTCTCAAAGATGGTATCACCATTGAATAAACATACTATGAAAGGGTTTAAATTAAAATGGGATGAAAATATTGAGTCCTCATTCATCATCATGAAATGGCTTCTTACATCATATCTTATTCGGATATTACTTGAGCTTGGTAGGGGTAATGTGGATTCCTATTATACATTTGGCACTATTTTGGGGTGAAATCTTATGAAATAGGATTGTTTTTTGGATTTATTCTCCCATCACATCAACCGAATTTGATAAATTACACCACTTATGATTTTTGTCCTATCACAATTATGAATTACCATAATGGTGGGAAGAAATTTTTCAAGGGATGAGGTTCAAAGTATTTTCTAATCTAACTGTTTTAGGTATATATTTTCATAGAAAAACATCAATTTCAGATAGTAGATGTGGATGGAATAACATTATATTTTATCCTTCAAAATTTCCTAATCATTGGTGAAGGTAAAAATTTATATAGATTACCTTAGAGGACATTTCTATCACATGTTGTTTTGGAATAAAAGGAGGAGTAGAAACTTTTGGGTATCTTAACTCAGTTACAATTAGACACAGGAACAGATGTTTCTGGTATGGTTATATCCAGTGTTTAGTTATCATATTATCTAATGGATTCTCTTCTCGTGTGACATTTGTAAGATGAGAAGTGTTGGGGAATTCATGAAACCATTAATGGAAGAGTGATTTTTCTATTTTGTCTCCCTTTTATATGGTATAACCCATTTTGGGAAATGGTTTTTCATCCCATCATATATGAGTAGCAAATTGTTTTGTTATTATCATAGTTTTTCATGGTCTATTCATCTAGATAGTGCAATGATGTGTTATGACATGATAGGTGATTATTGTAGTTGGGTATGAAGTGTGAAATTGTAGAATATGTGTCCCACTGTTATACCATCAACTAGATAATGGAATATAATTTGAAACCCTCTTGGTTTTTAAACCTCTTAAGGTTCTGGTTTCAAAATGGGAGATTGTATCATTGGAATTTTTTTGGATTACCATGGAGACCCCATTAGATGATTTTTTTTTCGGTGGGGATTCATCAGTAAAAAAATTCATCTAATATCATTCTGATGAGGTAAACTACTAATTTTGATGATCTTGGTAATCTCTATGTTCAGATGATAGTGATATTACATTGGGTTCTTTCCTTCATATTTTTAAACTGTGATCCATGGTATACATTGATGTTCTAAGGGAGTCTCCAAGAGGTGATAAGGACTTAGTTTAATATTATTATATCATTCCATATATAAATATATGGTCATAATGAGTTTGTTATTTGTATTTTGGAGGCCATGAATCAAGAATATATGTCAGATTATAGAGGATCGTGGACTAGCCATCTATGAATGGATGAGTATTTTTATAACAATATTTATCATTCATAAATAAAAGTGGAACCTTCCATGGATTTTTATGGTCCCCTGTGTAGGTCAAATAATTTTTGGGATGATTTGGGTGAGGGTTCTTTGGTGGGATCAAGAATAGTTTTGGATATATCTTTGCGGATTCTGGATCCATGTTAGTATACATTTACAGGTGGGTGATGAAAAAAATATTTTTTGGGTCAGTTGAACAATCTTATGGTGTTTTATATCGATTACAAGGACTTCTTAAAATATTCCCCTTAGTTGGGTAGTCATCCGAATTGAATATAGGTTATGTTTGTTATGATATATGATGGACTATTTTAGGTCACTGATAAACATGGTTTGGTATCCTATGGATTGGAATTTTACGGTTCACATGACTAGTATAAAAGTTGGATTCTATATATCCAAGCTTATGAAATAACATGATGATTCATGAGGGGGATATAAAGTATTATTTTGGGAGTATTTTATCATTTTATTATTTTCATTCATTTATTTTACATCTTTTTATTTATTTCCATATTTAATTGTGTTTTTCTTGGTACTCTATAGGATGGAAGAAATATTTTGTTATAAATGAGTGTTGTTCAAGGATTTAAGGTTCTATGAATTAATGGTCCACATGTATAAACATGTTAATGTATTAATGGGTTTCACAACATGTTTTGAGCACCCTAGAGGTTTTTCTGTAATTATATGCTATTTCCAATTTTGTTTTTTGTGATTACAGACAATGTAACAACATTACACACCATGTATTGTATTCTAGGATCATAGGATGTGTGTAATACACATCATGAAGTAATACATGTCATGAAATAATTACACACTCTGTAATTATGAAAATCAGGTTTTAAATAAATAGGCATCATTATTCATCATATCGGGACCTCGAGGATTAAAAAATGTGTAAAAAGATTACACACCATGTAAGTATCATGAATGTTTTATTTAGAGAGTTTTATAGATTATAATTTCTTCTTTATTCTACAATAATTTTCCATTCTCATCATAGAATAATTCACTATAGTAATTTTTGTGATCCTCCTCCCCATTCATATTCATTCGTCCAATATTTAATCATTAATCTTCTTTGCACAGTCTCTATTAGTAAGAGGATCAATTATTATTCATTTTTGTAATTGATCATTTTAACACTATTGTGTTATTCTGTTGTATTTTCGTATTTATGGTGTTGATTCTATTATTTTCAATTGGATCTATTGTGTGATCTAATATTTTCTTTCGTTCTATTATTGTTTTCACTGCAAATGGTGTGTAGTATTGAGTTTAATTATTATATTCCTTTATACTTGCCTACACTTTAGTTAAATGGAATCAATTTTGAGAGGTGTGTATTTTTATAGGTATATTATTTTCATTTTTTTCTTCTTTTTGGATGATCCCTCTATGGGCTATTGTAACATAGAATTTGTGGTTAGTGGTTCCATCTCTAGAATATGTCAGTTTATAAAATTGTCGTTGTTCTTCTTAATTTTTTTATAATTGAAAAATAATTTTTGAATGTTCTTTTTTTTGTGTAAATGGGTTTTCATTAAAATAATATTCTCCAAGGCATTGGAAATTTAAATGTTTTTTTCAAGTCATTGTGAAATTGTTTCTTGAACTGGTTTTTAAATAATAGTTTTTATTGAAACGAATTGATGAAATGATTTGGAAACTATTGAAAATTGATAGCCTTGGGTACTTAGGTTGCAAGTGTAGTAATATGGCTCATCAACCATCATGGTGGTTCTCTCATGGGGTAATCCTCTTCTTACTAGGTTTTTTATTCCAGTAACATGTTAGTCTCATTGGGGGACTCAATTATTAAGAAGTTCCCCTCCTCAATGGATTTGATGAATATTTATGTATGATTTATATAAGGACCTAACCATAAACATTACTTACACACGAATTAAATGAATAATTAACATTGAGTATCTTTTCATGTTTTGATTTTTAGAGAATTAGGTCATAACTATTACATTACATCTATAAAAATACAAGGTAGACACTTCTACTCAGTTTCAATTTTTTTCTTAAAATAAAAAGTTTTTAATGAAAGAGTAATTTATAGTCTCGTGTTTTAGACAAAAAGACATTTGCTTGATCCCATCCTTGACCCAATTCATCTTTAAGTCCTATGTAAAACATTTCAAAACATAGGATGAGCATAAAACACACATTAAGGGTTAAAAACCATAGAGAAAAAACAATAGTTTATTATTACCTAGATAACATAAGCACCTTTACATACCTCATGAAATAATAAGATTTATGAATAACACATGGGAAAAATAATTCATAAAGGTAACTTGTGGAATCCATATCATATATAAAATTTATCTATCACATCTATGTAGGGATTTACATTTTGAATACACATCACAATATATTTCCTAAATCTCTTAGGAGAAACATTCACGTTTACCTCCGTCATGTTACCCATTGTATTGGAGAGATATCTTGGGCACACCCTCCCTTGGTTTATCAAGGAACCACCCATATATGTAAACAATTACCAGTAACCATAACATAATCATAACACATAAGACAAACATAAAGGAAAGACATCATTTCCACATTTCAATCAAAATATATCATCTAAATATATTCACATAAAATATATATTATCAAAACAAATTTCAATACCAAAATAAAAAAAATATTATATGGTATTTATTTTCTTCTTAAAAACATTATGTATTTTTAAGGAATCCAAATATCAATTAATACTCGTGGGAGCGAAAAATATCATAGTAACCACTTACGTTAAAAAGAAACATTCTTTTTTCCTTTAGTAAAAATATTAATAGAATGTGATTCACTTTGAAGGAAATGAAATGACAAATGTGTTTATGCAGTATATAAAATAATGTCATGTATTAAAACAAAATTTACCATAATGAAAGGAGATTGAGACGAAGTCCCTTACCACGGTTCTGACATGACACGTTCATTGTTTAATATCCTGAATAAGGAACTAAATTTAATTTATACTTTCTTATGTACCTTTTTCAAGTTTATAGTTCCTATTATATCACATATTACCATGTATTAAACATTATTTAATTATTTATGTTAATAAATGTCATTTTGTCAATATTGGGTACTTGAATCAAAAAAAATTATTATATTTATATGTTTTTCATGTGGTAAAAATTTATTTTTATCCAAAATGATATTAATGATTTAGATATCAAATATATTATATATATCCAGTTTATAAATATATTTATAATAGTACATATATATTTAAGGTTATAAATGAAATGCACCGTTCATTGATACGATAAGTTGTACGTACGCATGAACATTACATTCATTTCAATTACTTATTTTAGTGAAATTAAAACAAAATTATATCTAGGTATATTACAATTCCTGTTTTTATCATATATAATATCATTAACTACATTCAATATATGTCCCACATATGGCATTAACAAATCTTATCACATCGAGGGGGCGGTAGTCTGAACTTCCTCAAATTAAATTATTGTGTTTACCCATTATGAAAACCATAAAGGTATGATATAATTGTAAAATACAGAAGCATAAAGGAAACATAAACATAAAATATATCATATATAAATACAGTGCCATCATAATGACCACCATGAGAGGCAGTAGGAGATAATTGAACAAAAATCGTTTCGCGAGGCGTTTGTTTTCCATCAACAGAAATAGTATGTTCCATACCCATTTGATAGAGTTTTTTGAAAGTGTAGTTCAAATAAATATCCTAAAAACATCATAGTATATTAATAATACTGGTGTTGTTATAAAAAATTAATAAAAAGTGTATACGTGTTAGATAAGTAACAAAATAATTTAAAAGAATCCTTACCTTTAATTCAGGTAACTCCCTTTGGTGTGAACCAAAAAGAGTTATTGATGTGCCTTATACCTAATATAAGGATTCTAGGTGGAAGCGAGTGATCTTGAGAACTTATTTGGGTAGGGTTTGGATGAGCCAAAGGGCTTTACATGTGAGTGTAATGGGTTAGAGGTGAGGGTTTTTTATAGGGGAATGAGGGAATCTTTATAAATGTGTGAAAATATTATTTTATTATAAAATGATTTTCGGTTACTAAAGGAACAAAAATAATTAATGAAAAAGATAAGATGACACATGGTCGATATAAAATCATACAATAAAAGGTGGACAGGTTTTGGAGATTATTTTAATACTTATAATATTATTTATTTAAATCATTTATTAATGAGGTAAACACTACATCATTATTGTGTTAGAAATGATTTTTTATATGATTTCTATAAATTATAAACAAAATACCATGATGTAATAAATATTATTATCTTTCCAAATAATATTTATTGTCTAAATGATATCTTATATTACCGTATGTTAAAACTATTTACATAAAGATATTTGTTTATGTAAATTTTTCATTTACATTAAGTTAATTAAAATAATGTGACATTATCACTGTTAAGTGGATCAATGGGGTCCCAAAATAGACCCCAAGGATGCCCATGGTCGTCCATTACTCATCCAATAAGTTTAATATATTTTTAAGGGTAATTTTATTATTATTATTAGATTCTTTTTACCTTGAATTACCTTTTATACCTTTAGTCGTAGTAAATAGAAGTCAAAAGCTACTATTCATCAAAATATATTTTCATTTTATTAAACCAAATTTTACTAAAATATAACAACCATCTCTATTGGATTATCGATATTCAACTCACTGAAGCTATAAAATGTAATTTAAATGAAAAAGTTAGTTTTTAACTATTACTTAGTGGTATCACTATTCATAAAAAATTGATGTTTTTCTGAAAAATACAAAAAATTCAACCTAATCAAAATTTAAAATTCTGAATTAAAAATTTATTTCTATTTTAAAAAATTAAAAAAAATGAAGTTGGATTAAATAATTTAAAATTTATTCCCATTATTAAAACATAAAGTGTGTTTTAAGAAATGTTATCTCTCAAAATATTGAAACTTGTTTATGTCCAATTTTAGTGTGAAATTAATTTTAATTAACATAATTTCATTAAATGATAAAAATATAATCTAATTACACTTTAAAAACAATTAAAAAAATATTATACCCATAAAAATAAATTATATTAATATGTAGTTTTGAATTAAAATACAGTATTTTCAACTATTAATAAAAATTTGAATTTTATTAGAAAAAGAACAAAATTTTACCCAATGTAAATTATGATGTCCTGATTCTAAAGAATAATTTTATATGGTCAAATAGAAAATATACAAGTGACAAAAAATTTATTTTATTTTCTTTCTCCATCCAAAGGTGTCAAATCAACCTTTTAAATAATTGTGCTTAAAATTAGATTCATTCACATTTTAGACCTCTAATGTTTATTGGATAAATTTTAAAATATTTAACAAACATATATAATCATATTGTAGTTAGATCTGTTCATTCCTGAAAATACAATGTCTAGGAATTTACAACCATTGAAAATAATAATATTATATTATTATTGTGCAACATAAGGCTTAAAATAAACATGTTGTTGTGTATCAGATACTCCATCAAACATTGCAACCAATTTAAAGCAAAATTGATATTTAATTCACAAAAAATTAATTAAATGAAAAATTCTTATATTTTTATTTACCTAGGATGTTAAAATTTATTCAAGAGATGTTATCTATGTTTATGTATGATGTTCCAGCCTGTCATGAGTTTGTTTGATCGAAGTGTGACATTATATATGCTTTGGATAATTTTGGGTAGTTTTTGATTGTACAATTTTGGTTGCACTATAATGGATTTGATATGATAAGTGAAATATTATTTTCATTGATTTGATATATCTATTTGTATATATGTATATGAAATTATTTTTTTCTTATTTTCATACTTTAATTTACATTTTTTCAACGTAGATATTCAATTATATTTTTGTGGTTTTGAAATAAATTTGTTAAACCAAATATCATGACGTGTTTTCATTAAGGTTGAATATACCTGAATTAATATAAAGATACTTATTACATAACACATGGGTGGGATCCTATTAAGAATGTTATCTAACACCCTACATGCCCCATTGGTAGTGTGTTGATCTTATTAGGTCACCTGATCATGGGGAAGGCAAGGCACCGCAATGGCGCATCAATGTTTTATATCAGTTATGTTTAGGTATTTGGATGTGATATGGTTGTAGTTTTTCCACACAATCACATATAGACTATTGGATTATATCTTTTATTTTTTCCATACTTTGTAGTTGGGATAATATCAATGGTATTTTTTACTACCTATTAAGTTGTATCACAATTTTTTATCTGTATCTATTTTGACAAACATATATTCATTTTTTATTCAACATTATATACATATATATATATTTATATATTTCATTTTTTCTACTTCACAATGTGAAAAATAATTCCCATTGTATGTCATAAGTTTTTGAGTTCTAGTTTCAATCTCATGGGAATTAATAATTCCATTAATATATATAGAAATTTGGGGTGGGTACTAGTTAGTGATTGTATTCATGTCATGCTTATCACATAAGGGGGCATAATGAATCTGACTTGGTATCTCAGGCCATGAATCCCATTCTAGTTTGAAGCATCATTGAAAATCAAAAGAAAACAATTATGTTTGAGTATTTTTCGTATATATATATATATATATATATATATATATATATATTCCTAAAGAGATGAAGATAAATTAGAGGTTTAATAATTTCATATGTTCAAAAACGGAGGTCCCCAGGTTGAGAATGAAATCCCATTCTTACTAATTCTATTGATGTGCAATGGAAGGCCCACCTTATACCTTTATATTTATTTATTTTTCTTCATAAAAGTTTATTAAATGTTATGAATGAGGATAATAAATTATTTTGATGATGTATATACATATGAAAGATAGATATTATCGATATTATTTCAATTTTGATTCATATTCAAATGGTATCATACATGAATGATATAAGGATTACTGGGGTGTGTATGTTATGGGAAAGTTGTATATGTGTTGAAAGACCAACATGAGTGGGTGATATCAAAAGGATCATGTTCCCAATTTTAAGTCATTTCATTTTATATTCTAAAATATAAAACTATATATAATATAGAAAATTAGGTATATTCACACTCTCATATCTCTAATTTGGTTTATAATGTATATGTTATCAAGGAGAATAATTCTAAAAAATGTTTAAAGAACACTTTCACATTAATGTTTAGATATATTATTTGTAACTCATGGGAAGTTGATATTAATTCATTAAATGATATATATAATCCAAAAATTATAAAACACAATGTTTGCTTCATATTGAGAAATAAATATGTATGGTTTGGATTATTTAAAAAAACCATTATTTATTCTACACTTAGAAATCCCATGTAGACATAGAGATTACAAACCTATATATCCTTTATATGAAATTTATTTGTGTTGTCCTACTCTTAGGAAAAGAAAAAAATATCAATGGGAGAATACAATTTCTTAGTAATGGAAGTTGAATGGATCTTATTATATTCCATTGAATTTTTGGTAAGACTAAGGGAGAGAGAAAAATGTTTTCTTCTTTTTATTTATTTACATAGTATAGGGAAGGATTTTGAACATATAATGGAATATAGTCTCGAATCACCTAATGTTTTATGTTAAAATTATTAACAACATATAAAATGGTGGATAATTAAGTAACCATTGGTGTGTAACTATATTTTTTTATTAATTATTCATTTAAATTTTTATGTTTTCAATGAAAAAAGTGAAATTGATGATGGGATTATAAACCACCTAATTAAATATATGAATATTTTATATGCATTGGTAAAATAAAATTAGAGTTATATCTAATTATCTGTGCATGATTTTATATTTAATAATATTATTATTCTATTAAAGTTTAAATGGATTTTTCTTTAATAAGAAATAGTATATATAGAATAAGTATGAGTTGTATGTAGTACCATAAATCAGATATTTGATAATTATACGTTAAATCTGAATAAAATTTATTAGTGAAAATTATATTCTCTAAAAATCGTTAAATCCTTGAATCCAAATATATTCGATACATATTTCTAGAGGTATAATTTTGGTGGTAAAAGATAAATGTTTGGGAAGAATTATGTTCTAATTTACATGATGTTCCTTCCTGATTTTATATATAATGATGGATTTTGATTTTATTGATAATCTCACTTAGACGAAGAATATTAAAGACTATTGAGATATCCTGAAATTAAGATGTGTTTGTGTATCTTGAAATATTATTACTTCAATATTTATGTGAATAATTTATATTTTTATTATGTTATATTATGTTTTAAATTATTCTATTCATTAAAAATAATATTTGAGTTTATTACTGACTGATTTGAAGGAGTAAAATAAGTTTGGATGTGAATTGATATTGGCCTTGTGCTTGTTTGAAGTAATCATAGATATATACATTAGGATCATAATGACAATAAGGTTCAATACAATAAACATAATTTCACTATAAGGAACATTTGGTGCATTAAGAATCAATGAACATATGAATAAGAATATATAATAATGTTTTAAAGATCATGAAAATTTATAAAGTCTCTCTTTGAAAGGGAGTATATTTTAATTCCTGATTTTACCAATAGCATAATTCTATAAGCATCATTGGTCTGATATTCTATAAGGTTCATCCCATAAGAATTATCTCATAAGGATTATATTTCAAGGATGAACCCATATGGAAAATTCCAACAGGTGTGATCCACTAAGCATGAACCAATAAGGATAATCTCATAGGGATCATTTGACCATTTTGATAATTCTTAGTTCCCATGATTTAATAATTATAAAAAAATATTATCATGGTGATAAAAATAATTTCCTGCATTGAAAACACACTCAATTTGTGATTCCTGTTAAAAAACTATGATAATATTACCATAAAGGTTAGATAAGAGAACAATGTAAGAAATTGTTTTAGATAAAATTATATTTTAATTCATTATAAAATTCTAGAATTTGAAAATGATTAAAAATAAAGATACATGAACTAATATATATTTTAAAAAAAATTAAATGTAACATCCAAAGTATGTAATGAATAATAGATATTTTTATCTTTGTCTATTAATAAATTAGATAGTGTTTTAGAGGCTTGAAATGAAAATAAATCCAATCTTAAGCATGGAATTCACTAATATTTTTTAAAAGATTGTTTTACTTTCTTTTTTATGGAAAACCATTTTTTAAATCTATCTTTTGACAATATTATAATCTATATTTTTCAAATAAACTTATTATTTATAATTGGGACATCAATGTTTAGTTTGTGTGAATTTTTGGTATTTTTCTCACAATGTTCATTTTTTAATGAATAGTGAAAAATACTGCATTTTACATCAAAACTGCTTTTTAATATACTTTATTTATATGATTAGATTATCTTTTGAATTGGTTTTAAAGTTAAATTAGAATATATTTTTACCATTTAATCCAATGGTGGTCATTAGTATTAATTTCACTTTGGAATTGGGCATAAACTAATGCCAAACTATTCGTAGATATTGTTTCAAAAAAACACGCTATTTGTTTTGACAACGGGAATTATTTTTAAATCAATTATTGAAATTTCTGTGTTTGGAATTTGGTAAAATTGATTACATATTTGTAATCATAAGGTCCTAATTATGTAATCAAGACTCTTGTTTTTGGACATTATGAATAGTAACGACGGTAATTATCTTTAATTATCTTGATTAATGAGTAATGAGGTAGTTAAGGATAATAAAATGATATCATAATAATACAAAAAGACCAAAAAATGTGTCCTAAGGCTACTGGTTGTCTCATGGTCGACCATGGGATGCCTTGTTCCAAACTTGGGGGCCCCATGGAATCACTTTTGTGAGAAAGTACTTCTTATCTTTTTATTTTTAAAAAATGATAAATGTGACAAAGAATGTATCACCTAAGTAAAATATTTTTAATTTTGTCTACATATATGATAATATAGACTATAAATATTCATTGGAAATCTAAAAATATTTCCTACATCATAGTATTTTTTTCATAATTTTTAGACATTAAATAAATTAAATTATTTATGACATAATGATGATGCAGCGATTACCTCATTAATAAAGGATTTAAATAAAATGAAATCATAATGTAAAATCTATGACCTAAACATGTCCAAAACCTATTGGATTGGTGTATTTAGAACCCTTATCACCTTACCCTCTAATTATATCAATGTGGGTCCTTTTGAATCCGAAAATCATTTTCAAATAAAGTAACATTTCTTTACGTTCCAAGAGTGCCCCTCCTCTCATCTTATAAAAGGCCCCCACCTCTACCTCCTTACCCACACTCACAAAGCCTTTGGCTCGGCCAACCCCTTCCCATTTTGTCTCTAAACATCCCTCTATTACTACTTGAAGCCTCACATTGGGCAGAAGTCTTCCCAAGGAATCCTTTGAGCTCAAACCAAAGGGAGTTACCGATTTTAAGGTAATGTCTTAACTTGAGTCCTTTGGTTTTATTTTGCTTCTCCAACCCCCTAAACTATTTTTATTCATTTATTTTGTAACAAATCCAGTATCTAAAATATACTAGAATGATTTTATAAGAAGTATTTGGCCTACACTTACACACACCTACATCTAATGGTTAAAGAACATACTGTTTCCGTGGATGGTGAATTTATGCCTCCCGAAACGATGATTGTTCAACATTATTTTAACACCTTCAAAGGTGGACATTGAGATGTCACAATATATATATATATATATATGATATATAATATGTTTATGTTTATGTTTTCCTTATGATTCTGTATTTTTCATTTTTTTCATACCTTTATGGTTTCCATTATGGGTAAACGCGATATCTTCATTTAAGGAAGTGCGGACTACCGCCCCCTCAAAGTGATTTGAGTCGTTAAATACTATATGTGGGACGTATAAAGTATGGAACTATGATATTATATATAATAATATACTGGAATTATAATATACCTTTATATCATTATGATTCCATCATATAAAATACGAAATAGAAATGAATGTAGCGTTCATGCGTACGTACGACTTACCATCTCCATGAACGGTGAAATTCATTTCTTACCTCTAAATGATTATGTAATATTATAAATGAATGTATATACTGGATATATATGATATATAAATCATGATTATAATTTTTGATACAATGGATACATGAACAACTAGTAATTATAAAGGGTTTATTTTTGACTCAAGTACCAATGATTGTTAAAACGACCGTTATTAACTTAAATAATTACATAGTGTCCATGACATGGAAATAATTAATATAAAAGGAAAAATGAACTTGTGAAAGGTTCTTAAGCAAGTAGAAATTAACTCAAGTTTATTATTCAGGACATTAAAGAACGATCGAGTCATGTCGGACCTGAGGTATGAGACTTCATCTCAATATCCTTTCATTGAGGCATATTTTGTTTTATACAAAACCTTCTTTTATACGGTGTATAAACCCCTTTGACTTTTAAGTTTATTCAAAAAGGAATACTTTTATACGAATCGTTTACTAAACGACAAAAGGGATTGTTTTTGTCGTACGTATGTGGCGACACCGACTTCTCCGCCGCCGTGACCATTATTTGAGTTTCGGCTTCCACTACAAGCCATGCATTTTTTTAAAAGAAAAATAAATACAATGTTTTACTTTTAATTTATTTTGGTATTAAAAATGGTTTTCATAATGTTTTTATATCAATGTGTTGTATTGATATATTGTGATTGGAAGGTGGAAATGTTATGTTTCCTTTATGCATGTTTTATGTGATATGATTATGTTGAGGTTCTTGGGAATTATTATGAATACGGGTGGTTCCATCATAAACTAAGGCGGGTGATCCTGATATAGCTCTCCAATGCATTGGGTAACGCAATGGAGTGAAACATTAAGGTTTCTCTGAAGATATTTAGGGAATATACTATGATGGGTATTCCAAACATAACCAAGAGGGTTACTCCCTATGTAAGAATGTTATGAATGCATCAAGTTACCTTTATGTATTATGATTTCTATGATTTATTCAAGATTTGATGAGGTATGTTAAAGTGCTTATGTTTTATTGGTAAAGTATGATTTCATTCTTATGTATATATGTACCCATGTTTTCTTTCCATATTTTTATATCCCTTACTGAGCTTTTTATGCTCATCCCATGTTTTTTTGAAATGATTTTCACAGTTCAAGGGAAAGGTACATGATATGATGATAGTGTCAAGGAAGTGTCAAGAAAGAATCCATGTTTTATTTTAAATATGTTTCCATTGATGGGAATGAAGAATACTATCTTTATGTAACCACTTTGTTTATATGTAGAATGTAATGCAAGTTTTATGATCTAATTCTCTAAAACCCTAAACCCGAAATATCCTCAATGTGTAATCTTGTAATAACTCAAGATTAAGTAAGGTTTAAGGCTGGGGCCTTATAGTTGGTATCAGAGGTCATTTTAGATAACTTTAGGATTTAGAACTCTATTAAATGTTTATCCAAAAATATTTTTTATGGTCAAATTGAAATGATATAGCATTTGAATATTACCATGTTGCTTCATCTAAGACATGTTTGTTCAGAATGGTTTTCTGTAGAGGAAATAGAGAAGTTGTGCTAGGAAGGCATACAGAAGGAAATAACCTTCAGAATCAGCATCCGGAGATGGTCGGAATTGGAACTGAACAATTTGTTGCAGTAATGGCGCAGTTGACTCAAGCGATAAATGGCGGTGGTATCCATCCACGAGATCATCCAGATCAACCACAGAGGAACATGTCAGTGGTGGAACATTTCATGAGGCAACATCCCCCATCATTGAGAGGATCATCTGACCCTGTGCTAGCTGAAGGGTGCATTAAAGCACTAGAGAAGATTTTCGATGTCATGGGGTGTTCAGAAAATCAAAAGGTTTGTCTTGTTATCTATAGTTTGGAGGGTGAAGAAAATCAGTGGTGGTCGATGGTTAAAAATATCTGGGACGCTAGTGAGATTGATGCTCTTGACTGGGATGAATTCAAAGGTATGTTTCTTGAAAATTATATTACTAAGGTTGTTCGACTTAGGATTGAAAAACAATTCTTGGAATTGAGGCAAGAGGAAGACTATGTGGCTTCCTATGAAGAAAGGTTCACTCAATTATCAAGGTATGCTCCAAATTTTATCCGAGACCTTTATAGTAAAATAAATCATTTTTACTCAGTATTAAATCCCAAATATCGAAGGGCATTAGCTTCTCGTGAGTTTAATAGTTATGAAAATCTTGATAGATGTGCTGAGAAATTGGAAATAGAGTTTGCCGATGATCAAGTGTTCTATAACAACCAGCAGAAGAAGAGACCAAGGTAGGTAGATAAAGAGAAGAATTCTTCAAAAAAGTCTGATGGTAAGAAATTTATGTTTCCAATTTGTGATAAATGTGGTAAAAGGCATGCTGGGGAATGTATTCTGAATTCTGTAAAGTGATACCGATGTGGTAAGATGGGACATAAGGCTCGTGATTGCACTGAAAAAGATCTAGGTGAAGGTAAGTCAAAATTTGATTTACAGTTAGTGAAATGTTTTAAGTGCAATGAGATGGGTCACTATGAAAACGAGTGTCCGAAAAAGAGCATGATTGATGGGAAGTAGTTAGACTACAAGCAGAAAGGGGTGGTGAAATCCTTTGCAACTACTTCAGCAGATGTCGGGCCATCAAATGAAGTTTTATCAGGTACTTTGTTTGTTTTTTCAGATTATGCTAGCGTGTTGTTTGATTCGGGGTCTACACATTCTTTCATCTCTAAAAAATTTTCTAGTAAAATGGGAATAACATCTCATGAAATGACTCCTGAACTTGTGGTAAAAACACCTGGGGGAAATGTTGAGGCAAAAAGAATTTATAATAATCTTTCTATACTTATTTGTGGAAAGAAACTACTTGAAAACCTTATTGTTCTACCTCTAGTAGAGTTTGATGTTATCCTGGGTATGGATTGGATCTCTATTTACCATGCTAAGATTGACTGTAGAGCTAAAAAATATTCTTTTCAAAAAGACTATCAGTTTGTGTACAAGAATGAACCCTTATTGTTGATAACTTATCAAGAGGCCAAGAAACAAGTAAAAGATCGAAATGAATGTTACCTTGCACACATCATTGAAAATAAGGGAACTGTTCAGATTAATGATGTGCCAGTGGTAAATGAGTATCCGGATGTTTTTCCTAATGAGTTGCCTGGAATAATACCAGATCAGGAAGTTGAGTTTAATGTTGACTTAGTTCTTGATGCTAAGCCAATTTCAAAAACCCCTTATCGAATGGATCAAATTGAAATTTTAGAGTTGAAGGAGAAATTGCACGATTTATTAGAGAAAGGTGTCATTCGACCTAGAACATCACCATGGGGTGCTCCTGTTTTATTTGTTAAAAAGAAATATGGTTCAATGAGACATTGCATTGATTATAGAGCCTTTAATAACATCATTGTTAAGAAAAAAATATCCTTTGCCTCATATCGATGATTTGTTTGATCAGCTCCAAGGAGCTCAGTATTTTTCAAATATTGACTTGAGATTGGGGTACCATCAGCTGAAGGTAAAGGAAGAAGACGTTATGAAGATTTTTTTTCATACCATATATGGCCATTATGAATTTGTAGTAATGCATTTTGGGATAACCAATGCACATGCTGTATTCATGGACTTAATTAATAGAATTTACCATGAGTTCTTGGATAAGTTTGTGGTGGTTTTAATTGATGATATTTTGGTGTTTTCTAAAAGTAAAGAAGAGAATGAAAAACAATTAAGGGTTATCTTGAAAACCTTAAAAGAAAATAAATTGAATGGGAAATTTAGCAAGTTTGAGTTTTGGTTGCAACAAATTTCTTTCCATGGTCACATTGTTTCTAAAGATGGGATAACCGTTGATCCTGCAAAAACAAAGGTTGTTTAAGAATGGACAAGACCCACAAATGTAACTGAGATTCGTAGCTTCCTTGGTTTGGCAGGCTATTACCAAAGGTTTGTTATAATTTTTTCACGGTTATTTATTCCAATGACTAAGCTAACTCGGAAGGGTGTTAAGTTTATCTAGAAAAAAGAATGTGATGATTGTTTTCAAAAATTGAAAATAAGATTGGTGAATGCTCCAGTTTTTGCACTACCTTCCAGGAATGGTGAGTTTGTTATATACATTGATTCTTCATTGAAAGGACTTGGTTCTGTTCAAATGCAGAATGATCAGGTAATTGCTTATGCTTCACGACAGTTGAAAACTCATGAGTTAAATTACCCTACACATGATTTGGAATTAGCTGCTGTTGTTTTCACTTTAAAAATTTGGAGGCATCATTTGTATGGAGTAATGTGTGAAATATATACTGATCACAAAAGTTTAAAGTATATATTCACTCAGAAAGAGTTAAACATGAGACAGAGGAGATGGCTAGAATTAATCAAGGATTATGGTTGTACAATTAATTTCCATCTGGGAAAATAAAATAAAGTGCCTAATGCTTTGAGTCGAAAAGGTAATGCTTCATTAAGCATGTTGTGTTTGGAACGTGATCCTTTGGTTAAGGATTTGATGAAATTTGGCATAGAAGTTGATGGTGCAGGATTTTCTTCTGTTTTGTTTCAGGTATCAATGAAATCTTCTCTATCATAAAGAATAAAGAAAGCATAGAAGCAAGACAATGATTTGCAGAAAAAGGTAGAGCTGGTTCAGAAAGGTAAGTTTCCTGAATTCAACATTGATAATGATTGCGTTTTGAGATTTGGGAAGAGATTGTGTGTGCCTTGTGATTCACAGTTGAAGAGAGAGTTTTATGTGAAGCTCATAGTTCTCCATTTTCAGTTCATCCTAGCAGTACTAAGATGTAACGAGATCTGCGGGAGTATTACTGGTGGGATAGAATGAAAAGAGATATTACTGATTTACTATGAAGTGTTTGACATGTCAACAGGTTAAAGCAGAGCGGCAGTTACCTAATGGGATGCTTCGGCCATTACCAGTGACATAGTGGAAATGGGAGAATATATCCATGGACTTTGTTGTGGGATTACCAAAGACATATCGAGGTAATAATGAAATCTGGGTTATTGATGATCGCTTGACTAAATATACTCATTTCCTTGCTATACGAGATACTTTTTCCCTAGATAAAATTTCCCATTTGTATCTTAAAGAGATAGTCAGGTTACATTGAGTTCCTCTCTCTATTGTATCTGACCGTGATCCCAGGTTAACTTCTAACTTTTGGAAAGGCATTCAGAAGTCGTTGGGTACTGAATTAAATTTTAGTACAGCTTTTCATCCTCAATCAGATGGGCAGTCGGAATGAACAATTCAGACCTTGGAGGATATGCTATGATCTTGTTTCATGGATTATCAGGGAAGTTTCGACCAACATCATTCTTTGGTTGAATTTTCATATAATAATAGTTTTCATTCCAGTATACAGATGGCACCATTTTAGGCATTATATGGGAAGCAGTGTCGAACTCTAAATTTCTGGGATGAAGTGGGTGAAAGGAAGTTGATGGGACCAGAATTGGTAGAAGAGATGGCAGAAAAAATTCAGTTGATTCAGAAACACATGAGAACAGCTCAGAGTAGGCAGAAGAGTTATGCGGACAACAGGAGGAAGGATCTCTCTTTTGAGGTAGGTGATCATGTTTTTCTCATTGTATCACCATGGAAGAGTGTGATGTGATTTGGTAAGAAAGTAAAGCTGATTCCAAGGATCATTGGACCATATGAAATTCTAGAGAGTGTTGGATCAGTTGCATACTGGGTGGCTTTACCTCTGAGTTTATCTCAGATAAACAATGTTTTTCACGTTTTGATGTTGAGAAAGTATATGGCAGATCCATCTCATGTTTTGAGTCCAAAGGTAGTTCAGCTGGAAGAGAACCTATCTTATGAGGAACAACCGGTCAAGATTCTTGACCACAGGGAGCAATTGTTATGAAATAAGGTGATTAATCAGGTAAATGTTTTGTGAAAAAACCACATGATGGAAGAGGCAACATGGGAATCTGAAAATGCAATGAGGGATAAGTACCCCCATTTATTTGATAAGTAAATAAATTGCGGGGACGCAATTTTATAAAGGGTGGAAGGATGTAACATCCCAAGTAAGTAATGAATAATAGATATTTTAATCTATGTCTAATAATGAATTATATATTGTTTCAGAGGCTTAAAATTAAAATAAATCCAATCTTAAGCATGGAATACACTAATATTTTTTAAAAGATTGTTTTACAACCTTTTGATGGAAAACCATTTTTTAAATATATCATTTGACAATTTTATAATCTATATTTGTCAAAATAAACTTATTCATTATAATTGGGACATTAAAATTTACTTTGTGTGAATTTTTGTTATTTTTCTGACAATGTTCATTTTTTAATGAAAAGTGAAAAATACTGCATTTTACATCAAAACTGATTTTTAATATACTTTATTTATATGATTAGATTATCTTTTGAATTGGTTTTAAAGTTAAATTAGAATATATTTTTTACATTTAATCTAATGGTGGTCATTAAGATTAATTTCACTTTGGAATTGGGCATAAACTAATGCCAAACTTTTCATAGATATTGTTTAAAAAACCCGCTATTTGTTTTGACAACGGGAATTATTTTTAAATCAATTATTGCAATTTCTGTGTTTTTAATTTGGTAAAATGGATTACATATTTGCAATCAGAAGGTCTAAATTATGTAATCAATACTCTTTTGTTTTTGTACATTATGAATAGTAACGACGGTAATTATCTTTAATTATCTTGATTAATGAGTAATCGGGTAGTTAAGGATAATAAAATGATATCATAATAATACAAAAAGACCACAACATGTGTCCTAAGGCTACAAGTTGTCTCATGGCCGACCATGGGATGCCTTGTGCCAAACATGGGGGCCCCATGGAATCACTTTTGTGAGAAAGTTACTTTTTATTTTTTTATTTTTAAAGAATGTTAAGTGTGACAAAGAATGTATCACCTAAGTAAAATATTTTTAATTTTGCATAAATAGATGATAATTTAGACTATAAATATTCATTGGAAGGATAAAACTATTTCCTACATCATAGTATATTTTTAATAATTTTTAGACTTTAAATAAATTAAATTATTTATGACATCATGATGACGCATCGATTACATCATTAATAAAGGATTTAATTAAAATGAAATGATCATGTAAAATATATGACCTACACATGTCCAAACCTTTTGGATGGGTCTATTTTGAAACCTTATCACCATACCCATGAATTATATCAATGTGGGGCCTTTTGAATCCGAAAATCATTTTCAAATAAAGTAACCTTTCTTTACTTTCCAAGAGTTCCCTCCTCTCCTCTTATAAAAGGCCCCCACCTCTACCTCCTTACCCACACTCCTAAATCCTTTGGCTTGGCCAACCCCTGCCCATTTTGTCTCTCCACATCCCTCTCTTACTCCTTGAAGCCTGACATTGGGCAGAAGTCTTCCCAAGGAAGCCTTTGAGCTCAAACTAAAGGGAGTTACCCGATTTTAAGGTAATGTCTTCACTTGAGTCCTTTTGTTTTATTTTGCTTCTCAAACCCCCTAAACTCTTTTTATTAATTTCTTTTGTAAAAACTATAGTATATTAAGTATACTAGTATGTTTTTATAATAAGTATTCGAGCTACACTTACACACACCTACATGTAATGGTTAAAGAACATGCTGTTTCAGTGGATGGTGAATTTATGCCTCCCAAAACGATGATTGTTCAACATTTTTTTAACACTTTCAAAGGTGTCCATTGAGATGTAACTATATTTATATATGATATATAATATGTTTATTTTTTCCTTAAGCTTTTGTATTTCTCATTTTGGGCATACCTTTATGGTTTCCATTATGGGTAAATGGGATATCTTCATTTAAGGAAGTGCGCACTACCGCCCCCTCAAAGTGATTTGAATCGTTAAATACAATATGTGGGACGTATAAAGGATGGAACTATGATATTATATATAATATTATACTAGAAATATAATATACCTTTATATAAATATGATTCAATTCTATAAAATATGAAATAGAAATGAAAGTAGCATTCATGCATACGTACAGCTTACCGTCTCCATGAATGGTGCATTTCATTTCTTACCTCTAAATGATTATGTAATATTATAAATGCATGTATATACTGGATATATATTATATATACATCATCATTATAATTCTGGATATAATGGATACATGAACAACTTGTAATTATAAGGGGTTTATTTTTGACTCAAGTACCAATGATCGTTAAAACGACCGTTATTAACATAAATAATTACATAGTGTTCATGACAGGGAAATAAGTGATATAAAAAGAATAATTAACTTGAAAAAGGTTCTTATGCAAGTATAAATTAACTCAAGTTTATTATTAAGGATATTAAAGAACGATCGGGTCATGTCGGACCCGAGGTATGGGACTTCGTCTATATCTCCTTTCATTGAGGCATATTTTGTTTTATACACAACCTTCTTTTATACGGTGTATAAACCCCTTTGACTTTTACGTTTATTCAAAAATGAATCTTTTTATACGATGTGTTTACTAAACAAAAAAAGGGAATGTTTTTGTCGTACATATGCGGCGATGACGACTTCTCGGCCGCCGTGACCATTATTTGAGTTTCGGCTTCCTCTACAAGCCATACCTTTTTTATTTAAGAAAAATAAATACCATGTTTTACTTTTCTTTTATTTTGGTATTGAAAATGGTTTTCATAATTTTTTTATATCGATGTGTTGTATTGATGTATTGTGATTGAAAAGTGGAAATATTATGTTTCCTTTATGCATGTTTTATGTGATATGATTATGTTGAGGTTCTTGGGCATTATTATGAAGACGGGTGGTTCTGTGATAAACTAAGGGAGGGTGAGCCCGATATAGCTCTCCAATTATTTGGGTAACACGAAGGAGTGAATCGTTAAGGTTTCTACGAAGAGATTTAGGGAATATACTGTGATGGGTATTCCAAACATAACCAAGAGGGTTACTCCCTACGTAAGAATGTTATGAATTCTTCAAGTTACCTTTATGTCTTATGATTTCTATGATTTATTCATGATTTGATGAGGTATGTTAAAGTGATTATGATTTATGGGTAAAGTATGATTTTATTCTTATGTATATATGTACCCATGTTTCCTTTCCATATTTTTATATCCCTTACTGAGCTTTTTATGCTCATCCCATGTTTTTATGAAATTTTTCTCACAGGTCAAGGGAAAGGTACATGATATGATGATAGTGTCAAGGTAGTGTCAAGAAAGAATCCATGGTTTATTTTAAATATGTTTCCATTGATGGGAATGATTAATACTATCTTTATGTAACCACTTTGTTTATATGTGGAATGTAATGCAAGTTTTATGATCTAATTCTCTAAAACTATAAACCCGAAAAGATCCTCAATGTTTAATCTTGTAATAACTCAAGATTATGTAAGGTTTAAGGCCGTTTCCTTATATTAAAATACCTTGATATCCATTCTAGTTTCAATTGAACTAATGTTCAGGTTAATTATTATGAAAATTAAGAAGAAAAAATTTGAATCTTTCAAACTATCAAACCCCGAAATTAGGAGAAATATGAAAACATATGACTTCTTATATAATTATCAATATTTCACAAATTTATTTTATTTAATTAATATTATGTTTACTAAGATATATACAATATTATATATATATTTTTTGTATATAAATTTAATGTATGCTGGTTTAACTGTGAGACTTTTAAACTGTAATGTAATGTTTCACACAACAATACACGGTTTCTATATTATTTTAATACATACTTGAATGAATGGTGGGATATGGATTTCAATAAATGAATTTGTAATTTAATAATTTGTTTAATTAAATTCTAAAAAAATATTTGTATGAAATTTTTACGAAGATAATAATAGATAGATAGAGAATAAAACTGAAGGGATCTCTAGTGAACATGTTGAAGAAAATAGTTGATGAGATAAAATAAACTGAGGATCATGGAGACACATATGTTTGAAAAATGTGATAAATGGTGAATAAATATATTCAAAATTTAATTTTATGAGATTTTATAAATAATGAATATATAGAATATTATTTTTGGGAGACTGATGTGCAATAATAAATGCAAGGAGATCGATATTGTTTTTATAAACTGTGTATATTGAGAGCATAGTTTTAATGAGAATAATTTTATACTAATTATTTCGATGAAGAAAAATATTAAGTAAATTGTAATCACATTATACTCCTACTAAAATATTATAGTGGTAAAATATAAATGTAAAAAGAGAAACAAAACCAACAATCTTATATCATCCCTAGTGGGTTGATGAAATAAGAATAAGAACTAAATTGAGAGATATCGACATGATGTTCAATATCTCAATGATTAGTGCTGAGTGGTGTAATGAATGTGGTTTTTTAACCAATAAACACCCTAGGATCTGTATTTGTAGTTAATAATTCTTGTGAAATTTTTTTATAGGTATAAAATGAGTTATGTGTAGAGTGTTAGTGAAATATATTGTTCATTAAGAATTGGTTTCATTTAAAAAATCAATGTGCGAGGAATAATATCATTCTTATTGTTTTAAAAGAATCATTTTAAAACCATGTTATATAAATTAATGAAGGAATTTAAAAAATAGTATATTACACATTGTGAGAAGCTGTGGAAACTATGTTTCTCATGGTTTGCAAGTATAATAGAGTGATTTGTATTTATTTCGGGTTTAAGATGAGTTTTTTATGTCATATGATATAATTGAATCTATATCCAGATTGAGACTCTATTTCGGTGTTATAATCACAAAATTATTAAAATTATGTACTAATAATGTTGGAAAATAAATTATAAACTATATTTAAAATTCATATTAAGGAAAAGGTTTCCTACATCATGGGAAAATAGTATGAAATTGCCACATAAATTATTTAATTATGTTACCTTAATTGTAAGTAGTTGATTATTTATGGGTAAAATATAAAATTATCTAACTGTATTATCACACTTTATAGGTTCATAATGAAATGGGTTGAAGTTTATAATTCAAATATTAGAATTTTGAAAAAAATTAAATAAAATTTGATTAACCCCCCCCCCCCCCCCAATAAAATGACATCCCCTAGAATATTTTAAATTTTAAATAATGTCATAGGATAATTTTTCTATGGTTTGATCTATATTTTTTAACTTAATTGATTAAATATAGGGTTAATGTATCTTTTCAATAAGCGCCAAAAAATAATGATATTTATTTCCAAATTTTTTTTACAAATTTGAAAATATCGTTAATGAATATTGAAAAACGGAAAAATAAAAAGAAGACGAAGATGAGAAAAATCTCCAAAATAAAATATGTCCCACTAATAGATGATTGTAGTCTGATTTGTGATAGTAGATCATGATTTATATGAATTGTGGGATTAATCCTACTTGTAATATATACATTGATGTTGGGGTCTAAATGGAGACAGTTCAATGGAAGATTGTTACACATATATTTGGATTTAATTTTTAGCTATATAATGAAAAATCACATATGATATAAGATTTTAAATACAAGAATAAAATATTATAATAATTATTGTAAAAATATAACTCTATCATTAATGATGTGAATTTTACAAGAAGATGTTTACAAAATATATGACTGCAATATCACTTGGATGAGGAAATAATTCAAAAAAAATGTTGATGAGGATGATATTGTGAGGGTGAATATTGATGATAAGATCCATGATCTAAGATAATTTCACAAAACTACTCTTGATGTCACAATAAATCAACTTGAAGTCAAATAAAAATGAACAATAATCATTTCATCACCACTAATAATATTTCACACATAAAATGAAAGTCAGGGTTAGAGGTTATAGATATAATTTAATGAAAAAATTAAATTTGATAAGGCGGTGAAATATTCCATCGATAAGATTTTTGTTATATTGGATATAACATTGAGGAATATGGAATCAATACATTCTAGAATATCCCAATGATTTGAGAATAAATATACCCCAAATCTTGTCTCTAAGATTATTTTTTAATATTCATGGATACATTGTACTGTTAAATAGATAATTAAAAACTGTTTAAAGGCCTCCACATTATCTTTATGGATAATAATTACCCCGTTCATTATACGTTTATGATTGAAAAATATATTTTATCTATAAGTTATCAAAAAAAATATCTATAAATAAAAATTTGATAAATTATTGAGAAACCAACCAATTTAGATATGGTTGATGTATGAATTTCCAAGACAAATATTACCCAAAAATAAAAAAAATAATGGTGAATCTATCATCATATAACAATGTGGTAAATCAGGATAAAGTACATCATAAATATAGGGAAACAAATTTTTTTAATATTTTATATGGTTATAGAGGTTTTTTCAATGGAATAAAAAAATCATCATAATAATTCAACCTATTAATTCAATAAATTGATAGAATCCCATAAAAGGGAGATATATATATATATTAGAATAAACCTTCTATATTAACTCAATTTTATCAAATGAAGAGTAATATATAATTCCCTGGTAAAATATTTGAATAATGAATCATATTTGGATACTATTATAAGATGTATTGGTATGATCTAACTCAATATTATTATTATATAGATTTAGAAGTAGTGAACAATATAAGAATAATGTTACAAATAATTAAAAGTATTCCACAAAAATGAACCCAATGAAGAATGATTTTTAAAATTTTAGTCCCATGATATTTATAATGTGTTCTAAGAGATCTATCATACTAGAGATGAGTATATTATTATATTATTGTAGAAAAGGTTTCTTCAAGGATCATTTAAAAATTTTCCCCGAATTTAAATTCTCAAGGGAGTATGTTGGAAGAAAAAATGATTCTATCCGGGAATGGAATAAAAATATATTTAGGGTGGAATGTATCTCTCATAAAGAGGTTTATATTTTTTCAAAAAAAAATTAACTTCAAACATTGGTGAAATAGTGTGTGGAATGTGAAATATAGATCCAAACACACATAAAATGTGTATAATGGTACTATATGGAATGATAGAGTTTGAAAATAATGAATGGAATGAATCCATTGTATCATGATCAATGTCACTAGAGGTAATAAAAAATTACAAAAAAATAAGTAAATATATGAATGGCAAAGTGTTATATTGATCATAATTCTAGGTCACCTAGATAATGAATGAATATTGTAGTTGGATTAATATTGTTCATATTCTGATCTATATATGGATAAAAATCCCACTATGGTTATGTAAAATGATGAAAATATAAAAAACTTTATTCAACCTAATGAATTTAATATCTAGAGTCCTAACTAGTAGGTTATACTGAATATTTTAATCATTTTATAACATAAATGACTGGGGTTTATGTCTAATAAAAAAATCAATTGCTTGTTACGATAACTGATTATTAAGGGATGACTCACATTATTCCTAGATATTAGATGTTCATAATTTGTAAAATTTTATAGTATGTAAGGAATTACTGAGAATAAATGAAGGTTTTCAATTATATATACATGATATGAAATCTTAATGGGGATTATTTCGATCAGTTCTCATTTTCAATTGGTATAAATACGAAATTTTATTAGTCCTACTTAAATTTTGTTTTTAAATTACATAGTGGATTTATATAAGAATGATCTCTTTAGGGGGAGATATAAAAAGTAATAATATTCCAAAAATTTGATTATAATTTCATAAGAATTATTATTCAAAATTTTCCAAATTATAAAGAGAATTATTTTTCAATATTATTTTATTAAGGACTAATTATTCATGAATTTACAATGATGGACATTATATGATCCATTTAATATAAATAAAATTAATTTTTATTATAATACGACTATTTATCATGTATTGATTATTTATTATAATTTTAATTTTATGGTAATAAATTTGTTTCATTAATGGTTTGTAAGAAAATCCAGCAATATTCTGGTACTAACAGTTATGGAATCTTTTTTTTCCAATATCCATGTTTCTAAAATATTTCGAATAATTTATTGGATATTTATTCAAATATATTTTTATTTAATTATAAAAAAAATTAATTTATACAAATATGATATCAATATAATATTATTTAAATTTTATTACATGATATACCTTTTATCTGTAATGCCCCGACCATAGTTACACAGAGTTGGTGCATTATTACTTAACATTGGCATGATCTCAAAGGACTAAATCCTAAAAGTCTTATCAGTTTAGTAGCGTTTGAAGTAATAGATACATTCATTAGTTTTACATTACATTATAAAATTAAATAAATCAACATTGTCTCTATCGACCACATTCATTTCCCTTAGATTATCCCTGATGGTTAGTCATAATATATATTTGGCATCATAGAAAAAATTAATCATAGAAAGGGGTTAGTTCAGATGCTCATTATGGATAACAATATATCAGAAGCTTTAATAAATAAGAATAAACATTTAAGGAAATTTTAAGACTAAAATAAAATCCTTTTAAACATAAAATTTTACTTAATATGGAAAAGTTAAATAAAATAATTCCATTTATTTATTCACATGTATATTCTACAAGTCGAATAATCACATGTAATATCAATATCTAATTTCACAATGATGGAATTCATAATCCTAGACTTCATAATAACATTGTCAAAGCCTTATTCCAAGACTAAAAAAAGATTTTTTCAAGGCCTTATTCCAAGAAACTATTTTGTCTCATTAGACCTACTTATTCATCGTGGTCCTATGGTGATCTCTACTCGTCACTTACTAAGTCTAATGCATTCCTCCTTTAAAGAGGTTTAAACATAACATAAACATTCGTATTAAAACTAAAATATGAAATTTCAATACATTATCCATAAATAATTAATGGTACAAAAATAACACATCCATAGTCAAACAAATCTCAAAACCTTCAATACAATAAGTAATATAGGTATCATAATAAACGAACATCAAACAAGTTTAAAATCCATCAAAGGATGTTGACATAGATAAAATTTAACCTATTTGAATGAAATACCTCTTTATATTTTGAAACCATTTAAAATTCAGATAATTATGTATCAAAAGATTTATTTTGAATGTATTCTTATATTATTTTATTGGAATATTTGATGATGTTAGAATGGTGGAAAATAGCCACACCCGCTGTATTTGTTAAAAAACATTATTTCCTTAATTTTTTCGAAAAGGACATATAAATGAATTTAACCCATAATTTATGAAATATTATAAAAATTTGAAATATATTTTGAAGATAACACAGATGTCAGTGATAAAGAGGTCTCAATAGATACTTACATAATAACAACCTCAGATAAGTGAAGAGATTGTTGAATTAACCCTTACCTTGTACATTTCCTGGGTTGAGGGTATATTAACCTCTTGTATAATTGTAAAATAATTGTTTTTAAATTATACGTGAATATTATATATAAATATGATAAATTTTTTGATCTTCTAATATTTCTTTGTAAATAATATTTTTGTACTATCATCACTTCAGGTGTCAACTGATTCGTTTTCTTTTATATGCTTGGTTATGTAATCCATGTTTGTTATGAATAGGATATGTTTCATTCATATCAATAATTATATTAATTTCTTAAAAATTATTTTTCTTCATAAAATGAAAATTAGTCTTGAATGATAATCATTAAGAATTGATCTCATCACGTTCGTGGAGACAGTAATACGTACATAGACACGAGCAACAATTTCATTATAATGATGGTAAAATCATCAGTAATTGGATGGTATATCATACTTACAGGATCATTAACATGTTATATTTATTATTTACATAAGTTATACTCGTTATTATACTCATCCAAATAATGAAGTGTCTGGATAAGAGACTACACCACGACGTGGAGACAGTAAGTCGTACATACATATGTATGGAGACATTTTCATTTATAGGATGGATAAAATAATGAATATTGTTGTAAAATATTTATAATAACATCACGGTATGTATAAAGTACTGTATTTATTATTTTGGTTTGGAAACAATAATGAATGAGGAAGCGGAATTAGAAAAGAACATGAAACTGGGTGGTGAAAGTATTCCCTCTTTTCCAGGTAATTACTATTGAGTTGACCAACAGGGATCCTTTGGATGGATTTATGATAAAATTATGGCCTCTAGAATGAATTTAGGGAATTTGGGATGACATTTGGGTATGGTTTGGCCGAGCCGAATGGCTTTGGAGGTGTGAAAATAGGAGAAGAAAAAGTACCCTTTTATAAGGGAGGTGAGGGTCACCTTAGGTAAAGCTTGAAATATTATTTTATAATAAACTAATTTTCGGTTTCTAATGTATCCAAAAAGATTTAAATAGAGGCTAAGGTGGGGATGGCTCAAAAACCTCTCATCCATTAGCTAATAGACATGTTTATTTCACCATATTAACATTATTGTTTAGATTTAACTCTTAGTTAATTAGTTTGACATTTATTGTGTCTTGTTGTATTTTAATATTATATGGTTAATAAACAAATTATAAACAGCCAAGAGAACCCAGTGTGGTTATTTATTTATATATATAACCTTATCAAATTCATTTTTTCCAATTCGTAGATTTTTTTGAATATTATATCAATTAATAATACTATATTTGTTTTTAAAACACAATTATGTCAATTTTGAAACTATATAGTATTAGATTTTTTTTGAAAACCATAAAATTTTTTCACATAAAATAAAATTTATTTAATCAACAGAATCATGTAATATTATACTATAAAATTAGTTGAATTTATCATAAGTCTCAATTTATATTTATCTGGATATTTATAATATTAATTATTTTAATATTTCATAAATAATGTAATTACTACATCATCATTTTTTCATATATAAATTAAATTTTATAATATCTAAAAATTATAAATAAAATACCATTATGTGGGAAATCACATTACCTTTCAATTAATATTTATAGTTGAATTTATCTTACGTTTAACCCTATATTAACAATGGTTTAGTTATTAATCATTGAATTTGACACTTTTAACTCTTCTTTAAATAAAATAATAATAAATGTCCTAATCTAATACACGTAGAACAAAAAATCATATTATATTACTAATTTTGTTTATGTAAGAATTATACCAATCTAACAGAATTAGGACATGTGGTAGGGTATTAATAATATCATCTTTAACCTTAATTAACATATTTATTTTTAAATGTGGTAAATAAAAGTCAAAAGTTATGATTCACCAAAAATTATTTTCATCTTATTGAACAAAATATTATATACTAAAGGTAACCTTTTAGCTTGGATTATTTAAATTCAACTCACAACATCGATAAAATTAAATTTTATGATAATTTCAAATGCCCCTAGAAGGTGGGTAAAAGACGGTAAAAAGTTTGATAAACTTTTTTTATATCTAAAATTATTAGAAAATGACTCTAATGAATTAAATTGAATATATATATGTATTATATATCTATTTTTTCCTATAATAATTTAATATAAAATAACTAATTACTTAAATAAGAAGTCAGTTTTAAATATTATCTTAGTGTTTTTCACTATTCATCAAAAATAGATTGTTTTCAGAAAAAGACCAAAAATTCACCCCAAGATAATGTTGATATTCCGAATCCAAAAATGAAGCCCATTTTTAAAAATAAAATTTATAAAATTTCAAAAGGTGGATATTACTATTAATAATGGATAGTTGTATTGGTCATGGTCTGTTAAAACTCAATGTTTCATACAATTCAAGCTACTGAATTATTCAAAGGGAAACATACCGTGGAAGATTGGGGTATTAAATTCTACCCTCCATCAAATAATTTAGTCCTAAAAATTTCAAAAATATTACTGCATTAAATAATTCGGGTGGTTCTTCATCATAAGTTTCTCAGGATCCCACATTCCCTCTTCCATCTTATGGTTTCTCCATAAAACTTTTACCAGATGAGTCGTCCATTTTCTCATCACTTATTCTTGGATATCATGAATTCTGATAGTCTCTTCGTAATAAAATATGTCGGGTTCCCGTTTTATTTCATCATAAGTGAGTACAAGTGTTAGGGCAAGCATGTATTTTCTCAACATTGATACATGGGACTCATCGTGATATTTGGAGAGACATGGAGCCATTTCGAAATAATAATCTACAATTCCAATTATTTCTATAATTTCGAAAGGTCTAATGTACCAGTGACTCAATTAACCCTTCTTAGTGAATCGTATGACACCCTTCCATTGAGATACCTTCAAGAAAACATGATCTCCAAATATAAATTCCAAATCAATCCTCTGATTATCTGCAAATATTTGTATCCTACTTTGGGATGCTTTGATCTGGGTTTGGATAATATTAACTTTTTCCATTTTTTTATAGCTAGTTTAGGGCATATGAGTTTTCTTTCACCAACATCATCCAAACATGTTAGTGTGTGACATCTCTTTCCATATAACGATTCATATGGTTCCATATGAATACTTTTATTGAATGTATTGTTATAGTAAAAATCTACCATAGGTAAATATTGATCCCACGTACCATGAATATCAAGTGACAAGATCTCAATATGTATTCTATGGTTTTAATATCATGTTCAGATTTTCCATCAGTTTATGGGAGGTAGGAAGTTCTTAAACGATGTTTAGTATCCAATGCAATCTAAATACTTTTAAAGAATCATGATGTAAAATTGGGATCATAATCAGAATAAATTGATAGGAGTACTTCATGAATTCTTACAACATCATTAATATATATTCTTGCTAAATGTTCAAGTGGTAAATCTTCTCTTATAGCATGAAAATGTGATGACTTGGTAAGATGATCAACAATGACCCATATTTCATCATTTCTTCTAAGAGTATTTGGTATCCCCATGAAATTGTCCATCATAATATCATCTCATTTCTACTCAGGCATATAAATAGGATTCTTGAATCCTCTAATATGTTTTAATTCTTAATTCACTTATTAAAAAACCATACATCTTGACACATAATCAGAAATCTATCTCATCATGTTGTCCCACCACTAGTAGAATACTAACCTATACCAACGGTTTGGAACCGTTGGTATAGGCCTCCAAACCGTTGGTATAGCCTATACCAACGGTTTGGAGAACCGTTGCGAAGTAAGCCGTTGGGATAGGTCTATACCAACGGTTTTCCAAAAACCGTTGGTATAGACCTATCCCAACGGTTTACAAAACCGTTGGTATAAGTAATATGAAAATCTATTCCAACGGATATAAAACCGTTGGTAAATGTATTTAAAAAAAACATGTGCTGGGATTTGATCCCACGACCCCTTGTTTATAATCGAACGACTTAACCACTAAGCTAACATCACTTTTGTAAACATAATTTCATAAATATATATATGTATTATCATAATTATTTAAAATTTAGATTTATATAATGTTCTCGGGTAGCAGACCTGGAAGAAATGAAAGAATCTATCCCAACGGTTCTCAAAACCGTTGGGATAGACCTATCCCAACGGTTCTCAAAACTGTTGGGATAGGTGGAAATTTCCTGGAGGGTGAAGGTTGGTTTTGGGGGTGAGCTTTCCCAACGGTTCTCCCAAACCGTTGGGAAAGGGGGGGTCTTTCCCAACGGTTTGGGAGAACAGTTGGGAAAGGGTCCTCAAAACCCACCTTTCCCAACGGTTTCTCTCAAACTGTTGGGAAAGGGGGGGTCTTTCCCAACGGTTTGGGAGAACCGTTGGGAAAGGTGGGTTTTGAGGACCCTTTCCCAACGGTTCTCCCAAACCGTTGGGAAAGACCCCCCCTTTCCCAACGGTTTGAGAGAACCGTTGGGAAAGGTGGGTTTTGAGGACCCTTTCCCAACGGTTCTCCCAAACCGTTGGGAAAGACCCCCCCTTTCCCAACGGTTTTGGAGAACCGTTGGGAAAGGGTATATATAAGTGTTGGGAAAGATCCGATTTCCAGTAGTGCACTAAAAATTTTCCTTCAAATAACTATACATCATGGTGCTAATAGGGTGTATAAAGAAATTGTATCTATGAGAATCATCCAACAATTACCTTTTATAGATCATGTATATAAAAAAATAAAATTCCCTCCCCATATTTCAAAATTCGATCTTCATATACAATTTCACTCAATCTCCCATAATTCCAAGCATTAATCCACTTTTGAAACTCCTCTTCATTAGTCTGAGAACAGTTTATCCTTTCTAGTAAAGATGTTTTTACAACAATTTGAATAAGTACAAATGTTTAACCTTCCATGGTTATTCCCATATCCATCTTTACTATAACCATGGAAATAGGATCCCTTTCAACTCTCATGTTGTTCAAAACTCCATGATCATTTCAACAAAAAGCATCTTCTACCTTATTTTCCTTCCTCGTGTGGTAGTGTATGGTTTAATATTAATCCTTAAATAGTTTGAGCCATCGTCTTTGCCTCATGATGAGTTCTTTCTATGCAAAGATATTCTTGAAACTCTAGTGATTAGTATAATGATCACATTTTTCACCATAGAGATAGTGTCTCCATATTTTCAGTGTAAAGATAACATCTGCTAACTCAATATCATGAGTGGGATAGTTTTCTCCTGAACTTTTAGCTGTCGTGATGTATAGGAAATAACTCTATCATTCTTCATAAGGACACAACCAAGTCTGTTCTTTGACGAATCGTTATAAATTAAAAACCCATCGTTCTATGATGGTATAGTCATGATAGAAGCATTGACTAATATTCCCTTCTGTTCTTCAAAGCATTTTTCACACTATTTTTTCCAAAAAAATTTAACCCCTTTACGTGTGAGCTTTGTAAATGGTATAGCCAACCGGGAAAAAATCTGGACGAAATGTTGTTAATGACCTGCTAAACTAATAAAACCACGTATCTCAGTTATACTCATCAGTACTGGAAATTAATTGACATCCTTTTTCTAGGAAGGATAAACATAGATATTATCCTTAGAGAAATTATTTATAAGAAATGAAATCTTTTGAAGCCAGTATTCACACTTGCTAAACGTTCCATATAATTCATTTCTTATGAAGGTATTCAGAATAGTGTCAAGTGATTTTCATGATCTATGTATATTTTTTGGTAAACCAAGATATCATCAAAAAATACCAATAAAATTTCATTTAGAAATTCATTGTAAACTATACTCATTAGATCCTAGAATATGGAGGGCGCATTTGTCAATCCAAAAGGAATTACTATAAACTCGTAATGCCCGTACCTAGTTTCAAATATTGTTTTTGTAATGTATTCCTTCCTCACACACAAATGTTATAAAGAACCGGATATTACATTAATGTTTTTAATTATATGGAAATATTATGAGTCCAAAAAAATTGAAAACATATGATTCGAAGGCCCAGAGTGCCCGGAATGAATTTCTGTACTTTTTCCCAGGTACGTTCAGTAAACGTCTGAGTGGAATTTTGTAACTTTTGAACTAGTGATAATAATTGTATGATGAGGAGTCTATTGAACTCAATGTGATGTAATTCACATAAAGAGACCTTCAAATTGACTGTAGTAGGTTGAGGGTGGAAGTTAGTTTATCACTTTTTCTTGGAAGAAAAAATTAAAATTTTTAACATTTTTATTTTTCCATGAAACCTCTCTTTTTTAGTTTAAGAGGACCACCCAAGCTAGAAAACCCCCCCCCAATTTGAATTATTGTTTGTGGGCACCACCCGAACCCAAATTTAATGTGGGGAAGTCCTTTGGAATCCTCGCATTTAATTTTGTCAATGCAATACAATTAATTGTGCCATTTAATTGTACCATTTAATAGTGTCAACTGTAGATGTGCCAAAGTATATTAAATTGATAAACCTATTTTAATTTGTTGGATCTTCATCTCCTTGGGGAAATTGTTGGAAAAATGGAGTATGTGGAATAATTTTGTAGAAAATCTTTCTCCAATGAAAAAAACCCTCTCTAATGAATAACATACTTCGGAATCAAGAATAAGGAGGACCCACGACCTGACTTCAGAAGCATGTTGCGGAAGCGATGATCGATGGCACCCACATCACCTTCACCGACTTATTCTTATGACACCTCCAACGCGCAATCAATGTAGTTTATGTTATTTTGAATATGTCTTACCCATTCTTGACTTTCATCATGATTGCAGAATAAATAAGTTGCTAATTACCATTCTAAAGCAGAGGGTTCAGGCCAAACGAACATGACCAACCTCTCCACAACCTTTGTGGACTTTGGTTGTTTCAAATCTATAGCGAAGTTCTGAGACGAGTATAGAATTACAATGAATTAATAACGGTCTACTGGGGCATGCCCGGTGACCCGAAGAACATCTCCAGCGACCCAGGCCGGTGACAGGCACCGGTGGGGCTCAGGAGAGGTGGCCAACACTCCAGCTGGACGTGAAGACAGTGGCGGTACAGTTGTACTGTTGAAAAAGGGTCACGGGTCTTCACCCGTGGCAGAGCTATGGTGTCGACAGGCACACATCCAGATGCCTAACAGTGGTGGCAGTTCAAATCAGTGCCTCCATACAATCCGGGGTCGAGGAACATGTCCATAGTGGTGATGAATAGACGGACGACTAGCTGCCGGTGAAGGCGCATCACGTGATCGCGTCGTGCTAAGGAGGGTTGGTCAGCCTGACTGCTATGAGTCGAGTGGACCACCCAGTGGACCGAGCCATTCCAGTGGGCTGACATGGATGTAATGATGGACCAGGGCTGGGTTGGCTCTACCCAAACAGGGTCAGTTCGGCCCGATCGGATCGGGCTGGGTCGGACCGGACCTGTACCTTTTTCGACCCTTTTTGCTTTTTTGGCCATAACTTGATATACGTGCGTCCATTTGTTTAACTGTCTATACTACCAGAAACAATGGATAGAGACTTCCCTTTTTGTATACCCCATATAAGTTATGAATAATGTTGGGGTATGTTAGTATTGGATCTAATAAGAATCCAACTAGGCCCTCAAGAATAAAAGGCCAATAACATATAGATCGGGCGTCCGATTGACGCATTATATGTTGCGTTGAGATGCCTATTATGTGGAAGTTCATTATGATACATCATTTTCAGACTTCTTGGCAGTTGGATTATCAACCTGTGGAATGAGGAGTGGACCCTCCCATAATAAAGTGAGCTTAGTGAGGGAACCTTGTGGCTAGCTGTAAGATGGTAAAGGGATCTTATGTGGTTCTGTGTCTTGGGATCCTACATGGTTGTCTTCATTAGGGTCCTACGTGGTTATTTGTTTCATTATTCCTCATAGATCCACTTTAGGATTCAATGTGGGACTAATCTAGGATTCTACGTTGGTCTGTTGTGGTAGGATCCTAAGTGGGTCTGATGATTTAGGATCCTACGTGGGTCTGTTAATTTAGGATCCTTTTTGGGTCTTCCTATTAATAGAGTCAAATGGTTCAGCAGTTATATCTACCAATAATTTCTATCATAGATATGTTATACCTTATGTGAGCTGATTCTTTACCTTTGTGGTAATCATGTGTGTGGCGTACCTTTGTGGAGAATACCATTGAGTTGACACCTTTGTGGTAATAATTTTGGTGGAGTACCATTGTGGTAAAAACATACATTGTAATACCTTTGTGGTATTCATATATGTGGCATTACCATTGTGTTACATACCTTTCTGGTGTTTCCTTCATGGTATACTTTCTCTCGTAGGACATTTGAGAATTTGGATTTTGAGTTGGGCATTTTGTTTCCTCATTATTGATATGATTTTACTCGAAAACATTTGAATTTGTATGAAAATGTACCATAGTACTGTTGTTAGTTGATTACATGATTTTTGGGTTATACTTTTTGGATTTTCGTGAGATCTTCGACGGTCTCGGTGTCTCTACTGAGCATCGTTATACTCACGCCTGCACGAGCTATGGCTGCACCTTGTTGTGTTTGGTGCATAAGATGTACATCGCTGACTGGGGACAAGGGTACCCAAACTGGAGGTATCTCGATGGTGGACATTATACAATGTGTACAAGAGAGATGACCATTCTAGAGTTGTACCTACCCTTCATGAAGGTTCTTTGGCTGGTGTACCCAGGATTTGTTCAGGTTTACATGTACTTTCCATTATTCTTTTACATTCCAGATGGTCTTGTATCTAGCCCATTTTTTTACTATACACACACTTTACAACATGGTTTACTTCTGTTCTAATATTTCTGTGTGCTTGGTTTGTGAGAGTTTTCATTTTATATAGGCAATTCCTTCACGTTTTAGGGAATGCGCCTTTCGGTACTAGTCACCTGCCCCTGGCCTATGGAAGGCGGGCTTGGGGTAGTCACGACACATGCCCTAGGGGATGGGTCGCGACAAATTGGTATCAGAGAAGTTGGTTCTACCATAGATCATTAGACTCTAATATTTTTAACGGAAATAATATTATGTGAAATGAGTGTGTTTATCAGTTTAGGAAATCTAGTATTGGTGTGGTCGCCGATGTATCCATACATGAGGAACCTAACTTTTGAATTCTCACTCAGTGCATGGAAACACTGATTGCATTTGTGTTTTGAAAAGTTTTCGTTGTGATCTCGTTGAGTCAGCTCACCAGGTATATCTGTTTGACTATGGTTCACCGGTTTGTATTTAAGATTCCTCCACACAGACATCCAGCTAGGGTTTTGGGTATAGTACGTGATGATATCCCACCAAGAGATGGGGCCTTGATGTAGGGAACTTTATCGGTAGGGGAACTAGTGGAGGCACCATCATTACCATTACCTAATGGACCACCGATGCCACTAGACACAGCAGAAGAGGGTTGATACCGCTTAAGTGAATTTCACGAGTTCCTGTACCAGAGGCCACCAAGGTTCCTCGGAGAGACGAGCCCATAGGCAGCTGAGGATTGGTTGGAGGAAGTGGCGACGGTCTTCCGACATGAAGGGACACAAGATGATCTCATGTTCGACCTTGAAATCAGTCATCTATAGGTATCAGCAGGAAAATGGAGGAGCTTGTTACTGGAAGATCATGATGATGTGACCCTTATCTGAGCAAACTTTGAGAGCCTGTTTTGGGTAGAGTTTGTCTCATCGACCCATCATGAAGTGTGCATACACGCTCTTCTTCATCTGCACTAGTACAGCATGACACAGTATTAACACTCAGTGAGGTTCACCATCCTATTTCTCTAATACACTAACATTGTGCCAGACCCATTTTTCAGGGCCCAAACATTTGAGTAGGGACACAGGCAGGATATTAGGACCTCGATGAATTTTATTAGAATCCTGACGTAGGGAGGGGATTTAGAGAGAGCCCTGTTAGTGGAAAGTTTTCTTGTTGACCAGTCAACACGAGTAAGACCCACCACCAGGCATCATGTAGCGGAGTCTTATGCAACTAGAAGAAGATAGATGTCACAAATGTCTAAGAGGAACATACCTACATGTGGAAGACCATAAGGTTTTGGGTTGGTTGGGCGGGGCCCTCGAGACAGATCCATTCATGCGAGGATAAGGCAATGTTACTCATGTGGCGGGAAAGGTCACATGGTTCGAGACTGCCCAGCCCACCGTACAGATGATCAGTAGATGGTCGAAAGACCGCCCATGCAGAGACAGTGGTTATACTGAGTAGGACCTCAGAAAGAAGGTGGACAAGGGCGAGATCAACTCCAGGCAGTAGAGGCCTATGACCATGGGGCTCCAGAGATGATACAAGGTATGATCTATTTTTACTCCACCTTAGCTGGAGTACATATAGACACATGTTTTAGTCATTCTTTTATTTCCACTGACCATGTTCGGAGCTCAGAAAATATGGTGATGACATTGGTTCAATCCTTACAGCAAGAGACTCCTATGTGAGAGGATTTAATGATTACACACTAGTTCCTGAGGTGTGGGCTTACTCTTTGAGGCGAGTTCCTCGGCTGAGATCTCCTAGTAGTTGTGTCAAGGAATTACGATTTTATCTTGGGTAAAGCCTTGTTATCTATAGTCCATGCTCAGATTGACTATGTTAAGCACAAAGTGGGGTGTTTCCACAAGGATGGGACTAGATTAACCTTCATAAAAGGGAAGGGATCCGTTGCAGCATAGGATGGATTTACCTGTAGGAAAATTTAGTTGATCACTAATCAGTCAGCTAGCCTTTCCCTCATTGCAGTTGATGTGGAGAGTCTAAGTTATCCCGTAGTGGTGGACCAGTACACAGATGTTTTCCCTGATGATGTTCTGGGTCGACAATCTTCAAAGATTTGGGGAATTTTACATTGACATATATTCTAGGAAGGCACCAATATCTAAAATAGCACATCTGATGGCTCACGCGGTGCTTCATGATCTAGAGGTACATATGGAGGACTTAAAGGGGAAGGGGTTCATCCCGCCCAGTGTTTCTCCTTGGGCAGCCCCAATTTTGTTTTCCAAGAATGCAGATGGGGGCTTGAGACTTTGTGTTGAATATTGATGCCTGAAATAGTTGACCATGAAGAACACGTACCCATTCTAAATGAATGATGACTTCTTTGGTCAGCTGAAGGAAGCACGGTAGTTCTCAAAGATAGACCTCTGGTCAGGCTATCAGTAGCTTAGAGTACGAGACGATGATCTGCCGATGACGATTTTTAGAGGTTGGTATGGCCACTACGTGTTCTTGGTTATTCCATTCGGCGTAATAAATACTACATCAGTGTTCATGGTAATCATGAACAAGATATTTCAGCTATTCATTGATCGCTTTGTAGAAGTCTTCATCAGCGAAATTCGGATCTACACGGATACTGAGGATGAGAAAGATTATATTTTGCAGATATTTCTACACAAACTCTAAGAGAACCAGATTTATGGTAAGCTCGTGAAGCGATTGATTAATATTTGAGAGGTTCACTTTCTCGGACCTGTCATTTCAGAGTCATGATTTGTGGTGGATGCAGTAAAGATTGAGGAGGTACGTGATTGGGAGTCACCTAGGAGTGTGACTTTTGTATGGAGTTTTATGGGTTTGGCTGGATACTACAATGTATTTGTGCCATATTTCTCAAGAGTTGCAACACCTTTATCAGTGTCGATTGTGAAAGGGAAACCCTTTGTGTGGTCGGAGAGATTCCAGTGGAATTTTTGGGAGCTGAGGTAGAGACTCACTAGTGCCTCCATCATGAGGCTTCTGAAGGAGGGTGTTGGGTACATAGTCTACTGCGATGCATCAGGGATTTTTTTTGGATGTGTCCTGATGCAGGAGTGAGCTGTTATTGCATATGGTTCCCCATAGCTAAGGCAACATGAGCTGAACTACACTACCCATTACCTAGAGTTAGGATTAGTGGTATTCGTCTTGAATATGTGGCGATGATACATGATTGTCGAACGTTTTACAGTCTACCCAGACCACAAGAGTCTCAGGTATATCTTCTCTTAGAAGGACCAGGACCTGAGAAAATGATTTTGGCTTGAGTTCCACCCAGACTATGATTTTGAGATATTATATACTCCTAGGAAAGGGGAAAGTTGTATATGATGCACTCAGCAAGAGATCTGGTTTAAAGCTGTTAGGTGTGGTGATGAACTAGATGTCCACATTACAAATATTATTTGTGGAACATGATGGAGAAGATTTTCGTTAGTCTCTTACTATCACACCCAACTCCTTCCATGAGTCAGGGAGGCACAACATGGGGACACTGATTGAGATTCTCGGTGTGCTCAGATTTCCACAGGATAGGCATTTGATGGATTTTTTATGGTGGGGAGCATGTCATTATTTTTAGAGGATGTACTTAGGTATAGGTGGATTTATGGGAGCAATTTTTGAGGGAGTTCCACACGTCCCCTCAAGCTGTAAATCCTTGACTGTCAATGATGGACCAGGACCAATGACGACAAAACTAGTGGTTGGGAATTTAGAAAGAAGTAGTAGAATTTGTCTATCGATGCCTCACATGTCATCAAGTGAAGGTGGAGCATCAGGTACCATCAAGATTAGTTCATCCTTTAGAGGTCCAAGATTAGAAGTGGGATGGTATATCCATGGACATTGTGACATGAAATCCATGTACATGTAGGGGTGAAGATTATATTTGGGTTATTGTCGACCAACTCACCAAAATAGCCCACTTCCAAATGATCAGAGAGCAGGGTTCAGTAGAGAGTTCGGAAATTCTCTACTTGCATGGGATTACGATAATACATAGAGTACCCTTGACGATTTCCTTTGATCATGATTCACATTTCAAATCTCGGATATGGAAGGGGTTGTAGGAGGCTTTTGGGATGCTTCTTTGTTTTACCGCCGACTTCCATCCTTAGACAGATTTCCAAACTGAGTGGACCTTTTAGACCCTCGAGTAAATATTGTGTGCTTTCATCTTTGACTATAGTAACATTTGGGAGGATAAATATTCCTTAGTATAGTTTTAATAAAAAAAATCTATCACTCTAGGATTGGGATGATACCATTCGAGGCTTTTTATGGATGACCATGCGGATCATATATTTGATGGACAGACCCAAGGGATTCAACATTCAAGGGACCAGATATTGTATGGGTTACCACATAGAGGATGAAGATCATCCAGGTGTGAATGAAGACTACACATAATAGGCATAAGACTTATGCCGACAACAGAAAAAGGCCTCTAGAGTTCGACGATGGTGACCACATCATTATACGGGTCTCACCTAGACGTGGTTTTCAGAGATTGGATGGGGGCGACAAGTTATCTCTGAGGTTCATCGGACCCTTTAAAGTCATCAGAAAAGTTGGAAAAGTTGCTTCCCACATAGCTCTTCCACCTTATTTGCACCAGGTGCACATTGTTTTCCACGTATCCCATCTGAGGAGATACGAGCATGACCCTCCACACATCATTGAATAGGGCGAGCTTCAAATCGACGATGGGGTGATGTTTACAGAGGTTCCATCGGAGATTGAGGAATAAGAGGTGAGAGTCCTTCATGGGTGATCAATACCTTTGGTGCATGTACGTTGGCAGTATGGGAAATTCTAGGAGAGCACATAGGAGTGTGAGGCTCAGATTTGTGCTCAGTTTTCCCACTTGTTTTCCTAGTTTCTATATTGTGGACCTCAGGGAGGAAAAGACCATAGGTGGGGAAAATGTATTTTCACAAAAATTAAATGTAATTGTTTTTTATTATATGGGAATTTTACGAGTCTTTGAAAACTAGCAACGCGTGATTCCGATGCCCGGAGTGACCATAATTAATTTATGATCTTTTTTGGGTAAGTTCAGTAAACGTGTGAGTGGCATTTTGTATCCTTTGAACTGGTGCTCGGAATTGAAATATGAATAAATCTTTGAACTCGTATAGCTGATATTCTAATAAGGAGACCATAAACTTGATCATAGTAGGTCGAGGATTGATGTTAGTTTTTATCTTTTTTTTGGAAGAATAAAAAAATATTTAACATTTTTATTTTGTCATGAACCCTTTCGGTTTTATATACAATGTTGGGGACCACCCAAGCATGAATACACCCTATTTTTCATTCATGGGGGTGGGGACCAGCCTAACTACTATTTAATGTGCAAATTCCCTTCGAATCCTCAAATAAAATGTGCCAACACAATAAAATTAATTGTTCCATTTATTAGTTACATTTAATTATGTCAACTTTAGTTGTTCCAATGTAAATTAAATTTATAATACTATTTTAAATTTTGGATCTTTGTCTCAATGGGGAAATCATTATAAAAATGGATTATAGAGGAGAAATTTGGATAAACTCTTTCTCCAATGATGAAAACCCTCTCCAATGAAGAATATACTTTGGAATCAAGATTGAGGATGAAGCATGAGCCTGACTATGGAAGCATGTTGCAGAAGTGACAATCGTTGGAATCCTCATCGTCATCACCGACTTCTTGTCATGACACCTCCAAAGTTAAATCAAGTTGGGGTATTTATTTTTAATACCCCTTACTCATTATTGATGTTCTTCATGATTCAAGAACAAATAAGCCACTTGATACCATTCTAACGCAGAAGATTCAAGACAAACTAACACGACTAACCTCTCTAGGAACCTTTGTTGATCATGGTGGTTTTAAATCAACGGTGACGTCCCTAGATGATTGAAAATGACTAAGGAATGAGGAAAGGGCCACTGAGGTGCGCCCGGTGACCCATGGAACATCGTCGGTGACCCGCGCTAGCGACTGGCACTGGTGGGGCTCGGGAGTGGCAACAGGAACTTTGGCCAGCAGCGAAGATGATGGTAGCGCTATCGCGCCTCCGGAGAAGGGCTGCACCCCGTCGGCCATTCCAATGTGAGGGAAGCGGCTTGTGCAAGGCCGACCGTGTGATGGTGGGGGCGGCGCATGTTTGGGTCGCCCAACATGTAGGGGTCACAGCGCTAGGTTGAGACGGTGATGGAGGGGAGGCTAACCGCCAGTAAAGGTGTGGAACGCGACTCTGCCATGTGGAGGAGGGATGGTTGTCCAGACATTCATGATCCATGAATACTGCCCAGCGGGGGGCCATTGTGGGCCACAGCAGCGGGCCGGGCCAGACCCAGGTCGGACCGGACCCGTACTAGTTTCAACCCTTTTCAATCCTTTGGCCATAACATGTGCTACATGCATCTGTTTGAAGAACCGTTTGCAGCGCTGGAAACCTTGTTTTGAGACGTTCCTTTTGGTATACCCCACGTGTGTTTTTCATAATGTTGGTATATGGATAGGTTTGATCAAACAATAATCCAACAGGTCCCTCGGGACTAGAAGGACAATAACTTACAGACCGGGCGTCCGATTGACACACCGTCTTTGCATTGAGAACCCAATTACCTGGCGGTACTTTGGGAAACATATTCATGGGATGTTGTGGTATTTTTATTATCCAATTATGGTGTGAGGAAAAGACTCTCCTGGAATCAGGCAAGCTTAGTGCGGGAACCCTGTGGCTAGCTGTAAGATGAGAAAGCGGTACTATGTGGGTTTATGTCTTGGGATCCTATGTGGGTCTCTTCTTTGGCATCCTACATGGGTCTGTATTTCAGTATTCTACTTGGATACGCTTTATGAATCCATGTTGTACAACTCTAGGATCCTACGTGGGTCTTCTACACTAGGTTCTTACGTGGGTAGGATGATTTAGGATCCAATGTGGGTCTGTTGATTTAAGATCATACGTGGGTATGCCTCTTAACAAAGATAGATTATTCAGTAGTTACATCTAATAATCATTACTATCGTACCTATGTTATACCTAATGTGATCTTGAGTCTTTCCCTTTTTGTTAATCATCTGTGTGGATTACCTTTGTGGTGAAACCTTTGTGGTAATCATCTATGTGGTGTACCTATGTGGTGTATACCTACGTGGTAAAACATTTTTGGTATTATTTTGTGTGGAGTTACATTTGTTTTACTTAACTTTGTGGTTTTACCTTCATGGAACAATTGAGCTATGATCTTTTGAGTTGGGCCTTATGTTTCCTCATGATTGAGATAAGGTTACTGAAAAACATAGGTATATGTATGCAGATATACCTAAGTTGGTTGTTAGTTGTTTTCCCGAATTTTGGTTTATCCTCTATTGATTTTTGTGAGACCTTCAAGGGTATTGGGGTCCTTAATGAGTATCTTAATACTCACCCTTTCACAGGGTATGCTTGTGCCTTGATTTTTTGGTGCAGAGGATGTACAACACTGACTAAGGACGAGGGTACCAGGAATTGAGGAATCTCTGTGGTGGACATTAAATGAGGTGTATCGTAGAGATGATAGTTTGAGAGCTGTATCTACCATTTATGTAGGATCCTCGGCAGGTCTAAACAAGAGTTTTTCCAATTTACTTTTACTTCCTAGTTTTATTTGACTTTCCAATTGGGCTTGTATCCTGGCCCATTTTTTTCTAACTGTACATAGTGTTTTTACTATACACTTTAATTGTGCTCGTATCTTACTGTTTTCTTGGTTCGTTTGAGTTTACATGTTATAATGGCAATTCCTTCCCATTTTAGGGAATTTTTCTTTCTGTTCTAGTCGCCATCCCATGGCCTATGGATTGTGGTCTTGGGGTAGTCATGACATGGGCCCCAGGGGACAGGTTTTGACAACCGATGATATCCATACCAAAGATCAATCTTTGAAAAATATTGAGCTCCATGATGTTGATAAAATAAATCATCAATGCGAGGTAGCAGATACTTCTTCTTTATTGTAATACAATTGATCTCCCCGTGTTCAATGTAAAACCTCATAGATCCAACTTTATTCTTAACAAAAAGGACAGGGGCTCCCCATGGGGAAATGCTTGGGAGAATAAATCCCTTATTACTCAATACCTAATTATTTTTTATTAGTTCACTAATCCCATAGTAGCCTATATATTAGGGATTCGATATTGTACTTGATCCAAGCATTATATCAATGGAAAACTCAATTTCTCATTCTAGAGGATGTCCAGGTAAATCCAACGGAAACATGTCAAAACATACTTGCACAATAGCTACGTCCTATATTAAAACATTCTTTTACTCACCCGTAGTTTTTTCATTATATTTATCACCTATAATTTAATTTAATAGATCTATAGGAGTGGATCTATTAAATAATCAAATGGTAATGTTTATTCTCTAATGATCAGGTACTTCTTATCATCATCAAAAATTATAATGTCTTTCTTTTTATAATAAATTTTTGCATCATGGTCCAAAATCCAATCCATTCAGAGTATTATATAAAAAAATTCATGTGAATGATGATGAGATTAGCATATAAAGAACATTTATATTCTCTAATGGGATATTATTCACAAAAAAATGTTGCGATGATACTTCCCTTAGGAGTTTTGATTGACACATCCCTTATTATATCAATCAAAAAATATCTAAATTTCTTAGAAAACATGGAATATATGAAACAATTTGATGATTAAGAATAATATAATGAATAGGATAAATGTGACGAACCCATTAAATTACCTACCACCACATCTTTCAGAGCTTCATCCTCCGCAGTAGTTTTTGTATAATAATGGCATTTCACCCTTGGAAATTATTGAGGTATGTTTCCTTGGATCTTAGGAAATTCATTTTCATAATTCCCCTTTTGTCTACAATTTTAGCATTCATCACCAACAACCTCTTTCTTTACCTTGAAATCATGAGCTTGGTGGCCTTTTTCACGACACATTTAATAGACTTAAAATCCCTTTTGGTAAGTACCAAGGTGTTTCATCCCACATTTAACACAAAATGGATATTCCACTTTTATCTTCTTTGACTTATTTCCATTCCTAGTGTGTTTAGCAGATTTCTTTTTATCTTTCTTTTCATTAAATTCGTAAGACACAGATAATTCCTTTTCTATCTTGATAGAGCATGAAACAATATCTTTATACGATGAGAAGGATTGGGAGACTAATGCACGATAAAGAAATGATTTTAACCCATAAATTAATTGATCAATCTTACTCCATAGGTTACATATATAATATGATGTATTCCTTTCTAACCTTGTACATTTAGTCACATATTTTCTACATTATCATCCTCTTTTTTCCTCAAACTCAGAAATTATATTTTCATATCTGTTCGATGATCATGAGGAAAGTATTATTATAAGAAAAGATATTTAAACTTCATCTATTCCATACTTGATAAATCTTCATCCTCCATTGTGTTTTGAATTAATGACCACCATTGATCTATATCTCCCATTAGGCAATAAAATTCCATGAAAACGTTTTCCCTTTCACTACACCCCAAAGCATGAAATATTTTCCCTAAGGAACTTAGACATTTCTTAGTTAAAATGGATTTGTAGACCCATTTAATGTTAGTGGTTGTTTCCTCATGAAGAGGTCTAACATTTATCCTTCGCGTTGTGGATTAGGGTGCTCCATACGGGTACTGTTATTAATTATAACCTGAGTGATTTTTCCTAGTATGTTGATATGCTGATCAGAACAAGTTGAATCACCAGATCCACTATAATTATCTTGAGTATGAGGGAAATATATAGATGGATGACATTCATTGACACGATTTCCATTCCTTCCACTAGGTTCCATTTCTAAAAAATGGCATACACTAGATTAGTTTTTGAATCGCAATACATAATTCCAAACTTGTAAAAAACATACCATAAATTGAAGAGTTTATGGATATAATCCATAATCATAAAAAAAATCTTTGAGGAGGTTTATACTCATAAATCCTTCATAATGGTTTGTAATGAAAATGTGAATTCTCCAAAGCATATCCCCAGGAGTGTCGTAACCAAGAGTGGAGCAAGCCTCATTGTCGTGTACTAGAATGCCCTAGTTCAAGCCTAAAACTCCTTGTCAGAGTTCTCCCTCGTAGGTACATATGTGATAGAACCGTCTCTACCTACTCGTATCTAGGCAGGGATATATTTTTTAGAAAAGTGACAAAAACTATACAATTCGAAAATTCAATAAATTTTTTTATATTAATCCTAAATGTTTATCTTATGGTAATTTTCTCTAATGAGAGTTGTCCTAAATATAGTTTTCAAGGATTGTACTAAAATTATTATAATACCAACTGTAACTCCCCATCCCCAGTTACACATAGCCGGAGTATTATTACATAACATTTTCATGATCAATAGGGATCATATCTCGAAAGACCATCAATTTAGTAGCCTTGGATGTACTAGGTGCATTAATATGTTTTACATTACATTATAAAATGAAAAACAATATCCACAATATCTCTATTGACCACATTATTATCCCTTAGACTATCCTTGCAGGTCAGGCATAATATATCTCTTCGCACCCTGGGGGAAATTAAACATTAAAAGGGGTGAGCTCGGATGCTCTGTAAGCATAACAATATAGTGGAAACATTCATAAATAAGCACAAACATTTAAAGAAATTTATAATACCAAAACAAAATCCTTTTAAACATAAACATCAGTAAACAATGGAAAAGATAAATAAAATAATGTCATTTACATATTCACATGGATATACTACTAGTCCAAATATCACATGTAATATCTATATCCATTTTTATAATGATGGAATGCATAATGCCATACTTCATAACCACATATTCAAGGCCTCGTGCCAAGACTAAAAATAATATTTTGTCAAAGCCTTCGGCCAAGACATTGGTTTATCTCATTATACCTACTGATGCATCGAGGAGATAAAGCAGGATCCACCCGCCACTTACTAAGTTCAATTCATTCCTCATATGAAATTGTTCAAACATAACATAAACATTCGTATTAAAACTAGAATATGAAATTTCAATACCTTATCCATAAACCATGAATGGTACAAAAATAACACATCCAAAATCAATCATATCACAAAACCTTCAATACAATATGGGTGATTTTTATCATAATAAATCAACTTCAAACAGGTTTAAAATCCATCAATGGATATTGACATAGATGAAATTAAAACTATTTGAAAGAAATACCTCTTTCTATTTTGAAACCATTTAAAAGTCACATAATTTTAAAAGGAAAATTCTATTTTGAAAATATTTTTATAAGATTTTATTGGAAGCTTCAAAGATGTTAAAATGGAGGAAAATATCCACACCCTTCATATAAGTTAAAAATAACATTATTTCCTTAATTTTTTTCAAAAAGGGAAAAAAAGACCTTGTTTGGAAAATGAAGAAAATATTCCTTTAGAAATTTTTTATTAAATTCAATCAAGGGTATAAATTACATTAACCCATAGTCTTGGAAATTGTAATCTTTTTGGAAATATATTTCTAATAAAACACAGATGTGGATGATAAACAGTTCCTAGTAGATACTTACATATTATCAACCTTAGATATGTAAATTGATTGTTGAATTAAACCTTTACATGTACATTTATTTGGTCAAGGGAACGTTTTCCTCCTATATAACAGATAAATCATTGTTATTAAATTTTACAAGAATCATATACATAAATATGATATCATATATGATCTTATATAAATTATTGTTAATAATATTAGTAGTATCATTGTTTCGGGTGTTAAGTGATTTGTTTTCCTTTATATGCTTGGTTATATAAGCCATGTTTTTTTATGAATAGAATGTGTTTGATTCATATCAAGAATGATATTTAGTTCTTAAAAATGATTTATAATATCATAATTAAAATTATTTTTTAATGATTGTGATGGGGGATGAATCTCATCGCGTTCGTGGAGACAGTAATCCATTTGTACGCACAAGCGACAATGTCATTATATTGATGGTGAAATCATATGTAATTGAATGTTATATCATATATATATATTAATTAACATGATATATTTATTATTTAAATTATTTATACTCATTAGTATACACATCCAAATGTTGATGTGTTTGAATAACAGACTACACCACGATGTGGATACGGTACGCCGTAGGTACGCAAGTATAGTGACATTGTCATTTATAGGATGAATTGAATAACGAATATGGTTTTACCATATTTATAATAAAATTATAGTATGTATAGGGTTCTGGATTTATTATTTAGTTATGGAAACAACAAATAAAGAGGATGTGGAAGAAGAAAAGAACATGAAAGAGGGTGGGGAAATTATTACCTCTTCTTCGTGTTTTTTCTTTTGAATAATTCAAAAGGGCTCCATTGGTTGAATTTCGTATCAATGTAAGGCCTATAGTTTAAATTTAAGGAAGACGGGAAGATTTTTGGGTAGGTTTCGGCAAAGAAAAATGGATTTTGTGGTATGAAATTAACAGAAGGATAAGTACACTTTTATAAGAGAGGTGAGGTTCACCAAATGAAATGTTTGAAATATTATTTTTTAATAAAATAATTTTAGGTTTCTTACAGATACAAAATTATTTATTTCTAGGATATGGTTGGTATGGGTCGAAAAACGATCAAAAATGGATTTGAAAGTGGTTTAGGTCACCATATTATCCTTATCCTTTAGATTTAACTCTTAGTTAAATAGTTTGACATTTACGATGTCTCTTTGTATTTTTATATTATATGGTTTATAAACATACTATAAACTATCAAGCGGTCTCCAAGTAATTAAATATTGATATATATAACCTTATATATGTCTTTTGTATGAACCTTATATTTTTATGAATATTATATCAATTAATAATATATTATTTGTTTTAAAAACTCAATTATGTCAATTTTGACTTTATTTACTATTTGATTTTTTGGAAAGCCATAAAAACAATATCACTTCTAATGAAATTAATTTAATCAACCCTAACATGTCATATTAACCTATAAAATTTGTTTAATTTATTAAAAATTTTAATTTACAATTATTCGGATATTTATAATATCAATTATTTTAGTATTTAATTAATAATGTAATTATTTCATCATCATTGTGTCAAAAATATATTGTATAATTTAATATCTAAAAATTTAAAAATAAAATCCTATTATGTTGGAAATATTTTTATATTTCTAATGAATATTTATAGTATACTTTTTATTATGTGGAAACCTATATTAAAAATGGTTTAGTTATTATAGAATAAATTTAACACTTTTAACTCTTCTTTAAATAAAAAAATAATAAATTTCATAATATATTCCACATGGAACAAAGTGGATAAAATTTTATTCCTATGTTTCTTTTTGATAGAATGAAATTTATCCAATAGAATTATGACAAGTGTTGGGGTAATTATAATATCATTTTTACCATTAATTACATTATTTACTTTTAATTGTTCTAAATAAAAGTCAAAAGTTACTAGTCACCAAAAGATATTTTTCCCTTATTTAACAACATTTTACTTATTTATGTTAACTGTGTCTCTAGGGATTGTTAAATTCATCTCACATATGTGGTAAAATAATGTTGTATACATATTTTCAAATGCTCTTAGAAGGTGGGTAAAAGAAGGAAAAAATTAATATAAAATTTTATATATCTAAACATATTATAAAATGACTGCAATTAATTAAATTGAACATATATAGGTTTTATGTATATATCTTGACCTAAAATAAATTATAATAAAATAACTAATTCTAAAAATAAAAAGTCGGTTTTAAACAATAATGCAGTATTTTCAAGTATTGATAAAAAATATAATGTTTTCAAAAAAATACCAAAATTAACCCTACTGTAAATCAGATATTCTGAATCCAAAAATAAATTCTATTTTAGTGAATATAATTTATTAAATTTCAAAAAATTGGTATTACAATTCATAATGACAAGTTTATTTGGTCGGGGTTTGTTAAAACTCCATGTTGAATAAAACACAAGTTACTGCATTATTTAAAAGGAATGGCACCGTGGAAGCTTGGGGTGTTACATTATTGATGATGTGTATATAATATTTATTTTAATGATGAAAACAATAAAATAATTTCCCAATTTCATGACATATCAATACATTGAATAATCCATTAAATTTTATATTTTTAGTTCAAATAAAAATATGACTCCATGATAATATTGAAATATTTTTATTTTAAATTATTTATTTAAAAATAAAAAAAGGTATTTTACCAATAAAATATTTTAGTGATCATTTAAATGTGTTTTTATATATAAAAACACTATTTGATGATACATGGGTCATGATCTATTGATACTAACATTATTATTTGTCCAAACAGTTTATGATGATGATATATTTTTTATGTATTTTTTATTAAATAAATATACTTGTTTACTTAAAATTATTTATGAGAATGAATTTTATTTATAATTCAAAAATATGAGTAATTAATTGGAATTACAAGTAGTAGGTGGTTTCCATTTATAAATATCCCCATCGTTCATTGAAGAGTCTCATGAGACAAACCAGGTGTCCATATTGGATTGATATTTATGATAAAACATCCAAATTATTAGGAATATTTTATTGTTTAATGTTCCTTGATGTTAATGTTCATGAAATATACATTTATATTCCTTGATTTAAAATTCATGAATGTCCATAATTCTAGAATTCAATTTTTTTGAATTTATTTTTCATTATCCGTCAGTATACACTATTTATATCATCTATAGAACCTTATTGAAAACCAATTACTAATTTAATGGAATGTGTGTTAATTACTAACTTTTCCAGGATAAATATCCATATTTACTCATGATATCTTATTTTAGATATTAATATTAATAAGATTATAATTTCATCAATTATTATTTTTTCATTCCCTATGATAGGAAGACGAAATCGTTGAATGAGTTTAAGGATGAATATTTTTTACCGTAATTATTTTCATTATTTTATTTCTAATGATAATTTTGAATCATTTAATTATAATCATCTTAAAAATGACTAAATAGATAAATATTTAGTGATGTTATCCCTTGAATCATATAATATAATAATAATGTAGACATGGTCCCTATGTTACTAGATACATGTTTTTAAATTTTTTTTTTAATAATAATCTATTTATGAATATTTTTGGAGGTTATGATGTAAATTTATGATTGTGAGATCGAGGATATAGAATATAATAAGTATTTGACCATTGAGAAGATAGGATAAAATGAATGAATTATAGGTTAATCCAATTTTTTAATAGATTAATTGAATGTATCATATGATAAAAAAGAGGTGTCATTATAAGAGACATCTTAGTATTGTGTTTTCATGTTCATGATGTCATTTAGAATTATTTTTTTGAATAGTATCACCACCATAATTGAATTATTAAATGTTTTTGAATGGGATCAGAAAAATGATGATGTAGGAGTGATGTACCATGAAAATCATCAATATGTATATTGTTTACAAAAAATTTCCTTGCTCGCTGAAAATATTTATATTTATTTACCAATAGATGATATATCTTGAGTCATGTCCATATTTTATATACACTTATCTTTTTCAACAGAATTTTATAAATAAAGTTTGGAAGATTCAATATATTTAGTGTACACTATAAGATCATAAAATTTTGAAATATATTTTTCCGAAAATATAAATTTTTTTCATTCCCTTCTCAAGATTAAATAATGAACTAAAATGTTTTGTGATGTAATATATTAATATTATTAAAAATTTAAATAATAATAAAACATTACTATAAAAATGATAGTAATCAATTATAAGTACATACATAATAAGATTAATACCACTTTACATTATAAAAAATATATTTTCAATAAAACTGTGTATTTATTATATAATTTATTTTCATTTGAAATATAAATTTACATATATTACAAATTTTATTTTGTAAAATAAAATTTCTATATTGGATTTCACATGTCAAAAAGTCATTGACACATTATCATAATATAATAATTCAATTAATGTTTCTAAAAAAATAATGAAAAATATATATATTTATTATTCAAAATAAATTGTTAAAAAATACTGCAACTATGTTACATAACACATGTTAAATTATTAGGGGACTAAGGTAAACTGTTTATTTAAGAAAACATCTTATTCAATTATAATAGAAATTATATTCCACCACTTATAATAATTATATATAAAAAAAATGAATATATATGTTAGATAAAATGATTATTTTGTGTAATAAGTAATATATCATATTTATTTATTAGAAACCATTTACTATTATTTATGTTAATTACCACGAAAATTTTGAATGTTTCATTTAAAAAAATATTTTATCAATGAAATATAATTTTTATTACATTACTTAGATTTATTAAATTTATATAGCGAATCTAAAATTATTTTGAAAAATAAATAAAATTAAATTATCAATAGTCTAATTATTATTATTATTATACATTATTTTTTACAATTAAGTGTTAAAAATGTTTTTTCATATATAGTTTTTCTACTTATTATGCGATTTATTTTCAAAATAAATTTCAACCTATTTTGAAATATAATCTGATTAAATAGAGTCACTATTTAGTTTCATAAGATCAATATTTTGTTAGAGGTGTTATCTTATATTTTTATAATTAAATTAATTAAATAGTTAAAAATACTTTATTATATATAAAACTAAAATAGTAGTTGTAAAAGACATAATGATGAATGAATAATAAATTAGAACATTAAACTAAATGAACAGTAGAAAAATAGTCGAACTTACCTCATTCAATAATCATTGTTTTTAATTTTGGAGAGTTCATTTTTTTCAATATTGTCAAATAGTTATTTTAATGTAATGATACATTAGGAAAATTCCATTATCATCACTTATAAAAGTAGATCATTCCAACCACATTTCTCTAATCCTTAAAAAATATCTTCAGTAAATCCCTCCATTTCATTCCATATAATATCTATAATTTTTAGAGTAGTTGGACATTAATATAGGTCATTCAATATACCCTTCAATTATTAGTCATGCGAAAACATCCATACATATGTGTATTGTTCCCAACTTTGTAGAAAAACACAATTTTTTAAAAAATCTCTTGAGTAGAAACCATCTAATATTTAGAGTCTTTGTCCATTAATTTTTTATTCATCAACCATTTAAAATAAATTTTAAAATGAAATTATTATATAATTTTTATTATTAATGTGATTATTTTTTCCTATATAATTGAAATATAAATTTTCAACCTCTTCTAAAACTAATCGAAAAATAAAGACTTAGTAATTTGTACTTGTGTACTACCTCCTTTGTGGACGACGTTAATGATTTATCTTTACCTCATTAAATGTATAGTTCTAAAAGACTCTTAAAAAGATTAATATGGTATTTGTAACATTATTTCAATTCTTTAATTTTAAATAAATATCTCTAAACATCTTAATCTATGGAAAATGAGTGTTTCACCCATTTATATGTGTATAATACCACCACGCCGAAGTGATGTATATTTTCACACTACTAATTTATTATTAATTAATATATATATATATAAATATATATTTGACTCAAAAACACATTAAAATAAAATTAATAAAATTAATCTTCAATAATAATGCAATTTATAGATATTCACACATTATTATACAAAATCACCCATAAATTATTGATTATTATTGTTTGGGTTTGTTGATCCACCAACATGAACAATGCAAAAACATTTCACTTTATATATATATTGAAACATAACCATATGAGTTATATTGAATAAATGAGTTATTTTTAATGGTTATGTAATTTATATTCTATTTTTACATTTATTTTTATTTATCATCACTTCATTAATTATAAAAACACCATAATAAGTTCATCTCTATCATTATTATCATGAGTAAATACTGAAATACTTTTAAATTTTTGTTAAATAATTAAAAATTATTATAATATATATATTCTAGTACCAATTATTATATCACAATGACGAAATATTAATTTATTAATAGGATTCGAAACTAACATTATGAAACTTGTACTGAACAATCATTCAAAACTAAAATTATTTAATGTTTATGTAAATTGTTACAGACTAATATATTTATAATAAATGATTATAAATAATATTAATATGTTCTTTAAGTTATTAATATGGGTTTTCTATATGTTATACATATATTGTTTTAGTATAATAGTGGTTAAAATGTTTTTAGACTTTACAGAAATGGATGTATTCATTTTTGGAAATTTAATTTTCTTCTTTAATATATAACATGTATCCATCAATTGTTTTCATATTATGGTGAATATATTGGCCTTGTTTATTTATATTAATTTTATATATCTTTATATATATATATAATAACAACTCAATTAATAACCATCATGGGGACTTAATACAATTGATAATGACACTCTAAGGTTTTTTAACTCAAACCCCCTTTTTGCGTTATAGTGGTTTATCATGATCAAAATACATGTATTATTAGATACATTAAAATTGTAATTTTATATTGAATAGTATAATTATCTACTTGTGAAATGAAACATTTATTTTAATTCATTATCATCAATGAATTTTCCCCCCTAATGTATGAAATTGTTATGAATAATTAACATCTTTCTAAAGTGTGTTATATATGATCCCTATCAATGTTTTCAATTATTTATAATTATCTCATTTTTATTTGGAATCCTTATAATCATTTATATATTTTTTCATCAAGTTTTAATATAACTATTCTCATTATGAGTTTTTAGTATTCCTCTTTATGGTGTATATTTCAATAATATTTTTTTAAAAATAAAAAGTATTTTACATTCATGAATTTATCATTTATTTTCCAACATTATTTTCCACAAAATATTCTTATATATATTTAAAGGACCTATTAGTGAATTTATTTCTTATTTTTTATGGTTTTGTATTATTATCACTCATCCTTTTTGATATTTACATTTTAATGTGACTCGTAACACCGTGAATTATGAGTATGGTAGAAGCATTTTATAAAAATTCTTCTTCTGTTCCTCAAGAAATAAATGAAATAATTTTTATGAATAATTAGTTCCATGTATAAAAACAATTCTCAATATTATTCTAACTATTTATGATTTCAAAAATTTAAGGAAATATTCTTGAAATATCCAATTGTAAATGTATGAAATTTTAAATGAATTTTTGATTTCCGATGTGATTTTAATGGATTTTATTTTATGAAATAATGCTTCAATGTATTTTTTTATTGTTAATTTATTTTTTTTTAAAAAAATTATCATTATATTATGAAATTTTTTATTTTTGATTCAATGGGATTTTTTTATTTTTCATTCAACCCAAATGTATTCGATTTTAAAGAAACCATTTTGAAGGGGAATTCATGTATATTGAAGAGATATATTTCTTCTTAATATTGAAATTAATTTATTAGGTTAATATTTCACTTGCATTTTAATATAAAACAGAATCAAATACCATATAACACATTAATATTTCATACTACATTATTTATTCAATGTAATTCAATAACTTGCGATATACGCAACACCGAGTTCAAGTACACCACGACTTACCAAACTAGCTGTTCAAAAGTGGTTATGAATAATATTTTCAGAATTTTTTATTTTATATATTCCATATACATTTTATCATCCTTATTATGTGTTTATTAGACATCATATAAAACAAATTCATTTTTTCAGATAAATGAAGTATTTTTCCGAAAAAGAAATTTTATCGCCTTTTACTATCGAACCATTTTTAAATAAATTATTTGAAACTTATAAAAATTAAATTTGACAAAATAGTCTTCTTATTTAGAATGGGTTCATAAAAATTTAATTTTGATATGTTTTTGGTGTTTTTATAATAACATTCATATTTTTGTGAATAGTTATAAATACTAAATTTTTATGCAAATCAAGTTTTTTAATCAAATTAATGAATAGTGTTTAATTATACATTTGAATGGTTTTTAAGTATAATTAGATTAAATTTTTATCATTTTATACAATGTGGGTCATTAAATGTAATTTCACATTTAAATTTGACATAAACACTTGTCAATCTTTTGATAGTTTTTACTTTTTAAAAGCCCACTTTTTTTTAACAAAGAAAAATATTTTTAAATTAATAAATGAAACTTCTATATTTTTAATTTTGTGAAATAGACTTCATTTTTAAATTCATAATATCCAAATTATCTTAGGGTAAATTTTTGGTATTTTTCTAAAAACATTCCATTTTTGATAAATAGGGAAAAACACTACGTTATTATTTAAAACTGACTTTTTATTTATTATTTATTTATCATATATAAATTTATTTTAATTTAAAAAATATATATATAATATAAATATAAGTTCAATTTATTTCTGTGATGTCATTTTTTAATTAAATTAGATGTATAAAATATTATCAAACTTTTTAACATTTTTTACCCACCTTCTAAGAGCATTTACAAATTTGCATATAACATAATTTTACCACTTCTGTGAGTTGAATTTTCAAAATCTACCAGACACAGATTACATAAGTATGTAATATTTATCTCAACAAGATCAAAATAATCTTTGGTGAATAGTATATTTGGACTTTTATTTAACACAGTTCAATGTAAATAGGGTAATTATGGTAAAATTGATATTATAATTACCCTAACACGTGTCGTAATTATATTGGATAAGTTTAATTGGATATAAAACAATCTTAGGAATAAAATATGCTCCTATTTGGTCCACCTTGATTAGATTACGACATTTATTAAAAAAATTTAAAGAAGAGTTAAAAGTGTTAAATTCAATATTTAATAACTAAACCATTTTTAATATAGGGTTACAATAATATAAATTCGATTATAAATATTAATTATATATCTAAAATTCTTTCCTATATAATGGTATTTTATTTATGGTTTTGGGATTTTAAATAATTAAATTTATATATGACACAATGATGATGTAATAATTACCTTATAAATGAATGATTAAAATAATTGATATTATAAATATCAAAATAAATTTAAAGTGATTCTTTTGATGAATTCCACTAATTTTTTTGTTTAATATGACATTATAGGGATGCTAATATAATTTTATTTAATGTTAAAATGTTGTTATGACATTAAAAAAACAAAAAACTAAATAGTGTCAAAATTGACATAAATGAGTTTTCAAAACAAATATTATATTATAAAATTATATAATATTCTTAAAAATCTAAGGATCGGCCAAAGTACATAAATAATATTATATAAGTCATTAATTAACAACTTGAGGTTCTCTTTTAAGTTTATAATAATTTTATTAGCCATATAATATAAAAATACAAGGAGACACAGTAAGAGATACACTATTTAACTAAGAGATAATTTTAAAAGATAAAGTTAATATGGTAACCTATACTTGTCTAAAACCAATTGGTTTAGAGGATTTCGACCCATAACCACCTAAGGCTCTAAATAAATTCAATTTTAGACATTATAAACTGGATACGATTTTATAATAAATTAATATTTTTATCTTTTCCTAAAGTGACTCTCACTCCTCTTATAAAAGGGCACGTCCCCCTCTCTCAAAATCATACCTCCAAAAACATTTGTCTCAGCCAAAACCTGCCAAAATATTCTCCAAAATAACCTCACGTAAACCTAAATTCCTTTAAATTAGAATAATTCCAAACTAATAAGACCTTTTCTTTAAATCAATATAAAGCACCTGAAGAAGAAGTAATAATTTTTTCACCACTTTCAAAGTTATCTTCTTCTTCCACTTTATCATTCTATGTTATTTCCATACCAAAATAATAATTATTGTATCTTCTAAATACATTGATGTTATTATAAATACGTTACAAACATATTAACTATTCTATTCATCCCGTGAATGATAACGTCACCATGTGTGCGTACGTACGACTTGTTGTCTCCACGTCGTGATGTAATTTATTATTCAACACTATGTTATTTTGATGGATATAATGATAATTAATATATATATAAATAATACAAATAAAATCTAATATCTCTTTAAAATTAATACAATATCCAATTCAACACCTTTTAATCATTAAGTAAATGGGATCATATCTCATGTGTACGTACGACTTACCGTCTCCATGACGTGATGAGATTCATTTCCCAATTCATCATTCAATTATGAATATAAAAATATAATTTCTAATATGTATTTATTGTATGACAGAAAAATTCTACTGAATATATTTATATTTATATATGTAATTACATATACCTTATTCACTTACTTCCATTTAATAAGATATGAAAACGGAAACAACTTTTATGCGTACGTATGGCCTTCTGTCTCCATAAACGGTGTTTTCCATTTCATATATCAATATATTATAAATATTTATGTTATACATGTATATGATATATAAATAATTATTTATATTCTAGATGTATGTAAATAATGATCCAAATGATACAATCCAGAATAACAAGTTAAAACACATATGATAAAGAAAGCAATTATTACCCGAAATGTCAAATTAACATGGAAATCGTTATTAAATGGGTAGTATAGAGTCTTAAATAAACCACCAATGATATAATAAATTTAAATATGGTTATGGAATAATTTAATAAAATACTATTTTCATTATACCAGAGGTTAAATGTACTGTCGACAAAAGGAAACTGCTAGTTAAGGGTTAATTATTAAATCTCATTATTATACCTGATTGTTTTTGAGTTAGTATTTACTATAAATTATTTATCATAAATATCCATATTTCATAATAATATTTTCGAAAAAATATTTTAAGGTACTATGGATGGGTATATTTATCTATATCATCATTTTAAATGTTTGAATTATTTATTTTCCTAAATCATTATAATTATTTAACATGTTTTCAAAATGAATTTATTTATTTATTTGTATGGACATCATTATTTTAAAATGTTAATTCCATTAAAAATTTCAAAGTTGTATGGGACAATTGATTTCAAAAAAATATATATTTATATCAAATATTATTGATTTCATCTATGTCAACATCCATTGACTTATTGTACACTTGTTTGAATTTGATTCATTATTATACAAATCTTCAATAATGTATTCAAGGTTTTTTGAAATGATTGACTTTAGATGTGTTATTTTTATACCATTCATGTTTTATGGTTATTTTATTAACATTCCGTATGCTAGTTTTAATATGAATGTTTATGTTATGATTCAACCTCTTATATGAGGAATGCCTTAGACTTAGTAATTGATGGGTGGAGCCTGCTATAGCTCCTCGATGAACTGATATGTCTCATGAGAAAAACTAGTGTCTTGGAACAAGGATTTGAAAAAATATTATTTGTAATCATGGCAATAGGCCTTGACTATGTGGTTATGAAGGATGGAATTATGCATTCCATCATTATGAAATTGGCTATTGATATTGCATGTTATTATTAGACTAGTAGAATATCCATCTGAATAAGTAAATGACATTATTTGATTTATATTTTCCATATTATACTGAAGTTTATGTTTAAAAGGATTGTTTTTTGTCGTATACATTTCTTTAGATGTTTATTCTTATTTATGAAAATTTCTAAAATATCGGTAAACTTACTGAGCATCTGAGCTCACCCTTTTTTATGTTTTATTTTCCAAGGATTCCAAAAATTGTATTATGATTGATAAGTGTGGTTAAGCTAGGGGAATAATTTCATTCCAAAATAATCATTTATGTTGTGTTTTATTTTCTAATTTTTATTTTAACGTTCATGTATGTAATCTATTTTCAAATATTTCATAATAGATCAGTCTTTCGGGATTTGATTCTTTGCAATAATGAAAATGTATTATCATAATGCTTCATGATTGGGCTTCTGGGGTCGGGTTGTTATAGTAGGTATCAGAGGATGTATAGTAACATCCTCAGAATCATATTTAGAAAAACTCTGATTAGATAACATTACACTAACATAGACTTTGAGTATTAGTATATAAGAACATCATATTATTTTGGCCATGTAGAGATTTTCTATATTTCCCAGGCTATACATCCACATTTAGATAAGAGTTGGTAGGGGAAGATCTGGAATTGATGTACCTAGAGTGAAAACTCTGATAAGGAGTTTCGAGCATGACCTGGGGTATCCTGGTACACAACAATTGGCCTTGCATCACTCATTGTTACGAGACTTTCGTGGTTTATGATTAGGATAATTCACATTTTCATTACATGTCATTATGAAAGATTTTAGAGTAAATACATTCTCAAAGAAAACATTTTGTGATTATATATTATATACATAATCATTTCAATTTACATTAGTTATTTTAAAAGTTTATAATCATGCATTGTGATTCATAACCTAACCTAGTGTAAGACAATGTTCAGAAATGACACATAGTTGATGGAATACAAATTCTAGTAATACGCATGATCGAAAGATTAAGAAGGATCATATCATTTATTATATGAATCCAACATTTAAAAGGGAAATAGTCTCCCATGTATTCTCATCATATGAAGAAATAGTATCATGTGTTAATAAGATAAGTAAATAATTCTATGAGTCCTATCGCTTTGAAGGGAAGCAAGATAAGAAAAGGATGGAAGAGAGATAGCCAGATAATGGGAAGAGGGGAAAGATGGATTTTCCCATATGTGATAACTGTGGAAATAATCACCTTGGTAAATTTTATAAGGGAATGGGAGTTTTTTTAAGTGTATAGAAAAGACACCAAGTACATAATTTCAAAGGTAAGAAAAAGGTTTTAAATGTACAATGCTTCATCTCCCATTAGTTGGGACACTACGCAAATCGATGTCCAAATCACTAGAGTATTCCCAAAATGCTGATATTGGATAACAATCAAGTCATGATACTACCGAATATTAAGAGGAATTATTAGAGTTGTTATGTTGTTATTAATGTATTGTGTCATTTGAGTATTGTATTAATGATGTGAAGGTTATAAGAATTATAGAGTATATAAGGAGTGTATTTTAGTAAAATTTCATTAAAGAATTGAGATTGTGCGGAACCACAAAAAGTCAGTCAATAGCAGGTTATTTTTCTTATAAAGTATATTTTTGAGAGAATGATAAACCATAATATGGTTCTGATACGGAGGTAGGGATTTTGGAATAATATAGGAATGATTTGGATAAATTATATTGGATATTCTTGACTAACTTGAAACTGACTAATGATTTCTATATTCAATCATTGTTGAAGTTTACACCTTTTTTAGGATAGAATGAGTATATCTACTATTCTATCAGAATTAAGGGAGCATGAATGTAATCAATATGGTTTTATGGTAATTCATGGTGTTTCAATGTTTTAAAAGAAACCATGATGAAGGAATTCACATGTTATTTTATGTAGGAAAACATCTTCATTGGGTTTACCTTCCCTATAATTTTTTAACTGTGAGCTTGGACATAAGTATTTTGGATAAGTATGAAGGTCGGTATATATTATGTTTGACATTGGGTACTATTGTTAAGGTTAAATCATTTCCTGATATTATTTTTGGATTTTCAGAAAATGGAAAAACCAGAGTTTGGGTGATAACCTCTCATGTCTGGAAAGGCTGTGAGACTTGAACCCGCAATCAAAGGGTGACAAGGGTGGATCACATACCACTGGCATACATGATATCCTGGTTTTTATAATTTAATTTTTGAAAATAGTTTAACAAATTAATTATAAATTCATTATTTTTGGAACCCTATAGGATTAGGATTAAGAGAATATATTTGAACACTATTATATTTTGTAATGAAAGATGTATTTTTGGTAGAAATTAGTTGAAATACTAAAATCTACTTCTAAAGTATATTTTTATTCCTCTTATTCTATTAATAAATTAATTCTTAAACATTAGAGAATGTATTTTAAAAAAATGAGTTATCCAAATACCTTATGTGTTTTTGAACCGATTATATTTTAAATAATCATTGATTGATTGCTTTGAGGCCCTCAATAATACAATTGTTTGTGATTGATGACCTCAATCACTACCTATAAATATTTATGTTTCCCCCCAATTACGTGTCTTTACAAAAATGTTCCCTTAATCGATATCATTATTTGGTCGTGACATTTTCATTTCACTTTCCCTCTTATTAAGACTAAATTGTATTAACCCAATATCTGATGTGGGTTTTCCACAAAGTTATATTTCAATTTTTAACCTTTTATTTTCGAGGAACAATTTGAAATTGTGAGGACGGAATTTCTTGAAGGAAGGGAGAATGTAACACCCCAATATTTTTAGTACGTTATTTCTTTAATTTAATTAAATAACTTGGGATACAGGGAACATTGAGTTTGAGCGCCCCATTACTTACCAAACTAGATGGTCAAAAGTATTTATGAATATTATTACATTAATTTTGAATTTTATATATTCCATATAAATTTTTACATCCATATTCTGTTTTTTTAGACATAATATGATAACAAATTAATTTTTTTAGATAAAGAAAGTATTTTTTAGGAAACGAAATTTTACCACCTTTTAACGGAGAACCTTTTTTCAATCCAATATTTGAAAATTTTATATATTAAATTTGACAAATTAATCTTCTTATTTAGAATCAGGACATAAAAATATGGTTTTGATTACATTTTTGTTGTTTTTTGTTAACAATGATATTTGGGTGAATAGTGAAAAATAATAAATATTATCTGGAAAAATATTTAGAATCAAAAATAATATATATTTTTAAAATATACATTTTAATGGATTGCAAGTATAATTAAATTATATATTAATAATTTAAAACAATTTAGGTCATTATAGGTAACTTCACATTTAAATTTCACATAAACACATGTCAATCATTTGATAGTTTTTACTTTTAAAAAACCGGCTTTTGGTTTTGATAACAGGAATTAATTATAAATTAATTAATGGAACTACTATGTTTTGAATTTTTCGAAATAGATTTCATTTGTTATTTCATAATATCAAAATTATCTTAGTCTGAAGTTTTACTATTTTTTCTGAAAACATTCAATTTTTTATGAAAAGTGAAAAACACAGTGTTATTATATAAAAACGACATTTTATTTAAATAATTATTTATTTAATATAAAATTATTTTAAGTAAATATATATATATAATACCTATATAAGATATATGTAATTAATTTGAGTCATTTTATAATAAAATTAGATGTATAAAATTTATTCGAACTTTGTAACGCTTTTTACCAACTCTCTAGGAGATTTTTCAAATTTACATAAAACATAATATTACCACTTCTGTGAGTTGAATATAAAAAATCTAAGAGATATGGTTGAAATCGGTATGTAAAATGTGGTTCAATAAGATGAAAATAAATATTGGTAAATAGTAACTTTTGACTTTTATTTACCTTGTTTAAAAGAAAATATGGTAATTAATGGTATAAATTTTATTATAATTACAATAAAACATATCCTAATTCTATTTTATATGTGTAATTAGACAAAAAATAACCTTAAGAATAAACCATTATCCTCTATGGACCACATGAATTAGATTTGGACATTTATTAATATTTTATTTAAAGACGATTTGAAAGTGTTGAATACAAAATTTACAAACTGAATCTTCTTTAATATAGTGTTATAAATAAGATAAATTTGAATGTAAATATTCGTTATAAATCTAAAAATATTTCCTACCTAATGGTATTTTATTTCATATTTTCAGATATTAAATAATAATTTTATTTTTGACACAATGAGGATGTAGTAAAAACCTTATTAATGAAATATTAAAATTATTGATATTATAAATATCAAAATAAATGTAAATTGATTCATTTAATCATTCAACTATTTTTTTAGGTTAATATGACATGTTAATATTTGCTAGGAAAATTTTTTCTAACTGATAATGTTTTTATGACTTTCACAAAAAACAAATTATTACCCAATAGTGTCAAAATTAACAAAAAATGAGTTTTTAAAAAAAATATTGTATTATTAAATTATATAATATTAATAAAAATATAAGGATCGTCCAATGGACTTAAATAATAATATATATGTCATTAATGACCCAAATTATGTTATCATGCATGTTTATAGTATGTTTATTAACCATATAATATAAAAATACAAAGAGACATGTTAAATGTTAAACTATTTAACTAAGAGTTAAATCTAAATGATAATGTTAATATGGTAACCAAAACATCTCTAAAACCTATTTTTTGAGAATATTTAGACCCATACCCACCTAAGTATGGAAATAAATTCATTTGGGTCCATTATAAATTGAATATTATTGTATAATAAATTAATATTTTATTGTTTTCCTAAAGTAACCCTCACCCTCTCATAAAAGGGAACATCCTCTTCTCCACAAATCTCGCCTCCAAAGACATTTGGCTCTGCCAAACCCTACCCAAATATCTCCCAACTATCCAAGAATCATCCTATAGGACTTCCCTTGATAATAAATCCAACCAATGGATCCCTTGTGTTCAAATCAAAATGATGCACCCGAAGAGGAACTAATAATTTCATCACATCATTCAACGTTATCTACATCTCCCACTTTCTCTTTATTTATTATTTCCATAACAAAATAATTAATATTGTACCTTCTACTTACTATGATTTTATTATAAATATGGTACAACCATATTCATTATTATATCCATTATATGAATGATAACGTCACCATGCGTGCGTACGAACGACTTACAGTCACCATGTCGTGGTGTAATTTATTATTCAACACTATGTTATTTCAAGGCATATAATGATGATTTATATGTATATAAATAATTAAAAAAACATTCTAATTTCTTGGTAAAATTAATATACCATAAAATTTCACACCATTTAATCATTAATGAAATGACATTGTTGCTTGTGTGTACGTACGACTTACCGTCTCTACAAGACGATTAGATTTATTTCCACATTCACCATTCAAATATGATTATAAAAATATATATTGTTAATTATTATATAATATATGAAATAATAATTCTACTGAATATATATATATATACTTACATATATCTTATTTAGTTACTTCTATTCAATACGATATGAAAACAGAAACAACGTTTATTCGTACGTATGGCCTACCATCTCCAGAAACGGTGTTTTCGATTTTATATATCTATCTAATTTACATATTTATGTTAAAAATGTATCTGATATATAAATAATGTTTTATATTTTGGAAGTATTTAAATCATGATCCAAATTATATGATCAAGAAAAAAAACATAAACCACATACGATAAAGAAAGCGATTATTACCTGAAATGTTAAATTAAAATGGAAATCATTATTAAATGGGTAGTATAAATTCATAAACGAATCATGTATTATATAATAAATATGAATATGATTCTAGTAAAATCTAATAACAAACTATGTTCATTATACAAGAGGTTAAACATACCCTCGACAAAATGAATGTTCAAGGTAAGGGTTAATTTCTCAATCTCATTATTATATGAGATCGTTTATGAGTAAATAATTACTGAGACATATATATCATCAATTTACATATTTCATAAAAATGTTTTTAAAATGAATAATTTATGGATTAATTTAAGGGTTTATATAATTATATCTTCATTTTAAATGTTTTAAATATTTATTTCTCTAAAACTATTTAATTAATATCCATGTTTTCATATAGATTTTAAGGATTTATTTGTATGGACATCATTGTTTTAAAATGTAAAGTCCAATCAACGTTACAACGTAGTATGTAACACATTAATTCAAAAATATATTTAAATGTCTTCCTTTCTAAATTATGCGACTATTAAATTATTTCTAAAAACATAAAGATATATTTATCTCAAATAGTTTTGATTTCATATATGTTGACATCCTTTGATTAATTTTACACTATTTTGAAGTTGATTAATTAAGATACAATTATTGTATATTTTATTGAAGGTTTTATGATATTTTTGACTATGGATGTGTTATTTTTATACCATTCATTTTTTATGGTTAAATTATTGACATATGATATTCTACTTTTAGTACGAATTATTATGTTATGGTTCAACCGTTCACATGAGGAATGAATTGGACTTAGTAAGTGGCAGGTGGAGTCCGCTATAGCTCCTCGATTCATCGGTAGTTTTTATAGACAAAATAGTGTCTTGGCACAACGCATTGAAAAAATCATATTTGTAGTCTTTGAAAAAGGCCTTGACTATGTGGTTATAAAGTCTGTCATTATGAATTCTATCATTATAAAATTTTATATGGATACTGCATGTGATTATTATACTAGTAGAATGTAAATGTGAATAAGATAATGTAAATATTGGATTTATGTTTCCCATATTATGCTGAAGGTTATTTTTAAAAGGATTATGTTTTAGTCTAATACATTGACTTAAATGGTTATCCTTATTTATGAATGTTTTCTCTATTATGTTATCCATACTGAGCAACTATGATCACCTCTTTGTTATGTTTTTTTTCCTATGATTCCATGAAATTTATTACGATTGATAAGTAGGGTTAAGCTATGGGATTAATTGTTTTCTCAATGGATCATTTATGTTGTGTTTTATTTTCTTATGAGTAATGTAATGTTCATGTACGTAATTTGATTATCTAAGACTATTAAAATGATTGGTACTTCATGACCTAGTTCCTTGTAATCATGCCAATTTATTAAAATAATGCACTAGCATAGGTCATCAAGGGCCGGGGCATTACAAATCAATTATAAGGATATGTTTTATGATCAAAAATGGAAACTCCTTATTTAAAATATCATTTTAGATATTTAATTTTAAGTATTATATGATATAAATCTTATATCTAGATATGTTATACTAGTCAGAAATTTTATGAAAACCTTTTGTATGTGGGTTAATAAAGTTGTAGTAAAACATTAATTTTTTTATAGAGAATAGTTGTATATTATATATCAATGAGTCGTATTATGTATGATGAAGAATTGATATTTTTGGTACAAGATAAATATTTGAGATGGTTTGGGTTTGATAAATCATTGAGACATGTTGGATATGAAAAAATCATCAGATGGTTAGGACTATTATAGAATAAAAATGTATTATTTTTGGTTTAATATCTCCTCATATAATGAATTTTTGTAATGGTAGGATATTTTCCCAATAAAATGTGGGTATATTCTTGGATTCATTCAAAACCATTTTTCAAGAGATGATTATACATTATAACAATATAATTTATGGACAAGCTTTAATTTGTTTAAATAATAATGGCGGGCATGCTATGTTTTTTTCACAACATAAAGGGTTAAATAATTATAAATTTTCATAAATATTGTTTTCATGTGCATATGTTATTTCTCTAATTCAATTTTTATGTTATGATATAATGAAATGTCTAGTTTCTATCTGGGATACCACAAATTATTGATCACATTTACTATAAAAACACTCTTGACTAATAATACATATTTGTTTATTTGGGATTACAAGATTTTATATCTTGAAACTAGGAAAAAAATATTATTCCATTATTATTTAATAATATATTTTGCCTTTTCTTGTATTCTCATATTCTTATGGTCATACCCTTTATAACATATCTATGAGTTTTTCCATTATAGGTATTCTAAGGGCACCAAATTTTTATGTTTACATTTTAGTGGTTATGAAAATTTGTTTAAATTATGAGAAGGAAAAAAGAAAGTAATGTTTATATCAATTATAAGGAAATTATCACCAGTATCATTAAATAAGATTCATATATAGATAATATTAAAACAAACTAAACCATTAATTTTAGGGATTGCGATTTTATTACAAAATGTAATGGTAATAAAAAATTAATTTTTCATAATATAGATATTTTTATCATGGTTCATATAAATTTTTAACATTATTAGTGTTTAATGATTGTTAATGTAGAACCATACTTGCGAGTGCATGCATACGGTTCCTCATTCACTAGGTACTCATTATACAATATAATGCTCAGGCGATGCCTATATAGAGACTAGTTAATATTTGGAGAAGTACCATCAAGTCGATGGGGAAGAGGACACACAATACTATATAATCAATTACCCGATGCCCCATATGTTGGGATTATTAAATAAATTATATAGTTTAACATTAATATTGATTTTAAACCTCTAATACTTCTCGCTGAAACAGAACTGGATATTCCAATGAATTTTAGAATCCTATTTTCATTTTATGATCCTCCATGATTTTTTACTCTATTTATTATATTATTTTTCATTGGGATATTATCTTCTTAAGACCAATATGATTCCTTCCATTGATTACCAATTCCACTATATTATTCTTCTCTATCTCATATACACAATTTATAGGGTGTCTATATGAAATTATAGATGTTAGGTATTAGTTTAAAGAGGATACACCTTTCAATGAGTGAAATATATTATTAAAATGGTAGGAAGTAATTATCATATAATTTAATATATATGACTTTATATGGCCTGAAAATTTTGTTGGCTTGTGATTTAACAGGTTAATAGTACTCATTTTTTATCAAAGTCATAATTTGGGTTCAAATGTACAAGATGGACCCCATATAGCTTACATATGGGATGAATATATTGTAAATGGCGAAACATTAATTTATTCCATGATTATATTTAGGATATTTATCTTTGATGAATTTATCCTAGGGATAGATGTTCAGGAAATGGTGAAGTTTCTATGAAATCATTTATTTCATTTGGGTTCTGGTGTGGAATAATTTTATTTTTTATGCCATATATTTCATGGCAATGTCTATTATAAACAACATTGTGGGGTTACAATGGTTATTACAACAAGTAATACTTGTGGTATTTTGGAATTTGCATTTCACATTAGAATTGTGGTAAACCCTTTATATTTATTTTCTTTGATCTATATTAATATTAATTTCTATATTCTATATAAGTGAACTGAACTATAATAATTAATTTAATGTGAGGGTATTGTTGGGTTATATGTGATGGAATGAAATTGTGTATATTGGGGATTCATTGAGTGAGTGGTTTAGGCTATAGATATTGATATGATGACTCCACAAATATAGTGGATTTGTTTAGAAATGATGTATGAAATATTTTTATAAATACACTCCTATGTGATAGGCAGTGTTTGAATACATGACTAATAACATCGTGTGTGGCCTTCCATGAATGAGAGTGTGTGATAAAGTGTGTGGATTTTATCTTTACGTCTGACCTCCACTAACTAATATGTGTTGGTCTTTGATATGAAGAAAAATTTTATTTGGGAGACTGTGTCAGGAAAAACCTTTAAGTTTATAGTTTCATTAATGTTTTTTATGAACAAATGATATGGGATAACCTTCCATCCATAATGTACTTTAATAATGTATCATTGAAATTCACACTACCTTAGTGGATTCACAATGATCCCATTATTTTTTATGCTTGTTGATTATATATTTTTATTTTTCAAATCTATATAGTCATATATAATGTAATTATTCTAATAACACATTAGTTGTGTCTTACTATGTTGATCGATTACACTATATATGGGAACACTAAGGATACCAATGTCTTCCATTTTTATTAACGAGCCAAGGGTAGGAACACCATTTTGGGCTTCTGAGGATGTGGATCTGGTCAAGGATAAGAGGTTGGATTAGGTTTTACTCTGGAATATTTTTATATTTCTCCCCTTGTAATATTTTGTTTAATTAAATCACATGTATCGATCCATTTCATCATTGGGCCTATTCTACCTATATTTATGATTTATAGAATCTCATTTTTTTTATAACATGTTATGGTATTTACCTATTATATTTATTTTTTCCTATATTAAAATTTCATTATTTCTTACTACTTCCATTATTTTATAATTTATGGCTACCTTATATCAATGGGATATTCTCAAAAAAAATTTACCTTGGTCGAGGATACTAATCGTTAGACATATTTGAATGGGAAGGTATGCATGTTGTCATGTTTCTCTTTGGAGAATAACTAGCGATTTAGGATAGGGAATTAAATTTTTTATCATATTTTATTTTAATTACATTTATTATTCAGGGATTGTAGAAATAGATATTTGATCATGAGAACACATATTAGATTTTAAGTATGTGTTTGGAAATCAATTTTATTATAGACATTTTAAAGTCCAAGTGGTATTTCTTTTATATTGATTTTTAAATGTAGTTACATGCTATTATATGTGTGTGTGTGTGTATATATATATTATATAGTTCTGTTTATTATACTTTTCCCTTTCCCAGAGCATTGTGAACTTGTGGGATCATAAATGTGGATTTTTCATGGAGGTTTACCTATGATGTGATTAATTACATGGTATTTATATGGTTTTAAATTAATTAAATTCAATAGGTAATATATTTACTATTTCATGAAATAATTTATTTTTGAAATTTAAAAAATTTGACAATATAATTTAATATTTTGTTATTAATGAATATGAATAATGTTACAATACAAGTGGAATTAGAATAGGTATTCATTTATTTATTAGTAATTATTACCATTGGTTATGGGTAAACCAATGAGGATGTTCAATAATTGCTCATTTGTGTGTATTTTTATATTATTATTACAAGATTTAACAATATTTATGATAAAAATTAATTTATGAGGAATGTTTTTTTTATTTTTAAAAAATTAATTAAGAAAAGTCTCATAATACCACCTAAGGACTTGATTGAGGATTATTTTTAGGGAATGGAACACACCCGTTATACATTAATTTTCAATGATAATTGGAATGATCATTATCTAATGGTTGAAAAAATTTTCTAGGATGCTAATCCTCATCGTGCAATGGATTTTCATATAGTACCAATGGGAAGAAGAGGTAATTATCATGGTTGAAAAACAATGGTGGACATTTCTTGGTGCTTCAAGATATAGAGTACCTTATATTTTATTGTTATGGAAGTTTTATGGGATTCTATTGATTAAATAATGGTTATGAATGGAATTATTGAGTTATTCTAGACAACTCAGAATCATCTTGTGATGTTGCGGGAATATAAGATTTACAGACTCGATAGAAGACAATGGGCTATCATCATACAATCCATGTGTCAAGAGGTGTTAAAATTGGTGACCTTCACAATGTTATTTATCTATTAGTTCATATCAATGTCGCTGAATATATATGTTGTTAAGTTTTTCATGTTGTTATAATAGAGGATAATACATTTGAAAGAATATATAACCTACATTGATAAATTTTTGTGTTTTTTATAAATTGTTTTTAGGAATATGTCCATGTTGTTTTAGAGAGTGTATATATATCATTGACCAAATATGATCCATCAAGAGAGGATTTCTAGATTGAAATCATGAATATTGGGGGTATAATGAAATCATACGACCGAAAATGATATCTATGGAGGATAGTGTAGAGGGATCTTTTCATGTCATCATCTATCGACGTTGTGGACCTTCTGTTGATGACTTTCCTAACTCTTGTACTGAAATTGATATTTTTATGGATGCAATATTCCATGGATGTGAGAAGTAATCTTTGTAGATAATAGGTTCTTAAGTAACATTTTTTTAGGTAATTCCATGTATTCAATATTAGTGGATGTGGATTGACAATATGGGGACTGCTTGAAAAATTTATGTGAAGGAGTTCCATGTATGTTGATTAATTAGCCACATACTATAAATATATACATGGATGTATCAGGTAGATATATTTAGAGGCTCTTGAATCATGGAGGATTAATGGTATGATTCAATTGGACATCATAAAAATTGAATGTGATCTTCTGGGTGGTCTATCCATTGGGTAGGATAAGGATTTCATTGGAAGTAAATCCTATATATACCTTATGGGTCATCTCCATAGGTGTTCCAAATACCAAAATTTCATTTCTAAATATATTATATATTTTATGTATATTGTATGTGAAAAAATACATGTTTTTGGAGTGATTGTTCCTTACATTATTTAAGGAAAATTTCTAATGGTTTATATTATTTATATTATTGTATTCAATATATTGGTGTCTCATTCTTTTATATGAACCTATGTTGTTTCTAGTTTGGGGTTAGCCATAGAGCTCTCCTTGGAATCATTTCTATTTAAACACCTCTTGAGAAAAGGATATATAACTTTTATAGGTTCCCAGTATATACTATATTTGTGTAGGTGATTGATACATTTTAAGATTTCCAAATTATATAAAAGATGATATTTGATTCCATTCATGATATGGATTAGTTGAAATGATTATGGGATTATATCAATTTCTACTATAGTTTGTAGTCATTTACCTCCCTTTTGTTATAGTAGTGTATTTACATGGGTGAATTCTATATTGATTCATGGGAAGAATCACTATCATCATTCAAATATGAGACAACATAGATTGGTTGTCGGGTATGGTCCGTTAAGTGAATATGATAGTTTCTCTGGCTACCAAACCTCGTGTAGATGAATCATTCAAATTTTCAGTCCCAAATAATTTCTTAGTCTATTATCTTAACATGGATATAAAGTTATTGTTGGATCTTATGATGAGTGAAGAGAAAATATTGATACCTTTGAATCATATGGTGTTGTATATGTTGGGTGGGATGAATGTGAAACATGTGAACCATAATGAAATCAAATTTTCTTATCTGTGTACCATGTGATTCAATATTATCTGATAAATGAATACATTGTTTAAATATCTCTCATGAATTGGATTTTAAATAAATAAATGTCTCCATTATCATGGGGTTAATTAATAATATATTGTTATACTCCTTGAACCATAAGTTATATATTGGTAACCTGGGGATTATATATAGTTGATTCAAAAATCCACATTATATGTTTCTATTCATTTTTATAATTGAAATCTAAAACTTACTTTTCGAATTAATTTGAATGTTGTTAATTTATATAATTAAAATATTTTATTTTATTAGGCCATAAAAACATTTTTTCATACTATAAACATTAAATATAAAACACACCAACAAATATAGTTTTAATTTTTTTCATGTTTATCGTAGTGAATTTGAATACGATTTATATCATATTCATTGATACTAGTTTATAATTGTAATTCAGATTATGATTTACATCCTACAGACCACACAGATAAAAAAATTGTGTTAGCTATCGATACGATATTCATCGTATTAATTTTATTTGGTATTTCTATATTCAAAAAAGAAAATTCTAATTAAAAGAAACTATTAAATCAAATTCATGTAGTATATTCTTTTTCAATATATATTAATAAATATTTCATTGCCTTAGTTACAATATGACAGTTGGAGTGTAGGTTTCCAAGTACCTCTGTGATTTTTGGAAGAAATCTGACCAATGATTCCAAAATACGAATGATGGGATGAGGCCTATAAATACCAGGGCATATGGATGTCCACAAGACTTTTTGAAGAATTTAGGAAATCATGTGAGAACTCTGTCAAATATCTTCTTCATGTTAAAAACACTAATGTCATGTTGTAAACTGATCATTCTATAAACACGTGACTTTCAATATTTTTTTCTTAGTGTGACACAAATCTAAGATGATTACCATCGAGGGCTTCTAGGGATAGGAAGATAGAAATGTAGATCATATTTTAGATCGAGGGCTTACAAGTATTGGATGATAGAGGTAATGATTACCTTCTTAATAGAGGTTTTGTGGTGATAGAAAGGTAGAATTTGATCTTTATATAGAGGGAATACAGTAGTGTGGGTAAGACATACATTCTTGAACGTATAAATAATGGGAACCCTATCATAGGTAAAATGATACCTTTCACTTTGGGTTAATATAAATGTATTCTTTTACATTTCATCTATATTGTAATATAATATTAATTGTATTAGTTATTCATTTTACATTCTATGCATTAACTATCATAACCCATTTGATTAAGATACATTAGTAATATTTTTATTTTTATTCATTGTGATTGTGATCATTTTAGTTACTCAATATGATTCAATATTCATTATGATTTAATTTTTGCATTGTTTTACTATGATCATTGTAGCCATAGAGATTATGATATTTTATATGATTATCGTTTTTAAATTGTTTCAACTATGACTTAATTTAATTTAAATTATAACATATGAAATAATTTTCATAATCAACCAATTATGAAATTATTATTCATCTAATCTTGGTTCCAATTAGATTAATGATATTATGTACATTATATGGCTTTGTAGGTTGAATTAATTAATATTCCATAAAATTTAATTCTTTTAATGGGTAAAAATAATTATTTGTAAACCTACAATTAAACCCTATCTTGTATTTTTCTATCTGCATATACATTACGATCTAAAAATTGTAATCACCAAAGGCCTCCACATCTTATATATTTTCTTACACTGCTATTTCATGATAGGGAAATTTTTATTATTAACGTTTAGTTTCTAAATATATGTTTAACTAAAATATACTGTGGAACATTAAAATTTGTATGCATTTCTGATGGTATTTTAAAATTAAATTTAAATTGAAATTACATTCTTATAAGACCACATATTTTCGATTGTAATGACCATGAGTACAAGAGTGATAGAATTAAGACATATGTTTTCATTACTAGAGTTTATAGTTTATTAATGCATACTGGAGCATAAAACATTAAGGGCAAAGAAGTGAGAACAATTACCAATCAAGATAAATATGTGTATCTATATAATTACAAGTTAAAAAATACATTACATTATTCAATAGCTAGAAATATATATAACCATATTTATACATGTGAAGAAGCTAATTGTATTTGGATAGAACTCGAGATTACTCATTTTGGTACATCTAGAGTGGTTGAAAATAGAATAATTATTCTAAGAGTAGACTATGTGGAATTTTAATTTCCATATGTAGAATATATTTTAAAGTTACAACAATGATTTATGAAAATATTGAATAGTTTACCACCCCTATGAGTTAAAGGACAAGATGATTAATCTGTTATCTAAAAGATCATAGACACTATTCTTGAAGAGTGGGTATAAAAAATAACCATTTTTGATGAATCAAAAAATGATACCAGTGTTACATATAATACATTGTTTACATTTTTTTAAAGATGAAAAAAAATTAAAAATAGATGCATAAAAAATCAAAGAAAGATAATGTTGGAGTTTATTTAACTACTACTATAAATCAAAAAATATCCAAGACTCCTTATAATATTATAATGTATTTAATAGAAAATAAATTTTTTATTAAATCATACTGTTGTGTATTAGAACATTGAACAAATGAGTTGACAAATATCATCTAAGGAGAAATAAGATTATTTATGATGTATTTTCAATAAAGATATATGAAATGAAATAATGATAAGAAACATCCTGAAGTAACTTGTTATGAATGAATGAAATATGGAAACATCAGACTAAATTTCCCAAAATTGATAAGAAAGGATAAAAAAGAAATAAACAATACGTGGTGTCATAAAATGTAATATAAGTCAAAAAGTATGAAATTGTTAATGAAAAATGGCTATCAGAGTGCTATTGGTGGACATTCATCAGATGAATCATTAGAAAAAGTAAATTCTAAAAAAAAATAATGGTATTCTTGACAAAATAACTATTGAAAATAACGGTTTCATGTAAGACGTAAACATTGATGATACTTTGAAAAATATATATCTAAATTTCAATTATCTGGTTGGAAATGGTTATATTTATTTTAATGAATAAAATTACTTAGGAAAAGATATTTTCTTACCTTCAAATGAATAAGTCTCTACATTTTCTAAATTACATGAAAACAGAAATTAAAATGTATGTAAGTAACATGAGAAGTAAAATTCTTGAATAAATGTTTTAACAAAATAAGTATCAGATATTAATAATGATCATGATAATAAATGTTTGGATATTAATTATACTTCTAAAAAATTTAACTAATATAATTATTTAAGGTATGACCATTCAAAATATTTTGAAACAAAAATCAAACCAAAATATAGATTATATACTCACATCTGATTCTTAATACTAATGTGGATAAGAATTTAGTTATAAAATAAATGAAAATTAAACTAAATATAAATTTACAGACTATATTTTCTTTGAGAAATGAAGTAGAAAATATAGAATTTCCATCACAATTCGAACTAAGAAGTCTTAATGAGGCTTTATGTGATAAATATTGGAAAAAATCAATTCCATATAAACTAAATTAATTCGAAAGAAATAATATTTTAACATTTGTCGAAAGACCAAAAGAATATTTTGTAATTGGATTAAAATGGGTTTTTAGAAACAAATGTGATGAAAATGGAAGAATCATTAAATATAATGAAATACTATTAAATAATGGATTTAATCAATAAGAGAGAACATATAATGAAGAAACATATTCTCTTATATCTAAACATGAATCTATTCAGATATTATTATCCTTTGTAGTATTTATTAAGTTCCAAAAAAATTAAATAGATATGAAGTGTAATTTTCCTAGAGGATATGGTCAAGAGGAATTTTAGTTTGTCAAAATGACAGGTTTTGATGATACAAAACATATTGAATATATTTAAAAACATGTGAAAGGATTATATGGCCTTAAATATGCTCCTAGAGCCTGGTATGACAGATTGATAAGATTTTTTTCCTAAAATTAATTGTTAAGGGAAATTCTTATATAACTCATTTTGTTATGAAAAAAATGTATTGATCATTAAAATTTATTTTTATGAAATTTTATTTGGATCCAATAAAAAATCTTTGATAGATTCTATTTTGAATATTATAAAATCATAGTTTGAGATGAGTATGATGGGTGACATTATAATCTTTCATGATTTTCGAATTTATCATAATCTATAACGAACTTATATAACCCAATATATTTTTATTAAGTATATGCATAAAATATATGGACTTGAGAATACAAAAAGAATTATTATTGCTGCAGGTACATAAAAAACTCTTGAAATTAAATAAGATGGACAACATGAAAATCAACAACTTTAGTGTGATGATAAAAATCTTATTATGCATAATAGCTAGTCGACCATACATGATTTTTTCAGTATCATTATTTGATAGGTATCAAAAAATTTAATGAATTACATATAAATGATATTAAAATAAATATTCACTATTTAATGGGAACTATGGATTTGAGAATTTTTTATTCTTCTAAACTTTTTTCAATTGAATATTTTTTTTAGATATTTATTTTTTAGGTTTTAGAATGGTAAAAAAGAGCACATCAATAAAATTCCATTTCTTAGTTGATTCATTATTTTAATGGGTATTTAATAAACAATATTCAATAGAAAAATCAACTACTGGATCTGAATATGTGGTAGCTAGAACTTGTTGTACTCTAGTGTTATGGAATTGACACAAACTCACTAATTAATGAATGTGTATTAAAAAAAATCAAAAACAATTTTATAACACTAGTGCCATATATATAAGTAAAACCCATTCTCAACATTCTGATGAAAATCACATATATATTATCTATCTAATTATTATGCATCACACACAAAAAACAGATATCATTTTTAATTTATTAGAATGCCTGAAAAACAGGCCAATATAATTACCAAAAAATTACCTTTAGATTTATTTTTATACATTAAACTGAATCATTGAATGATAATTATAATGTAATAATTCATATCTATTTTTTTTTAAAACATCCCCTAACATTATGTTACTATTTTTCAAAGATTGATTATACATTTTTGAAGGTTCTAAAAATATTTCCTTACTAAAAATATTCATACACAATTTTTTTTGTATTTAATGTTTTCTTAAAATAAATTGTAAGGCCCCAACCATAGTTACCCAGAGTTAGTGCATTATTACGTAACATTGGCATGAACACAAATGATAATATCTCAAAATACAGATTAGTTTTTTGTCTTGGAAGTACTAGATACACACATATATTCTTAATTACATCATGAGATAAAAACAACAACAAATTTTTTCACATTTTAACACACTTAGATAACTTTTCTTTTCTCTACAATTCAAACATAAAATAATTCTTCAAATAATGGAAAAAATAACACATAACAAGGGGTAATCTCAAATTCTCAGTAAGGATAACAATATTGCAAAAACATTCTTATATAATCATAAAAATTTAAGAAATGTATAAGACTAATACAAAAGCCTTTTAAACAGAAACCTCCGCATAATATAGAAAATATAAATTGAATATTTCTATTTACTTATTCACATGGATATTCTAATAGTCGAATACTCACATGTAATATCAATAGCCAATTTCGTAATGATGGAATGCATAATGTCGGTCATCAAAACAACATAGTTGAGGCATCGTTCCAAGACTACAAATAAGATCATGTGAAGGCCATGTTCTAAGACACTAGATTGTCTAATGAGACCTACCGATGCATTGAGAAGCTATATCGGCCTCCACCCGTCACTTACTACGTCAAATGCATTCTTTGTATGAAAAGGTTTTAAACATAACCGAAACATTCATATTAAAACTAGAATATAAAATGTCAATCCATTATTCATAAACAATGAATGGTATAAAAATAACACATACACAATATAATATATTAAAATTCATTTAATACAATATGGAATATTTTTATGACAATAAATCAATATCAAACAACATTACAATCCATCACAGGTTGTTGACATAGATGAAATGAAAACTATTTAAATGAAATACCACTTTGAATTTTGAAATAATTTTAAAGTCACATAATTATAAAGGAAAACATTTATTTTGAAAATAGTCTTATAAGCTTGTAAGGGATGCATTGAAGGTGTTATGATGACAGATAATAGCTTCACCCACTGTATAAGATAAATAACTTTATTTCCTTAATTTTGTTGAAATGGTCGTAATGATCATGTTTGAAAAGCCATGAAAATATTCATTTATAGACATATTATAAAAATTAAATAAAGTGTATAAATTAATTTATCCCATAGTCAAAGTAATATTAAAATTGTTTTGAAATAAATTTTTTAGAAACTAGGATGTGGATAATAAAGAGGTCTCAGTAGATACTCACATAAAAAAAACATCAGATAATGAAGAGATAGTAGAAATAACCCATACCTTGTAATTTTCCTTGTTCTAGGGTATGTTAACCTATTATAATAGTTAAATAATTGTTATTATATTATAAAAATACCAAATACATAAATATGATATCATATATGATCTTCTAATATTTCACTGTTAATAATATTTCGGTTGTATCATTGTTTCAGGTGTTAACTAATTCATTTTCCATTATATGTTTTGTTATATAAGTCATGGTTGTTATGGATAAAGTGTAGTTTATTTTAATTAATAATTATATTATGTTCTTAAACATTATTTTTAATAATTAAATGATATTTATTCTTGAATGTTTATGATGGGGAAGAAATCTCATCACGTTTGAGTAGACGATAATTCGTACGTACACACGAGTGAAAATACCATTATATTGATGGTGGAATCATATGTTGTTGGATTGTATATTATTTATACAGAAACAATAGAATGTTATATTTTTTATTTACAATAATTATACTCATTATTATTCCCATTCGAATAATGAATTGTATGAATAAAAAATTACACCATAACGTTGAGACGGTAAGCCGTACATACACTAGAATTGTGACATTTCATTCATAGGATGGATAGAATAATAAATATGGTTCTGCCATATTTGTAATAACATCCCAGTATGTATAAGGTACATGAGTATTTATTTTTGTATGGAAGCAAAAAACAAAGAGGAAGTGGAATAAGATGAGAACTTTGATAGTGGTGGTGAAATTATTTCCTATTCTTCATGTGTTTCCTTTTCAGTTGATCAAAATTGATCCACATGTTGGATTTATGATAAAATAAAGGCCTCTAGGTCAAATTGAGGGTAGTTAGAAGGATATTTGAGCAGGGTGTGGTCGGGCTTGATGGCTTTGGAGGTGTGAAATTAAGACATGTTGAATTACCCTTTTATAAGATAGGTGAAGGTCACTTTAGGAATTACTTGAAATATTATTTATCATAAAATCATATTCTGTTCATAATGTCTCAATAAGGATTTAATTATATGTTAAGGTGGATTTGGGTCGAAAACATCCCAACCAGTAGGTTTTAGACAGGTTTAAGTCACCATATTAACCTTATCTTTTAGATTTTACTATTAGTTAAATAGTTTAACATTTACTATGTCTCCTTGTATTTTTATATTATATGGTTAGTAAACTTACTAAAAAAAGACAGAAGAACTACAAGTGGTAAATTAATGAGATATATATTATTATATAATTCATTTGTCCAAGCAATATATTTTTATGACTAATATATTATTTAATAATATAGTATTTGTTTTAAAAACACATTTATGTCAATTTTGACACTATTCAGTATCTAATTTTTGTAAAAGTCCAAAAAACTTGATTGATTAAATCAAAATTCATTTAATCAACCCTATAAGGTAATATTGGTCGTGGTGTGCTAGAACTCGAAGTTGTTTACAACACAGGTTATTGTATTATTCAATGGGAATCATATCGTGGAATATGTGAATGGAAGCTATTGTTATAAGAAAATTCTACCCGAGGTAAATATTGATCCCACATACCTTTAAAGACATGTTAGGAAGATATCAACGTTTCTTATAAGGTTTGAATATTCCATTCTTATTGTCTATCAGTTTGGGGGTGGTAGGCCGTGCTCAAGAAAATTTCAATACTCATGGCCATCTAAAGGCTTTTCCAGAATCGTGATGTAAAATGGGGATCATGATCAGAAACTATCTATAGGGGTACATCATGATGCCTAACAACTTCATTAATAAATAGTCATTCTAAATGTTCAAGTGGTAAATCTTCTATAATATCATGATAATGTACTGACTTGGTAAGATGATCAATATTGACCCATATTGCATCAATACATATAGGAGTATTTGGATTTCCCATGACAAAGTCCATCATAATATCATCCAATTTACACTCAGGTATGGAAAGATGTTTTATAAATTCTCTAGGATTTTGTATTCCAGCCTTCACCAATAGACAAACTAGACATCACGACACTTAATCAGAAATCTCCCTCTTCATGTTTTCCCACCAACAAATTTCCATCAGATCTATATACATATTAGTGATACCATGCTGTATAGAGAAATCAGAGCAATGAGCATCATCCACCAGTTCCATTTTTAGATCAGGTATATTTGGAACACAATGGCCCTTCCAAAATTTCAAAATTTCATATTCATGTACAAAGTCACTCAATCTCCCATCATTCACAGCTTTAATCTTCTTTTTAAAATCCTCTTCGTTAGTCTGAGAACTCTTTATCCTTTCTAGTAATGATTGTTTGAATAACATTTGATAAACTATTGTTGTTTCACCTTCCATGGTAATTCATATATCCATATTTACTAGATCTATGAAAATAGTATACCTTTCAACTATCATATTATTCAAAACACCTTGATCCATTTTTCTCAAAGAATCTACCACCATATTTTCTTTCCCAGGGTGGTAGTGTATAGTGCAATCAAAATCCTTGAGTAGTTCAAGAAATAACCTTTTCCTCATATTGAGTTCTTTTTGTGAGAAAATATACATCAAACTCTTGTGACCAGTAAAAACATTACATTTTTTATCATAGATATAGTGTCTCCATATTTTTATATCAAAGATTATAGCTGCAATGTCCAGATTATGAGTGGGATAGTTTTTTTCATGAATTTTTTGCTACCATTGTGCATAGGCAACAACTATATCAATCTGTATAAGGACACAACCAAGTATTTTCTTTGAAGATTCACTATTAATAAAAAAACATGTCATTACATGATGGTAGAGTCAATATAATATCATTGTCTAATATACTTTTAAGTTCTATAAAACATTATTCACATTCTCTTTTCCAGACAAATTTAACCCATTTACGTGTGATCTTGGTTAATGGGTTTGAAAATTGGTAAAAAATCATGAAAAAATGCCGATAATAACCTAATTGACCAATAAATATGTGTACTTAAGTTATACTCATTAGTGTTGGCCATTCTTGGATATACATGGCCCTTGAAGTATCAAAAATTATTCCATTATTTGAGAAAATACGGCCATTAAATGAAATCTCATGATGTCATAATTCAAGCTTGTTAAAAATCGTATATAATTTATTTCTTTAATAAGTCTTTTGAATAGTGAACAAGTTATTTTCATGATCTTTGTAGATTTTGGAATATAGCATGATATCATCAATAAATACCATTACAAAGTCATCAAGATATTCCTTGAAAACTATATTCATTAGATCAATGAAGACAGAGGGTGCATTAGTCGGTTGAGAAGGAATTACTATTAACTAATAATCCCCATACCTGGTACAAAATGTTGTATTTGGAATTTATTCCTTCTTTACACACAACTGATGATATCCAGATCGAAGTTCAATTATTGAAAAATATTGAGCTCGATGAAGTTGATTGAATAAATCATCAATATATGATAGGGGATACCTGTTCCTTATTATTATAGCATTGATCTCCAGGTATTCAATGCACAAACTCATAGATTCATCTTTATTCTTTACAAAATGAATAGGGGTCCCCATGGAGAAACACTATGAAAAATAAATCCCTTATTACTCAATTAGTCTAGTTGTTTCATTAGTACCACTAATTCTACAGTGGCCATTCTACATAGGGTCTTCGATATGGGACATGAACCAGTAATTAAATTAATGGAAAACTCAATTTCTCATTCTTGGGGATGTCCAGGTAAATCCTCTAGGAACACATCATCATATTCTTGATCAATAGGTACATTCTATACATGATAATTACATACCACACCCATAGTTATTTCTCTCTCTTCCTCTCCAATAATTGAATTTAGTAAAGCTACTAGGGGTGGATCTAGAAAAAACCATATGGTGGATTTTTTATTCTAATTATATGGCACTCTTCAACATGATAAAAAATTGTAAATTTCTAATTACAATAAATTATCTCATCATGGCCCAAAATCCAGTCTATATCGAGGATTATTTCAAATTCAATCATGCATATGATGATGAGATAAGCTTTTAAAAAACTTTTATATGCCATAATGGAAACTGATTCACAAAACATTGTTGCAATGATAATTCCCTTAAGTTTTTTGACTGAAAACTCCCTTGTTAACTCAATATTTAAATATCTAATAATCGTAGAAAATTTGGAAGATAAGAAACAATGATATGATATAGAATAAAATAAATCATTTTTTAAATTTTAGGAAACCATTAAATTACATACCAGCACATCTTTCAGAGCTTCAACCTCAGTAGTAAAGATTGTATAATCTTGGCCTTTCTCCCTTGTCCATTTCTAATGTATGTTTTCTTCGAGCTAAAGACATTCTTTTGTATTATTCCCCATTTCACTACAATTGTAGCATAAAACATTTATAGACTTTTGCTTTCCCTTTCACGGGCTTGGTGGCCTTTTTTCACCACACTTGTAATAGAATCTCATTCCCTTCATGAAAGTACCCTGATGTTTCTTCCCAAATTTACTATAGGATGGATAATGAATTGTTACCTTCTTCCCCTTATTTCCATTTCCAGAGTGTTCAGTAGGTCTCTTCATCTGTTTATTTTCATTAATTTCTTTAAAATTATATAATTCCTTTTCTATCTTGATAGAACATGAGACTATATCTTCATATGATGAGAAGGATTGTTAGACTAACGATCGACGAAAAAATGGTTTTATCCGGTCATATAATCAATAAATAATATTCCTTCGGTTACGTAAATAATTAGTTTCATGCCTTTCTATCCTTGTAATGTTAACATCACATGTTGCGACATTCACATCCTCCTTTTTCCTCAGACTCATAACTTTTATTTCTATATCTGCTCAATGGTCACGAGGAATGTATTTTTCTATGTGAAATCCTATTAAACTCTCTCCATTCCATATTTTTTACTTCTTCATCATCCTAAGTATTTTGAATTAATGACAACCATTGATTTCCATCTCCCGTGAGGCGATAAACATCCATGACAACTTTTTACCTTTCACTACATCCCAAAGAATGAAATATTATCTCTAAAGAACATATCCATTTCTCATTTAGAAATGGATTTGTAGTCCCATTGAACGGTGGTGGTTGTTTTCTCATGAATCTGTTTATCATTGATCCTCCAATTTTGGGGATTTGGGTGCTCAATACAGGTAAGGTTAAAATTCATAACCTGAGTGAGTTGAACCAGTTTGGTGATAAGTTGATCAGCACCAGTTGAATCACTAGCTCCAATATAGTTATCTTGAGTTGGTGGGAAATAATTACATGGATTATGTTTGTTGATATGGTTTACATGCATTCATATATGTGCCATTTCTAAACAATGACACACACTTGATTTTTTTGAATCGGAATACATAATTCCATACTTTTAAAGCACTTAACATAAATTGAACATTTTATGGATATAATCCATAATCATAAAATTGTTATCATTAATGAGGTATATTCTCATAAATACTTCATAATTGTTTGTAAATAAAATGTGAATTATCCTAAGAATATCCCCCATGATTTCTTAACCAAGAGTGCAGCAAGGCCCGTTGTCGAGTACCAGGATACCCCAGGTCATGCCCTAAATTCCTTGTCAAAGTTTTCACTCCTAGGTACGTATGTGAAAGAGATGTATCTGCCTACTCGTAACCAGACAGAGATGTGTTTCATTGAAAAATCACAAAATCCCTACATTAACAAAATTCTAAGAAGTCATTTGATACTAATCCTCAATGTCTATCTTAGTTTAATGTTCTATAATCGGAGTTTTTCCTAAATCTATCTTTGAATGATTCTACTAAAATTCCTTTGATACCAACAGTAATGCCCTAACGCTAGTTACCCTGTGTTTGAGAATTATTACATAACATTAGAATGGTCACAATAGATCATGTCTTGAAAGAAAAATTAGTTTAGTAACCTTGGAAGAATTAGATACATACATAAGTATTACATTACATCATGAGATAAAAACAACAACAACATTTTGTCCCCATTTAACACAATTATATCCCTTAGCATATCTCTACAGTCCAACTATAAAATACTTCTTAAAATTTTAGATAAAATAAAACATATAAAGGGGTGATCTCAGATGCACAGTATGGATAACAATATAGTAGAGACATTCATAAATATGAGTATACATTTAAGGTAATGGATAAGACTAAAACATTATCCTTTCAATCATAAAATTAAGCATAATACGGAAAATATAAATCGAATAATTGTATTTAATTAATCACATGGATATTATACCAGTAGAATAATCACTTGAAATATCAATAACCAATTTCATAATGACTGAATGCATAATTCTATACATCATAACCACATAGTCAAGGCATCATTTCAAGAATATAAAAATGATTTTTACAAGGCCTTGTGCCAAGACACAAGTTTGTCTCATGAGACCTACCAATGCATCGAGTAGCTATAACGGGCTTCACTCATCAATTACTAAGTACAATGCATTTCTCATATTAAAACATTTTAATTACAACATAATCATTCATTTTATGACTATCATATGAAATGTCAATAATTTATCCCTACACCATTAATTGTATAAAAATAATACATCCAAAGTAAAACATGTCATAAAACCTTCAATACTCCTCCAAATCCATTTTTTTATATTTTCTAAAATACACATTAAGGGTAAGTGGTAACCATACATAAAAAGATTCAAAAACTACCTCAAAACTACCGAAACACTCCAAATTTCAGAGATCCCGCTTCTTTTGAACCTCTCCACCAAAAGGGATATCAATTTCAAATTTCAAAAACAATAAACTGGTATCAGACGACGTGCCACCCGTAAATTGAGTTGATCCGAGAGCCACATTGAGACACATAAATTTTGATTCGGTCACCTTCCTCGATTTGAGGTGATGGTATATCCCATCTTCGACATCATCAATTCCCGGACCCACCGCCTTCATCATCAGTGATTTCATCACTGGAACTTCCATCCCCATCATCGGCGGTTTCATCGCTCGACAACAACATCAAAAGAGCACCCCCGTCGTTGACATTCACAAAACAGTGTTTCAAGATTTCACAGGAAAAAATTGATAAACATTCAACATGTCTTGAGGATGAAATCTTGAGCAATCCGTTAGGTACAAAAGTGCCAGGATAGCTGAAGATCACTGAACCTCGTAACCGAAAAACCCTGTGCAACTGCCACTCCAGATCCAACATGGATAGTCGCAGATAAATGAGGGGTCAGATTTGTGGTTTGGGAGGCCAATGGATTCTATAGTGCAGCCTTATACAAATTCACTACCGAAGAAGGATCACCCCCAACACCACCAGAGCTGGGAGAAACAAGTCGCGCGAGAAGAACCAACTTCCACAAGATCCCACCTCCCAAAACCATTTAGGAACAACCGCTCTAGCTTTAACTCAGAGTGAAGTAGAGGGCCTTAGGGTGAGGGTGGGCATAAGAGCATCATGTGCCTCATAGAGATAACCTCTTGCATGAACTAAGGATTGAAGCCAAAACCTTGAGCGAGCTGACACAGGGGAATCTGGAAATCCATCGACCATCGTTCCACTTATCCCAAAACCATTGAGTAACCATCTCTCCAAATATGACCTGGACAGGAGCGAAGGAAAGCGTGGTTAGAGAGGGGATGAACTGTTCGGGGGATATAGTACCGCCATCGTCGGGATCGAAGTTCACCTGTGAAAGCACCAAAAACACACTACTAGAAATAAAACCGTGGAACGACGGGGGAAACAATGATAGGATGAGAGAGAAAAAGAGAGAAGGAAGAAAATAGTTACTGTAACGAACCGAAATTTTGAATAAATCTTGTTTCCTACTTTTGTGTGTTTTTTTATTTATTTTTATACTAAAAAAATGTTTTATTTGATAACTTGTGTATAATTGAATTGAGATCATTGGGTTTTGACTGTTATATGACGATTGGTAAATATGACCGCTGGAAACTAAATGTTTTGATTATTGTTTCTATATACAAGTAATCTTGGTTAATTAATATAGAAAGAAGATTTGATGGCCTCACACAGTAGTCTTGGACCGATCGAAGCCCATCTAACAGAAAATGGGAAGGAGGTAGCACCACTGGGCTTTGCTCTGGACCAAACCCAAACTGAACTTCATCATGTGAAGCTAGAACGGGATCGCCTTCGCGAGAAGTTCAAACTGATAGAAATTACTAATCGTGCAATGTTGGTCGAGCCTCCCTCGGATTCTCTCACCTTAGCACACCTTACACTTAGGTCCTATGCTGGTGTAATAAGGGGCTATGTAAGGAGACCGTAACTTCCTTGTGTAATCCTTTGTTTTAAATAAAAATTGGTATATCTTCTTATGATGTTGTTTATGAATTTTCAAATGTCCGGATTAATATTGTATGCATATTTTTGGTGAATCTTAGCCAAAGGATATTTTAAAATATGTTTATTTAAACCTTAAATAATTAAAAATGTGTAATGATTTTCAAAAAATGGTCGTCTAAAATTATGTTCAATATGAAATTTAGAGTCTAATAAGATGAACTTTATTTTTGATGAGTAGTAAATTATGAATAGTGATTTTATGATTAGTATTAGTAATGTGTCCAAATTGATTAGTAATTTCACTTAAAGAATGTATTAATAAATTTAGGCACCTTGATTAAGTAATGTGATTCAATAAAATGGTTAAATAACAGTTTCATAAATTATTATTCAAGTATTAGTTTTTTCAGGGGAATAGTGTTTTTTAATTAAAAATTAAATTAAAAATATTTAGAAAATTATTTTTATAAAATGGATTTCATTTTTGAACTCAGAGCATCGATATTATGTTAAGGTAAATTTTGGGGTTTTTTCTGAAAAAAATGAGTTTTCGGTGAATAGTGTATTTATTTAAAAAATAAATTAAAAATATTTAGAAAATTATTTTTATAAAATGGAGTTCATTTGTGAAATTAGAGCATTGATATTTGGTTAAGATGAAAATTTGGGATTTTTCTGAAAAAGTTGAATTTCCAGTGAATAGTAAAAATACAGTTTTAGGGTTTTGGTATGTTTAATGACATCATAACTGTGTCATGATGATGTCATGAGATATTTTATGGGTTGGCCGACCAAAGGTAATGAATTATTGTATTGGGGGCCCCATGTGGCCTAACTTCCTGGGAAATATCTTGGGAGAGCACATGGTTTTGAGAAACCCACTTATGAGGTGTCCCATGGCCATTAATGCCTTGTCCCCTCACTTTCCCTATAAATAACAATCAATTCAATCATCCATTCAACTCCCCACTCTTCCCAAATGATTTTCTGGTCTCATTAACTCCAAAGGAGTCCTCCCAAGGTTCCCCCAAGCCCTCAAAGTCCCAACCATTTAGTTTTAAGAGTTACGTTTTAAGGTAAGGGATTTGGCCTCTCTTTTTCTTTTCAAGTAATCTCTTTTATGTCATTCCGTTTATGCTCCATGTTTTTATGTTGGAGGATGTTATTTTATATTAATTATACTGTCCTTTTTATGTTCATATGATGAGAGACCCCCTCTTACTCTCATCATTTCATTTTATGAATGTTTAAGTGGCGCGGTTAGGCTGCCGAAATTTTTGTAAGGGATTCTTTCACCCTTCTCATTTTCAAGTTCTATTTCCATTTCAAGTCTTTCAAGTTACTTTTTATTTTTTTGGAGTATGATATCTATATATATCATACTGATATTTTATGATAATATGATGAGAGACCCCATATGAACTCTTCAATTCAGTATTTTGATGTTTTAAGTGGCGACGTTAGGCTGCTGAATTTTTAAGGGATTCTTTCACCCTTCTCGTTTTCAAGATCTATTTTCATGTCAGGTATTTCGAGTTTGTTTTTATTATGTTAGGGCATGATATAAATATATATCATAATAAAACCTTATGTTCATATGATGAGAGACCATATTTTGATCTTGTCAATTCATTTTTGGTTGATGTTTAGGTGACGCCGTTAGGCTGCCGAATTTTTAAGGGATTCGTTCACCTTTCTCATTTTTCAAAGATCTACATTCATTCCAAGTATTTCAAGTTACTTTTTTATTATGTTTGGGTATTATCTCTATATCATTCATAATTATCTTTTATGTTCATATTATGAGAGACCCTATTTGAACTCTTCAATTCATTTTTGTTGAAATTTAAGTGACGCCGTTGGGCTGCCGAATTTTCATAAGAGAAATATTATTTTTGTCTTCCTTTCATGTTATTCATTTCATATGGTATATCGTTCAAATTTCATTACCATGTTCTCAAATCCTTTATATTATGTCCCTATACTGTTTTATGGGTCATTTATTAGTGTTTGACTCATGTCCCCTCTCTTTTCAATGTTTCCTAAAACCCCAAAACATAGAAGTTATGCTGCAGAATTTCGATCTCAAAATGTCTCTCTCTTTTTCTAAAGTACATTTATTTTATTTAGTGAATACTCAAAGATATGTCTACAAAAGGTGTATTCACATATATTCCAAAATTTTTTATTTTAAATTCTGTGATTTACATACATGAGACCCGCTCTCCCCTTCCGTAGGTTTAAAATGACGTAAAGATCATGTCTTTAAAGCAGTTTTTAAAACGTTATGATTATGAAATGAAACTCACTTCCTTTATGCTATATTTGTTATTTATGAAATTATTTATGATGATAAATGTGGCTCAAATGATAATAAAAGAAAATTTAAGGGTGCTCCCTTATAGCGCTCCAATGCATTGGGTAATGATGTAACCACTAGAGATTACAATTTTCACGATATCTTGGTGAATAACCTTGCTAATTTTCAAATGACACTTTGGGGATGGACCTTGTTGATATGTTCATGATTGTCTATTTTAAATGATATAGCCACATCTTAAAGTTATGAAAAATATTATTTTTATTATGATATGCCTCATGATGTCTTTCTCATGCCTTAAAGTTATTTTTAATGACATTGTTGATGTATCTCAAGTTCACATGTTAAATGTTTCCCCATGTTTCCCTTACTGGGCCTTCTTCTCACCCTTTCTTTTGATGTATGTCCCCAGGTTATGAGATGCAGTAATGAACCTAGGATAAACATAAGGAGAAGCCTTTCAAGTTTTTAAGAAGAATGTTTTTTTTTGTTTCATTTATTTAGTTCCTGGTTTCCTAGACACTAAACCTTAAAGATCCTCAGTTTTGTATAATGTAATGAAAGTTTATGTTATAAAAATGAGGGATGATATAGTTGGTATCAAAGTATGATTTAGTTATTTGTGGAAATTAGGATATGAGAACTCTAGGAAGAACCCTATTGAAATGTTTAAATATAGGAAATCTTTCTGGTATATTGCTGAGTATTGAGTAAGGGGTTTCCAAGAAAATACATCTCTGTCTGGATGCGAGGAGGTAGAGGTGGCTCTGGCACAGATGTACATAGGGGTAAAACCCGAAAACACCGCTTTGAGCTAGACTCGAACGGGAACTGGTACATGACAACGGGCCTTGCTGCACTCTTCGTTACGACACTCCCGAGGGATATGCTTTGGTAAATTCATAAGCTTATTATGAACCATTGTTAAAGGAACAAAGATAAAATAAAATAAAGATTCACATAAGAATATATGATCATGGATAACCTAGATGGGAACCTAGGGGATCACAATATAGGGTATAATTTTCTTCTACAAGTTATCCTTGTATGCTTTCAGTTCCTTTTCCTGATTATTGGATAAGTACTTATGCCCCTAATTATAATTTCTCTTCTAAGTTAATGGCAGGAAATGGAAGAACATGTCCCAACAACCAATGTGATAGGAAATGTGACGATTTCTTTATTAATATGAAAGAGATGATTTGGGGATTAAAAGATGATTATTATTTTTGGAAGACGTTCACTATTTTGGGGACCTTATATGATCTACATAAATAGATTACCATGGTATTTTCATTGAGGAGTAAGGTTGACTTATATTTTGAAGAATCGATGAATTTAAGGTGGAATTATAGTAATTTAGGTTACTTATGGGAATTATTAACCTATCATGAGTAAAATATGATTAGGTTAGTTACTTTTGTTATAAGATGTGAGGATTGGTTGATGTTGTTTGGAGATGAATGATAAAGTTTACCTTGGAAGACTATGTTATAAAATCCTTCTTGTATTTGGGATTCAATCTTATTTTGGTTTATTTTGAGGATTTTTAAGGAATGTTATTTACAGAATGATATATGATGAACTTTGGGTAGTATCATGGAACTTTGAAGATTTAAAGTAGTTTCACTTCATCTGGGGTTCTTTATTTTGGAAGAGTTGTTTTATCTTACCCTTTCTGTTTCTGGGATAATGTTTAAAGATAGAAGAAATAGATAGTTAATCTTTGGTGGATTATGTGATTCTCTATAAGATGATTCTTGTGCTTTGATGAGACCATGTAGTTTTGAATGCCCATCGTGTGGAGAAAAGAATAGTTTTGGTAGAAACTTATTAATGGATGAAAATCTACTTGAAGGTAGGTATATTTATTTATGTTTTTATTCAATGTATTAAATGAATACATCAAAATTATGAAATGGAACGTAACATAAAAACGTTGTTGGTTTACATTTCCTACTAGGTAATCAAAGACCATTTACACCCATCATTATTTTAGGATTTTCTCATGGACAACATTCTCCTAATCATGTTTTCTATCACTCTCCCCCAGAACGTGACCCATTTTTTTTCTTCCATATCCATGTTTTCCTCCATGGAATCCTAGTATGGGTTAACTCGGATGACCTTTGTACTTCCCTTTCTTTCTTTTAAATTAATAGTATTACTAACTTCTTTTCTGATGTGGGACTTTCAATGAAATTTCAAAAACCAATTTTAAAAATTGCGAGGACGTAATTTCTTAAGGGGGGAAGATTGTAACGACCTGAAATTTTGAATAAATCTTATTTCATAATTTTGTGTGTTTTTTTATTTATTTTTATACTGAACAAAAATGTTTCATTTGATAACATGAGTATAATTAAAATGAGATCGTTGGGTTTTGACTGTTATATGACCATTGGTCAATATGACCGCTGGAAACTAAAAGTTCTGATTATTGTCTCTATATACAAGTAATCTTGGTTAATTAATATAGAAAGAAGATTTGATGGCCTCACCCAGTAGTCTTGGACCAATCGAAGCCCATATAATAGAACTTGGGAAGGAGGTAGCACCACTGGGCTTTTCTCCGGACCAAACCCAAGCTGAACTTCATCGTGTGAAGCTAGAATGAGATCGCCTTCGCGAGAAGTTCAAACTGATAGAAATTACTATTCGTGTGATGTTGGCCGAGCCTCTCTCGGATTCTCTCACCATAGCACACTTTACACTTAGGTCCTATGCTGATGTGATGAGGGCCTATGTAAGGAGACTGTAACTACCTTGTGTAATCCTTTGTTTTAAATAAAAATTGGGATTTCTTTTTATGATGTTGTTTATGAATTTTCAAAAGTTCGGATTAATATAGTATGCATATTTTTGGTGAATTATAGGGAAAGTATATTTTAAAAAATGTTTATGTAAACCTTAAATAATTAAAAATGTGTAATGATTTTCAAAAAATGGTCTTCTAAAATTATGTTCAGTACAAAATTTAGAGTCTAATAAGATCAACATGATTTTTGATGAATAGTAAATTATGAATAGTGATTTAATGATTATGATTAGTAATGTGTCCAAATGGATTTTTAATTTTACCTAAAGAAAGTATTAAAAAAATCTAGGCACCATGATAAAATAATGTGATTCAATAAAATGGTTAAATAAAAGTTTCAAAAACTATTATTTAAGTATTAGTTTTTTCGGGTGAATAGTATTTTTTAATTAAAATTAAATTAAAAATATTTAGAAAATTATTTTTATAAAATGGATTTCATTTTTGAACTCAGAGCATCGATATTATGTTATGGTAAATTTTGGGGTTTTTTCTGAAAAAAATGAATTTTCGGTGAATAGTGTAATTATTTAAAAAATAAATTAAAATTATTTAGACAAGTATTTTCATAAAATAGTGTTAATTTTTGAAACCAGAGAATTGATATTTGGTTATGGTGAAATTTTGGGATTTTTCTGAAAAAGATGAATTTTCAGTGAATAGTAAAAATACAGTTTTCGGGTTTCGGTATGTTTAATGACACCATAACTGTGTCATGATGATGTCATGAAATATTTTATGGGTTGGCCGACCAAAGGTGATGAATTATTGTATTGGGGGCCACATGTGGCCTAACGTCCTGGGAAATATCGTGGGAGAGCACATGGTTTTGAAAAAAACCCACTTATGAGTTGTCCATTGGCCATTAATGCCTTGTCCCCTCACTTTCCCTATAAATAACAAGCAATACACTCATCCATTCGACTCCCCACTCTTCCCCAACGATGTTATGTTCTCATTAACTCCCAAGGAGTCCTCCCAAGGTTCCCCCAATCCCTCAAGGTCCCAACCATTGAGTTTTAAGAGTTACGTTTTAAGGTAAGAGATTCGACCTCTCTCTTTCTTTTCAAGTAATCTCTTTTATGTCATTACTTTTATGCTCCATGTTCTTATGTTGGAGGATGCTATTTTATATTCATTATACTGTCATTTTTATGTTCATATGATGAGATATCCCCTCTTATTATCATCATTTCATTTTATGAATGTTTAAGTGGCGGCGTTAGGCTACCGAACGTTTTGTAACAGATTCTTTCACCCTTCTCATTTTCATGTTCTATTTTCTCGTCAAGTCATTCAAGATCATTTTTATTATGTTGGGGTATGATATCTATATCTATCATACTGATCTTTTATGATCATATTATGCGAGACCCCATTTTATCTCTTCAATTCATTATTTTGATGTTTTAAGTGGCAACGTTAGGCTGCCGAATTTTTAAGGGATTCTTCCACCCTTCTCATTTTCAAGATCTATTTTCATGTCAGGTCATTCAAGTTTCATTTTATTATGTTGGGGTATGATCTCTATATCTATCATAATGAACCCTTATGTTCATATAATGAGAGACCCTATTTTAATATTGTCAATTCATTTTTGGTTGAGGTTTAATTGACGTCGTTAGGCTGCCGAATTTTTAAGGGATTCGTTCGCCTTTCTCATTTTTCAATGATTTACATTCATGTCACATATTTAAAGTTCCATTTGTATTATGATGGGGTATGATCTCTATATCTATCATAATTATCTTTTATGTTCATATGATGAGAGACCCTATTTGATCTCATCAATTCATTTTTGTTGATGTTTAAGTGGCGTCGTTGAGCTCCCGAATTTTCATAAGAGAAATATTATTTTTTTCTTCCTTTCATGTTCTTCATTTCATTTGGTATATCGTTCAAATTTCATTACCATGTTCTCAAATCCTTTATATTCTGTCCCTCCACTATTTTATGGGTCATTTATGAGTGTTTGACCCATGTCCCCTCTCTTTTCAATGTTTTCTAAAACCACGAAACATAGCTGTTATGCTAAACAATTTCCATCTCAAAATGTCTCTCTCTTTTTCTAAAGTACTTTTATTTTATTAAGTTAATACTCAAAGATATATCTTCAAAAGGGGTATTCACATATATAAAATATTGTTTTATTTTAATTTCATGGATTTACATACAAGAGACTCGCTCTCCCCTTCCGTGGGTTTAATGTGACGTAAATATCATGTCTTTAAAGCATATTTTAAAACATTATGATTATTAAATGAAACCCATTTCCTTTATACTATATGGGTTGTTTATGAAATGATTTATGATGATATATATTTCTCACATGATAATAAATGCAAATTTAAGGGTGCTCCCTGATAGCACTCCAATGCATTGGGTAATGATGTAACCACTATAGATTACAATTTTCAAGATATCTTGGTGAATAACCTTGTTAATTTTCAAATGACACCTTGGGGATGGACCTTGGTGATATTTTCATGATTGTCTATGTTAAATGATGTAGCCACATCTTAAAGTCATGAAAAATGTTATTTTTATTATTATATGCCTCAAGATTTTTTTCTCATGCCTTAATGTTATTTTTAATGACATTGTTGATGTATCTCAAGTTCACATGTTAAATGTTTCCCCATGTTTCCCTTACTGGGCCTTCTGCTCACCCTTTCTTTTGATGTATGTCCCCAGGTTATGAGATGCAGTAATGAACCTAGGATGAACATAAGGAGAAGCCATTCAAGTGTTTAAGAAGAAAGTTTTTTTTGTTTCATGTATTAAGTTCCTGGTTTCCAAGACAATAAACCTTAAAGATCCTCAGTTTTTTATAATGTAATGGAAGTTTATGATATAAAAAGGTGGGATGCTATAGCTACACCTACTGTATATGTTAAGAATACATTATTTCCTTCATTTTCTGAAAAAGTTCATAAGGACCATGCCTGAAAATTGGCAGAAAGATTCCTTTATAAATATCATATAAAATGTAATAAAGGGTATAAATGACTTTAACCCATAGTATATGAAATAGTAAAAATGTTTTGAATTACATTTTTAGGAAACACATATGTGGATGAAAAAGAGGTACCCATAGATAATTAGGTATAAAAAACATCACCTATTGAAGATATTGTAGAATTAACCATTACCTTGTACTTTTTCTTGGTCGATAGTACATTACCCTCCTATATAATAGTTATCTTTTTTTAAAAATTATATAAGAACCACATTCATAAATTTGATATCATATATGATCGTCTAATATTGTATTGTTAATAATATTTCAGTAGTATCTTCTTTTTTTGTGTTAACTGTTTCGTTTTCATCTATATATTTTGTTTAATAAGTAATTATTTTATGGATAATATGTATTTTATTCATATACGTAATGATATCATGTTCTTAAAAGTTATTTTTTATCCATAAAATGATATATTTTTTTTAGTTGTTACGATGGGGAACGATTCTCATCGAATTCGTGGAGATGGTAATCGGTAAGTACGCACGAGTGAAAAAACGATTCTATTGATGGTGGAATCGTATGTAGTTTAAAGGTAAATAATATATAAAAAATAATTTACATGATATATTTATTATTTACATTAATTTTACTCATTATTATACCCCGCAAAATAATGAAGGGTTGGAATAACAAATTATACCACGACGTGGAGACGGTAAACCATATATACACTCCTATGGTGACGTGTCATTCATAGGATTGATTGAATAATGAATAAAGTTGTACCATATTTATAATAAAATACCTGTATTTATAAGGTACTGGCGTTATTATTTTGGGATGGAAAAAACAATGAAATAGGAAGTGGAAGATGAAATGAACTTTGAAAGTGGTGGTGATATTATTATCGTTTCTTTCGGTGTTTACTTTTTAATTGGTCAAAATGGATACTTATGTTGGACTTATGATCAATGTAATGCCTTGATTTAGAATTGAGGGTATTTGGGAGGATATTTAAGTTGGTTTTTTCCGAGACAAATTGCATTGGAGGTGTTAAATTAAGGGAAGGAGAGATACCCTTTTATAAGAGTGGTGGGAGTCACTTTAGGAAAACATTGAAATATTAGTTTATTATATGATTATATTATGTTAATAATGGCTCCAGAAGGATTTATTTCAAGGATATCGTGGGGAGGAGATAATAACCTCTCAAAAATAGGTTTTAAACATGTTTATGTCACCATATTATCCCTATCTTTCTTATATTACTCTTGGTAAAATAGTTTAAATTTACAATGTCTCATTGTATTTTTATATTATATTGTTAATAAACTTACTATAAAATGTCAATAAAATCTCATGTACTTATTTAGTGAAATATTTATTATTATATAAGTCATTTTTATGAACCATATATTTGTAAGTCTATTATATCAATTAATAATATATTATTTGTTTTAGAAACTCATTTTTCTCAATTTTGACACTACTTTGTATCTGATTTTTGTTAAAGTCCTAAACACATGATTACATCAATAAAAATTAATTTATTCAACCCTAAAATGTCATATTAAGCCATTTAATTTTTCTTAATTCCTCAAAAGTCTCAATTAACATTTATTTGAATATTTAAAAAATCAATTATTTTAATCATTCATTAATAATGTAATTACTGCATTATATTTGTATTATAAATAATTATATTTATTTAATGTCTAAAAAGTATAAATAAAATACTTTTATATAGGAAATATTTTAATATTTATAATTATTATTTATATTTGAATTTATCTTATGTTTAACCCTATAATAAATGTGTTTTAGTTATGAAACATTGAATTTATTACTTTATAATCTTATACAAATAAAATAATAAAAAATGTCTTCATCTAATCCATGTGAAAAAATGGGATCATATATTATTCCTAAGGTTTTTTTGGTCAGAATAAACTTATCAAATATAATTATGACATTTTTTAGGGTAATAATATTATCATTTTTCTTTTAATTACCCTATTTACTATTAGCTATGGTAAATAAAAGTCAAAAGTTACCATTTACTAAAAATTAGTTTCATATTATTGAACCAAATTTTACATATTGATATCAACTGTGTCTCTCAGAATTTAGAAATTTAATTCACAGTAGTGGTAAATTAAATATTATACAAATTTGCAAATGCGCCGAGAAGGTGGGTAGAAGACGGTAAAAAAAATTAAATTATATATATATATCTAATATTAAAAAAAATGACTCCAATTAATTACATTGAACATATATAGGTATTATGTATCTATTTTCACCTAATATAAATTTTAATAAACTATTTAAAAATATAAATAAAAATTTGATTTAAAACAATAACGCAATGTCTTTCACTATTCATAAAAAATGAATGTTTTTAGAAAAATACCAAAAATTCACCCTAAGCTAATTTTTATTTTCAAAATCATAAAATGAAGTCCATTTTTAAAAATTAAAATTACATAATTTAAAAAATTGGGTATTACTATTCATGACGTCTAGTTGGATTGGTCGTGGTGTGGTAAAACTTGAAGTTGTGTACAGTTCATAATATTGTATTATTCAAAGGGAAATGTAACATGGAAGCTTAGGGCATTACAAAAATATTCATAGATAAGTTTTTTATCCATACTAAATCATACTCACCATAACTACAAACATTAATATTTAGATCATATGCGTTAAAATCATTTTCATATTCAACAACACTGATCAGTTTAATATATCCATTATAAAAATTAAAAACTTTTTCAGACTAATCTTTACTGTTTAACATTATATTTCCATCATGATTAGTAAAAAATATTATGTACTCACATCCATTAAAATATAGATACCAAAAAATCCATCTTGAGACATAAAATGAAAAAATATATTATTTTTTTACTCTTTAATTCTACTTTTTTATTATAAATTATATTAAAAATTCTATTGGATTCAAAAAAAAATATTTTACAAAAAAATAACTAATGTCACTCAAGAGTTCAATTTTTTATAACCACTGGATCTATTCTAATATAATATGAAAAATATAAGATCAATTGTCATTTTTTCCATTTCCTATAAAAATGGATCCCCTTCTGGTCCCATATCACATTTCTTCTCCACTATGTTGAATCTTTTCTAATCCTCTTCATATTTCATTCAATTATTGTTTTTCCCAAAAAAAATCATTGTAATGAAGTCTCAATCATCAACAACCTCTCCAAGAAAATGGAATTGAATGATTTCAACAATATTATGTTTTCATGGAATGGTTAGTAACAATATAATTCAATGACAAGTATGATTCATCGATTAAATAATCATTCAGTTTAAAGGATGGTATTCATTCTATGTTGAAAAATCTAATTATTTTCGAGACCCAATTATTATGGATGATGATTGGAAGGTATATAATATTTTTAATATCGATGATGAGTATGATATTACATTTCATATGTATGGTAGAGAAATTTCTGTATCTGGAAAACCAGATGGTCATTTTATAGGTGTTTCTTCTACGGGTGATACATTATACCCTTCCCATAAATTGCCAAATTAAAAGGGAACTTTTATTATGTAAAAATCAGAAGAATTTATTTTTTAATTCAATGAAAATAAATGAAAAATAGATAATCATTAAGTTAAAATTCATTTAGAAACCATTTAGATTCAATAGTTCATAATTCCCACGAATGGTGTTAGAGAAACTATCAAGGATTCAGATGCTTTTATCCTTGAATATTTGGCGAATATAAGAAAAATAAAAATTACGAGAAACATTTTTTAAAACCTCAAAAATAATATGTTCAGTGCGATCAAATTCAATCTTATAATGTTTCCAGCTAATTTGATAAAGTTAATTTTTAATGAATTTATTTTTTCAATCATGAAATTTAGTTTGATCAGAAAAACATCATAGTTTCCTACATTAGTGGTGATGTAATAAAGAGAATGAAATTTTATTTTAATTTAAAAAATAATAATTTTTTAAGAATGTTGAAGAAGAATATTCAATCGATATAGTAGGAGGAAGTCAATCTAATCCAAAATTATTAGTACATATTATTTTTGAGAAGGAAAATAAATCCTAATCAGATACTCTTCTATAGTCATAAAAGAAACTGTTTACAATGCTAAAACCCCTTCTATGTGAAGAATGGAGAATGATAAAATAAAACAAGGAGATCCTAAATACATTTTGAATCCCACGGAAACCATAGATGAAAATTTTTTGACATAATAAATCCTAAGAGAAGATGAGAAGAAGAAGAAGCTGAAAAAGGGAAAGGGTGACATTATTTATTTGGACAATCTTTTGAATGGTGTTCAAAAAAATACTACATGTATTATCATATGTGAACCAATTCTACACATATAAAAATAATATCCCCTATAAAAGGTAATTAAATAAAAATTAACTGTACAATTGAATAATAATCAAATAAAAAAAATATCATAACAGGTCATTTTAAAATAAAAAGAAGATATAGAGATGGTATAGAGAAATGAATATCTTGGTGAAGATGTTGAATGAAAGGATGATGTATATAACAAAAAATTATCAGTTCTATAATATGAGTCCAATTAAACTCTAGAACAATATTTTGAATAAATGTCAACTAAAATTCCATCCCCAGTAGTAGAGTCCTCAAAGAAGTCTTCTTAGATAGATTAATCTCAATGAGTTATTGAAATATCAGATATTTATGAAAAGATAAGATCTGATAGAAATCCGAATCAGGATTTTGATGCTGATACTGATAGAATTCATTCTACAGTTCATATGGATTATATTGAAGGCACTTATTTATATACTAATATCTACTTGAAAATAGATTAATATCTTCTCCAATATGTTATAAGAATTGAAAAATTACTCCCATAATTACCATGAATAAAAGTGAAATTTTATTATGTGGCAAAGAATAAAAAAATTAAGATCATTCAAGCTCTAAAGGAACATAAAGAATAATCTAGGGGATGTCTTTAAGGTGTTTGATGATTTCTCTATGGAACACATAAAGGCATGTAATAATGTCATAATGTGGTCAAAAAAGTCTGATGATACTATCAGTATTCATGAAAATAATAGAATATATCGAAAATAATTTTAATGCACTCTTGGATTATTGTAACAATTTATAAAGAAATACAAATAAGAAATTGAATATGGCCAATGGACCTGATTAAATTCAATCAAGTCATTTCCATTAAATTTAAAAGAGGATGAATGTTGTTCATTTGAAAATTTTACTTTATCAGAATGACATCATTAACCTAAAGAACCAAAATAAATTTTTCTGTAACAATGTTGAAATTAGTGAAAAGGTAACCAGAGTTCTAGCATAAATGTGTCAATCTAAATAAGAATAGATTAGGGGTTAAGAATAATGAATTAATTATCTATAAGAGAAACCATGATCTCAAGAGTGTTTTTATCATACCCAAGTCTTGTTGTTTGAGTATTAGGTGCAATAGATGAATTCCCAAAAATAATTTCATGAAAACCTCTGGGAGGATTGAATTGTGTTTAAAAAGGAAAAATATATTTTTTGGAAGTTATGAATAAAGAGAAATAAAAGGAATATAAATTATTTCTTTGAACAATTTATGTATTTTAGAATCACTAATAAAACATTTTGACATCAATATTTCATTCAATTGATTATTATCAAATAGTTGGATGATTTTTCATTCACATGTTTTAGATTATCTAATATTTTATCTTTTCTCATTGTTTAATTATTTAACACTATTACAGATCTTAGAAGAACTCTCGTATTCCTTTTAATAAATAACAAAGGTGGATAATATTTTACAGGGGAGATAGGGAAGAGTATTTTTTGACAAATATATAAATTCTCAAAAGGATAATACTTTTTGTAAAGGTGAGTATTTGTTATTGAATGTGAACCTTATGTATATTGATATCCTATGGTGAGGCTAGTTGTATTCAAATTATATTTTGAATAGTATTAAAACTCAAATATAAGTAATTATAAGTGATTGACTTGTTAATATGAAATCTATCTACAATATTTATCTTATACTAGTTTTTAACATATGTTTTGTGCTTTACAAAAAGGGGAGGATTGTTGAGTCCAAAATCCACCTTTTAATTTTCTATTCCTTTTTGTTTTGGAAATCAAAAAATAACATTTGAAATGAATTCATATGTAGTTTTATCATTTACTTTAATGATTTTTTTACAATTGAGTCATTAGATTGTTTCATACTGTGTATGTTAAATATCATACAAACCATGAAATACAGTTATAAATATATTCATGTTAATTATAACGAGGATTAGTAAAATTTAGTTTGTACTCACCAAACATGGTTCGTATCATTCATTCCAATTATGATTTTCCTCATGCATACCACACTGTTAAATAAAATTTTATTCACTATCAATGTAATAATCATCATACTCATTTAATTCTACATTTCTATAATTTGAAAACAAATCGTTAATGAATGTCAAACTGTTAAATACAAATGACATTATAAATTTTTAATCAATATTCCTTATAAATAAAAGTCATTTTCTAAATTACAAGATAACAATTTCAGTTCCAGTTCTCCAATTCCCTCTGAGATTTTAGGATAAAATATTACCATTAAATTCAATATATGATTGTTGGGACTTGGCCGGTAAATACAAGGTCATTGGGATGAGCTCAATACATTTTGATGAATTTGATACATCCTATGAGAGATCATCAAAATCTCATTTTGTTCATAAAACCATGAAGTCATGTTCTTAACGTCTCTTTCTACATAGTTGTGACCTTCAACAATTTTTTATTTTCATTTGGAAGCATTGATTATTGGTGATTATAATCAGGGGATTCAGGTGATAGGATGACAAATGTGTCAATCATTTATGGATTGAGGGCTTCCATGGTTATGAAGATAGAAGTTTCGATTTCTATATTAATCAAGGTAATGCAAGGATTTAAAGGAAGAAGACAATCATCACATCGAGGGATTAAAAATTTGTGGGTAGGATAGAATTTCATAAAAGTATAAATCAATATCACAATGTCATAGGTTAAATTATACCCTTGTATTTTGGATCAATAAATTGTATTCTTCCACATTTCCATTACATTGTATAGAAAGATAATTTTTTTAGTTATTTATCATTATATTCGATACATTGACTATCATAACCAATCTAACTACAATACATTATCAATACTCTGACTAAAATCATCCATGATTACTAATTTTTTAGTTACTCAAGATGGTTCAATATTCTTTATGATGAAATCATTTCATTGTTTTTCTCTGATCGTCATAACCATAGTGATTATGATATTTTAAAAGACTACTATGTTTAACCATTTCAACTATGAACATGATTAATTTCAGTTACAACCTATGGAATACATATTACAATCAACCTAATTATTATATTCTTTTTCATCGAAACGATGAGACAATGTGATTAGTGGTTTTATAAATATTAATAGGTTCTGTGAGATGAATTAGTTTTTATTTATTTAATCAATATCCATTTATGGGATACAATGATTGTTTTTGAACCTACAATTCACCCCCCTCATGTATTGTTCCATCTGCATATACATTCGAATCCAACATATAATGTACACATGAAGCATATCTTCTATAGTAAAGGTACTGAAACCATAAATTTTATAATGAGTTGGTTTAAATCTCTAGGTAAGTGATTTCATAATCATGTATCTATATTAAACTGGATAATGTAATGGGGGTTATGTCATTGGAATGAACCTGGAATGTTTTTTATTCATATGGTTTATTCAAATTATTGTTTCTTATAGGCAGTTAATTAAAAATTTTTCCATTTTATTAGTGATCATGTCATGGCATACCTTGTAAGGATTTTGGTTGGGGAGGATTAATCAGTTTGTAGGGTCCATCCAACATTTTTTGGTGTAGTTTACTTATACTCTATTTTTTATTCTACATATTCTATAGTTTTATAAACTTTTGATATGAGTAAGTAGTTTTTCTAGGGGGGGGTTTCTAATTTAGTGGGGTTTGGGAAGTCAATTATGGGTCCTGAAATTTATAAAAATGTGTATCGAAATTCCTGGGAAAAAATGTGAAGACTTATATTATGTTTCATAGTATATTGTTTTAGAATCCTCATCATTTAGGTGAGAGACTTTTCATTCACATTTATTACATGATATTTTTTCATATCCAACCAACATTATTAGTTTTTATTCAAAAAAATAGGGGTAATGCCTAAATAATATTATGGGAGAATAATATAATGTAGTCCAAGAGAATTAGTTCCAAAAAGATTAGAACACATAGGGGGGAGGGACCCTAAGTTATTAAAGATGATACACAAGTTATAAGGGGAGTCTTGTGAGGCCCGGTAGTCCACCACCATATTCCATTCATTCCATGTGTGAGTAATAAAAATGTTATTAGGATAAGACTCATGCATATTCAAACCTAATAAGTGATACCATAAGGAATTGAGATAGACTCTGTTATAGATCAATGTCGAATAAATGAATCAGTTTTGACCCCCTCTTGTGAGACCCCATGGGAGATGCATAATTCCAGCCCCTTGTGAATTGTTGAAGATTATACCAGTAGAGAGTCCCCATATCAAAAATAATCTTGGATGTGAAAAAAGTATTTAGTTATCCTGGTTGCAAATGATACCACTAATGCATGATCCAACAATATTTAACAAGAGGCCACCAATATGAGGAAGCCATCAGACCTAGTTGGCTTGCGAGTGAGTCATATCAACTGAGTTATCATATACCTTTCCAGCAATGAGACAATGGAGGGAAGGGGAGGACTATCATTGATTATGAAGAGGGACTAGATCAACAACCATGGAGCAGACACTAACCAAGATAGCCAGCTGCGAACCCAGAAGCCCCTCTTAATGAACATTGTTTCATGCATTACAGAATCTTCATCATTCGGAATCCATGAATAGTGATTGATCTATGCATTGATGGATGTTATCATGAAAATTGTGAGACCGAGATTGAAGAAAATTAATATTGGGAACCACATGTTCAAAATCCCCACTATAAGTGCCCAATAGAATATATAATGTAGACTACCATTACCCATAGAATAAGATGTGATCAATGGAATCCCATATCTTTTGAATGCAATAGCTACATCATTAGGAAAGGTAAACACCCCTCAATCACCCTCTTTCATTAGTAAGAATGGCCAGATTGCATATCTACCCTAACAGGAAGTTGTTTTTTTGTAGTTAATTATTAGCACCATAGAGCTTCCCCCAGGGTATTGTTATTGAGATCCCAATTCAAAACCCAATGGTAATCCTTCATTGAGAAGAGCATAGATTTAGTTATAGTAAATCTCCACATGTTCAGGTCTAAATTAAGGGAGATTCAATTAAAGACTTTTGAATGTTGATGGTTGAGATTAGAGGGAATAAAAGGTCGGTACATGTTGGCCTATGTGAAGGAAATAGCTGGCACCAGACAACCGAAATAATTCAAAATAATTCCCACCCAATTTTTATGCCAGTAATAAATTTACCCACATACAATTATCCATATAGAATGATCATAGAGGATATTAAAGTGGCTTTGAATTGATCCCCACATATTGCATCTCCTACCCCCTAGTCCTCCCTAAACAACTCCAAACATGATGGAAATAAGGTAAATCCCAAATGATGTTACCTACATGAATTTTCATGCTAGCCTCTCTTGAAGTCAGTTTATAGAATCAATGACACTTTTGAAGCCAATTCCTTTACTCTCCAAACCCCACACCATCCTATTACATGATGCCTAATGATGATTACCTTCGTCGTGTGCATCTGAGATGAAGGTAGTAAGAATAAATTTAACACACTAGATAACCACATTATGTGAAATGATATCCAACAGAACATGAATGGGAATGGAGGAAATTAGGATATCTTCTATGGTGATGTGGCCTCCGAACGGGATGAAGTGTTTTTTACAATTTTGAATACAGTTGTAAATTTAGACAATAAGACCATTGAAATAAGGAATTCATAATCTACCTTGGGTGATTGAATCTCCACGATACACCATGGGAAATGTTATTTTTTGAAAATTTAGTCCTTACATTTTTGGATTTAATTAAAACAATAAAGAACAAATTTTTGACATCTAAAACATAAATATTAAAATTAAAATTTTGGTTATCTAAAATATGCCAATTCCATTTAGGATTAGGGTAATAGGAAATTGTGAAATATTGTTACATAACATTACCTATGAATTTATGTGAATTTCTTTCCACATAACCTAGAATTTATTATTCCTTATTTTTTCATCATCATCTATCCCCTGAAAACCCTATAAAAAATCAAACATTGATTTTTTAAGCGAAGTAAAAATACCAAATATGGGTTATATAAAACACTCAGTAAGTGTTTTCAGAACCATTTCAATTTTATCATATTTGATGAGAACAATATGTTTGTAATAGTATGAGAATATATTCAATGTTAATGGGAATAACTTAATAATATTAAAACCCATAAACACCTTGATCATGATCATAGATAAATCAAAATATCATTAAAAAATTAATGAGTGATGAAAAATTAAAAAACGACAACCCATGTGAAACTAATCATCGATTAAATGAAATATATAAACATATTAAAAGAATAATGAAGCTGTTTAGGTAACATAGAACAACAATTATTCTTTATTGAATCGCCTATAAAGGATAATTAAAACATCCCTTACGACTAACTGACATTAGTTAACTCTTCCAAACCATAGGACTGATATATATTCTGTAATATATAATATATTAGGTGTATCCTACAAATGTAAAACTCATATTTATAATGTCCCAGTTCCAGAATCCACCTAGAGGTTCCCCATACTCAGTTGGTTATATGGACTCGAGTGCATTTTCCCGAATGCCAGAGGCTGCTGACTAGTATCGAGGGACATGAGTGTTATAGTGGGGAAACTATTACGTCATTGGTAGAGTAACATATTGGAAGCTAAATAGATTGCAAAAGTAGAGGAAGTCAAAAATGAAATTGGTAAGCAGTGGAAGTAATAAACAACTACAACAGAGACATACATTTGATGCATGATATATAAGTCTAGGAAATCATCCAAACAATTCACAATGATGGAATAAAATACTAAACCAAATTACAATAGAATACAGATAAAATTATCCACAGCATCGTAGGCCTCATATTGGTCCCATGCACCCCATCTCTACAGCAATAAATTACATGAAGTAGAAGGGAGCTTTCCCTTATCTATACCCACAACAATATAATCTTTTTGGGCCCAAAATCAAGTCCCAAATAGTGTGTGAGAGTAATCCTAGTTGGAAACCACCCAATGATCGATTCCTAATAGTCAGTTAATATATAAATAAATAAATAAACAAAATGAACCAGTAAACAAGGAAGAAAACATAATAATAATGCTACAATTTCATATTCATTCACATTCATATATCATATAAGCAGCTAATCAAAAGAAGGTACCCCTCTGGAAAGTACTCACAGCTTAACCCCTGTGGTTCAACCAAAGAAAACTCAAGAAACCCTCTGGGATATACTCACAGTCCAACCCCTATAGTTCATATTTAGCTATGACACTATGAGGAAGAACTCATAGTAAATACCCCATATGGTCTTGTATCATTAACTAATAGAAACTCTGAGGAAGCACTCATCATCCAATTCCCCCTATGGCTCATAACAAAGAAGCTATAGACACAGTGAGGGATAACTTACATTCATCCCCCTATAGTCTTGCAACGTAAAAGTAAACAGAAACTCTAGTGAATCCCTTAATGTCCATTCTCCCTATGGTCTACTACACCATGTTCAACATCCCTAGGTGAGTCAATCATTTACAAATGATACATGGAACCAAAATAAATCTCAATAACTACATGGATAATAAATCTGTAGCATATCATTTCATGTCAGACAATAATCACTCCATCCGAACAATACTAGGCATGGGAAGCAAAGTAGTTCCTAATAGGTAAATCTAGACCAAATGCTCAAAACAATAAAACATGGTAAATCCCACCATAGCATGGAAAAATCAAGCCTATTTATAGACAAGAAACCTCAATCTAAACAAATAAGGCATAAAGGAAAAACATGAAGAAAAACCATAAACACGCAATACCCCGTTTTATGGTATTGGGAACTTTTGTGCAAAAAAATTAAATGACTATATAATGAAATAACCAAAACACCTACCGTGACATCGTGAGATAGATATATTTGAACACCATGACTTGAATTGACCTAGAACTCCATAAATCTATAAAAATGTTAAATAAGTTATATCGATGATATCTTTTGAGAGATCAGAAATCAAGATATGATGTTCAAGAAATATCAAGAACTCACCGATGATATTTAAATGCAATTGATGGTGGTCAATTTGGAGAACAGTTGACATGTACATGGCTCAGAGAAGATCTACAGTTGCACGATTTCTCTCGGACAAGATGGGTGAAGAAGAAGATGGTTCTATCTATCAGACTCAACCCTGGTCCATTTAATGAGAAAACAACGAAAGTACATAGTGTGTATTTTAAAAGTATATGGAATTTAATTTTATTTTCTAGCCTCCAATTTAGGCAATATCCTATTCACCACACATATCCATCAGCTCGGCCATTACACGGTTAGCAGACAGTCACCAGTGGAAACTGAGTAAATGGCGTGTACTCAAAGTACATGGTGTGTACTCCTGAAATGTTTTTAAACTCCTATATTCATAAAAAAATACTGGAAAGCATGATTCATAACTGAAAAAGAAGACATGGGTTCTTACACAATTCCCCCTTAAGTAAATTCATCCTTAAATTTTTCTTACAAGGTGGCGTTGAATAATAATATTCGAATGGCTCCGTCCATTGTGATCCATCTTCAGTTTACCTCTCCATAGTCATGTCATATACTTGTCCATGATGCCAAATCACTCATACTCTAGGACCATACCAGCCATAGATAACCTCTGTATTTTGATCAACAATTCAGATATGACTCTCTTTGAGTGAGGCGTCCCCCTCAAGCTCAACATCCTAAGGTTGTAAAACAACAGACGGGTTTGAGAAGTGACGTCGAAGCTATGAAACGTGGAAGACATCATGCATAACATGGATCCTTTGAGTCAACTTCACCCAATGGAAATTAGATTGAATCTCTCTAACACCTCAAATGGTTCAACGTACCTCGGAGAAAGATTACCCTACCTCCTAATCCTCATGTGTCCCAAACACTGTGTGACACGCAGGAAAACCTGATCTCTGACCTCAAAGTCCATAGGTCATTTTCTTCGATGAACATATGAATTCTATCATGACTGTGCTATATCCATCCTCTTCTGAATCAACTCTATCTACTTTGTGGTCTCCTGGACAAGATGAGGTTCCCACATAGCTACCTCTCCTAAATCTAGCCAGCATTAGGATGATCGGAAGGGCCTACAGTAAAATTCCACAAATGGTAATTAATGAATAGTTGTTTAAAAACTATTGTCATAGGAAAAATCTACATGAGTTATGTGCTTTATCCACGAACCTCCAAAATCCTGGATGCATGCTCGAAGCATGCTCTCACACACCTGAATCGTATGCTCAGAATGGCCATCTATCTGAGGATGGTAATCTATACTCGGAAGTCCTTGTGTACCACACACCCTATAAATTCCCCATCATACTTGAGAAGTAAATGAGTTTCCTTCTCTGAAAAAATGGAGTTCGGAACTCCATGTGAAATCACAATCACTCGGATGTACAACCATCCAAGCTCATCAACACTGCAGGTCTCTTTGATTTGTAATAAGTGAGAATCCTTCGTGTGTCTGTCAATGATAGCCCAAACTATTGATCCATTGAAGGGACTCTGGTTACTATAAGAATTTCATACAGGATTTTTCACACTTAGTAGCACCACTGTAGGGCCTGAATAAGATGGGTGTGAAGTACTTGTGGTCATATTTTTGTGAGTCAACCTTCCAGGAGTTGAAAGGGAGATTAACTTAAGCACTGATACTATTATTTTCAGAGCCGAGTAAGATATGTACTATGTACTGTGGCGCATTAGGTATCATGATGTTTGATGTTATTTATGTAGGGGAAAGGCGTCGTTGTGTACAGGTCACAGTAGTTGAGGTCACATGATAGGAAGTACTCGACGCACGATCTCGAGCTGGCTGCAGTTCTTCAAGCCTTACACTATTGATGAAATTATATTCTCAGAGGGAATTATGTGGTTTTCACCGTCCAAAAATGTTTCAAGTATATATTCACTCTGCATGACCTAGATTTTAGAGAGAGAAGGTGGGTTGAGTACCTTCAGTCCTTTTAAATTGATGTTGCCATCATGCCTAGGGAAGGAAACATTGTGGATGATTCATTGAGCAGGAGGACTTAGTTACAGGATGTTCAGAAGGCTAGTATTAAGTGGAATCTTTTGGAAATGTTTTCTGAGATGCATTTAGAGGTGCCTGATAGTCAGGGGAATACATTTCTTTCTTCTGTGGCAGTTACCTATGCTCTTCTAGATTGAGTGTGAATGAGGTAGCTTTCAGAGTCAGAAGTCCTAGTCCTGTAAGAGAGTGTTTCATGAGATGACCCTATTCCTAAATTTACAGTAGGCGTGGATGATATCTTTCATTTTCATGGATTCATGTGGGTGCCAGAGGATTTACCTGAGGATCTGATGCAAGACATTCATTCCACATGTTGGGTAGTTCATCCTTGTGTCACCAATATGTATCGAGATCTACATTGTCAGTATTGGTGGCCAGGTATTTAGATAGATGTGGATGGTTTTTTCATGAGGTGTTCCACCTTTCAGTGGGTGAGGTTGAAGAATCATTGACCATCATGGATTTTATAGTAGTAACCCATTCCAAATATGAAGTGGAATGATGTCACGATGGATTTTGTGGCATGTTTTTCGAGGGCACCCTGAGGGAATGATGTAGATTTTGTTGTCATTGTCAGACTCGCGAAGGTTTCTCACTTCATTCTGAATACAGAGACTTGCAGTTTTGATGAGCTGGTAAGGTTGTATATCTATGAGACTGTGCATTTACATGGATTTACACACTCCGTTGATTCCAAAAGGGATGATCGTTTTACTTATTTGGTCTGGCAAGGATTACTGATGGAATTGGGTATACATGTTCTTCTGAGTACAATATACCATCACCATACAGATGGTATGTCCAAGCATACAATTCAGGTGATTGAGGACATTCATTGAGCATGAATACATGATTTTGGAGGCTCATGGGAGAATAACATCAATCCTGTGGAGTTTTTCTACAATAATAAATTTCAAGAAACCATTCAAATGGTATATTTTGATTCTTTGTATGATAGGCCATGTTGATCACCCTTTTGCTGACTGGAGGCAGGGGAGGAAACTATGCTGGGACCTCATCTTGTCTGGTATACCACAGAGTAGATAGAGCTAATTCAAAATTGATGTCTATTACACAGTCACGAAAATAATTCTTATGTTGATCAACAGAGATGATCTCTAGTGTTCGATGTTGGAGATCTTATTTTCTTGTGTTTCACAAACGATATGGGACACAGAAGGATTAGGAGGTAGGGTAAGCATTCACCGAGGTACGTCGGACATTTTGAGGTGTTGGAGGGAGTTAGGTAGGTTATCGATCAGTTGCAGTTAACTCAAAGTTATTGGGAAATGTATAGAGTCTTCCATATTTTTAAGCTTCGACATTACTTCTCAGATCTGTATCATGTTTTCCTACCCATGGAGTTTGAGATCAATGTGGACTCCTTGTTCGAGGAGCGTCCTATCTTGATTGTTCATTGATGTGCGATGGTCTTTCGTGGCTGGTTTGTTCCTCCTGTACGACTGCTATGTCAACATGGGTGAGTATAGTATGAGACTTAGGAGAAGGAGACTGATTTATGATCGTAGTGGCCGATGATGTTCAAGGATTCTTCTTCTACACTACCATGCTAGGGAAATTTGGGGACAAAATTATTTAAGGGTGGATGTTTTCATGAACTCTGATCTTTCTATCAGGTACAAATCATTCATTCTGGATGTTTTTCAGAAAAAAAATATGACTTTCTAGAGATTTTAGGAGTATATGTCATGTACTTTAAGTAATCACATGGTTCTTGGTTTCCACTGGCGACCATGTGATGGTCGTTTAATGGTCAAGCACATGTCTATGTGTGATGACTTAGAGTCCACAAAAATTGGAGGACAAAAAGGCAAGTTCACACCATGTACTTTTAAAATACACACTGTGTACGTTCCTTTTTTCATTAAATTGACCTGGGTAACCTCTGATAGATAGAACTTTCTAATTCTTCTATTGTCTTATCCGAGAACATCTATATAGCCTCTTATCTTCTTGGAGCACCCAACACACCGTCCATTCTCCGAATCTACTTCTGTTGATAGCATTGGAATCACATCGGTGAGTTCTCCTTTGTTATTGAACATAATCTCTAGATTTCTCCTCTCTTGAGAGTTATCCTTAGTTAAATGTTTTTATCATTTTAGTAGATCTACATCATTCTAGATCGATTCACGGTCTTGTGTTCTTTTATATAGATCTCACGATAATGAGGTAGGTGGTTTGTGCCTTTCCTTAGATAGTATTTTATTTTTATTTGAAAAAGTTCCCAATACCCTACAACCCGGTATTGAGACATTATGGTTTTTAGCCCTGTTTTCCTTCTATGACTAGTTTGATTTGATAGATTTTTTTATGAATAGGGATAATTTTTCCATGCTACGAAGGTTTTTCCCAGTTTTTAATATTTTAACCATTTGGTATAGTTTTTCCTGTTAGGCTTCTACTTTTCTTCCCATGACAAGTATTGTTAGGATGGAGTGATTATTATCTAACATGCTACGATATGTTGCAAACTATTTAGAAAAGTATTTTTGAGGTGTACATTGGATACCATGTATCGTTTGTTCATGATTTACTTGCATAGGGTTGTGGAAACCTATTGTAGTATACTATAGGGAGAATGGACTTAGAGGGCTTCTCTAGAGTGTCTATTTAATTTTACATTGTGAGACCATGAGGGTGGAAGTAAGTGCTCTCTTAGAGGGTTTTTATTTTCCTTGATTTGGGCCACAGAAGGAATTGGACGTTGATTTCTTCCTCAAAGGTCCGTTTAGTTTCCGATATGAGACTACAAGGGGAATTGATGGTGAGTGCTTCCTTAGAGTGTCTTTGCTAAATCATAACCAGAGAGGTTAGACTGTGAGTGCTTTCTAGAGGGTTTTTTTGTTTGTTTTTGTTGAACTAGAGGGGTTAGGCTATGAGTACTTCCTAGTCAGTTACCTAATTTTGATTAGCTGATTACATGATATATGAAAATGAATGCATTTTAAATTGCAGGCTTTTTAATAAGTGTACTTGTTTGTTTGCTACGTCATTTTTTTCTGGTCTGCCATATATATTCCTTGACTGTTAGGCGCAAATCTTTCGGTGGTTTCTAATTTGGATTATTCTCCCACCATATTTGGGTATTCGTTTGGGCCCAAATAGATTATGCTGCGACATGTATAGATAAGGTCAATCGCCCCTCAATTTTAGGTAATTGATTATTGAGAAGTTGGGGATCATGGAACCAAGCAGAGGTTGGTTATGTTGTAGAGTATTTTATCTATTTTTTTGTTTGGTTTATTATTGTATTCGTGATTTATAACATTATTGGAGACTTTACTAGAAAAAGGTATCATGCATCATATATATGTGTGTGCTCCAGTTGTTTATTACTTCCATGGTTTACCTATTTCATGTTTTACTGATTTTGATATTGGAATTATTTTACTTCAGTTTGGATACTCTGCTAATGAGGGAATAGTTTTCCAACTCTCACACCCAAGGGCTACGCTACTAATCAGTAGCCTCAGGCATTTAAGGAAATGTGCATGATGCCTTGTGACCAACCAGGTACAGGGTACCTCTGGGCACCTGTAGTAGCTGAAGAATTTTTTGGAGGTACGAAGCATTCTAGGGTTCCCTTGTTACTAAAATAATTTTATACTGGTATTTTCATTCTTAGCAGTGCCACTGACGGGCCTACTAATATGGGTGTGAAGTACATGGGGTCAGATTATTGTGAGTCAACCTTCCAGGAGATGAAAGGGAGGATGACTTCAGCACCAATACTAATATTCCCATAGTCGGGAAAGAGCTATACTGTGTACTATTATGCATCAGGTATCAGGATAGGACATATGCTTATGTAGGGGGAAGATGTCATTGCGTATGGGTCTCAGCATTTGAGGCCGCATTAGAGAAACTACCTGACACTCAATCTTGAGCGGGCTGCAGTTGTTCGTGCCTTATGTTGTTGGATACATTATCTATTGAGAGAACATTTTGTGGAATTCACTGACCAATAAAGTATCAAATATATCTTTACTCATCATGTCCAAAATTTGAGATAGAGAAGGTGTTTCAACTACCATCAGTCCTTTGAGTATGAGCTTGCCTACATGCCTGCAAATGCCAATGATGTGGCTGATGAGTTGAGAAGGAGGAATTGTATATAGGAAGTTCAGGAGGCCAGTAGTGAGTGGAAGCTTACGAATATGTTCTCTGAGATACATTTTTAGGCGCATGATAGTCAAGGGAATAATTTTTTTCATCATTGGCAGTTACCTATACTATTCTTGACCGATTGTGAATGAGTCAGCTATCATAGTCTGAAGGCCTAGTCCTATAAGAGAGGTTTATAGAATTAGACCCTATTCTAGGATGGAAAGTTGGCGAGGATGAGATCTTTCATTTTCAGGGATGTGTGTGGGTGCTGGTAGGCACACGTGAGGAGCTGATGCAATACTTTCATTAATCAGTTTGGGTAGTTTATCCTGGTGTCTCCAAGATGTATCCTGATATACAATGTCATTATTGGTGGCCTTGTATGAATAAAGATTTTGCTGGTTTTTTCATGAGGTTTTCCAACTATTAGCGGAGCATCAACCACAAACAAGGATTTTATAGAAGTTACTCATTTCCCAAAAGAAAGTTGAATGATGTCATGATGGAATTTTTGATGGGTTTTCCGAGGACACCTTGAGGTAATGAGGTAGTTTGGGTTGTCATTGACAGACTCACAAAGGTATCTCACTTCATTACCTTTAATGAGAGTATAGGTAACTTCCATAAGAGAAAGAAACGTCTACCCTTGACTGTCATGAACTACAAAATTGTTCTTAGAGAATAGATCCGTAAGATTCCACTCACTGCTGACCTCCTAAACTGCCTGTAACTGAGTCCTCGTGCTCAATGCATCAACCACATCATTGCCTTTCCCAAGCGTGTAGGAAAGATCAAAGTCAAAGGACTGAAGTTACTCAACCCCCATTCACTGTCTGAAATTTAGGTCAATCTGAGAGAAGATATACATTATACATTGGTGGTCGATGAAAGCCCCAAAATTATCTCTGAGAAGACAATGTCTCTAATAGTATATGGCATAAACAACAGCATCCTACTAAAGATTACGTGTCGGGTAGTTTTTATCATGATCCCTTAACTACCAAGACCCATAAACAATGAATCATTCCCCCTACATAAGCACACCTCCAACCCTGATATCTGATTCCTCACAGTACACAATATATCTCATTCCTGGCATTAGAAATCCTAGTATCGTTGTTGAAGTCAACCTTCCTTGGATACCACTTTGTAACGTCCTGGTTTCAGAAGCCGCCAAGAGTTTCCCCGTACCCAGTTGGTCATATGGCCTCATGATCATTTCCCCGATTTCTAGAGGATGCTGACATGTAGTGAGGGACTTGGGTGAGATAGTGGGGAAACTATTCCCTCATTGGCAGAGTAACACACAGGAAGTAAAACATATAGCAATTACAGAATCAATAAAACATCAAATAAGTAAAAACTAGAAGTAATATACAACTGGAGCACACACAAACAAATATATATATATATATAGGATTCATGATTCATATGTCTAGGAAAGAAGCCAAACAAGTCACAATACTGGAATAAAATAATAAACCAACGTACAATAAAAATATATAAAATGATTCACGGCATCATAAGCCTCATATTCGTCCAATGATACCCAGCTCTGCATCATTCAAGTACCTAAAGTAGAAGGGCGCTTGCCCTTATCTATACCTGCATCAATATAGTTTGTTTGGGCCCAAAACAATTACCCAAACAGGGTATGAGACTAATCCCAGTAGGCCAACACCTAAATATTTGTTCCTAATAGTCAAGGAATATATATGGCATGCAATAAACAAAATGGCATAGTAAACAAGAAATTATACATAGTAATAATACTAATATTTCAAACACATTCATTTTCACATATCCTGTAAGTAGCTAATCAAAAGTAGGTAACCCTATAGGAAGTACTCACAAGCTAACCCCTTCGCTTTAACTAAAAAAAAAACAAAAAACCCTTTGGGAAGTACTCACAATCTAACCCCTCTGGTTCATATTTAGCATAGACACTCTGAGGAAGCACTCACCGTCAATTCCCCCGGTGGCCTTGTTATGGTAACTAATATGCACTCTAAGGATGAATTAAACATCTAATTTCCCATATGGATCTGATTGAAGAAACTACATACACTTTGAGTGTGCACTTATGTTCATCCCCCTATGGTCTCGCAATGTAAAAGTAAACAAACACTTTGCAGAAGCCCTCATTGTCCATTCTCCTTATGGTCAACTACAATAGGTTCACACGACCCTGTGTAAGTTAATCGTGCACAAACAATACATTTTCGCCAAATTAAACCTCATGAACTACTTAGATAAACAATCTATAGCATACCATATCATGTCAATATAATAACAACTCCATTCTAACAATACTAGGAATGGGATGTAAAGCAGAAACCTAACAGGAAAAGCTATACCAAATGGTCAAAACAAGAAAACATGGGGGGAATCCTCCACAAAATGAAAAAAATAACCCTATTCATAAACAAAAACTTCTATATTAACAAACATGGAATAAAAGGGAAAACAGGGATAAAAACCATAAACACGCAATTCCCCATTCTTGGGTATTGGGAACTTTTGCACATAAAATTCAAAGAATATCTACGGAAAGGCACAAACCACCTATCTCATCATCGTGGGACCGATATACATGAACCTCGGGCCTTGAATCAGTCTAAAACATTTTAGATCTAGATTTTTTTTAAAACATTCAACTAAGGATTACTGGCAAGAGAAGAGAAATCAAGAGATAATGATTAAGAAGAATAAGGAATATACAGAGCAGATTCTAATGCAATGAACGGTGGTCGACATAGAGAATGAATGACATGTAAGGGGCTTGGAGAAGATCTGTGGTTGTAGAGATGCTCTTGGAAGAGATGTGCAAAGAAGAATATGGTTATGTCCATCAGACATGACCCCGGTCCGTTTAATGAAAAAAGAAAGTACAAGGCATGTATTTTAAAGTACATGGCTTGTACTTTAATTTTTTGAAATTAGATTTAGGCGGTCTCCAGGTCACAACACACGGCTGGTACATAGTCACCAGTTGGAACCGAGTACAGGGCGTGTACTTAAAGTACACGGCGTGTACAACATAAATTTCCATAAACTTTTCTTTTTCTCAAAAACAAATAAAAAGAATGATTCGTTTCTGAAACGAAGATCCAGGTTCTTAAAATAACCCCTTAGTAGTAACTTATATAATATTTAACACTATCCTCTATTATAAGTATCATAAAATAGTTAACTATATCAAATAACTCAGTGGATTAGAGGACTGTAACATACCCACAGATACGAGGATTATATTGTCACCACCCTAACATTATTTTTAAAAGAACCACCTATAATAAATTCATCCACATGTAATAGTACCATAAATAGAACAGGACAATTATTTTCAAACACATTTCAATGTAAGACACTTGAATACTACAATAATTCATTTTTATCTTCACTAATCCATTGAAAATGAATGGAAACAATGAAAATATCCTAAAAAAACCAAAATCGTTCATATAATGGATGTGTATGGTTTCATAATATTATATACTTTGTGAAGAATTAGGATCATTGTTGGATGTTTATACAAAAAATATCTTTAAAATAATCATTTAAAATATTTTTCGAAATGTAAGGAAACATACAAATTTCATGCAATACCTATAAAAAATTGAAAATAAAATTATAAAAATGTATTTCTATAAAAAAAATGGATAATTTAATGTAATAATGAAAATAAATAATTTTCTGATTAGTAATAAATTAAAATCATATTTTAAATATTGAAAATAAATGTTCATTTCAAACATTTGAATAGGGATTCAAAAACATACCTTGAAAAAATCCTTATGAAAATTCATTTCTCAAACATTATAAAATAAATTAAAATAAAATTTATAATACCAATTATATATCATTTATTTTAATAAAATAAAATTCATTAAATATGATAAATAACATGGAGTATTTTTATGGTTAGATTACTTTAAAACCATTAAATAAATGTTTTTAATTAAAAACATATACATCTTTTTTAAAACCTAATAACCCTTTGAACCCACAAACATTATACTGAAACTCAATATCTCTTATTATAAAGATACTCATTATATTATATATCATGAATAAATATATACAACATATAAAAAAATATATGTGAATCTATCAACATATGTCTCAAATAAGGTAAATCGAAACCCTTAAACTTCGGGTAATGAATGGCTCTTAAATACACTAAAAGAGAAAGAATAAAATGTATCTATAAATTCCATAACATACATGATAAAATATATAATAATAAATTCATGGATAAATAATTAATCAATATAAAATATTTGATGTTAAATAGCATGAATTATGTCTCGGTGAATTGAGATTGGGCACATAAAAAACCATAAAATTCTTAAAACAATTTATTAAATATCTCATAAAAGAGATAACATAAAAGAATCATTATAAGTCATGATAAAAGATAAATTTATTATATAATATCATAATAAATATTATATAAACCTTAAAATTAGAATTTGGAACAATATATGAATATTGTATCAATGAGATAATATTGGGTCAAGATGTCCTTTCAAATATTTCATCACTAGAGTAAGAATCAGTTATCCAGGTGATTATGGTAAAAGAGACTAAAAAATTATAAAACCAGTGTAAATATTTGATAATATAATCATTTATTTTAACACATATTTATTACAAGTTATATTTAATGAAGTATAAGTATAACCAAATGAATTGAAATTTAGATAAGAAAACCCCATACCATGAGTCAATATTTTATATTTATGTCATCTAACTCATTTATAATAGATATATATAAATTATTTAGTTTTTAAAAAACTCTTCTAACTTTATTAATATGTCAGTAAACCATTTATTTTATTTATTTGATTGACTTATTTAATTAATTAATCAGTTATGTCAACAACTGGTGTTTTGTGGATTTTTGGTTCATAATTTGGTTGGACAATCATGGTCCATGGGAATAATTTTTCATCGTATCATTAATAATTATTATTAAATAATTAACTATTTCAAAAAAATATTTTTTATAGTGACCCATGAATTTGTATTATAAAAAAGTAAATTAGCTCGATATGTAGTAGTACGCACATCCCATGACATAGGTTTTTTACATTATATTGGTTGAAAAATAAAGATATAAAATAAAATATTATATTAATATAAACAATTTAATTTTTCTAATAATAAAATAAACCTATTAGTACCATCTACATGAATTTCCATGAGAGGTGATTTTTGAAAATGAATTACATCACTATATAGTGATGATATTCTCTACGTACACACCTTTGATGTTTCGATTTTTATGATTTGAATGGTTTGAAGATGTATGATATATTAATATTCAATAATAATAATTAATTGAGGGAAAAAGTATTATTTTATACATATTTACACATTATCTACAATATAAAAAACATCCATTAAATGTTTGTTTGAGCATTGAAGTGCATTAGTTTTTGAGATAGTTGTCTAAACACATGTGGGAGTGATGGATTTATTTATTATTTCATGGAGAAAAAGATAAATAAACATTAAGAAATAAATATAAAAAATATAATTATATTGGATATATATATATATTATATTTAGCATATAATTGAATGATGTAAAATAACTTGTAAAATGAGAACGCCTAATTTAAAATGATGCATCCCCTTTGAATAACCTCCTTTAGACCTCTACTTAGGGAACCTAGGGATGATATTTTTAGACTACTATCTCATATAAAATATTTATAATTAAGGGTAAAATATTTTTAAGTATGTTTTTGTTTATCTATGAGGATCAATGTGGCATGAATAATAGATTGGAACTACTTTCAATTTATTGTCAAATAAAATTCACACATTGAATTACTTAAATTATTTAAATATAATAAATTTATACCCGATTGAAAGTAGACCCAAATAAAAATTTACCAAATACATGATGTGTATGATTATAAATCATAGAATAAAATACTATTTTGGGAACAATAGGTAATTTAATAATAACTATCTCATAGTTTTAAATAAATGTTGACACATTTAACAATTATAGCAACAACAATATTCATTTTCATTTAATGGTCATGAAAGATACTAAAAATGAAATTGACCAATTAGTGTAACATAGTTAATATTATTGACCTTAACCAATTATTTATGCTAAATATAATAATTTTTTTAATTAATATCATTTAATAAAATAATAATAATGATAAAATAGCTTTAATGTCATTTGCAGGACTATTCAAAAACATAATTAGATATTTATATATTTATATATAAATTTATTCATCCATTTATAATATAAGAATTAATCACAAAAATAATAAATTATCATTAAAGATAAAATCATTGAACACCATTACTCATCAAAAAACCTTCATTTTAAATCATGATAGTTATTTAACTGATTTTTATACTTCATTCAAAACCACTATGTTATTTCTTAGTAAGTATTTATGGTAGTTTTTTAATAAATAAAAATTTCAAATAAATTAAAATCATAATATTTAAAAAAAAATTAACATTTAATTTTATAAATGTTAATTAATTGTTTCCATCCTATTAACACAAATATTATAGATATTAAAAGAAATAATGATAATTTTGAAATTTTTCTTTTACATAAATTAAAATAATGGCCTTTATTATAGAAAAATTGTATGAAAATAACCTTTTTAGAAACTTATATGGGTTTGGTCATATTGGACTTATCCAATATATTAAATCACTATATTATGGGGGTTTTAAAAACCTTTCAGTTTATTTTTAACCATATTTAACCAATATATGATTAATAGTGGTGTTATATATTTACAATGATTACTATTAATTATGAAAAAAAACTTATTTACCGAATTTTAAAATTATAATTCAAAATATCAATTTAAATTTATCTAATTAAATTCATATATTTAAATTAAATTACATTTTAAATAATGCCCCAAAACATGTGGAAAAAAATTTAATAAGAGATTATAATGTATAAATATGTTTTGTATGATGATTAAAAATTACGTAAATTACAATTATATTAATAGGATAATTTGTTATCAAAGAAATAAAATAGAAATATTAAATAAATAAAAAATAGGGCCTTGTAAACACACTAATAGAAAATCCATTTTTTCTATAAAATCATAATTTTTTCAACACTTACAGGAAAATTATTTTTTAACGAAAAATATTAAAACATATCTTTAATATAATTTTTAAGCAATCAGTTAAAAATTATTATCAATTATATCAAATATAATTTCTAAATTTTTAATATATTAACAAGAATAATCAATCACATAAATCAGTAAAACCCATTTTTAAATAATATATATTTCCCTATATGTAAACGACTTTACTAAAAATTGATATCATATTTTATAATAATTATCAAAAAAATTGAAAATATTAAATACATTTATATGAATATTTCATTATTTTGTTACACATATTAATAAATTTCTATTCAATTTGTAAAATATAAATTCATATTTATATAATAATATTGTGTTGTCGTTAAAGATATCTTTTCTATGTCTTATGATCTATAAAATATAGTGTTATTTTTTAAAAATGGGGTATTACATTGTCCCACAGAAAAAAAAAATTAACCCATAAAACATAAAATCAAAATATTTAATTCCAAAGCCAACTCTTTTGGAATCCTAGTTTTTAATAAAATATTATATAAACGTAAAATAAATTTTACTTTTGAGAAATAGAAATTTAAATATGAAGGTTATCTTGAATACCACATGAAAACAATAAAAATACGATATAATTGGGTATGAGTGAAAATATTAATTCATAAGAGAAATTATATGTTATATGTAATTATATATACTGATAAAGTCAATTTACATGGTAATGTTGATAACCATTAAAACATAAATAAATAAGGTATTATGTGGTCGTAGAATTATCATAAATGAATGTAATTGGATAAAATTTTATGGAAACATCCATTTCATAGACTTCTAGAGTTCTGTTACCACATTGACTAAGAAATTAAAAAAATATTTAATTATTAATGAACTATAATCAAATTCTGAATGACCATGAAAACAATTTCACAAATTTATTCTATGTTTCAATCAGTTTCCAACATTATTGTTAATTTTAATCCAAATTTCATGTGTGAATATTTTATTCTTAATTCTCTATAATCTACATCTAGATCACCCGAAGGTATATGGAATGATGAAATATATTCATCCTGTATTTACTAAAACTAAAATGGTCAGGAAAATTTTTTTTAATTGGAAATTAAACCACTAAATAAAAAAATAGAACATTACTCTAAAATTCGTGAATAATATCACAAATGGATTACTATATATGATTCCATAAATAGTTTAACCTTAAAAACCTTAAAAATATCCCAAAAAACAATAACCACTATAGAAACATACAAGGTATTGAGATTCTACAAAATTATAAAAAAAATAATAAATTATATAATGAAATCATATCCTTAGCATAGTCATAAATACCTCTAAAATATTACATCTCCAAAATAGATACATCTATTAAATTAAGGTTAACCCCATATATAATTCACCAATAATTCATAATTAGAGTGTCTATAGTAATGACCAATCAATATTTTCAATCGCCTTATGTTAAAATCAATTACAATCATAAAAATTTAATTTCCCCCATTGATTGTTTTTTTCATTTTTAAGTTTATAAAGCCAAAATAATATATACAACTCTTTAGGTAACCTCATAATTAGACAATATAATATTCAATTCTATACTTGCACAACTATATTAAAAAATATTATAACCAAGAACCCACATTTATAAATTTGGGACTAAGATCGTTATCTATATATTTTTTCATTACTATCAATACAAATGACCCAATTTCAGCCATATAAAAATAAAACATGAAATAGAAATATTGGATCACCAATACAAAAAAAAGACCACTATGGTTTAGATTTTTATATTCTACAGATAAATTATTACATTAAATTACCCTAGTATTTAATTTTTTATTAATTTATTATTCCCAAAGTTTCTTATTCTTTATTACAACATTATAATATACCATATGATACCCTTCTTTAAATATCATAGAAAATGTTTCTAGTTATGTCCTTTGGAAAAGAATCATTACAAGGTTGTGATATAATAATCATTAAGGATAGCCAATATAATCGAATAATTAATAAAATTAACAATAATTTGATTTGTGTAAGGGTATAAAATCTTTTAAATAGTATATAAACATAATATGATATAATTCATACATGTAAACAACTGGAAAATTAAAAATAAAGAACGGAATAAATCATTAAGAAAAGATAAGAGATAGAAGGGTAAAAAATTATAATCCATGGGAAAGTCATACTAAAAAAAGGAAACATTATAAAATTGTTCTAGCATAAAAAATTATGATAGTAACTTTGAACATCAAACATTTATCATTGAATCTCAATAATCGAATAATTCCAACATTCTATTTGAGGTAAAATAAAAAAATTGACTATATCATATTGAAGTAGGTACTCATATTTTTTAAAAACATTCTATCTTATAATTAACATTAATAGTTAACATTAACATATCTTAGGTGTCACTTACAATAGTAAAATTTTTCATCTCATTAGAGAAACATAAAATTGATGATTATTTTGGATTACCTCATGAAAATGAGGCCAATAATACTCCTGGATAACATTAGACATAAACGTAACTATCCATAAATTTTTAATAATAGATTAAAACACCAATAATTAATATATAATTTCATGTACCAATGAATGAAAAAAATATTTAGCATGCTTTAATTTTGAACAAAATACCTGAGGAACATCATTCAATATTTTTAAGCTAGATTAATTCGTGAAAACGAAATGGTTACCAAAATAATATTTTTAAATCATCATCATAAATAATACCAATAATGGATGTGTGAGATATTATCAGATCATATCCCCATTGAAGTAGTGGGATCATTGGTTAATGTTGGCATATATGAAAATGTCATTAAATTGTCATTCTAAATTTTTCTAAAAAGTAGGGGAAATACCATATTCCTTCGATACCTTTATAAAAATTTTTATAAAATATTAAGAACAAGGTTTTATTTTTAAATAATAATCAATTTAATTTAAAATAATCAAAAAAATTATTAAATAAAAAAAATCATTACGAATAGAAAATATTTGCATGCCCGAAATATTGAAAATAACAATTTTTTCAAAACTTGTCTCATGAATATTAACAATGAACCATGGGGAAAATGTAAATCATTTTTTCTATTCAAAACATTTAAAGTAAGTTAAATAATCATGAATGATTTATTTATTAAATAATGTATATATTTAAAGAGATTATTTAAACATGATAAATATTATGGGGGAGTATATTGGTTAAAATTCATCAAAACTATTTATTAAATGGTTTAAAAAATCATTTACGTGAATTTAAATAAAAGAAAAAAGAGATTGAAATAATTTAATATTGTAAATAAAATAACATGAGTTTAATGATATTCATTTCAATATATATCAATATTCATTATACATAATATATAAAAAATATTGGTTAATTAATCAAAAACATGTATAGAATTAAGATGTTTGAGGTGGTGCACCCATGTAGCTTAGGAAATTAATTAATATTAAATCAATTAAATTAAAGTAAATAACATGATTTAGTAGAATCCATAATTTATTTGAAATATTTATTGAAAAAAAAATTCATATAGAAATAAGTACATTATATAGAAAAAAATTACATAACATGAATTATATCACAATGAATTAACATTGAGTCCCTAAAAACACATGTAACTTTTATACTATAAAAATAATTATATCATGAAATAGATAACACAACAATAATATTTAATAGAATAATAAAATTATCACGGATGTTATAATACCTAAATATGAATTATATTTACCATATAAAAGGATTTAGGTTCATAATATGTAACATGTCTCAAAAAAATAATATGGAGATGAATAATCCTTACTATGATCTTATCACTATTGTGATAAAAAATCACTACAGTGATTATTTGTAACAAATGTAAAAAAAATAAAAAGGTGTAAAAAAAGCAATATGAATATGTTTAATTTCACACATAGTTGTTTCCAAATTTAGTTAATTATATAAAAGCATAACCCTATAAATTTGAATTGAATTGTGAAAGTCTTTACCTTGACACTAGCATGTCTATATGTTTCAGTTAATTCATGAATAATGAATAGATATAAAATATTTATTTGTATAATAACATTTTTATAATTATTTAACATTCAATAAAATGATTATTTCAATATATAATTTAATTTTTTTTATTGAGGTCCACAATGGGTTCTTTTTTGACATATGGTTCGTGATTGGAAAAGAAAATTAAATTATTTACTAGGAAAAAAGGGGTAATTCCTAAATAATATTCCAAATAATAATCATTGAATATTAATTATTTTATATATAGAATAAAATTTTATATTTTTCAATAAATGAATCCGCTCAGGAGTCCATATTCTATATATAAGCACGAGCGATGATTTCATTTTTTATTGTGGGGAAAATGAATGAAAAAATTTTAAATTTCAAAATAAATTATTATTTTATAAACATAAACAAAAATTTCTTATATCCAACCCCATGACTAAAAATGTGACGATATTTTAAAAGTTGATGTGGATAACCAGTTGTAGATAGTAGTCTGTACGTACACATGTTTGATGATTCCATTTTTAATGTTTGTAATGGTATTTATATAGATTCTATTTTAAATTTAAATTATAAAAATAAATTTATTATTATAATATATATACATTAAAGTCATCCTAACATTTAATCATGATAGTATGTTATAGAAAATTAAATATGTAAGATTGTGAGATACTAGTTTGTATATACCCATGAATGGTAGTTTCCTTTCACATATTATTGATAAGAAGATGGATAAAGTTTATGGAAAAAACATAAAAGAATCATTTTATATTGGATATTCATATATTTTTATATTTTCATGGTAGGACATAATTGAAAGATATAATAGTATATTTTAAATGATAATTCTCAATTATAATAATTACCATATCTTTAAGGATCCTTCATTGGATCTCTCCCCAAATATCCTAGGGGTAATATTTTAAGAATATGAGAACAAATAGAATTTATATAATGTTGATAATAATATATTTTTCTAGGATTTTTAATGATTATTGGCTCATTATGTGGTGAAGAATACAGTATATGTGGTGTCAATTTTTAATAATGTAATGGACACACATTAGATTACATTAATGATTTAAAAATAGTAAATTCATTTTCATCATATATAAATAAGATAAAAAAATTTATATTTTGTTACCATTATGAGTATAAATACATTTATAAAATAAAACGTTACAATTTTTATGTGATTTTAACCCTTATCAATTAGTTTCATCCTCTCATTGACCATTCGGATGACAACCAAAATTATAAATGGAATCATTAATATCTATATCATGGCCCATTAATAATTCCCAATATATTATTTCAATTAATTTTAAATCATTTGATAAAATATTTTTTAGCACAAAATACCATTTATGTCATTTTTGGGACTACTCAAAAAATTTCAAACAAAAAAAATTTATACGATAATTTAGTTTATATTAAAGAATTTTACACATCAATACTACATTATACTTATGATTAAATATATTTATATACCCTAAATCACCCAAAAATATTAATTTTTATGTTGTTATTTTCATTTACATTATTTTTCCATTGTTTCAATAAACACTATAACAGCCTTATATGAAACAAATTCATGATTATTTCATCTCATAAAATAAAAAATTATTTATAATAATTAAATATTATAAATATTAAATAAAACACTTATAAAAAAATTACAATATATCTTTTTGTAACAAAATATCCTAGATAATAAAATATGAAATACATATTTTTGAATATTTCATTTTAAACAAAAAGTATACTGGTTATTATCATAAAAAATGTAACCAAAATTCCATATTTTTGAAAATTTTATTCTTCTAGTCAACTTTAACTCATAAAATAAATTAATGGAATTATTTTTGGTGATTTTCAATCCATTTCACAATATGATTGATAATAGTTAACACAATTTACTCTTTATAATGTTGATAAATATTCACCCTGATTTCTAATAATTATGATCAAAAATAAAGTTGAAATATTTATAAAACATCAACATTAAGATGAAAAATATTGAGTAAATTTTTTTAAAATTATACTTGTATATGTAGAATAATTTACTTGTAAATTATTCCTTTAAAAAACGTTAAAAAAGTATTAATGAAAAAAAATATTTATGTATAAAACTGTTTTCTTGCAATATTAAGAATATTATTGATTAAAAATAATTTAATAAATGTAATTTTAATAAAAATAAACATTATAAATCTAAAAAAAATATTTATAAAAAATATACCTTTTAAATAAATTAATGTAAAATAATTTTTTTAATGTTATACTTTTTTTAATATTTATTGAAAACAAATATCTTCATAAAAATTATAAAATCTCACCATAAGATAATTCTAATTTGATGTAACAAATTTTTTTTTCTTTTTAATTGAATAAAAATTATAAATATTGACGAAATTTATCATTATATTCTCTTACAAAATAGATAAAAAACAATTATAAAAAGAATATTTTTGAAGCATAAAATGAATTTACTAATAATGATGAACATTTTTTATAAGAATATCTAAATAAATTTCTATTAATTAGGACCTATTTATGTATATATTTCAAAATGATTTTACATATATTAAAATAGAACAATTCAATTGTATTTTTCTAACAGTTATATTCAAAATGAATCATTTTTATTCCAGTAATGCTTATTGTTGAGTGTTTTATACACTTCTGGACTGAGTAATCATCTATAATACATGGATGAAAAATTATATGAGGATAAATGTGGACAATCATTGATCAATTGGGATATAATAAACCACATAATTACCTGTATGTATGTGTGGTGAGAAGACCAGTGACATAATCATGGGATTAAAAAAATAAATAGGGGTCATGATGTAGTATCTGTGTTAGTGGAATAGAAAAATAATGTTTTCCAATTAATTAATTTTTTGGAGACATATTCATTGGACATGTTACACAAGATATATTTGTTAGAAATATTAGGGATATAGGGAATGCCAATTATTTTGATTTCATCTTAGGATGCACATTTCATATTGAGATTCTTTTAGGGCCTGTAGAAATCAATGGGGTCTCAACTAGAAAAAGGTATAGTGCACCAATAATCAATATGATATATATTTTATAGAAAAATATTGGTATTGGAGTATATTATAATGTTTTTCATGTCATACTGTGGTAGAGTATGGGATTAATACTTGTATATATATATTTTCTATCATATAAAAACAATTTTTACCTTGATCATGATGTCCTACATGAGGGATTTTTATGAGAAGTTTTGTTGCTCACTATTTTTCTAGTTAGTGGAGTTCATGATAGTAGTGAACATTGAATGCTTAATATAGGTAAAAAATAAGTTGGTCTATTAGATCTGGAACAATTTGATTACATCCCATTGATGGAAATTATCATATAATTTTTTGAGGTGATGTCTAAGCACTCTAACACATACTTTATGATTTTTTTCTATTATCATAATCTTATCATTAATAGATTTGATTCTGATTAACGTGACCTAATTTAATCACTTCAATGAAATTATCTACAAATTAATATATTGGATCACATAAATATCCATTTAAATTTTATCAATATTGTTTTATAGAATTATGAAACATTATATCAAAGTGGAAAAATCCAAATAAATTTTAATTTTTCAATAAAACATGTGCCCTATAAAAACATTCATGATTTGTTCAATGTAATGATCCTTTATTGAACACATATATTATTAACTCTTTTAAACATACATATAATTTGAGAAAATTAAATTAAATCAATTATACATGAAATAAACCACTCATTATGTGACATATATAAATTTTAATTAACCCCATTAGTCCATTTTAAAAACACGAGGTCATATAATGTAGTTTTTCAGTTAAAATAATAAAATTTGACCTAAATTTGTCCTTTATTTTAACATGAAATCATATTTACCTCTAAATATTTTTCATAAAAATATTATAATAAAATAATATCAGAAAAATAATCATTATATTTTCAATATAAATAATGATATACAAGGAATGAAATTTTATTTAAAATATACATTTATCCCCTTTGTTTCATAGCAATTTCATTAAAACAAATTATCATTGAAATACATTGGAAATCAAAATATTTTGATGAAAATATATTATTGATAATAGATCAACCATTTCCATTACACAAGACATCATTTTAATATCTATCATAAAAATTGAATTGCCTATCATTTATATTCCAATTATTACTTAAGATCATCCTAACAAGTAACCTATATCCCTTTATCCAATGCATTGGAGAGAAATATGGGTATCACTCAGTCTTGGTCTATAATTAAACAACCCATACTTTTTTATAACCAAACATCACATCCATTTTTTTAAATGAAAAACACATCAACATAAATAAATTCAAATAACCATAACTTAGTCAGACACATGTAAGCCAACATATCCATTAAAATATTCCTTCGGCGATAAGAAAATAATTTTAAAACATAGAGTTATTCATATCATATTAAACCATTTGTAAATACCCATAATAAAAGGAATGAGGGTATTTCATTGATTAAAAAATTAATTTTAGTAATGGAACCCAAACATTAAATAATAGATATGGGGTTTGGAAAGTAAATTATTTCATATATGAAAAATTTGAATAATCATTTTTATTTTTAATCCAAGGATTCAATATAAAATACATAATCATTTCCTTTGTAAAAGCATTAAAGAATCAAAACAAACATAAATTATCATTTGAAATTATTCAATTTTATTAAAAATAGATAAATAAAAAAATTTGTTTAATATGTACATTGAATTAAAAAACTGAGATAATTAATCTTTAAATAATTTAAAATGAGGTTTCTAAGTAAACATTCGCTTATCTCTAGTCGAATACATCATTTATGATATTTATCATTGTAAAAAATAAAATTTTGTAATTTATTTAAATTTTTATTAACCATTATCAATTTTTTTTTGGTTTTTTATAAATATTTTATATATAATAATTTTAATATTTATGTTTATTTCAAATGTTTTTATGATATTCAAATAATATGTAAAAAATTACTATAGTAAATTTACTTTGGTAAACAAGGTAATTCTTCCATAATCCCCATAATTTTAATATGGAAATAATTATAATTATTATACATTAATTAATATTTATAAGTCAATCATGATATATGGTTTTGAAAATGAATTATGCTATAATCAAAAAGATGGAAGGTTATACGTATATATGTATAAATTTTTCATATTTCAAATATAATAATGAGACTAAAGAAAGAATAATTTTCCCATTATATAATAATTTGTGTATCATATATATATATATTAAATTTCAAAAATTGATCTTATATATATCATATAAGAGTTGTGGTAAAAAAAATTAACCACATCGCTTTGTGGATGTGGTAATACAGACATACACACAAATAATTTTATCATTTTAAATGTTTGGACGGATAAGGCTATGGATGATATATTAAATTTATATTTTTATTAATATTTCATTAATATAAAATTTATAATTTAAATACATTACGATAATTAGATACAAGAGGTGCTGATGGAAAATTAATTATATCGGTTCCTTAGATGGTAATATGTCGTTCACAAGAATGATAGTTTCTTATCCTATATGACAAAAGGATAATATAGATATATGATGTTCCATTAACATAATATAATAACTTTATATTTAATATATTATTGATGTTATTTCATCATTTCTTAATAAAATATGAAGGAATTCTAAGAATAAATATAACTAAAACATTCACTTAATATATATATTTATATCATCTTGGAGAAACCTATGTTTCTTTATTCCTAATTCCATTTTTTATTATAATTCATCCCAAAACAATACATTAATAACAAGGGGATGTTTTTCCATAATCTATTAGAGAATATTTTTGAAATTATATTATTCTCAAAACATGTATGGTAGATAGGAGAGTAGGTTCCTTTTATTAGTGATGAGAGGGTCACTTCCTGGATATACATAATATATTAAATTATTATAAATTAATTTTCATTGAATCATGGGACCAATTTGATATATCTCAAATATATGATGATTAAAAATCTAAATTAACTCTCCATATTTTATTTTTATTACATTATGTGATTTTTCATCCTAATATCATTATTTTAACCCTTTGTTATACATTTGGTCAATTACTATAATATAAATGTTGTTTTGAAATTAAGGGTCCATAAAAGTTTATATATAATGAATTTTGACCCACGAATAGACCGTGGTGGATATTAAAAACCGTATTTCATAGATATATATTAATTTTATTTTTTATGAATATTAAATCATTTTATAAAATATTATTTATTATGAAATATCATTAATCTCATTTTGGAACTATTAATATACTTTTACATTGAGCCTATCATGATATCCTTAGAAATAAAATATAAACATTTCATCAAACCAAATTTGAAGAATATATCTATATTTTTTTACCTTATAAAATTCCCTAAAAATATTACGTTTTTTTATATTTAACTTGATTTCCCAACTAATTTTCTAATTATTGATTTGGCATTTGGTATGAATATAAGATAATTATATCATTTCTAAATATTAAAAATAAATTTATTTAAAAAAATCAAGTGAAAATCTATTTTATATTTTCAATAATTATATTTAATCACTTAATTTTCATGTAAAATTACTTAACATGTTATTTTGACTTTTGTATCATTATTTAAGCATTGAACAAGAATTTCAATAAGACACCAGTAATACAAATAAAAAATTTATATAAATATAAAAATTAAATAAAAATTAATCTTTTATCCAATATAATCCAATACTTATTCCATATATAATATTATCTTTAGCCCACTAAATATTTCATTACCATTGTTTGGCAGGCATTGACACAACTTTTAAAATGAATGTTTTTATTATCAACGCATAAATTATAATATATATGTTTTTTGATTTATATTTCGTTAATAATTTTATTATTTTTTTATTGATGATTTAAAAAATAAATTATTAGAGTTTTTATAACATTTTTTTTCTTTTTTATATAGTAAAATGTAATATATTTTATAAAAACAATATATTTTACTATTCATAAAAAATATAATTTGTTTGTAAAAATATCCATAATTAATCATAGTAGATATTTAAAATTCAAAATAAAATAACATAATCCAATTTATCGAACTATATTAATATAAGTGATATATATTAGTTTTAACATTAATTTGTAAAATGAAATGGAAATCAGTTTTTTTAGAAACCAATTTTATAACCAAAATTGAACATATACAAAAATCACATGTATTGATAATGATCATGTGATTAATTAAATTATTTATAATTAATGATAATTATGTGAAATTAATATCAATTTTTATTGTAAATAAATTTAATTAATGAAATGAAATTACAGTTTTATGAAAAATGGTATTTTTCACTATTCATAGAAAATTAAATCTTTAATGAAAAAATCGAAAAAAGTCATTATACTTTAATGTTGAAATTTTGATTAAAAATATTATTTCCATTTTATGATACCAAATTACTATATATTTTATAAATTTATTATAATATTTTTAGAATAAAATATAAGTCAATTTTGAAAATAACGAATTATTGAAGCATAAAATAATTTTACTATAAATTATGTTCTAATTTATTAAATACTAATCAATAAATTTTTAATGTTAGCACCTAAATATATATTTAATAAAATATTTATTCCAATTCCTGGTCAATAATTCATTAGAAAGGTAATAACTATCATATTTAAATTATAATATTGTATTGTTCAAGTAAGATCTATATTGTGTATCATATTTGATATTTAGCCTACATATATTTTTAAAAGGATATCATGTTAAATTATCCACATTTTAATAATTTACAGCCCGATAATTTGAATATTATCTTGGTAAAAAAGGGGTTTCCCATTTAAAATACCTTTGTTAAAAACCAACATCCTAAATGTTGTTAATAAAACATCTATTTGAATATTGGTAAATGGAAAATATGAAGGAGACAAGGAACAAAAAATAAATAAGATTCAAAATATAAAAAATAATAGAGGGAAGTGATACATTAGACATGGAGAAAAAATGTAGCATCTAAATAATGACATATAATGGTAGAAATTATTAATCACCGGAAAGTGAATGATCATGAAAATGTAAGATACCATAAAATCATAAGTAAATAATGTGTGAATCAGATATCAATTAACCAAAAATAATGGCAATATGATATAATTTTTGTTTCATGATCCTTTATATAGTGTATAATTATTACCATACTATCCGGACAATGAATATAAGAAATTATACATACTTAACATGTTTAATTTCATCATCAAATCAATTAACACCACAATATCTAAATTTTATCCAAATGATAAGTATTCAAGATATAATTTTCATGCCAAAATCCCTAAAAAATCCAATATATCACACAATCCTCAATAGGATATGATATATTACTACTAACATTATATATTAACATATACTTAAATGGATATAACAAGGAATTATAATATAAAAAATTTATAAACCACTTTTTGAATATTTAATCTACAAAATTAAACCATAAAACCACTAGTTCTACATTGAAAACTGTAAAAATAATTATCATTATAATTTAAAAAAATACTCCTGATTGAGTTTAAATACTAAAAAATAAAAACATTATATCATATAATATTACAAAATAAACATGTAATGTATCTTTAAGTAAAAAGAGATACACATAAAGTAATATAAAAAATGTGTATCACATATTCATATACACTAAATTATATGTGGATCGTTTAATAAATTAACATAAAAGATATATACTTATGATAGATAATTATAGTATTATCCTCAAGAAAAAACCTATCATAATCGAACATAAATCCATTTTAATTAACTGTAAAAGGTTCCTATAAATTTTTATGTCTCTCAAAATAATATTATACCCTTGTTTAAAAAATTTCATTAAAATATCTTAGTTATCTAAATGATAAGCCTTTTTACTAAAAAATTCATTATCCTTTGTATACAAAATTACCTCAATAACCTCAATATTAAATAATGTTTTGACAATTAAGTTTATGTCATACCCTTGATCTTACATCCCAATACAGTTAGTAGTATTCTTCCTAATAATCCATAAATGACCGGATACACCAACGAGTTAGTTTTTGCATATCCCAATGAAATGTATCCTAAAAAAATATTAAAAACCTCCAAATTCCATCACATAACAGATAAAAAGTGGTTTCTATTACTTTATGATTTTAATCGTACTTAAACATATAACCCCATGATGGTGTCCATAACTATTAAGTTTAACTCAAACCAAATAATCCTCATCTCTAGCATAGTATAAAAACTAACCTAATACCAACTATATGTTCTTCAACCTAATATTACCAGTCGGGTGTCCAAAAAAAATCTATAAAATTCTTGATTTGAAAATGATAAATAAGGAACTATTTCTGCCAATGAAAACATATAACATAGAAATGAAATACTAAATTACTAAAATTTTCAAGGACCTTTCGAGTTAGATTTTTACATATAAATAAAATCACATTCATTTTCTAAAATTAAAAACATTTTCTAATTATCCCACTAAAATTGTTTTTATAGAATAATTATTTGGGTTTTTTGTACATGACATATTTGTAACTCTTAAATTATTCAGTCTACTACTATTCATTAATACCATTTAAATTCATTTTAAAATGATTTATGATAAAAAAATATATCATTAACTGGAAACATTGGCATATAAATGAAAAACGTTGGTTGATTTCAAAACTATGAGGTCGTATAAGAGATTATTTCTATTAACATTACTATATTTGGTCTTAAATAATCCTTTACGTACACAATAAATCAAATTTACAACATAATGTTATTTTTAAAATACGTTATATTAAATAATAATGGATAAATCAATATCATCAAGGTTACATTAGAAAACATAAAAACCCTAAAAACATTTTTCTAAAATCAACCCTTTTTCGTAAAAGGTAATAGGTATTCATATAAAAAAATATATCATTATATTACTATATTAGATCAAAATATCTCAATGAAAACACATTATATATCATAGATAAATTCATCACATTAAATTGGGACATCATTTTACAATCACAAATACAAATAAAATATCATACATTGAAATTTAAGATAATCTCGTAGTCGAAATCTAACTAGTTAATCCCTTCCCATTACATAATGGTTTAGATATCTATATCGGGATACCCATTTTATGGATTATTGTGGAACAAAAAATACAAGGATTATAATTTATCAAACCATATTTTAATTATATCAAAATAATATATTTTAACATAAATTAATTACACTACAACATAATCATATCACACGAAGGAATTCTTTTCCATCCAAATACTTTTTCACACCAATATGAAAAATATTTTTGGATAAGAAATAAATTTTTTTACTGATTAATGATTTTAACATACCATGGTCAAATGGATGTAAGGTCTTATCATTATTGAAAAATTGAAATATATTAATGAAATTCAAACATTAAATAATAATTATAGTAGTCTGAAAAACAATTGATAACATATATGTGAAAACAAAGTCCTCATTTAGTAATTTTTACAAAAGGTTTCATATATAATATGTAAAAATATTCTTTTATGAAAAAATTAAATGAAATTAAAATGTAAATTTTAATTTTCTATATAGATCATTCAAATCCATGTGAATACAAACGTAAAATAATTTTATGTATATGAACCTGGAATAAAATGATATTGAAAATAAATCTTTCAAACATTTAACATGAGGTTATTAGAGGGATTTTTCACGTAACTTATGTTATATTTTTCAGACATAAACATTATATTCTTAGAAAATAAACATCCATTAATTATTGAGTTATTTAATAACCTTTTACCTTTTCATTATTTATTTTAATTTTTTTATTACCATGTTATATATAATTAAATGAACAATTAAAAGAACACTAGATTTTTTAATGATATTCCATTCATGGGTCCAAAATAGGATTTGTATGTTGAATATGGTTAATTTAGTCCAAATACCATAATATTTAGAGTAAAAAATATGAAATATTTATCTATTTTAATCATTTTTTCCTCTTTAAACCCAACCATGCATGAGGGTTATAAAAATTAATTATGAAATGATCAAGGAGATGGTAAGTCCTACAAATGTATAAGTAATGTTTTCATTTATCAAATATAATGATGAAAATATGGTATGGATTATATTATCCCTAAACAAGGATTATAATTTAATTAATATAATATTATTTCATTAAATACACATATATATATCAGTCACATGTTGTGGTCATAGAAAACTATTCACATCGCTTCATAGAGGTGGTAATCAACATGTCTGCATGAACTATTTCATCATTTTTGAATGGATCTAATGGTAATAAACTACATGAAATATTATAAATAAAAAAATATATTCTACATCATATATTTCATGTGAATTAATAAAATAAATCATTATAACTATTCTTGAGAGTTGGTAATTGAAAACTAATACATCCGTTCATGAGGTAGCATGACACCTTATACACAAATTATAGTTTAATTTCCTAATTCATGGATGGAATAGGTGGGTTTATATTATTTAATTTTAATATTAGTATGTCCAGATATATAAGGTAATAAAATTGTTATTCATCTTTGTTAATGAATATTTGCAAGATGTAGAAAATAATAAGACTAAAAAATTCAGTTTAAAATTATACATTTTCTTCATATAACCCCCTTTTCATTACAAATTAGTAATTAAAATGATAAAATTGTACCTAAAACAATATCTATATAATTGTTATAGGTTTTTGAGAAATTTGTTTGGTAAATTAATTTCAGATATGTGGTGCTTAGATGGTGTGAGGGATTGGGGATATGAGGTTTCCTTTTATATGGGAATGGAGGGGAACTTCTTAGAATTACATAATGTATTAAATTTATGTAAATTTATATTAAAGGAAATTTTGATGAAAATTTATATATTTAGATAAAAAAGTTATTAATTGATGAAAATTTATCATAAAATAAAATTTGTACATGTGTAGGTGATTTTGTCACACTTGTCACATTGTTTTAACTCTTTGTTGAATATTTTGATGACTACTATGATATCAATGTTTTTATTATTTAGGGCGAAACTTAGATACAAAAAATAGATATTTAAAAAATAATCTGACATGGATGATAGTTTCAATAATATACCACTTACTTGATTGAATATATTATTTTTATGAATTTTAAATCATTTAATAAATTATCATTTATTAACAAAATAACATTAATGTCATTTTTGGTACTATTAATTAATTTTGACCTTAAATTCATAAATATAAAAATATAATTTGAATATCAAATATTAGAAATTACCAAATATGTTATATCTATTTATAAGACTCTTGGGTCAATTTATCCTACCCATATAATACAACTTGTAGTGTTTTTAAAATCATTTACTCAATTTTTGAACCATCCTTAGAAGCACGAAGTTTGAGGTGTCTATAAATTTAATGTAATTATAATGTAAATAGAAATTAAGAATAAATTGAATATAGAAAAATTAATTAAATTCAAAATAAACTCATTGATTCCAGAAATAATTATATTTACTCAAATCAACATTAATAAATATATTTTTGTTTTTATTTTTACCTTTTCATCATTGTGAATCTATTCCACTAGAATTTAAATAATTCACATCTTAAAGAACACCAATATTAATATATATCCATAATTATTATCAAATATTAGACATAGTTATTAAAAATATCTATCAAATACTACATAATTATCAATTATTATATTTTGGAATCCAAATTTTGTTCTTACTGTCCTATGTAAGCATTACATTAGAACTACAATTTATTTTCCTAAATATCAAGAAATAAATTATAATTTAAAATTAATTAATTATATTTTAAATTTTTTGTATTATATTATCAAAAAGGATAATATATTTCATAAAAATGAGTATTTTTGAACTATTCAACAAAAATATAACTTCTTTTGAAAAATATCATTAAATAGTCTCTTGATGAATTTGAGATGATTAATAAAAAATTACCACTATTTATTAAATCTATTTTCATATAAATAAAAGAAATTAATTTTAGTATATATTTTTTAAAATATAACAAAAAATATTTTTTTACATCTTTTTAACCACAAAAAATAAAAATATAAAAAATCAATAATATTGACAATTATAATTTAAGTAATTAACTAATTTATAATTGAAGTATTATTAATTCATTTTAATATAAAAATGTACAATTATATTACTTTAATTAATAAAATGAAAACATTGTTTACAAAAATATTTAGGTGTCACAAATCATTGAAAAAAAAAATTTATTTTTAAGAGATATCCCAAAACATCATACTAAGGTAATATTGATCTAAAAATATAATAATTTTTATAATTTTTATTAATTAAAATTAAAATAAAATTAAAATATTATTTTATAATATTCTCTCCAAAAAAAATATGTATTTATTTTTAGGTAATTTTTTATGTGTAAATAAACATTACCGAAAATTAATTTCATTATTGCCATATATTAATAAAAACATTTTTATTTATTATGATGATTTTATTTATTTCATAATATTTATATTATTTTTTCATACCCTCCAATTCAATGGATATTTAGTAATAATGATATTTGAATAATAATATTTTCTAATTCATTTAAGCCTTTTGTTATATATCACATATGTTATCAAACATAGTCTTCTATTTAAAATAATATTGTGTAAAATCACCACATTCTATTAAATAAAATTTACCAAGAAATTTAAATGTGTTCTTGGTAATCAAGGGTTTTTTATTTTAAAATATATTTTTTGAAAGCCATGATAAAAAAGGTTAATCATGTGTGAAAAAATCCATAATTCTATTAAAATTAATTAAATAGTATAACATGTTTTATAATATATATTTTTAGAGTTGAGGAAATCCTTTGTCATATATAATATGATAATATGGATATATATTAACCCAAACATTTTAATTTCAACTTTTTTTTATCACTTTTAACCATAATCTCATATTATTCCTTGAATAATGACTATTCAAGATGAAATTTTCATACCCGACTCACTAATATCAACTTGTAACAGATAAAATAATCCATACAAGGATATCTGATATTCTACCTATCATAAAATTTTTACTGAAACTAAAAAAGATATAAAAATATAATGTAATGTCCAATTTGTATAAGAAATCTTATAATGAGTTTATGTTTAAAATTTAACAATTAAAAAAAATGTACACCATTGATTACTCCATAGATAAAAATTCATATTATTCTTCAAAAATTTTGTAAGTCTAAAACAAATATATTAGACTGATTAGATTGTATAATATTCTATAATAATCTTAATGTGTGTCTCTAATGACTATTAGTAACTCATAAATTCATATAACGAAAAATTATATTTCATAATAATAATCTACTATATATACTTATCATTACATATAAAATATAATATAATATATAATTATAAATTCTAATTTAATTTTAATTCCATAGGTAAAATTCATTAAAATCCAAAAGTATTCTAAAAACTAGAACTCTTATAAGTAAAATTTCCCATGTGAAACAATTAAATTTCTTATTATGTAGTATGTTTATAGAAAACACATTTACATTCTTGGTTGTATTGTATCCTACCACATTTTAATGAATGAAAAGTGTAATTACTATTGATAAAATTATCATTGAATAATGATAACATCATTAGTATAAATTTAGGGATTTGATAAATCGAATTAACACATAAAACGTAAGGGATTTCCTCTACCAGTTTGATCAAATCCATTCATGAACATTATGAAAAGATCATGAGGGAGATAACATCTTCGGAATTTTTACATGCCTAATCCATATATGAGATCCCACTATATAATCAAGTGGGAAGCTGCTTATAATAGATGTTCTAGCTCATCGAGATCACAACAAAAATGATGTACGTCAAACTGTCCCATGAACGTATCAACATCGTACACGTTACTCTTATGAAATTTTTGGAAATATTTAAATGTTATGTATCATGTCTTGAGATATATATATATATATTTATATTATTTTGAATTGAATATATTATCATCATGTTATTGCTACTTTAAAAATGAGTCTTATTTTGATATAATAAAACAAAAATAATATTTTTTTTCAAATATTTAAATTCTTTTAATGATTATATTTTGATGATTTGATGGATCTTGAAATAAATGATATTTTAATATAATAATATTTTTAAATAACTTTTATTAAATTGATATTTTCATATAATTTTTATGAATTGAAATTTAATTTTTCTAGGGGTTCAACAACTGTTATTTTAATAAACCCTACATTTCAAAATAAGTGAATATTTATTTTAATAGTGAAAATTCACATATTTAAAAAATAATATAAATAATTTTAATATTATATTAGGAATCGTAATGTAATAATTAACCAACAGTTAACTTTTATAATTTTATGATATAATCAATTTTTCGGATAAAATTAAATACTATATAAATATACATTAGGTATTATTACATCATAATGACCCAAAAGTTTTTAAATAAATACTATTAAATATATCCATGACCAAATATACATTTTCCCATTAAATATAAGATATTTTGGGTTTATTTAAGATATTTTATAACTCCATTATAAGTCCTCCAAAATTTTTAATAGATTTTAAGGTTTTAAAATAAATTATTTATGAGTATGAATAACCTCCACATAAGAATGGGAATGATTTTATTATGTTAAACCCTTTTACATAATAAATTATTATAACCACCCCAATATGGTAGAAACCATGATATGGTTTTTGGTTTTGCTTATTTAATTATTAAGAGTCCAAAAAATAATGAAATCCCATTCGTTCACTATATAAACCCTAAAAAGTTCACATTTATCTTCACACAAAATCCATGAAGAACATCCCTAATAATTACATTCCTCTCTATATTCCTCCAAATCTCCACCAATGTATCATGAAGTTGCTCCCAATCAAAAGGATTCACACACTAAAGTAAGGGATCTTCCCCTTTCTCTTCTTAATTCTAGTATCTTCATTAACTTATGATTTATATCTCCAATTCCTTAAGATTTTATATGTTATTACATATCCACCATACTGTAAAAATTATTTCTACATAGTTATATACCTTTTTCACCCTCACCAAATCATTTTATGATTTTCATACGATATTTTTATGCAGCCGAACTTTTAATGGGTTATTCCATGAAAAATCTATTGTGTAGTAAATACCATACTCATACCCTATCAATGGTAGTAGCATTTATACAAGTTTAACTTTATTTCATGGGACATAAATTTATATATTACACAATCCATGATCATGTAATATAAGAGGAAATTGAATTTAATCAATTACGGTGATCATGTTTGCATAATTAAGAATGAGAATGAAATAAATGTGATAGGCGTGACTAGAATTATATGGAAATCCAATCCATTATGTAATTTCTAGTATCAAGAGACATCGTCTTGGGAGAGGGAGTGAACTTCATTCCTTTATGTGAATTTTTCCACCATTATTTCTTAACTGTTTAACCGTTAACTGTGATTATGATTCAGTGTTTTATGTTGTTTTAAAATTTCCCCATGTTATGATTATCTATTTATATCATGCCTTATCATTAATATTTATGATTATGGTTCCTTTTATTCCCCATTGATATGATTATTGTTTAACATGTATTACATTATTAATTTTATTCCATGATTATTCCCTTACTAGAATTTATAGGTCACCCCTTTATATGTATGTCCCTATAATATCCTATGAAATTTAAAATTAAATCATGTATGGAAGTTTTAAATAAAAATAATGTTTTTCTTTTTTAAAAATAATTATGTACTGTACCTATTTCAATAAGAAACGATAATTCTTCATATTACTATTTTTATTTATTGTAATATTATGTATTGAATTATATATTAACATATAATAAATAACAAGGTTGTTATAGTTTTTATCAAAGTAATATTATAGTTATGTTAGGGATTAGGATTAGTAAACTAAAGGGAAATACATATAGTTAATGCTATGTATATAAAAACATATCTAATCATTGGTAAGTGTAGTGTAATTAGAGTTACAAAAAAATCTAGTTCTGGATACCAAAAGTTGCCATATTTCTCACAGTAATGTACCTAGGGATAAAAAACTCCAAAAAGGTGTGACGGGCCGGACTCACTGTAACCTGGTACATGAAAACTGGCCTTATTATGCCAATACTTTCACATGCATGGGGGATATACTTTGGTAAAATCACAATGTCCTTATAAATAATTATTACAGGATTAACAAAATTCCCATATGAATATATAGTATGTAATAGGTTATGGATAATATATTTTGAATACTATAAATTCATATGTTGAGGAAATAAAAAAATTATTAGTTATCTATTTAATGTCAATGGATTCTACCTTTATATGTTTACATGTTTAAAAATAATCAACCATAGTTTTTCTATTATTTTAATTATTTCCAAAAATATATGGAATCTGGATAAAAATTCAATGTTAATGGTTTTGGGATGACTTCCCCAATGAGATTCCCAATCCTATGGGACACGGAATCATGAAATTCATGAATATAATCTATCAGCTCATCTAGGTTTTTAATTTAATCCTAGATCAAGATGAGAATCCAAATATCCCTAAAAGAGAAAAAGGTGAGATTGAATCATTTATATGATAAAATCCTCAGACGTTCAATGTATCATATAATCCCTTAGTCAGGGAACAATGAATCAACTACATTGAAAAATCCTTCTCTATCCATCAATGTCATGATAAAGAGAATGTTCTACGGTTTATTTATTATATTGAGGGAGAATCTAATCAATCATAGATATTGACCAAGAATACGAATCCTATGGAAAAGATCGAAATGATGTGGTGGAAGGAATTCAGATAAGTGATTTTCTATAAATAATTTCCTTTCACTCTTGGTCATAGGGTATATATGTATTTCATTAACCTAATTCAAAAATGTGATATATCTATTAGATCATATGATTCATACATCACATGGAAAATGTGATATTCTATTTTCTTTATCATTATTTCCGAATACACCAATGACCACTTCATTTGTGGACTAAAACCTATTATACAAAAATACATAGAGATCCATCGCATTTATAGCATTGAAAACATTTTATGATGTGTCATCAAAGTCGAAATTTAAATCAATGAATCTCAAGGATAATATAAGGATATTAATGTAAATTTTCTGGTTGATTCTTGAGGTCTGACAGAGAAATATAATAGTTCCATGAAATGTAAACATCAAACATTTCAAATGCAAGGAATGAATCACATCCAAAATTTCTTATGGGGGATGAGGAAATTTATTTTCTGTTGGGTGGATGGGATCATAGCTACTGATTTCAGATAGTATAATCCCACTATTATAGTGTAAGAATGAAATTATCCATTAAACACACAATGAATTATTAATCATTAAAACTAAAATTAGCTAAGATTTTTTGACATTAAAAGCACTAGTACAACATTTTTTGGAGACATTCAACATCCTCCATGGTAGGGATGGTGGTATTTTTCCATCATAACCACTGAGGTGGATCCTGATGATGAAGTGTTGAATGGTATGCTAGTATTTCATTCAATGAATGAAAATTTTTGTATTGATTTTGGATTAACAAATTCCTTCATGTGATGAAATTATAGTAAAAATATTAAAACACGACCAAAAATTATATATATAGAGATGTAGTAGAAAATTGATAATGGGTCAATAAATTCAACCAAAGTTTTTATCTCCTCCCATGTCACAGTTTTTGGGACAAAATATCCAGTTAACCTTGTAAAATCTATATTTTTTAATTTGATGCATTTCTGGCTATAGATAGGATTTATATATATAAAACCTGCCTAAATTTGGTTGATTACAAAATCACTCTCCGCATTGCATATCGATCCCTGATTCTAAACATGTGAAAGGATGCAGATGAGTCTTCCTTATAACAAAAATCATAATAATGGACATTATTACCATAATGTAAAGTGTATTTAGAACAAATGATATATTCTATTTAATGAATAATCATAAAATATGTTTTTATTTTGAAGGAATACACTAATGTATTAACATAGGAATTTATTAGTCTTCTTCAAAGATGAGAGATTCAATTTTCAGTCATGATTATATATTGGGAATTACCATCATCCATGCCTCCATATAAAATGGATATTTTGGAATAGGAGGACCTGATGAAAATTATATAGTTGAATCTGGATAATGGTGAAATACTCTCAAATTCGTCACCATGGGTTGAACTAGTGCTCGTCATCATTAAGATGGATGTGTCGATGTGACTCTACATTAATTACCAAGAGCTGAACAAGATCATGATAAAGAAAAAGTTTCCTCTTTGAGGGATTGATGAATTATTCTATATGTTATGTGGAAAACAATAATTAATCAAGTTGGATATGAGATCAAGATATTACCATGTTAGGGGAAATAAGTAGGATATAACCAAAACTAATTTTGGAATAAGGTATGAGCACTATGAGTTCATAGTAATTCCATTCATACTCACTAATTCTACCAAAATATTCATCGACCTGATGAATAATGTTTTTATAGAATTCGTCGTTATATTTTATTGTTAATTATATATCATATTCGAAAATAATCAAAATTCGATGAGGATCATGAGGAGAATATGATTATAGTTCTAAAGACATTATCAACGGAAAATCTTTATAAAAATTAAATCAAATTTGATTTTTGGTTAAAGGATGTCTCATTTATGGGACATGTCATCACCTGTAATGGGATATATATGGAACCTTAAAAAAGTATTTTTATCACTACCCATGTGAACACACTACCCAATTTTAGAAAATATTACATTATATTTTAGAGGATCTTAGAAGAACTAATTGGGTAGTGTGTTAATGAAAATGATAAATTCATAGCCTATTCTTAATGGATGTATAAATTTCATGAACATATTTACCCAACACATGATTTTGTGTTGGATTTAGTGATCATCCAATTAAATAAATTACATAATTATCTATTTTTAGAGAAGTGTTAAGTATATACTATTCCCAGAAAACTCACGATATATACGCACACAAATATAGATGAATATGCTCCAACTATGAAGGTTAAAGTATATTATGGACTATAACAACTCATTACACAAACATTGTAGTAAAGGGAAAACCTGGAAGAATCTATATCTATAAAGAATCCAAAAAATTTATCATTGATGAGCGTTGAGAGGGATCTGGTATTCTTTGATTTAGAAATTATGTACACAAGAATCATAATGGAAGAAACATTATAAATTCTTTCACAAATTATTTCTCAATCATCCCTTATGGAGAATATCTAATATTATCAAAGGGATAGTGTGGGAAATCAGATAAAAGTGGGAGCTATAAGAAAATGGAAATCCTTAGAGTTTAACGTTAACGAAGAAGGAGTTGGGAGATTGTGTCAAAAATATGAGAACCATATAATAAAGATATAATTTTGGATGAAATGAAAAGCTAAACATTCTTTATTCATCGAGTTATAACAAATATGCTTCTAGATATCTGTGAGAATTATTGGTGGGAAAATATTAATAAAGAGATTGAAAAATATACAGCATGTATCCTGGTATAAAAACTAGTGAATGTTGAATGAAAAAATTATAATTCGATCATTCAACCATTACCCATACCAACATGGAAGTGGGAAATCATCGCCATGGAATTTGGAATCGTATTTATGATGAAATACAAGTAAAAAATTTCCATATTGTTTTTTGTGGAGAACAAAAAAAAATACATCACAATTAATTATTATTTTTGAGGATTTGTATACTGATAAACATGCATGAATTTACATTTGAGAATTGGTAACTCTACATGGATTAACACTATAGTTTTTATCTAATTGAGATCTGACATGATCCACCATAATATAGAAAATTCATAAACATTCTCTAAACAATGAGTTGGGCATTAGAACATCTTATCACCCTCAAATCGATGTCCAATAGATGTTGACTATTTAGACACTGGAAAATATATTCTGAGATTTTTATATGGAATTCAAAGGATATTGGGACCAATATCTACCTCTAGTGATGTTTTTATACAACATCATTTTCCACTCGAGAATCCAAATGACTTCCTATGAAGCACTTTAGGAGAAGTGGTTCAGAAAACCTATATGACGCAATGAAGTTTGGGAACAAAAACTAGAAAGTGCCAAAATAGTAGAGGAGATGATGGAAAAGGTTAAGACCATTTATTATCATGTCAAGGCTACCCATAGATAACAAATGATTTATGATAACAATCATCTATGATAACTACATTTTGATTTGAGAGATATGTTTTCCTCCAAATATCACCAGGGATGAAAGTGATGATATTTGTGAATAATTTAAGTATTATTCCAAGATACATCTGCATATTTTCTATACTTGATTTCATCAGATCATCGACCTACTAACATGCACTCCATCCTAGCATATCTGAATTACATGGTGTATTCAACGTACCAATATTAACAAAGTACATACAGAACCCCACACATGTACCCAATCCAATGGTTGTACTATTGGATAATGACATCACATATTTGGTTAATATGATAAATATCATACATCAGGGAGATAGTGTCCTACAAAAGAAGACAATTATTCTATAAAATGTTATGTGGAGAAACCAGACATGTGAATAAGTTAGGTAGAAATAGTTATAGGTGATGAAACAAAGTTACCCCAATCTATTTTAGTGTGGGAAATGAAAATTTTGTAGGAGAAATATCTTATGGGTGGAATGTAATGACCCATAAATTATAAATATAATCCCACTTTTGAATTAATTATATGAATTAGGGTTTAAAAAACACATTCTCTTTATTTGTTTTATTATATCTATTTGGATTTAAAATAATGTTATATATCATTAATGTTGATAATATTGTTATCGAATAGTGATCACAAAGTTTTTATAAATATTTTTTTTAACAAATCCAATTGATTCATACCAATGACGTATTTGCCTCAAAAAATTGGATCATATCTTATAAATAACATTTTTCATATCAGTCATAGGAGATTGAATCCCTTAGAATTTCCCTTGAAAAATCCCATAAAAAGATCCATCAACAAAAGCAGAAGTTAAAATGGTTACTAGAGAAGTTAAAGCTCATCAATATCAAATACCAAACCAGGTATGACAAACCACCCCAAGAATGTGTCATTATTCAACCCCATACTTTTATAGTGTTTTCTAGTGTGTTAAATGGATATCTATTAGGTTCCAAAAATAATTATTATGAACATTATTATGTATATATTGAAGAATATATATACATACTATTATAGTTACTTTCTAAATTATTTTTCTTTTGATTTTAAAAGACTCAATTAGTGTTTTTGGGTAACATTCAAACTCAATTAAAATATTTATTTTCATGAATTAATAGTTTTTTAAAATAAAATAAATTTAAAAAAATTATTTTTTAAATCATTTTTAATTAATATAATTGATCATATACTTTTTTTAATGTAAACTATAATATTTATATGGGTTTTAAAATTATTCTTTTAAAACCCCAACATTTACAAATAAAAAACAATTTAAATTTTCAATGTGAAAATACACATATTTAGAAAATTTATTTCAATAAATGAATATTATTATTTTATTCAAAATTTCATAATTATACAATAGTGAATTTTTCATAAATTTTGAGATAGTCAAACTTTTGGGTGACAATTAAATTCTATATAAATATATTTTGTGTTTTATGGCAACATAATGACCATATAATGTTATGATAAATAATATAAATTATAACCATGACAACATATATGATTTATATTTAAAATAATATGATTTTGTTCTTATTTACATAATTTTATAAATCCCTTATCAATCTTTCAAGACCATTTTTATATTTTTATAGTTTTAAAACCATTTTATTATGAGGATGACTAACCTCCACAAAAAAGGGTATTATTTTATTATTATTTTTCTTGGACATATAAAATAATTACAACAACTGCAATATGGAAAACCCCATGGGTTGAAACAATTAGATGGATTTTGTTTTTGGATGATATTATTATGCAGAGTACAAAAGAAAAATTGTAAAAAAAATCACATTATTTACCTATATAAATACACTTTTTATCTCAGTTAATATCACTAAATCTATTTGTAGATTTTATATAATCATCTATCATCTCCTGGGAGTCCCACCAAGTCACCTCAAGCAATCAAAAAGCTCATCCCAATAAATTTGTATCACACACTCATGTAACTGAACTTATCCTTTTTACACATTCTTAAAATATCATATTTAACATATGCATTTTATTAAAAATTACATATTAGGATACATTCATACATATATCCCTTACTTCCCAATTTATTACCAAATGATGAGATAGCCTTTTATCTCTCATCAATCAATTTGATGAATTTTTATTTTATGTCGTTATGTTGTGGAACTTTCATTGTGATTTTCCAAAATAGCAAAATATGTAGTTGATACAATACCCCATCTTAATCTATGGTAATCACATTTATAGACATATATATTTTTGAAATGGTACTTAAATTTATTTATTCAAAATTCCATGATCAGGGAATAATATATAATGGTGAATGAGTCCATGTTATATGATCTATGTGGCACACATAATCATGTATATAAAACGAAAGTGATAAGTTCGCCCATAATTACATTTCACTCTAATACATTGGGTAATGCTTTTTTTCAATAATCTTCATTTCGGTATAAGAAGTGAAAATGATTCTTTTATTTGACGTTTTTCACCACGATGTCTTGAATGTTTAGAATTAACATATATGTATCTTTCTGTTTTTTAATTTGGTGCTATATTTTCCCATGTTATAATTTCAATGCAATATAATGTCTAATAATTCATATTTATTTATTATAAGTCTTTTATCCTCCATTGATATGTCTATTTTCTATAAAATATCATTGTATTTATGTTTTTCCATGTATATTCCCTTACATGGATTTTTAGCTCACCCTTTTTTATTTATGTCCCCAGGTTATCCCATTTGGTTTTAAGTGAAATCTTGTTAATGATGTTTTCAATGAAGATGACGTTTTTATTTTATAAACTTTTTATGTAATGTACATAATTTCAAAGGAAACTAGATACCTAAATTATCCATTTGGATTTTAGTATAGAATTATGTAATAACTCTTGTATTAAAGTGTAATAATGAGAATTGATATTATAGTTGGTTCAAAAGAAAGGTTTAGTTATTTTTTTGGATTATAATTAGAAATTCCAAGATAAATCATTTGGGATAATACTAACTATTAGAAGACATTCCAAAATTTTGGTATGTATATGGAAATTTTTTTATCATTAAAAAACATTGTATGGATAAATAAAGTGTATGTGGTTCTAGAACATCTGTACTTTTGGGTATCAACTCTGACATGATATGTTGGGCATGATAGTGTATAGCCTGGTACAAAAAATGGGAGTTCTGAACATAGTTTGAATATATTAGGGGATATGATATGGAAAATTTATAATCTCATTATGAATAATTATTAATGGAACCACGAAAATATCATTAATATTTATATGTTAGAAAAAATATCATTGATAACATATATTAAAGCCTATAAATTCATATGTTAATGAAATAAAAGTAATTTATAATTTAACCCATTAATTTCATTAAATTCACTTTTTTGTGTTAATTGTTAAAAATTAATCATCCCTAATTATTCTTTTATTATAGTCAATTTCTTGGAATGGGAGGAATCAGGTATAGAGTCAATGTGATGGGTAGTGTGATGATATCCCCAATGGGATTCCAAGTGTAATGGGAGGAGTAATCCAAAACATTATAATGATACTCTATATAGTTAATCAGGTTTTGAGTAGAATACTAGATAATTTTGAGCACCCAAATCCTTTTAAAAATGAACAATATGCAATTGTGAGCATTATGAGACAAAGGCCTATGAAATTCAATTGACCATAAGATCCCTTAATCAGGGAATAATTGATCAACACCATTTAGTATATCATGTACTTTCTTTGATGTTCTGAAAAAGATAAGGTTATGTGGGATATTTAATATATGGTGGGAGAAGATAATTAGTGGTGGACATTAATAAATAAAAAAATAAAAAAAAATATCGACAAAATTTGATAGAAGGAATTCAATAAAATATATTTCAATAAATAATTGCTTTGCACTCTCTGAGAAATTGGAAATGGATTTCCATTCCCTCAAGAAAAAAGATGATGAATATATAGGTAGTAGGAAGAAAACATTAGAAGAAATGCCTGATATGCATATTTCATTTTATTTTTCCACCTAAATAATATGAAGATGAATATTTTGGTTGTCAATAAACATGTCTATGAAAATCCCTGGTGATCCGTGAGTTTGATAGTTATGAGAATCTTGTTTGATTCTCCCTCATATATGAAAATGGGATTAGGGAATCTCATGGGTTTAATGATTTAAAGAAGTAGAAAGTTGAGTTTAATTTTTGTGGTCTTATGAAGAAATGTAATAGTGCCATTATATTTCAAAAACCCACATTTCAATGGTGAGGAAAGAAGCACCACCAAACATTAATTTGGGGGAAGAGGAAATTCATTAGGTGTAGGGATGAATGAAACCTAAATATAGATTTTGGATAAGAGATACCCACTAATGTGATGGAGGAAATAAATTCACCATGCACACCACAAGACATTTTTCATTACTTAAACGACATTTAAGCTTCTAACATTTCAAACAAATACACTAAGAATGGTGTTTTTAGAGACAACCAAAAATATTAAAGGAATTAAATACAAGTAATTTCCATCACAATCACTAAGGTGGATCCCAAAAATGATGTGGTGACAGGTAGACTAGGTATTTATTCAAGGATAGATAAAATACATTTTAATTTTAGTGCAATGCATTACTTCATAAAATGAGTGTTTACTAAATCTATTCAAACAACCCTACAAAGCGAAAAAGTATAGTTATTAGTGTAGATGGCCAATGAGAAAATTATTTCATCACAAATATATAACTTCTCCCCAATAATAATTTGTAGGCTGAACTTCATAATGAACATTTTCTTACTCTGTTTGGAAGTGTTTGATATAATTATAGGTAGGGAATTGTTTTTCCTATATAAATCCATCATGAATTGTCATGAGAAGGAATTCACCCTCAATATTAAAAACTATCCTCTAATTTAGTACTTGTGTAAAGTTAAGGGTGAATATTTTTTTGTACCAATATCATGATAATTGATATTATTTCCCTATGAGAAAGTGTATCGTGCTCAAATTATTGATTCTAAGTAATTAATCATCCTCAAATACATTCCTATTATAATGGAATACAATGATGAATTTCTCGAGGAATATTGTGTTCATCCTCCTAGATGGGAGGTTGACATTTCAGTTGAGCTTATACCTAAGGAATTGCCATCATCAACGAATTTTTATATAATGGTTATTATACAACTTGTGGAGCTAGATTAATTACTATAGGGGAATCTAGATAAATTTTTTATATGACCTATTTCATCACAATGGTGTTCACTGGTCTTCTTTTTCAGCAATAAGGATGGGTCAAGGTTATTTTCCTTGATTATCGTGTGCTCAATAATATCATGATAATGAAAAATTATTCTCATTCAGGCACAAATAAGTTGTTCAGTTCATTACATGGAGAACAATACTTCTCCATGGTGGATCTATAGTCGAGATATTACCAAGTCATGATGATGAAGGAGGATATACCAGGGAAAAATTTTAATACAAGGTAAAGGAACCATGAGTTCATAGTAATTATATTCTAACTCACTAATTCTCTATCAATATTTAGTGTCATGATTGATATTGTCTATAGAGACTTCCGAAACAATTTTTTTATATCATTTATAGATAATATTATATTATTCTATACAACTATATAGGAGAATGAGAGAATCATGGAATTGTGATAAATACCCTGAAAATGTAAAAGAATTATGAAATGTACAAAAATAATTGCGTTTGGTTGACTTAAGTCACATTATTGGGACATATCATCACATGAAATGGGATAACTCTAGACCCCCCCAAAATAGATGGTCAAGGCCAATATGTATGATATATATTTATAATTTCCATGGATTATATAGTCATCATAATTAATTTGTGAGAAACATCTCATGATTTTCGAAACCTATAACCTAACTAGTGCATAAGAGAGTCCCTTTTTCTTATAATGATAAATTTTAAGTGACATTCAAGGGGATGAAAATGAGGATAATCAATGCCTATATTCTCACACTACCCACCAGTGGATAACACTTCATAGTATTCAATGATTCGTCTAAAAGTTATTGGGTCATGTGTTATTTTTGAATTAAAATTGCATAGCCTATGATTCAACGTAGTTGAAAGTTCATAAACATAACTAATAAACACATGATTTGGAGTTTTCTATAGTGTACATTCATTTGGATGGATTATGGAATATTCACTTCACGTATAATTGTGAAATATATATGAATCAAAAAAGTCTTAAATATATATTCACAAAAAAATAGTTGAATATTAACCAACAAAGATGGTTAGAGATGTTAAATGAATACGATATGTCAATCCAACAACATCATATTAATGATAATAAATATGAATATTCTCTATGTAGATATGAACCATCAATTCCATCATTCATGATAATTTAGACAAATAATATCTTCTAATATTTAAAAATGATGTATATAAGAATCATAAAGTAATGAACATAATTAATTCATTCAAAAATTATTTATCAAAAAATTCATCTTGAGTTATCAATGTTTTATGAATGAGATGATAAGGAAGTAAAAACAATGTATAAACAATACTAAAAGGAAAATCCTTAGAGTTTAATGTTTATGAGGAGGTGTTATTGGATTTGGTTCATGAATATGTGTACCATAAAATCCTTAGTGAAGGAAATAGTTGTTGGATGATGCACATTTCTTAACCTATTCTATTCATTATAGAAACACAATGATTCACCAAGATATGAATGAACACTACTGGTTGTAAAATGTGATGAAGAAGATAGCATAATATACGTCAAGATGTATTGTATGTCGAAAATTGAATGGAAAATTAAAAAAAATTAAAGTGATGATGATACAATTATCTATACTTTAATGTAAATGGGAGAAAATCGCCATATAAATTCTCACTATACTTCGAAAGACATCTAGAAGAAACAATGAAATATTTGATTTCATGGATCATCTTAAAAAATGGAACATTTAATTCTGAGTAGAGAGGGTATCTCACTAGATCAAATTTCATGGATATACATCAATGAGGGGGTAAAGCTATATAGGTTACAACTATTAATTGAATCTGATCAAGATTTGTGACTTGACATTGAGTTTTGGTAAATTATCAAACATTTTATATACACTAAGATGATTTGTATTATATACATTCATCCTCAAACTGGAGGCTAGTTTGAGTGGGATTTTGAGAGATTGGAAATCATTTTTAAATCGTTTTCTATGAACATAAATGGATGATGGAACCAATATCTCTCTCTATTAGAGTTCTCATACAAAAAAATTTTCCACTCATGAATCCCAATTTCCTCATATGAATCCATTAGTGTAAATAGGTTAAGAACATATAAAAATTAGGGTGTGGTTAGTGAATGGAAATTATTCTTTGCTGAAATGGTCTTAGAAACATAGATAAATGTGAAGTCCATTAAGTATCACATCAATGACACTTAGGGTCGATAGAAGGACTACACTGATAATCATTAATGATAACAAGATTTTGGTGTCATATCCATGGATTTACTTCTTAGATAAAAATGTAATAATGTGATGAGATTTGAGAATAATGAAATTATTAGTCTAAGAGACATCATACCCTTTGAGATCCTTGATCACGTTGGGGTAGTGGCCTACTAACTTTCTCTCCCATATAACAAATCTAATGTACCTGATGTATTCTATGTATCTATCTTGTGAAATTACATACTATAACCCTTGCATTCTCTCAGCTTGAAGTGGTACCATTACACATTGATATATCATGTGAGGAGTATCTGGTGATGATATTAGATAGTAGAGATATTTTTTATGAAATAAGGAAATTCTCAGGGTCCTTGGGTTTTTGAAAAAAAAAATATTGATGAAGTGACCTAGGTGTTAGAGGATGTGATTAATTAGATATACTCTTATGTGTTTTAGTGTGGGAAATGAAACATTTGAGGCAAATAATTTTTTTTGGGGGGATGACTGTAATGACATCAAATGTTATAAATAAAATCCACATTTTAATATAATTAAATGTATTAATATATAATACAACTATAAAAAACAAGAACCTTTTTTTATTATTGTAACTTTATTTTATTTAAAAAACTATCAAGTATCATTACCATTATATAAATAGTATTTGAATAGTTATCACATGATTAGTTGGAATATAGGGTTTTATCAAATCAAATTTATATAGAAAAAATGTGGTGGCCCTATCCAATTGGATATTACCCTATGATGACCTTTTTTTGGATCTTCCAAGGGGGATAGAATCATTGGGATTTGACATTGACCAATCCAGGGATGAGATCCAACAACTTAAGCTTGATTAAATTCATTTATAAGAGATGTTCAAGCTCAACTAGATCACTAACCAAACAATGTATATTGAACAACCCTATTACAGTATACCCATAGCACACATTACTCTTAGTGAATTTTCAATAGTTTTGAATCAATATGTGTCAATACCCAATCATTATGATTATGTTTATTGTTTTTAATTGAATTATTAATATATTCTCATCCTATTATGGGGACATTATAAATGATGTTTGTTTGGGTATAATATACCACAACTAGAATTTTTAGTGTAACATTAAAAATCTATTAAGCATATTTTTTTAATGAATTAATTGATTTTTGTAATGATTAATATTTTAATAAAAAAATTATTAATAGATATTATTTAACTAATATAATTTAATTTATTATTTTCAAGGAGTCAAATGAATTTTTTATAATTGTTTAAAAAACATTATTGTCATAATGAAAGTATTTCTCAAAAAATGTAGATTACTTTTAGAAACTTGAAAATGAACATACTTAATAAATATTTATATAAAATGATTGTAATTTTTCAAATAATATTGTTGACATTTTCCAATGGTTATGTTTTCATTATTTTATGAGATGGTCAATTTTTGAGTTTAAATTAATTACCATATTAATATAATTTGTGAATTATGACATCATAATGAACCAAATTATATTTAATAAATACCATAAAGGGTATCCCTATCTAAATATTGGTTTTAGCATTAAAATAATGCGACGTTTATGTTAATTTGGTCATTTTTATAATACCATTATGATTTTTTCAAAACCATTAATATATTATAATGTTTCAAAACCATTTCTTTAAGAGTATGACTAACTATCCTATAAGAAAGGTTATTAATATATTATTTTCAGAATATGAGATTATATAATAATTATAAACTCTCTCATTTGGAAAAATCAACAGGAAGAAACCATCAGATTGATTCTGTTTTATTGTTATTTTATTATGTGATGTCCATTACATAAATAATAAATAAATACCCATCTTTTTTTATATAAATCCACCCATGATCCGAGTTATCATTAAATAATATCCTTAGAGAATTTCAATTATCTACCCTACCCTCTCTATATTTCTCTTGATGTTCCCCCATGATTTCAAGAAGCCCCTCCCTCACATTTGGAGTAACACACTCAAAAAAGTGATATTTTATTTTCACATTTTCTTTTAATTATATTCTATACCTCATGTCCTTTATCATCATTTCTTTATGATGGGATATTATTTTCAATATCCAAGATACAGTAAAATCGATGTCTAACTAATGAGATAACCATTGCTATCACATCAACACATTTTTTATGTGATTTCTTTATGCTACCGAAATTTCACCATTATTTTCCATGCCAAAACAATTTTGTAGTGATAACATACTCATTTCTTATCAAGGGTATTAAAATTTAAATACTTATACCTCATTGTATTTGACTATAAATGTATGTATTAAATAGTACGAAATATTTTAATAATATATAATGATTAATAAATACATGTTTTATGATCGATGTGGCACACTAAATCATGAGAAGGAAATTAAAGTGACAAGTGATCCAAGAACTATATAGCTATATAAAGCATTGTGTAATGATTATATTAATGAACCATTATGTTAAGAAACAAATTGATCATGTTTAAATTATGAAAATTTTCCACAATGATGTCTTTATGATCAATACCTGACCGATGTTTATTATTTAGTGTTTTATGTTGTTGAAACATTTCTTAATGTTATTATTATCATCTTATATCATGACTTATCCTTCAAATTTATTATTCTCAGACCTTTTATTCCACATTAATATACCAATTATCGAACACATATCACATTCTTCTTATTATTCCATGTTTATTCCCTTATTGGAATTTATATCTCACAACTTCCTTATTTATATACCTGGGTTATACCATGCAGTTTGATGTGTAATCCTGTAAAATATGTTTTCAATAAATATTATAATTTTATTTTTTGAAATTTTAATGTAATGAACCTAATTACCAAAGAAACAATAATTATCAATAATTTGAGTTGTATTAAGTTTGATATTATGAAATTAATAATGTTTTAATTCGTAGAAATGATTATGGGTTTATTTAGGAAAGATTATAACGACCTAAACTATTATAAATAATATTCAACATGTGATTAAATTAAATGTCTTAGTATGTAATATGTTTATAGAAAATACATAAACTTTTTTGTTTTATTATGTGCTATTAGATTTAAATGATCATTATGAATCCTTAATATTGATAAAATAATAGTTGAATAGTGATCACATGATTAGTATAAATATAATGTTTTAACAAATCCAATTAATAAAAAAATTTATGGCCTCAACTAGTAGAATCGTACCCTAAGAAGACCATTTTTTTAATATTTTGATGAAGATAGAATCATTGGGAATTTCCCTTCATGAATCCCAACCTGAGATGTGACAACTTAAGAATGAGAGAAACTATTTACGAGAGAAGATCAAGCTTGTAATGATCACCACCCAAACCGCATGTGCTGAACCACCCCCTAAAATATAACAATTGTAAATTATATTATTAGGGAATTTCTGGTTATATTGAAGGTATATGTATCAATAACCTAGTTATATTATTATTCACATAAATTTTAATGAATATATTTTCATCTTATTATGGTTACATTATAAATATTTTAATTTCAATATAATAAATCACAAATAGAGTTTTTTGTGTAATATTCCAATTCAAATAAGGTTTTTAATTTGAGAATTAACGTATTATTTAATTATTGAATATTTTTTAAAATATTATTATCAAAATAATATTATTAAATATAAATGATCATATAATTTTTATGAATTCAAATGTAATTTCTATCAGGGTTCAAAAAATTTTAATTTCCAAAAGAAGAAATCATTTATTAATAAATCAAAATTTTATTTTGAAAGATTAAATTCACATATTTATAAAATTATTTATATAAAATGAATATTATTAATGGAATTAGTTCATTGAAATTATATAATGATGAATTTTTCAAATATTTAAAAGGTAGTTGAATTTTTAGGAAAAAATTAAATACTATATAAATTTTTTTTGTATTATGAAATCATAATAAACCAAAAATTTTTTATTCTATACTATATAAATGGTATAAATGAAAAAAAAAATATTTTTATTACTTATAATAATTTGATTTTATGTTTATATGAATATTTTTATAATGAAATTATGAATCCTTCAAAACATGTATTATTTTATATGGTTTTATATTAATTTGTTTATGATTTTTACACACCTCAATAAAAGTAAGATTATTATTTTATTATGATGGGAGAATGGAACTGAAATAATTGAGAAATAATTATATATGAAAAAAACTATAGGGAAAAACATTGGATAGTTTTTCTTCACATTTAATAATGTTGATTTCAACACCTAAATAGTAATGAAATCAGTGTCATTTCCTATATGACACCCCCAATATGAAATTTTACTTCGCTCAAAATTCTTATATAATATACTAACTCTTCTGAAGCCTCTCTAGATTCATCCCATTGTTCCCTTAATCTCTTAACAATCCCCTCCAATGCGTTTGGGTTTGGACAGTCATGTAAGTGATTTCTTTCGTTCTCCCCTTTATTCAACAATCTGATATACCTTATGTATTTTTCTTCATTTCAATATATTGTGATATGTTATTCCATATACCCAATATTATCCAATAAATATGTAAATTATTATATACCAACTTATCTATTACAAACCCATTTTATAAATTTTTATATGATGTTGTTATGATTTTGAAATTTCCCCACTGTTTTACAGGCCAAATAAATACTATTTTGAATTACGTACCCATTTCCTATTATGGGTATTCAAATTTATATAATTATTCATCATTGACATGGGAATAACATGTATCAATTACACACTCCATAATAATTTAATAAAATATGTTGATGAAGGATTCCATGTGGTATGATCTTTGTGGAACACCTAAGGATGAAAATGAAATGATTTTGATGGGTGCACCTAGAATTATAATGTTTTCCAATGCATTGGGTAATGTTTAGTCTCATAATACATCAGGTTTGGGTAAAGAGTAATCTTGATTCCTTTATGAGTCTTTTTCCACCATGATGTCTTGTAATTTTATTATTTACCTCTATTTATGGTGTAGTGTTTTTATTTGTGACCACATGCCCTCAAGTTTTGATTTTCATGATTATAATTCCATTTATGACCCATTGATTTAACTATTGTCTAACATTCATCATTGTGATCACTTTATTTATTTTTATATCCATTACTTGTATTTATTGATAACCCCTATCATTTACATGACCCCATGGTTTCCCATATAATTTTATGTGAAATAATGTTAATGATTTTTTCAATAAAGATGATGTTTTAATTTTTTTAATTATTATGTATTGTACTTAATTGCTAAGTAAACAGGAATTCATGATCTTTCAGGTATTCGTAAGTGTAATATTATATAATAAATTATTAATTAAATTTTAAAAAATATAAATGATGATATAAATCTTTCAATTTAACAAAATCCGAAAATAATCCAATTATATTGAACCTCCTTAAAAGTAAAATTTATAACATAGTCACAAAATCACATTTAAATCACATGATTATTTTTATGATAAATCATATGTTCCCAAAAAGTAATAACAATTTTATCCCAAATTACCAAAATATTGTAAATACTTAAGGATATTATATTCTCAATGGTTATGTCATACCGTTCATTTTATATACCCAAAAAATGTAATTGTATTATTCTAGATAATCCATTAAACCACCTGATACATATCATGGTTATATCATACCATTAATCTTACATCCCCAAGTTACCTAAATAATGTCAATATTTATGGATATTTAATCTCCAATGGTTATATAATACATATCATCTTATATCCCCAAAAAAGTAATTGTATTATTGTGGATAATACAACAAACCACATGATATATGTCATGGTTAGTAGCACCTTAACTGAATAAAATATATCCCAAAATATCCTTTTTCACCCTAATATCCCATCACATAAAACATAAAAAGGTGTGTTCAATACATTTATCTTTTGATCACCCATCAAAATATAAACCTATGATGGTATCCACAACACTGAATTCATCCTTCCATGAATAAATATTATTATCCAAATTTATCTAAGTCCTACATTGATTCGAACTATAAATACTCAGAACCATACTCTACGATATGCTTGAAAAATAATATTTATGTTTATGTTTTTGATATAGATTATTGTGGAACAACTTTTTCATTCATAATCATATAAATTCAACATGAAATATTGGATCCCTTTCATTTATAAGGACCTATTAAGATTATAGTTTATATATATATATATTAAAAACCATTTAAATTTGAAAAATATCACACAATATCCATTTCTTGAAAAAAAAATCTTTATTTAAACATAATTTATTTTATAAATGTATCTTATATATTAGGATCTCATGAATTATTAAATCTTATAAAAATCCGTAGTACCTTAAAAAAATAATTTGATAATATTGGATGAGAAAAATATATATTAAAGGGAAGTGTAGTAAAATAATGGAAACCCAATAATGCATATCAAAATCATGAGGACGTATTAGTGATTTTTAATTTTAATATGATAAATTATGTGATTAAATTATCATTTATATAAAAATTATATTTGGGTTTCTACATAATGTTTTTCATAAAAAAAATACTAATGAAATAGAAGGAAAAAATAATTATTGTGACTATTTCTATAGAAAACAAGAGATACCAAAATAATATTTTCTTAAAAATACAACTTTACAAATAAAATGGTCAAAATAATTCGATTAAAATAAATTTCCACAGGCTTACCTTGTAAAATTTGAATATTTTGATAAAACATAATTTGAATGAATAAAAATTTAATATAGGTGGCACTGGATAAAATATTATTTTAACTCTTATTAATCGAACAATATTCCTAATAAACTCCAATACTCTATTATGAGAAACTATACTAGTTGACTCCTTACATTATCCTAATGAATTGGAGAGATATATCGGGCCCATAATTTATTGGTTTATAATGAATCCTACCACCCTTGTTTTTTTAACGATTCACCCATATTTAATTTATAACAGAATATCCCATCATAAAAGATAGTACCCAATATCCATATAATTATCATAACATAATAAATCTATTTTTTATATAAATTTTTTTTACCCTATTGATAAAAATTTCCATGATGTCAAATAATCCTTCCCATTTAAAACACATTATAAAAAATAATAGAACAATAAGAAAGAATTTTTCTTGAGAAAAAAATGAAAAAATATAAGGGAATATAAATATCCAATAATAGTTATGTGAGTCTTAAAAACTATTCATGTATTATATGTTAAAATATAATATTCAATTTTCCTTATTGTCAAGTAATTATGTATAATATACGTTAAAATAGTCCTTTATAAATCCTTTAAAGAAATTAAAAAGGTTTCATAAAATGTATTTTATAAATAAATAATATGATTATAAAAATAAATATAATATAATTTTAATTATTTGGGTATAAATGAAAAGGATTCAAAAAATATATATTTAAATCATTTAAATTGCTGTTTTCTGATTAATATTTCACTAACCTCAAGACAGACTCATCGCGTACATTCTACAACATCCTGGATAAAAATAATGGAAATTATTTACATTTTTAATCATACGTTTCTTATTAATTATTCGTTATAATTTACTTATTTCAATCATATATAAAATAAAAAATAATAATAATGTTCACATTTGATGTTTTGATGATATCCTACTCATATGTCCAAAATGAATAATGTGAGTTAACTATTGTCAATGAATTCATTATTTGATCATCCACATTATAATAATAATGAAAAAACATATAATTGTTTGTAAATTAATTATACTTATTAAATCCGACCACATAATGTGATTATTGAAATGAAATATATTACAATAATGGAGTTGATAGGGTGCATGTAGGAATGTGTAACATTTTCATTTTTCAGATAGAACGATGGATATAAGGTATGATTCATTTTACCTTAAAAAAGTTTCATTTTATCTAAAAGAGGATATTATTTCATTAAATAAATTTATATATATAATCCATGTAACTTTTCATGAAGAAAAAATTATATTCCTTCATGGATGTGCTATTCAACACATATGCCCGAATGACATAATAATTTTTTGATGGAATGTAAATAATTTATATGATATAATATCTTTATAAAAATAAAAATACTTTTTTTCATATTATATATATATATATATATATATATTAATTTCTTTAATATAACCATTTTTTAATGGCTGTGATGGATAATGATTTACATTAGTTTATGAGGTTGATGTTCACCATACTCATGAATGATGGTTATATTTTCTATTTTATGGAAGAAAAATATAAATATCGGTTTTGAAAAATTTATAATAACATATGAATACATATAATATAATTTTATTATTGTTTTAGTTGGGATTAATAAAATTTTTATTGAATTCTATAGGGAAATAAACTAAAACATTCAGTTAAAACATATACCTCTTTATTGGCAAACCTCCCTTAATTTACACCGTAATATTCTGAATGGTTATATTACACACATAATATCAAATACATAATGTGGTTAGGTCAGTTAGTAAGGTATGTTATTATCTTTTGGATGATATAAAACATTCAAGAAGGTGTGATGCATAAAAAATTCATTATTCCCTTACGGAAGTGTTGGGAGTGGAAATTTAGTGATTTTCATAAAGTATTCAAATAATATAAATCAATTTTCTCTAAAAAGGGGTAAAATTTGATATATATAAAATATATAATTATTATTAGTTAAAATAATATCGTACAATACTTCTTTTTTGTATTTTTTCACCATTATCCCATTATTTTAACCCCTCATTATCCCTAAGGATGATTAAAATAAAATCAATTTTTTTACTATTTAGTGTATAATAACGTTAAAATAAAATCAAAAGTGACAATTAAATGGAAATTTTTTTATTTTATAAATCATATCCCATTCACATTAATTAATATTGAAATTTTTTAATGTTCAATTATTTTAATAAAATATCATTAATTTAAATTTTCAAACTATTCATTTTCATTAACCTTAACTCCCCAAATTTAAAAATATAATTTGAATATAAACTATAAAAATTCCAAATATTATATATATATCTATTAAAATATTGGGACACTATATCATGCCCAAAAATTATTACATTTAGACTTTCTAAAATTATTTACTTTGTTTTCAACTTCTTACACAAACACAGACATGGAGTAGCCTAGGAATTTATAGTAATAATATAATAACTAAAAATTAAAAAAAAAGATAACAATTATAAAATTTCCATTATAAACGCATCATTTTATCAAAATAATGATTACGAAACAAGAATATTTCTCACTAGAGGTACTAGAATCAACTTTTAGAGGGTGACATAATCCACCAAAAATAAACATTCTATTTATTCCTGTCACAAATCATTAATGATAACCAAAGTTATTATGATAATATATTGTAATTCCCCAAAAATATTAAAACTTTATATGATTAGAAATACATTTATCTCAAAAATTAAATAGTAATATCCAATGTTCCACATAGATCATTCATCAATTAGCTTTACATAAAATTACACGAAAATAACATGGTATTTCGAATAAAATAATCTTATAGGGTTCCAGAATTTTTGAATGTAATCTCAAATAGCATTAATCACATAATGACCCAACCATTTACAGTCTCAATGTTAACTATTCAATAAAAATATATCTACCAAAAATGTACTTATTCATCATTCATAAAATGTTTTGAATAAATAGAAAAATTCATACTTAACAGGACTTCAATCATGCCAATGGTAGGCGTTTCTCCCTTATCACCATTCAATTGTGCGTTCAAGTCATATGGACTTTCTAACCGTGATGTATTTTTATCCATTCTACAGGTTTATAATTTTTATTAGACAAAATAATTCTTATTTATTTACTATAAATGCGAGATAAAATCTCCAAAAATAACCATAAAATGTTTTAACATGAAAGGTTATCTTAGGCCATTCATTATTCATCCAAATCTATAATAACCCACAATAAACTCTAAGTCAATTTTCGTAAAAACTAGAATGTTTATCCATGTCATTATAATTATATATAAAAAACACATAATTATTCCTAAAATAACATTTTCGCATAAAAACATAAGAATTAAATATAACAAAAACACCGTAAATTTATTCCAATGTACTCATATCATCATAATATCATTAATACTTTTAAACATTTCATAATCCATTGTTCTAACATCTCACTTTTATTCTTTATTTGTAGAGATTTTAATAATTCATCATTATTCCTAATACCTCCACCGTAATTTTTAACCTTATTACATTATAATTATTTCCTATAAAAAATTATTAATCATAACTTATGATATATTTATTTCAAATAAAAAACCATGAAATCATTCATAACATTGATATAAAATTTTTAATTTTCTAATATTCAATTGTAATGGAATTAGAAATTCAAAACTAGATAATTGTATGATCTTGGTCATCACACTCATGATCCTTCTTCCTAAGACATTGATTTTAAAAATGAAGATACTCTTATAATTATAAACATTAAATTAATAACCTTAGATGAAAATCATACCCTTTTATGGAGTAAATTTAATGCATCCTTTTCCCTTGTATTATTTTTTCATTATGAAATCATTCATATCATTTATAAAATATTAACATAACATTAATATGATTTTGTATGTGTTTAATTCCACATCCTTAAAATAAATTTCATTGAATATATTTCCCTTTATGATTATTGTATCTTGAGCATCCACATGGATTAATTTCCCTCATATATGATCAATTAGATAAATCACCAACGATAAATAGTCAATCATTACCCCTAATACTTGGTTAAGGATAACCAAAAGATTTCTCTCTAGATCTCCCATTTTATTCAGTTCCCTATTAATAGAAAACCCACATATTCATTCTCATCCATTGTTACTGTGGTTCATGCTTGATCAACCCATATACAAAAACCAAAAATCATAGTGTGACCAATAAAATAACCATGACTGTTACTATAATGCTAACCATTGTGGTTATATTAACTTATAACTTATGATTAAATAACAACCATAATTATAAAGATATATAAACCATCCTTTGATACCAACTATATGTACTCCTCCTTAATGTTATGATATGCTAATATTTTTAATAGTTATTAATATTCATAATATTATGAGAAAATTTTAGCTTTTACGATTTATGGAATTATGAGATGATCATGAAAATTAAACCCATACATTAAAACTGGACCCTAATAGTCGATATACATTTACTCTACCAAACAATGTTATTTATGAAAAAACATGGTTTCAATTTATGAAAAATCATCACAATTTTTTTGTTAATCTCATCGTTGACTCTATTGTCCCATTAGTTATGTGATAATAATTTTAAAACATTATATTGTCACAAAAACGTCAGCAGGGGACATAAAAAAATTGTTATTCTTTGAATACTTATAATATATGAATATATTTTCACAAAGTTATACTTTTTACGCATAAAACATATTCCTTTTAGAATACCTAATGAAATCATATGTTTCCTATAAAAAACCATAGAAATATAAAACATAAAAATAACTTATATCATCAATTCCATATTACACTAACATATACATTTTTACTCATGACTATACTGAGACTAATCTTAGTGTATAAATTTAGAATTAATGTCATAGTATATTCTTTTAATCCATTAAGAGAAACAATATATATTAACTTGGTCTCATTACCCAATTAATTATAGAGGTATAATGAGATTATATTCCATCATTCTATCATGTAACCATCCATACTAATATAAAATTTTCTGGAAAGATAACATAATAGTAACATAGAAATCATTCATTGAATAAAAATAAAATTTCCACTTTGAAACTATATTTAATATTTTACATTGTTACTCACTCAAAAATGAGAAAAATAATTTGAAAATAATTTATTAAAATTATAAATAGATCTTAAATAATTATATATATATTAATATGATGATTTATATTCATTAATTATATGTTAAAAATTACATTCCTTATGTATATTGTAAATATATTTGAAAGGGGTAACTTTAAAATTGGCTTTTGAATGAAAATATCTAACATTGAGTCTGACTCATCGTATAAAATATTAATCATCCATATTAATAAACATAGGATTATTATTTACATTATTGAGAAACATAATAATGTTTATTATTCCTATTATATTACTTATTATCACTTTATAACCATTAATTGAATATTAAAGTACATGTTAGACGTTTTGAAGATATTCAGTACTTGAGCCCAAAATTAATTTTGTATGAAGATAATAGTAAATGTATAATAGGTAAATCATATCCATAATTATATTCATGGTTTAATAATAACTTTATAAATATTTTATTCTTTTTTATCTTACCCTTTTTTATAGATATGATAAATGAGAAATGTTATAATCATGGAGATGGTAGGCTGCACGTACGCATGAGTAATGTTTACATTTTTCAATGATCATTGTATAAAGAAGTTAATTATTAATATACCCATAAATAATGATATTAATATATTCCATACACTATTAATAATTTAAAAATAATTTTTAATCATTTAGTTGATATTGTAATGACAAACAAATCACATCACTTCATGGAGGTGTTAGTTCACCAGTATGCCCGAACGAGGTTATCAATTTTATGTGAATGGAAGGGTATGAACATAAATGATTTATTATACATTAATAATTATAAATATTTGATGAATATAATATATAAAAAATAATTCCATAATTATAAACAATCATGATATCCTATGGTAGAAAATGAATTATTTTGGTTCGATATGTGGTAGTTTGTCATACAACTAACGAATAATTATTTTCCGACTTGATGACTGTGAAGTTGTATTTATGTGATCATATTATCATAATAAAATCTCTCAATATTTAGGAAATTTTATTTGTTATTTTATCATTTTTTAATAATATTCCAACGATGTTGAAGAATAATTAAAATAGAAATAATTGATTAAAAATTAAAACTACTTCAGATGAACTCCTTTGAATAACAACTTAACAACAAAAATGAGGATTAAATGCCTAAATTAAATCTCAGTGAATGTGGGATAGATTCTGAAGATATATTTGGGAATATATTTTATAAACCAAATAGGTTTCATAATTTAATATGAAGATAAGAATAGGTTCCCTTTTATGGGATATGAGAGGGGAACTATTAGAAACCTTAAAAATATTAAATAAATAAAAATTAAATTTTTTTTCCAAATGGATCCAAAATAAGATATTTAAAATATAGTACGTGGATGGGTCTAAATCCAACAATCCAATGAATACTATAAAATATTTCATTTTATTTTTATCTGTATCTTATTGTTTTAACCCTTATTTAACCTCTATAAGTCTTAGTGTGATATCATGTAATTTACACATTCATCGTTAATATAATTTATATTATATGGAAAACTACTAATAAATTTTCCATTCAAGACTTTTAATTATTTTATAAAATATTAGAATTTTTTTTTATTTTTTTAATAGATACCATTTAATAAAATATAATTTATTATAAAATTTCATTATTGTCAATTTTGACACTATTAATTATTTTTTATTAAAAAACATTACAATTATATAAATACAAACCAGGAGATGGAACAATATCTCTAACATTTCAAGGTAATGTAAATAATTAGTTTATGTCATTAGTTGATTCAAATTTTATTTAATTTATTATATTAAATAACATTTATTTAATATTTATATTAAAGAAACAATTGTTCTATCATCTTTCTCTATACATCTAATATAATTTTTTCCTCCTTAAAATTTTAAAATTTATTATCATGATAATTAGAAAAGTTTTATATTCCAATATAATATTTATAATTTATTATATCTTCTTTATAAGTCCATGTTAAAAATATTTCCCATGTAAAGAAAAAAAGATTGACAATATTTCCTTTTCATTGAATAAAATACTATAATTTTCAGAGATTCATCCTAGTGGCTCCAAGAGAGCACAAAATATTCCCATGGAGGATTTTGGTCAATAATCACTCATCTAATAAAATTATGACCACTATTAGTATAAATTTATTATATTTGTAAATATATATTTTACCCATAATTACTTGATTTACCCTTAAAGATGGAAATAAAATTTACCAAAGATACTATTCATAGTTGTCCTATAGCATCCAAAAACACAAACCATGTGTATTGATAAGTTATAATTACTTTTGTTTGAATAACTAAAAAAACCTATTTCTCATGAGAGTGTAATAATATGGTTTTATATTATATGAGAATGGAACCAATTAAAATACACAAGTGGATACAAGACTTTTCATTTAAATAAAAACACCGTAGAACTTACAACACACCGTAATCAAAAGATTAATCATGCTATCCAAAATTACCTATTAAGAACCCTATCAATATTATAGGGATAAAACATAAAACAATTATAGCCCAAAATAAATAATATGGGTCCTTAGAATTCATCATAATGAACAGAAGAATGGATGAAGGCACTGCGACCACACTAATCACCAATGATATGACGTGAAACATCTTCTTCAATCAGCATGTGTGTTAGGACACCCTATGTCTTGGATTTATAAGACACTAATGTGAATGTTGCTTTGGGAAACCATGGAACTCTATAGGCTATAAATATATTTGTTAGCCTCATTGGACAACTAATTGAATAATTATAATAATATTATAGTCCACCTTGGGATTAGGTTATAGATTGGAAACAAATTATAAAACTACTCCTAACCATGAACATTAAAAAAGAATAATAGAATGTTTTCAATTATTGGTTGGTGTTTTTAAAATTTAATAAGGAATTCAAAATATTTTTCAATTAATGAAAATATATTGTAAAGATTTTTATTCATAGTTTTTAAGTTATTTTTAATTTCATTTAAAAAATCTATATTCTTGACTTAGTTTGACTACTATAAGTACAAATGATGTTATGAGGTTATGTCAAATTTCAATTCACCTTAAAGCTTTGGTGCAATAAATAACTCTAGAAATATTATTTTACAAGGTATTTTTAGGTTTCCATTATTCCTTCTTCAAGCATAAATAAAAAAAACCACGTTTGAAAAAGGAAATTTCTATAGAGTATTATTTACCATAAGACATCATATATATATATTCTCTTAGGGATAATTTTTTTTAAAAAAAATTAGACCCACTAAGTCCAACCCTTATGGATGGGCTGAGGGACGCAGCTCAAGCTGCGTAGCTGAGCCTAGCCCACAGCCCAAGCCTAAGCAAGCCAGAGATCAGGCATAGGTCTCCTCTGGGGTGCACAAGAGAATGGGAGCGAGAACACAAGCGCACAGTGTGGAAACAATGTTGCGGTGTGCATGGGTAGGCTGAAGCCTATGGCAGGGAACGATAGCCAGTGTGTGAGGCCCCATGTGTCAATGATTTGTGTTTTCTGAAACAAGGATCGGAGGCTGAGGCTTATAAAGGAGGTACAAACATCACACTAATTCGATGTGGGACACATTTTTTCAGACGAAACATGATCTGGGCCATTGGATCATGTCGCATGCGATCTGGGCCGTTGATTTTGATCCCACATTCGAACTTCAGTAGCCACAACGTATCACCTGGTTTTTGTGGTTCGTTTGATCTGGCACAATCTAACAGTGGTCATTTGAAGTTTTTGAAAAATGCAGCATCAATCCCGTGTCTTCCAATTAGACTCGGATTTACTATGAGTCGTCCATTACCTTTATGTAACTACGGACACATATCGACCCTTAAAACCGAGACCAAACTGATCTTGGTCGTCGAAATTCCTCATGATTTGTTCCAATGGTGCTATATTTTTCTTCACGCGGCGTGCTATACACCAGTACCCTACTTACCATTTGCACCATTTTTTCTTCACTATTATTTCCGTTGGACCCTCCACTCACACGGTTTCAATGGATATATTTCTCCCTATTATTTTTTATAAGCCATGTATGCCTCATTTCCCTCTCTCTTTATATCTAACTAGTTCTGGACCGTGCAATAGCATAGATTATTCGATTAATGATTTTTCTTTTAATAAGAATTAATAATTATAATTGTTGAGAAGAAACAATAATGTTGACTAAAAAGCGAAGGGCTTGATTAATTGTTTTACTTTTAAGAATAATATGTATTTATAAAACTTGAGATGAAACAATAATAATGACTAAAGAGTGAAACTCAAATCCATCATAAGACAGTGATTGTAAAAATAAAACCGACGAATGTGAAAATGACTAAAATAAATATGGTAAGTTTATAAAATCTTGAGAACAAAAACTAATGGAAATCAGTCCAGCAAAATGAAAAAAATAAAAAATGAGAAGAATGAAAACATGGATTTCCCAGTCATTGTTTTGAAGAGCAGTTCAACTGTAGAGGTGTTGATATCCTGTTTGGAAATCATGGACTTTCTCCAAACCATGATTTGAAGATATCCACCTGAAAATGGAAATAAAATTATGAAATGTATTAAAAAAATTTACACCATAACGATGTTAGTGGGTTACTCATGATGGAAGAAAATGGAGTTATGACTAAAGACAACGAAAATAGAAGAATCTAGAATGGGGGAGGTGATGTTCAGAAGGTGTGAAATTTACAAATATGTTGAAAGAATTTGAACTAAAAAATTACTACTATAAATATGACAACCTCTCAGAGCCTTGCTCGTCCCCTTCCCCTCTGTCCAGCACCCCCTCCCCCTTCCCAGCCCCCTCCCCTTACCCAGCCCCATGACCAGCTCCCCCCCCCACCTACCCCTACCCAACTCCATCCCCCCTTACCCATGCCCATCACGTCCCCTTTGCCCAGCCGCCTCCCCCCACCCAGCCCCCCTTCCCATGCCCAGCCACCTCCCCATCCCCCTGCCCAGCCCCCTCCAACTGCCTAGCTCCCTCCCTCCACTGGTCGTTGCCCATCCCCCTCCCCCTACCTAGCTTCACCCTCCTCCTGCCTCTGTCCAGCTACCCCCTACCCCTTCCCAGCATCCCCCCCCCCTCCCCTCCCCCTGGCCCTGCAAAGCTCGCCCCGTCCCTCTGCCCAGCTCCCCCACCTCCCCCAGCCCCTGCCCCAGCTAAGCTCCCCCTCCCACTTCCCTTGCAAAACTCCCCCCCCCTCCCCCTACCCAGCTCCCCCCAGCCCCTGCCCACCCCCCCCCCCCTCCACTTTCCCAACTCCCCCCTCCCCCTGCCCCTGCCCCTACCCCAGCCCCTGCCCCAGCCCCAGCCACAGCCCCAGCCTCTGCCCCAGCCCCTACCCAGCTCCCCCACCCTCCCCCTGCCCAGCTCCAACCTTCCCCCTTGCCACTGCCCATCCCCACCCCCTGGCCACCCCCACTAAAACGAGCCCTTAGAAAAGAAGTGGAAAGGTGACTAAATTTAAAAAAACAAACAACAGGAAGAGATATACAAATCAGTTACAATTAATTCATTGGATGGTTATTCATGAATCTTTAAACAATTAAGATTGATGCAAGAGCAAGAGTAAATATTTGGTATACCTCAATAATCTGCCATGGCCAAAACTGGGAAGCACCTCCACAACCGAGCTGCAGTCCCAGGATGAACAGAAAGATATGTTAGAAATACAAGATAGTGGTAGGTAAAATTTAAATAGAAAGAGAGACTTCTAAGAAATCATTATAACAGATGGAAAATTATATGAATAAATTAAAAGGAATAAAATATAACCCCTCCCCTTCCCCCTCCCCTCTGCCCAGACCCCCTCCCCCTACCCAGCCCCCCTTCCCATGCCATGCCCCCTCCCCGTCCCCCTGCCCCGCACCCTCCCACTACCCAACTCCCTCCCTCCACTAGCCCCTGCCTAGCCCCCTCCCCTTTCCCAGCTCCCCCCAACCCCTGCCTCTATCCAGCTACCCCCTCCCCTACCCCTGCCCATCTCCCCCCACCTCGCCTCTCCCCCTGGCCCTGGAAAGCTCGCCCCCTCCCTCTACCCTACTCCCCCACCTCCCCCAGCACATGACCCTGCTGAGCTCCCCCCCCCCCTCCTACTGCCCCTACCCAGCTCCCCCTCCCCCTGACCAGTTCCCCAGCCCCTGCACAACTCCCCCCCTCCACCTGCCCAACTCCCCCCCCCTCCCCCCTGCCCCTTCCCCCTGCCCCATCCCCTGCCCCAGACCCAGCCCTTGCCCCAGCCCCAGCCCCTACCCAGCTCCCCCCACCCTCCCCCTACCCAGCTCCATCCCTCCCACTTCCCCGTGCCCATCCCCTCCCCCCTGGCCACCCCCACTAAAATGTCCCCTTATAAATGTAGTGGAAAGCTGTTTAAATTTAAAAAAAAAAGAACCACATGAAGAGAGGTCCAAATCAGTTACAATTAATTCCCAGGATGGTTAATCATGAATCTTTAAACAGTGAACACAGATGCAAGAGCATGAGTAAATATTTGGTATACCTCAATAATCAGCCATGACCTAAACTGGGAAGCACCTCAACAATCGAGCTGCAATCCCAGTCCGAACAGAAAGATATGTTAGAAAGACAAGATAGTGGTAGGTAATATTTAAACAGAAAGAGAAACTTCTAAGAAATCATTATAACACTAGAAATATTATATGACTAAATGAAAATGAATAAAATATAACCCCTCCCCTTCCCCCTCCCCTCTGCCAAGCCCCCTCCCCCTGCCCATCCCCCCTTCCCATGCCCATCCCCCTCCCTGTCCCCCTGCCCAGCCCCCTCCCACTGCCCAGCTCCCTCCCTCCACTGGCCCCTACCCGGCACCATCCCCCTCCCCCTGCCCCCCTCCTATTTCCTCTGTCCAGCTACGCCCCCCTCCCCTGCCCAGCTTCCCCCCCTCCCCCTGTAACTGCCAAGCTATCCCCCTCCCTTTTCCCAGCTCCCCCACCTCCCCCAGCCCTTGACCAGCTCCCCCCCTCCCCCTGCCCAGCTCCCCGCCTCCACCTCTCCCTGCCGAGACCCCCTCCCCCACCCCCACCAGACCCCTCCCCTACAAGCCCCCTGCCCAGCCCCGCCCCCTGCCCACCCCCACTTAAAATTTATGATGTTAAACTGTAGTGGGTAAACAGAAAATAATATCATAAAAATCATGTACATTTTGACAGCAGAGGAGCATTGGAAGACCGCAATACCATCAATACCATGGTGTTGATTAACTGTATGTAAACATGATCTTGTACAATCGTCTCATTTATAGAGGCTTTCAGTACAATTTCTAAAAACATGAGACTTTCATGACGTAGTTACTATTTCAGTACTTAATGACAATTTTACATTTAGTAAGTCATGTACACCATTTAGTATTACCTTTCATATATGTTGTACATATCAGTCAATGATTTCTTCTTTGTCTATTAATTTGTCAATCATTCGGGCTGCCACATTTTTTTCTTGACTTGCACTACCGACACATTCAGGTGAGATATGATGAGATTGCTCAGTAAGATCATCATTTAGGAATTCAGTCAGTAGGTTTATCTGCATATAAAACATAACTAAAAGATGCATCAGATGAAAGAGCAATAACAATGTAGGTTTAAAATAAAGAATTATAATGAAAATTATAAGGAAGAAAATATATATATTCCTGAATAGTTGATGATACCGCATACGATTTTTCAAATATTTAGTTATCCTTTGCACAGAGTCGAAATGCATCGACACTCTGATGATAATATTATAGAACAATATAGCATTATTCCAGTTGCATGTTCTTTACACGGAGGGATGTATTGAATGTTATAATGGGTTATATTATACTTTATTATGTTCTTCAACACTACTTACATTTTTACAACCTATGCTTTGACGATTATGTATATAAATAATAATAATAATAACTTTGTGCAATCTGTTCATATTAAAGAAAACAGGAAAATGTAATAGAATATACCTGAAAATATGTGAAGTTTTTATTGAACATGGTGATGTAGTTTTTATTTTCAGTAATGAAAATTACCTTGTATGAGTTTTGTTCAACTGAACGATGATGATTTTGTATATTAAAATTCGACACTTTAATAGACAGGAGAACCTTTTTTGATTTGAAAATATTCAATTCGGAAGGAAAACCGTACTCATCATCAGCCTTATTTAAAAAAGAAAGTAGTTGTTAGTTTAAATGAAGTGAACATATTTTTTCATAATGCTAGCTTATTACGTGGTAGTACCTGAATCAAATAATCTCGCAGATCTGAAGCAGTTTTCCCCACAAATTGCATTACTTGTATATCGAATTGGACAACTAACAAGTAGTCTGTGTTATCTCTCACAAGCAACTGCACTCTAGATCTGTTGATTTGTAAATATGAAATAACTAAAATTAATTACTGCTGATATATAAAATAATTAATAAACCGTTAAGCATAAGAACAAATAATAACCTTAGAATGGTGAAAGTTACAGATATTTTTCAATTGTTACACTTAATTTTCCAATCATCAACATGCACTTTTTTCATGCAAGAATTGCATGGTTCATAGAACCAATTGTGAGTTGTTTGAATTTTCATTATGGTAACTGAAATAGAGCACTTTGTAGGCTATCCGACATTGAGAAAAATGTAGATTATGAATTAATACTGTGCTGTACTGGTACACCCAGATTAAGAAACTGTATGAAATTAATTGTTAATTTTCAATATATTACATACCTGATCACAATTATTCACTTCAGAACGGGTTTTTTTATTTTCCAAAAATAGAAATGGTGTAGGGGAAGAAGATGGGTTAGTTGATGTTGGACTTCGATTCTATGAATCCATTATAAACATACATCCAAATATTGAAAAATTCAACTCAAATGTCAAAAATAATATGTACATATATCATATAGAAATCTGTGAACATCATATAAACAATTCAGAATTAAATATAGTATGAAGGGAACATTTTTCTGAATGATTCAAAATCATCGATATCAAGATTGAAAATGATTTTCGTCGCATTAATGGAAGTTTTAAGTATGATACAGTCTGAATAAGGTTTTAAAACAATCTTAGTTGGAATACTGGGTTAAAAATCATTAAAGAATTGAAAAAACGAAAGGGAAATAAGGAATTATGTTATTAGAGAGCATATAATTCAATTTCTTTACTCTGAAAATTTGCAATATTAAAACAATTGGTGAACTAATATTTTCTTCCAAGTATGACAACATCTGGTTAGCATAGTCACCCAATAAACTACATTTAATTTGTAACCCACTACCCAAAAAATATGTACCACATGATGTTAAATCTAAATTGCAGGGAAGAGAAATTAAAAGGCCATAATAACTATCCTTTCATCCTGTAATACAATTTACATCCTCGAATTGGAACTACACAATGCCTCAGGAGGATGTGAGAAAAGTAAGTATCCAATAATTTCTAAGACAGATTACAAAATAGAAAAAGCATGATAATGTTAGATAATAGTTTATAAAATCATTCCATAATATTCTCTATTGATCAATACAGAATATTTTAAAGAATTAAACTTAGGTGTCAGGAATCTTAAGAAACATCTACCTATTAAATGTTGCTCTGGAACCCTTTTCTGAATTATGTATTCGAAGGTAGTAAAATCGAAACAGAAATGTGGCAGCGGCGCATCACAAGGCCGGACATGCATTGTTGATGTGAATAGTAATTGACATGCATGTCTACTTCCTAAGTATGTAACTTTATTAATCGCTATCTGACAGTTCTGTATGAAATAGCACATGACTTCATGCAATAGATTTCTGAACATAGATAGAATTTGACGCCCAGTAACTGTATAATGTATCTATTTTTTCTGCAGAAATAAAGATCTAATAATGTCAAAAATATAAAGACATATCAAAGTAGTTGATAAATTTTTCCTATATTTGAAATGATAATATAAGTGAATCAATAGAAATATAATGTGTAGTCTAGTATTAATTTAAAATTCACCTATAAATCATCCAGAATTATATCAATCGCAACAACATCATTGGAGTACCTAGATGTTGTGTTGGGCCACAAATTCATAATACGCACTTGTATCTTCAATGTCTCGTCGGAATCAAGTGTGATATCATTCAAAGGGGTAATAGATCGCGAAATCTTGGTAATAATGCGATGTATTTTCTGTAGAAAGATACATAATCAGATATATTGAGATTCATAAAATCATACAGAAATAAGCTGAGTAGACCAAAAAAATGACAATTTAACATATACATTGACATATACCTAAAAAAATCTATCAAATCTTTCTTTATAGACAATATTTTGCGTTGATTCACGAGTTATGGAATTATTATTACCAACTACTATTTTCAAACCTAATGGTGATGTGACTCTAGATAGAGAAACATATAATTGACCGTGACAAAACACAGGTTTTTGAAGATATATCCCAATAGTAGAAAGTGATTGTGCTTGAATTTTGTTAATAGTCATAGCATAAGAAACAGTCAATGGATATTGTCTTCTTTGCAGTTTGAAAGGCCATTGATAGTCAGAGTTTGTCATATTTAATCTTGGAATGATAGCAAGATATCCTGAATTACAACCACACATTATTCTTGCTTCGATGACATGATCTGCCAAATGCGTGATAATCAAGCGAGTCCCATTACACAATCCCATAGAATGATCTTCATTTCGAAGCAACATGACAGGTACTCCAATTTTGAGTGTAATCTTATGGGAATCCATCCCTAAAACATAATCCCATTTAACATATCATAAGTGTAAATGTTTTCTGGCCTATCGGTATCAAAACATGCATCACAAACTGAATCTGAGCTGAAATAATCTTTGCATTCGGAACAGGTGAGGGACATCATGTATGCATTTACTTCTTCAACAATATCCCGAGTTAGAGCTAAGATGGCATGATATTTAAGATAATTAATATCAACATGGTTACTCATCATGTTGGGATTAGTATGCTCAACAACTGCACAAATATGATCTGTAGTCCAAGCAATAAGATATGCAGATGGGATTGGAATTAAAGATTCAACATCATTTGGTTTTTCAATGCGACCTTCACCAATATCTAAATTCAATTTGGAAAATTGCAGAATCTCATCTGAAACTGTAGAATAATTGGAAAAAAATCGCATGGTCCTTGTCAGTTTCAGAACATGATGATGTTGCCTTAAATATGAAGAAGCTATACTTGAACAAACTATATCATTTCTGTTTCCACCTGGTACGACAGGTAGTATTTTCCTAAAATCCCCACCCAGCACAACTTTTATTCCACTGAATGGAAATGTTGAATCATTCTCATTTTTTATTGACATTATATCTTTTAAAGTATGATCAAGGGATTCAAAGCAATGCTTATGAGTCATCAGTGCCTCATCCCAAATAATTAGCTTTTTTAATAGTAGAAGATTTGCGACATCACTACCTTGGTGAATATTGAAAACAGAATTTTCAGAAATATATATAGGAATTCAAAATTTATAATGTTTCTTCCTTCCACCAGGTTGCAGTAATGATGCAATTCCACTGGATGAAACTAACATAACGATATTACCTTCGGACCGTAGTAAAGTTGTCAATACATTCCATATGGAAGTCTTTCCTTTTCCTTCATGACCATGCAAGAAAAAGAAACTGCCGGCGAATGCAGTTAACGAAGACATAATTGTAGTCATCACGTCATTTTGTTCATCAGTAAGATGACTTTTCAAATACATATACTCATTCTGAATACTGTCTCTATTATGATTTAGTTCATCATCTACTAAATGATTTTGTTGAGAGACAATATCAAAATCTGGAACCAGCATTGGTGGAAAAGCATGAAGAGATCGACCATTCCAATGAAGTATATTCTCTATTTTAAGCAAAGCATACATTTGTTTTTGATGATCCATGAGTGTCAAATCTATATATAATCATGGAATATTGTTATTCATGTAGTATAATGGATTCATAAAAATGTAAAATTTCAATGATCCAACAGCTACATAGATCACATAGTATATATCGAGAAATTTGACAACACAAACCTAGAATTTGAAACCTATTTTGTTGCGCATAGAGGATGTCTTCACTGAGGATCTCCCATGTTTCATTCCACACAATTTCTAGGCGGGACATATTACTTGAGAACAAAATGCTGGAAAATAGTATGCGCATAGACTTTCTTGTAGCCCATGTTGACACCTCCTTTATTGCTTCAATAAATTCTATGTCATCAGCCAGAAGTCCCAATGCAGAACATGCTTCATGAGAGGTACCATGGATAAAATTGTTCACAGTTCTAATACTTTCAAAAAAGTTTCACCTCTAATATTTGTGAGCATTAATCGTAGGTAATAAAGATCTCCAATTTTCGGTGGCACATAATAATGTCTACCAATACTGAACCCATGCTTTCTTGGACACCATATTTTTTTCTCGTTGGTGGAATAGAAATCTATTTGGATATTCTGCGAATGAGAGACACCTTATTTCAGGGTAAGCAATATTAGCTTGAAACAAAGCCATAAGCATTGAATCAGAAATATTACTCTTACTCAGCACATCCTTGGTATGATCAATGTCAGTGTACGTAACAATATTCTGTCCTGGTAAATGGAAATGTAACCTTTCAACCCGAGGATATCTATAGTGGATATAATAGGAAAATATCCTCCAAGAATCCTACCAAGGAGAGATGTACCAGCAATCATAATACATTTTAATATCATCAACATTATTTCCTAACTGTGCTGCACCGTTTGTTTCATACAACGCTTCTGTTACACGATCATTACCTTTGCTAATATAATTAAACAAATATTTGATGGAAGTTGATTGATTTCAAATTTCTATATTCAGATGATCTTGATACTTCATTAGAAATAAAGGAATATACGGTACAACAAACCAATTATCCAATGGGACACCATTTTTCACGATCGTGTTTCCATTATTTCGTCATCGGTATAGAACATACCCATCATCATCAACTATTGTAATTTCAACAAATTGGTTTTTAAAAAATTTAGTACACTTTCCATTTTTCATACAAGGTGACCGACGATTTTCATTACCACAAGGTCCATGCATCATAAACTTCTTAACATCCTCATGAAGTTTTTGGGAAGTCACATTTGTTTGGAACATCAGCAGAAACACATTTGTCAATGCTGGCAGGAGTACCTACTTTGCTCTCTCTACATTAAAATAGCAAATTTTGTACATGAGGCAGTCCTCGTTTCTAAAATTCCACTGTACAAAAAACTGAATAGAATGTAATGATATAAATGACATTGTTCAACAACATATCCAGTAGTTAAGATAAAGTCTGTATTATAAAATAATATGTATTAAAGCAGGTACCTACTCGTGACTTTCCAAAGAAACATCTGTCTCGTAAGCCTTTCATCAACTGGTAAACCTTAATATTGAAAATTCTGGATAAAATATTCAGACAATCTGAAGGCCAAAGGATGTTAGATGATACAAATTATGTGATCTCATGCCATAGTGGATTGCATGTAAACGTCAAAAACAAAGCTGGATATCCTGCCCAATTGCATATTGACATAACATCTTGGTAGTTTTGAATCATATATCTGGGACCACCAGTAAATGAAGATGGTAAAATGATACGATTCCCACATGAAGACCCATCACGGTCACCTCGTAGAAAATCATCATGCAACCCATTGTACAACTCAACCCTCAAGCGTTTTTGATTGAAGCGATTGAAGGATAGTCTCTGAGACTCTATCATTGTATATGCATCAACAATAAACTATTGCAACAGTCTTCTCGAAAATTGTAATATTGACCTATCACTCGAACGACACTGTAAGTGATAGGAGAAGTATTCATGCACTGTAACTTTCCAAGCCTTTTTACATGAACTCATAGGTGTAGATCTATGTGAAATGTTTTCAACGTATCCATCCTGAAATTTTTTATAATAAGTGGATATTTCAATGGAAGGTACAAGGGATGATGCTCATCAATCCGTTGCAAATCACCACTTATGCTCTGAATAATAATATCTCTGTCACAGTTGAGATCTTCAATGTCTCCGACAATAAGAATCGCAATCTCAGAAGCTATAGGCAAGTTTTATGTCGTTGCATCTGTTTGTCTTCTCTTGAGAAGACGCAAATTTAAGTTTGCATGTTCTTGATGATAAAGAACATCCTTTGCACATCTGAACTGATGAGCTAAAACATTTGTTTCATGTAGAATATTTTGTAAGATGACAACAACATTATAATTGACTGTTGTGTTTGAATCTTCTATGTCATAACTGCAAAGTTAATTAAGTTACGAATGAAGTGAAAATATGACAATCACATAAATGTGGTAAACGACATATTAAATTTTACCTGACATTCAGAATCCTATTTTGAGACTCGTTTGCGGCATCGTAAACATATAATTGGGAAAACCTAGACGGTTGTCCCTGAGGAGGACACAAACTACCTATGCAATGGTAGTTTTTTCCATTCAATATGAATATAGTTGGAGCTCTTCCATCATTGAATGATTTGTCAACCTTTCCACCCATTGACGTGAATGCAAACATATAATTGTAAATATGCATATATTCCTGGAATCCTCTTGCCTCCACAATGTTTTGATCAAAGACCAACGTTTGAAGGTATGGAGGGAAGGACAGTAGTAATTGCAAAGAGACATTACCAACCACACATCATATAGAAAATTGTGGGTTATCTTTGGTGTTGCATTTAATATTTCTCTCATCGAACCAAAATATAGAACTATAGTGTTGACAAAAATTATAGGGATCTCCACTATTCAAATATTCTGTAGGTGAATAATGGTTAAATGAATGGTGTTAAAAAAATTGGAATTATAAATTTTGTAACACCATCAGGACCTAAAAAACAGTAGTTTATGATATGAATAGTACGGTGACCTGCAGCTTCTGCAAGTTGAATTTGATGCATGCTTTTTGCAGCAATTTTTTCATTTAGTTAGTAAGAAAATTCATACGAAATTCATGTTTAGTAACAAATTTTTACGTATTTGTTCAAACTTGAAAACACTCTCCGATGATTAAATGTAGCATTGATTTCACCAGTTGTAACATCTTTTTCTGAAATGACATGTGTCAATTTAGATGACACATATTTTCCATGTCTAAATAATGCATTAAAATTACACTAAAATTAAGATTCAAAGGAGACATATATCTATCGATTCATATAGAGAATAAAAAATGATTATAATATACAACACACCTGTGTCGGAATAATATACTTCGTTACCGGTAGTTGAAGAAGTAAAACAGTATCTGTTTTAGACATAGTATGCAACATATTAAACTAAGTCATTTTTTAAGATTATCTGAAAGCGTGAGTTGTGCTTACTCTGATAATGTGTGATGATCATGGTAACTGGGAATATGTCCCTCAATCATTATACCTACAAGAAGTGATGTAAATATAGTTTATTTTTTCAATACATGTCAGACAAAACATGAAATAGTTCACAAAAATACGCTGATGGAGAAGATACAAGAAGGGTCATAATTTTATTTATTAGAAGATGATATATCCTTTCTCTTGATACCGGGCGCAGATCTTGATGATGAAGCTCCATGATGAGCTGTCAATGATAGTTAATATTTGACAGACTATAGAATGCTACAACATAGTAATGAAAAAATATTTATTCAATGTTCTGTGACAGCTTAATATAACAAACCGTTCAAAGATATAGGTGACAATGAAATGCCTGAACCTCCTGTGGTGAATATATAGGATATCAACAAAAGTGTAAGGATTAGATGTAATTTTAGATTGAAAAGCTTGGATAATTACTTGATGTAAAGTTAATATGGTTATTTCTATCACTTCTAAGGCTTTTTTGAACAGTATTTGGCGAATATGATCCAGAATGTAGAGCCACTGTCAGTTCAATAGTAAAATGGGTAAATCATATGAAATTATTCCCATTTAATTTGATTATTGTATCTGAAAATGTTTGTAATATAAAAAGTACTGACCATTGGTACGAACAGGTGAAAGAGGTATGTGTGCTCCTCTGCTCAAGTCAGAATTCAATTGAATAGTGTCAAATGTTGCAGTTGAAAATAGTTCATGGGATCTCATCAGTGATTTTACTAAAATGTTACGAACCTGTAATTCAGTAAGTTCATTCATGGAGTGTTTCTAAGGGAATACACTAATGTTGTACCGATTTTTTGTTCTCTCATACGAAATCTTCTTTTCAACCTTGCTTCTCGAGATGCTGACGATGTCTGCATCTTTGTTTCGATGTCTTTATGTTGAATTGTCATGTTTTAGAATGCAAAGAAAAGATGTTTATGGGTACGTACAGACAATTTAAAATATAATGATTATAAAATTGATAGTGAATGCTTTTTTGAATTCTATATGATGTATGTTGTAAATGTAATTCATACATGTAGCGTACTGTGGTTTTACTGAACGATATTTACACCAACACAAAAAAATCATATATATTTTATACAGAAATTATACATCTGAAAACATCATATTCAAATAAGTAGAATGCACTATGGGAAGAAATATGAAAAATGGTTTGAATGAATACCTTGGAGGGATATTGAGGTCAATTTATGCATTGAAAATGGATGCTCTCTTCACTAAGTATTCTGTTGTCTTGTGATTTCAATGAACCACAGTTATACCAACATCAAAGATACATATATACATTACAGACAAAAAAATCAATGAAATCTCTTTATTGAATGTCACATAAGGTAATAAAAGGTACCCATAGATAATAAATGTCATGTAAATTTAATAAACGACACTTATACATTTAATAAAGAAGCATGTATACAGTATAAAGAAATTAATTACTTGAAAATAGAATTTTCAAATAAAAATTATTCTATACTGAAATTGACTGGAGTGGAGGGAGTTGAGCAGGGGTAGGGGGAGGCGTGGAGCTGGGCAGGGGGAGGGGAGGCTGGGCAAGGGCAGGGGGAGGGATGGAGCTAGGCTGGGGAGGGGGGCTGGGCAGGGGGAGAGGGGAGATGGGCAGTGGGAGGGGGGCTGGGCGGGTGTAGGGGGAGGTGGGGAGCTGGGCAGGAGGAGGGGAGGCTGGGCAGGGGGGAGGGATGGAGCTGGGCAGGGGGAGGGGGGAGCTGTGCAGGGGGAGGGGGGAGCTGGGCAGGGGGAGTGGGCTAGGCATGGGCAGGGGAGGGGGCTGGGCAGGGGGAGGGGGCTGGGCAGACGAGATATAATATACAAAAATGATTTCCTCAGATGGTTATTGAGGATTCTTTAAACAGTGAAGACGGATGAAAGAGATTGAGTGAATATTTTGTATACCTCATGAAGAACATTCTTTTTAATGCAATGAAGTATAGTCATATCAACATGAAAGATACAGGTATAAATTAGACTGAAATTAGACAACATAATATGTAGTCTGAATGTATTATAATATAATGCATTAATAGGTCACACCAACACAAAAAAGCATACGATGAATGTTGTAAATGTAATTCAAACATGTAGCGTACTGTGGTTTTACTGAACCTTAGTTACACCAACACAAAAAAGCATATCTATTTTATATAGAAATGATACATATGAAAACAGCATATTCAAATAAGTAGAATGCACTATGGGAAGACATCTGGAAAACGGTTTGAATGAATATTTGGAGGGATATTGAGGTCATTTTATGCAGTGAAGAAGGATTTTCCCATGACTAAGTATTCTGTTGTATGGTGATTTCGATGAAACATAGTTATACCAACATCAAAGATACATATATATATTACAGACAAAAAAATCAATGAAATCTCATTATTTAATGTCACATAAGGTAGTAAGAGGTACCCATAGATAATAAATGTCATGTAAATTTAATAAACGACAATTATACCTCTAATAACAAATCATGTATACAGTATATAGAAATGAATTACTTGAAAATAGTATTTTCAAATAAAAATTATGCTGTAGTGAAATTGACTGGAGTAGAGGGAGTTGGGCAGGGGTAGGGGGAGGCGGGGAGCTGGGCAGGGGGAGGGGAGGCTGGGAAGGGGGAGGGAGAGGGATTGATCTGGGCAGGGGAGGGGGTCTGGGTAGGGGGAAGGGAGTGCTGGGCAGTGGCAGGTGCTGGGCAGGTGTAGGGGGAGGTGGGGAGCTGGGCAGGGGGGGAGGTTGGGCAGGGGAACGGGGACAGATGGAGCTGGGCAGGGGGAAGGGGGGCTGGGCATGGGAGGGGGGCTGGGCAGAGGGGATATAGTATACAAAAAATGATTTCCTCGGATGGTTATTGATGATTCTTTAAACAGTGAAGACAGATGAAATAGATTGAGTGAATATTTTTTATACTTCACGAAGCACTGTCCTATTAATGCAATGAAGTATAATCATATCAACATGAAAGAAATATGTGTAAATTATACTGAAATTAGACTACATAATATGCATTCTGAATGTATTATAATATAATGCATTAATAGGTACCCATAAATGGGTTGCGGTTGTAATTGTATTATACACAGTGGACACTAAAGTGACTTTAATATATGTTGACAACAAAAACAGTAAACAAGATACAGATGTAATATAAATTATTGTGCAAATATTTGTAGCATTTATAGGAAAGCTACAATTAGTGGTATTCTTTGATGTTCTGTAAAAGGAAGATTACATTTATGGAATCGTAATCCTTAATATGAACTCTCCCATTGAAGTGAAAACATGCTGCAAGAAAAGAAATCTGGAATAAAATAAAAAATCTATACCTTCTACACTATAAAAATTTGGACAATATATTTTCATATATCAATGGAGAAAGAAAAATGCAGGATTTCTCCACAACATGAGTTTATAGACAAATAAATTAATGGAAGGAATTAAAATATTAAACAAATCAATGGGCCAGAATTGAGAACATACTATTCAGACATGTCAAAAGAAAAATCAATAAATCTTACACTACATAGATCGAAGTATATACATTATTAAAACCCTTATATATAGATTGCTTTGGAAACCTTAATTTCAAGCGTACCCCAAAGACGACGATGCTCACATATACTTCACCAACATTCTGTCCAATTTGGACTTTGTGCCGACAACCGAACTCAACTACAGACAGAGCTCGCAGAGGTGGAGGCGTGGAGGCGGAGGTATAGAGGAGGAGGACGATCGGGAAGGGGACCGAGAGATGGGAATCACGGAGAGGTTCGAGATTGGAGAGTCACGGAGAGCTACGGGAACCCTAAGAGAAATCCCAATGGAACCGAAGGTGGATCACACAGAGGTGGAGGCGTGGAGATGGAGGCATGGGGGCAGATGATGTTCGGGAAGGTGACCGGGAGAGGGGACTCACGAAGAGGATGAGGCCGGTGGGAACCCTTGGAGAAATCCGATGGAATGGAGGTGGATCGTTCGAGGGGGAGACAGAATTGTGTCACGGGATGGGGAATTGAGAGAAGCGGAATTTGGAATGTTGGGTGATGTGGAACTTTGAAATGGTGACACGTAGGCAAAGAGGAAGCCAATTTTAGTATAGATAATAGATTAATCACCACAGGTATAGTATATACAACTACACCAAGGTATCCGTAGAACCATCTCGGTTATTTTTAAGTCTCTAGAGTACATCAACGAGTCCTCTATAATTTCCTACACCTTCACGATATCCACCTCCTCTTCCTCCTCAAGTTAATTTATGGGATTAAGCTTTGTCTTCCTTGAGTATTTTTATGGTTTGAGTAAATATGTATATACACATGTAATATAAAATACATCACTATACGGTTTGAGGTTAATTCGTTCTTTAAGGGTTTCATGATCTTAAGCTTTAGAGTATTAACAGACCCTAAGTATGGACTCCCCATGAAAACATATCATATACCTTAAATGCATAATCAGTTATATATATATATATACTAGTAGAAATTAATCCTTTACCAATAGTTTCAATCCATTGTTAAAGGCTGCCAAAGTTTTGGTATATAGTATACCAACGGTTTGGCAAACTGTTGGCAATTAAGGCATGGCAGTAGCCCATTATAAACGGTTTTTGTATAACCATTGTGAAAGGCAGTGTAATTGGAGTATTTCCAATGGTTTTACAAACCGTTGGAAATACTGGATGGGTAAATGTTTTTACCAACAGTTTCGAAAAACCGTTGGTATATATTTTATACTAAACTCTATACCAATTGTTCTAAACCGTTGGTATAGTTTTTAAATTTCTATTTCTAGAACTATTAATCCAATGGTTTAAAACAGTTGGTAATTTGTTTTTCTAGAATTATTATACCAAGGGTTTAAAACCGTTGGTAATGTGTTTTTCTAGAACAGTTTCACAGAAGCCCTCCAGTAGCCCCTCCAATATAAACCTACATAAAAAATATCACAAAAACTACATACAGACTTAAAACTGCATAAAAACACCCAAAACTGAACAAAAAAGAACACATAAAACCATCAAACTCTTCCAACTATGTCATTTACTTCAATTCCCTATTTCAATCTTCATATGAAAACAATCATTCAGCATAGTTAATAATAGTTTCAACAACTCAAACATTATTTACACCAATTTCTATCTTAAAATGGAATCCACTCTTCTAGTAGTAATTCACCTCAACCCTACACAACCCCCAACTAGAATAGCCCTCCCACATTCTTATAAAATTCTAATAGGTAGAATAGTCTGAGAAATAGTTATTAGATTTGAATAAGAGTTTGAAATTGGATCAAATCCTATTTTTTCTGTTCCTAGATTTGGGTACGTAGTGAATTGTGATGCATTTTGCATTGAACATGTGTTTTTTTATAATATATGGGGAAATGTATTTTCATAGGAGTCTCTTCACTTCTAACCCCATGAGTGAAACTACACAACTCATGAAGAAGAGTTTGCGAATATCGTTGAGGAGTGTAAATTTCAGTTGTTGTATTCACATAAAATGATGTCCTTTTGAAACAAAAGAGAGACACTTTGAGTGGTGTCGGCAACACTGCACCTCAGATTGAGGCATGGTTGACTCGTACACATCTAAAATGACCCATGGATCTTTTTATTAAATTATCAACACAATACAAATGCATTTGGTCAGTTTTCTGTATGTTGGTTGTGTTTACTTAAAAGTGTACCCATTTTAAACGAAATAAAGACACATTCAGTGGTACCGACCACATCATGCCTATGATTGAGGCGGGTTTGACTCGTACATGTCACAAATTACCCATGGATCATTTTACTAATGTATCAATAGAATCTGAATGTGTTGGTTTGTATTTCCGTATGTCAGTTGTTGTTTTCACTTAAAATGTTGTCCTTTACAAAGAAACATTAGAGACTTTGAGTGGTGCTAGCCACACCATGCCTTAGATTAAGACGACTTTTACTCATACATGTCAAAAATGTCTAATGGATGGTTTTCCTAATGTTTTAACAGAATCCAAATGAATTTGATCGGTTTTCCGTATGTCAGTTGTTGTTTTCCCATAAAATCATCTCCATTTTAAACTGAAAAGAGACATTTTGAGTGGTGGCGGCCACACCGAGCCTCGGATTGAGGCGGGGTTGACTCGTACATGTCCAAAATTACCCATGGATCGTTTTCCTAAAATATCAGCACAATCTGAATGCGTTTTGTCAGTTTTAAATATTCCAATTGTTGTTTTCACTTAAAATCATGTCCATTTAAAACAAAAGAGAAACACATTTAGTGGTCTTGGCCACACTAGCCCTCAGATTGAGGTGGGGATGACTCGTACACATCACATATGACCCATGGATCGTTTTACTAAAGTTTCAACAGAATCAAAATGCATTTGGTCAGTTTTCCGTATGTCAGTTGTTGTATTCACATAAAATGATGTTCTTTTGAAACAAAAGAGAGACAATTTGAGTGGTGCCGACCACACAACACCTCGGATTGAGGTGGGGTTGACTCTTACACATCATAAATGACACATGGATCATTTCCCCAAATTATCAACACAATATGAATGCGTTCGGCCGGTTTCGACCACCCCATGCACGCTTTTCAATCGAGCCAAACCCTTAAAAAAAATATTCATCCTTACCGTGCACACCGCACGTCCGAATGCCATTTCTTCTACTCATACACATCAAGAATAATAAATATTGTGATTTAGTGTGATTTCAAGTCATTCTGATGTCATTTGGCATGCATTTGACCGTTAAACACATGTTTTGGCCATTTATGACACGCGGACTGCGTTTTCAGCCAGCGCGGTCACCCGACACCTCCGATTGATGTGGCATATGGCCTACCATTTCACAATTCACCCACCCTTTGTTTTCGTTCTATTTCATTGCATTCTGAGGTCGTTTGGCTGGTTTCGACCACCCCACGCATGCTTTTCTAGCGGGCCGACACCTAAAAACACATATTCAGTTGTGCCACGCAAACAACATGACTGAATGATGTGTTGTCTCCTCGTACACCTCAAAAATATTAATTCGGGTGTTTTAGTGTGATTTCAAGCCAATCTGATGTCGTTCCGCATGCATTTGACCATTAAACGCATGTTTTGGCCATTTAGGACAGGCGGAATATGTTTTCGGCCAGCGCGGTCACACAATACCTTCGATTGACATGTCGTCTGACCGACCATTTCACAAATCACCCACCCTTTATTGTCGTTAGATTACATGGAATTCCTAGGATGTTCGGCCAGTTTCGACCACCACACGCATGCTTTTCAAGAACGCCAAACACCTAAAAAAATATATTCAGTTGTGCTATACAAACTGCGCATCCGAATGACGTGATGTCTCCTCGTACACCTCACGAATAATAATTAGGGTGTTTTCTTGTGATTTCAAGTCATTCTGATGTCGTTCGGAATGAATTTTACCGTTAAATGCATGTTTTGTCCATTTACGACACGCCGAGTGTGTTTTCGACCAGCACGGTCACACGACACCTCGGACTGACATGTCGTCTGGCCGACCATTTCACAATTCACTCACCCTTTGTTGTTTTCTGATTTCATGGCATTCTGAGGTCGTCTGACCAGTTTCGACCACCCACGCATGCTTTTCAATCGCGCCGAACACCTAATAAATACATATCCAGCATGCCGTACAATCCAAGCATTCGAATGACGTTTGGTCTCCTCTTACACATCCTGGATAATAATTATGGTTTGTTCATGTGATTTCATGTCATTCTAATGTCATCCGGCATTCATTTTACCATTAAACACATGTTTTGGCCATTTACGACACGCGAAGTGCGTTTTCGGCCAGCGCGGTAACCTGTCACCTTTGATTGACATGCCGTCTGGCCGACCATTTCACAACTCGTCCACACATGGTTTTTTGACCGATTTAATGGAATTCCAAGTACGTTTGGCCAGTTTCAACCACCCCACGCGTGATTTTCAAGCATGCCAAACACCTGGAAAACACATATTCATCCGAGCCATGCAAACCGCACATCCGAATGGTGTGTCGTCTCCTCATACACCTCACGAAAAAAAATTAGGGTGTTTTCGGGTGATTTCAAGTCATTCTGATGTCGTTCAGCACGCATTTGATCATTAAACACATGTTTTGGCCATTTAAAGCACACAAAGTGCATTTTCGGCTAGCGCGGTCACACAACACCTCCGATTGATGTGTCGTCTAGATGACCATTTCGGAATTCACCCACCCTTTGTTGTCATCTGATTTCATGGCATTCTGAGGTTGGTAGTTCAGTTTTGACCACCCCACTCGCGCAGTCAAGTGTGCTAGACACCAAAACAATACATATTCAGCTGTGTGGCGCAAGCCGCGTGTCCGAATGATGTGTTGTCTCTTGATACACCTCACAAATAATAATTAGGGGTTTTCATGTGATTTAATGTCATTCTAATGTCGTTCAGCATGCATTTGATCATTAAATGCATGTTTTGGCCATTTATGATAGGAAGAGTGTGTTTTCAGCTAGCATGGTCACATGACACCGCCGATTGACGTGTCGTCTGGCCGACCATTTCACAATTCACTCACCCTTTGTTTTCGTCCGATTTCATGGCATTCCGAGGTCGTTCGGCCAGTTTTGACCACCCCATGCATGCTTTTCAAGCGCGCTAAACACCTAAAAAACACATATTCAGCTGTTCTATGCAAACCGTGTGTCTGAATGATGTGTCTTCTCCACGTACACCCCATGAATAATAATTAGGGTGTTTTTTTTATTTCAACTCATTCTGATGTCGTTCGTATTGTATTTGACCGTTAAACGCATGTTTTGACCATTTATAACACGTGGAGTGCGTTTTCGTCTATCGCGGTCACATGACACCTCCGATTAATGTTCCTTTTAGCCGACCATTTTACAATTCACCCATCCTTTGTTGTCGTCCGATTTCATGGCATTCCGAGGTCGTTCGCCCAGTTTCGACCACCCCACGCGCGCTTTTCAAGCACACCAAACACCAAAAAAACACATATTCAGATGTGTCGGGCAAACCACACGTCCGAATGATGTTTCATCATCTCTTACACCTCACGAATAATAATTATGGTGTTTTCATTTTATTTCAAGTTATTCTGTAGTCGTTTGGAATGAATTTGATCGTCAAAGACATGTTTTGGCCTTTTACAACATGTGGAGTGTTTCATTGGCCAGCGCGGTCACACGACACCTCTGATTGATGTGTCGTCTGGACGACCATTTCACAATTCATCCACTCTTTGTTTTCGTCCGATTTTATGAAATTCCAAGCGGTTCGGCCAGTTTCGACCACCCGATGCGCGCTTTTTAAACGCGTCAAACACCAAAAAAACACATATTCAGTAGTTCTGCGCAAACCGCATGTCTGAATGATGTGTCATCTCCTCGTATAGCTCACGAATAATAATTATGATGTTTTCATGTGATTTTAAGTCATTCTGATGTTGTTCGGAATGCATTTGTCTGTTAAACACATGTTTTGGCCATTTACGACATACAGAGTTCTTTTTCGGCCAGCGTGGTCACACGAGACCTCCAATTGATGTGTCTTCTAGCCAAAAATTTCAAAATTCACCCACCCTTTGTTGAAGTCAGATTTCATGGCATTCCGAGGCCATTCCGTCGGTTTCGACCACCCCACGTGGGCTTTTCGAGCACGCCGAACACCTAAAAAACACATATTCCGCTGTGTCGTGCAAACCACACATCCGAATGATGTTTCGTATACACATACACCTCACGAATAATAATTCGGGTGTTTTCTTGTGATTTCATGTCATTTCGATGTAGTTCGGAATGTATTTGACCAATAATCGCATGTTTTGGCCATTTACGACACGTGAACTTCGTTTTCATCCAGCGCGGTCACTAGACACCTCTGATTGACATGCCGTCTGGCTGACCATTTCACAATTCACCAAACCTTTGTTTTCTTCCTATTTCATTGAATTTCAAGGTCGTTCGGCAAGTTTCGACAACCCCATGCGCGGTTTTCAAGCGCGCCAAACACCTAAAAAACATATATTCAGCTATGCCATGCAAACCACGCATCCAAATGATATTTCGTCTCCTCGTACACCTCAAGAATAATAAATAGAGTGTTTTATGTAATTTCAACTCATTCTGATATCGTTCGGCATGAATTTGACCGTTAAACGCATGTTTTGGCCATTTACGACACGCAGAGTGCGTTTTTAGCCCGCACGGTCACACGACACCATCGATTGACGTGCTGTCTGGCCGACTATTTCACAACTCACCCACCCTTTGTTTTCATCTGATTTCATGGAATTATGAGGTCATTCGGTCAGTTTAGACAACCCCACACATGCTTTTCAAAGGTGCCAAACACCTAAAAAACACATATTCAGTCGTTCCACGCAAACCGCGCATCTAAATGACGTTTCATCTTCTCGTACACATCACAAACAATAATTATGGTGTTTATGTGTGATTTCAAGTCATTATGATATCGTTTGACTTAAATTTGACTGTTAAACACATGTTTTGACCATTTACGACACGTGAAGTGCGTTTTCAGCCAGCGCGGTCACACAACACCTCTGATTGACATGCCGTCTAGCCGACCATTTCAAAAATCACCCACGCTTTCTTGTTGTCCAATTTCATGGCATTCCAAGGTCGTTTGGCCGGTTTCAACCACCCCCACATGCTTTTCAAGCACGTTAAACACCTAAAAACACATATTCAGTCGTGTCGCGCAAACCACTCGTTCAAATGCCATGTCGTCTCCTCTTACACATCACGATTAATAATTAGTGTATTTTCTTCTGATTTCAAGTCATTATGATGTCATTTGGCATGCATTTGACCCTTAAACACATGTTTTGTCCATTTACGACACTTAGAGATCCTTTTCAGCCAACGTGGTAAAATGACACCTCCGATTGATGTTCCGTGTGGCTGACCAATTCACAATTCACCCCCCCTATGTTGTTGTCCGATTTCATGGAATTTTGAGGTTGTTCGTCCGGTTTCGACAACCCCACACGCGCTTTTCAAGCGATCCAAACATCTAAAAAACACATATTCAGCCATGTCGCATATACCACGTATCGAATGACATGTCGTCTCCTCGTACACCTCACGAATAATAATTAGGATGTTTTCATGTGATTTCAAGTCTTTCTGATGTCGTTTGGAATGCGTTTGACCGTTAAATGCATGTTTTGACCATTTACGACACGCAGAGTTCATTTTCTATGAGAGCGGTCACACAAAACCTACGATTGACATGTCATCTGGACGACCATTTCACAATTCACCCACCATTTGATGTTGTCCAATTTCATGGAATCTGAGGTCGTTCGGCTGGTTTCGACCACCCCACGCATGCTTTTCAATTGCCCCAAACACCTAAAAACACATATTCATTAGTGTCATGGAAACCGCGTGTCCGAATGACATTCTGTCTCCTCGTACACCACATGAATAATAATTAAGGTGTTTTGTGTGATTTTAAGTCATTCTGATGTCATTTGTCTTTCATTTGACCGTTAAACGCATGTCTTGGTCATTTACGACACGCGGAATGTGTTTTCGGCTAGCACGGTCACACGAAACCACCGATATATGTGCCATCTAGTCGAACATTTCAAAATTCACCCACCCTTTGTTTTCATCTGATTACATGGAATTCTGAGGTCGTTCGGCTGGTTTCAACCACCCCACGGGCGCTTTTCAAGCACGCCAAACACCTAAAAACACATATTCATATGTGCCGTGAAAACCGCATGTCTGAATGGACGTTTCATCTCCTCATACACCTCATGAATAATATTTAAGGTGTTTTATTGTGATTTAAATTCATTCTGATGTCATTCGGAATGCATTTGACCGTTAAACGATTGTTTTGGCCTTTTACGACACGCGGAGTGCGTTTTCAGCCATCGCGATCACAGGACATCTATGATTGATGTGCTATCTAGCCGACCATTTCACAATTCACCCAACCTTAGATGTTGTGCGATTTTATGGAATTCTGAGGTCATTCAGCTGGTTTTGACCACCCCACACCCACTTTTCAAGCGCACCAAACACCTAAAAGCACATATTCCATCATGCCACGCAAACTGCACATCAGATGGACGTTTCTTCTCCTTGTACACATCAATAATAATAATTATGGTGTTTTTGTGTGATTTAAAGTCATTCTGATGTCGTTCGGAATGCATTTTACTGTTAAACACATGTTTTGGGCATTTAGGACACACGAAGTTCTTTTTCGGCCTGTACGGTCACATGACACCTCCAATTGATGTGTCGTATGGCCGCAAATTTCCCAATTCACCCACCCTTTGTTTTCATCCTATTTCATGGCATTCTGAAATCATTTGACCGGTTTCGACAACCCCACGCTCGCTTTTCAAACATACCAAGCACCTAAAAAAGACTTATTCAGTCGTGCGGCACAAACCACGCATCTGAATGATGTGTCGTCTCCTCGTACATCTCACGAAAATAATTATGGTGTTTTCGTGTGATTTCAAGTCATTCTAATGTCATTTGGTATACACATGACCGTTAAACACATGTTTTGGCCATTAACAACATGCAGAGTGCGTTTTCGGCCAGCGCGGTCACACGACAGCTCTGATTGATGTTCCTTCTGGCTGACCATTTCAAAATTCACCCACCCTTTGTTTTTGTCTGATTTCATGGAATTCTGAGGTTATTCAGCCAGTTTCGACCCCCCTACAAGCTTTTCTAGTATGCCAAACACATAAAAACACATATTCATCCGTGTCGCACAAACCACGTGTCCAAATGACGTCTTGTCTTCTCATAAAACTCAAGAATAATAATTCGGGTGTTTCGGGGGATTTCATTTCATTCTGATGTCGTTCGGAATACATTTGACTATCAAATGCATGTTTTGGCCATTTATGACACGCAAAGTGCATTTTCAGGTAGCGCGGTCACATGACACCTCTGATTGACGTGCCGTATAGCCGAACATTTCATAATTCACCCACCCATTGTTTTCGTCCAATTTCATGGAATTACGAGGTTGTTCATCATGTTTTGAACACCCCACGTGCGCTTTTCAAGCGCGCCAAACACCTAAAAACACATATTCTGTCGTGCTGCGAAAACTGCGGGTCCGAATGACTTGCCATCTTCTCGTACATTTCATGATTAATAATTATGGTGTTTTCATATGATTAAAATTCATTCCGACGACATTCAGAATGCATTTGACCGTTAAATGCATGTTTTGGCCATTTACAACACGTGGAGTGTGTTTTCAGCCATCACGGTCACACGACACCTCTGATTGATGTGTTTTATGTCCGACCATTTCTCAATTCACCCAACCTTTGTTGTCTTCGGATTTAATAGAATTCTGAGGTCGTTCGGCCGGTTTCGACCACCCCACACACGCTTTTCAAATGCGCTAAACACCGAAACAACTCATATTCTTCTGTACCACACAAACTGCGCATCCGAATGACGTGTCGTCTCCTCATACTCATCGCGAAAAATAATTATGGTGTTTTGGTGTGATTGAAGTCATTATGATGTTGTTCGGCATGAATTTGACCGTTAAAGGCATGTTTTACAATTTACGACATGCGAAGTATGTTTTCAGCCAGTGCGGTCACACAACACCTCTGATTGACATGCCTTGAGGCTGACCATTTTACAATTCACCCTCCTTTTGTTCTCGTTCTATTTCATGGAATTCTGAGGTCGTTCAGCTGGTTTCAACCACCCCACGTGCGCTTTTCAAGCACACCAAACACCTAAAAAAACATATTCAGTTGTGTCGCACAAACCGCACATCCCCATGACATGAAGTATCCTTGTACACCTCACGAATAATAATCAGGGTTTTTTCATGTGATTTCAAGTCATTACGACATCATTTAGCATGCATTTGACCGTTAAACACATGTTTTGGCCATTTACGACCTGTGGAGTGCGTTTTAGGCTAGCGCGGTCACACGACACTTCTGATTGATGTGACGTCTAGCCGACCATTTCAAAATTTACACACCCTTTGTTGTCATTCGATTTCATTGAATTCCGAGGTCATTCGGCTGGTTTCGACCACCCCACGCGTGCTTTTCAAGAGCACCAAACACCTAAAAAACACATATTCAATTGTACTGCGCAAACCATGTGTCCGAATGACGTTTTTTCTCCTTAAACACCTCACGAATAATAATTGGGGTGTTTTCGTGTGATTTCAAGTCATTCTGATGTTTTTCGTCATGCATTTGACCGTTAAACGCATGTTTTGGCCATTTACGACACGCGGAGAGTGTTTTCAACTAGTGCGGTCACAGGACACCTTCGATTGACATGTCGTCTAGCGGTCCATTTCACAATTCACACACCCTTTATTTTCATCCGATTTCATGGTATTCTGAGGTCGATCGGCTAGTTTCGACCACCCCACACACGCTTTTCAAATGCGCCAAACACCTAAAAAACTCATATTCAGCTGTGAAGTGAAAACCGCACGTCCAAATCATGTGTCTTCTCCTCGTTCACCTCATGAATAATAGTTATGGTGTTTTCAAGTGATTTCAAGTCATTACAATGTCATTCGGCATGCATTTGACCGTTAATAGCATGTTTTGGCCATTTACGACACACTGAGTGTGTTTTTGGCCAGCCTGGTCACACAACAACTCCAATTGACATTCTGTCTAGACGACCATTTCAAAATTCAACCACCCTTTGTTTTCATCTGATTTCATGGAATTCTGAGTTGGTTAGGCCAGTTTCAACCACCCCACACGCGCTTTTCAAGCACGACAAACACCTTAAAAACACATATTCAGCTGTGACGTGCAAACCACGCATCCTAATGACGTGATGTCTCATCGTACACCTCACTAATAATAATTAGGGTATTTTTGTGTGATTTCAAGTCATTATGATTCCGTTTGGTATGCATTTGACCATTAAACGCATGTTTTTCCATTTACGACACGTAGAGTGCGTTTTCGGCCAGCACTGTCACACGACACCTCTGATTGATGTGTTGTCTGGCCGAACATTTGGAAATTCATCCTCCCTTTGTTTTCATCTGATTTCTTGGCATTCGGAGGTCATTCGGTCGGTTTTTACCACCCCACGCATGCATTTCAAGCGCGCCAAACACCTAAAAACACATATTGAGTCGTTCTGCACAAACCGAGCATCTGAATGATGTGACTTCTCTTTGTACACCTCATTATTAAAAAATAGGGTGTTTTGTGTGATTTCAAGTCCTTCCAATGTTATTTGGAATGCATTTGACCATTAAACGCATGTTTTGTCCATTTACGACACGCGGAGTGCATTTTCTGCAAGCACGGTCACACGACACCTACAATTGAAATGATTTCTAGCTGAACAATTCACAATTTACCCACCCTTTTTTGTCATCCAATTTCATGGCATTCAGAGGACGTTCGTCCAGTTTTGAACACCCCACACGCGCTTTTCAAGCGCGACAAACACCTAAAACACATATTTATTCGTCCCTCGAAAACCACATGTCCGAATGTCATTACGTCTCCTCGTACACCTCACGAATAATAATTAGAGTGTTTTAATGTTATTTAAAGTCAGTTTGATGTCGTTCGACATTCATTTTACTCTTAAATGCATGTTTTGGCCATTTATGACACGTGATGTACGTTTTCGGCTAGCGCGGTCACACAACACCTCCAATTGATATGTCGTCTGGCTGACCATATCACAAATAACCCACCCTTTGCTTTCTTCCTATTTCGTGGCATTCCGAGGTCGTTCGGTCGGTTTTGACAACCCCATGCGTGCTTTTCAAGCCCTTCAAACACCAAAAAGCACATATTCAGTCGTGCCTCACAAACCACACATCTGATTGGCGTTTCATTCCCCTCGTACACCTAACGAATAATAATTAGGTTGTTTTAGTGTGATTTCAAGTCATTCCAATGTTTTTTGGCATGAATTTGACCGCAAAACCCATGTTTTGGCCATTTAAGACATGTAGAGTGCGTTTTCAGCCAATGTGTTCACACGACACCTCTGATTGACGTGTCGTCTGGCCAACCATTTCAAAATTCACCCATGGATCATTGTGTTGAATTATCATCTCAATCCGAATACATTTGGTCTTTTTTCCATATTCCAGTTATTGTTTTCACTTAAAATGTTGTTCATTTCAAATAAAAGTGAGACACTTTGTGTGGTGTCGGCAACACTGCACCTCGGATTGCAGTGGGGTTGACCCGTACACGTCACAATTGACCCAGGGATCATTTTCCTAGATTATCAACACAATCTGAATGTGTTTGGCCAGTTTTCCATATCCCAGTTGTTTTTATATAAAAGAGTATCCTTTTTAAACAAAATGAAGACACTTTGAGTGGTACCAGCCACATCATGCCACGGTTTGAGGCAGGTGGGGGCTGTCTGGGGGGGATTTTATGGAAAGAGGGTGGGTAATTTGTCTAAAAGTCTATCTAGGTATCTATCATCGAATTCCGACAGGAATACAAACCGCCACGGGGTGTCATCCTGGAGCAGGGCCAAAGCAGGGCATCACTGCTGCATGACCGTGGCGTGACCACAACTTGACCGCGGCGTGACCACGACATGTTGGCCCTATCCAGCGACATCCATGGGGTAGCATCTTTCTTCGATGATTTCGAATAAATCTTATGTAGTTGTCCTTCATATTATAGAAACCGATCTTATCTTATAATAAATGGACTCTTGATTCAGGATTGTTTTATGATAATGATATATATTTTATATTTGTTTTTTTTAATGTGGTACTAAGTAGTTTAAACTATTAATTCAATGTCAAATTATCACACCCTAAACTATCACTGTGAGTTTTCACAGACAACGCACCTCCGTTGGAGGGGTTTTATTAATAAAACATGACTTTATTTATCAAATGATACATTTATATTAAAGAAAACTTATTCAAGATATGCAATTCAATATAATTAAGCAAAATTAAAAAAGAAGCTAAATTCAATTTAAAGCATTCTTAAATGAAAGTGGCTTCCATATTTGGTTGAAAATAAAGAGTTATACTGAATTCAAAATTATCCATACCAAAGTGAAAACCCAGGTTCCAAAATAAGCAGTTATACAGAATTCAAAAATGTAATGGATCAATATGCCCCTGATCACCATCACCATCACCACTATCATTATTGGCCTCATCCTCTCCGCCATCTCTATCCTCATCGTCATCCTCATCATCACCCCCTACTCATCGTCGGCCCCATCCTCACCCTCGTCCCCATCCTCACCCTCGGCACCATCCTCGCCCTCGTCCTCATCCTCATCCTCACCCTCATCCTATTTAGCATCTATGTCATCACCAGGAACGTCATCATCTCGACCACCACTAGAACTACCACATGGTTCATTGGATAATACACCCATCGACGACATAAATGTCTGAAAAGCTGCGCTGGCCTCTGGTGGAAGTGATGAAGATAAAGCTTTCATCAGTTTCATAAATTAGTTGTCCCTCATTTGAACTTGTACTTCAAACCCAATGACCATTTTATCATAATATCTTGCATGATCCTTGACCTTTTCTAACTCGGTGGTACTAGAATTGATACCTAGAGTGGACCAATACTTCATCGGGACTATATTCTTACCAGGTCGGCAACATATTCAACCAAAGTGCTCCTCTCCCAAAACCTGATATAAATGATCGTGTGGCCCTAAATTGTCAAGTGCCTGGGCCTCAAGGGCCTCTAAAGAATCCTGTTAAAAATATTAATAGATTATTAAATTTCAAAATTGATATCAAACTTTGAAATAAACAAATTAAAACTTACAATCTTTTCTTCTGTCTGTTCATTAACTATAGTTCATTCTTTTTTCCTTCTACTCGAGCAAAAAAAAATTTCTCGAGGGATACGTCCTTTAATATTCAATTTGTGATTTTATAATGGCGAAGAAACAATATAAATTTCAAGTATAATGATATATTAAATATTCATTAAATCACATAATTTATGTAGGAAACAATAAAAAGGGCATCTCCCAAGGAAAAATTATAAACAACTATATCGTACCTGCTACCTCTCATAATCTGACATAGTCGTTCACCCCAAAGTGTGGAGGTATTGTTTTGAATCAAAGTTTTTTTAAAATATTCCTAAATAATGTTTAATAATAAATTATATTATATTAATGAAAAATATGAAAACATTCATTTAGATGCCTCAAATTGGAATAATACCTTAAATTTGGCAGTCGCCCAATGGTTATTCATTTGGCGATTTTGGTTTATCGGGCAGTCATCCATGATAGGTAATGTATCCAACTCCATGCCCACACTATCACACCAGCCTACATACAACTCATGCTTATAAGCTCTAAAAACCTCTCCTATCTCCTTTAAACGTTCCGGTCGAGCACTTTCTCCATAAGGGAAGTTATACTGAAGCTGACACCCAATAGAGTAATTCATATAAATACAAAAAAATTATAAATTAAATCCAATACATTTTGTACCCATATTTGTGCCCATGAATTATCCTTGACTTCATGTGGAAGATGTCTCCACGAGAGAGGGCTGACTGGAATGATGTTGGAGTATTTGTCTAGAGTCGCCAAAAAACCACCTCCATTCTTGCCCAGATTTATCAATCATCTATCCATCATCATTGTATTCAGCCATCAACTGTGTCTGGCAGTTCCATACCCCATGGAAGCGAGTACTCCCCCTCCACCACCTCCTATCAATAGATGAATATGTTATTAAAGAAAAAATATCAGTACAAGTTATAATAAAAATAAATTTTGGTATAAATTTTTTTAGAGGTATATAAATATTCATGTGGTAGTCGGATCAATGGGCATCACTGGATTTGTAGAAGCTGAAGGAATATCCTATATAATTGGAGTGTCCCTTAGTGTACTCTCCTCAGCCACATACTGTGTCGGACTAGGAGTCAATGAAGTTGAAGTATAATATCCCTAAGATAACGAACCAGAAGAAAAAGATGATGGAACAGACGTTTAGACAACTTGTAGTGAAAACATTGGAGGCTTAAATATCCTGTGTGTCCCTAAAGACACACCATGATCAAAATGGGGCGTCGAAGATACGTCTGTGGTAAGGGAATAATCCAACTAGGTATGACTAGTTGATCATCTAACTGTCTCACCACGAGCTCTGGTACCACCGACCTCAGTACCGGGACCACCAAATGATTTTCTAACTATGACACCACCCCCCCCCACCCCTCCTACCACCAGCCTCTGTACTAGGAGAAATATCAGGCTCCTCTTCAGGTATCTCTTATTTAGGGGGTGGATCCTAAAAAAAAGTTTAACACAAAATTAAACACATGTTATTATAAGTTATTGAAATATATATATTTGAAATAAAATACTCACAACAGGGATTAGTGGAGGAATGCACATCTATGTCATGCAATGATTATTTTCGGTCATATTTTTTTGCCGCCTCTCTTCAATGTGTGTCATTTCCTAAAATGAAAACAAATATTGAAGTAATTAGAAACATATAACTAATGTGTACCCAAAAAAACAAAATATAGAAAAACCATTCTAAAAAATCATAAGAAACAGATGAATTATGGTGTTTTGAAGGTAAGTACTAGGATACACAATCTGAATGATGTAGGTGAAACATGTAGGTGAGAACATGACTGTATGATTCTATATATTTCCCACCACAACTTCAGGTTCACAATCAACTCTGACAATTGAGCTATTGGATTCATCATAAGTAATAAACAGATTGCTTCCAATTGAAGTATGGATAGTGTATACTTCATCATCTCCATCATAAAAAACATCTATGGTATTTACTTCAATAATTACACCTAATTAAGGATGGCGATGATCTTTGAATAAAAAACATGTTTCACCATTGATGAAAATACATACGGTTCATCGATGGTAAGAGTGCGAGGTTTCCACGGGGTGGGGGGATGACTAGGGGGTCGGGGTGTCCAGGTGGGCGGGCTCTCCATGGGGGTGGTTAGGCTATCCAGGAGGGGTATGGGTAGTCCATGGGGTAGGCACGCTATCCAAGGAGGTGATCATGGTGTCGAAGGGGTGGGTGGGGCTGCTCGAGGGGGGTATGGGGTGTCTAGGGGGTGGGAGGGCTTCCCATGGGGGTGGCAGGGCTATCCAGGGGGTTTGGGGTGTCCATGGAGTGGGCGGTTTGTCCAGTGGGGTGGGCGGGTTGTCTACGGGATCTGTCATTGTACAATTCCAAATAAACAACTGAGAAAACATTTTACCTATTTTATAAACATATATTTAAAAACCACCCATTTATATCATTAAAAAATAAATAGTTTTCATTATTAAAAAAATTCGAACGTTGGAATCATAAAAACATTACGAAAGAGTCACTAAGTGAGTTGACACCACCTACAAAAAAAATTAGGCACACTTTATGAATACAATTATGTTTAAGAAGAACATAATAATAACTCACCCAAAAATCATGACCAAAGTAACCCAACACATGATCACTATAAATCCATAAGAAAATAAAATACATAAAAAACCAACACTACAAACTCTATAGAACAAAATAAGAGAAATCCCCATGATCCTAGGAAAATTACACCATTCTTAGGTGGAATCCCTATATTAGTGGTCATATGTCATTTGTTTAGTTACAAATGATATATGAAACCAAATTCACCCCTATTCATAAACATCTACTAATCATGTATTAATCAATGTTTCAATATCAAATATTGTGAATCAAAAAAATTTCCAAAATCCCTAAAATAGGAAAAAAATGGTGTGATATTTCTAGATATTGAAATAAATGTGGAAATCGGAGAATGTGGGATTCTATGTTTGTATTTAGGACGATTTTTAACGACTCTAACCTAGATAGGGGAGTTCTAGCTGATCGGATGGAAGAACTCGATGTGGGTTAGGGTTCACCTCCACGCCCGGGCTTGTGGAAATTGGGGGAATCGATTTCTATTGTGCTGCGGGGGGGGGGATATAAGATATCTAGATATTTGAGGAGATATTTCAAAATTGTTTGTAAAAATAGTTGGGAAACCATGAAATTTCCCAATGGTTTGTAAAAACTGTTGGGAAAAAATAGAATTTTCCAATGGTTTGTAGGAAAATGTTGGTAAAGGTCCACAAAACCAAGATTGACCAACGATTTTTGAAAACTGTTGGTAAGAAACACTTATAAAAACTATTCTCTAGATCCATTTGTATACATGTGTTGAGGAAATTCTACTTTCCAGTAGTGATATGTATATATATATATATTCATATGAAAATAGATAGGTATTATATTCAAAACCTCAGTTTTATATAACTTCTTATGATAGATTAAAGATTTCTATGTATGAGATTCAAAATTATTGATGAACTATGAAACCCATGGGAAAATTTTTGGAAGGTTACATTCATACACGATCATGCATGTTTTTAAATATGTGGTTATAATTTCTACAAGTGGATTTAGGCCTTTCACCATTATACTGTTAGATCCCATTTTTGTTATAGTCTGGAAAGAGTAAAATACACATTGTATGAGTTTCATTATGTATACTCATAATGTATAAATGGGTATGTCGGCATGGTTTTATGTATGCGAACTTTGATTCCCATTTTCATTTATAAAATTATATGTTTTGCGAATAAAGTACTAAACATTTGTTTCAAATGTTTTTGGCTTGACTAAACACAGATTTTATGCAAGCCCTGTGGAATGAATACTTTACACAACATGAAAACTTAATCATGGTTTTCCAAATGTTTTCATTAATATGATTAGTTCATGAGTATTGATATATGATTATCATAACTTCATATTCATATGAATTAATTACACTTCACTCATTATATAAAATGATAATGTTTAAGGTTGAGTATTATACTTTGATGTTTTAAAATGTAATGTTTGGGATAATGTGAGTTTAGTTCCCCACATAAAATTATATGTTACCCCTTTATTTGTAATGTTAATGTTCACCTCATTATTTAATCATGAATTTTCATAAATAATATGGTTGTAGACTTTTTCATTTTATGTGATCATGTTGGTGTTTCTTTTGTGTTACTTGTCATCACAAGTACTCTTATGTTATGTACAAATTAATGACCTGACCTCATAATTCATAGTTTTGTTCCAGACTCAATAAATATGCATAAATTTGAATGATTTTAATATTAATATTTTATACCCTTTCTTGAGTTTATGGATTTAATTGTTCATGGTGGTGTGGGGCACCTTGAATAAAATGAAAGGATAAATTAGAAACCATGTAATTTTTACACTTGGTTTGATAAGTGATAAGAAATTTTAATTAATAAAAGTCGTATGTGAACTTTCATTTATGAAGTATGAGGAAGGAATTGGACTTATTATGTGATGGGTGGGGCCGACTACAGCTCCTCGATGCATCGGTAGGTCTAATGATGCAGCTAGTAGCGGATTTGGTCGAGGTCTTTCCAATTTATGAGTTATGGATTTTGGGTGAGGCCTTAATCATTATACTTCATTGCATGAGGCCTTGACACAATCCTTCATATGCACTGTTCTCATTAAAACTATGAAAATTAATTAACCAGAGGAATATCCAACTAGTATAATATACCTGGTTAAAGAGCTTGTGATTATGCGAATTCAAGGAGTATAACTATCGTATATTATTTATGAAATATTCAGATATTTAAGGCTAGTGTATGTTTCAAAAGAGTAAAATATTTAATTGATGTTATTAATTTAAGTGAATCTCTGATTATACATTATAATTAGTTATTAATTCCGTACATGAATTTTAACATGAAATGTATTTTACTTATTATACTATATAAAAATTTCTATAATTGAATTATTATAATGGTAGTATGTTTTAAATTGTGCACCTATATCCCTTATACAATTGTATTAGTATGTTTAATTTGTTTCAACGTTTTAAAGGAAATGTTTTATGTATATTATAAAAAATGTTTTCAAAAGTTATTTTTGAGTGTAGTAATTTATTTCAAAACCCCTTACTGGGCATTCGTATGCCCATCATACAATTTTGATTTAATTTTTTTTCAGGCATGGACTTTTACTAAAGATTTTTTTAGAAGTTGTTGGATTCTCTGGGCTTGAACAGAATTCGATCCCTTGTATGGCACCGGCCCCGGGTGCTTAGGAGATGGGGCGTGATAGTTGGAATCAGATGATTCATTTTGGATAACATTGGAAAACCAGAACTGAACACTGAAAATTTAATTAAGAAATACTACGAACGATGTTTTCTTAATTTTAGATGGAAAATGAGGGTACTATCCTTCTGTCTCTTCCCAAGGAGGCCTTAGAAACCATTATTTTCATAGATAGCCATGAAAATTTTATAAACATTGCCCATATTCATATGTCATCCAAACATATCTATGTCATATCCAAATCTCCTTGAGTACTTCAAATCCACCTAAGAGTGGGTCTGGATTACATATTTATGATGCAAGCCATGTTCCCATAATACACATGATGGGAAAAATACTAAAATGGACTTTTAGATTTTTCACCACAGTAGAAGGCTTCCCCTCCCTAACGGACATCCAAGAAGCTGTAATAGTGGGATATCTCCATGCGACATATATGTGTCAAGTCTTATCTTATGGCCATCTCGGTATGGTAATGGACTTTGACATCCTTGAATATGAAGAATCTCGTTCTATGTATAAAGGACAAGTACATGCAGATGTCTCTCAGTTGTACACTCCACATGATAGACTCTGGAGACAACACATGTTCTCCCACGACATCGAACCAGATTTCTCGGGTTGCATATGGACCAGAGAAAGTGAATGTTTGGAATTAGTTTTTTGGATTCCTATGTTAAGAAATGTAGGAAACCATTATCCCTATTGTATTTAATTTAAAAATAGTTATATTAGAACATAAATTGTTATCTCTTCATTGTTTATCCTTTCATCAGTTATACGTTTGAATGAATTTCACTAAATGAACATTAATAATAAATTTTCAAATGGAAGGAAAAAATCATATGTTATCTCTTCCTGTTGAGTTATTGGATATTATTGTGATCAAAACATGTGAATAGGCGTAACTACCTCTGGTAAACATGTGAAAAATGAGAAAGCAATTGAATGAGGTGACAAACAGTCAAGACATTTTCCGTACCTATCAAAGGAATGCTTCCATTTACTACCGCGTAGACACAACAGAACTGGAAGAGTATAAGAGAAGAGGAAAATACAATGAAGGGCTTTTCCTATGTTTCATCCTAGGTCGAAACAACATGGCTAGGTTATGTTTTCAAGAGGCTACTTTGTAAGGAAACCTTTGGGCAGCCTACATGTACCAACTCCTCAACATTAGTCTATACAACAACATCTTTGACTTGGATGTTCTCTGTCGAGACTTAGTGTGGCAAGTTCTTCGTGTGATAGTTAATTTGGAAATTTTTAAACTTTCTAATGTTCTATCCTCCCTCTGGAAGCCTGACTGTTCGATGAAAGAGTTCAAACCCTTCTGTCTAAGGTGCCTCTGGATCAGAGAACTAGAGGAGTTGAGCATCAATTTGGGGTTTCCACTGAATACACATGAGGATCCTCTATGATGTGAGATGTGGTAAGAACATTAGAGATATATCTATTGTGGTTATGGAATGAATTACGAGGACGCAATTCTTTGTAGGGGGAATGATGGATCACCCCAAAATCCAAACCTTACGTATTGATAATTTCTGGTTACTTTTGTTTGAATAAATGAACAAATCTAGTTTCTCATGAGAGGGTAATAATATGGTTTTAATTTATATTATACTACAACTGAGTAAAACACACATGTTGATACAGGACATTTCATTTAAATAAACACACAGAAGCACTTTCAATATACATAAATCAAAATAGTAATCATGCTAACCAAAAATACCTATTAAGAACCCTATCAGAATTACAGGGAGACAACATAAAACAATGAGAACCCCAAGGAAATAATATGGGTCATTGGAATTCGTCATAATGAATATAATAATGGCCGAAGCCACCGCGGTGACACTAAGCACAAAAGGTATGACGTGAACCATCTTCTACAATCAACATTAGTGTTAGGACACCCAATGTCTTGGATTAATAAGACACTTATGTGACTATTTCCTTGGGAAACTTGTTATGATGATATGACTCTGAGTATGATATACTCTGTGATACCAAAGGTAGGATCAAAATAAGAATGAAATTTTCAGATAAAATAGGGGGGGTGAATTTTACCTTTTAAAATTTACCTTAACAAATTTTTAGGATGGTTATGTTTGACAAGGTTAAACACGATAATTCACAAGACCTCTTATGAGTACTAAATACATGATAAATTTTGGAATAGTGATTCTAAAAATGAAACATAAAAAAAGTTACAAGGATTATGATTCTACCTTAACGCATATAGAATCTAACTATATCAGAGTACAAGTAAGGAAGTATAATAAAGTTATACTTTCCTTAAAAATACAAAATTCAGCGGAAAAACAAGTAGTAAAACTACATGTGACAAACACTAACTCTTTTAACCCAAATAGAAGGGTATCCAAAAACCTTGGATAAAGGTCCCTTGATATATAATTTCATGAAATTCTATCTTACCTACACTAGGGTAAGCCCTCGATAAGAAGATCACATCCTGTCTTGATATCCCTTCAAGCCCTCATCTATCATGAAGTCGACACCTCTATCTTCCTCAGCATGGAATCCCTCAACTTCAAGGTGTTGGAACCTCTTTCTTCCTATCCCCGACAGCCCTCGATTGTAATCAGCAAAAACTGGAGTCACACGAAGCAAGTCTGCACAAAGAAATTTTTGAACAAGATGTTCAAACTTTTTGCATGAAGCTTTGAGAGTTGATAAGAGCCTCTCTCTCAATAAATCACGTTATGATATTCTGATCGCAAAAAATATGAAAGTTCTAAATAATTCCCAGAACACGTTCAAATGAACTCTTATTTAAAGGCAAAGCTCCAACGGTCGGCACCCTCCTCCAATGTTCATATTCTTCCTTGAATTTTGGAGGGACCTATACACATTTCACTCAACCAACAGTTAGTCAATCACTAAAAGAACAACATCGTTTTGTAATAAAACAAGTGTAAGAATAAGTAAAAATGATGATTGGAATGTAGGAAAACAAAAGTTTAGAGTCTAACCAAAATGGAATTCGGAGTCTATAATAAAGAGATATTTGGATTCTATTTTTTAGGAATTCGTAACCTGAATTTTGTAGAAATCTGGAGTCTGAATTTCAGAGGAAATTTAGAGTCTGGTTTCACTATAATTCGGAATCTGAACATACAGAGATCGAAGTCGAACTAGTAGAAGATCAGAGTCGAACTAGTTGAATTTTAGAGTCGAACTCAAAGATGCTTGGAGTCTAACTAATAGAAGTTTGCAGTCGAAGTCATAGAAGTTTGGAGTGGAACTTTATGAGAGTTCATATCCAGAATTTGGAGTGGAACTTTTTGAGAGTTCGTATCCAGAATTCAGAGAGGATCTTTATGAGAGTTCGTATCCAGAATTTGAAGTGGATCTTCATTAGAGTTCGTTTCTAGAATTCAGAGTGGGACTTCATTAGAGTTCGTATCCAGAATTCGGAGTGGAACTTCATTAGAGTTCGTATCTTGAATTCAGAGTGGAACTTCATTAGAGTTCGTATCCGGAATTCGGATCCTAAATAAAAAATTCTTCATATCTACGTATTATAGGATTTGAAGGTTTTACGTTGAATCCGATTTTTATACTTTAGAAAAATATTTATATGAGTAGTGAAAATATGGTAGGGGTAAAGTCCACTGGGAAGGAAATTTTCCTTATAGAAGTAAAATTTAGATTTCCTTAAGTATAAGGTTCTTGTGATTTTCAAAACAAGAAAGAATGGAAAACTCATAAGGGAAACCATATTGACTCAACAAAACCATGGATCTATAATGGCTATAAATATATTCATTGGCTTCATTGGACAATTAATTAAAAACATATAAGAATATTATAGTCCTTCATGCGATTAGGTTATAATTTGGAAACAAATTTATAAAAATACTCATTACCATGAACTATAAAATGGCATAAAATAATGTTTTGAATTATAAATTGGTGTTTTTGAAATGTAATAAAGATTTAAAAATATGTTGCAATTATTGCAAATATATTTTAAATGTTTTCATTCAGTGTTTTAATGTTATGTTTAATTTCATTTAAATAAACTATATTATTGATTAACATAGTTTTGACTATTATAAGTAAAAAAGATGTTATGTGGTTATACCGAAATTCAATTCATGTAATTTATTTGGGCCTATAAATAGCTCTAGAATTATTATTAAACATGTTATTGTTATGTGATCATTAATCTTTCCTCAAGATTATATAAAAAAGTCATGTTTGAAAAAGGAAATTTCTATACTGTATTATATACCTCAAGACATAATATATATATATTCTCTTAAGGTTAAGTTTTTGTAAATATTTGGGCCCACTAGCGCCATCCCATGTGGGTTGGCCTAGGGAGGCAGCTCACGCAGGGTGGTTGAGCCTAGCCCTCAGCCCAAGCCTAAGACATCCGGAGCATGGGAATAAGTTTCCCGAGGGGTGCACAGGAGCATGGGAGCGAGGGCACGAGTGAGCAGCAAGGGCACAGGGCCTCAGTGTGCATGGGAAGGCCGAAGACTGTAGGGGGGATGGGAGCCCGTGTGTAAGGCCCCATTTGTGCGGTCTTTGTGTTTTCTAAAACAAGGATCAGAGGATGAGGCTTATAAAAAAAGTGCAAAAATCCCACCGATTCGCCATGGGACACATTTTTTTCAGGGAAAACAAGATCTGGGTTATTGGATCGTGTCGTGTGTGATCTAGGCCATTGATTCTGATCTCGAGTTCTACTTTTAGTAGTTGTGGTGTATCACTGGGATTTTGTGGTCCGTTCGATCTGGAAGGATCTAATCGTGGTTGTTCGAAGTTTTTAAAAAACACCGCATCAATCTAGTGTCGTCTGATCAGACTCTGATTTAATCTGAGCTTTATATTACCTTTAAGAAACGAAATACACATATCGGCCCTTGAAACGTAGACCAAACTGATTCTGGCTGTCGAAATTCCTCCCAATATGTTCCAGTGGCATTGTCTTCTTCCTCCTGTGGCGTGATATACACTAGTACCCTACTTACCTTTTGCACCCTTTTTTATTCACTCTTATAGCCGCTGAACCCACCACTCACACGGTTTCCATGTAGATATTTCTACCTATTATTTTTATAATTCAAGCGTCCTCAGATCCCTCTATTTTTACATAAAATTAAATACCATGGGATTATTATATAAAACTACAATAGGGCATCTGGATAACCCTCTTATTCTTTGTATGTCTCCAGCACACCTCAACGAGTCGTCCATTATTTGTGGTCCCTTCCTAAGAATCACCTCCTCTTCCTCCTCAAGTTGAGGTATGGGATTAATCTTAGTCTTTCTTGTGTAGTTATATGTTTTTTATAGATATTTATATACACCAGTAATATAAAATACATCACCTTGTTGTTTGATGTTAATTCATTCTTTAAGGGTTGCAAGATCTTAAGGATTAAGGTATTTATAGACCCTAAGTATGGGCGCCCCATGCAATCTTTTCCTATGCCCTAAATGTGTAATATTTTATATATATATTTATATTTATATGAAAATAGATTGTTATGATATACACAACCTCAGTTTTGTATAACTTCATATTCCAGATTAAATATTTCTATGAAGGAGTTTCAAAATTATTGAAGAATAATGAAAACCATGAGATCATTTTTGTAAGGGAACTTTTATACATTATCATGAATGTTTTTAAATATGTAGTTATAATTTATACATGTGTATTTATGCCTTTCACCATTATACTGTTATTACTTATTTTTGTTATAATCTGGCGAATGTTAAATAAGCATGGTATGAGTTCCCTTTCATATACTCATAATGTATAAACGGGTATGTGGGAACGGGTGTATGTATGCCATCTATGATTCCCATTTTCATTTATAAAATTCTATGGTTTGTAATGAAAGTACTAAACATACGTTTAAATTTTTTTTGGCTTGACTAATCACTTCTTTTATGAACACCCCTTAGAATGAATACATTACACAAAATGAAACCTTAATCACGTTTTTCCAAATGATTTATTTATTATGTTTAGTTCATGAGTATATATATTGGAAAATCGTAACTTTATATTCATATGAACTAATATATCTTCACTCATTATATTAAATGATAATGATTAAGGGTGAGTTTTATACTTTCATGTTTTAACATGTAATTATTGAGATAATTTGATTTTAGTTCCCCACATGAAATGTTATGTTACCACTTTATTTGTTATGTTAAAGTTCACCACATTATTTAATAATGAATGTTGTAGAATATTGTGGTTCTAGACTTTGTCATTTTATGTGATCAAGTTGGTATTTCATTTGTGTTAGTTTTCATCTCAAGTACCCTTATGTTATGTACCAATTAATGACTTGACCTTATAATTCATAGTTTTGTGCCAGACTCACTACATATACATAAATGTGAATGATTTTAATATTAACCTTTTATTCCCTTTTCTGAGTTTATGGATTAAATTGTTCATGGTTGTGTGGGACTCCATAAATAAAATGAAAGGAGAAATATATAACCAAGTAATTTGTACACTTGGTTTGATAAGTGATAAAAAAAATTAATAAATCAAAGTGGTATGTTCACTTTCATTTAATAAGTATGAGGAATGCATTGGGCATATTATGTGATGTTTGGGGCCCACTAAATCCCCTCGATGCTTCTATATGTCACATGAGACAACTAGTAGAGGATTTGGCTGAGGCCTTTCCTATTTATGAGTTATGGATTTTGGCTGAGGCCTTAATCATTAGACATCTTGGTCCGAGGACTTAACACAGTCAGGCATATACACTTTCCCCATAAAGACTATGAAAATTATTTACCAGAGGAATAATCCAGTAGTAGAATTAACTGGTTAAAGAAATTATGATTATTAGAATTAAAGGAGTATAAGTATGACATATTATTTAAGCAATATTTAGCGATTTTATATCCAGTTTATGTTTCAAAATAGTAAAATATGAAAATGACGTTATTATTTTATACTCAACTATGATTATGCATTACATTTAGTTATTAATTCCATACATTTATTTAAACATGAAATGTATTTTAATTATTATTATGAATGATCATTTCCATAATTTAATTATGATGATGTTAGTATGTTTTAAATTGTGCACCGATATCCCTTAGAAAATTGTCTTACTATGTTTAATGTGTTATGGCATTAAAAGTAAATGGTTTTTTCAAATTTGAAAGAATGTTTTAAAAATTTATTTTTAGTATAGTATTTTATTTTAATACCCCTTACTAGGCATTCGTATGCTCACCCTATGTTTTTGAATTATAATTTTTCTGGTATGGCCTTTTACTAATGAAGTTTTCATATGTTTCATGTTTCTTAGGGCCCAAACCGAATTCGATCCTCTATATGGAACCGTCCCCATGTGCTCGGTTGTAACAACCCAGGAAAAAAAATAATATTACATTCTAATGTTTATCAATATTTGTGAATAAAATGTTAATATTACTTTAAAGGGAATTCTATGCTCGATGGCGTACCCAATACGCGAAAACGAGTTCCTTTCAAATCTTATGTTGCACTCTAATAATAAAATAATAATATTTTAAATGGTAGTTAACGCCTAGCCATTGTAATGTCAGGAAAGAACGGAACAAACTACAAAATTATTATATATGTCTGTCGAATATTTTTACTTTTATAAAAATAAATGTTAGAGGCGTAAAATGCAAATGAATCCAACATTAAGCATAAATCTTTTAATATTTTTTAAAAGTTCGATTAACCGCATTTTGATAGAGAAACCATTTTAAATATACTTTTGAAAATTTTATATATTGTATTTGAAAAAATAAAATCCTTCTTCAGAATCTGGACATCAAAATTTACATTGTGTAATTTTTTGTTATTTTTCAGATAAAGATCATTTTTAAGTGAAAATGTTACTTTTTAATTCCAAACCATTTATTAATATGATTTGTTTATATGTATAGATTATATTTATTATTGAGATTAAAGTTTATTTAGAATATATTTTTACCATTTAATCCAATGGTGGTCATTTGAATTAATTTCATCTTGAAATTGGACTTAAACTAGTGTTAATCTTTTAATAGATATTGTTTCTTAAAAACACCCTATTTTTTTAGACAGAGGGAATTAATTATTAAATTAATTAATAAAACATATATGTTTTAAATTTTTTAAAATAGACATAATATTTGAATTTTGAGTATCAAATATAGCTTAGGGTGAATTTGTGGTATTTTTCTGAAAAACTTCAATTTTTGACGAATAGTGAAACCACTAAATGGTTGTTAAGGAAAATTATTTTTCGTTTAAATAAAACTTTACCACTTCTGTGATTCGATTTTAAAAAATCTGACATACATGGTTTTCATTAGAAAGTATTATGTAGTACAATGAGATTAAAATAATTTTTTTTGAATAGTGATTTTTATGTTTTATTAATCACGATTAATGGTAATTAGTGTGATTTAAGGTAAAAATGATTTTATAATAAAATTAAAATATCTTGACACTTGTACTAACCCTATTGGATGAGTCATGGCCGACCGAGACAACCCATGGGTCGATTTTTGGGACCCCATGGAGCCATAGGCATAAGATAATGACATTAATGCCTTTTATTTAAAGTAAACGTAAAAATGATACAAACATGTATTGTTTTACTAAAACAATTTATACATGGGGTTATACAAGTCAAATGTTTGACTATAAATAGTCATTGGTTAGATAAAATTATTTCCTACATCATAGTATTTTTTCTATAATTTTTATACATTAAAAATGTAATTATTTATGACATAATGATGATGTAGTGATTACCTCATTATTTAACGATTTAAATAAAATGAAAATATAATCTAAAATATAACACCTAAACATGTCAAAAACATATTTTATGGGTTTATTTAGAACCCCTATCACCTTATACTCGAAATATATCAATGTGGGACCTTTAAAATCTAAAACGCATTTGAAAATAATGTAACTTTTTTTGACTCTGCAAGAGTGCCCCTCCTCTCCTCTTATAAAAAGCCCCCACATCTACCTCCTTACCCACACCTCTCAAGCCTTCTCTCGGCCAACCCCTTCCAATTTCATCTCTACACATCCCTATATTCATCATTGAAGCCTCACCTTTGGGCAGAATCTTTTCCAAGGAAGCCTTTGACCTCAAATCAAAAAGAGTTACCCAATTTAAAGGTAACGTCTTCCCTTTTGTTATTTTGTTTTATTTTGCTTCTCCAACCCTCTAAACTCCATTTATTCATTTATTTTGTAACAAAAAAAGTATCTTCAATATAATGGGATGCAGTTATGTGAAGTATTCATCCTAAAATTACTCACACGACTGTCTAATGGTTAAAGAACATACTGTTTCTATGGATGATGAAATTCTGCCTCATGAAATGATGATTGATCAATCTTCTCTTAACACCTTTAATGGTGGCCATTATGATATCAGAATATTTTATATATGATATATATGGTATTTATGTTTTCTATATTCTTCTGAATTTTTTATTTAAAACATTCCTTTATTCTTTTAATGTTGTGCAAATACGATAATTTCATACGAGATAGTGTGGACTATCGCCCCCTCAAGTGGTGTGACTCGTTCATGGAATACATGGAATGTATAAAAATGAAATTAATTAACTTATGTGACCTATATAACATTTATATTATACTGGAATTATAATATATATATCTCTCAATTATTTTTATTTCCATTAATATGTCAAAGAAATGAAAGTAGTGTTCATGCATACGTACAGCCTACCGTCTCCATAAATGGTGCATTTCATTTCTTTTTATCTCCAAATGTTATGGAATATTATAAAATGAATATGTACTGGATATATAAGATATTGGAATCATTAATACTATTCTGGAGATGATTTACTTATAACTACATGGACAGTCATTTTCAAACATGTTCATTTTTGACTCATGTACCAAACATTGACAAAAATGTCTGATATGAACTCATATTATTAAACAATTATTATAACATTATAATATGTGGTATGAAATGAATAATAATATTTATAGGAGGAACTTAAGCAATTATAAATTGACCAAAGGTTATTATTCAGGAATATAATGAAACGAAAAAGACAAGTCGGGCTTGAGGTAAGGGATCTGACCTCTCGCTTTCTTTTCAAGTACCCTCATTTATGTCATTTCATTTATGCTCCATGTTCTTATGTTGGAGGATGTTATTTTATATTAACCATAATTTAGTTTGTATTTTTATATAATGAGATACCCCATCTTACTCTCATCAATTCTTTTTTTTTATAATTATTAAGTGGCGATGTTTGGCTGCCGAGTTTTCGTAAGGGAACCTACCCCTCTCTTTATTTTTAAGTACACTCTTTTATGTAATTCCTTTTAAGCTCATCTTTATTATGATTGGGATGTTATTTTATATTAAACTTACTGTACTTTTTATTATCATATGATGAGAGACCCTATTTTCTCTCATCAATCCATTTTGGAAGTTTTGATTTGCGCCGTTAGGCTGCCGAATTTTCGTAAGAGATCCAACCTCTCTCTTTTTTTAAGTACTCTCCTTTATGTCACTTCTTTTAAGATCCTTTTTGTTATGTTGGGGGATGTTATTTTATATTCCTGTTTCTGTAAATTTTATGTTAATATGATGAGAGACCCTATTTTATCTCATCAATCCATTTTATGGATGTTTTAAGTGGCGCCGTTAGTCTGCCGAGTTTTCATAAGGGATTTTTCATCTCACTTTTATTCCCATGAGATTTGTGCTACATTTTCGACCATTTACATTGAGTGGTATATGTACTTCCCGTTATTCTACTATTTTTGTAATATAATTTCGTTTATGAGTATTTTCATCAATGTTGTATTGTCCTTCTTTCATGGGGTGTATGTTTCGAATGATACCCAAGTCGGTAAGGGAACTTTTCACCCTCCTCTTTTTAAAAAAACATATATTGTTGGGTCTTTTAATTTAAAAATTGTAATGTTGGGATGTGTTATTATATATCCTTATTAGTGTATTTTTTTTTCAAATAGATGAGATACCCTTTTTTATCTCTCATCAACTCATTTTCTGAATTTTAAAGTGACGCCGTTAGGCTGTCGGATTTTACCAATGGAACTTCTTAACCAAATTTCGATTCCTTTGGGTTCAACATGTAGTTATTGAATATATCATCCATTAAATATGTGTGAATGACCTTTGATTGTTTTAAACTTAATATCCACTTATATTTGGTGTATTTATATTTATCACACATAACTATGAGATTGATTTATCCTTATTTTAAGGGTACCATCCTTACAGGGGATTTCATCTCTTTTTACATTTCTATTGAGACTTGATTATTATTATGAACCAATTCCCTCTTATATAGTGTATATATTGTCCTTTGGAATATTATATCATGAATGAATTTATTCTCATGATATTATAATGTTCTGATTAAATGATATTCTTAAATTATTGTATTCAAGTGTCTCTCATTTTGTTAAAACCCCATTAACTAAAATATCATTTTAAATGTTTTAATGATTTATTCTTATAAATATTTCTAGTTAATATACATGTTTTAAAACTATTTTTAAGGATTTATTTATATGGATATGATTGGTTTAAAATGTTAAAAGCGTCAAAGTGGTATGGGACACGTTGATTCAAAGATCTATTTATTAAATGTCTTAAATTTTTTTGAAAATTGTTTTTAGAATGGATTCATTATTTCAATATCTTAAAATGTTATATGTATGAATTATATATTTCCGTTATGCTTAATTTATGTGATATGATTATGTTATGGTTCTTGGGAATTGTTTATGAAGACGGGTGGTTCTGTGCTAAACTAAGGGCGGGTTAGCCCGATATCGCTCTCCAATACATTGGGTAACACAAAAGAGTTAAAAGTTAAGGTTTCTCCAAAGAGATTTAGGGAATATACTATGATGGGTATTACAAACGTAACCATGAAGGTTACTCCCTACGTAAGAATGATATGAATGCCTCATGTTACCTTTATGCCTAATGATTTCTATTAAGTTATGCAGAAATCTTATGATTTCATAAGGTATGTCAAATTGCTTATGTTTTATGAGTAAAGTATGATTTCATTGATTCTTATGTATACATGGACTGATGTTTTCTATCCATATTGTTATAACCAGTACTGATATTTCTATGCCCATCCAAAGTTTTTGAAACGTTTTCACAGGACATAAAGTTGAATCGGGTCAAGGATGGGATCAAGGAAATGTCATGCTGTCTAAAACAAGGAACAAGACATGACTCTTTGTTCACGAGTTTTTATTTTGTGGAAAAGATGAAAGCTGTGTAGATGTGTCTACTTTGTAATCATTGAGATGTAATAGTTATGACCTAATTCTCTAAAATTCTAAACCTGAAAAGATCCTCAATGTGAATTATTCAATGTAATTTAATATTAAGTAATATTATAAGGTCGGGGCCTTATATCGATAGCTGGGGAATGACAGTTTGTATCCGAGGATACAGTTTGGATAACTCTCGAAAACCAAAACCGAACAATGAAAAGAATCTTAAGAAATAAAAAAGAATGATGTTTTCTTAATTACATATGGAAAATGAGGGTACTAACCTTCTGTATCTTCTCAAGGAAGCCTTGGACACCATAATTTACATAGCCATCCTTGAAAATTTTATAAACTATTCCCATATCATTTTGTCATGAAAAAATCTCTATGACATATCCAATTAACCTAGAGTACTTCAACTCTACCGAAGAGCGGATCTGGATAACATCTTTCTGATGGAAGCCCAGTTAAAATCCTATGAACAATGGGGAAAATACTAAGAGGTACTTTTTAGATGCTCTACTGTAGGGGAAGGATTCTCGTCCCTCATGTCCTTCCAAGAAGCTACTGCAGCGGGAGGCCTATGAGCGGCATATATATGTCTTGTCTTGTCTTATGGAAATATTGGTCAGGAAATGGAATTTGATATCCTTGAATATGAAGCCTCCCATTCAGTGTAAAGACAACATGTACATGCAGACATCTCTCAGTTGTACACCCCATTTGTCAGATTTTGGAGACAGCAATAGTGCTCCCATGATATCAAACCAGTTTTTGAGGGATGAATATTGTTCAGGGAAATTAAATGTTTTTAATTAGTTTTGCGGATTCGTGTATTAGGAAACTGGGGAAACTATTAACCCTGTTGTATTTTTTGTACCAATAGTTTTTTGAGAACATAACTTTTTATCTCCTATTTTTTTATCCTTTCATCAGTTAAACTTTTGAATGAATATTACTAAATGAACATTCATAATAAATTTTTAAATAGAAGGAAAAACAAATATGTTATCTCTTTTTATTGAGGTATTATAGAATATTGTGATCAAAACATGTGAAGAAGAGTACCTACCTCTCACAAACTAGAGAAAAACGTGCATGAAACTATATGAGGTGACAAACAATATAAAAAATCTCCACACCTGTCAAGGGAATGCTTCCATTTACTATCGCGTAACCACGGATCAAATAACCGAGTATAGGCGAAGAGTAAAATACCACGAATGGAATTTCCTTTGTATCACCCTAGGCCAGAACTACGCGGCCAGGTTATGTTTTCGAGAGGCTGCATTGGAAGGAAACCTCTGTGTGGACTACATATTCAAAATCCTTAGCTTTAGTCTATACAACAACATCTACAACATTGATGTTCTCCTTCGTGACATAGTATAGTGAGTTCATCATGTGATAGTTCATTCAGACATTTCAAAACATTCTATTGTTCAAGCCAACCACTGGAAGCCCGAGTGTTCGATGCAAGAATTCAACCCCTTCTATCCAAGGTGTGTCTGGATAAGATAACAAGAGGACTTGAGCATCAATTTTGGTTTTCCATTGAATCCACCTGAGGATCCTCTACGATGGGGGATGTGGTAAGAACATCAGAGATGTATATTTTGTGGTTATGGAACGAATTGCGAGGGTGAAATTCCTCGTATGGGGGAATGAGGTAGAACCCAAAAACCCAAGATGTATGTATTGATAAGTAGTGGTTACTTTTGTTTGAATAATTGAACCAAACTTATTTCTCATGAGAGTGTAATAATATGGTTTTAATTTATATTTGAATAAAACCGAGTAAAACACGCAAGTGAATACAAAACATTACATTTAAATAAAAACACTAAAGTGCTTACAATACACTGAAATCAAAAGAGTAATCATGCTAACCAAAAATAATTACTAATGAACCTCTCATAATTACTGGGAGATAACTTAAATCAATGAGAACCTCAATGAAATAATATTGGTCCTTAGAATTAGTCATAATGAAGATAAAAATGGCCGAATCCATCGCATCCACACTAATCCCCAAAGGTATGATGTGATCCATCTTCTTCAATCAACTTGAGTGTTAGGACACCCTATGTCTTGGATTTATAGGACACTAATGTGTCTGTAGCCTTGGAAAACCATGGAACTCTAAGGGATATAAATATAGTTGCTGGCCTTGTTGGTCAATTAATTGAAAACATATAAAAATATTCTATTCCACCATGTTATTAGGTTATAAATTGAAAAAAATTATAAAACTACTCGGAACCATGAACTTTAATAGGGAATAAAGGAACGTTTTGAATTATACATTGGTGTTTTTAAAATTTAATAATGAATTAAAAATATGTTTCAATTAATAATAATAAATTGTACATTTTTTCATTCAGTGTTTTTAAGTTATGTTTAATTTATTATAATTAAACTATATTCTTGATTAACATAGTTTTGACTACTATTAGTATAAAAGATGTTATGTGGTTAAACTGAAATTAAAATCATGTTACAACTTTGGTGCTATAAATAGATCTATAAATATTATTAGACATGGTATAGTTAGGTTTTCATTAATCCTTCCTCATGATTAAATAAAAAAAGTAATGTTTGAAAAATGAAAATTCTTTTAAGTATTATTTACCTTAATAATTTTTATATATATAGAGTCTCTTAAGGTTATGTTTTTGTAAAAATTTGTGCCCAGTAGTTCTAGCCCATACGAGAAGGCCGTGGGAGGACACTCATGCTGGGTGGTAGAACCTAGACCTCAGCTCAACCCTCGGCCATCCCGAGCTCAGGCATAGGTCTCCCTAAGGGCGCATAGGAGCATGGGAGAGAGTGCATGAGAAAGAAACATGGGAGCAAGGCCATAATGTGAATGGGAAGGCTGAAGCCTATGATGGGGGGGGATAGAAGCCCATGTGTATGGCCCCCTGTGTGTGTGATTTGTGTTTTCGGAAAAAAGGATACGAGGTTGAGGATTATAATAGAGGAACAAACATCCCACAGTTTCAATGTGGGATGCATTCATTTTTGGTGAAATGGGATCTGGGCCGTTGGATCACATCCTGGCTTATCTAGGCCATTGATTCTGATCCCGCGTTTGACCTTCAGCAGCTGTGGTGTATCACTGGGTTTTTAGGGTCTAGTTGATCCAGAATGATCTAATCATGGTCATTCGATGTTTTTAAAAAAATATGTGTCGATCTCATACCGTCCAATCAGGCTCGGAATTAATTTGAGCCATCCATTAACAATAAGAAAATGGGGATGCATCTCGGCCCTTGAATCCTAGACTGAACTGATCTTGGTTACTCCTGATTTGTTGCAGAGGCACTGTCTTCTTCCTCCCAGGGAGTTCTATAAACCAGTACCCTACATACATTTTGTACCATTTTTTCATCACTCTTATAGCCTTCAGACCATCCACTCACATGGTTTCCACATAGATATTTCTCCATATTATTTTTAAAAGTCAAGTTGGCCTCATATCCCACTAATTTTACATTAAAATAATCACCAATGTTATACTATATACATCTACACCAATTTATCAAGAGAACCCTCTTGATTCTTTGTAAGTCTCCAGCGGGCCTCAACGAGTCGTCTAAAATTTCAAGCACCTTCCTGAGCTCCACCTCCACTTCCTCCTAAAGTTAAGGTTGGGGATTAAGCTTTTTCTTTCTTGTGTTATTTTATGTTTTGTGTATATATGTATATACACTTGTAATATAAAATAAATCACCTTACAGTTTGAGGTTAATTCGTTTTTTAGGGTTCCAAGATCTTAAGCATTAGGGTATTAACTGACCGTTAGTATGGACGCGCCATGAAAACTAATCCTATGACTTAAAATTCATAGTCGGTTAAATATATATATATATATGTGTGTGTGTGTGTGTGTGTGCATATAAAAATAGATAGGTATGATATACACTTCCTTTGTTTTGTATAACTCCCTATACTAGATTAAATATTTCTAAGTATGAGTTTTAGTATTATTGAAGAACTATGAAACCCATGAGATCATTTTTTTAAGGGAAATTTCATACATGATCATGCATGTTTTTAAATATGTGGTTATATATTATACATTTGGTTTTAATTCTTTCACCATTATACAGTTGGTACTTATTTTTGTTATAGTCTAGAAAGGGTAAAATACGCATGGTATGAGTTCCCTTATGTATACTGACAATATATAAACAGGTATGTGGGTACTGGTGTATGTATGTAAACATTTATTCCCATTTCCATTTATAAAATTCTATGGTTTGTGAAGAAAGTACTAAAGATACTTTTCAGATGTGTTTGGCTTGAATAATCACTACATTTATGCACGCCTCATTGAATGAATACTTTACACAACATGAATCTTGAATCATGGTTTTCCAAATTATTTCATTAATATTCTTAATTAATGAGTATATATATTGTAAGCTCGTAACTTCATATTCATATGAACTAATTACACTTAACTAATTAAATTAAATGATAATTTTTAAGGTTGAGTTTTATACTTTCAAGTTTTAACATGGAATGTTTGAGGTAATGGTAGTTTAGTGCCCCACATGAAATGTTATGTTACCCCTTATTTGTTATGTTAAAGTTCACCTCATTATTTAATCATGAATGTTCGTGAATAATATGGTTCTAGAATGTTTCATTTAATGTGGTCATGTTGGTATTTCATTTTTTTTAGTTATCATCACAAGTACTATTATGTTATGTGCCAATTAATGACTTGACAACATAATTCATAGTTTTGTGCCAGACTCACTTTATATGCATAAATGCGTGTGATTATAATATTAAACTTTTATGCCATTTCCTGAGTTTATGGATTTAATTATTCAAGTTGGTGTGGGAAACCTTGATTTAAATGATAGGTGAAATAAGAAACCAATTAATTTGTACACATGTTTTGATATGTGATAATAAATTATATTAAATCACAGAGGTATGTGAACATTGATTTAAGAAGTATGAGGAATGCATAAGACTTATTATGTGATGGGTGGGGCCTGCTAAAACCCCATGATGCATGGGTAGGTCTCATGAGAAATCTAGTAGCAGATATGGCTGAGGCCTTCCCTATTTAAGAGTTATTGATTTTGGAAGAGGCCTTAATCATTAGATGTATTGGCATGAGTCCTAGACACAGTCTGACATATGGACATTCCTCATTAAGACAGTGAAAATTGATTAACCAGAGGAATATTCAACTTGTAGTATATACCTAGTTAAAGAGATTATGAATATTATAATTGAAGGAGTATATGTATGGCATATTATTTATGCTATATTCAATTATTTTATAACCACTCTATGTTTCATAAGAGTAAAATATGAAATTGAAGTTAGTATTTTATGTGAAACTCTGATTATGCATTACACTTATTTATTAATTCTGTATGTTCATTTTAACAAGAAATGTATTTTACATAATATACTGAATGAGTATTTCCATAATTTAATTATTATGATGTTAGTTTGATTTAAATTGTACACCTATATCCCTTAGACAATTGTCGTATTATGTTTAATGTGTTATAATGTTTTAAAGAAAATGTTTTATGGAAATTTTATAGAATGTGTTAAAATGTTATTTTGACTATAGCATGTTATTTTAAAACCCCTGAGTAGGCATTCATATGATCACCCTATGTTTCTGATAGAAAATATTTCAGGTATCGCCTTTTACTAAATACGTTTTCCGACGTTGCTGCATTCTCACATCCCGAACTGAATTCGATCCTCTGTATGCACCGACCATGGGTTCTCGGGAGCTAGGGAGTGACATTTTCAAAAATTAAAATTGTCTTATTTAATTAAACTATACATTGTGATTCTATATATTTAATTCAATTTTCAAAATTCAAAATTTAAATTTGGATAAAATTAATTCCACATTAATTTTTCAAAGGAACGAGAAAACATGTTTTTAATATGAAAATTTCAAAAAGATTGAAATTTTTTATATCAAAATCCAATGTAAAATAGTTTCTATGTACCCAAATTGGACTATGTGAAATAAAAAAATCTAATTATACTTGAAATGTATTAATAATATAATTTACATAATAAAATGTATTTTTTGCGTATTTTTTTAAATATTATATGGAATATTTTATATAGAAGTTGTTTCGACGACATGCGATTATGAGGTATGGTTTTCATCAAATAAGTTTTTGAAATATATTAAATATATTAAATATAACACTGAAAATATTTTCCAAAAAATGTGATATAACATCAAAATGGTTATCATGATAAAAAATATGATGGCACCATTGTGTTTAAAATTTAAGGATTACACTAGGTGTGACATAACATTAGTTGGCGCATGGGGTTTTATGGAAAAGTCATAGATGGAAAAAAATTTAATATAATTATTAAATAAAATTATTTCATTTCATTTGGAAGACATAGTGTATATTTAGTCATTAAATAGAATATTATGTCTGAATTCCAGGCATTGCTACCAATCCATGGATCCTCTTGAGGAACATTGGAGAGAACATTGAAGAATCCTCTTAGGAGAACAATAACCGATCAAAGGTCAAAACACCTTGGATTAGAATGATCATAGAAATGAATGAAATGAATCTTCAGTATTCACCATTGGTCTATCCAAATCATTGTACAACGTGTGATTTAATTTTTTATTCCCCTATCTTAATTCCTATAATGATCAAGAATCATTATATGAACGTATTGATTCACTAATCATGGATATTAATGGATGTTATTATATTTTTTTATGGGTGGATTTATTGTCTTTACTCTAGTCCCCTTAATTTTTAATTATAATAAAAACAAATTGAGGCTGACACAAATATAGGTCAAAGTTCATTCCTCATTGATATTCATTGTTCTTTTCTCCTAGTTTTCTTATTCATTATTGGTGACCCATTGGTCCATGGTTTGATAAAGAATGATGAATTGATCATTTAACATATGATTCATGGAACAAAATATGATATTTTAGGTCTAGGATCTGTATGATGCAATGGAGGTGTGATAATTATAGAGAAAAATGGATTGGACCGGTTTGGAAAACCCAAATTTTTGACCGAGATGTGTGGAAGATGATTCATATGAACAAGATATATTTAATGAATATAGAGAATCCTAATATTCGTTTGATAAATCATTTTGGGTTTTAGAGGGATTTCATCTATGTTTTTCAAAATGATAGGAGGTAGATTTCAAGATGATGGCGACACGTATGCGAACAAGAGGAAGAATGAGGATATTTGGAAAAAAATCAACAAACACAGCATTTAGTCCCTTACTATGTGTTATAAAGTTCCATTAGGATAACATTGTGTGTAATTTTGGATTTACATGGACATGGGGTGGTGTATAAATACATACTACATAATGTCCACTCCCCCCACATGGCATGGCATGAACCATGAACATGGGATACCCCATATACTAGTATACAAACACAGATATATGAGCATCCACCGTGTACTGGCACATGGGTAGAGTACATGGGTGGGACCACGAATATAGGTACACAAAGTGTAACCCCTATAAAAGCCTTGTATGCCTCTTTTATATTAGCATGATTTTACCGACACAAGTTATTTACATCGGTAGAACCTATGGTCATGGGAAATTGAATGTTTCCCATCTACACTGTACTATTTCCGCCATGGCATAGATCTTTTTTCTGTTATATATTGGACATGTTTTTTAATGTTGTGTTCCCCTTATCCTTTCCATAGAGGTTTGTATGAATTATTTCCAACTCCCATGACAATGATACCTTTAGTAGTACGTCCAGTATATAGTTTTTGGAATCTCTACTGGAGGCCAATAATGGAATCCTCTATTCCACATTTTTCCCTTGGTAAGTCCTAGGTATCAACATGACCAATATTTTCATGAAATAATCCTCTACCTAGAGGTTCTATCGTGATCGATTCATTGGTATCACCTCATTTCCCATTCTATGATACATATCTGTAACGACCCGAAATTTTTTAAACAAATTTTGTTTCCCAATTTTATGTGTTATTGTTATACTCATCAAAAAAGTTTTATTTGATAAACATGATTATAATTAAAATGAGATCAGTGGGTTTTGACTATTATATAACCATCGGTCAAAATGACCACTGTGAACAAAATGTTTTGATATAAGTAATCTTGGTTAATTATTATAGAAAGAAGATTTGATGGCCTCACCTAGTAGTCTTGGACCGATCGAAGCCCATCTAACAGAGCTTGGGAATGAGGTAGCACCACTGGGCTTTGCTCTGGATCAAATCCAAGCCGAACATCATCATGTGAAGCTGGAACGGAATCGCCTTCGTGAGAAGTTCAAACTGATAGAAATTACTACTCGGGAAATGTTGACTGAGCCGCCCCATGTTTCTATCACCCTAGCACACCATACTCTTAGGTCCTATGCTGGTATTATAAGGGGTTATGTAACGAGACCGTAACTACCTTGTGTAATCCATATTTTAAATAAAAATTGGGATTTCTTCTTATGATGAAGTTTATGAATTTTGAAATGACCGGATAAATATAGTATGCATATTTTTGATGAATTTTAGAAAAAGGATATTTTAAATATGTTTATGTAAACCCTAAATAATTAAAAATGTGTAATGATTTTCAAAAAATGGTCTTCTGCAATTATGTTCAGTACCAAATTTAGAGTCTAATAAGTACAACTTGATTTTTGATGAATAGTAAATTATGAATAGTGATTTTATGATTAGGATTAGTAATATGACCAAATGGATTAGTAATCACACTTAAAGAATGTTTTAAAATAATCTAGGCACCTTGATTAAGTAATGTGATTCAATAAAATAGTTAAATAACGGTTTCATTAATTATTATTCAAGTATTAGTTTTTTTGGGTGAATAGTGTTTTTTAATTAAAAATTTAATTAAAAATAATTAGAAAATTATTTTTATAAAAATGACTTTATTTTTGAACTCAAAGCATCGATATTATGTTATGGTAATTTTTGGTGTTTTTTATGAAAAAATGAATTTTCGATGAATAGTGTTTTTATTTAAAAATTAAATTAAAAATATTTAGAAAATTATTTTTATAAAATGGATTTCATTTTTGAAATCAGAGCATTGATATTTGGTTAATGTGAAATTTTGGGATTTTTTCTGAGAAAGTTGAATTTTCAGTGAATAGTAAAAATACAGTTTTAGGGTTTCAGTATGTTTAATGACATCATAACGGTGTCATGATGATGTCATGAGATCTTTTGAGGGTTGGCCGGCCAAGGGTGATGAATTATTGTTTTGGGGGCCCCATGTGGCCTAACTCCATGATAAATGACAAGGGAGAGCACATGGGTTTGAGAAAAGCACATGTGAGGTGTCCCTTGGCCATTAATGCCTTGTCCCCTCACTTTCCCTATAAATACCAAGCCCTCCTCTCATCCATTCGACTCCGCACTCATTCCCAACGAAATTATGGTCTCATTACCTCCCATGGAGTCCTCCAAAGGTGCCCCCAATCCCTCAAGGTCCCAAACATTGAGGTTTAAGAGTTACATTTTAAGGTAAGGGATCCGACCCCTCTCTTTCTTTTCAAGTAATCTCTTTTATGTCATTTCTTTTATACTCCATGTTCTTAGGTTGGAGGATTTTATTTTATATTCATCCTACTGCCTATTTCATGTTCATATGATGAGAGACCCCCCCCCCTTTCTCTCATCAATTCGTTTTAAGAATGTTTAAGTGGCGCTGTTAGGCTGCCGAATTTTTAAGGGATTCCTTCACCCTCCTCGTTTTCAAGTTCTATTTTCATTCAAGTCTTTCATGTTCCTTTTTATGATGTTGGGGTATTATCTCTATATATATCATACTGGACTCTTGTGTTCATATGATGAGAGACCCCATTTGATCTCTTCAATTCAGTATTTTGATGTTTTAAGTGGCGCCGTTAGGCTGCCGAATTTTTAAGTGGTTCTTCACCCTTCTCATTTTGAAGTTCTACTTTCATGTCAATTATTTCAAGTTCCTTTTTGTTATATTGGGGTATGATCTATATATATATCATACTGGACTCTTATTTTCATATGATGTGAGACCCCATTTTATCTCTTCAATTCAGTATTTTGATTTTTTAAGTGGCGCCGTTAGGCTGCCGAATTTTTAAGTGGTTCTTCACCCTTCTCGTTTTGAAGTTCTACTTTCATGTCAATTCTTTCAAGTACCTTTTTGTTATGTTGGGTAATTATATCTATATCTATCATACTGATCTCTTATGGTCATATGATGAGGGACCCTATTTGATCTTGTCAAATCATTTTCTTTTGAAGTTAAGTGACGCCGTAAGGCTGCCGAATTGTCATAAGAGAAATCTAATTTTTTTTCCTTCCATGTTTTTCATTTCAAATGGTATGTCCCTAAAATTTCATTACCATGTCCATATGTCCTCCTTATTCTTTCACCCTACTTTTTTATGGATCATTTATGAGAGGGTGACCCATGTCCCCTCCCATTTCAATGTTTTTTAAAACCCCAAAACTTAGCCGTTATGCTGCATAATTTTCCCCTCAAAATGCCTCTCTCTTTTCTCAAAAATTATTTTATGTTATAAAGTGAATACTCAAAGCTCTTATTTCTACAAGGGTATTCACATATATATCAAAATGTTCCATTTTAAATTCTGGTATTTACATACATGAGACCCACTTTCCCTTTCCGTGGGTTTAAAGTGACGTAAAGATCATGTCTTTAAAGCAGTTTTTAAAACGTTATGATTATGAAATGAAACCCATTTATTTTATGCTATGTGGGTTATTTATGAAATGATTGATGATGACATATGTGGCTCACATGATAATAAAGGAAAATTTAAGGGTGCGCCCTGATAGCGCTCCAATGCATTGGGTAATGATGTAACCACTAGAGATTACAATTTTCACGATACCTTGGTGAATAACCTTGGTAATTTTAAAATGACACCTTGGGGATGGACCTTGGTGATATGTTCATGATTGTCTATGTTAAATGATGTATCCACATCTTCAAGTTATGAAAAAGTTTTATTTTTATTATGATATGCCTCATGATTTCATTTTCATGCCTTAAAGTTCTTTTCATGACTTTATTGATGTATCTCAAGTTCATATGTAAAATGTTTCACTTGTTTCCCTTGCTGGGCCTCCTGCTCACCCTTCCTTTTGATTTATGTCCCCAGGTTATGGGATACAGTAATGAGCCTAGGGTGAACATGAGGAGAAGCCTTTCAAGTGTTTAAGAAGAATGTTTTTTTTTTGTTTCATGTTTTATGTTCCTTGTTTCCAAGACACTAAACCTTAAAGATCCTCAGTTCCGTGTAATGGAATGAAAAATTATGTTATAAAAAGACGGATGCTATAGTTGGTATCAAAGGATGGTTTAGTTATTTGTGGAAATTAGGATATGATAACTCTAGGAGGAACCCTATAGAAAAGTTTAATATAGGAAATCTTCCTGGTATTTTGGTGAGTATTGAGTAAGGGTTTGCCAAGCAAATACATCCCTGTCTGGATACGAGCAGGTAGAGGTGGCTCTGGCACAGATGTACATAGGGGTAAAACCCGAAAACACCGCTTTGAGCTAGACACGAACGGGAACGGGTACACGACAACGGGCCTTGCTGCACTCTTGGTTACGACACTCCCGGGGGATATGCTTTGGTTAATTCATAAGCTTGGTATGAACCATTGTTAAAGGAACAAAGATAAAATAAAATAAAGGTTCACATAAGAATATATGATCATTCATAAACTATATGGGAACCTAGGAGATCAAAAGTTAGGGTATACCTTTCATATACAAGTTATCCTTATATTCTTTCAGTTCCTTTTCATGATTATTAGCTAAGTACTTAAACCCCTAATTATGCTTTCTCTTCTTTGTTAATGGTGGGAAATGGAAGAACATGTCCCGACAACCAATGTGATAGGAAATGCGACGATTTTAGAATTAATATGACAGGGATGATTAGGGGATTAAAATATGATTATTATTTTGGAAGACGTTCATTATTTTGGGAACCATATTTGATCGAGGTAAATAGATTACTATGGTATTTTCATTGAGGAGTAAGGTTGACTTATATTTTGAAGAATCGATGAATTTAAGGTGAACTTATAGTAATTTAGGTTACTTCTGGGAATGACTAACCTATCTTGGGTAAAATATGTTTAGGTTAGCTACTTTTTTTATAAGATGTTAGGAGTGGTTGATGTTGTCTGGAGATGAACAATGAAGTTGTTTTGGAAGACTATGTTATCAAATCCTTATTGTATTTGGGTTTCAATCTTAGTTTGGTTTGTTTTAAGGAATTTTAAGGACCGTTATTTAGGGAATGGTCTATGATGAAATTTGGGTAGTACCACGGAACTTTGATGATTTAAAAGTAGTTTCCATTCCTATGGGATTCTTTCTTTTTGAAGAGTTGTTTTACCTTAACCTTTCAGTTTTTGGGATAATGTTTAAAGATAGAATAAATAGATAGTTAATCTTTTGTAGATTATGTGATTCTATAGAAGATGATTCTTATGCTTTTATGAGACCAAGTGTTTTTGAATTCTCATCATTTGGAGAAAAGATTAGTGTTGGTAGGGACTTGTTAAAGGATGAAACTCTACATGAAGGTAGGTATATTTTCTTATGTTTTTGTTCTATGTAGTAAATGAAATCCTCAAAATTATGAAAAGAAACGTAAAACAAAAATGTTTTTGGTTTACGTTTCCTACTAGGTAATCAAAGACTGTTTACACACATCATAAGTTTGGGATTTTCTCATAGTTAACTTTCTCCTAATCATGTTCTCTATCACTCTCCCTAAGAACTTGACCCTTTGTTTTTTCCTCCATGTCCATGTTTTCCTACATGGAACCCTAGTGTGGGTTAACTCGGGTGACCTTTGTACTTCCCTTTCTTTATTTTAAAGTAATAGTTTTACTGACTCCTTTTCCGATGTGGGACTTTCAATGAAATTTCAAAACCCAATTTTAAAATTGCGAGGACGCAATTTCTTAAGGGGGGAAGATTGTAACGACCCGAAATTTTTTAAATAAATTTTGTTTCCCAATTTTATGTGTTATTGTTATACTCAACAAAAACGTTTTATTTGATAAACATGATTATAATTAAAATGAGATCAATGGGTTTTGACTATTATATAACCATCGGTCAATATGACCGCTGTGAACAAAATGTTTTGATATATGTAATCTTGGTTAATTATTATAGAAAGAAGATTCGATGGCCTTACCTAGTAGTCTTGGACCGATCGAAGCCCATCTAACAGAGCTTTGGAAGGAGGTAGCACCACTGGGCTTTGCTCTGGATCAAATCCAAGCCGAACTTCATCATGTGAAGCTGGAACGGAATCACCTTCGTGAGAAGTTCAAACTGATAGAAATTACTACTCGGGCAATGTTGACTGAGCCGCCCCAATCTTCTATCACCCTAGCACACCTTACTCTTAGGTCCTATGCTGGTATTATAAGGGGTTATGTAACGAGACCGTAACTACCTTGTGTAATCCTTGTTTTAAATAAAAATTGGGATTTATTCTTATGATGAAGTTTATGAATTTTGAAATGACCGGATAAATATAGTATGCATATTTTTGATGAATTTTAGAAAAAGGATATTTTAAATATGTTTATGTAAACCCTAAATAATTAAAAATGTGTAATGATTTTCAAAAAATGGTCTTCTGCAATTATGTTCAGTACTAAATTTATAGTCTAATAAGACCAACTTGATTTTTGATGAATAGTAAATTATGAATAGTGATTTTATGATTAGGATTAGTAATATGACCAAATGGATTAGTAATCTCACTTAAAGAAAGTTTTAAAATAATCTAGGCACCTTGATTAAGTAATGTGAGTCAATAAAATAGTTAAATAACGGTTTCATTAATTATTATTCAAGTATTAGTTTTTTCGGGTGAATAGTGTTTTTTAATTAAAAATTTAATTAAAAATAATTAGAAAATTATTTTTATAAAAATGACTTTATTTTTGAACTCAAAGCATCGATATTATGTTATGGTAATTTTTGGGGTTTTTTCTGAAAAAATGAATTTTCGATGAATAGTGTTTTTATTTACAAATTAAATTAAAAATATTTAGAAAATTATTTTTATGAAATGGATTTCATTTTTGAAATCAGAGCATTGATATTTGGTTAATGTGAAATTTTGGGATTTTTTCTGAGAAAGTTGAATTTTCAGTGAATAGTAAAAATACAGTTTTAGGGTTTCGGTATGTTTAATGACATCATAACGGTGTCATGATGATGTCATGAGATATTTTGAGGGTTGTCCGGCCAAGGGTGATGAATTATTGTTTTGGGGGCCCCATGTGGCCTAACTCCATGATAAATGACAAGGGAGAGCACATGGGTTTGAGAAAAGCACATGTGAGGTGTCCCTTGGCCATTAATGCCTTGTCCCCTCACTTTCCCTATAAACACCAATCCCTCCTATCATCCATTCGACTCCCCACTCATTCCCAACGAATTTCTGGTCTCATTACCTCCCAAGGAGTCCTCCCAAGGTGCCCCCAATCCCTCAAGGTCCCAACCTTTGAGGTTTAAGAGTTACATTTTAAGGTAAGGGATCTGACCCCTCTCTTTCTTTTCAAGTAATCTCTTTTATGTCATTTCTTTTATACTCCATGTTCTTATGTTGGAGGATGTTATTTTATATTAATCCTACTGCCTATTTCATGTTCATATGATGGGAGACCCCACCCCCCTTGCTCTCATCAATTCGTTTTAAGAATGTTTAAGTGGCGCCGTTAGGCTGCCGAATTTTTAAGGGATTCTTTCACCTTCCTCGTTTTCAAGTTCTATTTTCATTCAAGTATTTCATGTTCCTTTTTATTATGTTGGGGTATGATCTCTATATATATCATACTGGACTCTTATGTTCATATGATGAGAGACCCCATTTGATATCTTCAATTCAGTATTTTGATGTTTTAAGTGGCGCTGTTAGGCTGCCGAATTTTTAAGTGGTTCTTCACCCTTCTCGTTTTGAAGTTCTACTTTCATGTCAATTATTTCAAGTTCATTTTTGTTATATTGGGGTATTATCTCTATATATATCATAATGTACTCTTATTTTCATATGATGAGAGAGCCCATTTTATCTCTTCAATTCAGTATTTTGATGTTTTAAGTGGCGCCGTTAGGCTGCCGAATTTTTAAGTGGTTCTTCACCCTTCTCGTTTTGAAGATCTACTTTCATGTCAATTCTTTCAAGTTACTTTTTGTTATGTTGGGGAATTATCTCTATATCTATCATACTGATCTCTTATGGTCATATGATGAGGTACCCTATTTGATCTTGTCAAATCATTTTCTTTTGAAGTTAAGTGACGCCGTAAGGCTGCCGAATTGTCATAAGAGAAATCTAATTTTTTTTCCTTCCATGTTTTTCATTTCAAATGGTATGTCCCTAAAATTTCATTACCATGTCCATATGTCCTTCTTATTCTTTCACCCTACTGTTTTATGGATCATTTATGAGAGGGTGACCCATGTCCCCTCTCATTTCAATGTTTTTTAAAACCCCAAAACTTAGCCGTTATGCTGCAGAATTTTCCCCTCAAAATGCCTCTCTCTTTTCTCAAAACTTATTTTATGTTATAAAGTGAATAATCAAAGCTCTTATTTATACAAGGGTATTCACATATATATCAAAATGATTCATTTTAAATTCTTGGATTTACATACATGAGACCCGCTTTCCCTTTCTGTGGGTTTAAAGTGACGTAAAGATCATGTCTTTAAAGCAGTTTTTAAAACGTTATGATTATGAAATGAAACCCATTTATTTTATGCTATGTGGGTTATTTATGAAATGTTTGATGATGATATATGTGGCTCACATGATAATAAAGGAAAATTTAAGGGTGCGCCCTGATAGCGCTTCAATGCATTGGGTAATGATGTAACCACTAGAGATTAAAATTTTCACGATACCTTGGTGAATAACCTTGGTAATTTTAAAATGACACCTTCGGGATGGACCTTGGTGATATGTTCATGATTGTCTATGTTAAATGATGTAGCCACATCTTCAAGTTATGAAAAAGTTTTATTTTTATTATGATATGCCTCATGATTTCATTTTCATGCCTTAATGTTCTTTTCATGACTTTATTGATGTATCTCAAGTTCATATGTAAAATGTTTCACTTGTTTCCCTTGCTGGGCCTTCTGCTCACCCTTCCTTTTGATGTATGTCCCCAGGTTATGGGATGCAGTAATGATCCTAGGGTGAACATGAGGAGAAGCATTTCATGTGTTTAAGAAGAATGTTTTTTTTTTGTTTCATGTTTTATGTTCCTTGTTTCCAAGACACTAAACCTTAAAGATCCTCAGTTCCGTTTAATGGAATGAAAAATTATGTTATAAAAAGACGGGATGCTATAATATCTATGTGTAATATAATTATTAGATATATCATCTTGTATCTTTCTAATGATGATATCCAACAAGATGTGCCTATCAGACGGACTTCATTAGTGTTATTGGACTCAAGAGTGTGTTATCCCAGATGAGTGCTTCCTAAATCTTCTATCTATAAATACATTGATTTAAATACTACAGGTATGGTTTACTCGTAGACTATATGTTTTTATTGAGTATATCATTATATTATTGTTATATGTGTTATAGTTATATTCTTGTATGGAGATTACTGTATTTTCCCATTGTTATATTCTTAGTGTTTTTGTGGTGTCCTACTGAATATTAGTATACTTATCCCATCATGGCCTTTTACTTCACGTGTCATATATTTTACAAATGATCAACATTTGGATGAAGTACTATGTGGACCAGGACATGATTGTCCATAGAGAGATCGAATAGACAGAGGTGTATTCCTATGGCTTTCAGAAAATAGTCCATGTACCTATTCATTCAGGTTGTACTTCTGTTAGACACTTGTTTTGGTGAGCTTGTATTTGTCCCTCATCACATTATTTACATAATTCCATACATTGGTAGTGGGATATAAATAAATTTATTCAATGTTTTTTGGAATATTTTTATATATCAAGGTATTGTGGGAATTGATATCTTCATGTCATAAAAGGTACATAGGAAATTCAACTAATTTTAGTTCTAGGCATACTCAGTGTTAGTTACAAGACATGTCCTATTTGTGGTAGGAATGTGGAGTAATGGAAAGAACCACAAAAATAAGGGTCATGATAGAGTGGTGTCATAGGTTTTTATTTTTTACTTTAGGACTATGATTCTATGTATTGGTTAGAGGAGAAATTGTTAAATGTTTCGAGACCAGCTCTCCAGATAGGGACACAATTTTTGGTGCAATGACCAACAAATCCAAACACTAGGACACTAATACATTTCATTTATAAAAGGTACATGAGAAAAATATTTGTGGGAATCTAAATAGTACACGAATCATATAAGAATGGGTTTTGGATTCAATTTCCTTCTTCAATAATCTCTTTATATATACTCATTGACTATGATAAATATTTTTTATTTGAGGATTCCTTCATGACATATAACATCTAGGATTTAGTATGAAGATCACGATGATGATCCCCTCAGTTATGAGGCATTGATACATGGACTAGTGCACAAGATGTTACGTCAAGGTGGTGCGTTAACCATACAGTCAAATATTGGGACGCATGTTATACATGTTTTACCCATAGATGAGGAGCACACACTTATCATGTGTCATGGGTTTTAGTGAAGATACCCCTCAGGTTCCAAGGATAGACTGACCCATAGGTAGCTGAGGACTAGCATGACATGATGAATCTTGTTTTTCATTTAGTTCGGACTCCAGCAAATCAAATAGTGTTCTTGGTCGCAAGACATCTACAAGGCATAATAAGACTATTGTGGGTTTTTTACCCTATCATAAGATGACATGTCTCTATCATTAATATTGTTTGATTTCAAATTACGAGAGGATTAAACACCAGATACATACATTGATTTGTGTATACAGAAGCATCTGCAGCTCCAGTGGGGTATCATGATAATGTCGAAGTATTCATCAAGGTTTAAAAACCACCGCATGTACTCAAGGTATACTGTTTGAGATCAGTTCTATAGGGTTCTGACCTTTGATTGAGAACTTTATAGCTACATATGATCCATCATTATCCCTCTATTAATTCAAACCTATGTTGGGGTTATAGGGTGAGAATTGGTGGTTGTGAGTTTCTTAGCAGAGCAGTTATAGTTGACAGTTCTGTATAGAATGAAAGAACATGAAGAGAGCTAGGAATAAGTGAGCTAATTTCAGTCTTAGAGACCTGAACGTGGGATACATCTCAATATGGGTTATGAGGATAGAGGATCTATAATATATTATTCATTGGTTGGGTCCAGTCATCCCATAGAAAATAAGTTCTATGTGTTTAAATGTTAGGGACCTCTCCCCCAATATATTACAAACCATCTTAAATCATACAGAGAGACCGTGGATGGGACACTGTAGTAGAAGCAGTGGAAAGAGTAATTTGGTTCTCATATTGGCGGATGTGGAAATAGAATTTGTTGATCAATGTAATGTGGTATGTGCTTTTACATGTTACACCATGGAGTATATGTCTTTCCAATGAGATGGAGGATATGGGAGGGAAAAGATACTGGTGGTTTAACATTGTCACCGAAGGGCACTAGGAATTACTCATGGTATGATCTTAAACTTCTCTATATTAGTGAAATTACTAATAGAAAGAGTTTATATTCATTCCTTTCTCTCCACCTATCTTGTTCATGACCTAGTGATTCTAGATGAAACCTAGACTCATTCCTTACTCTTAGAGACACCAACTAGTGAATATGTGGTGATCACAAACATTTGACAATAATGTGACCTGACTCCTATAGGTGAAAAAATTAGTTAGGGAAAATTAGTGGTAGCATCGAGGACTTATGACATCATTCTAGGTATGGATTGGTTATCGAAAATGGATTCTCATGTTGAATATTTTAGGCAAATGGTGCGGTGTGTATACTCTGATGGAACAAGGTTCTTCTTTGTTGGTGAAAATGGAAATCATGCAGTCAAAGAAAAAAACATTCATGGGAGGAGGTAGATGATTAATCATCAGATTGATAGGTTGACCCTTGGTGAAATGGATGTAATGAGTTTCTAGTTTCCTATAGTGGTGGAGGAGTATTAATACATCTTCCCTGAAGATGTTCCTAGTTAACCTCCCCACCAAGAGAAATAATTCTTCATTTATCTACACCATGAGATGACACTGATATCTTTTCCATCATATCGGATGGATCATGAAGAGATTTGTGAGAAATTCAAGCAGTTGGAGTACATATAGAGTAGGGCCTGTGTGAGAACCATCTTTTCACCCTAGGATACCCATTTTTTCCAAAAAAAAAATTTTATGATTGAAGTTGTGTGTGGAATACTGATGAATGAATCAAGTGACCATGAAGAACAAGTATCCACTTCCTAGGATTAATGAACTCTTTGATAAATTTGTAGGGGAATGATTATTCTCGATGATTTCAATCAGATCGGGACATCACAAGCTGTGAGTATGGGATGCGGGAATATTGAAGTCAAATTAAGATGTTTATGCGGTCACTATACTTACATGGTGAAACCCTTTGGCAAGATGAACTACCCAGTAGTGTTCATGAGAATCATAAAGTTTATCTTCAATCCAATCCAACACATCTTCATAGTATTATTAATAAATTTTATCCTTGTGTGCTCTTCATTTATGTATGAGGAAATGATGCAGCTGATGATAGTTTTGGATGTACTCAAATAGAACAAGAATTAAAGAAATCTATATAAGATCTATTTCATGATTAATGACTTTCATATTATGGGAATTTTTATCTTTGTAGATAGAGTTGTAGTGGACCAAGGCACAGTCGAGGCATTGTTATCTTGGGATCCACCAAAGGTCGTGAAAGATCTACAAAGCAACCTAGGGTTGAGAGTCAATTAATCAATATTGATAAATGATTCATCCAGGATATCAACATCCATGGAATCTTTTATTTGAAAGGGGAATCGATTCATATTGATAGATATGTTCTAGTAAAATTTTGGGTTTTTGTGAAGATTGTGAAGAGTACTCCAATCATGATATTTCTAGATGACGGTGTCCAATATGTAGTGTTCTGTAATGCATTAGAAACCGGGCATGGTTTTGTTATGATGCAGAGACAATCTGGGATTTCACATGGAACATTATAGTAGACATTACATTAGTATAACTATGTTATCAATGATATTGAGTTAGTAGTAATAGTCTTTTCTTTGTGAATGTGGAGACACTACCTGATGTGCGAACAAAATTTCTTATATTCTGATAACAACAGTCTCAAGTATATCTTCTAGAAGAAATTTTTTTTCTTGAGATAGAGCCAATGGATATAGTTCCTCCAAGAAAATTACATTGATATTATATATACTCTTGTGATGTGTAACATGGTAATATCTTATCTCAATAGAAGATCTAGTTAGTAGTTATTGAATGAGGAATCATAAGATTTGGAAGCATTACAATTAACCTTTATGGATGGAGATAGAGTTTCTTAGCACTGTCGATGGTTTTTACCCCTCCTTTATTTAATATATTCTTGTTCTTGTGGCTTAGATATTCATGTTATGAGACCCTAAATGCTCATATATCCAATATAAAATCTCATAATATATTTTCATATGATAGAGCATGTTGTTCTTTTCATAGGATGCAAATTGATTACAGCGGCATTGTATTATGAGGTTCTAGGAGATATTCATACATATTTTTTAGCAGTATGTACAAGTGTTTAATATATATTCTTGGAATGGTTTGTCTCTCGATTCCATACGTAAAAATAAGTAAAGGCTGAGCACCGCATTCTAGAGGGTTTGGATAAAACCCTTGAGGTTCTACAATGGATGTGGGATTGGATATTTTTAGACTCAATGATGGGAATATAAAATATTTATAGGGAACACGATTAAAACTGGGTGATCATAAACTAACTCATCAATTCATCCCAGTTACTATCTATACGAGAGAAGAGTTCAATAGAGGGAATGAGATGCATCTATGTTTTTGAGATAGTCTGACACCATAGAGTACCATTAGAAATTGTTTCTGATAGTCATGATCTCTTTACATCATTGTTTTGGAAGGAATTACAAGAGGATTTTGGGACACACATACACTTTATCACACAGTTTCAACCCCAAACAAAAGGCCAAAATGAGAATACCATTCTATTTCTAGAGGTCAAGTTTCATGCTTGTGTGTTGGACTTTGTATGTAGTTAAGAGAATCACCTACTACTGGTGTTGTTTCCATTCCCAAATAAATATAATTCAACCATTACCATGGAACCATTACTGATGTTGTACAAGTGACCCTACAAGTCACCACCTTACTAAATTGACCTAGGATAATCAGTACAAAGTGTCCTAGATTTGGTGCGGTAAACTACCAAGAAGGTGCAGATCATCTGGTATTAGATGAAGACTGCACATATCCATCATAAGTCTTATGTAGATCGGTGATATATGCCTTTTGATTTTTTAAAATAAGCTCATTTATTCCTATGGGTTTCATCTTAATGTTTATTATAGGTATTTGGTTGAGTTTGTAATCTATTAATTTTTTTTCATTGATTTTATCATATACTACATATATTTGGAAAGGTGGTGTACTTCAGAGCTCTACCTCCTCACTTAGGATGTGTGCATGACATCTTCCATGTTTCAAAACGGAGGATGTACATGCATGACTCATAACACATTATCCAGTAGGGTGAATTGGAAATTGTGGATGGAGTGACCTTTGTTGAGTACATAATGAGATCAAGGATATGAAAAAGAGGATCCTTCATGTGTGATCGATTCCCTTAGTGCGTGTCTGGTGTCACCACACAAATCTCTATGAGAGCACATTGGAGTAGGATACTCCAATTCATTCTCAATGACCTCATCGTTTTTATTATCCCTTGATTTAGATTTTCTGGATGTAATTCCGAATGGTTGGGAGAATACAATGACTCATATTTTTTAGTATTATATTTCAATATTCCGTGGATTAATTTTGAGACAATATGCTGAGATGGACTGAGAGTCTGATGCCCAGTGTGCCTAAAATAAATTTTTTAAATATATACAATAGAATAAATAGCATGCACATAAGTAATTCCATAAAAAATGAATATAAATCTAAACCAATAACCAAATTTTAAATGATTGGAAATAGTTGTATTTAGAATATGACTTTTTCCCTAGAGATGGGTTAACATTAGTTGGTGCATGTATTTTTCGTAAAAGTCATCACTAGCCTAGAAATGAAAAAATTAATTGAATAAAATTATTCTAATTTAGTTAGTTCAAGAAGAAACTATTTATTCTATGAATAGACTATTATTTAATTATTATATAGATTGAAACATAACCATGGAACCTCTGTATCATCTTTGGAGATAACATTTAGGAATACACTCTAGTTATTAATCATGAGTCCTAGACTGATGCACCTTGAATTCAAAGGATATCACTCATGAATTCAACCTAGATTCATTCTTCACCATCGTTCAATCCATATAGACCTAGAGATTTTGATATATTCTCCCCACTCATTATTCATATTATGAACATGAATCAATAAATGAATATATTGATTAATACATCATACATATTATGGGATTGAATTTTATTCATGCGGTCTATTGGTAGATTTCATGTTTTTATCCTATTCATTGATCATTATAAAAAAAATTGATTTTGAAATGAAAATTGGATGGGGTTTCCTCCTCATGGTTTTTATTAAGGATTTTATACCTATTTTATCATTCTTTATGGGAAAACACTTGTTCTTTGGGTCAAACAACTGTGATGAATCTATTGTTGCACATATGATTCTTGTCACAAAAATATGAGTTTATATTTCTAGTGTTGTTGTGATGGAAGGTAGGTGTGACAGTGGTAGAGGAAATGGATTGGAGTTGTTTGAAACCCCTCTATTTTCGAGTGAGATGTTTTCAAGCTAATTCAGATGAATGTGATATATTTTTTGAAATGATTTGAACCCCAAATTATATTGATCACTAATGGAAAGGATTAGTTTAACTAGATCCATTAGTTTTCACATGATTGGAAATGGATTTCAAGGATACTATTGTGTGTATAAAATATGTAAGAAGAACCAATTTATCTAGAAAATATCAATACACACATCATGTAGTCCCTGCATACATTTCTTGAATTCCGCATTGGATGAGTCAGTGTGAACTAATGGAAGTACACATACATGAGGTAGATAACATGGCCAACCTACACTATGTTCAATCCCCTACATGGTATGTTCTGGATCATGTACATGGGCTACCATGTGTAATGGTATACGGACACAGATACATGGATTACACTGTGTACTGGCTTATGGATGGAGTACACAAGTGGGACCCTAGATATAGGGACACAACATGTAACCCCTATACATTCCATGTAATCCTATTTTACATGGGCATAGTTGAATGACATGATCCATTTACATGATAAGTAGCAAGATTCAAGGGACATGATGTGTAACCCCATCACACACCATGTACTCATTATTACATAGCAAATATCTCTTTTCCATTATATCTTTGATAAGTGTCCTTAATTTTTTCCCCTTATCTGGTCCATGAAGTTTGTTACAAATCATATCTTAATACTAAGATATTGATACCTCAAAATGTACATCCAAGATAATGTGGTTAGAATACCCATTAGGGGATTGATGTGGGATCCACTATTCATCTTCATGCCCTGTGTAGAGTCCCCAGTATCGATGTGACCAATTCTATCAGCTATGAATACTCTACCATGATGGTTAATTTAGATTTAGTTGTTGGTATCACCCCATATCCCAAGATGTGATCATCATAGTTGTATTATATTCCATTTTGATATATCAGTGTGTATCTTTCTCATGAAGAGACCCCATAAGATGCACATCTTGGATAGACATTATCACTGCTATCAATCTCAGGAATGTTTTCTCTATGTGGAGTGCTTCAGGGAAACATTATGAAGGAAATTATTAGCTTGGTATACAATGGTTGTGTCTTACTCCTAGAATGTGTGTCTTTATTGAGTATATCTTGATATTCTTATTATTTTTATCTTATAAAAATACATATTTAAAGATGACTATATTTTTCCATTGTTATATGATTTTTGTTTTAGGGGTGTTCTACTGAGTATTTTTATACACACCCCTTCACGGGAGTTTCTGGAATGTTTTCTATCCTATGAAAATGATCATTTTATTGATGGATTCCAGGGTGGATAAGACAAAATAGTTTATAGTAAGACCATAAAAACCGAGTTGTGTCCCAGTGAATTTCAGAATGTACTATCAATTCCATTACTTTCAATTTAGACTTTATTAGAGAAACATTGCAGTGAGATTGAATTTTCCCAAATTTTCTTTATTTCCATCATGTCATGCTCTGGTTTTTGGATATAGGTGTATGCATGAATTGGTGATTAATTTTTTTAAATTTCATCATTTTGTGGCCTTGGGGTTTTGTGCATTTTTACAGGTACTTAAGAAATGTCATCCATGTTAGTGATATGCCTACACAGTGCTAGTCAGTAGCCCATGTAATATTGGAGGAATGATTGGGGTGTTGCAGCATAGGACACACTATAATGGTTTGTGACAATTTAACATTCTAAATTATTTAGAAGGGAATGTTTTTTCAATTCAAATGGATTTTTTTCAATATTTTTCAATACTAGAAAATTATCAGAAAAATAAAAAATTATTCTTATTTAAATGACTATGTTAATTATGTATTATAGAATATTTTAATATGATAAATAATAGATTTAAAACATGTGTACTCTCAAAAGGTGTTAAAACATCCTCTTTAGAGAAAATACTTTTTATAGAGAAAGTTGTAATTTCTTGAATATCATGTCTAGAAAGAAACTAAGATTAATTTCAAACACTAGATTTAATATCTTATAAATATATATTTTTTTAATATTATAAAATGAATGAGATTTTTTTTATTTATTGGTATAAAAACACACTTTGGCATATTTAAATATTTTTTTATAGAAAAAAATTATTTTATTTTTAAATGGAATTTACATTAAATTATAATTAATTTATCATGGAATTAAATACACTTGGGTTAACAATATTTTCTTAATTTAGTTAATCTTTTTCATACAAATCACACTAATTCCTAGGTTATAATTTTAACATTTCCAAAATAAAATTAACTTATTTTTTAAGCTCAATGTGTAATATCCTGATTACTATCAAACAAATTTTTTACAAAAAATGGGATGTTACATATGTCAAACCCTTTCATGTACGTTTTTAGAGTAAAATGAAAAAAATAATCCCCATAATAGTTATCATGTAGTGATAGGTAACCACCTCTCTCCAACCCACTTTTCAGGGTACAACCAAATCTACTTGTCTAGTGAGCAATTTGACCTAAAGTCCCCTGACAATGATTATATTATATGTAATATCCTGAAATCATCCACAATTATATAAAATATTTCGTATAAACAGTACTAAACTAATTATTTTAACCCCATGATCTAATTTATAGAAAATTCAACGTATAATAATATAAAAGATATTATCATAGAAACGATAATACTCATTAAATGAATTAAAGATAAATTATAGAGGAAATTTATCTCTTCAAAAAATGTAATACATCAACATATATTTCAATCAATTTATATATAACGATAATTCAATTAATGACATTAAATAAATAGTAATTTTCCATCAATAGAAATTTTATATAAATTTCTGAAAATTTCAAAACTAAATAATTTATAAACAACTTCTAATTTAGTGATGAAATTTGGAGAATCTTTTATTAAATAAATATAACAAAAATATATTTATTTGAATTTTACACCCTGAAAATAATTCTTTATATTTAATTTAAATAAATATATAATATTTTAATTATAAATACATTATATTTCATATCATTTACATAGAATAATTATAGATTTAAAATATCATAAATTTAATACCATTTCAACTATGATCCCATCAATTTTTAAACATTTATTTCATATGGCTCTAGTAATTTTCTAAAATAAATCCTTTTAATTAGATCATTTCCACTTACCAATTTTAAAAATTCATAATTAATTTATAACTCATTTTTATTTTTAGTTATATTATAACTTATAATCTAGTATTAACACCAGTTATAGTTTCTATATAAACATATTATATAAAATTTGTAATTCATGACTTATAAAAGAAAATCGTATTTTATTATTAGAAATTAATATTATGGATAATTATTTATTTAATATTTCATAAACATATCATAATTAATTATATAATATATATAAATAGTTTATATATGAACACTATAAAATATGTAAATATACTTAACTGAAATTCACGATAAATGACTACCATTTTTAATTTTTTTAAATTTGATTCATAATTGAAATTGTTAAAAAATTTATCCATTTTACAATAAATTATATAAATTTTATCTTAAGTTTCATTTCATTTCATAAATTATTTTTTAAATTATAATTATTGTTCAATGTATTATGATAGATAAACCAACATTACCAATCATATTTATTGGTACCTTGTATTTCATATGTTGTCGACTCCAATCATGGATTACACTGTATGAAGTAATATTGAACTATAGTAAATAATAATTTTATCACAAATTTATTGGATAGTGAACATTTTATAGTTTATTATATTATTAAGAAACAAAACTATAAAATTATAATTCAGAGAAAATCCCAAAATATATCTATAGAAAGGATAAAAATATAAGTTACCAACATAATCTTGACCTGTAAAGGATCATACTCTAAAAATAATGAAAAGTATTCCGTATAAATAATGATTATGAAGAAAAAATATGAAATTTAATGGGCTTGGTATTGATGTTGATTGAATTATATGAATGATTTTTAAAGTAAGAATAATCTGTGAATATATATGATAAAGGATGACTGTCTGAAGTCTAACCATTGGAAATATTCACATTCAGAAACATACCATTATAGTAGACACTTCAATATTTTAACATATTAATATAAATTTAAATCATATAAAAAACATCAAATATACATATATATATATCTATATGGTAATTGTTAATTATTAATAATGTATCTTTATGAATTACATTTCTATTATTAATGTATTCCATCATAATATGTTTTCATATTTTGTATCTAAATTAATCATTTTGAAATACTTATGTAATATTATTTAATAATTAGATAAAAAATGAAATTTTATTTCATGTAATAAGATTCTTATTTGGAATTCATGCATTGAAATTAGACATTAATTTATTTTCCCTCATTTTCAAAGACAATAAATTTTCTGATTATATAATAAAATATTATATTATATTATATAATTTATTACAAAATATCAATTATTTAATGTAGATATTATATATATTATAATGTATTTTTTCATTTGAAAAATTTTTATTCATTAAAATAATTTATTTTAAATTAATAAAATTAATTTCTCAAACATGTATAGAAGTTTCTAATAGAAACAGTTTTATTTAAAATTTAAAAAAATCTATTATTGATTAAATTTCATTCCATGTTAAAAATAATTTATTTTGATATAAACTGGTTATTAAAATATAAATATTTAAAATAGAATAACTAAATTTTACATATATTGGTTTAATATAATTATAAGGGAAATGTTTTGTAATTCTCCCCCATCCTAAAGATCAAGTCGTATGTTTGAAACTTAATAAAGAAATATACCTAATTATTTATAAATACCCACCCATTACACCATTACAATCCTCTAGAAAACCATTGATCATTGTTTTACAATCTATATACATATCATGAGTCCTTATCAATAGATATATGTAAACAATATCTCCAAAACCGCGCTCTATATACCTCTTGAAAATTTCCCAATGCGTTTTCCTCATGTGACTTAATAGGGTAAGGGTAACCAATGCCTTATATTCATTAAACTGTTGAGAGTATACACTCAATGGATCTGTAATTACTTCTTAATTTTTGGGTAATTATATTTCTTATTAATATAAAATTTTGATCTAAAACCTCATTGTTTTCAACAATAAGTAGTCTGATCGGAAATAAAACACATGAAACATCATTTGAATATGTTTCTGGGTATTTTTGTCTGATTGATGTTTTATATACTCTAGTAAATTTAGAACAAAGTTATAGTTTTCCTAAAAAATGATGTTTTAGTATTTGGTTGATCCCACCATCATTCTCTTCTTTATTTAACTCTCACCAACTATTTTGAACTAATTTTATAAAATAAGTTCAAAATATAATAAAAATTGAACATCATTTATTATTACATTATTTAATATTTAACACTGCTAAAATGGGAAATCTAACAAGTATTTATGATTTCATTAGAGGGGGATTTGGTTTTGAGGTAAAGACATGATCCAAAAGGAAAATAGGCTAAAGAACATTGAAGCCCTAGGAAACCAATCCACTATTTTGAACAATGAACTATAAAGTACTTCATAGCGGGCTAATAGTTTTTGATCAGATGCATTACTCTATCATCTAAAACTCATAATAAGAAACTAAATCCCAATTCTTCCATTCTGTGGCCAATCCAAATGAATCTATCCAGGGGATAGAATATTCAAGAATTTAAAAGTTATGATTGGTATTTTGAAAATTTCTACAAATAAAGATGCATAATTTCTCCCAAATTTAAATTTTAGATATTAAATATTTCATAAAATAACTCTCTTCTTTTTTCCATGCCATGATATTATTCTTTACTAGGACAAAATAGATATAAATGTTGTATTACTAAAATAGGGTGTTCAAAATAACATCCCATTTTTTATCTAAAAGGACACCATTGGAACTTTATATTTAAGATCAAAACAGATGAAAATACCAACCATTTTGGATTCCTATATGAGTCTCCTCATCAACCGATAATGCATGGAGGCTCCTATCCTCATAGGGGGTGTAGTAATGCATAATTAATTCCATCTAAGCTTCCCCCTCCTCTCGATAGAGGGCCAAATGAGGGGTGATCATTACTAGGGATATACCGTATTAATGAGTGAGTTCTGGAACATTATTCACTGTTGAATTTTGTTATATATTGTATTTTTATTTTTATTTTATATGTATTGTAACATGATTTAATTCATTTAATTGAAACACATTTAATTTCATAACTAATCATTGTTCACTTTTATGTGTACGACTAATGTTGTTTAGATTAGACAATAAAAGACTCACCTTTTTTTCCAAACATTTTAGATTCTAGTGCCCCTTGAAAAACCATAATTCATGCTTGGATATGGATTCTTACTATATAATTTTTATGTAATTTTTTAGTCATATATGAATTATTTTAATGATGGTGGATACCTAAGATATTGTATAACCTTTAGTCAAAAGATTAAACGAAAATCAAATAATCAATTATGAACAAGGAACTTTTCAAGTGGTGTAATAATTTAAAAATGATCCCATAATTATCATTTATTATCCAAAATAAACATGTTTGTAATCATTTAAATGCTATAAATTATGTCATTTCATTTCATAAAGGTTTTGAAAACCTTCCCATCTTTTATTAATTTTTATTAAAAATTCATTCTGAAACCCCCCAACGCACATTGATTGATGAACTAGGGTATTCCGTACACTCCAAATAATATAAAAAAACATATCCAATTCTAGATTTTATGATTTTTCATTTTAATGTTTCTGTCTTTCTAGGAGGTCTTTTGTTTTAAGTGTGTATTTTTTTAAAAAATATACATAATTTTCCAATTATTTTTTTTTCTTCTTTTCGTCCTTCATTTTTTTATTTGATTTTTAAAATCAACATGTTGTGTAGGTTCTATGCCTCAGGTGTTATATTATAGGAGATTTATCCCCATTTAAACTTGAACTAGAGAGGATCCTATGTCAGTGACCCCCTGACTCAAAAAATAACCCTTTGAAATAGGTCATATAACATCTTGAAAATCATCTTGATCATTATTATTAGTCTATAAAAACATCAAAACTAAAAAGTACATTATTAAAAAGGATGAAAATAATTGAACACTAAAATTATTACCCTCACTTGATGATGACATCCATCCTACATATATTCAAATGAATGTAGAAGCACCAAACATTGAACTAAAATCTGTTCGAATTCACTTATTACAATGATTCCATGGACTCGCGAGAGAATATCCACATAAGCATGTAAAATAATTTCATATTGTCTTTTCAAAATTAAAACCAAATAATGTATATGAATAAAATGTAAATCTTATTGAATTCAAATTTTTATTAGATGTAATTACCACTAATTGTATATATTATGTACATTCCTCAATTAGAGTATGGGTTGACAAGAAACACATTTTTCATGAATAATATTTTCTAGACTCTAAAACTAAAACAATAATAAATGTAATATATGGTATAAGATAATCTTATGGAGAATCAATTCATGAATACTAGGAAATATTTAATATGATTTGATCAAGTGTTCTACCCCACAAAATATGTGATCATTTAATTCAGTATTTTTATGATGTTTTGGTTCATATTGATCGAAACATGATTGATGATGTTGAAGTTAATGCACTATATTATATAACCCAAATTAGTTCTGGAATCCTACTTGATAACATGCTTTAGAATACTCAAAACATCAGCTCAAGGTCCAGTATACCCATTTGAGGGGTCCATGAGGTTTAGGGATCTGATTTTGACAAGAAATTGGACTAAAATATTGATGACATAGGTACCCTAATACAAAATATTTGTCTTTACCAAAGAGAAATCCCAATATCTTTCGCTAATCCATTGTTGTATATTTCCTTCTGACAGCCACTATTATGACCAATTCACCCAACTGAGATAATATTCTAATAGTTGTGAGGTCATTTTCCAGGCATCCCCTATAACCAACCCTTTTGGAAAAAACCTTACAATCCATTCAACCCTATGTGGAAATAAAAACAACAATATAGGAAAGGGGGTATTCATAGAATCCTTAATAAACATGGAATACATAGGGGACGATTAGTAATCGACCACCACCCACAAATCCTCAACAACACTAATAACCACTCTAAAAACCCCAAAAAAACCCCAACCTAGACTTGAATACATGATGAAAAAAATTTCTACCAACAATCTATGATTACAATAAACCTCCGAGATTCTATAAAAGACATAAAATACAAATTAGGCCATGTAGCCAACTCAGTGGGGGGAAATCCTATGTAATGGGTCGAGAAAACTACCCTCTCAAACACTATTCAACCCTAGGGATATGGTAAATGTAATTTTAATAACCATTAGTAGTGGAACATAAATTAAAATAATAATTAATCATGCATCAAAGTATTCCCATCCTGAGGAAAACAATATCAAAATCAATAAATTAGTCCAATTTTTGAAAAAACATGTCCTTAATGATGCCCTTTCAATGGAAAGAGTGAGTTTGTTGATGATTCATATAGCTCGACAAATCCTCTTCCATTTCCCAAATGTTACACACAACAATGAAATCAAAAATTACAGAAATTGATAAATAATTCAAGGAAACATTCCAAAAAAAATGTACATTAACATTCCATAGAACGATATCATGTAGAAAATTCCATGATATTCTATGTTTCTGAAGGATATGTGTACACAACTAAGGAGACATTGAGGTGATGATGTTTTGATCATGGAGATGAACATCTCATCATTGATAGATCCATCACGTCTCACCAAATAAAATGATCTGGGAACATTCTCAATTCTATGAACCAAAAGGGAGTATTCCTTTTCCAATTATATTCTTGATTTGGGTGCTTCTATTAATGTGATTCCTTTCACTTTTTACTCCTCGTTACAGGTTAGCGAAAAAAATACCACAAGATTTTTTTTTCATTTAGAAAATAAAAGTAGAATAAACACTTCTAATGTGTTAGAATGTGTTCTAGAGAGGGTTCAAAATTTAACTTTTAATACCAATTTCTATTTACTTAAAATGAACAATGAGAATATGAATTGAAATTCACCAATTATATTAGGGTTACCATTATAAAAAACTACATAATAAATAATTACATTCCAAAATTTTACATTATATATGGAGTTTTCTGGTGAAATTGTCTACTTTAACCTCATTGATTCAATAAAGCACCCCTTGGGACAAAATGTCATCTCTCTTTGTTAGCTCTATATATGTACATCCGTCCCCCGAAAAATCATCATTTCATCATCCTTATCCCATTTCATAGTTTACATCATTGTATGAAATTTTAGGTAATAAATCATGAATTGAAGGTTTTAATGGTATATCAAAATATCATGCATGTTTCTTAATTTATAATTTCTTGAACATTGAGGATCTCGTGACCATAAATGATAAAATTAATACTTTAAGATCTAATTCCACATATGATGATGTTTCCATTTAGTAGTTAGATGATAACATTAACCTCCCACTATCACATTAACTCCAATAAATATGAATTCAACCTTAATTGGAACAAATCAAATACCTCAAAATTTAAAATATTTTTATCTTTATAATGGAAATAGGGTACCTATCATAATTACTAGTTTAATCTCTATATAGAATGAATTTAACCTATTGAACGTTTGAGGGAGTGTAAAAAGGGATTGGGAAGGAAACATGCTAATATTCATGGACCCATTACATCAATTTTACACAATATATATTGTTAAATGATGAGGAAAAATTAGTGAGTAAGGAACAAAAATGATTGAAACATGACCTCTTAGATGTTCTTATAATTTTGGTAATAAAATTATTGGCTATTGGAATCATTTACCCTATATATGTCATCCAATATGGTAGTCTAGGACAAGTGGTTCCAAAAAAACCAGACTAATAATAATTAAAAAATAAAAGAATGAATTGGATCTTACTTGTGTTTAGAATAGTTGGTGTGCTTGTATAGACTATTTCAAACTAAACCAACACAGTAGGAAGGACCATTTCCAATTTTCTTTCTTTATCCAAATACTATAGTGTTTGGAGGGGATGTACCCATACTATTTTATTTATTGGTATTCTATATACTTTCATATTCATATTTCTACTTATGATGATGAAAAGACATCCTTCACTTTACCCTTTAAAATATTTTCATATAGAAGGATGTTGTTTGGTATGTGAAATTCTCCAGGAACATTAGAACGATGCATGGTTAGTTTTTTTATGGATTAACTATAGAATTCCATGGATGTATTCATGGATTATATCACTATATATGGATCATGTTTTGATTAATATTTGAGTATTATTGTTTAATTCCAATGTCGTTGTATTATAAATAATATCATATTAATTTAGGAGAAATTCTATTTTAAGGTGTGTCAAGGTACAATACTATGAAATGTAATTTATGGTCATGGTATTCATGTTGATAAATCAAAATTCAATGTTATTTCATCCATACCATTACCCAAAAAAATGTATTGGATGTTTGATATTTATTACTTCATGCTAGATTTTACAATCGTTTCATTCATGACATTAGTAAGATTAAACTCCCCCTCACCAGCTTACTACAAAAAGTAAAATATTTTTTTTACAAAGAATTTGAGGAATATTTAAATAAATTAAAATGGAGTTTCACATCACCCCCAGTAATCCAATAAACTTAGTGTGATGAACCATTTGATCTCATGTGTGGTGCCTTTGACTATGTAGTTTTGGTTGTCTTATTATAATGGGTTGATCGAGCTTCACATTACATTTCATATTCCTCACATACTTTAGAAAATTCCCATGAAAACTACTCCATGACTAAAAAATAATTCCATTCCATTTTGTTTTCCTTGGAAAATTATGGTCATAACTTTTAGGGTCAAAATTCATTTTGTTCATAGAGCAGACATCACTCTAGTATTTCCTTAAGAAACTGGAATCCAAACCACATCTCATTAACAAGATAATCATCCCTCGGGAATTAAATATATAGATTAGAAAAAAATGAGTATATAATATGGTATCTCAACATATTATTAGGATCCTCCCATTTGCTAACATTGTCTCATCCAACTATATTTATATAAATGACAATTTTCTATATGAGAAATTTTACTAAGTGAAAGATGTTAAACCATGATATACTAAAATTGTAAATTTTTTTCCATCATATTAAATTCTTACTGATTTAAATATAAACATATATGATAGTCTAAAACATGAGTCCTATTGGAACATTTTTGGATGAACCCTACCTTTGGTGCACATGTAGTGATCAATTTCTGAGGCATATTGTTCTCGATAGTGAGTTTCAATCTATCCTATGTTTCTTACACACTATTTATTGTGGGGGAAACATTGATCCCTAATGGATAGGTTGAATGGTCCATGAATATCATCCCATTTGGAAACTATTATTTTGGTATTCCCATAATTTTTTACAAATCATTTCTTCACTGTCAATGAAATCTAAATTACTCTAATAGAAATGAAATGCCACCACACCCCTTCCTCTTCCATGACATTTTTTATGGTTGGGGCATTGAATTTAAGGGTCCATTTCCAAATTTATTTTGAATCATGTTTATTATTATGGAACTGGATTATGTATCAAAATGGGAAGAATAATACACCACAATGGCTTATGATTCATTGAGTATTGTTGATTTTTTTATAAACAACCTATTTTGTATGTTTAGATTAATGAGGATTATCATTAGTTACTAGAGTTCTCAATTCTCCAACAAAACAATTCAATCACTTCTACATCAGTATGGGGTCAGGAATTTTGTTTCTACTTCATATCACCAATAGTCCAATGGTCAAGTCATGGTGTTGAATATAGATTTAAAATAAATTCATGAGAAAATGGTTCAACAGAACAATGATTATTGGAGTATTTGACTTGATGATTCATTATGTTCTTAATGTACTTATTTAAAAACACCCATTGGAATGTCACCATACCATCTAGTGTTAGGATTTATTTGTGGCAATCTTGTTGAGATAGATCCCTAGGCCTAATAATCCATCAAAACATGAAATTATAATCATTCTGCTACAGTTTCTCAAGGTAAGAAGTTTATTCAGGTGTTGTAGGAAATGGGAACATATTCATATGAAAACTCAATGATATATAGGTAGCGAGCCAAGGAATTCCAATAAAGTATCTTCCATTAAAATTAATGCCATATTAGGCAGAATTCCCTCCATTACAATGAAATTTTGTATTTTCATAGATGTAAGCTTTTCCCCCCTGTTTTGGTCTATTCACTATTACTAATGTTAATTTATTTAGTTTTGCTTATATTCAAAGTGATGAAACAAAAAAACACATTACTGTCAATGGGAAGTGACATAAGCACTTCCACGAAGCCCTTGAAGAGTCCTCGTTAGAGGAAATCCATGTTCATGAAGTATCCTAACAATAATAGTCACATGTTTGTATCATTAATTCCCACATTCACTTTTTACAGTTAGGACACTGCATGCTCTAGGCATTGTGTGATGGGTACAATCTAGTGTTAGTAAGTAATTTTCATCATATTACATATTTTTCACTATTTTTCATTCTAGATTGTTTTGAAACGTTCCCCTTATTTTATCCCTCTCTTTTTTTTCATGAATGTTAAATTTTTATTCCATAATTATAATTAAAAAAAATTCCCACTTAATCATAGATTTTATTTAAATTTGATGAAGAATATCCCAATTTTCTGTTGTTTTAACATTTAATTTTTTTAATGAAATGCTAATTTTAGTATGAATTCAAGATTATGTTGTGAATTTAACATAAAATTTGGTTGTTTTCTATGATATAAATTTTTGTATCATTTTGAATCCTTATTTAATAATATTACCCCTTGTGTGAATATTTTATGGGAAAATTGTGTCACTTAATTTATCCACAGATCTTTATTCCCTACCATGATGTGTGGAAATTTCCTACATAATAGAAGATAAATATTTTTTTATGTATTCAATAATTTCAAAAATTATTTTCCCATACAATATTTCTTTATTCGATATATTTCATTACTATCCATGATTGAAATAGGTATATGTATATTTTATCTAACAGTTTTATGAACTCATAAAAAAATACCAAAATAAAAAAAACAGAATAAAAATTGAGGACAGTGATGAAATGTACAACTTATTTATATATCTATGTCAAGAGCTTATGGTGTGACTTCTATTAATGACTATGTTGTTGAATCGTTCAATTTGGTTGAAAATAATGAGGTGTAGGTTCGTTGGAAATGATCATATAAGAAGTCAAAATTTAAAATAACCTATAGTTACTCAGTAGAAATTGGAAATAATATCATTAAATGGTTGTCACAACCACGCATGGAGAATTAATGACATTATAATCTTTTTAATTATTTTATTTTATTGTTACCATGATTCTCCTTTTAAATAATTTTGAGACAATTTTTGACATGTATATTTACACGATCACTAAGAATAACACATTGTGATTTATGTTTTCATAAAATTCTTATTAGGAATCCAATTTTTATTTAATGTTAAACATTAATGAACATGGTAATATCTTCATGAATAATTTTTGGGAAATGTGACTTTTCCCAGGATTTCAAATGCTTAGGTGTGGGGGTGTGATCGCACCATGGTTCACTGCTTTATTTCACTCTTACCCCACTGTTTTTATCTGATTTTGTATAGTAAATTGAAAATATAGTTGAAAAACTCACTTAATGTCTTATTCCATTATTTAAAACTTTTAATTGTTAAAAATGGAAATTATACACGTTCTGATGATTTCATTATAGTAAGAGTTGATTTGGAGGGATAGAGATGATCCAGAAGGAATGTGTATCAAACTTAATTGAATCCCAAGGACACTAGTCCACCATTTTAATAATTTATAGAAAATGTATAATCAAAATGGGATGAAATTTTTTGATCTGATTCATAACTCCAAGAAACAAAAAAAATGTTAAGAAACTAAATCCTAATTCATTAATACGGTGTCCCAACAAGAGAAATCTATCATTGGGATAGAATATGAACAAATTCAAACATTAGGTTCTGTATTTTGACAATATCTCCCAATACTAGTGTCTAATGGAAACACAATTTTACATTGTGATAGTCACAATTCCTTCCATGATATTCCATATTTATTCAAAGTCATGGTATGTACTTTTTGTAGTCCAAAACTGAGATACAATTGTTCTAACCAAAATATAGCACCTAAAACTACTTCCCATTATTACCATAAAAGGAAACAATGTAAAATTCATTTGTAAGTTCAAAAAAGATGAAAATATAATCCATTTTGGATTATTAGAGATTCTTCTTGATCAAAATATATGATATAGAGTTCAATATCATCATAGGGGGATCAAGAATGAATAATGAGTTCCACCCGAGCATCCTCCTCCTCTCATTGGAGGGATTAATGATGGGTGTTCATTTAAAGGGAGGTACACACGTTAATAGAGAGTTACGACACATAATTCTATATTTTTTGTGTGTGTATAATGAGGTTTTTAATTTTTCATTTATATGAAACATTACATTATTTGATTCATTTCATTAAAAAATAATTTATTTCATAACTAATTGGTGTTCCATTTTAATTATGTGACTTATGTTGTTCTGATTGGAAAACATTGAGCTCGTCAACATTCCCAATAATTTGAGGTTTTAGTTTGCATTGAAAAACATTAATTCATGATAAGGGGTAGTAACATTATTATACTATTGTTATGTAATTAATTAGTCTTATCAATATCATTTTAGGTGTTATGTGTACCCACGTTCTTGGCAAACCCTCAATAAAAGGATTACAACAAAAAATAATAATCAATTAAGAACAAGGAACATTTCAATGGGTGTAGTAACTTAGAAATGATTAAATAATCATCATTTATTCTTCAAAATCTTCTTTTTTGTACACATTTATACTATTTAAAAAAATCCTTTTTATTTTAGAACTGTTTTCAGCCCCCCAGTAATTTTTATCGAAAATTCATACTAAAAAACCAATAACTTTTTATATAATACATAATTTATTCCATATGAAATAAATAATATTAAAAAACATAATCAATTTGACATTTCATAAGAACACATTAATATGTCATGACATGATGGTATGTAGTTTGATAGGTCACTCCAAGGAAGAGGTCTTCAAGTTGTGACTGGTTTTATGAATTTTGTAAAAGAGAATGTCCCTTATGAATTTAGCGTTGTTGTAACTTATTTGTAACACTACCATGTTGGTTGTATGAGGATCCAATCCTATAGATATAGAAAAGCACATCATGAACCCATGTTAAGCCCTAATAATATCTGGTGAAGGTGGGTGTCATCACATGACCATCGTAGAAATTTCATGACCAATTCATGATTTGTTTTATTAATTATGTGTAGGGATAATAATTTTTTAGTCAATCCCATCAAATATTATTGGAGTAAGGGAAATAGTATAGGTCATTGGAAAATTCTCCCTCCCCTATTCCTCCCATTAATCCCTTTTCATTTAGGGGATTCTGAGTGCATTTTGACAATGATAGAATTTCATTTCTACCATTTCATCACTTATTATTATAATTAATATACTTCTAATATTATAACCATTTGGGATAGGGTTTTAATAGAAATTACATTGGATTATGGTTGATTTACGAAATGATAATGTATCTTTTGTGTTAATTGGAATTATGAAGTTATAGATGGATGATCATACACACTTGGATGTAGTCTATGTTAGACAACAATGGTCAGTTTTATTTTTAAATATTTATATTCAGATTAAATTAAATAATTATTTATAATTATATTTAATAAAATATTTACATCATATAGAATAACCTAAGAATTAGTAAGTTTTTTAAAGACCCATATCTTGACATACATAGAAATTACATTAATTTTGCGTAATATCTTATATATAACAAAAAAACACTAAAGGACCGTAATAGTTTAGTGTCTTTGGAAACTCATAATACAATCTTCTAATCTTGGTGATCGATCTTCAACCTATCCCATAAAGATATTCATTTTTTTCATACCTAAAATAATTATTTATATCCTGGGGAAAATAAAACATATATAGGGTGAGATCAAATTCTTAGTAAGGGTAAGCATGGAGAAAATTAAACAAACCATATACATTTGAACATCAAAACATGAACATCATATTTAAACATCAAAATCTTGATCAATGACATAAAACATGGAATTACGTAAGGAATAGATCATAATGGATCATCAATAATGATAAAATAGCATGGGAATAAATCATGTAATTGTGGAAACCATTAATCACATGTTATTATTTCCATAGTAGCCAAGGCATTGCTGCCAAGACCATCTTAGTGGACAAAGTCCCTTTTTGAATCGAGTTCACTCCTCGTTCCAGTCCTGTATCACAGAACCAGATTAACTTACCATTCCATCCATGTCTATCTCATGAGATATAAATCATTACCCAATGCATTGGAGGGAGATAATGGTCCCATCCATCTCATAATGAAATCATTCTGACGTGTTCCTCAACATAAACAAAAATCATTCATCATAACCCAAAGAATAAAATGGGTTTAACAAACATCATCCCATCATAACATAATCCATATAAAACAAATGGATATCTTTTAATCCTAAGAAATGTGAAACCATGTAAATCATAGAGACATTATACTTGAATCATACACATATGAAATAATGTCATCTGAGATGGAAAATATTTTTGAGAAAACACTTGAAATGAATTCTTGAGGAAAATATCTTTTCTTCTTCAAAATCATTTTCTTTTCACAAAATTCCATGAAATATTAAATGAAAAGGATTTTGATTAAAATAATAATCAAATATTGTGTAGGAAGCATCATGAAAATAATTCATTATGAAACCATAAAAATCTGTTCAATACGTATAAGTTAAAAAAAATATTCTCATCATATTTTTTTCAGAAGAGTCAAAAAGTTCCTCATATGGTAAAAAAAATAAATATTCCTTTCATAACATGTGGTAAAATTCAAAAAATGGGTAAAAATGGCTTTAAGAATACATAAAAAAACTTTTATAAAACATGGAAGTGGATGATGACAATAATCCCAGTAAATACATACGAATAAACAATTTCGGATTAGAGCGAGATTGAATAATTATCCCTTACATTACGTTTAATATGTTTCATATGTATCCGAAACTCCTGTATAATGATTTAAATAATGTCATTTAATTATTACAGAATCATAATTCCTTGTTATTATATCATATATGGTTCATTTATAACTTTATATTACCCATTCGTTTATAAATTCCATGTTAAAGCAGTGATTTGGGTAAAATCATTTCATTTATCGTATGTGTTTCGAGTTTTTGTTCTTGATATTATTACTTATATCCAGATTTACCAAATTAAAGAATGTAAAACATGATTTATATATATAATATATATTCATATTATACATATATATATATATTATAGATTGATAAATGGAATGAAATACACCGTTCATGGAGACGGTAGGTCGTACGTACGCATGAATGTTGTTTTCATTTCTTTATTGAATTGAATGGAATTATGTATATGACCTACATACATATATATATACATAGATTCAGTATCATTATTTTGTAACATATTTCATTATTATTCATTATATATACATTATAATCATTAATGAATGGTTAACATGGAGAATGAATCTTATCGCATCGTTACATACGCACGGGCGATGATATCATTCCCATGATTGTGGAATTGTTTTGAAGTGTATGTATAATATTGGAGAATCAATATCAATTTAAAATAATAATATATAGTTATTTATTTACACCGTTATACCCATCCATGTACGGTGGTGGTTGAAAACAGATTGCACCACAACGTGGAGACGGAATTCATTACGTACACATGCGCGGTGTTTTTCATTTTCCGTATGATGGATAGAAGGTGAAATAGGGTTGTTTTATATTTATAATAACATATCAGTATATAATTAATAATAATTTTATTACTTTATAATGTAACAACTAATGAAGGGTAGGTATTAGAAGAAAAAAACTTGGAAGAGTCAGTAGAAGAGATTGCCTCTTCCTCGACGCACCTCCTTTAAACTTCTTCTTATGGAAGTAGAGTTAGTCTTTTGAGAAGAAAAGAACCTCCAGAATATTTCTTGGTAAGTGTAGAAGGGAAATAGTAAGGGTTTGGCATAGCTTCAAGGCTCAAAAGGGTGTGATGAGAAGAGGGAAGGGGTGCCCTTTTTATAAGGGAGGAGAGGGGTACCTTTGGAAAAACATCAAATATTATTTAATAATAAAGTCATATTCGGTTTATAATAGCTCCAAATTGATTTATATAGAAGCCAAAGTGGGAATGTTTCTAAATACTCTCAACCAATAGGTTTTAGACAAGTTTAGGTTACTATTTTAACCTTATCTTTTAGATTTAACTCTAAGATAAATATTTAACTTTTACTGTGTCTTCTTGTTTTCTTAAAATATATGGTTAATAAACCTACTATAATCAGCCAAACGAACCCCAAGTTGTTCATTATTAATATATATAAGCTTATCTAACTCATTTCGCTGAACCATAGAATTTTAGTAATATAATGACAATTAATAATATAATATTTGTTTTAAAAACTATTATATGTCAATTATGACACTATTTGGTAATTGATTTTTTGTGAAAATCATAACTGAATGATTAGTTCTAAGAAAGTTAATTAAATCAATACTAACATATCAGATTAACCTATAAAATTAATGTGATGCATAAAAAGGCTCAAATTACATTTCTTTGGTAATTTAGAATATCAATTATTTTAATATTTCATTATTTAGGTAATTACTGCATCACCATTGTGTCACAAATAACATAAATTATTTAATGTCTAAAAATTATAAATAAAATACCATTAGGTAGGAAATATTTTTATCTTTCTAATAAATATTTATAGTCTATTTTATCTCATGTATTCCCATATATTAATAATGTTTTAGTTATTAAACATTGATTTTAACTATTTTAACTCTTTTTTAAATAAAATAATAATAAATGTCCTTATCTAATCAATGTGGACCTAAATGATATTATTATATTCCTAAGGTTGGTTTTGGTAGATTTATTCTTATCCAATAGAATTAGAAAATGTGTTAGGGTAATAATAATATCATTTTTTACCCTCAATTGCCCTATTTACTTTTAACCGTGGTAAATAAATTTAAAACGTTACTATTCACCGAAAAAATATTTATCTTATTGAACCACATTTTACTCCATGATATTAACTGTGTCTCTCGGATTTTCAAAATTCCACTCACAGAAGCGGTAAAATTATTTTTTATGTAAATTTTCAAATTCTCCTAGGAGGTGGGTAAAAGACGGTGAAAAGTTCAATAAAATTTTTATATATCTAAAATTAAAATAAAATGACTCTAATGAATTACATTGAACATATATAGGTATCATATATCAGTTTTTACCTAAAATAAATTTAGAAAAAATAAATAATTTTTTAAATACAAAGTCGGTTTTTAAATAGTAACCTAGTGTTTTCACTATTCATCAAAAATTGAATGTTTCCAGAAAAATTACCAAAATTCAACCTAGTTTAATTTAGATATTCCGAATCTAAATATGAATTCCATTTTGAATGATAAAATTTATAAAAAATCACAAATTGGGTATTACTATTCATAATGGCTAGTTTATATAATATTTAAATAATATATCGTTGTTTAGTGAAACTCGTTATTTCATACATGACATGCTATCATGTAATGTCGTGATTGTGTGTAATGTAAGCCATGTCAGGGTTGCGTGTAGTGAAAGACTCCTTTATTGTTGCGTATAACAGAATCCAACCATATTTCATGTATAATTTGAATATATATATATATATATATTTATATATGCACCCTCAATTTTGCGTAGAATAACTACTATCAAACAAACATGAAATTGTGTGTAACATGATCCAAGAATAGTGTTGCGTATACTGCATGAAAATATGGTGTTGTGTATAGTACAAGGTATTCTTGGTGTAGTGTATAATATACGACATCAAAGAAATTAAAAATAATATATATCATAAAATCTCGGGGTGTTACATTCTACCCCCATTAAAATTAATTTCGCACACGAAATTCGTCGGGCTTATAAATGGTTTAGTACTTGAAAGTTTCTTTCATAGAATCCCATATCGTAAAAAGGAATACCAAAACTTATCTTTAAAAACTAATTTATGAAATGTAACAATTACCAAAATTAAATAATCACTGGGTTTCCACATAGGATAACATAGGTGAAAATATAGATATGGAAGAGATATCTAACCATCGTGTTCTGATGGAGAGTTATAGAAGACATGGATATGATAAAGCCGACGGTCAAAAAGCCATAAATTTTCGATGATCTAAGGTACCTTCTAATTCATCCGATATAAGGGTGCTAGGACAACATTTTTGGTTTTCAAGATCATTTCCCTAAAGTTGAAGAATTTGAATTAGAAGAAATACTTACATTATTTCATTATAATCCCACAATTTTTCATGCCTTGAACAATTTCCACTTCATCTTATAAAAAATGAAGTTGATTTTATCATTCGTGAATTGTTAGCAGATCATGTGATAGAGTGAAGGGTCATTCCATATGTGTCAAAAAAAAGGTTAACAAAGTTATCAAATATACATAAGTCCATCTCTGGTGAGTTTAATCATATATGATTGCAAAAATGGACTTATACTTCATCTATCATACCGCTTAATACAATAAAACTAGTTTCTTCTAACCAGGGACTTCATGTAGGCCAGAGGTAGGCGATAATGGCCTGTTAGACTTCGGTTGTTGGTTCGATTCCCACAACCTTGTCCGACGCGACGAGTTGTCACCCGTTCTGCAGGTTGTCCTTTTTCTAAAACTATACTACAATAACATTTCAGAAATAAAAAGTTATATACTAAACCAATACAATATGATGTCCATTCCAACCTTTAGGCTTATCAAAAATAATTCTCTCTGATTACTAGAAATTTCATCTACCAAGCATGTGAATTCCTTCAGTTGTCCCACATATATCATAATATATATCTTATTGGTCACATTCCAAACATGTGAATACCTTAATCATGTATTCTTTTGAAACATTAATTGCATAAAACCTTAGCAAAAACACGAATTCTGTCCAAAGTTAACTCTTTCCACATACCAAAATCCCAAAAAATATATATATACTCAAATAATGATATCAATTTGTCCTTTTATCATCCATGAGCTCATGAATATTATCAAACATATTATTTTCTCCTTATCCCTTCATTATGTGCATATCATCTTCTTTCCAAAAAATTATCTCAATAACCTTTCATGGTTACCGGTACCATTCAAAATATACTTTCAAATACATTTGAAAAAAAAATAGTGTAACAATCCTTAAATGTTTCTTTATTACATAGTACCATTAAATTACCTATACAACATAACCCTCGATAAACATACAATAATTACACTAACTTCTTAAACCATAGACCAATCTTCAACACTTCTTTCATCTCATATATCATTTGTTGTCTCCTCATCATCATCCACATAAATACTACCCACATGACCATGCTGATTCTCTTCAAGAGATTTTCCCTTAGGGAATTGGTTTTCATAATGCCCATACATTCCACATTTAAAACATCTAATCATTGTTGATGTGGTAGTAATACCATTAGCCTTATCCATGCTATTAACTGAACCTTTTCCTTTTCACATACTAGATTTGTGTTCTTCATTTTCGCACCCAAAGCATCTTACAGTTCCTTCGATACATTCTCCTCGATTCCTCTTCCCACATGATTTACATGAGTGAAATTGAACTTTATTTCTCTTATGATCATCATGAAACTCCATATTTTTCTTATTATCTGAGTCGGGAATCTTAACAAAGTTGAGATTATTGATCATATTATGAGATTGTTGTTTAGGAATAATAAAAATGTTTGGACTTCCCAATCCCGTTTCATTTGGTTTCTCATGAAGAATATCATTCCATTTTCCATCATATCCTCCATTATCGTCAATCGTCCTGTTTCTAGCCATTTTCTAAAACCCAAAATGAACAGTGTGATAGGTAAAAATCATGCTAGGGAAAAAACATAATAAATGGGGAGTGATGTCAATATCTCACATCTTAGGTTAAATTCTAAGATCGTTACCATAATTCTAGGACTATAACCTATACGTATACTTATCCTTGGGGACATCCCTAAACATACCTTAAATATTTTAGGGATTTCACTAAAGTTTCCGCTTCATATATTCCAATGGTTAACTAAACCTTTGCTCTAATACCAAATGTAGAGACCCATATCTTGACATACATAGACATTGCATTACTTTTTCGGAATATCTAATACATAACAAAAATAGACACCAAAGGACCGTAATAGTTTAATGTCTTTGGAAACTCGGAATATAATCTTCTAATCTTGGTGAATGATCATCAACATCTACCATAAAGATATTCCTTTTTTTCTTACCTAAAACCTTTATTAATATCCTGGGGAAAAGAAAACATATAAACGGTGATCTCAAATGCTCATTAAGGGTATGTATGGAGAAAATAAAACAAACCATATATATTTGAACTTCAAAACATGAACATAATATTTAAACATCAAAATCCTTGGCAATGACATAAAAAATAGCAGTATGTAAGGCATAGATCATAATGGATCATCAATCATGATAAAATAGCATGGGAATAAATAATGTAATAGAGGCAACCATTAAGGATAAGTTATTATTTCCATAGTATCCAAGGCATTGCTGCCAATACCATCTTAGTGGACAAAGTCCCTTTCTAAATCTAGTTCACTCCCCATTCCAGTCCTGTATCACTGAACCGGATTAAATTACCGTTCCAGCCATGTCAATATCATGAGATATAAATCATTACCCAATTAATTTTAGGGAGATATAGGTCCCATCCATATCATAATGAAATCATTTTTAGGTGTTCCTCAACATAAACATAAAGCATTCATCATAACCCAAAGAATAATATGGGTTTCACAAACATCATCTCATCATAACATAATCCCTATAAAACAAATGGATATCTTATAATCATAAGAAAAGTGAAACCATGTAAATCAAATAGAAATAATACTTGAAACATACACATCTGAAATAATGTCATCTTAGATGGAAAATAGTTTTGACAAAACACTTGAAATGAATTTTTGAAGAAAATATCCTTTCTTATTAAAAATAATTTTCTTTTCAAAAAATGCCATGCAATTTTAAAATAAATTGATTTTGTTTAAAATAATAATTAAACCTTGTGGAGTAAGCTTCATGAAAATAATTCTTTATGAAACATTAAAAATCCATTCATTCCATATAAGTTAACAAAAATATTCTCCTCGTACTTTTTTCAGAAAAGTCAAAAAGTTCCTTATATGGAAAACAAAAGAAATACTCCATTCATAACATGTGGTAAAAGTCAAAAATGGGTAAAAAGGAATTTAATCATACATAAAAACACTTTTACAAAACATGGACATGTATGATAACAATAACCCCAGTAAATACATACAAATAAACAATCTCGGATAAGAACAAGATTGGAATAATTATCCCTTACCATACGTCTGATATGCTTTTTATATATCCTAAACTCTTGTATAATGATTTAAATAATTTCATTGACTTATTACAGAATCATATTCATTGTTATGATATCATATATGGTTCATTTATGACTTTATAATACCCGTTCATCTGTAAATTCCATGTTAAAGCTGGGTTTTGGGTAAAATTGTTTAATTTATCGTACGTGTTTCGACTTGTTGTTCTTGATATTATTACTAATATACTGATTATATTTATTATAGAATGTAATAAATTATATATATATATATATAATATATATATCATATACATATATATATGATAGATTGATAAATGGAATGAAATACACCGTTCATAGAGAGGGTAGGTCGTACGTACGCATGAACGTTGTTTTTGTTTTTTATTGAATTTAATGGAATTAAGTAGATTACATACATATATATATATATCTATACACATAATTACAGTATCATTATTATGTCATATATTTCATTATTATTAATTAGATATACTTTATAATCATTCATGAATGGTTAACATGGAGAATGAATCTTATTGCGGCGTGGAGACGGTAGTCCGTACGTACACACGAGTGATGATATCTTTCCCATGATCGTGGAGTTGTATTGAAGTGTATGTATAATATTTTAGAATCAATATAAATATAAAAAAATCATATATAGTTATTTATTTACACCATTATACCCAACCAAGTAAGGTTGTTGTCGAAAAGAGATTACACCACGGCGTGGAGATGGTATTCCGTACATACGGACGCACAGAGATTTCGTTTTCTATAGGATGGATATAAGGTGAAATAGGGTTGTTTCATATTTATAATAACATATCAGTATATATTTAATACTTATGTTATTACTTTATAATGGAAAAAAAATGAAGAGGATGTATAATAAGAAATAATCTTGAAAGAGTCGGTAGAAGAGATTACCTCTTCCTCGATGCACATCCTTTAAACTTCTTATTAGGGAAGTAGAGTTTGTCTTTTGAGATAACCAATACCTCCAGAATGTTTCTAGGGAAGTGTAGAAGAGAAATTGGCAGTGTTTGGCCGAGCTTCAAGGCACAAAAGGGTGTGAAGAGAAGAGGTAAGGGGTTCCGTTTTTATAAGGGAGGAGAGATGCACCTTTGGAAAAACCTAAAATATTATTTTATAATAAAGTCATATTCGGTTAATAATAGCTCCAAATTGATTACTTACAAAGATAAATTGGGTATGGGTCGAAAAAAGCTCATGAAACAGGTTTTATACATGTTTAGGTCACTATTTTATCCTTATATTTTAGATTTAACTCTAAGTTAAAAAATTTAGCTTTTTCCGTGTCTTCTTGTTTTCTTACACTATATGGTTAATAAACTTACTATAATCAGCCTAAAGAACCCCAAGTGGTTAATTATTAATATATATAACCGTATATAATTCATTTTTTAGATCCTTATATTTTTCGGAATATAATAACCATTAATAATACAATATTTGTTTTAAAAACTATTTTATGTCAATTTTGACACTATTTGGTAATTGATTTTTGTGAAAATAATAACAACATGATTATTTAGAAAAAATTTAATTAAATAAATAATAACATGTCATATTTACCTATTAAATTAGTTTAATTCATAAAAAGTATCAAATTACATTTATTTGGGTATTTATAATATCAATTATTTTAATATTTCATTATTTATGTAATTACTGCACACCATTGTGTCATAAATAACATATATTATTTAATGTCTAAAAATTATAAATAAAATACCATTAGGTAGGAAAGATTTTTATCTCTCTATTTAATATTTATAGATGAATTTATATTTTGTATAACCATATATTAAAAATGTTTTAGTTATTAAACATTGATTTTAACTATTTTAACTCTTATTTTAATAAAATGATAATAAATGTCCTAATCTAATACAAGTGGACATAAAGGATAATATTATATTCCTAATGTTTTTTTGGTCGAATTATACTTATACAATATAATTATAACATGTGTTAGGGTAATAATAATATCAATATTTACACATAATTATCATGTTTACTTTTAACCGTGGTAAATAAAAGTAAAAAGTTACTATTCAACAAAAATTATTTTTATCTAATTGAACCACATTTTACTCCTTGATATAAATCATTTCTCTCGTATTTTTGAAATTCCACTCACAGAAGTAGTAAAATTAAGTTTTATGTAAATTTTCAAATTCTTCTAGGAGGTGGGTAAAAGACGGTGAAAAGTTCAATAAAATTTTTATATATCCAAAATTATTATAAAACAACTCCAATGAATTACATTGAACTTATATAGGTATTATGAATCAATTTGGAACTAAAATAAATTTAAATAAAATAAATATTTATTTAAATAAAAAGTCCATTTTTAAATAGTAACCCAATGTTTTCACTATTTATCAAAAATTGGATGTTATTAAAAAAATACCAAAAATTCACCTTAGGCTAATTTCGATATTCCAAATCTATAAATGAAGTCCATTGTGAATGATAAAATTTATAAAATTTCAAAAAGTGGGTATTACTATTCGTAACGGCTAGTTTATATAATATTTTAATAACATATCGTCGTTTAGTGAAACTCGGTATTGCGTACCACACACGCTATCGTGGAAGGTCATGATTGTGTGTAATGTAATAAAAGTTAGGGTTCCATGTAGTTCAAGACTCTTTTGTTGTTGCGTATAAGATAATCCAACCATATTTCATTTATACATTGAATATATATATATATAGTCACACACACACACTCAATTTTGCGTCGAATAACTACTATCAAACGAACTTGATATTGTGTGTAACACGATCCAAAAATAGTGTTGCGTATACTGCAAGCTAATAAGATGTTGCGTATAGTACAAGATAATATTGGTGTTGTGTATAATAGAATACATCAAAGAAATTAATAATAATATATGTCACAAAATCTAGGTGTGTTACAAATTTGGTTTTGGCATTGACAATGAACAAATGGATCTACTGAGGGTTACTGATACTTGGTTCTGGTTGTAACTCTTCAATGGAGGTTGGTGGTCCTTATAATAATATATTATATACCTTATTATGTGTGATTTATTTTTCACAAAAACATTATATTGGACTATATTAAGGGATATGAACAAGTATTTCTGTATTAGAAGTTTTACTTAAAATTTGTGTATTTTAGTACACCCCCGGAAATCTATGTCAATAGAGAAGAAATGGGTCAGTGATGTTTATGAGATACTTTTGGTAGGTATTGGTTTCTAAGATGTGGTGTGTGTATCAATGTTGGTATTTATGTCTAGTCATGTAGTCATGATATGCAATAGTTTTTTCCATTCTAGTCTATTACAGTGTGAATTTTTGGTTGTTGGGGTGTTCAAAGGTTGTCTATAAAGAGTCTGGAGATATTCAGTTTCTGATGGACGGAAGAAGGTGGGATTTCATGTCATGTAACCAGATTACATTACGTGATAGTAGGTTTTGAATAATTTTTAAGAATTTTCATAGTGCATAACGATTTTACATGGCATGCAGATGAGTTGCAAGGTGGGTAATATTTCATGGTTAGAAAAATAAAATACAAATAAGAGTAAACATATATTTCAGTGAAAACCGAACACCTGGTATTTCACGACATGAAAGGGGATTACACTTCATATAATAAATCCGTCACGTAATGTTTAAAAAAAATTAGTTAAGCCCTTATTCTTTTTCCCATAACTTGATTTTTCTCTCATACTAAACGAAGCCTTGGGTCCTCGCGGAGTTCGTTGAAACCGACTACTAACTCCTTGAAATATATATCATGGTGGTTGTTCATTGGTGATCCATGATCTATCCCTGGTGAGTTTTCTCCTCTTTCTGATCTATTTCCTCTTATTTTTCCCATGGGATTCTCTTCCATGAGATGGGTTGTCATTAGTTAGATGTTTTGGATGATTTTTTATAATCTTATGGTGTGGAATATATTGATCCTCATTTTGAGTAGTGTGGTTGTCTCTTGAAGGAATTCTCTTTTTCCCTATGGTGCATTGACATGTTGAAAAGCATATTCAAGGTATGGTTTCCTACATTTCTCTTCAATTGTGCATCATGTGGGAGGGATTTGCATTTTTCACATATAGATCCTGGTTTTTTGTGACGACCAATACTTTTATTAATGAAAATTACTATTCATCTAATTTAATGTATTATTATGAAAAATGTTTATATAAAGCATATCAACTTCTTTAGTTTTATGTTTTTTGAGTTTAAAATACAGTTGTGAATTGTTACCATTTCTAATATATATTTTTAACAGTGATCACATGATTAGTGTAATTATAGGCCTTTAAAAATCCAATTTATTCAGATAAAGAATGAAATGGCCTCATCCAGTATAATCTCTTCTTACGAAGCCCATTTTCCAGAGATCAAGAATGAGGTAGCATCGATACGATTAACTCTGAACCAATACCAAGAAGAGCTTCAACACATTTATCATGAATGAAATCACATATGGTATATGTGGATGTTAGTAGAGATTAACACCCGAGCGATGTTATCTAAGCTGCCCAGAGATTCTTTCACCATCACACACCATACCATTAGGTATAAATTAGGTGTTATAAGGGGTTATGTATCGAGACACTATCAATATGATTGTGTGCATTATTTTTGTATATAAAAAATAATATACATTAATTTTATTGTTGTTAATTAGTCAACGGTTTTTAATGTAGGAAAACTCATTGTAGTTAATATTCACTAAATAAATGTATTTTGATGAATTTTTTGATTTTTTAATTAAATAATATTTTAATGAAATATTATGACTATATAAATTATTATTAATAATACATTTTCATACAGTTTTTTTAAAATTTTAATTTTTTGTTAATGTTTTAAAGTGTTTTTTGTCAAAACCCATGAATTTTCAATAAATTTCGGGCTTTTAATTAAAAACTCACATATGTAGAAATTTATTGAGATATAATGAATATTATTTTTGGATTCAGGATGTCAAAATTATCTAATGGTGAATATTTCATAACATTATGAGATAACTGATTTTTTGGGTCAAAAATTAAAAACTGTTTAAATATATAATGTGTTTTATGACATCCTAATGACCTAATAGTGATGTAATAAAATACTAAAAAATGGATACTAGGATAATACATGTTATAAGATTAAAATATTGTGATTTTATATTTGTTTTATTAATTTTATGGTTCCATAGTGGACCCTCAAATACGTATAAAATAATTTAAATTTTAAAAATTATTTCTTTGTGAGGGTGACTCAACTCCGTATAAGCAGACCTATTATTTTAATAGGTTCACCTATTTCCTATATAAAATACGTTTTTCCACTCCCCTTGTGAAAAACCTATTGGAAATACCCATGTAATGGTTTCTGCTTTTAGGTATTTAATTATATAGATTCCAAAACCTATGTTTGTGAATTATTAAAGATTCCCCCTTTCATTTCCTATATAAACCCACCCAAGGTCCCTGTTATCATTACTAAAAATACTTTTATATTTTCCCTACTCATCCCTCCCATCTCAAAAACCTTCCCTTGGTGCCACAATATCTCAAGAAGCCCCTCCTCATGATTATGAAGTCAGACAATTCCAAGTAAGGGATCATCACTTTCCTTCCTTCCTTACATATGTCCATGTTTCATTATATTTTTTTGCCATTTTATTTTCTATTAGATTTATATTTAAATGGTTTTTCAACTCCCCAATACATCCCTAATTATATTTTAATTAGGACATACCCCACTCTCACTCATTAATTCCACCCATGTACACCTGTTACCATTTGGAAATTATGTATGAGATTTCTCTCTCCTCATTTACATTCATGAAATTCAATTATATTATGCATCAAAGTCCATTTAAAATGTTGAGATATTATCTTCCATTACCAATTTACTATCAATTTTATTTATAAATGATGAGGGACCTCTTTCTCTCTCATCAACCCGTTTTACGATTACAATTTGATGTCGTTATGCTCTTGATGTTATGCCGAAATTTCCAATGCCAAAATCATCATGAAAGTGAATACAATACACATTTCTCGATCAAGGATATTAGCTTTTATGAAAATGTACATGTTTTTGTAGGACATAAATTTATGTATTCAGCATCTATTATTAATTTTATAATTTATTTTTTTAATGAACCCATAATGTATGATCTAGGTGGCATATTTGTTCATGAAATGAGATGATTAAGTATGGTACACCCTCATAGAGGTCCAATGCATTTGTTAAAGAATAATATCATGATACGTCATATGAAATGAGTTTTGACTCAAAATAATTAATTTTAAATGTGGGTTTACTCGTGTTAATTCATGTTCAATGAGGACTTATTCACACTCTAGGTGAAATGAGACTTAGCTCATGATAATATCAGGTTAAATTTTGTTTCCACATCTCCATGTTATGATAATCATGCTATATAATTCTTTTATGTTCATGATTCTTTTATGATCCATTGATATTCATATTTCATAAAATATAATGTATTTTTTATGTTATTCCTTGTTTAAACCCTTACTGGGATTTATAGCTCTCCCTTTTCATAGGTTAGTCCTCAGGTTATCTCATGCAGTGATATGTATGAAAGAATGTTGTGGTCATGTAAAAGATGTTTTCAATAAATATGTTGTATATTATTGATTCAGATGTCATGTAATTTTCCTAATATCCCATGACACTATACCTCTTGATCCTCAGAGTTGTCTTAAGTGAATGTTTATGTAATAAACCCTATTAAAGTGATTAATAATGAGAAGGGTTGTTATAGTTGGTATCATAGAATAGTTGTAACATCCCGCCCCATATCATAGGCTTGAGAAGGAGGAGGAATGTTAATTGTCCTTAAGTGATGTTCCCAAGACACTAATAGATGGATATAAATTCCGAGGGGATCATGAATAATGTGGGGAACGATTTTCCCTTAAGAAAAAACAAACCAAACCATCTAAAAACTATATGATTCATGTCAAAGAAACAACCAAACTCATACATTACCAAAATACAACCAACTCATCCATTACAAACCCTAATGCCAAACAACCAAAATAAATAACAGAGTAATATGTAGAACACTAAACAAGAGACCTAAATTAATCCATGAAACACTCCAAAGCTCCAAACCATGCTCCATGCTCCAAGAACCACCACAAGACACATGAAATGAATTGGTTTACATTTACCTGTGTCCTGAAATATGATAACTACAAAAGCACCCAACATCCAAGTAGGGGATGAGTACAAATACTCAGTTGGTTTTCTCCAAATTAATTACCTGCACATGCCAATAGGATGAAACTGTTATAAAATTTATGAAAAAAAGATATATAAAACATTCTATAGTGAAACATCTTGCAACTTGCCTATTATTCCCTTACCAGGTGATGAAAAAACATAGAAATCCACATCCATGCCATAAGACATATCCCCATCACACATTATAAAAAAAATTCCATATTTAAAAATCAACACTCAACAAATCAACCATTATTGTGGGACTTCCGCATATCATGTTCACACCATTCTCAACTAGCAGTACTTCCTGACCACTACCCATAATGGAGGATCTTTCACCCACTATCCATTAGCATTTATAATGACACTTAAAACCCACTTCCATAATGGTGTTTCTTCTAACCAATATCCATAACCTTTTATAGTGAGACATCCCACCCACTTCTACACAACCAACACAGGACATAACACTCAATCAACCGACATGCACAAAGCACCAAGGCCACACAATAATCACACATTAACTTCCAACACATGCGAATTCAAATCAAAACATAACCCATTTATTTAAACCTACCTTTAATAATTTTCCATTCCAAAACAAATTTCAATAATACAACATCTTTATTGAAAACCATTTTCATCAACATTTTTACAAAATAAATCCTGGAAACCCATTTTGAAATCTCCGTTTTGAAATCCACACAAAGATCATTTCACCACAAAGCCCCCTTTTTCGGAAAATCCCCAAACCCTAACCAAGAGATTTATAACCAATTTTATACACAAAAATAAAAATTAATTTTGTGTAAAAAATATTAGTTTTAACAAATATTCATGTTCTAGCAATGTTAAATCGAGATAGATACCACATACCTTTAGGGTTCTGGTGAATTCAACCCCCAGGAAACAGCACACCAAATCCAGCAAACGAACCACTAAAATTTATCTATATCCCATTACATAACATTGAGAAGACATAAAATCAACTGCCATGGAATCCCAAACAATAGATCTACATTCCACAGATGTAGATCTAAAAAACTAGCAGAGGGAAAAGAGAAGACCTAAAGAATCCCAAAGAGAGACCGAGAGTAGAGACTTACCAGGGAGAAACCACCTTCAAACCACCTTGTAACCACATTGAATCTCTTCCAAAATTGGTGGAAGAGCTCCTCCAACCCTTGAGAACTGAATATCCTGAGTAAGGATCGAGTGGGAGAAGATTTGGTGTTATATTAAGCACCCCTGAGAGAGATCAAATTTAAAAACCCCATCATTATGTGGCCGCACGGTTAGTCCATGGGGTTTGAAACCCATGTGCACAACAATGTCTCAATATAAATGGTCCGCATGGTTCCCTAGCATGGTTTGGAAAACCGTGTGCATGCCTTGTAATGCCAACTATCCCCCCTTCATGGTTTCCTAGATAACCTGCATAGTTTTCCCTAACCATACTAAAAACGTGCGCCATTGAAAAGACACCAAACATATTTAGAACCATTAAAAACTCCCTAAAAATCTTCCCAACTCATCCCATGAACTTTAAACACATACAAAGACATAAAAAAGGCTACATAATTCAACCTAGGGGTGCTACAATCTCCCCAACATTGGAATTTCATTCCACAGAATGTAGAGAACCATCTATTTTCTGAAAGAGTTTGGGTCATTTCTGGGTCATCTATTTCTCACACTCCCATGTCTCCCCTATAATTTGACCATGCATACCCAAAATACAACTAAAACGTCGTTTTAAACTAAAATAAATTATATTCTGTATCCACAATCAGCATTGGTACGTGCTACAAAGAAGAATCATGTTATAGCTCAACATGATCCCAACAAATCACAAAGTCATGATCTAGATGATACAATTCTATTGTGACACAAGAAACACATTGTTCACCGTGCATAAATGTGGTGGAAATTAAAAATTATAATCCACCTCTCCAATCCACTCATGTATCACAAAATGACCAATATACCTTGGAAATAACTTACCCTTCTTCCCAAAATGATGATTTCTGAACCTACGAGAGATTCTTAAAAATACATGATCACTCATCTTGAACCACAATGGTCGTTGAAGATGGTACACATTAAATATATGATGACTTCGAGCCATCTCTATCCTCTTCCAGATCAACATGATTTAATCTATTGTCTCTTATACAAGGCTCAGTCCGTTCATAAAGGTATCACTTGTTTCCACCCGACATAGTAGAGAATGACATGGATGCCAATTCAAAGCTTCTAACAGAGAAATAGGTATCAAAGGATGATAATTTTTACTATAGGAAAAATCCAACAACAATAAGGCCTCCTCCCATGATCCATAAAAATCCATCATACAATCCATTATTATATTATCCAGGTTTGTATCATCATCTTGGATAGCCCGTCCGTCTGCAGATGATACGTTGTGCTCATAATCAACTGTGTTTGAAGGGATTGCTGTACGGAATTCCAAAAATGAGATGTGAACCTCAGATCCCTTTCTGATACAGTCAAAACTAGAACACCATGCCTCATAACCACCTCTTAAATATTGATTTTGGAAAGATCCTCCCCTATATGAGATTCACTAATCGATGTGAATTGGGATGACATTGTGAGATGATCCACAATCACCCATATGGAATTGTGCTTCCAGAACATTATTGGGAAACCCATAAAAAATCCGTAACTATATGCTCCCATATTCATACTGGGATAGGTAAATTCTATAACATTCCTACTAGCCACTGATTCCCTGCCATAACTTGCTTACAAGTCAAACATCTTGAGACAAACCCGACCACATCCCTTTTTATTCCATCCCACCAAAACTATGAAATAATTGCATTATAAATTTTCCTGAATTCCAGGATGGGGATACCAACTAGAATGATGATAATACTTGAGAAATATGTCTTGACAAGCCAATTCTACCACTGTCCGATTCCAAAATCACAAGACCAAATTCTCATTCCGTTCCCTATTCTCAATGGTCTCCCTACCATTGAGTTTAAACCTAATCACCATACATTCATAATTAGATGCATGTTCCTCTTTAAAGAAGACATTTAAGACAAGAACCAACATAACTAGAAATAAGACTTCTCTACCACCCATGAACTAACATTCCAACCGCATGTCTGCTATGATCGACATCAACTGTCACTAATTTGATACCAACATCACCACTTATGTATATGATTTCCTACATAATGAATATTACAGAAATTTTACTTTAGTCGGTGTGTACATTATGTCAATATCAATAATCCTGAGATATTCCATCCATCTGTATAGCCTCATGTTCAAATCTCTCATTGAGAAAATATGCTTTAATCTCCTAGGGTTGGTTAACACTTTTAATTTCTCTCTGAAGAGATAATGACGGCACTTTTTTAATGTGTAAACCACAACCACCAATTCTAAATAATGTGCTGGGTAGTTTGCCTCATGACACGTTAAATACCATGAGCTATATGCGACCACATGACCCCCTGCATGATTACACATCCCAACCATGATCTTGATGCATCATAATACACCACGTACCCATTCCATGGTTCTAGAAAAACCAAGATTTGTGCTAATGTAAATCAAACCTTTAATTTTTAAAATAATTTCTATCACTTCTCATCCCATTGATGTGAGATATTCTTCTTTTTCAAAGCTATCATCAGTGACCCAATATTGAAGAATCACAAACAAAAAGTTGATAATACCTATCTAGTACAAGGAAGCTGCATATCTCGAAAACATTCTTTGGTTTTTTCTATTACATAAAAACATTTATCATGTCTAGCTCCACTGAGAATACCCTCTCTTAAATAACATGTCCTAGTAAATGAAACAATGGTATACAAAAGTAACACATTGGAAATTTTGAATACAACCGATGATCCCTCATGATCCCCAACATGATAACCAATTTCTACTCATGATCTACCATTTACCTCGAATACACCAGTATATCATCAAAAAATACCACCAAAATAGAATCCATATATCTCTGAAATATCTGATTCATCATTTACATGCACACTATTACTTCATTCGTTAGACCAAAGGGCATTACCACATACTCATAATGGCCATATCTACTTTTGAAAGCTGTTTTCAGGATATCTACATCCCTCGCATGAAATTGCTTATAACCTGACCTCAATTAAATCATGGAGAACCACTAATCTCCCCTCAGCTGGATAGACAAATCATTACTTTGTGGAAGTGTATATGAGTTCTTTATCGTATCCTGATTTTTTCTACGATAATCAACACAAATCTGCAAGGTTCTATATGTATTTTTAACATAAAAAACTAGTGCTTCCCATGGAGACATGCTAGGCCATATGAACCCTTTGTTTTATCAAACTTCAAACTTCACCATTAATTCCATCAATTCTACTGGTGCCATTTGGTAGGATGGTAGTGAGATAAGACTTGTCCCTGGAAGCAGATCAATCGTAAAATCCACTTCTTTCACAGGTGAAAACCCTGATAATTCTATAGGAAATAAATCAATAAATAGATCCCCAATTGTTGTGTGAACACAATTCTCAACACCTTATGTCAATTCCAAGGAAAAAGCATATGACTGATACGAGATCGTGCCAACAATTGGTGCTAACCATTCTGTTGCACCCATATTTTTAATCGTCTAACCTCTAAAGTGATTTCAAACACCATTCTCCTACACAAATCTCGTCGTTCATGCATAGAAATCTATGTGGACCTTAAGAATCACCAACCAATCCATTCCCAGGATTATGTCATAAGCATCCATCTTAGGAACTGAGAAATCCCACTTCATTTCAATTTGGTTCACAACAATACAACATGCTCGACATAGGAAGGCTCAAAACACTCTTTAGCCTAGAGGGGTTTGTAGTTTCAAAATTGAAGGAATCATTTCTACATGTAAATCCAATAGATCACCCATGAAAGAATCAAGAAAAGAATGGGAAGCACTCATGTTAAAAAAAGAATGTATCAACATGGAAATTAAACTAATAATACCTCGTGCTCCAGATGGTCCCAACTGATCATCCATTACAAATTTCCCATCACCAAACAGATGCACACATTCCTTGATCATCTCCTTATTGTCCTACTAAACTATCCTTTCTGATGAGTGTCACAAAGAACTGACCTCTATGCATTACAAGAAAAACCACTGACGATGCCCCATCTGCTTGCTGTTATGACATTCTCGAGGTTATACCTTATAATCCTGCTTGATGTGACACGTAGAGCCACACTAAAAACATCATGGATTACACATGTGAATAAGAGGATGTTTTAACAATCTTTTGGTTCAATTATTATATGCTCCATGTTGTTCGATTTTTTTCCATATTTCTATTTCTCTCAGTGTCAAGGTTCACACCTCCTCTCACTAGTACAATCGTAATTCCATTACTTTTATTTATGACGATGATAGAAATCATAATAGGTGTATCTAGTTACAATCCTTAATAAAATATTTGAAAAGCCTGAATGATTCTTGGGGATAATTTTTGGTTCATCCGGGACTCTGATGCAACCACTTTCTCAGTATCTTCCTCTAATTGGTATCTATAAGACCTACTCGATTACATTACTATCAACATATGAATCTCCTTTAGTCTCACACCCTAGAAACTGAAGGATTAAAAATTTAATTTCAACTAAATAGCAACTATAACAACTGGGATTTCCACAATTTCATATTTCCCACATTGTACCATTTTTTAAAAATTCCCCCTGTTTTGAAAATCAACCCATTTTCAAAATAACAATAATATTCATGGTCATACCCTTCTTTTTTGAAACCCAATTCAGAATTTCCCAAAATCCAAAAATTCATACCACACAATAAATCATTATAACCCAACGAAATTTTCATCCTAGTGGGAATTTATTACCATGCATACCATTCTCTTCTCATTGGCTACACCCATGACAATGAGATATCCAATGACAAAAAATGTCTCTAAACACTTATGTACCCAACTCCCTAGTATCATTATATTTAGAATAAAAGGGTTGGATATGTACTTTTAAGCTATACATTCCATGTTCCAACAATCCTAGGACTTTCTTCCATCCTAACTCAAGGAATTGACCAATAACAAATGTCAACATCAAGTCCAACAATCAACGCCAAAGGACCGAACGACTGTTCTCACTTGAAATCCAAGGACCAAACAAATTGATACCACTTGTTACATCCCACACCATCTCATTGGCTTCAGAAGGAAGTGGAATGCTACATGGACATAAGTGAGATTCCCAAGATGTAAATGGTATGATATAAATGATGAGTTCTTTGAGAATAAAGTGGGGAACAATTTTCCCTTAAGTCAAAACCAACGAAAACATCCACAAATTATATGATTCATAGAAAACAAACAACTAAACTCATAAATTACCAGAAAAAAACTGATCCATAACGATCCCACATTAGAAAACAAAAAAAAATTAATACCAGAGTACTATAATGATGAATAACCAAGAGACCCAAAACAAACCAAGACACACACCACAGCTCCTCACCAAGCTCCATTCTCCATGATCCATAAACCAGCACATCTCCCAAGCATTACCACGTGCCACTAGATATGATATGGTTTACCTTTACTTGTGTCCTAGAATATGACATCTGTAAAAGCACCCAAGTTCTAACGTAGGGGTGATTACTAAAACTCAGTAGGTTTTCCCCAAATGATGTTCCTGCACACGCCACCAGGATTAAACCACTAGCACATTTATGTAAAATAGATATATTAAACATTCAATATTTCAACAACTTGTAGCATGAAAAACATACGCTTACAAATCCTGAAAACCCCAATGAAAGCTACAACCATGCCACAAGACATATCCCCATCATGCATTAGAACAACAATTCAATATTTTCAATGAAACAATCAAAAAATCCACTATTGTGATGGGACATCCACCCATCCCGTTCACCCCATTCTGAACTAGTGTCACTTCATGACCACTACCAATAATGGTTGTTCTTCCTACCACTATCCATCATCTTTTATAGTGAAAATTCCCACCCACCTCCATAATGGCGGTTCTTAGGACCACTATACATCACCTTTTATATTGAGAAATCCTGCCCAATTCCACACAACCAAAAAAAATCTATAAGGCTCAATCAACAAACAAGCACAACGCACCAAGGCCACAAAATAAGAACACAACCATTTCTTACACAGGCCAATTCACATAAAAAATCACCAATTTATTTAAAACACACATAAATCTTTTTCCATCCCAAATAACATTTTAATAAAACAACATCTTTATTGAAAACATTTATCATAAAAAATTATCCCAAATCAATCCATACAATCCATTATAAAATCTCAAATTTAAAATCCCCAATAAGAGTATTTCACAACAGAGTTTCCTTTTCCCAAAAATCCCAAAAAAATTACAAAAGAGTTTCTATCAAATTTTTCAAATCTAAAACATAATTAAATTTATGCAAATAAATTAATTTTAATGAAGCATCATGTTCTAGAAAAGTCGAGTTGAGGGAGAAGACACCTATCTCTAGGGTTCTAAGATATTCAACCCACATGAAACCACACCTCAAATCCAGCGAACGCACAACCGAAACCGCTCTTGATCCCCTAACCAAACATCCACAAGACATAAAATCAACACCCAAGGAAACCCCAACAATAGATCTAAATGAAACGTATGTAGATATAGAAAACCAAGAGAGAGTGGAGAGGAGACCTAGAAAAAACCAACGAGAGACACAGAAGAGAGACTTACTTGGGAGAAAGTACCATAAAACCTCCTTGAAACCCCTTTTAATTGCTCCCAAAATGAGTGGAAGAGCCCCTCTAACCCTTGAGAATTGAAAATACTAAATGTGGATCAAGTGTGAGATGATTTGTAGTGAAATGAGGCACCCTCAAGGGAGATTGAATTTAATAATCCCATCTTTAAGTGGTCCCACATTTAGTCCGCATGGGTTGGAAAACTGTACTCTAACCATGCACAAGCCACTGTCTCGAAATAATGTGTCCACACAGTTGCCTAGTACTATTTGCAGTACCATGTGTAGGCCATGTGAAGCCCATTGTCTCCCCCAGCACGGTTTCCTGGAGAACCCGCACAGTTTTCCATAACCATCCTCAGACTGTGCACCATTAGAAAAGCCTCCAAACTAATTCAAAACCATTACAAACACTCCCATCCTTTATCAAAATAATCCAATGAACATTAAACACAAAAAACAAATAACAAGGCTACATACCTCATTCTGGTGGTGCTTCAATAGGTTTACATATTTTTTTATGAGGATTAGAAAACACTAGTGAATGCCTTAGGGATAAGAATATGTATAATAAAAACATCCCTAATATTTTTATTATAGATTAAGTATTTTATAAATAAAATTCATAAATTTCTAGATATGAACAAGTAAATGTGTCTCTAGCACAATTGTATGTAGGGGTAAAACAATAAAAAAAACTTTGAGATAGACTCGAATATATTGTTGTTCACAACCATAGGCCTTCCTGCACTATTGGTTTGACATTATTGGGGGATATGGTTTCCTAATTTCATAAGCTATGTATGAACCATTATTAAGGGAAAAAAATAAAATTCCCCTAAGAATTTATGTTGGGAAGTTGATAATGGATAACATAGATTGTATCCTATAAATTTATATGTTAAGGAAGTAAATATAATTCATAAGGTATTACTTTTTTCAATATATTCCCCTTATATATGACCCATAACATTCCTTTTGTTCTAGTAAATGGTCAGTAATAGGATTAATAAGGATAACAACCGATACGACGATCCATGTGATGTCTATTTTAATTATTTGACCAATCCTAAGGGGGTGGGAATCGAAAACATAGTCATGATACTATCTCAGTTAACTCCCATTTTGAATTGAAACATGGGTGATGCAGAACATCCACCCCCCCCCCCCAAGAAAGAAGAAGTTGCAATCGAGAGCATCATGATATAAAGGCCCCATATTATTAATGGATCATATAATCACTAAATTGACGAATAATTAATCAACTACATTGAAAAGATATTCTCCATCCATCAATGTTCAGATAAAGAGACTGGTTTTCTGGCTGCTTAACGTATGGTTGGTGAAGTTGATCAATGGTGGACATTGATATAAAATACGAAGCTTATGGAAGATATAAAGGTATTGGAATAGAATGATTTCCAAAAAAATCAATAAATATTTTTCTTTCACCCTCTGACTTAAGAGGGAATGGGACTTCCATTCCCTAAAGATATATGACAATGAATTCAGCAGAACGTACGAGGGGAAATTCCCAAGGATTTCACGATACGACTTATGCTTGGATTTTACCCCTGAATTCATCGTTAACCACTTATTTGGTGGGATAATACCTAGCCCATGAAAAGAAATAATTATCAATTACATAAATATCTATGATAGAATGGTCTGATTTTCCATGAAAGTCAAAACAGGGATCAGAGATTCAAAGGGATATCATTGGGATAAGAAGAAAATAGTGGTCTTTAATTATGGTGGGCCAATGGATAAATCATACAATGCTATGAAATTCTAGCACCCCACATGAGAAAGGTGAAAAAATAAGCACCCTAAAATTTCTTGAAGGGATAAATAAATTCTTTAGGTTTGCAAGAGGAGGAAAACTATCCATTAATTGCTGATATGAAAACCCACTATTGCAAGAGAGGATATGAATTATCTATTTGTCCCTAAATGAATTGTTCATTGCTTCAAATGAAAAGAACCAGGGCACATGGAAAACCAGTTACCTATGTCAAGGATTTTTTATGGAAAACGATAACATACAAGGTAGCATGGTTGAGCTTTTTCCATCACCACTGGTGTAGCGTACCCCAAAAAAAAGTGGTGACATTTATGAAAGTTATTAATTGAATAATATAGAAAATTGTTTTTGAGTATGTTTTTATGCATTAATTTATATCTTGAAGATTTAGTAGAACAGTCCCAACACCACCAAAAATTATGGAAGTAGAGATTTCAAGGAGAATGGAAAATGGGGAAATTATTACATCCCATGAAAAAAACTCTCCCTTACCACAATCCGTGGATTGAACGTCCCGGTGAAATCATCATACTTCTTTTTGTGGAATCTAATGAAATTCATAGCATGGATTGGATTTCCTTATATAGATCCACCAAAAAATTTCGTGAGAGGGAAAAACTCTACATATGGAGAATCGAACCCGGATTCAATATAGGTTCAAGGAGGAGGATGAATATTATTTACCACCATCATATCAAAAATGGATATTACTACCCTATTAAAATACATAGCTAGCTAAGATGATTGATTCTAAGGAAGAAAACATCCTTCAATACATTCCTATTTTGAGAGAATTCACTAAAGTATTTCCCATGACATTGTCAGGTCTTCCTCCTAGAAGAAATTTTGAATTCTAAACTAATCTTATACCTATTGAATTTAAAATATCCAAGAATAAGTATAGAATGGATTTTGTGGAGCTTGAAGAGATAAAGAAGAAACTATAACAGAATATGGATAATGGTTTTATACGCCCGTGTTCGTAAAAATGAAGTTCACCAGTCCTCTTCGCCAAGATGAATGATGGTTCAATGAGCATTTTCATTTATTATCATGAGATCAAAAAAATCCCGATAAAGAACAACTATTGTATATTATGAATTTATTAATTTTTAGATCAACTATGTGGAGAACAATACTTCTCCAAGGCAGATCTACGGTCAGGATATTACCATGTAATTGGGAAGAAGGATAATATCCCCAAGATTGCTTTTCATTCAATGTACAAGCACTATGAATTTACAGTATTTCCTTTAGGACTCCCAATTTCTCTAGAGATATTCATATACATGATAAATAGAGTCTTTAGATACTAACTTGACAGATTTTTGGTAGTATTTATAGATGATATTCTAATATACTCCAAATACAAGGAGGATCATGTGTAGCATCTAATCACTGTACTAGAGACATTGCAAATGGATAAGATCTATTAAATGTACATCATGTATGAGTTATGGTTGAAGTTGATCTCATTATTGGGTCATATCATCACAAGAAATGAGTATCTGTGGATCCCAACAAGACAAATGAAATTGAGGGGTGGCTGAGGCCAACACATGTAATGGATATCTGTAGCTTCTTTGGCATAGCTGGATATTATCCTCAATTTGTGAGAAATTTCTCACGATTGTCAAAAACTCATACCAAGCTAACCCTTAAAGGATTCATGTTTTTTATATAGATTAACAACAAGATAACTTCATGGAATTTAAAAAGAGGCTTATCATTATGCTCGTTCTCACACAACAATCATGTGGAGAACGTTTTACGGTGTTCTGTGATGCATTGAAGAATAGAATGGATATTATTTTGGTGCCAAATGAAAAATTCATTTCCAATTCATCTTGAAAATTGAATTTTCATGAAAAAAAACATCCAATACATGTTAAGGAGTTGTCTACAATAATCTTCGCATTCAATATTTAGAGACATTACCTCTTTGGAGAGATGTCTAAAACATATACAGACCACAAAATCCTAAAGTATATATTCACAATGAAAGAGTTTAATATGTGCCAATGAAGATGGTTAGAGATGATCAAAGTCAATGAATACTCAATCCATTACCACCATGGGAAAATGAACAAGGTGGATGATAATCTATGTAAAAGGATCTATATACATTTTCATTGGAGAGAATTGAAAAGGATACAATCTTCTTATAGTTGATGAATACGGACATTGGAATCCAAAAAAGGGTACATCATCAATCCTTTCAAAAATTATTTCTCAACCATCGTTTTTGGAATCTTAATCGATGATTAAAAGGATTATGTGAGAATTTAGAATAATGTGGAAACTATAAAAAAAGGGAAATCCTCAAAGTTCTTGTTAATGAAGAATGAATTGTGAGATTTGGGACAAGAATATGTGTTTTAGAAAATATGGTGTTAAAGAATGTTCATTTGGATGATGCATAGAGTTCGAATTTGTCCATTCACCCAGGGAACACAAAGTTGTATCGAGATCTCTTAGAGAATTATTGGTGGGATAACATGAAGAAGGAGATCACTGATTATAAATCAAAGTGCATGGTGTGTCAATAAGTGAAGGATGAGAGGTATAAGTACAAGTGATGATGCAACCATTACCCATGCCAACATGGAAATGGGAAAACATCAACATAGAATTTTTCACTAAACTATCAATGAAATCCAAATAAAACAATGCTATTTGTGTTGTTGTGGATAATATTATAAAGACTTCACACATCATATCATTTCAGGAGGATTTATCATTGGATGAACTGGAATGAATATACTTTTTAGAAGTGGAAAGGCTACATGGAATACCAATATCTATTATATTCGATCAAGATCCATGATTCACCTCTATGGTTTGGAAAAGTCTCAAACGTGATCTGAATACTGAGCATAACTTTAGTATAGAATATCATCCTCAAAATAATGTCCAATATTAGTTAAAAATCTAAACACTAGAGGACGTGTTGAAATCATGATAAATGGACTTCAAAACGGGATGGGATCAACATTTTTCTCTTGTTGAGTTTTCATACAATAATAGTTTCCACACATACATTCAAATGGATCCTTATAAAGACCATTATGGGAAGAGGTACAGGACACCTACATGTAGGGTGGAAGTTGGGAAGTGAAACATTCTAGGTCCAAAATTTTTCAAAGAATTGGAGGAGAATGTTAAGACCATCCATCATCACATTAATGATGCTCAGAATCAACAAAAGAGTAATAATAATAATCGTCTATAATATCTATAGTTCGATGTTGGATGAATGGTATTCTGCCACTTGACACCGTGGATGAGAGTTATGAGATTTGGGATGATGGGAAATATTATTCCATGGTACATCGGCCCTTTTGAGACCATTGCGTGCATTTTATAAGTTTTCTATCAACTAACATTCCCACCAAACTTGTCTCAAGTACACGATGTATTCCATGTATCACTCATGAGGAAATACATTCCGGACCCATCACATGTTCTAAATCAAGAGAAGGTACCAACGGTGAATGACCTCCCCTATGAAAAGATAATGGTGGAAATCATAGATTCCAATGAAAAAGTTCTAAAAAATAATTAAATTCCCCACCTAAAAGTGTTTTGGATAACCAAAGTATTGATGAAGGAATGTGGTAATCATAGTAAGTAGCGAAGCAGATTTACACTCATCTGATTTAGTGTGGGAAAAAGAAAATTTCAAGGGGAAAATTTCTTAAGGGGGGAAGATTGTAATGACCAAAACATATATTAATGAAAATTATTCTTGATAAAATTAAATGTGTTATTATGTAAAATGGTTATATAAAACATATCCATAACCTTGGTTTTATGCTTTTGGATTTTAAAAAACTATTAAAAATTGTTACCATAACTAATATTGTTATTGAACATTGATCACATGATTTGTATAAATATAGGGCTTTAGAAAATCAAATTTACCTAGAAAAAGGAAAAGATGACCACTCCCAGTAGAATTTCTCCATACAAAGCCAATTTTATGAAGAATGGGAAAGAGGCACCTTCACTGCGCTTTTCTCGGGACCAAGCCCATTCCAAGCTTCAACACGTTATGTATGAAAGGAATTGCTTATGGTAGAAATGTATGTTAATAGATATTACCACAAAAGAGATATTATCTGAGCCTCCCCAAGAGTCTTTCACCATATCACACCTTACCCTTTAAGATTTACGCGGGTTTTAAAAGGGGTTATGTAAAAAGACCCTAGCACTATGATTAAGTGTTATTTTTGTATAAACTAAAGAATATAAATTCATCTTACTATTGTTACTTTGTGAATGGTTTTTAAATAATAAATAGTATTTTAAGTGAACATTATATTTAGAAATATATTTTGATTAATTAATGTATTTTGTCCTAAATAAAAGAGTAATAAAATATTATTACTAAAATTGTTTTTATTAAATTTAAATGATCATATAATTATTATAAAATTATATTTTCTATGGTTTGAAAGCAGTTTTTGTCAAATCACATGAATTTTTGATAAATTCAAATTTCAATTTTTATTGATAAAATTAACATATTAAGAAAATTATTTAGATAAAATGAATATTATTTTAGGATTCAGGATTTTGAAATTATCAAATTGTGATTTTTTTCATAATTTTATGAGACATCCGAATTTTTTGGAATCAATTACATAATGGTTAAATATATATTTGTTTTATTGAATCATAATGACTCAATGTTGATGTAATAAAATAATATAAATGGTATATTATGACATTATATGTTTTACCTTTAATATAATGGGATTTTAGATTTATTTGATTAATTTTATGGTGCCTTAGTGAAACCTCCAAAACTTACAAATAAATTTAATTTTTTAAAATTATTTCCTATATAGGGTGAATCAACTCCACATAAGAAAGACATATATTTTTAAGAAGTTTGGCCATTGTACTTAAAAACTAATATTTCCACTCCCATTTGAAAAAAAACCATTGGTAAAAACCAAGGTATGATTTGTGGTTTTGAATATTTAATTATATAGATTCGAAAACCAATGTTTGTGAAATATAAAATAATTTTCTTCTCGTTTCCTATATAAACTCACAAATACCCCAAATCTCATCACTAAATAACTTTGGAGAACATCCTTACTCTTCCCCCTCAATCTATAACCATTCTAAAGCACCCCAATCTCCAGATAACCCCCTCCTCATGCTCTTGAAGTCAGACACATCCAAGTAATTGATCCTCACTTTCCTTTTTTATTTATGTCCATGTTTTTTATATTGTTATTCCCATTTATTATCAATTAAAAATGATCTATTATGATTTACAACATTCCTTATAATTCACTTGTTTTATTTTAAGGATGATTTATCCCCTTAAATATCATTAATTACTCTCATGTACACTTTTTATCATGTCGAAATTCCATAAGGTATTTCTCTATCCTCATTTACATTGAAGCAATTATTTTATATTATGCATCTAATTTACATTACACATGTTGTGATATTATTTTCCATTACCAAATTATTGTACATTTGATGTATAAGTGATGAGATACCCCTTTATACCACATCAACCTATAGTATGAATTCTATTTGACATTGTTATGCGACCAAATTTGCACCAACATTTCCCATGCCAAAATAATCATGTAAGTGAATACCATACCCATTTCACAATCAAGGATATAACCCATTATTTACATGTAATTTTTTTTTATTAATTACATTTATGTATTCCACATATCTTATTCGTGGAATAAATTATGATATATAATGAATCCAGGTTGTATGAACTATCTGGCACTCTTATGCATGAAATGAAATGATTAAGAAGGGTGTTCCCTAAAAGAACCCTAACATATTAGGTAAAAAATAGAATCATGATATATCATGTGAAATGAGTGTTGACTAATGATATTTCATGTTCAATTAGGGTTTACTCATGATAATTATTGTGCAATGAGGATTTACTCATGCTCCATGTGCAATGAGCCTTGGATTATTCTAATATCATGTTAAATGTTGCTGCCACATATCAATGTTGTGAAAATCATGTAATATAATGTCTTTATGTTCATATTTCAATTATGGTCCATTGATATTCCTATTTTATAACATGTAATGTATTCTTCATGTTATGTATTTTTTTCTACCATAAATGGATTTATATATCACCATTTTCTTATGTATGTCCTCAGGTTTCCCCTTTCAATGCTAAGTACGAAGGAATTTTATAGAAATATAAAAGAAGTATTCAATAAAGATGTTGTATTTTATGTCTATATTTGTTGCATAATGTTCCTAATTTCCAATGAAACTAGGCATCTCGATCCTTATAGTTGTATTAAGTGATGATTTATATTTTAATTATTTTAAAAGTGAGTAATAAATTTAATGGTTTTTATATTTTTCTAGTTTAATAAAAAATTAGAATCAGATAAATGAAATTGAAAGGGGAATGGAATCCATTATTCATTATTTTCTGATTTTGATATTATAATTGTGATATTTTGAATTATACAGCTTTAATTCCACACTGAAAATAATGGCCATTAGGGGCCCTATTTTGTTCACTAAATGGGTTTCATGTTATTTGTTTCATGATGAACACTTATATATGAAATTGGTTAACTAAGTAAATCCAGCTACTGAATGGATTCTCTATGACATGGTTTTTGTGATAACTCCCTTAAAAACTTGTTTTTAATTAAACAAGTGTCCTATATGTAAATATGAAAATGTTTTATGTCATTTTTGGTGGTCATATGTATGAAATGGTTGTGTCTACTTGTGTGGGAAAAATTAAAAGTGAGGAGACTATGTTGTGATTTGTGGGTTATCTCTCTTCTGTGTTGTGGTAGGTCTGCAAACACAGTTGTGTGTTGTGGGTTGTACATGGTGGTCTTATGGATGATCATTTATATGATACATCAATGTGGATTTGTAATGGAATCTTAGGATGATAGATAAATTGATTGTTTAATGGATGCGAGGTGTTGTCTAGCTGGGTTGTGAGTTAGTTGTGTGGTAATGTTTTTCTAGATGGGGTTGTGAGTTGGTTTTGGACCAATCGATTTATGATAAACCATGAAAGGTTATAAAACATAGAAAACAAGGATCTATTCCACTTTAATGAGGATCCAACTTAATTTACCAGGCTCTTATCCATCTAAAATGATTGTTTTGTGTTGTCTGCCGTGTGTTTTGTTTAGAATATTCCCATGTAGTGATGGAATGAATAAATAATAGATTAAAAAATTTCATGGAATTTCTTTTTTTAAGGATAAAATGATGGAAATGTTAAATTAAATTGTTTTGGAATGTGGGTCGAATTTCATGGTTTTTTGTTTGGTATTTTGAATTAAGAGGTAGAAACAAAGATGGAAGTGCTAAGATCTGGTTGTTTTTTTGAGAACCCATAGGTTTGGTAGGAGTGTTTGGTATCATATTTGTATATACTTTTTTTTCCTATTGTTTTTTTATACACACTCACTCTATTTTATAACTACATGCTGAACACACCCATCATCACATAGGAGGGTGTCTTTCCCAAACAACCTAGAGGGAGGATGTGTGGATGGCCACCCACTCTTCCTTACTCCCTCTTCCAGGGAGTGACAACTCAACATTCATCTTGCAGGTTGTGGATTGGGTGGACCAGGTGTGTGCATTAGAGTTATGAATTCTTAGGTGTCTTCATGATGAGATGTTTTGTGATATCCTAGGTGTCTTTAGGATGAGATGTGTTTTTCTTTCCCAGGTGTATTTGGGATGATTTGAGTTGTTCTTTCATAGGAGTCATTGTGATTTGATGTGATGTGGACTGTGGAAAAGTTCTTTATGTTTGTGATGAGATTTGGAATGATTCCTAAGTGTATAATAATGGGATGTGATGTGGTATGTGGACCAGGTTTCTGTGGGTGGGGTGTGATGTAGTTTGTGGGTCCTAGGCGTGTGCGGGTGTGTTGTGATGTGGTACTTTTGGTAGAGGCGGCAGAGTGGGTATGTTTATTGTTAAGAACGAGCAACTAATTAGTGGGAATTGGATTGGGGTAACCTATCATAGATGTGAATTATATAAATTATTGTACATTCATTATTTGGTGAGCATCCCTTGGTGAGGTAGGGATGGGTTTCATACTAGTTAGGTGATGTTCAGTTCTATTTTTTTGTAACAATGAACTAGTATGCTCTATTCACATAACAAATATATACTTTGGATTTTCAAAGGATTAAACTAGTATGACCACCCTATGAATATAAAACATTATTTAGAATTCTAGGAGGATTATGTGGGCCTCTTTCGGAACTACTAGAAAGGTATTTGGTATAGTTGTTGAGTCACTTCATTAGTTAGATTTTGAGTACATTATTTTGGAGACTTTTGGTTTGTATAAGTTCTATTTTACACATGTCTGTATGATGGATTGTATTTTATCTTTTTTTATTATTTATTAGAGTTTTTGGTGGGTGATTCATCATATATCCTAATTTTTCAAAAAAAAAGGTTCATGACTTCCATGTTTTGTGATCTATTTACCCTGGTTTCTATTCACCAACATGATTCTTACATGAAGAAGGACTCAGTGGTCATTATCTCCCTTTCATCACTAACAACCTAGGAGGGATATATTTGGAAGAAGTGGGTAATGATGGAATGGTATTAGAGGGGATTGTTCAGATATATGAGAGAATATTGAGTTAGGCTAAATGAGGATTCCATGGGTTGGAAGGGAAACAATATGCGGTTACCTTGGTTTGTGACATAGGTCAGGGAAGACCGACTAGGATATGGGATTTTAGGGCCCCCGTAACCGAATTCAAGGACATAAATCCTACCAAATGTCCAATTGATGCTACACCATTTTGAATGTAGGGACCCTAGGAATGGTACATGAATCATAATTACTTGTGTTTGTGTATGATTTTTTTTGGTTTGAAAAAGAAGGAATTAATAACTAAATATGTATGAAATGGGATTAAATAAATCATATTACAAAATCTATACTAAATAGTATTAGTAAATTTTTATTTACCTTTTCATATATAGATCCTAGTCATCATATTCATTTGGTTCATATAATTGAGGATCAATATAATGATTTGATTTATCGAATGAGGGTTAATCCAGTTGAGGATGATGGCCAGTGGCCATAAACATTGCATTTTTTCTTGTTTTATGACATATAATACTATAAGGGATGTGTTTCAAAAAAGGATATAGAGATTTAGGTCGAGGGGATTGAGATCAACTTCAGTTTGATCTAGTCCCTGATAGAGAATTTTGTTCCTTTAGTTATCAGTCAGATTAGAAGACTTGCATGACCACGGTGGAAATTGTACCTAGGTATATGATAGTGGTAGAACATATTTAAGTCTACATTGAGAAGGGATTATGGAAAAATTTCATTTTATTGACCATGAATACTGAGAAGGGGTAGGAGCTACTATCCCTTTAGTACACGAGTATGCCAGAACAGGATTTTGGTATCTTGTTCAAGGATCTTCATCATTTTTCCCATATATTATTCCATATGAGGAGTATTGTGTGATATATATTTTGGAGGCACTGTGTCCTTCTATCTAGTATGAATTTTCCCATTTTACATTATCGACATACATGGATGTTCAAAAGAAGGGAAAGTTCATCAACAGGATGCACTCATGAAGAGGGTTATAATGAGATGTTATTGAGAAGGGTTATTCGAGAGGTAGGATTACTAGTGTAAGGTTTTACATGCTAGGTCCTTAATTGTTCTGACCAGTAGGAAGTTAACCTCGGTAGCTTCATTTTCGAGCATATGGTCCTTGTGAGATTCTTGTGAAATTTAGAACATGTGTTTCCTTTATCGAGTTCACAATAATCTACAAAAACAATTTCATGTGGAAATTCGATATTAGTATGCCGGAGGTGGATAGGTATATGATCAACATTAATAGGAGTTTTCAGTGAGATCATTTCATAAGAATATAAAACAAGAATTTACTCCACTAAGGGTGGATGGGGAAGGTATAGGTTGTCCTTAGAATGTTCATCATGTTTACGGGCCTGGACCCGGTCATGGTCATGGAGGTTGTCATCAACATAGAGGGAGAGGGGTTGGACATGATCACATTCACACAGTAGTGGTGGCAGGTCCATTAGTGTAAATTATCATCAAATGTATGATTATTTTGTTTAGTAATATTTTTTGATCATTGTTTGATTCAGGAGCATCACATTACTTTGATTCACCTGCTCTAGAACATTTTTTTGGGTCTAGACATAATGAAGATTCTTTACCCCATGTGTTGAGTATGCTAGTTGGAGTTCATTCTATATTTTTCGATGTCTTTCGATGATATAGACTGTTGATGGTTCCATATAAGTCTTGTGTGGATCAATTTTTGCCATTCATGCTACCATACGATGTCATCATTGACAATGTCCAGTTTTATTTTATATATGTCATTATCAAATACTTATAAATGAGTGTTTTTCTTTATATGAGGATGGTCGAAATGCATAAGTCATTTTAAAGAAGAGTTTTTAGGAGTGTATTTAGCATGTGGATCCCCTCCTCTCTTTATTTGATGAGTTTTCGGTCGACTTAGTGGACTCTAAAATTTTAGAGGTTCCCAGAGACATTATTGAGATATTATATGTTTTCCTTAAGGAGGATGTGATGCTACACCCGAAACATGATGTTGTGTTCAGGATAGACTTATATCCTAGTGGTTCTTTGATTTATATAACTCATTAGCAGATGGAACCATCTGAGTTACAAGAGTTGATTATTTAGATAGATGATATGACACAAAAGAGTTTTATTCCATCCTTGTGTGTCATGGTGGGGTGCTCTAGTTTTTCAAAAAAGAGATGGATGGTTGTCTTAGGATGTATATAGACTACTGGAGGATTAATCAGGTGATTTCCAAGAATAGTTCCCCTTTTCTGATAATAGATGATATTTTTTACTAGAAATGTTGGAAGAGTTGGTTTTTGAAGATCAATTTATGGTATGGATATCACCAGATAAGGGTGAAGGAGGAAGATATCATGAATACTTCCTTTAGATTCATGTATGGGGACTTTATGTTTGTCTTCATGTCATTCAGTGTTACGAACACACCATTTGTGTTCCTGGCGCTTATGAACTCTATTCTCTTTGATTTCCAGTACTGGATTCTTACTGTAATCATAAACTATATCATGATCTATTAGAAGTAAAAGGTGGATAATATTTAGCAACATATGCCTATCTAGAATTTTATTTTATGCCACTATCTCTATGGAATGGTTTCAAGTGTAATTTAAGAACATGGTAGCTACATTTCCTTGGTCATGTGGTGTCTTAAAAGTTCCTGGAATTTATACCAGAAAAGGTTGACGGAGTTGTTTCTTGGGAAACACCAATATATGTGGTGTATGTTTTTATTTTTCTTAGTAATTCAGGTAATTGTTGGAATTTTGTACATGATTTATCTCTATTTTATCCTCTAATTACAGCTCAAACTATTAAAGAGAAATCACATGTGTGGAGTGAAAATGCAACGAATCATTTTTCTATATGTAGTGGATATTAGTCAGTGTTCTGATGCTCTGGTTTCCTGAGGAAGGGTTGATGTCTGAGGTAATTTTTTATTCCTCCTGTTAGGGATTATGAAGCATATTGTTATAACAATGGGGAGTTATCTCTTATGGGTCTAGGTAGTTATGTACCCGCGATGAGAAATATTCAACCCATGACATTGAGAATGCAGCGGTCATGTATTTTTTGTATCTACGGTGAAATTACCTCATTGAAGAGAACATTTGGGTATTTATAGATCACAATAGTTTGTGGTACATATTTTCATAGGATGAACTGAGACTATGACATATGATGTGGATGATTTTTCCTTAGGATTATGATTTTGAGATCTCTTAAACCTCTAGGAATGTAAATTTTTTGGTTGATGAATTATGATAGAAGTTGTAGAGGGAGGTTTCTTGAGAATTTGTGGACACATGGAAAGAAATGGAAGAGTTGACAGCCATTAAAAAATATGAAGGAGTGGAAGGTTGTAGAGGCTCTTTGTTTCATATGACAGTGCTGAATTCTACGATGCATCAGGTCGAAGATTCTTAGTGCGGAGGCTCATAGGCATAGGTGTTGCATGATAGCGTTGGATATGATGAAGCTTCGAAAGGATGGACGGAGGATGGATGGAACTACATTTTGGTTCTTGCGAATTTATTTTTTCTAATGGTGTTGTGCGATGGATCCCTTCATGAGTTTTATAGCTCACCCTAGGTGGTATATTCAGGAGGTTTTAAGATGTATTGTAGATTATCATGTAGTTTCTGTGGTCTGGGATGAAATTGGAAGTGAAAGAGTTTGTTTAATGGTGATTAGTTTTTCTACAAGTTAAGGATGATCATTATGTTCCTATTGGTTTATAGCATCCCTTGGATGTTCCAGAGAGGATATGGTATGACATGTCAATGGACATTTCCATAGGGATAACAAGAGATCAGGGAGGATACAATAGTATTTGGGTGATAGTGGATCAGCTAATGTAAGTGACCCACTTCTATGTGATTATGTTGTCAGTCATAGTAGAGTCCATGTCAATGAGGTATGTGGATGAAGTGGTGTGGTTTCACAATGTTAATAGGTCCATTATTTCATATTGGTACATGTAGTTTTAATCATGATTATAGAGGGTATTGAGGCATTCTTTTGGATCTTATTTTTACCTCATAACTGATGTCCACCCTCATACATATGGGTAGACAAAGCATACTATCCAAAAATTTGAGGATATGTTTCATCCACCTGTCTTGGTATTTGATGGATCTTTGGTACAACACATACCTTTGGTGGAGTACACATATAAAAATATCTATCACTCTACCATTGGAATAGCTATGTTTGAGGTGTTTTATAGAAGACTATGTTGTTCTATATTATGTTGAATGGAACATAAAGAGACCTTGGGCCGTTGTCTATATTTGGTGTAGAACATAAAATTGAAATTATAGTTTGTTCATGAGATGAATAAATCATCCAAGGACATAAATAATTCATATGGTGATCATATAAGGAGGCCCATAGAGTTTGGGGTTGGGGACCACATGTTCTTGAAGGTCTGTCATCAATGTGGGAAGTGCAGGTTATGTAGAGGGATTTGGATTTATCCTAGGTACTTTGGGGCCCTTATGGTGATATGGTGAGTAGGGTATGTGGAATAACTATTGGAATTTCCACCCTAGTTGAAAATATCAATGATATATTCCATGTCTCAGAGCTCGATTAGTATCTACACGATGATTTACATTTAATTTACTAGGGGGAGTTAGATGTCGAGGATGTCACTACCTCTATGGAATGGATAGTAGTGATCATGTTTTACTGGGATAAGGTGATATGTGGATGAAATGTTCATTTGGATCATATTTTGTGGAGGCCTGGTAACCTAGAAGAGAGACATTGGGAGTGAGAAATGCAGATGCATTCTTAGTGACCATAGATTTTTTATTCTCCTTAATTTTTTTTACTCATGATGTAATGTATGAATATTGTTTTATGAATTGTGTTACATTCAATACTTGTTCTACACGTCATGTAATTTGTGGGGAATTTATAAAATATGAAAATAAGAGGACATAATTCCAAACCAATAAACATTATCTATGATGCTATTAAACTCGTGTGAACAATCCAGTTCTACCTAAAGCATATTTACCTTATCATGGAAGATGAAATTCCCAGATTTAGATGTTTTGATGGTGTGGCTGTTATGATTCATTGGTGTGTTTTGTGGTCATTTTTATTGTCAAGATAATATTTTGTTGATAGTTTATTAGCAGGTGTTCTTGGATGTGTATGATTCCACTATAGATTTATCACAACATAGGACGTTTTATCATTGAATATTAATGTGTTTGGGTTTTAACTGTGTTTCTAGTGTAGAAAGTACCATTAGAGGTCTCTTGATGGGTGGCTATTGGGATCCCTTTTTCTTAGGATAATGGTTTTGGATTCTCGAGGGAAAGAATCATTTTAGAGGTATATGATGTAATAGTATGTGACTTCATAATTCATTATGCTATGAGTTTTTGGTTGCAGGGGTTCGTAGAGAAGAATCAGAATGATTCTATAGATTTTTTTATGCTAAATGCGAGAATAAGGGAGAATAATTCGTGTGTAGTTGGATTACAAGATGTAGAATTAAGTTTCATAGCATGTCATGAAAGTTTCACATTGTGTAAATATTTTACATTTCATGATGAATAGGTTAATGACATTTAATATTTTGGGGTTCGAAAAAATAAAATCAAATGAACAGGTGATGCATTATTTGGAAAGTACTAACCACAGGTATTACATAATGTGAAAGGGGATTACAGGTTATGTAAAACACCAATAATGATTAGTTTTAAAATTATCTATTGTTCTAACCCTCATTCATCAAGTCATGCTATATTTTCCTCTCATTCTAGACAAACCATAGGTACCCTGAGGAGTCCTTCATACCCCACTCAACCCTCCATGACCTTTCAATATCAGTGTTTTATAGTTGGTGTTCTATGATCTATTTATGGTGAGTTTTTACCTCTTTCCTATTTTTTTTCCTATTTATTGTTCTCTGAAGATTCAATTCTGTGATATTTGTTTTTATTGAGTTTGATGTTTGAGAAGTGTTTTGATAATCTTATGGCATGGAATATATTGATATTCTTGTCTAGCGATGAGGTTTTTTCTTGTGGGAATTCGTATATAGCCCTATGTTTCATGGATGAGTTGAAATGATTATTCTTGATAAGATCACCTTATTTTCTCTTTAATTATGAATCATGTGGTATGGATTTGGAATTTTAAACCTATGGATCTTGGTTTCCCTAAGGGAATAAAAGGTAATAATCGGATAAATGAAATTTAAAGGTGTAGGGGAATCAATTTTTCAAGAATTTTTAGTTTTGATATTATCATTTTGATAGAGTAATTTATATGGGCTTGATTCCCTACTGAACACCATGGACATTGGGGGACCTTGATTTTGAAATAATGAGTGTATGTTTGTATTGGTTCATGTTGAACACTTATATATGAAAATTCATTAATCATGTAAATATTTCTAAAAAATAGATTCCCAAGGACATGGTTTGTATGATAACACCCTTAAATAATGAAGTGAAATTAAATAATTTTCCACCATACTATATATTAAAATTATTTATGTTCTTGATGGTATGGAGATGTGTGTAATTTTTGTGGCTATGTGTGTGGTGTAAATGCAATGTGAAGTGAAAATGTTGTGATATATGGGTTTTCTATTATTTGGGTTGTGGTATGCATGAGATCATGGTTGTGGGTTGTGAGTTGTCCAGGTGTTGTTATGGATCAACATGTATATCATACATTAAAATATATATGTAATGGAATCTGAGTTTGAGATACTGAATGATTTTTTTATTGATGAGAAGTGTTATAATGTTGGGCTACGATCTGTTAGTGTGGTAACATGTTACCTGGTGGTGTTGTGAGTTTGGGGATCGTACCATTCATTTATGACATTCCATGAATGGGTAATAAATATGTACAATGTGGAACAACGTCTATTTAATGTGGATCCACCTTAATTTATCAATCTCTCCACCTCCTGATATGAAGGTTTTGTGTTGTCTCTGTTTTTTTTTGTTTAACAGTTGCATGTGTAGTAATAGAATGAACAAATAAATTCTTCAAATAAATCCTCTATTTTCTTAGGATTGTTTGGCTAACATGATATAAATTTTTAATTAATTTTCTTTGGAATGTGAATTGGGTTTCTTGGATTTTTATGTGTTATTGTTCATTTAGCGGTAGTTTTAATGTTGGGAGTGTTGTGAGTTGGTTTTTTTAAGAACCCATAGTTTTAAAAATAGTTTTTGGTATCATAAATGTATATATATTTATTTTACATATTATTTCTATATGTACGAAACTCTAGTTGAGAACTACGTGCTATACACCCCCATCATCATGGGGTTGGCTGTCATTCCCCAACATCTTGGATGAAGTATGGGTGGCTGTCCACCCACTATTCCTTGCACTCTCTTCCATGTGGTGATAACCCAAGACACTTCAAGAAGGTTTTGCTTTCTAGGACCCAAGGGTGTGCAAGAGATTTTTTATTTTCTAGGTGTCTTCATGTGAGATGAGTTTTGATACCCCATGTTTCTTCAGGATTAGAAGAGTTATTCTTTTACCAGTTTCTTTTGTATGAGATGCGTTGTTCTTTCCCAGGTGTCTTCAGGATTAGATGTGATGGGGTATATGGTCCATGTAATTTTAGGTGAGATGTGATATGGTATTTGAACCAGGTGTCTATAGGCGATATGTGATGTCATATGTGTCTTAGGTGTCTGCTGCTAGGATGTGATGTGGTTTCAGGGCCTAGGTGTGTACAAGAAGGTTGAGATATGGAAATTCCAGAATAGGTGGGATGGAAAGGATGTTTTCTATTAGAAAATAGATTTTAATTAGTGGGAATTGTTTTTGGATAACCTATCATCAATGTGAATTATATTTTATTTCTTGAATACCATTAATTGGTTAGCATACCTCGGTGTTATTGGTATGTTTATTATACAAGTTTTCACAGGGGCATTGGTATACTCTTTACACATGTCCACAAGAGACATTAAATTTCATACTATGTCTATCCATATTCTCACCCCACATATATAAATCATAATTCCTGATTCCATGATTATTATGTGGACCCTGATAGGCATTACTATCTCTGGATTTGAGATGATCGTTGAGTCAATGCATTATCTTGCTTTTGTGTACTATACATTAGAGACATTTGTTTTGTATCAGTTCTATTATACACATACTTATGGGATGGATTTTATCTTTTATATTATATCTTGGAGTTTTTTTCTGTATGATGTATCATATCCCCCTTTTTTCTTAAAAAAATACAATTCTTTTCATATGGTGTGATATGTATTCCCTTGGTGCTTGTCGCCTTCCTAGGGCTGACGGGAGGTTGAACTCAAGGGTCATTATCTCTTATTCATTAATTCTATCCCATGAGGTGTATCTTTGGAAGGAGGGGGTCGTGGCATGAGAGGCTTAGTCCTACTATGATAGGTGACATGACCAAAAATCTCACTCTTAGTCAAGAGCACAATCATTAAAGTGGATAAATAATTAGTACATGCATTTAGTAGGATGTGTCCTTCAAGACATTGAGGGTTGTGTTATATAGGTTTTTCCATTGAGGGATTGTTTGATACCACACCTAACAGTGATTTATTATTACAATTGGGTCTGGATAATTGTGTCATAATTGTTTATACGTCTATATTTTACTCTTGAGATATAGGTCATGAAGTCTATACCAGTACTGGGAATACCCTTCAGGTGTTTCATAGGGTCTTTTAGAGGATCCAATGGTATTTAAGGTTGATTAAATACATCATTGTTTGAGGAATCATATGAGTGACAAGTCCTTAGTTGGAGATGTGGTGAGAGTTTGTGATTGGTTAGGACTTGTTTGTGCTCCTTTTGATTAGAAAAAGAAAATAGACTATATTTTGATAGCGTAATCATGAGTAATGTGCTAAATATGAGTGATATAAAACTATTAAGATCACCATGAGTGAGATAAGATCATATTCTTTCAATAATTTTTGGTATATAATTATTGAGAATTTTTGGATTGAGACCAGTTTTCATTAACTTTAATAAGAAGGTGTCACCAATAACATTTCCCTGGGTGAGAAGGAAATGATCTTGATAATGAATATTCTTAAGTGTGATGGATATTAAGGTAATGGTGTAGGGAATGTAAAAACAATATAGTCACTACGGTAAGTGATACGGTATTTTTTTCATGATCATGAATAGGTCACCTAGATAGAGAAATGACGTCGTTTGTTGATACTTCAAGGAATGAAATTAATTTATTCCATCGAGTAGTGGTTTAGAACATTAATATTCCCTATACAACACCATCATGTATAGGATTAAGAATTATTAGAAATTGTACCCTGTATACATGTGTATGAGATGTATTTTTGGAATGATTTGAAAACATGATTATATAATGGAACCAAAGCATGTATAATTGGGTGTCATGGTGGCCTAATCAGCACATTGTGACCTAATGTGAGAGGAGTTTTGGAGGCCTAGTCATAAAATGTAGACTGACGTGATTTTGTTTCATGTTTTTTATATTGTATTACCTCATGAATAAACATATTTTTTGGCATATGTTAGGGGAACATTTTGAGAACTTAATAAAATATATTTCTAACACCATAATATAAAACTCATTAAAACATACACATGTTATATATAATTTCGTGTTAGAGAATATTAATTGTAAGGGATCATGGATGTGATCATTTGATAATTAGTTAGAGGCAAGATGTAAATTTAAATCTATGGTTGGTACTAGGGTTTAATAATGAATTTTTGTTAATTTTGTTATTTCTTTTTAGAAAATTTTGTAGCCAATCTAATATATGACTGTGTTTCAGTATGATATATTTCATTAATATAAAATATTAATTTATTTTATTATTAATTCTCTAATTATTTGATGTGTATTTCTTGTTATTTAAATTCTTTATTTCACTTTAACTTGAGGTAATATTCTATCCTTTGGAATTATTTGACACTAATTACAAGTCGGGAGACTCAATCGTAGAAGGGGAAAATCATAAGGCCATTTTTCTCCCACATCCATGATTCTTTGTATTTTCCCATTGTAAAAAGGTGTTAAATATAGTATGAAGTCATTTTTAGTATTTATAATTTTTTAAATGGTAGATATGTGATCATGTAATGTGTTTGATCTAATGGTTGACCATAGACTTGTTAGCCAAGAATAATTTTATTGGGATTTATTTTTTACTAGGGTTATATTATTGTTGTATTTTTCTCATTCTATGTTGATTTAAATATTTATCAAAGATTGTATATTTACTAGAGGATGTTACATGTGGTTTTTTATCCTCTCCTAATATAAAGATTCATTTTCACATGAATTATATTTGGCAGTCATGTCTCACATGAAATACATATATTTTTGTGTGATTAATATTACTGAACCCTAGTATTTTCGTTCTAATGTAATTTCTTCTGTATCATAGTATAATTAGTTATTTTATGATTCTTTTGGGTAAACATTTTACAAGGGATTTATAGATACTATTATTGTGTCATTATAGGAATTTTTTGTTTGACGAATGATCCAAGGATGGGATTAGGCATCCTAGATGATATGGGTTTTGTTATATAATGTATTAATGAAAACTGGTATATTGTTTTATCATATGACTTCGTGGTGGAATTATATTTAATTGGACCAGATAGTTAGTGGTTGACCCCTATAAGCGTTATTTAATGGAATTTGGATTCATTGGGTGTGGTATCGATGTCAAGTAAGAGTGTAGGATCAATTTCATGTGTATCCTAGAAGACTATATATTTTTATTAGGGTATCGTGGTGGGTGAGTTGGTTAATTCTCATGGTTTGGGTAATGACACCTATATGGTTGCTAATTTCATGGTTGGAATTGGTACAGGTAAGGTTCCATGATCTCATTGTAAAGGGAAAATTGTGTGTCTTCCCATTGGTTGTGACTAACCTATAAAAAGAGATTATTTATTGGAAGAGGAAAATGATCATAGTTTAGAAAAGTTGTGTGTCTTGGGAGACTGAGTTAAGTAATATGAGCATGCTATACAAGAGAATACACCTATTCGGTTTTGGTGATAACAAGTATATTTTAGGTAAGAAATTATAATTGAGTACTCAGGGGATGACACTACCTAAGGAGGAGTGTCGGTGTTGGTGTTTCTTGCATGTAAATGTTTTGGTATGCGAGTAAAATTATTATATTGTTGAGTGGGCTGCATATTTGGGGCTTTCAATGGTGAATGTGTCATTTATTAGTTTTTAGAGAATTTTTTTGAGTTGTTATTGAAAATTATTGACGTTTTTGGTGAAACAATGGAGGTGATTCCCTCATGTAATCGCATAAAAGTGTTTTATTCATTGATTAGGGTTATTTTATATGGGTGGTTATTGATTCAGAAGAAAATAATTGTGTGGCGAGGGGACCAATTTTGGTCGATGGATAAAGAATGATGTAAGGGAATCCATATAGTCGGGATTTAACCAGTGGTCCATGGGGGATATTATTTTCATTTAATGTGAATTATTTAAATCTGATAATTCATGTAACTATTGAATAGGTAAGGGTTGTGGATTGTGCTTTACAGCGGCATTCAGGTTGGTGTGGACCAGTCATTAAATGTGGTAATGAAAATATTTTGACCCATGGGTATAAAATATTTATTTTTAGTTTAAATGAAAATGATACATTTATTGTGGTGAGAACTTTATAACTCATATAGTAATGACACTTATGTAGAGATGATTGTTGGTTTATTAAGACTGAATAGAGAGACAATCTTGGAAGCTCCAATAAGTCAGTTTGTGGTAAAATATTCTAATATTTGGTTTTAATATGAATAAAAAATAACTATATGGACATATTGTTAGGTAATATAGTGAATTAATTTTCATTTCTTTTAGGGAGATCAATATAGCTCGATCTATTTTTCTATCAAAGAATATAATTATAAAAAGTCTAGGATTGAACTGTTGTGTCAGTGTTTAATAGATCCTATGATTCCGTAGGGATTTTTGTCATCATTATCATGTGATTGAGTTTGATGATATATTGGTGATTGTGTCCAAAATGTTTTGGGAGAGATAATGTATCACAATACCAAATAATACATATACTTTAAATTAGATATAGTGAGCTAGAAGAAACATCATATATTTATTTAGACTATTGTAAAAGAATTGGATAGTTTAATCCTAAGGTATTGGAATGGTACTTCATAATTAACCACATCATAAATGAATCCTAATTTTTGGTAGAGTAATGAGGTTCATGATTATCTATATGGAGACACCATGGTGTCTTCGAAGGGATGAGCTTTGGTGATCATCATTCCAATGATTATGTTAATGTCATGTTACTGGCTCAACATCTTCTCAATAGTGAAATCTTTGTCATAATTTTAAAAATTGATGGATGATTCATATTTGGAGATGGAATGTATTGATTTATCAATTATTTTGTGAATGTTTTTCGTCACTAAAAATGTTTTTAGGACATTTAAAATTTCATTAGCCTAAAAAGAATAGGTATGGGTTGTTTTTAAAGATCAATAATTTTTTTAGGTTGTTATTTTTCAAGGGGAGTTTTACTTTTAACCATGGAGTATAGATTTTTTCCATAATAGGATTTGGATCTAAAATCTAAGGGTTTACATTCATGAAAATAATTATATTGATTTTGAAAAATTATAGGTTGATTTTTTCGGATCAAGGATGACTATTGGAGAAAGGCATTTAGTCCCAATAGTTCATTGTGTTGGAAGAATATATTTTTCTAAAATTATATCCATCAAGGTATGTAATGTTGTGTATGTGGGAATCATTTCCTGATGGGTTTCATAGGTTTTGGAATATTTAAGGACATATACATTCAATTACCCATAGTTCTTGCCATAATAGTGTTAATCTGATTGAACATCTTTCTATATATAAAGCATATGGGTCTCCCCCAAATCACACAATGTGAATTTTGGTTAGAGTTGGGAATCATACATTGGACCTTGTTTTCATGTTGAGAACATATCTTATGTTGTATTTTTAAATATGGATACTCTATTAATTTACTTTTAAACACCATTAAATCATATATGAGAATGATATTTGGGAGAGGACATACATCTAAACATCTTCCACATCATCCCCCCTCCCATCAATGTGTGTTTTGACGGTGATTCCTGGGTAATTGTTTTGATCCATTTTTGTTAATTCCTCGTTTTATCCCTATAATATAAGTATGAATTGGGATAGGATTTGAGTATAGATACTACTAGGGTATGGTGAAATCAACATTGGAAAACATTTCATTAATGTGGAATGTATAGAAGAGGCCCTAACTGGTTTATTACAATCTATATGTTGTTGTTTTGCTATGATGGCGATGCATGATGGGATTTTTCTCCCAATATACCACATAACAATAAATTATATAATTAATTAATATTAATTTTTTTTATTATTTTAAATTAAAATTAGTTAGGGTCCCAAATGTAGATGTGGGATTTGACAAGGAATGAATATTCTTGATGGAGGGTAATCTGGAATTGAGGGGGATGGTGACTCCTCTATAGTTGTAGGTGGTCCCTATAGTAAACTCTCATGTTACCTATATTGATGTAATATTTAATGAGACTACACAGATGTATGGGGTCCAACGGTTACCTATGAGAAGTCCCTAGTATCATATTGGTAATTTGGGAACAACCCATGACTATGGATCAAAGTGAAGTGCACTGTGTTGCATTTGTTTTCAATGAGGCATGATGTTGTCATAATATTAATGGATGTCAAGGAATGTCAAGATGTGAATGACAAAGGATGTGATGGTGTTGGTGAGGAAAGGAGAATGGCCATGGTACTAAGATGCATGTCACTTAGGAGATTTACTATGTGACATAGTATGTTGTGGTTGAAACATTTTCTATGTATATCAGACGATTGTAGAACTGATCTTAATGTTTCAATACTTGTATCAATATGATACTAAGTGAAAACACTTGAAGAATGAATGATGATGAAGCATCATTACATCAGACGATTGTTGAGATGCTCTTTCAGTTCCAAGAACTTGGATCAAGTAGATACAATGTCACAACATTGTTTTAAGACCATGCATTGTACTGACAATGCATGAGGATATGAAGAGAGCCATCCACAACTTCTAAGTGGATGAAGTGAGCTAAAGAAGTCCATGCACTATCACTTAGTGCATGTGAATATGAAGAATATCCGACTTGATCTCTGATTAGATCAATAAAGAACTTTGATGAATATGTTTGATTCAAGAGCTCGGTTGAAGGAAGAACCTTCTACATTTCCCTCCTAAGTGAAGATTATTTGTTGGCAAGTATTGAGGAAATCAAATGAAGAAGAAGATGAGAAGCAATGAAGAAGAGTGATGGCTTAACTGGCATTTGGCATTTTATATTGGGAGTACTTTGTTTCTTAACAAAGTCCTTATTCATTTCCTTTTCCAAAAAATAGGCCACCAAGGAGGCCAGCCGAGGGTCATCACCCAAGGCACATGTGGGACTCAAGGTCGCCACGCCCATGGGGAACCATCGAGGCTAGGGCACTCCATGAGGCATAAGGGAGGGCCGTGGGGCCACGCAGGGGATCAGGTCCTGCGCAGCATGGGCGCCAGAGCGCGCGCACCCGAAGGTGCATAGTGGGCGCCAGTGGCGTGCCCGAGTGGCAGCAGTGGGCGCAAGAGCGCGCCCGCAGAGAGAACTCGGTGCGGTGCAGCACCGAGAGGGGAGAAGTTAAATTGCGGTGAAGGGGGGAGCGATTGTTTGTTAAAGCGTGAGAGAACTGGGCTCCGATTCGATGTGGGACACGCAAATTTCACCGAGAGCGCATCCTGGCCGCACGATCGATCGCGCGCTGGATCACAGCCGCTCATCTCATCCGCCACGCGCCGCGATCTTATCCAGCAATTGATGATCTTTTAAACGCCTCATCCGACGGCTCCGAGGCGTCTCCTTCCTCGAGCTCAGCTGAGGCAACCGCCGACGTCCCCGCTGAACCAGTGGCGCCTCCGAGCGATGTTTTTGAGTTCTCGGCCACCTCCGATCAAACCAAAGGCTCCATTCGGTTCGTCTGGCCCTACTGAACATATCCATGCATAAAAATGGGCATGCATGAAACATATGGGAGAATTCGAGGTTGGCCGAAGCAACCGGAGGTGCGAGGCCATGAGGTTTATATTTTTCATGGTTTGAACCGAAGGAAGGCCGTACATGCGTTCTAAGTCGCATGCACGTGAAGGAGGAAAATTAAAAAGAGAACCCGCGTGAAAAGAGAGAAGAAAACAAGATTTAAGGTAATCTTGAATTCCTGAAATCTTTGGGAGATTAAAAATATCTCACTCTGATGAACCGCCTCTCCCTTGCCTATAAAAAGAGAGGTCGAGCCCTCGGTGAACCATGCTGAAACTTTGTGGAGTCCCGCGAGTGCCTTGCCTCGCGAAGAATTGAGCTACGCGTCCCCTGCGCGGCAGAGAATCCCGAATCCATTTTTGGCTTCGTGAAGTCCCTTTTGCGCATCCCTCTCACGAAATAGGTGAAGGGAAGTCCCCTGCGCGCACCCCTTGAGCGACAGGAAGGAGCCGAGCCGCATACATGCGCGCTCGACTCTCTTGCCACCCTCTTTGCCCACACACTTGCGTGGCAGGATGAAGGAGCCTGCGGTGTTGCACCGTTCACACTTGTGCGGCGGTTGAAAAGAGGAGAAGGCCCTTGCACCTCACACCTTGCCAGTGCACCTTGTGTGGCTATGAATAGAAGAAGGGCACAACACTTGCGCGCCTCCTATGCGGCAGTGGTTAGGGTGAAGACAAGGCACACCTAGTGTGTGTGTGCAATCAGAGGAGGAAGACCCGAGCCTTGTGTGTGATTAAAAGAATTGAAGTCCATAGACTTGGGTGTGTGCAAGAAGGAGAGGCCGAGAACTACACCATGTTGTGTGTGGCAAGTGAAGAGGAAGGTCGATGCCTTAGTGCCTTGTGTGCAAAGTGAACAAGAGGAGGTCGTAGCCCTTGTGGGTGCACACTTTGAAGAACAAACTAAAAGAACACTTAATCTGTGTGTGTGCTTAAAAACAAAGAAGAGGTCAAGATCACGTTTGTGCAAAAGTGAAACAAGTGTGTGCAAAGAGACAAGAAGGCCGAACCTAGTGTGTGCACTAAAAGTGTAAACACTTAGAAGAAGGAAGAAGAAGGGCCCTCACACTAAATTATAACACACATTCAAGTGTGTATGCAAATTGGATAAAGTGTGTGAAGGAAGAAGTGGTGTGTGTACTTAAGGAGATTACACCCTTTGGGGTTTATCACACCAAGAAGAAGGGAAGGGGAGTGCATGCATGCATGAATGCACGTGCACACATGAACAAGTTGAATCTGCTTGTGTGCATTTTGAGTTGTCCAAGACCAGAAGATCTTGAAGAATTTGAGAGGACATGCAGTCTGTTCATGAAGAAGCATAGTTTCCATGCACTCAAGTTGTTTTGAAGTGAGACTGAGCCAGAAGGAAGTTAAAAAGATTAGTTGTCTGAGTTTTCAGTAATTGAGAAGAGCCTGATCAACTAAAGTGATCAGATGTCTTGAGCAAGACCAACCGACCTTATCAGAGGCTGTTGAAGATTCTTGAAGAGAGAAGTCAGGTCATCCTGAGAGAAAGGAGATAAATCCTGAGCAAGATGAGAAGACCCAATCAAGTGATCAGAAGTGAAGAGAAAGGCCAGTAGCCTTTATCCCAGGATGCTGAAGATTCTTGAAGAGCTTGAAGTGAAGAAGAGCTACTCGTGTGACTCGAGCAGCCAGGAGAATCCCCCTATGAGACTCAGGGTGGAAGAAGTCTTCAGTGGGATTCTAGATCAGGCCAGTGGGACTCTGGTAACACTGTGGGACGCAGTATAAAGACCCTCTTGTGGGACTCAGGAGAGATACAGTGGGACTCTGTATCGACCATTGTGATACTAACATATTATAATTGGAGAAACCATGTTGGGGCGTATAACCAACATGGAATGGACGTAGGCCTTTGGTGCTGAACCTTGTAAATCCTTGTGTCCTGTGCCTTTAGATTTACTACATCATTCGAGGAAAGTCTGAGAGATACAAGTAGAGTGGATTGAGGCCTTAACAAGCCATAGAGGTTTAATTGATAAATAATCAATTAGTAAAAAGTTTTAAAGGATCACTGATTCACCCCCTCCTCCTCTCAGTGATTCACACTAATCTGGGCACTTCAATTGGTATTAGAGCGAGGTTACCTCTAAATGATCTAAGAGAGTCTATATGGAGTGCAGATTTAAGGAAATGAAAGAACAGCCTCAAAATGGAGATATTTGCCAAGACTCTGAAAAACAGAATGAAGAAACAGGAAAAGAAGATGAGGAATAAGGTTGTTGCAATTAGAGAAACTCCTTCTATGGAAAGAAATGTGAAAGTCACATCAGATGACAATTCCTTTTATCATTCTTCTGATGAAGCCTGCTCTAGCTGTGATGAAGATAGAAGAAACAATGATCTTCTAAATTCACTCAAATATCTTCATAAGACAGTCCCCAAGGAAGTGGCAATGTGTATTACTACTGGCATCCTTGATCTTCAAAAAGAAAAATTACAGTTAGAAGAAGAATGCAATGCAATGGAAGATTAGTTGGCAAAAAGGGTTGGCATAACCAACACTCTCAGAAAGCTGGTGAAGTCTAAGGATGAAACAGTTTCTCTTTGCAATGAATGATATGAAGATACTTGTGAAGAATTGCAAAGAAGCCTTTCTGAGAAATAATTCTTTTAAGACAATGGTCAAAGAAGTTTTCCATGCACTGGAGAAGTTGCACAAGGTGTCAATGAATGTCAGAGATTCTCAACTTGATGACAAAGTCAAAATGGTGAAGTAGCTTGACAATTCATTACTAGAATTGAAGAAGGTTCATAATGACCAGTTAGAACAGCTGAAATAAATTTGGGAAAGATGGCTAAGAACTGTTGAGGATGAGAAGAACTCCCTTAACATGAAATGCATAGAACTGGAGGTGATATTGAAAAATCAGCAATCACCCAAAGCCATAGCCTCCCAGTCAACTGAAAGGAGAAATGTTGCTACTAAAGTATGCTTTGAGAAGGATGATTCTAAAAGAAAGGCATCCTCTAATGAAAGGGAATCATCTTCTAAAAAGAAGGTACCATCCATACCATATATTACTCATGATTCTAACAGAGTTTCTACTAAAAGTGCAGGATGGAAGAATGAATCCAAATAAGTATGGATGAAGATAGTGAAGAAACAATGCTCTCTTGAAACAACACAGAAAGTCAAGAAAAGAACCCAACAATCAGAAGGACTGAAGAGGTCAAGATTTGTGGGTCAGTGTTGGTGTTGTAATAAGTATGGACACTGTGCAAAGGATTGTTGGTACAATCCACTGAACGTCAAAGCATAAAGGAAGCCCATAACAAGTGGGAGCAAGCCAGAAGAAAAGAAGCAGCATCCACAGGTCCAGAGATATCTGTTTACTGCAAATAGATTTGGATTACTTGAAAACATCTGGGATGATTGATAAAGTGGTCAAAAAGATACATGTCAATCTCCAACTGTATCCAGAGATAAAAAAAAGAAAAATTCACAGAACCAGGCTCAGAAAGAATCCTTGGGAAGCAAGCATAATAAAGTAGAAGATGCTCCCAAGATGTTTTTGAAAAAGTAAAATAAGTCCTTGGAGTCTAAATCCAAGAAGGGTGATGCATCCAGGAGGAACACCAAGAAAACATGCTTCTACTGTGGAAAGAAAGGACATAATATGGATCTTTGTGAACAAGCCATGGAACTGAATAGAAGCAGACTGGACTCAAAAAGACAATCAATCAAGAAGAAGCAGAAGAGATTGATTGAAAATAAGTTTCCTAAGAAAGGTATCTTAATAGCATCAAATGAACCATGTGGAATTTCCAAAACTGAGGCCTCACTTCCAAATGACTTGTCAGTCATATGGCCTAATCAGTTGCAACTTGGCAGAGAGCTGCAGAGAGATGAAGATAAAGCACTGGCAATATCTTAGTCAAAAGGAAAGAAAAATATTTCACATGAAGATAATGTTCTATGTGTAAGGTGCAATCAAGCTGGACATACTAGTGATAAATGAATGATATTCATTCAAGCTCAGAAGGGATTCTTCAAAAGAATGAAGATTGCACCAAGAGACTCTAGTGCTCAGAAGGCACCTAGAAATAGAGGAGTCACACACAATGAAGTTAAAGAGGTGTTGATATCCACACCGACACAAACATCATTGAAGATCAAATTTGAAAGTGTGAAGAATAGTGAAAATTGGACATCTCAGTTGAGAGAATGTTCTCAACCATGTTGTGCACATTGATGAACCAAGGAGGTTCCATATTATTCCCTTATACTTCTGTTATTTACATGTGCTAACATTGCAGGGAATTGAAGATGATGATCATTCTCAACTGGAGAGTGGTTTGTGTAGAATAGAGAGCACCCCTTAAGGGGGAGACAATCTGGAGAAGATGGTATTCTAAGATTTGATAACATCTTGAGAAAAGCTGAAGGTATTCCAATCATACTTTCATCCCTTGTTTCTTAATTGTATTCATCATGACAATTAAGTGGGAGTATTGATTGAAGGAAAATGGTTGAAAGGGGGAGCTTTATCTTTGCACCTGAACTTTCTAATGAGTTTTGTGAAGTTGTGCAGGATTTTGCAAATTCATTGTTATATCTAAAAAATTTCAAGCCCCTTGAAGCATGATCTCACATGTATAGTGAATGTTGGACAGCATTGAGTACCTTGGTTACATCACTCTTGTTTTCTACACCGGGTTATCCCAAGTAGACTTAGAGTTGATTTACTAAAGGTTCTTTGCTAAAGAGAACATGTGACATCATCCCACTCTCAGTTTTTTTCAAGAAAATACTTTTCAAAGGGAGGAAGTGATATTTTGAAAAGGAACCACACCACACCTTTGAATTTGGTTTCCAATAAGGGGGAGAAAAGCTGACATATTTCCCCAGAAATGTGTGGCACACACATTGACCCATTCATATGTGTTCTACTGATTGGATTGACAATATGTGCTCTAGTGGTATTGACAACAAATACAAAGGGGGAGATTGAAGTGCACTGTGTTGCATTTGTTGTCAATGAGGCATGATGTTGTCATAAGATGAATGGATGTCAAGGAATGTCAAGATGCGAATGACAAAGGATGTTATGGTGTTGTTGAGGAAAGGAGAATGGCCATGGTACTAAGATGCATGTCACTTAGGAGATTCACTAAGTGACATAGGATGTTGTGGTTGAAACATTCTCTAGGTATATCAGACGATTGTGGAACTGATCATAATGTTTCAATACTTGTATCAATATGATACCAAGTGACAACACATGAAGAATGAATGATGATGGAGCATCATTACATCAGATGATTGTTGAGCTTCTCTTTCAGTTCCAAGAACATGGATCAAGTAGATACAATGTCACAACATTGTTTGAAGACCATGCATTGTACTGACAATGCATGAGGAGATGAAGAGAGCCATCCACAACTTCTAAGTGGATGAAGTTAGCTAAATAAGTCCATGCACTATCAGTTAGTGCATGTGAATATGAAGAAGATACGACCTGATCTCTGATTAGATCAATAAAGAACTTTGATGAATATGTTTGATTCAAGAGCTCGGTTAAAGGAAAAACCTTCTACATTTCCCTCCTAAGTGAAGATTATTTGTTGAGAAGGATTGAGGAATTCAAATGATGAAAAGATGAGAAGAAATTAAGAGGAAGGATGGCTTAAGTGTCATTTGGCATTTTATATTGGGAGTACTTTGTTTCTTATCAAAGTCCTTATTCATTTCCTTTGCCAAAAAATAGGCCACCAAGGAGGCCAGCCGAGGGTCATCACCCAAGGCACATGTGGGACTCAAGGTCACCACACCCATGGGGAACCCTCGAGGCCAGGGCACTCCATGAGGCACAAGGCCGGGCCGTGGGGCCATGCAGGGGATCAGGTCCTGCGTAGCATGGACGCCAGAGCGCGCGCGCCCGAAGGTGCATAGTGGGCGCCAGTGGCGCGCCCGAGTGGCAGTAGTGGGCGCAAGAGCGCGCCCGTAGAGAGAACTCGGTGTGGGGCGGCACCGAGAGGGGAGAAGTTCAATTGCGGTGAAGGGGGGAGCGATTGTTTGTTAAAGCACGAGAAAACTGGGCTGCGATTCGATGTGGGACGCAGAAATTTCACCGGGAGCGCATCCTGGCCGCACGATCGATCGCGCGCTGGATCACAGCCGCTCATCTCAACCACCGCGCGCCGCGATCTTATCCAGCCGTTGATGATCTTTTAAACGCCGCATCTGACAGCTCCAAGGCATCTCCTTCCTCGAGCTCAGCCGAGGAAACCCCCAACATCCCCGCTGAACCAGTGGCGCCTCCGAGCGATGTTTTTGAGTTCCCGGCCACCTCCGATCAAACCGAAGGCTCCATTCGGTTCGTCTGGACCTACTGAACATATCCATGCATAAAAATGGGCATGCATGCAACGTATGGGAGAATTCGAGGTTGGCCGAAGAAACCGGAGGTGCGAGGCCATGAGGTTTATATTTTGCATGGTTTGTACTGAAGGAAGGTCGTACATACATTCTAAGTCGCATGCACGTGAAGGAGGAAAATTAAAAAGAGAACCCGTGTGAACAGAGAGAAGAAAACAAGATTTAAGGAAATCTTGAATTCCTGAAATATCCGAGAGATTAAAAATATCTCACGCGGATGAACCGCCTCTCCCTTACCTATAAAAAGAGAGGTCGAGCCCTCAGTGAAGCTTGCTGAAACTTTGTGGAGTCCCGCGAGTGCCTTGCCTCGCGAAGAATTGAGCTGCGCATCCCCTGCGCGGCAGAGAAGCCCGGAGCCATTTTTGGCTTCATGAAGTCCCTTTTGCGCATCCCTTGCGCAAAAGAGGTGAAGGGAAGTCCCCTGCGTGCACCCCTTGCACGACAGGAAGGAGACGAGATGCATACTTGCGCGCTCGAGTCTCTTTCCACCCTCTCTGCCCACACACTTGCATGGAAGGAGGAAGGAGCCCGCGGTGTTGCACCTTGCACACTTGCGCGGAGGTTGAGAAGAGGAGGAGGCCCTTGAACCTCACACCTTACCAGTGCACCTTGTGCAGATGTGATGATAAGAAGGGCACAACACTTGCGCGCCTCCCATGCGGCAGTGGTTCGGGTGAAGACAAGGCACACCTAGTGTGTGTGTGCAAGCAGAGGAGGAAGACCCGAGCCTTGTGTGTGCTTAAAAGAAGTGAAGTCCATAGTCTTGGGTGTGTTCAAGAAGGATAGGCCGAGAACTACACCATGTTGTGTGTGGAATGTGAAGAGGAAGGCTGAGGCCTTAGTGCCTTGTGTGCAATGTGAACAAGAGGAGGTCGTAGCCCGTGTGGGTGCACACATTGAAGAACAAACTAAAAGAACACTTAAGATGTGTGTGTGCTTAACAAACAAAGAAGAGGTCAAGATCATGTTTTTGCAAAAGTGAAACAAGTGTCTGCAAGGAGACAAGAAGGCCGAACCTAGTGTGTGCACTAAAAGTGTAAACACTTAGAAGAAGGAAGAAGAAGGACCCTCACACTAAAGTATAACACACATTCAAGTGTGTAAGCAAATTGGATAAAGTGTGTGAAGGAAGAAGTGGTGTCTGTGCTTAAGGAGATTACACCATTTGGGGTTTATCACACCAAGAAGAAGGGAAGGGGAGTGCATGCACGCATGCATGCACGTGCACACGTGAAGAAGTTGAATCTGCTTGTGTGCATTTTGAGTTTTCCAAGACCAGAAGATCTTGAAGAATTTGAGAGGACATGCAGTCTGTGCATGAAGAAGCAGAGTTGCCATGCACTCAAGTTGTTTTGATGTGAGACTGAGCCAGACTAAAGTTAAAAAGATTAGTTGTCTGAGTTTTCAGTAATTGAGAAGAGCCTGATCAATTGAAGTGATCAGAAGTCTTGAGCAAGACCAACAGACCTTATCAGAGGTTGTTGAAGATTCTTGAAGAGAGAAGCCATGTCATCCTGAGAGAAAAGAGATAAATCCTGAGCAAGACGAGAAGACCTGATCAAGTGATCGGAAGTGAATAGAAAGGCTAGTAGCCTTTATCCCAGGCTGCTGAAGATACTTGAAGAGCTTGAAGTGAAGAAGAGCTACTCGTGTGAATCGAGCAGCCAGGAGAAGCCCCCTATGAGACTCGGGGTGGAAGAAGTCTTCAGTGGGATTCTGGAGCAGGCCAGTGGGACTGTGGTAACACTGTGGGACGCAGTATAAAGACCCTCCTGTTGGACTCAGGAGAGATACAGTGGGACTCTGTATCGACCATGGTAATACTAACAGATTATAATGGGAGAAACCATGTTGGGGCGTATAACCAACATGGCAAGGACGTAGGCCTTTGGTGCTGAACCTTGTAAATCTTTGTGTCCTGTGCCTTTACATTTACTACATCATTCGGGGAAAGGCTGAGAGATACAAGAATAGTGGATCGAGGCCTTAACAAGCCATAGAGGTTTAATTGATAAAGAATCAATTTGTAAAAAGTTTTAAAGGATCACTGATTCACCCCTCCCCCTCTCAGTGATTCACACTGATCTGGGCACTTCAATAAGTGATAAAGGTTTCAGTTCAGTTGATGATAGACCACAGTAAGGTCTTAGAGAAAATGATGTTGTGTGGTTTACCTATGTGGGTTTTTATGGAATGTTTGGTATGCATAAGATTCATATGGATGGTGTTATGGATGAGACAACAAGAATACTCTTTCCTTGTAAAGATAATCCTTATAATGGTGGAGAAAGATTTAATATGAACCATTAGTGGGATGAGTCCTCAAAGAATAGGTGTGGTGTGAAAGAGAATCCTTTCCTACATGGTTTAGTTTTGGAGAAATTATAAGAGTTAATTGATGTCAGAAGAAAATGAAGAGCATAATAATTGAATAGTGAGGGATGTAAAATGATAACGTGTCGTCTAGGAAATTCTTATCCTATAAGATATGAAAATATCCATATAGTTAATGGTATTGGATTCCTGATTATCCATAGGGATACATAAATGATTATATTAATAAGGGTGTGGGGAAAGTATTGAGTTTATATCCCTTGATTGGGTAGATGATGGGCATGTATAAAGAGTTGGGTAACATATTTTGTTTCCAGATTCTGTGATCAGTGATGAACTCTATTATCGGATCTAGATCCTATGTTCTAGACTCACTATATGGGTGATGGTGCATGTGGTATTTTTATGAGGGATATATGACCCTTGTTGTGTGTAATGTATCTTTACACCTCGATTAATAAGGCATGGATTGAGAGATTTTGGAATCACCTTTAGTGATAATGTTTCATTATAGACCAATTCATGAGTGAGAAGTAAATGATTCACATTGTTTCATGTTTCTTAGTGAGGGGGTTGGTTCAGAATTGATGTGTTGTGAGGCATTGATTATAAAACCTACCTTATATGATAGGTATCCAAAAAATATATAATTATGGGACCCTACCATGAAAGATTATGTTGATAATTGAATCATGAATAAGGGGTCCTACTATAATTTATGGGATAGTGGTTGGGACTTGATATATGTCATACCCTATACCTCTGAGTAAGGAATAGGGAATTGAACAATTCACTAAATCGACACATTGAGTTATGGTTTTATTTTGTGGACTATGGAAAATATATTATTTCAACAGTGAATCATAGAAAATATTATTTTCCTTTTTATTGTCATTGATAGTACATGTTTACCTAATACACAGATTTTTGGTAACCTTTTTATGACCGGTCATCAGATTCACTAGTGGGAAATGATTAATTTTTAATTTCCACATTCATGAACACATATGATAGAATATAGTAAATGAAATTTAAATTACCATACTAAGATGTATTTTTACCTATATTGGAAATCTGGTGCATGAGTCTACCATATATCTACATTAAGGTCAATAAACCATTTGTTCAGTAGATGAGGTTGATTTAGCACAATGAGTATTTAAAGACTGGGAGTATAGAATGTTGTGGTTCTATTATTTGGGAATGTGTGTGTATTTTTATTGCGGTTTTGTTTTTATTTATGTCTATCCCAGTTGTAGAGTAGAATTATTTAGGTGCATGTGTATATATGTATAATTTTATTGATATATTATTGTGATGTATTTGATTTTATGTAATCAAATTATAATAAATATTTGTTTTGATAATTTGCACTATTTTTTCACTCTAATAATATGGAATATTAACCCCCTTATATAGTTTATGGAATCACCACTACTTCACAACCTCTATCTAAAAATTTATTACACTTGTGGATAGTTAGAAGCCTCATCCCAGAACTCTATGAGTGGTCTATGAACTAAGGAAGTATTGAATATTAGTATCAAATTCCCTATATTTATCAATGGAAATATTATAATACATGTTTTCATTCCCATTCATTCCTCTGTTTATGTGAAATAAATTTAAATTATATCATGTTTATATTTGTAATGATTATATGTTTTTTATTTCAAATTATAGATTATATTATAAATGAGATACTACAATGTAATTTTATTATCTCATCCTTACAATAAATTATTGTTCTGTAAAATTTATTCCTGAGTGTAAGAGTCTATTATTTATTAGTTTTGTAAACATTTCATTCAATGATATATTATAATAACCTATTTGATGAATGTATCCCACCTAGTAACACAATAAACAATGATAAATTACATTTTGTTTTATATATCCTTTAACCTTTACTAGAATATATATTTTCACTTGATATATATGAAATGTAGTAGTATAAAGAAAATTAACAGACTATATACTATTTAATTACATATATATATATTGATTTCCAAGAGGTATGTATGATATTTTTTCTTTTTGAAACATTTAGGTATGTATTTATATCCAAAGTCATTATTATGATATATTAATTGGAAATATTTTTAAATTTCTGGGGTGGAGTTATATTTAACCTTTATATATCAATATGTATCATGAGACAAACTAGTTTGGGTATTTAGTGTATTTCTATCCTATTTTTGTATGATGTCATACAATAAGATCTTTACAGAATGTTAATAATTTCTATTAAAGTCTACTTATTTAACTATAAAATAATTTATTATTATCCCAATAATTAATTATTTCAAAAATTACATTATCCAAAATATATATTTCTTTTTCATGTTATCATTTATATGGATGATTTTTACTATTATTTAAACCAATCAAAATATTTGTTCCTTATTTATTCTATGATATATTTCACTATAAAAAACCACTATTTAACAATAAAATCTCACACATTTATATATTTTATATATTTTCTACAGAACCCAGAAGTGTTCTATGAATGATTCTCGGGTACTCTATGAGGATTGAAATAAATTTCATTGATTTTTTATAAGTATTTTATGAATAAATTTAATGTAATAATATTATATATATCTACTCTCCATAGATTACAATATTATAAGATTCTATGTAATTTGACATATATTATATTCTGCTAAATTAAATTGAAAACCCATTAACTGTAGTTTAGTAGAGTGAGAGAATTATAGTTTGAATCAGAACATCTTTAGTAGATGCCTTGGGAACTAGGTTTAAATGAATGAAGTTAGCAAAAGAGAAACATTATGATTATCCTTTATGATGTTTTACCTATATATAAATTTTATATAGTGATTTAATGTTGAAATCATTATGAATTAATAATGTTAAAACAATTGGTTAAAAATGGTTAAAATGGAATGAAAAGAAACCATGTACACACTTATAGTCATTTGAATGATTATCTTGTAGAGAATGTTAATAAAACCGGTGTTAAATAAGAGTATATTATAAATATATTTGAGAATTTGACCATTGTAATGACTGTTAAACTTACCTAAAGAGAATAAATCATTTTTCCAAAACACGGTGTTCTATTTTTATATGGATTCATTATGTAATAACCTCTATTAATAAATATAACCACTAATAATTTTGCATTTAAAACATTTCTTAATGTCTATATAGAATATATTAACCACATTAGCTTTTAATGAGGGGGGAATATAAACATAACATTGTATCATATAAAGGGATATTTTTATGTCTGGTTGTCATTGGATAAAAATACTTAGAAGGAGGAGTAGATAAATGTAATGGAATGCATGTCTTGAAAGGTGACATTTTTAAAAAAATTATTTCTTTTAGTGCAATGAAAAAAAATATACATGAAATTTCTATAAGTAATTAAAAATTAAGAGATAAATGATAATAATTATATGTGTAACAATATATGTTAATAAATCAATATTATGGAATTTATATATTGATAATAAGGAATTAATGATTTCATATTTAGGGAGATAAATCATATTGTTTTAAAGGAACTACTATCTTAAACACTATCAACATTTGTGGATACAGTATCAGGTTCTGTCTGGAAAAGGATTGAAATATAGAATACATTCATTATTAAAATAATAAAATTAATGTAGATGATTGTTTAACAACATATAGAAATAAATATTGATAAATGTATGGAAAGGAAGGGTCAATTATCCCACCTGAAATAACTATTGAAATAAACACCATAGAAATTTCTTGACTGAATTACAATATTACTATATATATATAGACAAAGTAAATAAATATCTTAAAGGAAAAGGAAAAAAGAGATTCCACTGATGATTAATTGTTTACCTATAAAGATATTGGGTTCTTTTCTAAAAAATTTCCTAATAAAGAATGTTATTTACCCCAAATGAATCCAAGGGAGAATGGTCGGTCTTACGTAATTAATATATTAGAATATGAAATCCATAAAGATGTCATAGACACATCATTGGTCAAAATCTAAAATTTTACTAATGCTCTACATGTCCTTTTATCTAGACAGTCTTTTATATATTGTATCATTTATATGAAAATTGAATCGTCCCCTGACACATTAATAAATTAAATCAAAATCAAAACATTATGTGGGAATTTCATTGAAACAAGGATATATTTTTTTCTTTCTGTTCTGATACATAGAGATCCCATACTCGCAAAACAGATTATTTTATTGATGGTCAAATATTACATAATAATTTATATGAAAAAACACTAAAAGTATTATAGAATAAAATATTAATAACAAAAGAATATTGTGTTTTATGATAGTTAAATATAATAAAATATTTTTTTACAGAGAGTGATCATTTAGTAAAACATTTCTAAAACCACCTTACATGGATTAACATAATTAAATAGTGGGAGAATAATATGATAAAACTCAATTTTTTTTGGGACAACAAACATAACTTTTGTGAATAACATATATCTAATAGTCTGTAAGGTGAAACCCTACTATAATTTATGGAGTAAAAAACCAATATAATAGACTTGTGATGTAGAGTAATTATATCTTAGTTTCTTTACATGGGGTTCCCATACCATATTTTGAAAATAATAAGTATAGATATATGAGGTTGTTTATCGATTATATATAAATCAATGACATTATAATACTGAACATGTATCTTTTATCATTAATTGATGAAATGTTTGATCAAATTCAGGGGGTTTAATTCTTATCATCGGTATACCTTATTTCTGATAAGAATCAATTAAAATTCAATAAGGATTATATAATAATGATGACATTAATTAAGATGAAATGATATTATGGGTTTATAGTTCTACCATTTGGATTAAAAAATGATTCAATGGTGTTTAAAGAATTTATTAATAGTGTTTCCTAGTATGTGTAAGTAAATTTTATATGGTATATAATGATTTTGTTATTAAATACTAAACCATTTATAGAGCATGAGAATAATTTATGAATTTTGTTTCAGTATATTAGTGTAAATATACTATATTATATATTTATTTCTTGTATTTTCGAGATCAATAATATTTATTTTCATGTCAATTTTGTCTCTATATATGGATTATCTTTTGATCTATAAAATATTATGAAAGATAAATAATATCATATAGTAATGAATATAAAAATGATACATGGTTTTTTTATTAGGTTACTGTTAGTAGTTTTTTAAAATTTTATTAGTCAATCATTTAATCAATATCCCATATAGATGGATCAAATCAATCTGGTAAAGGGACTCTGATAAATGATTTAGGATCTAAAGAATATATTAGTAAACACACTTGTATTAACTTAACTTATGGGGAAGGAAATTTTTAAAATATATTTATGAAAATTTTAATGGAATGTGGTGTTACCTTATGGAAAATGATAAATTTGTCACCTATTAATTAAACAAATTATTGATCCATGAACATAACATCCCAACTCTTGATAGAGGGATTTTAGATGTAATATTTTCCTCAAATATATATAGACAATATCTCTGTGGTGAAGGATTTGAAATATAAGTAGATCATGAGAGTTTGATGTGTACATTATTATATAAATATCTCAACATGAGAAAAAAATGGATGGAACAACATATAAAATATGAATTTTTGATATAGAATAATCCAATAATGGAAAAAAATATTGATGAATTGAGAATGAAGGGTCACAGAGTACCTTCCATGATGTGGATAAAAAATAACCCAATTTTTATCTATTTAGTAATGATGGATATTAAAATTTATAGTTAGAGATAATGACCATTCCTTTTCCATATATATATTCAATCATCTTTACTAAAGAAAATAAATAATCCCCCAGAATATGATATGCTTTTATATAATAATATTAGATCCATGAATGATATATGACTTCAATAATTTATATATAAAAAAAGAGTCATATGATTGGACAGAAACTATGAGTTATATCAATAACTAAGAAGATGGTTGAGTTTCTATATTATGTTCATAGTTTATCTTTATTCACACAACAATGAATATATTATATGTAGAGGTATTTCAGAGAAAATTAATTTGGTTGCAATATTATTTTTTAAATTACTAATTATATGTCAAGATACCTATATTTTCATTTAAATATTGGTTGATGGGAAACTTCCTAAGGCTATCACATAATCTCTCTCAATACCAACATGTATGGTGGATAATATTATAATGAATTAGGTTACTAAAATTACTATGATATAAAAGAAGAATTTCTAATTAAGGTGTATTATTTATTACCTAACAACATATATATATTTTATAAAAATAATTAGGGTTCTACCCCTTTATTACCATTCAGTACTGTAAATTTTTGAATTGGTTTGCATTTATGTTGCACCCCTTTCAATTGTATCTGATCATTAACATTGATTTATAAAATTAATGTTGACGATTTAACAGATGGATTTGAACTGAATGATATATTTGATAACTTCCTATCATCGTACAAATTATGGATTGTTTGAAAGGGTAATAAAAAAATTATATTACATTCTAATATCATTCCAAAATGAATTTTAATGATTCTTAAAGAAATACCTAGCATTGACGAAATTCACAAACAATAATAGTTTCCATTAAATAATTCGAATGGAATAGTATAAATCATCACATGAGAAAATATATAATAATCAAACTAGTTTTCATGATGTTTCAGAAAGAGACAAGTTGTTCTATAAGACTATAAGGTGAAAATTTATTTTTTCCCATTTTGAAACATATGTATATATCTCAAAGTAGAAAAAATATCAACATTGAAAAATCGTGGAAGGAATTACAATTACATGTAGGTAATACTCTGTATAAATGTATCTCTAAGGAAAGTATTTGTGTGTATTTATAACAAATGCATTATATGTATTACATACATAAGGCATTTTCAATGTATCAAGGAAATTTGTGTTATGGAATACAATTTAGCTATTTCAACATACATATATGATGTTTATTATGTAACTCATGCCTAATTATTGGGGAGGTACCTTCTATAATCAACACACATTTTCACAGTTAAGAAAATTTATTTTGGACCAAACTTGTCTTTTAATTATGAGATTTTCCATATTTTTGATAAGGGGGAAAAATTATTGATAAAATGGAAAACCGGAATGATGAAGCTATTTTCGAGAAATTGACTTCTAGAGGAAACAACATTATATCATTAAGAAGTAATGGTGATGATTTATCCAAATTTTCTAGAGACCAGATTATACTAAAAATATTGACGGAGTAATTATTTTCTGGGGATGTAATACCAAAAAACACAATATTCGTAAATTAAAAATTCATAAAGAATTCTTAATTCATATTTATTTATTACATAATACTATAATATGATTCATATAAAGGATTGAATTCATAATAATTATTATAACTAGTACTACTGATCACATAAAAATATAAGGGACCTCTATAATATTGATATTTAGAGGAGTATACAGTAAATTAAATGACATGATTATTGGATAGAAATCTATTATTAATAAAAAAATATTCAATGGAATGTAAATGGTGTATTAACTAATAGATGGATTTGAATTATTTTATATATAATAATAATGTTTATATATAATGTAAAAATGATTTTTGCAATATGATCAATGGAAACCAAACCATTGTGAATCAATTTAGAATAATAGTAACCTCTCTATGATACAATTTTAGTATTAATGTAACCATTTTACATAATTGTGTCAACTAAAAATATATAAAATCATTTTTTTATTATAAATTATCAATAATGTATATTGATTAATAATAATGTTACAATAATGATATTCCTTTAAAATGAGTTTTAATTTTTAGCTCTAAATTTAGGGTGATGATATGCCTAATAATTTTCATGTGAGAATTAAACTTCACATAGATAAAAAATACTTTTTATAAAATAAAATTTAAATAAAACTTCTAGTAAATCATTATTTTTTATAATTTTTAGAGAAAATTTTTTTTGGTCAATACTGATATACCATATAAATATACCGCAGAAGAGATATGATCGCAATTATTTAAAATTGAAATAAAAAATAAAAAATTCTATTACCCCCAAAAATATATTAATTAATTAAAATAATGTATTTCAAATTATGATTACTAATTTTTATAACCAATAAATTGGTTTGCTGAATCTAAAATCTATTTTCTTATTTAATATATTACTATTTTAGATCAGATTTTTTTTATATTCCTAAAGAAATAAATTTTAATGTATTTTAGTTATTAAACATTTAAATTTTTTTTTTCTAAAATGTAAAATACCATGGTTTAAAATCATGTAAAGGTAAGTGTGTTTTGTTTTTTTTAAACAAATATTTAATGGATTTTTTGGTAATTGATAAATAATTGTCTATCATTTTATATAAATATACATCCATTACCAAATTTATATGTACTATAAAACCATGAAACATGCATTTCATGTCATTTTTTCTCCCATGAATATTTTAGAATAGACTAAGGTATATAGGAGACCCAAAATATATCTTCCTTTATCTATTAAAGACATTCCTAAAAAATTTTCAGAAGGGTGTTTATAATGAAAGGGTTCTCAAATAACTAAATCTATTTTTCTATCAAGATACCAATCGTATATTATCTATGTTCTTCATTAGAAATAATTCAAAGGGGTTATATCAGTGTATGGGTTTTCATGCCATTTAATTGATATCTCCTTTGAAAGTCATTTCATTTACATTATTTTTACATTATAATTGAGGATATGTTTTAATAATAAAAATCCACATTTTATTGTAAATAATAATTTTTCCTTACTTCTTATTATTCCCCTCATAAAAAATTGTATTTCTATAATAATTATTTAGGTATGGGTTTTTATATCATTTATTTGGTCACCAACCATTTCATTCATTGATATATAAAATATAACATATATAATGAATATATCCCACCAAGGAATACATCTATTAATGATAAATTCCATTGCATTATTAATATATGTAATTTAATACAATATTGATGGATATCAACCTATATATATATATGTAATTATACTATAGTGCATAATTAACAATCCATATATCCAAAAATTTAATATAGAAATATATTTATTAATAATAAATATGTATGTGTATTCACATTTTCAACATTATGATATATATAGTTATATAAACTCTTTCACATTATAGATTCATTATATGAAATATTTGATTTGAGGGGTGTGTAATTAAATATATCTTTGAAGAATAAGCTAGTATATTGAAAAAAAACTAGCTAGTATATTAGGCATATACCATACCTATTTATATATGAATCCATGAAATAAAGCCTCGATAAAATTATTATGGTGTCTAAAATTCTGAGTTCTTTCACTATGAAATAATTTATTAATACCCACATGATTAATTATATCCACTATTATGTCATAAATAGTTATAGATCACTATAATTTTATCACTAATATTTAATATTATAATTATTATTTTGTGTTTTCATATTATTTAAAACTTACTTATTCCATTATTTCTTATACATTATTCAACTCCTTACAAAGTACATGATCTCACCCATTTTTTCATAACATTTTCATTAAAGAACTAGTAGGAGTACTATGAGTGATCTAAGTATATTTTGGGGGGATTATTAATTATTTATCAGAGTTTTTAGTGTATTTTATTTTCTAATATGCAATTTAGGGATAATGTATATATCGTGTCTCATATAAAAAATAAACTATTTCATCATGTGTAATGTCATTACATCCATACAATACCATATATAATAAAACTACCACAATTTCTAGGTTACTATAGTTAAAGTTTTATATCTAATAGGGATAATATCTATATTTTCATTTGATTATATATTTTAATGAAATATAATAGAATAAGTAAAATTTTCATATATTATGAATATAAATATCCAGTGAAATTATCCGTAAAAAATATTTTCACTTGAACAAGTTCTATGATGGTATTTGTTTCGTGGCATGATCCAACCATAGGTTGTGACATCTAATTTCTTAATCGAATCCATGATTGAAATAATATTTTATATTTTATTTTATATTTTATGATATAAAATATTCAAAGTAAAATCAATATTGTTTTTCATGAGTTCAAATATGATAATAATTTATCCTTCATTTAATCCATGATTTCATCAATCATTTCAGGGAATGATAAATTTTATACTTGAGTTGGATTTAATATAATCATGTAAAATTTATTAAATTAGAGGAAGAAAAGTAGAATCACTTAAACCATAAACCACTCAGCTATGAAATGAAAACCATGCTTAATATAAAATTAGTAAAATGTATACATTACACTAATATTGGTTAAATCACATATCTTTAATATTTAATTTTATAGAGATTGCAAGATTTAATCAAAGGAAACCATCCTTAATAGTGAAACTCGGAGCTGGCCTGAATCAAAAATAAATTTTTAAGTACCTTCATCAACTCCAATTCAATTCTATTAACTGTAAAATTATATGGATTAGGAGGGGAGAGAATTAGAAGAATCTTTTTTGAAAACACAAAATCATACATGGAATTTTTTTTTAAAGTATTTTACCTCTTTAAATAAACATAATAATATCGTATAATCCTTCCATTAACATGGTAGAATGTTATGTAACATGACATTAATTAATAAAATGGAATAAATTATAATTCCTATATTTAATTCATATATTTAACACATAAATAAATCATCCTCTATTTATGTTTCGTCATATAAAATTTCACTATTTAATGATATGGTTATGTCAATGATGATTCAATCATTAAAATTTAACATTATGATTCCCATTCATATTGTAAATTTATTTTAACTGGATGTAAAATTTATGTTATATATGTACCATACAATTGGATATATTGATATTTTATAATAAAATTTTCTACCATGTATTTGTAATATGCAAGATGTTAGGCCTCATGATATACCCTACACCAGGGTATATGATAAACATTGGATTGATATGTTTAATACACTATAACAAGATTATATCATAACATATGATTTGTTGTGTAGGTAATATACCCATCAAATATAGAATATATAAAATGATACTAACAAATGGAATGTAATTTTAAAAGATATTATACAAAATAATTCCATTATGAATAAGATATGACATAAAAAAGAAAACATAATTAAATATGGTAACTACATTTAAAAATTCTAAAATTGGTGTGAATAAATATAATAACATAAAGATAACTTTGAGGGGATGATAAGTTAAAATAAATACAAACAATATTGATATATGATATGACATCTTTAAAGATAAAATAACAGAATAATTAAAATATGGAAAGTGAATTAAGTGGAATTGGAACACTTACATCCAAAATAAAACATCTTTGGAAAATTTTATAACGATAATAAATGAATAATATCCCATGAAAAATACACCAAATAAATGATAATACACAAAAAACTAATCATACACTACATGAAAACAATGTTATACCCATGGTTTTGAAAAATATTGTGTGTATAGGTCACCCTTATACCCATGGTTTTCCAAAAACCATTTGTATAGGGTATTGTTTACACCTATAACAATGGTTTTTCTAAAACAGTGGGTATAGGTTTTGGTTCAGGACATATAACAAACTTTCATCAACAAAATGGGGGTATAGGTTTTGGTGTAAAACCTATACCCACCATTATCCAAAAAACATTGGGTATAGGTCATCCACATAGAGACAGTTTCTTAAACCATGGCTATAGCTTACCCCTGCAAGAAATGAAACAAAATTCCTATATGGGTGACTATTACCACATTTTTCAACATATATTTTAGGTTTCAAAAATATTTATGACCAATAATCATATGTCATGAAGTGGTAAGGCACATGAATTCTATAGTTCCAGTCAAGGGATTGAATACGGTGGTAGAAATGTTTTTAAATACTATAGAAATAATTTAAAATTTTTGGGTATATGGTTATTGATATGGTGGAATATTTCACCTAAACCCATTTCCATTATTCATAACAATAGTAATAGTATTTTCTGATCATGTGTATAGATTAGAGTGATAGTGATGGATTAATCTCTCACGGTTTTATGGGTTATACCCATTGTTCCAAACCATGGGTAGGGGTTAATTTTTGAGTAGTGATATTACTATGATAAAAAGATATCAAAATATATTGTAACATTAAAATTAAAAGTAATAAATAAGTATTTGGAAATAATAACTCTTACCTTAGTTATGATTCACATCATTGAACCAACCATTAAAATAACCAAAACCAAGTAAAATTTAGGATATACCTATCATAAATACTCTCGATTGAAATATGATGTGGGAAAAAATATTTTTATTACTATAAATGATAGTTATGGGATGGTATTTATAATATGGTGAGTTTAATCCCATGGAATATGGTATTAATTTTTTTCCCAATGTCCCATGTTCTCTAATACAGTCCATAGTCCCCCCTTCAATATATTACATCTCCACTATAATTTTTACTTGTGGATTATGAAAAGATATCGAACAATGGAAAACATTTTATTATTATATATATGATAAAATATTTAATATATTTTACTATTTTAACATTATTTTATCATTATTACCAAAAAATACAATATTTCACCCAAAATATAATATTGATTACCTATTTCTAAATATGTAATCAATTTTAGCAAGTTTATTTTATTATTATATTAAATATATCATAGAAATAAAAAACAAAATATTAAATTAAAATAATCTCTATAGGTGTGATGTGATATATTGGAATATTTATGAAGTGTTTATTCCAATGTTGATATTATTTTTATTTCAACTAACGCAAACATATCTAGTAGAGGATTCCACTAAAACCAAAATTGTCGTTTTTTAGATTAATTCATCTTAAGAAAAAACCTAATGCATGATTCCTTATTCACAATATAAAATAAATGTTATTCATATGGGATATCCATACTACTTGATGATTTGAAGACTCTATTTTTTCACAAAATAGCTTATATCATTTTCTTCAAAATAATCTTTAATTATTATAGTTACATTTTAATGAATATCTTTTAAATATTCATAATTTCAAATGGTCATAATGAATTCTTATAAAAGAATTACCTCTCATTAAACATATTATTCACAATTTTATTTTACATGTAATTTATATTATTGGATTCTATTACATTTTTTTCTTAATTTACATGTTATCAATAATATGATTATTGATGAATCTGTGTTAGATAATTTTCAAATTATACCCATATTATTTTTATTTTTCAATTTTCTATTTCTCTCCATATTAGTCAGTGATAATTTATATCATTTATTTTTTTTTATTGTTATATAACAATAATATATTTTTTTATTAGAATATATTTTCAATAATTATAATTTGATATAATTAATTCCATTATTAGGGGGAGGACCTCTGGGGGGTTTTATTCATCATGGGATGACCTAAATAATTATTGGTAATATTATAATATATTTATCCTCTATAGAAGATGATAGTTTCATCATACTTTGGAGAAAATCAAATACATTTGTGTCCGATTAGGGGAAAGGAATAATATAAATGGAATAAAAACTCATGCATGACTTTGGAATTGGTCCTGGTGTGATCTTGAAATATCCTAAGGTCACCATTGGTGTGTATCAGTGAATTCTGAGAGCTTAAATAGTTATGAGGGGATTTAAACCCCTTATAATTATAATGGTTGTGTATTTACCTCGAATTATGTTTGGTTTCGGTACCTAAGTCATTATAAATGAGGTACGATATCATATGTTGTATTTTTTATTTTAATAGGTTGTGCAGCGATGGTAAGGATTATGGTTTTCATGATCAATCCTAATATTATTTCTAAAAAATATTGGACTTAAACAGAATGTGTATAACAAATGTAAATTATCACCTTAGTATAAGGGATCTAAAAGTATTTTATGAAAGTAATGTGTGCCAAAAATATATTTTTTTCCTCATGAGAGGATACAAAATTAATGGGTATAATTCCTCTAGTTTCTCCTATCTTTTTTATCACATTACAGTAACTCCCATCATGATGTACTCATGCACCATCAAATATAAATAGATTAGGGTTGGAAAAATCAGGTGGGGGATTGATACATAATTTTTTAAATTAGTGACTAATTTTTTGTAAAATAATATATGATATTTCGATTTATATAGACAATTCTCAATATTTCATAGTCTTGTCGAATATTCTATTTTGATAAGAGTCATATTGAGTATGAGTTATATTATAGAGTCCCGCATAAGCTGGTTAAGACAACCCATAGAGTGAAACAACTAACGACTATATATAATTTTATCCCACACACAAATTCTAATTCATTATCCTAACACCAAAAAAATAAAACAGAGACCAAGACAGTGTTTGTTGGTAAACATTTGATGCTGAATAGTTTGTCCTCATGACCCATATTGATTATGGAATATTATCCCATCTCTAACTAACAGATACACACTCATCATGAACATAGGTCTAAATTTAATGTCTTATCACTAATTGAAATATAGATTAAATAATTACATTCGGTATATATTTTAAGTTAAGGTTTATCTAATATTTAAATCAAATAAGATGTTGAATGGTACCTCTAAATTATTTAAATATATAAGGGAAGCTGAAAATGTTATCCTTTGGGGTGTACCATTTGATAATGTAGGACTTTGATTGTAAACACAGATCCATTTCCACTGGTCTATCCAGTATGAATCAACCATTTGATTATCTCTAATAAATATGTGTATTCTCATCATATACATGTATCCTTTTCCTGTAGCATTCCATAAATAGACTAACTTATTATCTCATCACTAATAGACGTTTCTATTATATTACCTTGGTCTTGAGACCACTTTACAGTTCCCCAGGATGAGTATATACATGAATTTTGGCATTACTCCCCATAACTCCTAGGAATCTGGCTAGCATCAAATGACTAATCTATATGATGGACAATTTATTTCCTTGAATCAATGTGTGACAACTGTATAAATAACAAAATCATTTTTGTCACAAACATAATAGTACACATAATAAGGTAATAAAAAATTCATAAAAACTTGTCCATGTTTGATAATTGATGCATACATTAATAGAACACTAATTAGGGAAATCCCATATAGAAAAAATAACGGAAAATCACTATAATCCCTATGGTCATCTTCATCCTTCAAAAGAATCCAGTCACATATACCCATCAAGTGACTCCATTTTGATCTGTTGGACAAAATGTTCACTAATCAATAAAGCCATCCTAAGGACTAAAATATCACCACATCTGTTGGGTATGATGGGAGAAATAAATCTCATCAAATTATCACCATGTTCTCCAAGATACACCATCATATATATGTATTCATGAGGAAAATAAATATCTCATAAAATCTTGTTGGCCATAATTTCTTAACTAGTCCAGGAGAATTCCATGCACATTGGGTCATCATGTTCTAACCAAACCACCACAATACCCAAACATACATTCTTAAAAGAAATTCCACAATAATTTCTATAAATAACTGACCCGTGATGCCCTGAAAACCAGCAGCCGACCCGATCTGTCATATACACAAAATGAAATCCCAATCCCCATGTGCTAGAAAAAAGAACCCTGAGGATCGAACAAAAAAACTGAGAGAATTATTTCACAAAACCTTACAACTTCACATCATATGTATAGAGAAATGAAGAAACAGTATAAGAACAATAAATATATATTCCATAACGGTAAGGAAAAAGACTGGAAACATGAAAACTAAAAAAGTAGCTAAAAATTATAAAGAAAAGTTAAACAAAAAATGAATAAAAAACAAAGAGATACTCAAATGATGGTGTGGATGGACTTCAATCATCTCACCACCATATACTCATCCCAGCTGACTAGAACCTCGATGCCTCAATGAGTTGCCTTGCCTTTTCTTACATTGAATATCAAACAATGTTCAATGCACCACCAATGTAGAGCACATGGTGTGAGATAACGAGATCAGTATGATCCCACCAAGGTGTTTCATATCACATCTCTATAGAATAATTGATATATAATTATTTAAAAGTTAAAACATCACATGATAAATAGTAAATCAGTTTTATAGAAAACATGGTAAACATTACCTTTTTTATAGTTCTAAACTAAATCAGATATAGCGGTTTTAATGAATATTTTCTATATCATTTTTTCATAAGAATTTTCATGCACATTAATGCTAATTCAGAAATCAAAAAATTAAAAAATAGATGAACATGTATCACAACACCATGTAATACTACAGTTATAGGAAGTAGACTACACATATGAAAAATACATGTGAACAAAACTTTTCCTAGCATAACAAGCCTAGTAAGAAGAGGAAACCCCCTAGAGTAATCATCCCAAAGTAAAAATATCCGTCCTCTAGAATAATGTGAATTGGAAACAGAGAAAATCCTACAAAGAAACCATTTGGATAATAAAAAAAATGGTTGGTGGCCTAATTCTAAACCATCCACCTATGTACCCAAGGTAACACATGTGCTCAATTTGACAATTAAATTCCAATACTCTAAGAACCACTGGAAACAATTTTAGAATCAATTTATCAATATATATAGAAAACCATTTTTCATTAAAAACACATTTTCAACACATAAAAAACAATCATTGTAATTTAATAAATGAATTTATAATAAAATATCAATCAATCTCTTTACCATACTCTAGGGACATAACCACCTACCTAAAATTGCAGGTTTCCCACACTCACAATTGAACCAAAATCTAGGAACAAAACGCAATAACAGAACAGGAGACACTAAAATCTTATCCACAATATGATTTATTAAAATGTAAACAAAATTGGTCGAAAAAAGAGAAGACACCCACATACCATGAAAAAGACACCTGCCGCACCACAACCACTAAATGAAGAGCGCATTTAGAATAAGATTTCACAACGTAACTAGAAAATGACAAAAATAATCTTCCATCATGGGACTGTGGATCCAATAATGCAAGGCTAGGAAACAAATACGATCAACCATAATGTAGAACCTAAAAGAACACTTACCCATAGAGATGCACCATGGATGAATTGATGGACAAGATCTATTCAGCTTAATCTTTAAGGTGATACGTCTATGAAAAATGCAAAGGATCCATCTAATTTATTGAGATAAGAAATGCTGATTGAATAGATCAAGTGATACTTCTTAAAATCTGACTTTACCTAGGATGTTGGATAGGTCATGATGTATAACCTTTGTTCATTACATGTATTCCATAGTGGATATTTAATGCAAAAAAACCCATAACCATGGGTTAAAAATACAATATTTTACCCCTACACGATGTGTACCTTTGGTAAACGATGTGTAACTACTCAATACCCGGTCACATCCTGACCCCCCACTCATGACATTAAACCAACAACTGGTACATGATGTGTAACTCAGGTACAAAACATTTACCTATTCTTAAACCTGAATTAAACCTAGAAAATAACATCTAATGATTTTAAAAAACCTGAAGGGAACACAGAAAAAGGGAAAACATACCCGATCAAGGTAACAAGATGATGCAATCTCCCCACCAAGAGTAAAATCATTCCCAGGGAATAAATGTGGATGTTTTACTCCTTGGAAAAGGAAAATGTCATTTTTCCTTCATCAATGACTCGTGTTCTTATGTCTCATTAGAACGTGATACCTATTTCCATAGAACTATGTCAAAAAGAATCAACTTCCCATGCAAGGATTTCTCTTGAGATTCAATGATCTCAATTGGTTTCTCCAAAAGAGAGGTATCTGGATCTAATTCAATTTATTCCCAAGGAAGGATGTGAAAAGGATCAGATTTTTACTTCCAGAGATGAGATATGTGGAATAAATCATGAATTCCCATCAACTTGGTCAAAAATTATATCAGATAAGCCACATTCCCAAGCCTTTCAGTAATCTCAAATCGTCTAACATATTTATGAGTCAAAATTCCCATTTTTTCAATGTATACGGTGACCCAACTGAGGATAAAGTTTCACAAAAACCCAGACACCAATGGAAAACTCCAAAGTTCAATTTCGTTGATCTGTATATGATTTTGGTCAACCTTGGGATGTAACCATATGTAACTACAACTTTGGAATCATTGCTGACATCTTTTGAATGAGACTTGGTCCATCCAAAGCTACTTCTCCAACCTCTTACCAATAACGATTTTATCTGAATGAGTGACCATAAAATGCCTCAAAAGGATCCATTCTGATGGAAAACTATTATCTTTTGTTTTAAATAAATTCAACACGTCCTAGATGTCTATCCCACAATCCATTGAAATCAAGTACACAAGAATGAAGCATATCCTCTAGGATCTAAATTACTCACTTCGTCGGGTCATCTGTCTGTGGATGGTAAGATGTGATCAACATGACATGAGTCCCTATTTCATCTGTATAACTCCTCTATAACCTTTATTCAAATCTAGTATCCCTATCTTAATCAATATCAAATGGACTCCCATGTAACATCATGATCTCCTGCGCATACAGCTTAACCAGATCAATGGCTTTAGTGGTGTATTTGATTTAAATAAAATGAGAAGACTTATTCATCTAATCAAAAACCACACAGATAACATTTTGTCTCTAGTTCAGTTCATTCAAAACAAGCATTAATATTTATGGACACCTCATCCATCATCCAAACCATAATTGGGAGAGGCTAATGTAAACTGGAGGGCTTTAAGTGCAATGCCTTTATCTATTTGTAGGAGTAACAGTGGGACACATTATCTTCAATTTCACACTTATATCTCAACCACTAGAATCGTCTTCTCATGTCATAGTACATCTTCATAGCACCTGGATAAATGTCTCGTGGAGATCTATAAAAAAACTAAAATTCTCAGAGATGTTGGGATGATTGCTGGCTTTCCAAAGTGAAGTATGTTTTATGAAGAAAGAGACCAACCAAGAACAGTGTCCCAACCATAAATATTTTCACAAATCATTTGACACTCCTAATATTTTTGTTTTCATTGTATAATAAACTCTAGGATTGATGATGTTATCCAGACACTGGTCATAAGAATACATGAAACATCCTCATGGGAATCCAAGTGCAACAGAGAAAAAATCCCAATAATATTCTACACATCTGTTGATTCTAGAGCAGCTTGTGACATTACCTTCCTACATAGAGAATTTGATACAACATTAACATTCCATGTGGTCTAAGCAATGTTGTGGTCAAATGATTGAATATATTTGATACATATCCTATTTATGAGATTCAATTATTTCTATGAAAATATATAGATTAGACTCTTATGATTATAGAAGACTATAAAATTATTCCCAAAGAGATAGCGTTGACAACATTTAAGCACATGAATTGACTCAACGTGATCTAAATCATGAGGGGGGTAGTTTTTATCATACGTTTAGAGATAATGATAGCCTTATAAAACCATATGATCTTCCTACATTAGAACACATCCAAAACAAAAAAATATGCATCAATAGACACCACTTACCCATTTCGAGTCATAGGTAATATCAAAACAAGTTTCGATGCAAGAAGTAGTTTTAGTTCATCAAAGGAAAAAAAAATTCTCATCCCATGAGAGATTCACCACTTTCTTTGTAAGACCTGACAAATGTGATGCCAGATTATAGAAATCCTTTATGAATCATTTGTAATATAACACAATACAAGGAATCATAATATCTCAATGTCATTCTGTGGATCCTTTTATTAAGGAACTTCTATTACAATCATTTGATCTACTGATAAGCGATGATTAGAAATTATGTTCCCCTGGAACATTACTTCTTGAATATTGAAACTGCATTTTGAAGGCTTTCCATACATACAGTGATTTCTTTAAATTTCTAAAACCAAACTCACAGGGTTTTCATGATCATGCTCAGACATTTAATTAACCAGAATATCATCCATGAATACTACCATAAAAGTGGTAGGATATTGGGGTAATATTCGATTCATATAGTCCATGAAAAATTTAAGACTATTTTTTAGACAGAAAGTCATCATGAGATATTCATAATGGCCATACCTACTCATGAAGACATCATACATATATCAGACTCCCAGACTATTATTTAATGAAGACCCATTTGAAGATTGATCATTGGAATACACTTTTCACCCTTCAACTAATCAAACAAATATTACACACAAGGAAAAGAATATTTTTTCTTAATTGTTAACCACTTTAACATTCTACAGTCCACACATAACGAAACTATTCCATCAGATATCATGGGAAAGAGTGTAGGGAATGTGCAAGGAAGAACACCAGGGAGAAAAACCCCCTTCTCTCAGAGATCTTCCAAATTAATATTGAGTTCGTTAAACCCATTTGGATCCATACAGTCAGGAGACATCGATATTAGTTGTTTTCCTAGTACCTAGTCAATTGTAAAATCAACATCCCTCTCTAGATTGATACCAGAGATATCATTTAGAAAAATTTAACGAATGCATCAGACCCCAATTGGAGAATCACTAATAGTAAAAATTTCATCGGGATCAAACACAATAGTAGAAAAAACCTCTTTATATCTAGGTGGGATGACCACTGCATGACCTGATCTATGATCCTAATCACCCTGAAACACAAGAGTGCTACCATTGGTATCAATAAATGAAACAAATCGATGAAAACAATCTACCTCGAATCATTGAGCAACAATAAAATCCATACAAATGATGACATCAAATAGATCTAGATCAAGAAAAATTAAATCATAGAAAAACTCTTCCTCAGTAATTGTGAAGGAACAAGAAGGACACTTGAACCACTGCTCTTTCCAATTACCAAGAGGAGTCAATGAATCGAATATAAATGGAATATGTTCCTTTGGAAGTTAAATCATATCCATGAAATGTGTACATATAAATGAGTGGGAGGCACTAGTATCAAACAATGTAGTAGATATTGATGTTCCAATAAAGAGCATACCTCTCATTGTTTCCATACCTGCATCAAATTCCATTGGAAACTCATCTACTGCATATAAATATTTGACTCATGTGGCCTATTTCTAGAGCCATATAGTCTTTGAAGCTTCTAACTACACCACAATAGTCTTTGGAGATGACAATCCATCACTATAATGATGTATATTTTTTACTCGAAAAAAATGATGTTTTTGTCTAACACATCTATAGCTATTGAACGTCTTCAAAAGAAAAGGACAAGAACATCTAGTGTGACCCCCTTACTGCACTGGTATCAAGTTATATGAACACTTACAGCTGCAACGGGTAGTGTGGAGGAGGCTCACTACTAAGACCGACCTCCACCACTCATGTGATAGTCCTTCCACTTCTTCTTCTTCCCATGAATGCCACTAAAGCTATCACGATTTCGAAAAGACGAGGAAGAACTGTTTAATTTTCATTTCATGTCCATATCTTCCATATCTTTCCTATTGAACGAATCTACATAGGTTGAATGCTTCAACATGAACAATTGTGATCAAATGTCTAGTCGCAAACCCATTAGGTACTTCTATCCCTTCATCTGGTCATTCCTTAACACATCTAGAAAAAAACATAAATCTCAAATAATCAATTAGTGTAGGTAGACACCGGACACATTCCCTGGTAAAATGATATTAACTCCAATGATTTTTCCAAAATCATAAACCCTGAAAAAAAAACTACTAAATGAAAAGGGTTTTGAAACTCATCCAATCAAATCCCACATGTCGATTTTCCTAGACCACAGAGTCCCACAAAAATATTCCAGAACCCTCAAGTATGATTGCTTCTATCTTCACCCTGATATTATCATGTGTCTCTATGAATTAAAATATTTGATCAATTAAGCCCATCCAGTCCTCCGCCTCTAGATTTTTAGTCGTCCCTTTAAAGGACAGAGACTTCTCATTCAAGAACACCAGTGATCAATCTCATTCACATCCAACTCATGGATGTACATCATCCACTGTGTTATAAACTCATGGAACATCAGGATCAATTGTATAAACTACTCATATGATCGTCTTGATGATATTATGATCCATTGGTGTATTCCATTGTGGAGCATCAGCTGCAACTTCTTGAGGAACCTATTGATGATTTCTCGGAGGCACACTACTTCACACCAAAACATACGAATGATTAGACACCAAACCAATATGATTTCCAACAAGAAAATACATTAGGAGAAAAACCAATATTTTAAAATAAAATCAAACACTTGAGACACATATCCCAATATCACAGGTTATCATGATTATTTTTTTGACATGAGTTGGAAAGGAAGTTCTCGCAATATACCTCTCATATCAAGAAAGTCCTATCTCCAATCTAATAGAAGTCATATGAAAAAATTTCTAGAGAACAAAACTTCCCTTGATACTAAACTATAACAGACCAAATAGGTTTTCCATGAAACATGGCAGCTGACCTGATCTGTTACATACCCAAAGGGGGTTCCCAATCCCCAAGGGCTAGCAACAAGAACCTGGGCATCGAATGGAAAAAATGTGGGAATAATTTTCCCCAACCTGAATAACCACATATCATATGTATATGTAAAATAAGAAATAGTGGAACACTAAAAAATATCTATTCCATAAATATGAGGAAAAACAATTAAAAAAACAAATAAAAGATTATCTAAAAACTCCAAATGTCATGTCTGACTATAAATGACTCAAAACCAAACATCTAATCAAATTGTGGGATGGATGAACCCCATCCATATCACCACAAACTACCTGTCACATTATACATGAACCTCACAACCTCACTATGTCACCTTTTCATTCCCTGCACAGGAAGACAAACAAAGGACTACTCACCACTGATGAAGTGCATAGGTTGTAAGCTAACAGCCTTAGTATGATCCCATCCAGGTGATCCATAGTATTTCCTTTTAGAATAATTCTTGTATTCTTATGTAAACTTTAAAACATGGCATGATAAGTAGTAAATTAGTTTTATAGAAAAACTGGTAAATCTTCCATTTTACATAGTTATAATCAAGAGAAGGTATATCAGATTCAACAAATGTTTCCCATATAGTTTTTCTGAAGCATAAACATGGACATCAAGGATATTTCAGAAAGTCATTCAGTACAAAACAGAATCCAAGGAATCACAACATTAAGGAATAATATAAGTATATAAAGCAGACTACTTGTAACAAAATAATCATGTTCAGCAACTGATCCTAGAACAACGGGCTTTGGAAGACAAGGAAAACCCCAGGACTAACCCCCCAAAATGTCAATATCGGTCCCCTAGAACAGCAGGCCTAAGAAAAAGATGAAATCCCCCCAAAAAACCTCCTTAACAATAACAACAATGGATGATGGGCTCAAGATAATCCTTACACATAAATACCCATTGTAACCCATGTGCTCAATTTCACAATTCGATTTCAATGCTTTGAAAACCGTTCAAAAACATTTTACAATTAATTTATCAGAAGCCAAGGGAAACCATGTTACATTAAAACCCCTTTTCCAACACACATAAACAAAATTCCAATTTCACAAATCAATTTATAATGAAATATCAAATATTCTCATTATTATAGGCAAGATATGGAACCACCTACTTCAGATTTCAAGTCCCACACGCCCATAATAGAATCAAAATCCATGATCAAAACCTTACATCACCAAGAAAGACCCTAGAATCCAATATCAGACAAGGTTGATTCAAAAATAAACACAAAAGTTTGGTTGATGAGAGGAATCCCATAAAACATGAAGAATGATGCCTACCACACCATAAAAAATGAAGGAAAAATTGAATATAGAATGATACCTCCCAACAGATCTAGTAGATGACAACAAGAATAATCCATATTGGATCACTGGATATAATAACCCTTTTCTAGAGCACTATCATGGTCAACTGATAGGGAGAACTAGAAATAACACTTACCCATAGAGATAAACCATAGACAAAATGATGGACTAGAGCCATTTGGATCAATCTGGAAGGTGATACGCCACTAAAAACCTTGTAGGAGAAATCTAGGGTGGGGAACCAAGAGTTGTGGTAAGAAAAAATCAAGATATACAGCTGAACTCATGACATAAACCTGGGCGTAGGTTGGGTAATGTGGTTTACCCCTTTGTCCTAACATGTAAGCCCTGATAGATATGTTACGCCCAAAAACCCATCAACATGTGTTAAAAATACAATATTTAACACCAACATGATGTGTACCTCAGGTACAAAACATATCACTACTCAGTTCTATCACCTCCCCCAATCCCCCAATCACAACTTGAATCTAGAAACTATTACATGACACATACCTCTGGTACATGATGGGTACCTATTCGGTGACCTATAGTAAACCCATGAAATCACATCTTGAAATTTTAAAAAACTAGAAAGGAATATAGAAATATGGAAAACATACCCAATCAAGGTAATGGAATGTTGCAATTCAATTAACCCATTAAATACAACATATTACATATTTTCAACCCAAGTACATTGGTGAAGGCTACTACAAAGCCATGAACACTTCCTGATGATGTGGCGTAAAGTCTCATTATCATGTAATTTACTCACATTCTCAATATAATAGTTATTTCCATCAAAATATCAAAGAAGGTGTGTTTGTCCAAAAAATAGATACTATATTTTATATTAATTTAGGGTCTACCAACAAAAAATTGCAATACATAAAATTATAAAAAGTCCCTCTCACTCTATGCATGTTATAAATTACCTGTATAACCCACTCAATCAAAATGTGGACACTACATAACCTATCCCATATTTGAGGGAGGTCATCTCATGCACCAGTGGATCAATTTCATTTCATTCATAGATGTTTCTAACAATTCTATCTCACTCACGGAAAGGTCATATATATCATAAATTATCCAATCAATAATGGTTTTGCCTATCACATCATGCATTACCCTATCACTTAGTATGGGGTTATATAATAACCACTACAACTACGTTTTGGGTATGGACCAATCCATGTCTCATTCTCCTATCACATAGTGTGAGGGTCAAAAAATGGTTATGAAAGAAACATGATACTAATCATGAAGTCTGTCCCACAATCCCACATCATCATCATCATCTGATAACTAGTCACATGGGACTTAGCCCATCATCTCTAACTATTAGAATCAACAAACATTTGTCACACCATGTTTACCACACAACCTATATGTTGTGTCCAACCCTACCCTCAATAAGACGGTACTAATTCTGAATCTAAATCTCCCTTCACATCCAACTTCCATGATTTCCTACAACAAACATAACTCAAAATCACGTATGATATCACATATCCCAAGGAGTAACTCTCATCTAGTCTCTTGGAGGAAAACCCCTATATGACACCTTGTCCATTCGTAAATGGGAAATCATACTCACAATTAGCACCAAGCTCAATCCACCCTAAATAACCTTTTCTATTCTATTTAGGGAAGAAACTTTCATTTCACCTAATACATTATGCTTCTCCCTCCAATACCCACCATGCAAAAGACATATATTGATCTATGTATTTTCCTCAAAAAAATGTATCTTCATAGATTATTTTATAGGTAAAACATAACAAAAAAATATATTTATATGTTAAAATAATATTTTACCCTAATAATATAGTTGTTAAATTTATTAGTATATAAATATAACCATATTACAAAATCTATGAAAGAATTAAAAGGAACCAGGTAGTAGAAGTCTCCCTTACGATGATAATTGATAAATTCTTGAGAAAGGTGTTAGATTCACTATCGTTTTCATTAGACCAATCATTTTTTTATGTTGAAAAACTATTATATGAGTGAAAAATAAAGTTACATATATTCATTCTCAGAGAAAAGCCCCTGATATCTATGCTAGAAAAATCCCCACCCTTTATTTCCACCAGAGAATACCTTGAGAATTGATATTATGAGGATTACATAAGTGCATATGTAACTAAAAATGTGGATGATATAGTCAATTAATTATTAATGTAATAAGTTATTTATCACATTTATTTTTTATAGTTTGAATTTATATTTTTCACTAAAATGGGTTTTTATTTACTAATTCATAGATATCATTGACACCATTGTTTTATTATTAAAAATATTTTTTCTAAATGAAATAAATTTTGTGTTACTTATTAAAGGAAACAATATATTTAATAGATTAGTGATATGGATAATATATATTCAATAAAATAAAACAATATTTTTATTTTTTTATAATTATGAATACGTGTGACTAATACATCAAGTAGTTGTTTTCCCACGAAAACAGTTTTTCATTATATTTTATGAATTTTTCAAAAAATTAAAAAAATAGAAACTTAATTAAAATAAATTCCTAAAAAATGAAAAAATAGTTTTAATTTATAGTTTCAGTATCTTTATTATATATTTATTTTTGGTTTTTACAGGATGATGTTTTTATGATAATAGATAAAAATAATAATTTTTCAAATAATCCCACATTTAAAAAATTATTCGTATATTAGTATGAATTGATAATTTATGAAACTTTTTTGTAGGACTAAATAAACATTTTATAAGTGATTTTATAATTTTCAAAATATTTATTTATTTACAAACACATATATCGAATACTATAAATTAATTAATATATACCAAAAACGTGTTTTTAATTCATTTTTTATTTTTTATTTCATCATTTTTTTATCATTTTGATGAAATAAATTTTTAAAATATATTAATATTTAATAATTAATAGATGAAAATAATGTAATAATTACTCAATTATTATTAATCATAAAGTTTATATTTCCTTGGTAAAAACTAGTTACATCATTAAATACCAAAAGGTGATAAAGGGATTCTCCAAGTGGGAATGACCAAAAACATTTTTAAGACTTCTGTACGAATTGGTGATTAAGGAATTTAATTACCATATAAATTCCCTTTTACATTATTTAATAAATTGGGGTTACATTAATTGGGGTGAATTCTTGTTCCAATGTTCGGGGTATTTAAAAAAACATCATCCCATTTCTCAAATGAAAGGCGTACTCATTCCCTCACTTCCCCTCACACCACAACAAAATTAGTTTATCTAAAACTATCCCCATCCATCCAATATAGACTATTAATAACTTTTAATTTGTTTAAGTATCATAAAGAGATAATCACATAATGATATAACCCCATTTAAAAATAAGAAATCCAATAGGTTGTGTATGAATTTTTCATTGATCCTTTCTCATTTTTATTTAATTATGTTCACTTATTCTACCTCAAATGTAATTACACCATAGTAAAATGATAAAATAGGTTTTGTTAGTATATTATTTTGATATTATAATTATGGTGAAATAATTAAAAACCATTACCAATTCTTTTAGGAAAAAATTACATATGTGTGCTCTTTGGACTATCGCCTCCACGATGCAACACCTCTCATTTTCCATCATATCCTTACATGATGGTCATAATCAATAATTTAGTATATATTTATTATATTTATGGAATTTTTTATATTGTAAATAAAAAACCATATTATAGTTTTCCATCATTTTTTGAAAATATAATTCACCATTGTTTTATATGATTAGACTACCACAACTATAGAGTGATTTTTTTTATATTCAACATTTTATTTCATGGATGGTCATGAGTCTTGGTTTTGGGATTAATTGAAACACAATACATTTAAAATTATAACATATTTTTATTGAAATTCATTACACTCTACAACAAATAGAAATAAAGCATAATTTATTAAAATGACATTATTAATAAATCTATAAAAACAACTTCTACGTAATAAAAGTAAAAATTATTTTCTGTAAACAATATTAAATTCATATGTCTAATTATTTATAAGGTTTACCTATAAAATTTGGTTTCCATTCATTTGTAATTTTATATTAGATATAAAATATTAAAATTTTAGAATTTTATTTTTTTCAAATTAAATATTTTCTAATTTATAATATCAATTTTTTATAACATTTGATATTTATACTATCTAAAATGACATTGAATTCTAGTAAAAGAATAAAATTTTTATGAAAATAATTTTTTGGTGAATTAATATTTATGTAAACAGGAACTATATTACTATAGAAAATAATGTAATCAAATTTTTACTTAAGGAATAATAGTATTCATTTTAATATATGCTTATATATTATGAACATATGTCAATCATTTTTAGGAAAAAATAAGAATCTTAACTTACTAAAAATAATTTTCAATTATTTTTATGAATCAACTATATTAAATATATGAATTGGTTTAAGATCACATTTAACACATATATAAAATTATTTTATTTATCATAATTCCAGTAATTTCATTAAAATTAGAAACAATGATTCATTTTACATATATATTAATCTGAATTTGGAAAAAAAATTCTAAAAAATTATTTCTACACAATTAAGTGAGATGATAATAAATTTAGGATTTCCTAACTTTCTAAATTTCACATCATAAAAATATTATTTTTTATTTGAAATTAAAAACATCATATTATGTGAGAAGATAAATTTTAAATTTATTCAATAGAATTATTTGACCAGCCTCAAAATTAAATACCATAGTAAAATATTAAAATGCTAAAAAGTATTTTACAAAGAATAAAAAGTGAAAAAAGTGTAAATTTTTTTCTAATGAGTGTTTGAGGACTATTACAACCCACACCGACTTTTACCTAACCTCTTTAAAATTTATTTCTATTAAATCATTAATAATAACATTACTTTATTGGAAATGTTTTGCTACCTTTCCTTCTACTTATTAAAATTGGAAACATACACCACATCATGACTCATCATACATTTTAATTTATCTTGAAAAAACATAAAATATTTAATTCATAGAACAATATCTAAATTCAAAATTCCACTGGTTACAACTATTATTCATAGGAATTTATATCATAGGGTAATTCATATTTAAAATTCAAGTTCCTCACATTAGTATCAACTTTTTCTTATTGTTTGATTAATAATATTTACTATACAATAATTTTTTGAACTTATGAAAATATTTGAATAAGTATTACTATTATAATATAATTTCATTATGTTATTTTTTAAATAATTCCATATTTTTCATCCAATAATAAAACAACCTATCATACATCTTGTGTATGGGTTTATTACCACCTCCAAAAAAATGATGTTTTTGTTTCTACTTCACTACCTATTAGGATTAGTATCAAAGGATGAATTAAATGAAAAAATATATTGTATATTTCAGTGATAAAACTATAAAATAATAATTTTAATTTACCATCATTTATTCCATTAATTTAGAAATAGGATCATCAATCATGCATACAGATGACTACCACCTCCACTAAATATGAATTTAATTTGTCACCACCACCCATATTAGATTGTTCTATAAAAGTATTTACGAAGGATACATAATAAATAAGAAAATTTAGGATTTAAAATATATCAATTTATCATTATCTATATATGTTACCATATAGATGAAAATATTATATAACATTACAGTTTAGGTTGGTATTACCACCTTCTCGAATTATGTTACAATGTTAATGTCATAAAAATTTTTGGGATACAATATAATTGTTATACAATGAAATAATAAATAATTTATGATTTAACAATTATTCTATTAATGACATATTAATATCTTAAATTTTTATTAGTATACCTTATTTTTATCATTATGAACATCGAAACTAGTCTACCATGTTTCCAATTTTCAAAAATCCTATTATTTTCATTATCATAATAAAATATTCAATTTTGTAATAATTATAAAATAGAGAAATTTATATCTTGTATAATCATTGAATTCTAAAATCCAATCCATAAAGAATAAAACTATTCTATAAACCTAAAATTTGGTCGTTGAAAAAAAATGATATTACTTTCAATAGTAAAATTAACTATTAGTAAATAATATATTTTGAATTATGTATTTGAAATTAATATTTGAAAGTATAATAAGACTGAATAAAGAACTTAATTAAGTAATTTTTTTAATTTTTCTGAATACAATATATGTTAAAAAAAATGGGAGATAGCATAAAATTAATATACATGTTTTCATAACCTAATTATCATCCATTGAGTTATACTCCTAATAATATAATATTATAATTTAAATTTGGTTTTAATCAACAGTATGATGATATTTTTTTATAAAACCTATTACATTTCAATAAAATTATGTTTTTTTATTCCGGACGTCATCTACAATGACATCATTTAAAATGTGTGATATTTTAAAAAATAATTCACATTTCTCAAATGATCCTTTCTTTCCCATGTCTAAATTTCCACTTGCTGTTAAAGTTTTCCTTATTATATGGAATTTTTCTATGGTTAATCTAGTATGAACATCATATTTGTATAAACTATTTAAATGATATGGTTTTCAAAAAAACTATTTTTTAAAAGAGATATTTAATTTTAAGGTTTTATGTTCTAACTTATTACACATGCCTTATAAAATATGACAATGATTCATTAATGTGTCTATCATTCAAAAAAATTAAATATTTCTCTGAATGGTGAAGGTATGTTTTTCGGAAGCGATGGTGAATCCTCTATGGTGAGGGATAAAGATCATTTTGTGGTTTCCAGACACAATTGTGGTCTCTTGGCTCTTCTCCTGATGGAGATTGATTGATCTTGCATGGGTAGTTTCATCTTACGAAGAGATGTAGTTCTAGTTGATGGATGAAGATAATGTTTTTTGATGATTCGAGTGATGTTTTTTCTGTTCTATGTTGTTTCTATTTCAATAAATAGTTTTCACAGGTCTTAGGTGGTTGATAGATTATAGAAGGATTTTGGGGATTGATACCTATTTTTTATTGCATTTTGGGTGAGGTAGATTCATTTATTGATGGGTAGGTGGCCTCATTTGAAGGATGGGTGTGATGACACCAATCATCCATCCATCTGTATTCATAGACATATGGGTTTTTTCATTATTATTTTTTTTTGATATTTTTTTCTGTTGTTTTTTTGCATCAGTTTGACTAGCTGTTATTTTTTCACAAGCATTCTCAGGTAGATTGCTCGTTTGAGGGATATATGTGAAAGAATCTATCATCTGGTCGTCCATCTTCATATTTATGTGAGTGGGAGGAATGCGCTACCTCATTGTTATTTTACCATGGTGCAACAACAAGGTAGGGGGAAAGAATGTCAATTTGAAAATATCATTGTAGAAATTTATCTTAGGGGGTGATGAATTTTTCTTATTTACCTTTGACATTTGCTCCTCATTGATAATAATGGATTTCTTTCATCCCTTTCGGTTGTTTCATCTTGATTATTTGTCATTGTGTTTGTAATGGGATTCCTCCTTTACCTTTATTGAAAATTGAATTCGATTTTATATATTTTTGGGCCTCTTCCCCTATTCCCTAATAAAATTATGTAAAATATTTATGATTCTGTTTAAAAACCATTTTATGGGTTTTAAGTAAATATAATTTTTAAATAATTTTTTTTTTCATTCAGTTTACCCTTAGTCTGTTAGAGATTCACTACAAATGGATTTCAATTTCATGAATGACCTTATATTTTCTCTTATTATGCATTTAATTTTATTGAACATGTTTTTGTATCATTTTATTATGTTATTTTTATTTTTTATCAGATACCGTTTGATAATATTTTAAATCAAATTTTTATTTCTCGTGTTCCTTATGACATGTTGATTTGTATATAACGTAATTGTTTTATCTATTCTTTATATTATGATATGATTATTATTTTTATATTAAATAAAAACGTATTGAATATGATATGAGTTGGACCTATATCTCTATCCAATTCATTTCATAAAGTTTTATATCTCATCAGATGTTATATGAATGGGTAAATGAGTAGTTTAGTTCACAAAAGGTGAATTTGATTTCATATATATCAACTCAAAATTTTACATGTGAATATTTAGAAGGTATTCCATGTTTTGAATGTTATAAATCCTATATTTAATATTATGAACCTTTCTTTTATAAATTCCATATCTCATGTTATATATTTGGTGTTTAATTATCTCATGAAATTATAATAGTGTTATCATTTGAGTGGAAAAGTCTACCTTTAGATCATTTGATCGCTATTATTGATTTGATTTCATTTAATTCAATTTTTTCTTTATTCAGTATTTCATAAAATATTATGATCAATCCGTCATGATCATTGATATATTATCCCATACCATGTATTTTAGAAAATTACATATCATGTTTTCCCTTTTATATGATTTCAAGATTATTATGTGTCATTGAATATCTACGTTGGGGTTTAAATTCTGGAGATATGTTTAGGGCATGTAATTTTTGTGTTTCTATGTTTCTAGTCTCCTAGGTAAACAACATTTAGATACCTAGTTTGTGAGACTATTTGGGAGATATATAAATTAAATCATGATATAATGATATTTTTAATATATGTTTAACTTGAGATTCATTAATTAGTGTCAATGTAGGATTTAGTTATTTTTTGGATTAGTTTAAACATCAATAGTAAAACCCCATGAAAAAATATGTGGGTTATGTTTATGAATATAATAATATAATAATATTATTTCAATGTATAGATTGTGAGTTTCTCTTAATAATAACATCTAAATGATGATACTGCAAGTGGATATAGGATATCATATAATAATGCAAATGGGTTATAACCCTGAAGATGGAATTGTTTTCAATAAATCAACTATGACATGGTGTAATATAAAGAGGCCAAAATGCATATATGAGTTGAAATAATAATGGGATATTACTTTTCTAGTCACATTATCATTATATAACACTATAATGGAAGTGGATATAATTACAACTAGTTCAGTTAAATGAGGAACCATGATTAACCTAGATTTAAACTAAGGGACTATAAGACAAACAAATGAATATCATTTAAACCCATTTGTATGTTTATTATTTTTTATTTTTTACATTATTAGTTAATGTATAATTATTCTCAATTTATGGTTATTCAATTTAATAGATAGAAACTAGAATAATAATGATAACAACAATTTTAATCACATCGGGCATCATGCATCAGATAACATTAGAAGATGATCATTATGTATTCATAGGAATGATTTATGTTTTTTTGGGTGGACTTATGGGATTATTATCTGTATTAATATAGTTATCCATCTATCGATAATATTTTACGTATGATTTTTCATTGTATGGATCTATCTCTATAATGAAAATATAATAATTTTGGATAAGGAATTCTCATTACCTATCCATAATAATCTAATTACTACGTATTAATAAAATGATTATTTTCAACACCCTATAGAATATAATTATATAATATGGGTGAATATACCCAAAATTGTTGGATTTTAACAAATTAAATTTAGGGTGCAAGTCAAAATTGGTTAAAATCCAATTTTTCTGGAATATACAAATGTATTTCTAGATAAACAACTTTGTATTCCCACAGGGAGTGAGGCTGATTTTAAATAGAACATATACTTGTATCTGTGCCTATCTATAAGTTCCTTTATATAAATGTTCCTCAATGAATAATATATGTTAATGAAGATCCAGTTATAAAATTTTGGAAGTGATTTTATGTGCCACAATGCCTCACAATGGGGTGAACCAATCATCGTTGTCAAAAGGATGAATGGGTTGATTGTTATTCCCATTTATAATCATGATATTAATGAAATAATGATCATCAAAATGTATCATAATCCCTATATCTAGGATTTATTTGATTTAATAAAATGATCCCTATACTTATAGGATAGTAGCCTCATATATATATCATCAACCAATGGTATAAATAGTATGATATTGCCTTAGTATATTTTTGGAAGAGGAATCAAAAATATAAATTTATAGTGAAGTCTTTTGCACATAACAATGACATTTATATCTTAAAAGATTTAAATAATAGTCTTTAGATATCACCTCTATCTATTACATGTTGTCTTTATAGATCATATCCTAATATATTCTGAAATAAGGGTAGAGAATAAAGATAACCTAAGGACTTTTGTTATGACTTTAAGGAAAGGGAGACTATATTCCAAACTAATAATATATGAACGTTTTATATACAAATTTTGTTTATTTTTTAAATAACATGATAAATGATTATATCTATATATCCATCACACACATAGATTATAAAAAAATTCGAATATAAACCCAATGATTGAAAATCATATTTTTTTAGTTCCAAAACATATTAGTGTCACTTTTGAAGAAATTTCCCTTGGTAATAAAATCAATTAATAATTTGAACATAGAGAGGTGTCAAGTTTAAATATATAGAATAATGTGAGGAAATAGTCAATGACCATAATGAATGTTTAATCAAGGATCGAAATGAATGTTTACTCAATTAAACCATTCTTACATTACTCTGTTGTGATTAATTGTTTGTAATTTATATTGATGTATCATTAAAATGCTTGGGATTCAACCTCCTGAAAATTTAGAGTATACATTTTCTTGCCTCACTCTAATTAAAGACTCATAAGTAAAATAACCTATAACATGTTTTTTAATTATTAATGGTGATATTTTCATTGAATAATTCGGGTAAAACATTGTAGTTGGAAGCTTTATATATACCACTGCAAAATAAAATTGTATTCAAATAAAAAATCTGTAACATTGATATGAATGCAAGTAGAAAATACATAAGGATTTTAGGGGTCTAAATTTTTGAATCCTGAGATAATCAACTATTAATTTAACCACACCTATATAGGGAAGTTACAATGACAAAAAAATTATTCAATGTATCGTAGGGGTCATAGAATAAAGAATTTCAATATATTTGATCCCATTATGTGATGTGAAAAGAATTTCTATATAGTTTTTGGTGAGTATTATACAATTGTGAATATGATATGATATAAAAAATGGGGTGGATCCATGTCTATACTAATAATTATGGATTCTGAGGTAGTACATTTTGACTATAGCGAGTTCAAAGTACTTATAACTAAAAAGATAAAGACCATATAATATGGCACGTGCCTCATCTAGTGGAGATTCACCAATCCCAAAGTAATCTATGAATAAGAAGATTATATATACTTTGTGATCATGATTAATTCCACCTCCCAATAAGATACACATACAATAATAAGAATATTTTTTGACATTGATTCCAACACTTTGAGGATGTCAGTGAATGCATTTCCAAATGATATGGATAATGGTTGGGGGTGGAAGATTTTAGAGGTTATAAGGGATCTAAGATATGGGGTGTCTTCCTGGTTCTTGAGTAGTCGAGGAAAATCAAACACCATGATTCTATTTCTAAATGTATTGTCCATCCACGAGTAGTAGATCCCCTCATTGAGATCTATATTCCATGCATACCATATACACCAATAGACATCTTCTAGGATAAAAACTATTTACATATTCTCATCTTATTTGTTGTCAACACAATTAAACAACATATAGAAAAAATTATTTCCCATTTCATCTTGAGATGATAAAAAGTTATCCTTCTAAACAAAAACCATAGTAATCTGACACATTTACCATTGAATAACAAGTATCTAGAAGATTATTCTCAATGATCAGTGCAATAATTTCCCCTAAAAAAGAGGTTGATAACATTACAATAATCATTATTATTAGTGGATATTGTGTTTTTCCGAGCACTCCATACATGGAAGTTGAACATGGTGGGGATATCCACAAATCCATGAATATCACCCAAACCATCGAGCTCGTTAAACACTTGTTACACCTTGTGATAATCCTATACAATGAAATATTTAGATAAATAACAGTTAAAAACATTTATCAGGGTTAGAGGATGGGAAAAGTTGATAACAATTGATATTGTGATCCTTTTATATAATATTCTGAATATAATGGGGATACTTATATCTTGTTAGAGTTTCAGTTCTCGGGTTCAAATCCTTGGGAAACTGAGTTTGTTTCCAAATTCAATTTTGAAACATGAATTTAATGTGTCCCTAGATGACTCTCTATTGTGCATGATATTAAAAAATTATGATGAAAGATTGTTTCATTTTCCATCAATACTAAGTGGTATACTTCATCAACCATAGATAATCCCCGTATTTCTTACCAATAAACCTTTCTTGTTGGGTTCATCATCAGAAGACATCCCACACTACCATTACATGAAATCAAAGAATTATTCTAGAGGCCCTCTTGACATTAATTTCACCCACCATCATTATCTTATCCATACCTTCCCATAATACAAAATATTTTCTTCGTTATTAGTGGATATCTCATACTAATGATAAAATAATGTTTTCAAAGAATACGAAAACAGTCTTTGGAAGTTTAATAGATTAGAAAACATGACTAGGAATAGAGGAGAGGATGTTGTTAACTAAAGTTATTATCCTCTTATGGTCATGAAGTCATTACATAATTAGTGATACATCAAGTGATTATTTCAGAAACCATGATGAAATGTTGAATATAGATATTTATCTAGGAGATCCATAATACCATCTATTCCATGGGAAATCTCCTTATGTGGATACCCAATCTATTTTCCATTCCACGTTCTTGGAATTATTGAAACTATTCTAAAATTAACACACTGCCCTTCCCGCATTTCACAAGTTGGACACCCAATTTTCAATATTATTCTCTATCATTTTTTGATACAATGGATGAATATTTTTCTCCCATTAACAAATTTTATTGGGTTTTTAGAAAACATGATATGATATTTAACTTGAAAATGAGTCCTTCTAAAAACAGAAGGACACCACAGTCATGAAGGAATTTTTTGATGACTCTAATAAGAACATACAATGCAATGATGAATATCACATGAGATATCATATATCCATTCCATTAACCCCTCATCAAAATAAAGAAAGAAATGTTAATCCCCATGAATGAAATAGGGATCCATGTATTGCTGAAACACATGATCACAAGATCATAAATCCATATAGAGAAGCACATGTATGCGAGATATTTTATAATGAAGGTCCATTCAAGACAATCATATGAATTTTCCATGTCTACCAGGATAGAAATATTGGATCAAATAAACCTCTAGATGATTTTTAACATCATCTATTTGGAAAATCTAATGTTTCCCTTTAGGGATCTACCCAAGGAGAAACCATGTTGATCTTCAAAAACTAAGTGATGGAATTGATAATATTCCCACTATTTAAACATTATATCTGACCCATTATATGATAAATTTCATATTATTGTTTTTATAGAATTTTATAACAAGGATGGATCATTATAATTTTTTATGAGAAATAGAGATGTGGTACCAATATTTCTAGGCATACTCTCACCACAAAAGAGATCTTACACTGATCTCTTGAGATACATCCTAATGAGATCCAATAATGTGAGATTGAATGAACCAAAAAAACATTGTGCATGGTGATTTATTAGGATTGAGATTATACATTGCATCATGAAAATAATTCTCATCCTAAATAGCTTCAATGATTTAATTCATGACGTCAGATACTATATAAGGGAAGAAATTGAAAAGATATACATGTCCCCTCACATATCCTCCCTGAATGTGGGAATTTAAACCAATTATAATAGATTTGATGTTTTATTAGTCCTTACCTCCCACAATTCCCCTATCCTTTGTTAATGTGTTTTCATTAACGAGAATATTGGGCTTGATGATTTGTAAAATTTCAATAAAACATTCTTTGAAATACGCTGAATTTTTATATCCATCCCAATGCCATTATATCATAGGTTATTCTTGAGGAATATGCTGATGTGCTAGAACAATCTATACCAGAGTGTTATTTTTTATGATATAACTGATGACAATCTTGTCATGTCTATTATAAAAAAATTTATCCACTTACATAATCTACTATTTTACTAAATCCATTTATTGGAAGTGATGTGGTTAGTTAATAATGAAGTTTTGGAAGAAACCATTTTTTATAGGGTGTAGTGTGGGAAAATAGTAGTAACACAATATCACTGATGACAGGAACAATGATTTATTTCCAATATAATCAAGAAATTACAACCCAATAGAAAATATAATGCAATCAACTAAAACAGAGGAAACATAAATGATGATTTATGTGCTTCAGTCCCTCTAAGACCTACTAGAAAGAACACCACACACACAAACATTTATTAATCTTAGAAGAAATGAAATAGTACTTGATAAGCAGGATATCTGGTATAATAGAAATAGGAATGAAAAATTATTTAATGATATAGAATTGAAATTTTAATTGTAAAATGTCTCATACATTGCTGGAACAAACTTGTCTAGCAGTCAAAATCACTTCATGTTGAGGGTTGAACATGTAGCCTCTCAGAGGATGTTTCATTGCAATACCTCACTGTATAAAGAGATCGATGCCTCCCCACACCTCTTCATTGCAAACTATATCTCTGACGTATGACTATTTGGGTAAATAAAAACATCATCACCTTGGATTTGGTTCAATGAAAACTTCATGGATCTAGACTTGGTTCCACTTGAATCCATCAGATCACTAATCCTACAGTTAGAGACTGAAAATCATACACCACTTATATGAGAAAAATGGAAACCTATTCTATGCAGTACGAGGTGATATCTCGGCATAAATTTTCTTATCTCTCTCACCCTGACCTCAAATATATCTAATGATATGGGTTTCCACAATGAGAACTGAAAGCACACCAGCCCTTGAGATTTGTGAAGTCGGACGATGATATAATTATCCCCTCAGAAACATCAGAGATATGGGTGATGAAACCCACTGTGTGTGCCTTATCATAAAACTACTTTCCCTATCTAGGGCTACAATGAAGACAAGGAAAAACCCAACCAACCATACAAAAGAAAATGGGTCGAAGAAATCACAAAAAACAAATGGGTATAAAGCTCTCAATGGGCGGTGAACTGATAAAAAACACTAATTAAACAAAGAAATAAATCATATGTTTCAAGAAAATCATGCTGGTTGAAAAAGTAAATCAAAAATGTTCCCTGACCAATACAGGAACACATAAACATAAAATTCCCAATATCAAAAAAATACGCAACATGAAAAAAGAGAAGATTAATAATAAAGTTCTTGAATTAAATAAAATAAATGGAAGAAAAAAATAGGAAATTTTAATAGGAGAATCCAAAAAGTGAATACCCAATTTTCACATATCTCTAACTTTTACATTTAATATTGAGGATGTTATTACACCTAAAATTTCAATTAAATCATAAAATCAAGCTAAAAAGATAATAAAAACAAAAAGGTCAATAAATGGTGCTAAGAAAACTCTACACCACTTATGTCCAACTTCTGTATCGATGTGATACAAATTTTCCCTCATCAGTTCCATCTAAAATACTACTTAAACATGTTTAAAAATAAAACCGCCAAACATAAAGGGAATGTATACCTGCACTTCCATAAGCTGAACATGGTGGTCATTATAATGTGGATGTCTAGAACTGCTCACCAGTACCTACACAAAGACAACAAACACAATAGAAACAATCCTCTGAAACAAAAGAAAATAAAACTCAGATAACTCATAAATTCAAATGAAAACAATAGTAGCAATGAAAAAATCTCATGAAAAAGAATGAAAACAAGAAAATGAAACATGAGACTCAGTGCAAGCTAAACACCTAATCCACCTAAATATAATACATGCCCAATAAAACTCTCCACCTAAAAAGAAGACAATACATAAAACCATGCACCATAGGAAACTACCTCCTACCACAGACCACTACAGAACCCACAAGACCCCAGTAATAAAGGCCATCTCATAACCCTCAGGAATCCAACCCACTAGGAAATGGGAAGCTATCATCCATCCTAGAGAAACCCATCCTTTTCTACATCCAACAACATCTAAGAACAACCTAACATCACAAAAAAGATCCCAATAAGAACAATCATGACACTTATTTATCACTAATCCCATTCACATGATACTTCACTCTACACACAGCATATTCCCAATCAACAACCACAACGTGTCCCACCTAGAGAAACCATCACAAAAAACAAGACACACACCAATGGAACAAATGCTAAGTTAATTACCAACTCACTCTCTTATGGATAAAGTTAGTAACATGTGAACAAACCGATAGAAGGGAATACACTAATACTACCTTCATTAATCTAAAAAACAAAAAAAAAATCAATATAACAAGACCAGAAATAATAGTAGAAACAGAAGAATAAAACATTTTACGGAGTTATAATCAAAAAGTAAAATTTAAATTGTTACATAAAATGACAGGCCAAAATGGTTTGGAGGGCATGAACACTTCAAGATGAGTATTGAATGTGCATCCTCCTAGATGATTTCGTGAATAAAGACCTAACCACGGAAGGAGAATTGTTTAACACAACACCACTTCAACGCAAACATGAACCCTAAAATGCATCCTACAATGTCAACAGAAACCACTACACCTCAGATCTAGTTCAACGTGAACCTCTCTGATCTAGACTGGCTGCCTTCTGAAACTACCGGATCTTGAATCCCATGTTCAACGACCCAAAATATGGCAGCCCCATGATGAGAGAACCGAAGTGTATTCCCAGTGGCATGATGATATTATTCGGCATCAATTTTCAAATATCACTCACCATGATCTCAGAACTATCTGCATCTAGGGTTTCTACTACGGAGAACCTAAAGAAAAACACCATTAGAGATTCAATAATCTGGATGCTGATGTGAAGATCCCCTATGAAGCATCAGAGATAGAGGTGATGAAACCCCATATGTGTGCCTACTCCCAAAACTGCATGACCTATCCAGGGCTGCCACGGAGTAAGGGAAACCCACCCAGCTGAATAGAAGAAAACTGTTTTAAAAAATCTCTCAAATAGATGGACAACCATCTCTCCAAGGTTTGTTCATTGATAAATGGTGCCAATTAAACCGTGAAGAAAAATATATATTGCCGGGAAAGAAACCTGGTAGTAAAATAGGCTAAAAAAATCTCCCCAATATAAACAGACCCCCAACACCATAACATTCCCAATAACAACAAAATATCCATCATGATAAAAGTTTATTTTAATAATAAAATTCATCATTTAAATAAAATAAATGGTAGAATAAACTATAAATTTTTTAATATAAATATAAGAAAAATGAATACCCAATTTTCACACCATTGAGATGGATTAGTTTTTCGTGTAGACCAATCCACATACTACTATGTGATGGTTTTTCCATTATGTCATCATGGCCAGATAATAACTTGGATTGGAGGACTACCATTGAAAGAATATGAACTAACTACCTATTTATTTTTTGGGAGATATATCAATAATGATATGGGAGTGATTATAAATATCTCAGATTAGATGATTTAAATTAACCACCAGAATGTAGGATATAACATGTTTATTATTAAGAAAATAGTAAATATACAACAATTTAATTCTAATCCCCTTATAACAGTTTCACGAGGTCTTTCGGTCTCCTTGGTATCACAATTCCATAATACAATAATGATAGATGGAAATATTTAAATCTTGAAAGCCCTATTGAGTATAACTATCACCGAACTTATTTTACAATGACTTCAAGATAAAATTTAAATAACCTCCCCATCTATAGTAAATATCTATATTTATTAGTTGAATTATTTTTCCTCAAATATTCTCTAGCTTGAACATCACATTTGGAGTAGATGAAGGAATAGAAGAAACATTGCAATCATATATAGATTTTTGTAGTAATACACTAATTAGAAGCACCCATGAACCCGACATAACTAATATGTTTTTAAAACACCCATATAGTGTGATTTTTATTGTCTATATTTATGTAAAAAGTCACCATTTTTTTAGCATGATGTCCACATTCACCGGAGTTAGTAGATTTTGTTGGGAACTTCCATAGCTGAGGACTTACTATTAAGAATATAATTAGAAATAAAGTCTATTTTTATCATTGGATTCCATGATATGGATATTCCATATAAAAAACAATATTTTTTAATGAAGAACTTGAGGTATTTGGTGTCTACAGATGATGATGTTTTTTGTTAAGGGACACAAAGATTATAGGACGCTTGATTTGGGATATGGCTCGAATTATGTATCAGTGTACGATATGATATATTTAGGAGGTGATGAGGTTTATTATTCGTGGATGAACTGAGGTTTTATAGATGGAATAGATTATCCATTAGAGAGGGAGATGGGAGAGGATTTGGATAAACTAGAACCGTCTGACAAGTGGGTAGGTGGGGAATCTAGGATGGTCACTATACTATTTCCACTCCTTTTGGTATGTTTAGAATATAGGGGATGAAAAAGAAAATATGGGAGGAAAGGATGATCTATAGATTGTCAAGGATAATCTCAGTTCTTCATAAGCTTGGGGAAAAAGAGGGGTTTGGGGAGGTTTGCAAGGAGTAGAAGAACTCAGCCCGGGGGACCGACCTGAGGAAGAGGAATCAATTATGATTGAATAGAAACCCAATAGGGTGAAGAATAATTTAGGGGAGCTAGAGAATGTTATAAGATAGTTTGGGGGATATGCCTCAGGATGTGGGATGATAGATTGAGGGTCAGTGTAGAAATGTGGCAATGAACCTCTGTAATGTACTATTTCTTCCTTCAAGATATATGAGAGTGTCCTTAAAACTAAAATCCTTATAAAAATAAATCCACTTGAGATGGTACATCTTCTTCCACCGAGATAATGAATTTCTCACTGTGAGGAGTAGATTATCTAAGATGGGATTGGAGATATCTACTGCTACAAAAATTTATTCCATGGATCTGTCAATAAGCTAGATAGTGTGATCAACCTTTCAAAAACATGTCCCAAAAACATCTCCTATTCTATAGTAAGTGGAATTTCAATCATTTTATATGTTCATTGGGGGTTCACTTTGGTTGGGAGTATCTTCATTCATCGGTATGTTTTATGTCACCATGCTTGGAAATAAATTATAATATTTTGGACGATGCACAAAGATATACAGTCATAAATTTTTATAGATATCCAAATAAATACTTTTTTTTGGGATAACCAGAAGAAGGATATCATATATTTTATATTCTTATTCATGGTATGTTAGAATGTAAAGGTAGAGTGAGTTAATACTAATGGGGTTATGATAACATCAACCATACTTATTTGGAAATAGAATAATATAACCATGAATTTCATTATAATGTTACCCATGAAATATAATGGATACAATGCTATATGGTTATTTTTTTATCACCTTAAAAAATCATCATATTTTAATTTTATTTGATAAGATCTCACATTTGACAACCTTTACATGATATAATTTTATGAGGTGTTTCAGATTAATTGAATACCCATCTCTATTTTATCTAATAAACATATTCATATATCATAGGGAATCTAGAAAGGCCTTCAACATGTTATGGGAATAATAAACATTTTTTCCCTTTTTAACACCCATGTACATTTGGTTAGTATGAGAGAACTACTGAAAAGATATAAAAAATTCTATGATCTTATTTATTTCATTTTTAAGAATGAAGGGATTAATACATTCCCATTGTAGTGTCCTCATATAGAAATATTTTCAATTCTAGAATCAAAATGGAACCATTTGAGGCTTTGTATAGGATGAGATGCATGAGTCCAATATGGTGGGATATAGTTGGTGGAGGAAATCTTATAGGGCTTGAAATTATTGAGGAAAACTAAGATAAGGACTACCTTAGTAAAAAAAATATTCAAATGACATAAATACCAAATATGATATATTTTTATAATCATAGAAGCGCACTAGATTTTGAAGTGGCTGATATAGTGTTTCTATGAATATATTTATGAGAATGGGTTGTGATATTTTGAATGAAATGTAAGATTATCCCATGATACATCAGTCCCGTTAAGATCCTTGATCATATCAGGGTTGTATCATATCACATAGTATTCCCTCTTCAATAATCACATGTTCATTATGTCTTCAATATATCATTTTTTAGATATTACATAAAACAAGTACCGTATTTAAAAAAAATCAGAAGTTATTCCTCTAGAACATGGAATATCCCATAACAAAAACCACACAGATAACCATAAAAAAATTGTTTTTTATAACAGAGAATACCATATAAAATGTTTCATACGGAGAATCCATATTCTGGATAAATTTACATAGGACCTTGAGTTTTAAAATAGCCAAATTTATTCTAACTTTTTTCCTTTCTGTAATAAATTTTTGTGAAGAAATTCTATTAATGGGGTAGTGTATAATGTATTAGAATTCTAGAATCTGTATAATAGATGATATGGTAGAAAGATTTCAATACATGCTATAGCTAGCTGAAAATCCAATAAAATATTAGAATAACATAATAAATAAATTAATATTAAACTCTATTATGGGAATTTTTTTAAAAACATTATCATTAGAAGAAAAACAATATATATTTTTTATTAATCAAAAAAAATATATTTAAATTTAGTTTTTAGTGTATATTATATTTCATTTTGTATATAAATTTTCAAATTTTAGATTATTAAATTGTTAAAACATTTTTTTGAATTATTCATATCTAAATTTAAATAGTATGAGTGTTCGGAATTCTTATAAAATGTCACTTTTAGTCAACAAATATGGTTTTTACAACTATTATGATTTTTATTATTTTATCATAATGTGAACATGTAAAGTAATAATAAAAAACATTTAAATAATAGAATATTTAATTTATGAATATCATTAACTATTTTAATATATTAATTGAGCCAAAAAAATTCCTATCTCCACAATTTATTGAACTAAATTAAAATTAATGTTAAATAAAAATATCATTATTTTCATGGAATGAATTATTTTATAGATATCTAGTACTTACCCATGAATTCGCACGATAATACGTTTAATGCTTACTTTCAAGAAATCAAAAATATATTTCAATATTAATAAAGAATGATATTAAATAAATGGAATGTTGTGATGGAAATAAATGAATATGAATGTTGAAATTACAACATAGGTCATATTTTTGAAATAATAAAATGTAAAAAATAAAAAATGAGATGAAAAATGATTTTTTCAGTGGTACATAACATAGAATCTGATGTCTGTTCAGAAACAGAACTAACAGTTGGTTTTAGTAGTAAATTCCCAGATGAAAAAAGTAGCAGTAACCATAGTTTTCAACACCTATAATTATTCTCTTCAAAGTCCACCTGTCATCAACAATATGTCCAAATCCTCCTGCATTCCCCTCGTATCATGTGTGCTTCATGAAAATTATACAGGATTCATCCATTGTACAAGGAAAAGAGAATAGAACCACTATAATCTATACAGAAGAAAACATAAACTGAGATGAATGAAAAAATCCAATGTAAGTTTTGCAGAAAATTATTGTAGATATTGTATTGTAGTTAACAGAAATAGACAAAAACAGAGGCTGTTACATTATGTAGAAAACCATGGAAAAGGCTATTACATTATGTTGAAAAATACAGTTTTATAAAAATTAAGAGTAAATTCTGAAATTACAAAATTAGAATATGTATATTTCCTCCAATAGATTTTTAACATCTGGAATTGTTTCTTTTGATCCAATAATGCAAAGGGCTAGTATAAGTATTTGACTATGTTGATGGAGGACTATGAAGTTGTGAGGATGTAATCAACCAAGACCTGTCCAATGTAGAAGACAAATCATTATAAGCAATCCCTTAAGGCGAATTCATGGATGATGTTGGTTTTCAAAAACATAATAGATAAAAATGTCATATTAAAAAACAATATACATTTTTATGAAGTTATAAAAAACTGGAATGTTGATATTGATTAGTATTTTTGATGATTTAATTGTAGTTGTGACAATAAAAAATGATGAAAAATTTGACAAACAATATTATATTATCATGTGATGAATATTTTAATTGTAGTTGTGAAAATCAAAGTATAAAGTGCATATAATGTGTCTGTTTAGAACATCATGATGATATCATCGAATGAATAACATCAGACAGTATAATGTTTCTGTTTAGAACATTGATTATACTTTCATTTTAAACAAAATAATTTGTTAACACTGTTTCTTGAGATAGTATAGTGCATTATAATGTTTGATTAATTAGTATAATTTGTTTAAACTGTCTGTTTAAACAGTATAATGTGTTATATTTTCAGTTCATCATTAATACTATGTGTTCAAACAGTATAATGTGTGTCTGCTGAAATCCAAGTGAATACAACTGAGATTATACTATATGTTTAAACAGTATAATATGTTTAGAACATAAAATTTGGTGAAACAGTATAAACATCATATTGTTTATTAAACAGTTTAATGCATCTATTTGGAACATTGTCAGAATGAAAAAAAATTAAAATTTTATTATGTAGTATAATCATTATATAATTATAGATATATTGACGACTTAATGGTGATATTTCAGTTAGAATATATGATATACATGTGGTTGAATACTAATTGTAGTTTTCAGTTGTAGTAAAAGTTGAAATGTTTATTTTAGAACTGAAATACATATGTATTAATATTGAAATGGGAGAGAGTAAAAGGAAACTGATTACTGTTACACCCTTACTGTGATGGGGAGGCAATGCATGAATATGTAATAGTAAAAAAATTCTTTGGAATACCTTAAAACATTAAATATTATGATGTAATTTTTTATTACCAATGATAAGATAATAAACGTAATATTAATTATATAAAAAAGAAAGGATGCTAACAGAATGGAATACTGCACATATGAATCTATCAATTCGATGTCTTATCTTGTTTGATCTAGAAGTCAAGGTAAACAAATTAGAACAATATTCATAGACTAACAATGTATGATAAGTTAAATTTTACCATGATATGGTCATATATTAGCATTATGAAGCTGATGTAATTTCTTAGACCATATGAAAAAGTAGGTACCATTTATGAATAACAGTGATAGCGACACGCGTCTTCAACATTTTGCATTGTTAATGGGTTTCACAGGTTCAGCTATGGAATAATTTTCAACAGTAATTGATCCAGAAAATTCTTATAAATGGAAAAAATGTATCATGTCATAAAGGGAGATGATAGATATTGTTATGTATGATAAATTGGTTTGCATAATGAAAGAAAGTTTTAATGTAGTGGACATTGTAAAATAATGGTATCATCAATACAGTGGAAGTAGCCATGTATCACATCTGTTGATATAGTTATGTATGATAAACTGGTTTGCATAATGTCTCATGTGTTCTTGGGAGATAGATTACAAGCATACATCCATATGTTAGTAAATCCCTCCAGTAGTGGTCTGAAATTAAAACAGTCTGGACATTCCATCCTGAAAATCCATGAATCATTAACATTTCAACATGAAATTCATAAAAATAAAACTTAACTTAACCAAAATATAATTCATGAACTGAAAAAATGCATCTCCATATACATTAGCAGATGCAGTAGTAGGTGTCATTTAAGCCACAAAATGGTTGGATCTTCTCTTTGTGATGATGTTAGTCCGGCATTCTCATTTTTACTTGAGCCTATATGCAGGAAGATTTTGTTAGTCAACAACCTCAGAAACTATAAACATTGTTATTATAACAAACCCTTTAGGAAAAAGTCTTTAATCTATTGATGTTTAAATGATAATTATAAATGGGAACCACAAAGGTGCCATTAATTATGTGGCTACATAATGAAACTCATAATAAAATTATGATCTGAAAAAAAATCTATTTAGTACTTTAGTGTAAATTAAAATAAGGAAATGTAAACAGTACTGTGTGATTTCAATATGAAAAACCCCCAACCTTGAATGTTCCTTGCTTCAGAATGTTTGTGTTCAAAACCAGAAGGTCAAAAGGATTACATATACAATGTGAATATAACCAAAGGGAACTAACTACTAATGATTTATCAAAGTGAAATAGACATATGTATCCTAAACATTAAGAGTCATTATAATATTCACCCGGAAAAATTATAGTTGTCTCCAATGAAATTTGTTTTTGGTACCTCAATGCAGAATCCCTTTAAAAAAAATTGCAAGTGACATGATCTCCAAATGATTTAGTATTCATATAACATGTTTGGACCTTAGAAGAATACGATGGAATGCACCATAAAAACTTAGAAAACCATTATAATTTTTTACTATCAACGAAACAACAGTTAAAATGACAAATTGGGAAACATATCCATAAAAATCCTTATAAATTAATATGATAATGTATCTAGATTACATTACAGTCATGTATCAAAAAAGGAAATGACCAGATCATAATTTTTCAACATAATATGCTGAATAGAAAATTCCTTAATGAGGCTCAAGGGTAAATTTATCGAATGGCATTGGTAGACATCCATATGAATAGGCAAATCAACACTACAATGCACAGACCCAATTAATCACCCAAAAAAATAGCAAGCATTACAATAAAATTAAATAAATATAGGTGGAAATGAATCAAAAGTAATATATTGATCAACAATTTTCATTTTTTTAGAATAATGAAAACCCAAAAATTTAGTATAAATCATGGTCCATCACACTAAAATTCTAATAAAAGAGACAAACTAAACCTAATGAAACCAATTATAGAGGATAGAATACAGTAATCATCTAAATTTTGAGATATGAAAAGTAAACAACCCGAGAAGGAACATTTACTGAAAGAAGGTTCACAAACACAACCTTAATCTTGTAAAGAGACTTCACATGAATAATTTATAGAGATAAATTTGTAATGGAAATTTGAAACAATTATATAGTGTTAGTTTTAAAAACTACATTGGGTCAGCCATAGATACATTTAGTCTTCTTTGGCTATTTTTTTGTTTCTCATCTCCATAATTTAGAGATGATGTCCATTGGAAAATGGTGATGTTGTCTTGGGGTCTGGAGACAGGGAGCCTTCCCCAATAGCTTCAGCATCGAAGTCAGTCATCAATTTTTTCTACATGAAGGTTCAATTATAACGAATGAGAATCAGTCAGTACTTATTAGTCATACCATTTAAACATGAATTTATTTTTTTACAGATGGAAAATCATCATAAATAGAGTGTTATTAAAATAATAGGTAATGGGAAAAAAATTAAGAAAGATACATTATTGTATATAACATGTAAATCATAAGTGTAAGAGAGTAATTATTTAGAAAATTTATACCTTGGTTGAAGAGGCACCGGTAGTAATTCTATCAATAGCAGGAGAATTTCTCAAGTTGTTTCCTGAAGAAGCATCACATTGATGATTCTAATAAAGATGGATAAAATAGTTCAAGTACGTGGTCTATGTTTTGTTACTAAATTTAATTTTAATGACGATCAGTTAAGGAAATTATTTTTATTCACTTTAAAAATATTGTTGTTATGTAATTTTCAGCATGCTGCTTTGAAATTCATGTGGAAGACTGAGACTGCATACCTGGCTGTCTAAAAAACACTGATTATAGTTACTGATATAATCTTCATTATCACAGATGAAGAGCACTGTGTATGTGTTCTGTTCTGAACTGCATTTTCGATTTTCAATGTTGTACTCTATCACTTCAAGTGACAACATAACTTTCTTTGATTTGAAAACATTTAGCTCAGGGGGGAAACCAAAATCATCCTATTCCAATGTTATAATAAAATGGGAAAGTTAGTTAAAAAACATAAATTAAATTAAAAAAACACATAGGTAAATAATCTTAACTGTATCATATCATCTCTCAACAGTGAATCTGATTTTTTTATAAACTACATTACTTTCTTATCAAAGAGAACAACAGATAGCGAGTATATGTCATCTTTAACCAGTAGTTGTGATCTAACCCTGATATATTTATATTTGTGTAGTGTCTCTACAAATTAAGTAATATAAGAAACATACTAATGAATAAATATTAATAAATAATATAAAAAAGTAAATGAATACCTTGGAGTAGTGAATGCTGGTGTTTTTTTACAATTTTGGGACCAAAATTTTCAATCAGCAACATGTATTTTTGTTGTGCAGGAAAAGCATGATTCAAAATACCAGTGATGAATGCTTTGATGTATTACTATTTTAGAATCAATCAAACACCTTGTCGGCTATGAAATAATTAGTAATATTAATACCATTATCAAAACATGTATTACATGTAGTGCATTATAGTTCACATCGTGAAATAATGGAAATTGGATGCTATACATACATGCAGCAACTGTTTAACATCAGAAATGAATTTTTTTTTTATTCAAATAAGGAATTGTTATAACACATCTATTTTAACGTGTTGATGGGGGACTTTGAAACTGGGAATGACTTATGATTATAGTTCTGATTAATGGAGTAAAACCAATATTAAATAACAAAATAATGTTAATTTTAGTCATATAGCTAGTATTTGTAGGCCGAAAAAGTTTCCAAATAATGGTAGTTGATAGTTTACCTACTTCTAAACTCATGGAGTACTGTGATGTTAAAGTTGAGTAGTATTTTAGAATCATTAATTGAAGTGGTGATAATAATAGATGTTGGGACATGTAGGACAGAATGAGACAGAATTCAATATTGAAAATTGAAAAAAATACACTGATTCTAGTTAAACATGTTGATTTTCATTAGTAGAATTTGTAAATGACACAAGTTACAATAACGCATAACAATACTGTTTTCAGTATGGAATAGGATACTATGGAACATAAAAGTTGTTGGAAATTTAAATTTCTAGAACTATACAGATTGAAGATATATATAACGAATAGAGCACTTTATAACTTATATGATATTCAATCCTATTGATATTATGTAACGATTATTTTTCAATGCATAAATAGATTTCTTACAGTTCAATGGCTTTTCCCTGACCAACTGCAAGATCACTATTGTAGAGGATTCCATGTTGTTCACCAAGAACTCTAACATGATGTTCGCAAACTCCCCCCACAATATAAAGATTATTTGCAAGCCTCTAGAAGAAATCATAGTATATGTTTTGGTAATTTCAAGAATACATGTAAAATGTAGTGGGAAGAGTAGGATGCAAACATTTCATCCTCTAAAATTACTTAATGATTTTGTTTTGTAGTACCAGTATACTGTGTGGGGTATGATTGTGGTAGATGTCCAATAATTTCTATAGAAGGTATGAATGATGTGGAAGGAGTAGTTTTTCAAGTAGAGAGCATTACTATTAACTATAGTATCAAGACTACAGACTTTAAAAAAACTGAGTAGAATTGGAAATAACTGTTTTTGAAGTAACATAATTAATTTGAACATGTTGTAATAAATATTTTCTGAATCATATTCTTTAATACAAAATCGGTGCTATTGAATATACCTATTAGATGTTCTTCTAGAATGGTTTTGTTAGCGATGTCATCAAAATTAATGAATTCGAAACAGAAGAGTGGTAACTGAGCATCTGTTGGTCAAACAAATGATGTTGTTGTGAAAAAATATCTGCAAGCATGTCTTCCCCCCAAGTAACTTCTTTGATTTGGAGAAATCTAGATGTTTTGTTTAATGTAGCAAAGGCCTTCGCGCAGGAGTGTTTTGTACTTGTTGATTCCTTGGAGGCTGTTATTTGTACACTATATTTTTGTCTCCTATATGAAATAATAAATTATCAATGTAAATATTTAAAAACTAGCTATGACATTTAAGAGATATGAAAAATATTAGTACATAAGAAGCACATATTATTGGTGTTATGGAAATAAGTCATGAACTGCAATTTTTGAACTGGATAAACTCACTTGGGCATCCCAGATAATCAGATCGATAGTATCAACATCGTAGTTGGGTGAAGAGTTCAACCACAAATTCAATACACGCAATTCTATTTTCAATTTTTCGTCATTATCGACAGTAATCTCATTCAAAGGACAAATTCTGCGTGACATGCTTGCAGTTCTGCATGTTTACAAATAATTTATATATATGATAGATAAATCATCCATTATAATGATTTGTGCCTATATATAATAAAATAATAAACGCATCGAATTATATAAATTTAAAATGAAAATATACCCATCTTAGTTTATCAAAAATTTCTTTGTAGACAACGTTTTCTATAATGTTAGAGGAAGGTTGTTCTGTATCATCAACTAGAATTTTTAAACCACCTAGTGACATCACTCTAGATACGGCAACATAACGTTTTCCATAACAGAACATAGGAATGCGAAGATATAAACATATAGAAGATAGATATTGGACTTGCATTTTATTAATAGTCATTGCATAATAAATAGTCAATGGATATTGTCTTATTTGTAATTTGAAATGCCATATTATGTCATTGTGAGTCATATTTATTCTTGTGATGAATGGATGATATCCGGAATGAGAACCAGTTAAAATTTATTCTCCAATGACATGGTTACCCAAATGTATAACAATAAGATGAGTACCACTGGATAGCCCCACTGATTGGTCAACATTTCGAAGAAACATAATCGGTACATAGATTTTCAAAGTAATTTTATGTGCAGGTAACCCAAAGATAGTGATAGAATTTAAGACATCAGTTGTATATTTGTTCTCTGGATAATTTTTATCAAAACTGGAATTGAAAACAGAATCATACCTAGAATAATCTTTCCCTTAATATGTAGTAATAGTTGACATGTAGTCATTGACATCCTGCACAACATCATACGTTGGTGCTAATATATCATAACCTTTCAAATAAGAAACATTTGAAAAGTTTTCAATGAAATATGGGTATGAAAATTCAACAGATGTTGTCAGAGGGGATTTATTTTTTTCCAGAAGATATGTCGATGGTATTTCAATGAACTCGTACCCATCACTAAGCTCTCCAATGCGACCATCGCCAATGTCCAAAATCCACTTTTCAAAATCACTAACTCTGTTTGGATCGTCAAATGTATCTGTTGATTTCAACCTCATGTTCTGAGTCAATGTTAAAACCCGATATTTCTGCCATAGATATGATGATCTTATAATTGCAATGTCAGTGTCACTTATGTCTCCTCCAAGGATCAGTGGTAGTATTTTTCTGAAATCTCCACCCAAGACCACTGTTAGAACACCAAAAGTTAAATTAGAATATTTTTCATTATATAATGACATAATATCTCTTGATGTATCATCAAGAGCTTCAAAACAGTGTTTATATATCATTTGAGCCTCATCCCAAATATTAAATTTGATTTGCTGTAGTAGTTGTGCAACATCACTCCCCTGTTGAATATTACAGACTGACTGGTCGTTTATAGAAATTGGTATTCGAAATTGGGAATGATATGTCCTCCATCCAGGTAAGATTAATGATTCTATTCCATTGGAAGAAACTTCTAGAACAGTATTTCCTTCAGAACTCTGTAGACATGTTAAAACTCTCCAGATGAAAGTCTTACCCGTACCTCCAAATCCTTGCAAGAAAAAGAATCCACCCTTAGGAGAAGATAACACAGACATAATTTCATGGATTCCATTTTTCTATTCATCAGTAATCATATTGTGTAATGTTGTGTATTCAAGATGTAGTTTCTCTCTATCGTAATTAAGCTCTTCCGTAATCAGTAGATTTAGTTGAGGTAATATTGTATACTCTGGAAGGGGAATTAGAGGATAACACTGCAGAGATTTTCCATTGATGGAAAGAAAATTTTCTATTTCAGCCAAAGAAAACATTTGTTTTCGATGATCCTTTAATGTAAAGTCTATAAGATAGTGTATTAATATTAGAATAAAATATAATAATTTAAATATATTATAGTCAAGAAAGTAAGATGTTTGTACCTTGTAATTGAAGTCACTATTGTTGGGAATATAAAATTTAATATGTTTTGATTTTCGAGGTTGAAAACCAAACAATGTCAGGTTGAGATATGGAATTTGAGAATAACATTTTGTCGAATAGTCTTTGTAAAGAATATCCCCTTCCCCAAACAGCTACATCTTGTAGTGCATGTATGAATTCATTGTCTTCAGATAGAAGTCCCATGGTTGAACATGTTTGTCGGAATGTAACATGAGTGATGTTGTTCACTATTCTGATAGATTCATATGATGTTGATCCTCTGAAAATTGTTAATATAATACACACGTAGTGTTGTTCTTTAGAAGAGGGTGCCACATTGTATAGTCTACCAATACTGAAACCCTGTTTGCATAGGTACCATTTCTTTTCATGATAGTGGTAGAAACACTGTGTTGGAAATTATACATAAGTAAGATTTCGTCCCACTAGATATATTATATTTTCATTAAACCATGATGTGAACATGGTATCAGAAATTTTTCTCTTATTCAATATTTCTTCAATTTTATCACAATTTGCATATGTGACATTGTTTTCTCCAGGTAAATGAAATTGTAGTATATCAACTAGAGGATATCTATTGTTGATATCATAAGAGAAAATCCTCCATGAAGCATCAGAAGGGGAGATGTGCTGGAAGTCATAATATATTTTAATCCCATCGACACCCTTCTCATGAAGATCTTTATTGATTTTTTCAATGAAAGTTGTGGTAACACAATCTTTCCCCTTTCTAATATATTTAAAAAGATATTTGATAGTGGATGAATGATTGAAAACCTCGATATTTATATGTGTTTTATATTTTAACAACAAAGTAGGATTGTAAGGAACAACAAAACGATTGTCCAATGGTAAACCATTTTTGAGAAAAATACAACATGTATTTCTTCTCTGATAGGTGACATAATCGTCATCATCCGTTGTTGGTTGGGAAACAATATTTTTTGGATAATACATTCAGCATTTTCCACTCCACATACAAGGTGAGCGACGGTTGGCTTCAGCACAAGGTCCATATATCATAAAATTTCTTACCGCTGCATGTAGTTTAGGGAAGGAACCTTTGTTTGGAATTTCTACAGAAAAAATTCTGTTAATGTATGATAGAGTGACCAACTTGCTTTCTTGACTAAGAAATAATAGAATGTGCACATGTGGTAGTACTCTTTTTTGAAACTCCATCATATGAACAACTACATTGGAAATTTAACAGAAGAAGAAAATTTTAAAAACATGTAACAAATTATGGTTGAGGTAGTCATTAACAAACACAAGAGCTTAGCGATGTGGTTAGATACCTGCTCGAGAATTTCCAAAGAAAGATCCTTCTCGTAAATCTTTCATGTGTTGTTGGACCATTATGTTGAAAATTTGCGACAGTATTTGAGGACAGTCTGATGGGCGCATGTTATTTACTTTAACCTATAAAGAAACTTCAGGCCACATTGGATTGCATGTAAATATTAAAAAAAAAATAGGGATAACCTGCCCAATTACCGATTGACATTGCATCTTGGTAATTTTGAATCATATATCTTGGGACACCTATAAATGTTGAAGGTAAAATGATATACTTACCAAATAAGGAAGCATCCTGGTCTGCCCTAATGAAAGCATCTAGCAGCCCATTGTATATTTCTTCCCTTAAGTGATTTTGGTTGTAGAAAATAAAAGAAAATATCTAAGACTCAGTCATTTTGTATGCATCTACAATAAAGTGTTGATAAATCCTCTTAGAAAGAAGAAGGCTAGAAAAATCATTAGAACATGATTGATGGTTAATGGAGAAATATTCTTGCATTGTAAAATTCCTGACTTTTGCATTGTCATTAAACGGTGTAGTGTGATGGGATATGTTGTCAACATATTCTTCTTCTCCACCCGTGAAAACCAATGAATATTGAATAGGAAGGTATAGAGGGTGAAGCTCATCAATGAGTTGAAAGCCACCATATTTTCCTTGAATGATGTTATCCCTATCATTATTTAGATCTTTGATGTCACCAACAATGAGATTTGCCATCAGAGAAGTAGTTGGTTAGTTGTATGTTTGTTCATCCATTACTCATCTTCTAAGAAGTCACAGTTTTAAATTTGTAATGCCCTGCATCTCAATAACATCACTTTCTATTCTGAATTGATGTGATAAACTGTTATGTTCATGAATTATATTCTCTAGCTTTTGAACAATACTGACATCAATAATATAGTCTTTGTTTTTTTCTTCAAAACTGCATACGAAAGTGTGTAGTAGTTGTGAGAATTTAATGTGAAAATGAGTATGTATTCCCACCTAGTGCATTACATGCCTGATATGCCCGTACTCTATTTTGAGATTCATTTGCAGTGTCGTATACATAGAGTTGAGAAAACTTGGGTGGTTGTCCATTGGAAGGACATAAACTACCAATGCGATGGTAGTTTTGTCCATTTAATCTAAAAATATTTGGAGACCCATCACAGTTCAGATATTTTACTACTTTTCCTCCCAATGATATGAATGAAAATATAGAGTTTTAAATGTGCATGTGATCTTGGAATGATTTAGATGTTGAATAGATTTTACTAAATATCAATGTTCTAAGGTATTCAGGACATGCAGGCAATGGCTGTAAAGCTATTTTTCCCATTGTGACACATATTGAGTATCGTGGGAGATGCCACTCTCAATATTTATTATACCTATCTTTATAAAAGAAGGTATAACCACAGTTCTAACATATGTTAGAAGGGTCTCCACAGTCGAAATATTCTTAAGAGAAAAGGATTGAAATTGATAATATGAAATCATCAATATTGAGTTTGTTTAACATTAAATTTCATACTGAATCTATGTAGTAATAAATGTGTTTAGATATTGTAAACAACCTATTTGTTTAGTAGTTTGATTATGTATTGACATATCTTCATCATTAATCATCATGTTATTTTTTGTTGTTGAATATTTAGTATTAGAATAAATAGAGTTAAAAAGTGTAAGGTTCATAATAGTATGTCCATGTTGACATACCTCTGAAGTTGAATGCATGATATATCTCAGAGGTAGTTGAAGGAGTAGTATCCCTATATGTACCTCTCATTGAAACTTGTTCATCAGTTTTTTCAGTTGAACTTGGATGGTTGGTAAAATCTCCTTTGGAAGAAATGATATTTCAAGATGTTAGACGATATTAAGAAGAGCTTATATATGATGGGATTAATGCATAATAAATGTGATAAGATAGTTGTAATGTGAAACATACCTATGGATGACTGAAGTATACAGTTTCCAGTTTTATTATAATTAGCACAGTTTTATAAAGTACTAGTATGTGAATGAATCAATATTTTACCACATAGAAGACTTCACGTAGTGGGTTGTAGGGTGCTTACTATGATAAGGATACATCATTTGACTCCATAATAGTAAATTCATTTGAATCCAAACCATGTAAGAGTGATATTGGGATTGTATGTTGTGAAATTGTAATGTATATTATTCACAATAAATGTAAGAGAAGTCTAAATTCGTAAATGTTTACAGAAGGAAATCCCATGTCGCATCGTGGTGTTAGGTCGATTTTTTATGTTCTTAGATCCGTCGTATATCGTTGATAGCTCCAAATACACTTGAGGGACTATAGAATAGGAAATGGAATAATTTTAGGAATACATGGTTAGTATATTTTCATCTAGTAATAAAAATAATTAAATGGGTGACAGTAAGGAGAACTAACTATTGATGGATATAGATGATAATGGAATGCGGTGATGTAATTCAGTGTCAATCGCTGGTGTGACCAGTTCTGGTGTAAAACAATTTCCAATAGGAATTATTAATGTTAATATATCATTACTATTATGTTATATATTTCCAGACAACATTGTATTTTTTTAAAGAGTTTGAATTTATCATTTGGCTATATTTTTCAGAGTTGAAAATGTAATGGGTAATGAATACATGCCCCTTTGTGTTTGTCTCCTATCATATGGCATTACAGGTTTAGGTGCAGTAATGTTTTATGTTTTCATTCTACCTGTCGATGTGGTAATATATTAAATAGGTAAGATGTTGATTCATAAATAATGAAACTATTATAGTAGTGGATAGTATTTATAAGACAACCTGATTGGCATTTTTGTAGTAGTAATCTTTCTTAAAGTCGTGCGTCTCTATATCTTGATGGGGTGTGCATATTTGTTTGGTGTATCTATTTTTTTGCTTGTTAAGAAACTGAACAAGACCGCATAACCATGATAAACAGTGTTGTGATCTCATTACAGAAAAGGAATAATATGAGAAATATAATGTAAACCATTATATTTACGATTTTTCAAAGATAAAATCTTCGATAATAATAAACATGACTACTTAGTTGTTGTACTTTGGAAATAGCATAGATAATTTAATGTTGCAGTAAAGTAGTACTTAGATTATTCTTGTAGTAATGCCTATGGATGGTTGAACAATTTTAGTCACACACTATGAGTATAAGAATATAGATGCCATCAAAAAATAAGACTTCAGAGTCTTGAAATAGGATTATTTACTGTGATAGTTTAGTAAAATAATGTAAACCTTTAAAAAATATATTGTAGTATTGAATGGATAGATATCCTAATAGACTTAGATAACATACCTTGCAGAAGGTAATGCAGTTTTCAAACAAAGGACAACCTGAGTAAATTGTCCATTCATATTAATACACATTCAAATGGATAATGCATGATAAAAGGGAAAAGTACTTTTTTGGGATAATCGTTACTGTTTCAGGCGAATGAATTTCAATTGGTCAATGGATGAACCTACACATATCATTAATGCACTGGAATCCCCATTTTCATACAAATAAATTTAATGTCATAGTTGTGTTGTTGTGAAGGAAATAAAAAATGTAAAGTACAATAAATAACTAATTACACAGAATTTGTAAAAATCATTATTTTATAGAAATAGGACTACATAAAGAAAGAATATTGTACAATGGATAGGCGAGATTAATTGGAAACAGTTACAAAAAAATAAAATAAGGATTCAAAAATAAAGAAAGTTGTAGGATAAATTAAAGGTTCCCTTGTGTATACTGAAATCCCATCATTGAAACATGACTACATAAATGAATCAATGTTCCCAATTCACCTGACTTAACAAAATCTTTGTAGAATCAATGAAATGAAAAAATAATGATCATACATGTACTAATTATTTGGATTCATGGGTCACCATGTGTGTAGAATAGTTTAAATAGATATATAGCGCAGAACAGATGTGTTCAAATGTAACTTATTACTGCATAACTGAATTGGGTTTTACTTAAATTAAATCAAAGAGGTCAGTAGGTTGAATACGTCAATGATGAAAACATACATGATACAGAGGTATCATTTTTTACAGCCTGAATTACGTATAGTACATGGAGGATATGAAGTTGTGCGCGGATGATTCTTTGGTCAGTAGTGGATATGGACATATAGAAATAAACATCAAACCCTATAATTTTGATGGGATAACCAACACCAGAATACATAATATGTTCTCTGAGCATAGTAGGGAAGGATGATTTAAGATATTCTATGAAAACCAAAATAATTACATAGGTTTATACCTACGATTAGTATCAGCAAAATGTTTGTCGCAGTTACAGCAGTTGGAAAAGATGGAGGCTTTGGGGATCTGGAAAGAGTAGCTGATGCCAGATGTACCTTAGTCGAAGTCAATGCTTGAGAGGACAGTCAAGATATGAAAGAGCTGATGACTATCATTGGTAGGGATCTGGATTAGTCGGTTTAGAGGAGGATCAGAATCTATGGGATAGAGTACAACTGAAACCATAGAGGCAAAGGAAACATGAGATCGAGAGGAGGTGAATCCGTAGACGTCAAGGAAAGGATACGCGGGAGGGTCGGGGTAGGGCGTCAAGGAATATGGAAAATGATTTTAGGGTGTTTTACTGCGGTGTAGGCGTGGCTTCTCCATCTGTTGACCCGTAGGCAGAAAAATGCTTACTTTAGAAGATAATAGATATTACGGTTTTACCTATATTTAAAGGATCATACAATAAATTTTATTTTTATTAAATCCATTTACCTTATTAATATAATCTATATTGAAAAAATTATTATATATATATATATATGAATATATTTTTTTCAAAAGAAAATTCTTATGAATTTGATTTTGTTTATTTTAAAATTAAAATTTTAAATATAGATATTTGATATGATAAAATGATTTAATATTTTAAATCATATGGTTTATATTTTATAAATATGATCAATTTTAATTATGGTCATTGAAATTAAAAAACATAGTTAAAAAATAGCTGCCCTGGAAAAATATTTATATAGTAAAGCATATTATAATAAGGAGAAAATGACCAAACATATTAACAATTTTATTAAATGTGTTTTGGGGGATATTTTGAGAACACCCTAAATTTCCATCAACTTTATTCTTTATTCCATTTACTATTAAATAGTTTTTTAAAATTAGGGAAAATGTAAAATTTTCTTCCAAAACTACCCTTCTATTCATTTATAAATATCCAACACTTCCTCCACTTTAAGACTCACATTACCACGAAATTACTACCTCATAAATTCAAAATTTTACCCTCCATAAACACTACCCCACTATGATATTCCTCTATCCACAATTATTTATTATAACTACTTTATTTCAATAAATATTTTCAATTTAATATTTTTAGTAATTAGTTTTTTTATAAATTTAATATTAAGGTATCCTTATTAATTTTTACTATCCTAAATATCAATAAAATATTTAACAAAAAAACTAACAATACAATAGATAAATTTAATTATATTAATATATCAAGAATTATCTAATCATTTCCATAAACTAAGAAACCCAAAAAACAATATTCATGCGTTGGTATGAAATTTAGTCTCCATAAAGTGATGTTGCTTTATTTTCATTATAAAGGAACAATAATAGAATCATGGATAATTTTGATGAATATATGTGATTTATAAGTCAAAAAGGAAATTCAAAAATCATTATTTCTCTCATTCCATCATCATTTCCATTAAATGTGAAATGTGATTGTCAATCATGTGTATACAGGACTACCGTCGTCATGAATAAACAATATTGTTTTTCATAACCACACATATTGTATGGTTTTATGAATTAATTTAATGAAAATATATGAAAATAATTTTTTTAAGATTATTAATATTTCCTGTTATCATTATATAATTACATTTCACTACTCATGAAAATATTATAATATATTTTATTTTGTTTTAGTTTTACCACTTTCAAGTACAATTTTAAAATGATCATTTCAAGAAGAATTATGTCATGTAATATAATGTTGTACAATTTAATAATAATTAATTAAACATTGATAAATTATATTTAATGGTTTTATTAATATTTTATGTACCTATTAAGATAATACATTTTGATCATTTATAACATCGAAACTAATTTATAATATTTCAAATTTCCAAAAAATTAGACTCATGTATTTCACCTAATAAAAATAATAAATAATGGAGAATTAGAATTGACTGATTATTATATATTTAATAATCATGGAATTATTAACATAAACCCACATTGTAAAAAACCATTTCATTACTAAAATATTTTAACACGATATACAAAAGAAATTATTAAATCTCATTATTGAAAATATCGATTACTAAGTAATATATTTATAATGAATGAAAATAACAAAATTTAAAAAAGGGTATTAAATTGTAATAAGTTCATGAATTAATATCATAAGTTAATTCTTTTCATTATATAATAGTTTTTATAAATTTATAGTTAGTATAATCATAATTGATGGGTTTCTATAGGTCAATTAACTTTTGTTGACTTATAAAAAACTTTATTGAACATTATCACGAAATATAATTTCAAATAATCACTATTATGATATTAAATTTTAAAAACACTTCTTTTTAGGAATACTAATTTATAACCACATTTCTCTCATGATAATTTAATTTTTAATATGATTGATTTCATTGAAAAATTATCCTATTTTTTAATGAATTGTATATTTCCATGTCTATATTTTAAATAATGAAAAAAATATTTCCCTATATTTGAAAATATATTATTTTTATTTAATAATGAACCTAAAATATATAATTAACAGTTTTATAAAATATTTTTTATCAAATATGAAGTGCCCAGATCAGTGTGAATCACTGAGAGGGGGAGGGGGTGAATCAGTGATCCTTTAAAACTTTTTACTAATTGATTCTTTATCAATTAAACCTATATGTCTGGTTAAATCCTCGATCCACTCTTCTTGTATCTCTCAGCCTTTCCTCGAGTGATGCAGTAAACGTAAAGGAACAGGACACAAGGATTTACAAGGTTCGGCACCAAAGGCCTACGTCCTTGCCATGTTGGTTATACGCGCCAACATGGTTTCTTCCATTATAATCTGTTAGTATTACAATGGTCGATACAACATCCCACTGTATCTCTCCTGAGTCCCACATGAGGGTCTTTATACTGCATCCCACAGTGTTACCAGAGTCCCACTGGCCTGCTCCAGAATCCCACTGAAGACTTCTTCCACCCTGATTCTCACAGGGGGCTTCTCCTGGCTCCTCGAGTCACACGAGTAGCTCTTCTTCTTTTTCAGCTCTTCAAGTATCCTCAGCAGCCTCGAATAAAGGCTCATGTCCTTGCTCTGTACCTCTGATCACTTGAGTTGATCAGGTCTTCTCATCTTGCTCAGGATTTATCTCCTTCTTCTAAGGATGACCTGGCCTCTCTCCATCTACTGAATACTCAGACAACTGATGTCTTTAACTTCAGTCTGGTCCAGTCTCAGTTCAGCTCAACTTAATGCACTGAGTGCATGGAATCTCTGGTTCCTCATGCACTGATTTCATGGCTTCTCTAAACTCTTCAAGAACTCCTGGTCTTGGACAACTCAATTGCACACAACCTGATTTATCTTTGTTCACGTGTGCATGTGCATGCATGCATGCATGCACTTCCCCTTTCCTCTTCTTGGGGCAGTAGTCCCACAAAGGGTGTAACACTTTAAGCACACACCAACTTCTCAAACTTCACACACATAATTCAATTTGGTTACACACTTAGAAGTGTGTTATACTCTAGTGTGAGAGTCTCCTTCTTCTTCTCCTTCTTAGTGTGTACACACCACTTAGGCACACACTAAGGTTCATCCTTCACTTGTTTTGCACACACAACTTGTTCCACGTTTTGCACACACTTAAGCTTGGCCTACTCCTCTATTCTTGCACACACTTGGGCCGTAGGTGGTTCTTCAAGTTTGCATACACAAGTTTCTCCACATTTCACACAACTAGGTTTGGTCTTTGGTCTTATTCACTTACACACACTTGGCTACGGCCTATTCCACTTGCACACACTTCCTCTCGGCCTTTTTCACTTCACACACAATGTGTGGTCTTCTTAGCACATGGCACACACTTAAATGGACATAGAGTGTTCTTGTTCTTAAAAATGTGCACCCACACAAGGCAACGGCCTTCACTTGTTATTTTTCACAACCACCAAAGGCTACGGCCTTCACTCCACTAAGAACACACAAGGCAAACTCAAAGGAGTCGAGCAAGGGGGTGTGTCCACTCTCAACACTCGCGCAAGTCCTTAGTGCAAGGGGAAGTCGCGCAAGGTGCATGAGCACCGCGAGGCGCGCAAGTGCAACACCCGCGGGAACTTCCTCCTACCGCACAAGTATGCGGGCAGTGAGGGTACCAATCCTCGAGCGCGCAGATTCAAGCGGCTCAGGGTCTTCCTATCACGCAAGATAGGCGCGCAGGGGACTCCTTCAGGACCTCGGGTGGTCCCGAGAACTTCAGCCGCACAAATGGGTTGTGCGGGGCTTCTTCTCCGCGAGGCAAAAGGGTTCTCTCACGGGACTCCGGGTTTTCAACAAAATATTCAGCAAGCAATCTCTGTGCTTCGGGATCTCTTTATATAGGCAAAGAAACGCCTCAAAACATCCGCGTGGTTATAAATTCAAACTCCCGAATATCTCGGGTTTTCAAGATTTCCAAAATCTTGTTTCTCCTCTGTTTTACACGCGGGTACTTTTCATTTTGATTTTCCTCTCCTCTTCATGCATGCGACATAGAACGCATGCAAGCCTTCGGTTTAGGCGTTCGAGAAACGTGGCACGCCCTCGGCAACTTTGTTTGCCTCGGCCTCGACCGAATTCATCATCTCATAGCATACATGCATATTTTATTGCATGGTTGTGTTCATACAGCTCAGAAAAACTCCATGGATGCTTCGGCTCGATCGAAGATGGCCGGGAACTTGAAATAGGTCGTCGGGGAGGCCTCTGGTTAAGCGGGGACGTCGCGGGTGCCTCGATCGAGCTCGAGGTAGGAGACACACCGGGAGCCGTTGGATCGGGCGATCAGATAATCTCGGATGACCTGGATCATAACGGGAGCGGCGCGATTAGATGTGCGGCCGAGATCGGGCGCGCGATCAATCGAGGGGCCAAGATGCGCTCCCGGTGATTTTTCCGCGTCCCACATCGAAACGGCGAGCGGATTTTTCGCGCTTTATCAACCTAGCGCTCTCCGCTACTCCTCAATTGAACTTCCCCCTCCACGGTGCCGCCCCGCACCATGTTCTTCCTGCGGGCGCACTTTTCTCCCTCCTCTGCTCCCTACGGGTGCGCTCCTAGTGCCCACCATGCACTTCGGGCGCGCTCCTGCGCCCCTGCCGCGCGAGCGTGACACCCCTGCGTGGCCCTGCCGCCCTGGTCTTGCCCCACGGGTTCCCCCTTGGGCGTGGCGCCTTAGTCCCACATGTGCCTTGGGGTTGAACCCTCAAGGTGTCCACGGCTGGCCAATTTTTTTTGGCAAATGAAGTGTTAAACACTTTGTTAAAAAACAAAGTATCCTATTTATATAAAATGTCAAATGCCATTTCTTCCAAGCCATTCTCCCCTCTTCATTTCTTCTCATCTCTTCTTCTTATGAATTCCTCAATCCTCCTCACATATACTCAATACATAGAATGTGGAATTCCCGAAGGGTCTTCATCCACCGAAGCTCCTGAACCAAACAAATCTTCACTGTTCTTCATTGATCCAATCAGAGATCAAGTTGGATCAACTTCTAATTCACATTCACTAAGTGTTAGTGCATGGACTTCATTAATCCACTTCATCCACTTAGTAGTTGTGGATGGATCCCATTCACTTCCTCATGCATTGTCTTAACAATGCATGGCCTTCTAGAGCTTGTTGTGACATTGTATCCAGTTGATACAAGTTCTTGGAACTTAAAGATCAGTTCAACAATCGTCTGATTTCCATAGAGAATGTTTCAACCACAACATCCTATGTCACTTATTGAATCTCCTAAGTGACATGCATCTTAGTACCATGGCCATTCTCCATTCATCACCAACACCATCACATCCTTTGTCATTCACATATTGAACCTCCTTGACATCCATCCATTCATTCCTTGACAACAACATACCTCATTGACAACAAATGCAACACAGTGCACTTCAATCTCCCCCTTTATATTTTTTGGAAATACACTAGAGCACATATGAATGGGTCAATATGTGTGCCAATATTTCTCCCCCTTATTGGCAACCAAATTCAAAGGTGTGGTGTGGTTCTCTTTCAAAAATCTCTTCCTCCCTTTGAAAAGTATTTTCTTGAAAAACACTCAGAGAGGGATGATGTCACATGTTCTCTTTAGCAAAGAACCTTTAGTAAATCAACTCTAAGTCTACTTGGGCTAACCCGGTGTAGAAAACAAGAGTGATGTAACCAAGTTACTCAATGCTATCCAACATTCACTACACATGTAAGATCATGCTTCAAGGGGCTTGAAATTTTTCAGATATAACAATAAATTGCTAAATCCTGCACATACTTCACAAAACTCATTATAAAGTTCAGTGCAAAGATAAAGCTTCCCCTTTCAACCATTTTTCTTCAATAAATACTCCCCCTCAATTGTCATGATGAATAAAATTAAGAAACAAGGGATGAAAGTATGATTGGAATACCTTAACTTGTCACGACCCGTCCTCGGGGCCCGTGCCGTGACTACCCCAAGCCCGCCTTCCATAGGCCAGGGGCTGGCGACTAGCACCAAAGGCGTAAAATCCCGATAACTGGGAAGGCATTGCCTTTATAAAAGAAAACAAGCACCACAGAGTACAAGAGGAAGTAAAACACTAAGTACAAAAAGAAGAGCTGAAAAGTAAAAAGGGGCCGGAGATACAAGCCCAACTGTAAAGTACAACTCGAAAGGGAAAACCGCGACTGAAAAGTAAAGCTGCTACGCTGAGATGTCCACTGGAAATCCCACCTGAAGGGTGGGTACAGATAGCTCCTCTGCTCCTCGGGTCCCGCCATCCGCTCCGAGTATGTCCCGCCCAGTGGTCCACCTCCGGGTACCGCCTAGTCCTCGAACCTTCGGCTTCTGTCAGCACTGTCCGTCGTCTGCATCCAACACAACGAGGTGCGGGCATAGCCCGTGCAGGGGTGAGTATAACGATACTCAGTAGGGACCCCGAGACCCTCAAGGTCTCACTAAAACCAACAAGGATAAACACAAGAAGATCTCAACAGATAAACTCTACTTAGGTATATTCCCATACATATACCTAAGTTATCAAGTAACCCATCTCAATAATGAGGAAACACATGGATTGTGAAAACGACGGATAACCACTACTCGGGTATATGCCCATACATATACCAAAGTTAGCAAGTGACCCATCTCAATCATGAGGTAAACACAAGGTCAAAAGTCTCAGCTCAAACCAGGATTTTCATTATCGAAACTGTAACTGCTGAAGAGCTCCGTCTCTGGAGCGTGCAGTGGTCATGTCACGACTCCGAGGTACTGCTCACTAACCTAAGACTGCTGAGGTACTCCTCCTGTCGAGTACTGCGGGTTTGCGGCCAACTACCTGGCGCTCCGTCCGCTGAGGGTCTGTCGCCAAATACCGGGCGCTCGCCCAAATAGCCTACTGAGGTACTCCTCCTGTCGAGTACCGCGGGTTTGCTGCCATCTACCTGGCGCTCCGTCCGCCGTGGGTCTGCAGCCAAATACCAGCGCTCCGTCCACTGGGCTAGTCGACTCACTCCAAGTCGAGTCGGTCAAGCAGTCGTCAGGTCTCAGCTGGCTACACGGTCTCCGTACTCTGCACGCTCGTCTCCGGGAGGGTCCGCTCCACGAGCTACTGGCCGATACTCCAAGTATCACAAAGTCCCGCAAAGAAGTATCTCAAAAGTCCGTCTCATCACAGGGGTCTCAACGCAACAGACGGCGCGTCGATCGGACGCCCGGTCTGTGAGTTATTAGCCTTTTCGTCCCAGGGGCCCGGTTGGTTTCGAGTGCGAACCAATCCCGGCCGTATCTCAACTGTACCCCGAACTCCCATAGGGTATACTCATTGGGACCGTTACTAAACGTAACCACCAACGCCGCTGACGGTTCGTCAAGCGGACGTCCTGTCTGAAAGATATTAGCTTTCTCGTTCCAGGGGCCCGGTTGGATTTCAAGTACAATCCAACTCGGCCATACTCCGACTGTAACCAAAACTCGGGCGGAGTATGTCAAAAGTTCCGTCTCATCAAGAGGAAGTCAATGAAACAGACGGCGCGTCAATCGGACGCTCGGTCTGTGAGTTATTGGCTTTTTCGTCTCCGAGGCCCGGTTGGTTTTTAAGGCAAAACCAACCCGACCGTACTCCACCTGCGTCCAAACCTCGGGCGGATTATGCCAAAAGATCCGTCTTACTAAAAGGAACACAACGCGACTGACGGTGCGTCAATCGGACGTTCGTTGCTCAAGATATGAGCGTTTCCGCTCCGAAGGCCCGGTTGGTTCCGTGAACGAACCAACCCGGCCGAACTCAAAGTAAACCAAAACCTTGAATGCGATATACCGAAACGACCGTCCCGAACCAAGGATCGCGTTGCCGTAGACGGTTCGTCATTCGGAGGTCCGAGGCTCAAGTTATGAGCCAAAAACTAATTCTGGTTCGAAACGGGGGGTCCGGGTCCGGGCCGACCCGGCCCGACCCCCCCTGGGTGGCGCGGTGGCCGGCGGCAGCGGCCGGCGGCGGCGGTTCGGCGGCCGGCGGCGGCGCGCGGCGGCGCGCGGAGGCGGCGCGGCGGAGACGGCGGTGGGCCGCGGTGGCGGCGGGCCGCGGCGGCGGCGGGCTGGGGCGGCACGGCGGCGCGCAGGGCGGCGCGGCGGTGCGCTGGCGCCGCTTAAGGAGGCCGCACGGGGGATTTTTTTCCCCCTTTGAAGATCTGGCGGCGCGGCATATAGCCGCGCCTCTCTTGCAAAACCGCCCCCACGTGGGGGCCGGTTTATTTAAGGGAACCAGGGGGGCCGGCTGCCCCCCTCCTTCAAGAGTCGCCCCCCCCCCCCCTCATTAAGAGGGGGGTTTCTGCGGAACGGTCCGGGGGATTTATTCCCCCGGTTTTCAGTCATCCGGTCGGCCAGCTGGCCGCCCGGTTTTTACCAACGGGACCGGAAATTCCGGTCCCGCCTTCGACTTCCGACGCCGGCGGCCCGGCCGCCGGCCTTCTCTTCCGCCGCGGCCCGGAACCGGCCGCGGTCTCCTCATCCCGCCGCGGCCCGGAACCGGCCGTGGCGTTCGTCGTCCGCCGCGTTGAAAGAAATTAAAGTGCGGCGGAGGGGCGCGGTGCCGTCGCACCGCGCCGGACGACGAACGCCGCGGCCGGTTCCGGGCCGCGGCTGGATGAGGAGACCGCGGCCGGTTCCGGGCCGCGGCGGAAGAGAAGGCCGGCGGCCGGGCCGCCGGCGTCGGAAGTCGAAGGCGGGACCGGAATTTTTGGTCCCGTTGGTAAAAACCGGCCGGCAGCTGGCCGGCCGGATGACTGAAAACCGGGGGAATAAATCCCCCAGACCGTTCCGCAGAAACCCCCCTCTTAATGAGGGGGGGGGGGGGCTCTTGAAGGAGGGGGGCAGCCGGCCCCCCTGGTTCCCTTAAATAAACCGGCCCCCACGTGGGGGCGGTTTTGCAAGAGAGGCGCGGCTATATGCCGCGCCGCCAGATCTTCAAAGGGGGAAAAAAATCCCCCGTGCGGCCTCCTTAAGCGGCGCCAGCGCCCCGCCGCGCCGCCCAGCGCACCGCCGCGCCGCCCAGCGCGCCGCCGTGCCGCCCCAGCCCGCCGCCGCCGCGGCCCGCCGCCCCCGCGGCCCACCGCCGTCTCCGCCGCGCCGCCTCCGCGCGCCGCCGCGCGCCGCCGCCGGCCGCCGCCCCGCCGCCGCCCGCCGCCGCCGGCCGCTGCCGCCGGCCACCGCGCCACCCAGGGGGGGTCGGGCCGGGTCGGCCCGGACCCGGACCCCCCGTTTCGAACCAGAATTAGTTTTTGGCTCATAACTTGAGCCTCGGACCTCCGAATGACGAACCGTCTGCGGCAACGCGATCCTTGGTTCGGGACGGTCGTTTCCGTATATCGTACTCAAGGTTTCGGTTTATTTTGAGTTCGGCCGGGTTGGTTCGTTCACGGAACCAACCGGGCCTTCGGAGCGGAAACGCTCATATCTTGAGCTACGAACGTCCGATTGACGCACCGTCAGTCGCGTTGTGTTCCTTTTAGTAAGACGGATCTTTTGGCATACTCCGCCCGAGGTTTGGACGCAGGTGGAGTACGGTCGGGTTGGTTTTGCCTTAAAAACCAACCGGGCCCCGGAGACGAAAAAGCCAATAACTCACAGACCGGGCGTCCGATTGACGCGCCGTCTGTTTCGTTGACTTCCTCTTGATGAGACGGAACTTTTGACATATTCCGCCCGAGTTTTGGTTACAGTCGGAGTATGGCCGGGTTGGATTGTACTCGAAATCCAACCGGGCCCCTGGAACGGGAAAGCTAATATCTTTCAGACAGGACGTCCGCTTGACGAACCGTCAGCGGCGTTGGTGGTTACATTTAGTAACGGTCCCAATGAGTATACCCTATGGGAGTTCGGGGTACAGTTGAGATACGGCCGGGATTGGTTCGCACTCGAAACCAACCGGGCCCCTGGGACGAAAAGGCTAATAACTCACAGACCGGGCGTCCGATCGACGCGCCGTCTATTGCGTTGAGACCCCTGTGACGAGACGGACTTTTGAGATACTTCTTTGCGGGACTTTGTGATACTTGGAGTATCGGCCAGTAGCTCGTGGAGCGGACCCTCCCGGAGACGAGCGTGCAGAGTACGGAGACCGTGTAGCCGGCTGAGACCTGACGACTGCTTGACCGACTCGACTTGGAGTGAGTCGACTAGCCCAGTGGACGGAGCGCCGGTATTTGGCTGCAGACCCACGGCGGACGGAGCGCCAGGTAGATGGCAGCAAACCCGCGGTACTCGACAGGAGGAGTACCTCAGTAGGCTATTTGGGCGAGCGCCCGGTATTTGGCGACAGACCCTCAGCGGACGGAGCGCCAGGTAGTTGGCCGCAAACCCGCAGTACTCGACAGGAGGAGTACCTCAGCAGTCTTAGGTTAGTGAGCAGTACCTCGGAGTCGTGACAGGACCACTGCACACTCCAGAGACGGAGCTCTTCAGCAGTTACGGTTTCGATAATGAAAATCCTGGTTTGAGCTGAGACTTTTGACCTTGTGTTTACCTCATGATTGAGATGGGTCACTTGCTAACTTTGGTATATGTATGGGCATATACCCGAGTAGTGGTTATCCGTCGTTTTCACAATCCTTGGGTTTCCTCATGATTGAGATGGGTTACTTGATAACTTAGTTATATGTATGGGCATATACCTAAGTAGAGTTTATCCGTTGAGACCTTCTTGTGTTTATCCTTGTTGGTTTTAGTGAGACCTTGAGGGTCTCGGGGTCCCTACTGAGTATCGTTATACTCACCCCTGCACGGGCTATGCCCGCACCTCGTTGTGTTGGATGCAGACGACGGACAGTGCTGACAGAAGCCGAAGGTTCGAGGACTAGGCGGTACCCGGAGGTGGACCACTGGGCGGGACATACTCGGAGCGGATGGCGGGACCCGAGGAGCAGAGGAGCTATATGTACCCACCCTTCAGGTGGGATTTCCAGTGGACATCTCAGCGTAGAAGCTTTACTTTTCAGTCGCTGTTTTCCCTTTCGAGTTGTACTTTACAGTTGGTCTTGTATCTCCGGCCCCTTTTTACTTTTCAGCTCTTCTTTTTGTACTTAGTGTTTTACATCCGCTTGTACTCTGTGGTGCTTGTTTTCTTTTATAAAGGCAATGCCTTCCCAGTTATCGGGATTTTACGCCTTTGGTGCTAGTCGCCAGCCCCTGGCCTATGGAAGGCGGGCTTGGGGTAGTCACGGCACGGGCCCCGAGGATGGGTCGTGACATAAATTTTCTCAAGATGGTATTAAATCTTAGAATCCCATCTTCTTCTGATTGGCTCCCCCTCAAGGGGTGCACTCCATTCTGTACAAACCACTCTCCAGATGAGAATGATCATCATCTTCAATTCCCTGCAATGTTAGCACATGTAAATACAAGTGATTAGGGAATAAGATGGAACCTCCTTGGTTCATCAATGTGAACAACAAGGTTGAGAAGATTCTCTCAACCGAGATGTCCCATTTTCACCATTCTTCACACTTGCACGTTTGATCTTCATTGATGTTTGTGCTGGTGTGGATCTCAACACATCTTCATGTGAAATCTTCTTCTTCCCTTTTGCCTTAGCAATTGCCAGAACTTCATCTTCAGCTCTTTGCAGTTCTCTGGCAAGTTGCAACTGATTTGGACATATGACTAACAAGTCATTTGGAAGTGTGGCCTCAGTTCTGGAAGTTTCACGTGGTTCCTTTGATGCTGTCAAGCTACCTCTCTTAGGAAACTTGTTTTCAATCAATCCCTTCTGCTTCTTTTGGATTGATTGTCTGTTTGAGTTCAGTTGGATTCTATATATTTCCATGGCTTATTTGCAAAGATCCATGGTATGACCTTTCTTTCCACAGTAGAAGCATGTCTTCTTGGTGGCTCTTCTTGATGCATCACCCTTCTTGGATTTGAATTCCAAGGACTTCTCTTCCTTTTTCAGAATCTTCTTGGGAGCATCTTCAACTTTCTTCTTGCTTCCCAAGGATTCTTTCTGAGCCAGGTTCTGTGATCTTTTCTTCTTTTTAGCTCTGGATACAGTTGGAGATTGACATGTATCTTTTTGACCACTTTTGCAATCATCCCATATGTTGTCAAGTAATCCAAATCTATTTGCAGTAAACAGATGTCTCTGGACCTGTGGATGCTGCTTCTTTTCCTCTGGCTTGCTACCCCTTGGCATGGGCTTCCTTTGTGCTTTTACATTCAGTGGATTGTACCAACAATCTTTTGCACAGTGCCCATACTTATTACAACACCAACATTGACCCACAAATCTTGACTTCTTCAGTCCTTCTGATTTTAGGGTACTTTTCTGGAGCTGCTGTGTTGTTTCAGGAGAGCTCTGCTTCTTCATTTTCTTCATCCATACTTGTTTGGAATTATTTTTCCATCCTGCACTTTTTGTGGAAACACAATTAGAAGCATGAGTACAAGATGGTATGGATGGTACCTTCTTTTTAGAAGATGTTTCCCTTTCATTTGAGGATGTCTTAATTTTAGAATCGCCCTTCTCAAATCTCACTTGAGTGGCAACATTTCTTCTTCCATCTGTCTGGGAGGCTTTGGCTTTGGGTGATTGCTGATTTTTAAATATCACCTCTAATTCTAAACACTTCATATTGAGGGAGTTCTTCTCATCCTCAATAGTTCTTAGCCTTCCTTCCCATTTCTCTTCCAGCTGCTTTATCTGGTCTTCATTCACCTTATTTATTTCAAGCAATGAGTTGTCAAGCTCCTTCACCATTTTGACTTTGTCTTCAATTTGAGCATCTCTGACATTCATTGACACTTTGTGAAACTTCTACAGTGCGTGAAACACATCTTTGATTATTATCATAAATATTTCATTCTCAGAAGAGCTTCTTTGCAATTCTTCAGTAGTGTCTTCATATCTTTCATTGCAAAGCGATACTGTTTCATCTTTATCCTTCACCAGCTTTCTGAGAGTGTTGGTTATGCCAACCCTTTTAGCCAATTGATCTTCCATTGCATTGGATTCTTCTTATAACTGTGATTTTTCTTCTTGAAGATCAAGGATGCATGTAGCTATACACATTGCCACTTCCTTGGGGACTGTCTTCTGAAGATATTCGATTACATTTTGAAGATCATTCATTATTCCAACTTCATCACAGCTAGGATAGGCTTTCTTCATCTTCTTGGCCTGTTTCTTCTTTCTATTTTTTTGAGTCTTGGCAGATATCTCCATTTGAGGCTGGTTGCTCATTTCCTCAAATCTGCACTCCATAAAGACTCTCTTGGATCTTTTAGAGGTAACCTTCCCTCTGATACCAATTGATGTGCCCAGATCAGTGTGAATCACTGAGAGGGGGAGGGGGTGAATCAGTGATCCTTTAAAACTTTTTACTAATTGATTCTTTATCAATTAAACCTCTATGGATGGTTAAAGCCTCGATCCACTCTTCTTGTATCTCTCAGCCTTTCCTCGAGTGATGCAGTAAACGTAAAGGCACAGGACACAAGGATTTACAAGGTTCGATACCAAAGGGCTACGTCCTTGCCATGTTGGTTATACGCCCCAACATGGTTTCTTCCATTATAATCTGTTAGTATTACAATGGTCGATACAGCATCCCACTGTATCTCTCCTGAGTCCAACATGAGGGTCTTTATACTGCGTCCCACAGTGTTACCAGAGTCCCACTAGCCTGCTCCAGAATCCCACTGAAGACTTCTTCCACCCTGAGTCTCACAGGGGGCTTCTCCTGGCTCCTCGAGTCACACGAGTAGCTCTTCTTCTTTTTCAGCTCTTCATGTATCCTCAGCAGCCTGGGATAAAGGCTGCCGGCCTTGCTCTGTACCTCTGATCACTTGAGTTGATCAGGCCTTCTCGTCTTGCACATGATTTATCTCCTTCTTCTATGGATGACCTGACCTCTCTCCAACTACTGAATACTCAGACAACTGATGTCTTTAACTTCAGTCTGGTTCAGTCTCAATTCAGCTCAACTTCATGCACTGAGTGCATGGAATCTCTGGTTCCTCATGCACTGATTGCATGGCTTCTCTAAACTCTTCAAGAACTCCTGGTCTTGGAAAACTCAATTGCACACAACCTGATTTATCTTTGTTCACATGTGCATGTGCATGCATGCATGCATGCACTTCCCCTTTCCTCTTCTTGGTGCAGTAGTCCCACAAAGGGTGTAACACTTTAAGAACACACCAACTTCTCAAACTTCACACACTTAATTCAATTTGGTTACACACTTAGAAGTGTGTTATACTCTAGTGTGAGAGTCTCCTTCTTCTTCTCCTTCTTAGTGTGTACACAACACTTAGGCACACACTAAGGTTCAGCCTTTGCTTGTTTTGCACACACAACTTGTTCCACGTTTTGCACACACATAATCTTGGACTACTCCTCTATTCTTGCACACACTTGGGCCGTAGGTGGTTCTTCAAGTTTTCATACACAAGGTTCTCCACTTTTCACAACACTAGGTGTGGTCTTTGGCTTTATTCACTTACACACACTTGGCTACGGCCTATTCCACTTGCACACACTTCCTCTCGGCCTTTTTCACTTCACACACAATGTGTGGTGTTCTTAGCACTTGGCACACACTTAAATGGCCATAGAGTGTTCTTGTTCTTCAAAATGTGCACCCACATAAGGCAACGGCCTTCACTTGTTATTTTGCACAACCACCAAAGGCTACGGCCTTCACTCCACTAAGCACAGACAAGGCAAACTCAAAGGAGTCGCGCAAGGGGGTGTGTCCACTCTCAACACTCGCGCATGTCCTTAGTGCAAGGGGCAGTCACGCAAGGTGAATGAGCACCACGGGGCGTGCAAGTGCAACACCCGCGGGCACTTCCTCCTACCGCACAAGTATGCAGGCAGTGAGGGTGCCAATCCTCGAGCGCGTAGATTCGAGCGGCTCGGGATCTTCCTGTCGTGCATGATAGGCGCGCAGGGGACTCCTTCAGGACCTCGGGTGGTCCCAAGAACTTCAGCCGCACAAATGGGTTTTGCGGGGCTTCTTCTTCGCGAGGCACAAGGGTGCTCTCACGGGACTCCGGGTTTTCAACAAAATATTCAGCAAGCAATCTTTGTGCTTCGGGCTCTCTTTATATAGGCAGAGAAACGCCTCAAAACATCCGCGTGGTTATAAATTCAAACTCCCGAATATCTTGGGTTTTCAAGATTTCCAAAATCTTGTTTCTCCTCTGTTTCACACAAGGGTACTTTTCTTTTTCATTTTCCTCTACTCTTCGTGCATGCGACTTAGAACGCATGAAAGCCTTCGGTTTAGGCGTTCGAGCAACATGGTACGCCCTCAGCAACTTTGTTTTCCTCGGCCTCGACCGAATTCATCATCTCATTGCATGCATGCATATTTTATTTCATGGTTGTGTTCATACGGCTCAGACGAACTCCATGGATGCTTCGGCTCGATCGGAGATTGCCGGGAAGTCGAAATAGGTCGTCGGGGAGGCCTCTGGTTCAGCGGGGAAGTCGCGGGTGTCTCGGTCGAGCTCGAGGTAGGAGACACACCGGGAGCCGTTGGATCGGGCGATCAGATAATATCGGACGGACTGGATCAGAACGGGAGCGGCGCGATGAGATGTGAGGCCGAGATCGGGCGCGCGATCAATCGAGCGGCCAGGATGCGCTCCCGGTGATTTTTCCGCGTCCCACATCGAAATGACGAGCGGATTTTTCGCGCTTTATCAACCTAGTGCTCTCCGCTACTCCTCAATTGAACTTCCCCCTCCACGGTGCCGCCCCGCACCGTGTTCTTCCTGCGGGCGCGCTTTGTGCCCACCTCTGCTCCCTGCGGGCGTGCTCCTAGCGCCCACCATGCACTTCGGGCGCGCTCCTGCGCCCCTGCCACGCGGGCGTGACACCCCTGCGTGGCCGTGCCACCCTGGACTTGCCCCACGGGTTCCCCCTTGGGCATGGCGCCTTAGGCCCACATGTGCCTTGGGGTTGAACCCTCAAGGTGTCCACGGCTGGCCAATTTTTTTTGGCAAATGAAGTGTTAAACACTTTGTTAAAAAACAATGTATCCTATTTATATAAAATGTCAAATGCCATTTCTTCCAAGCCATTCTCCCCTCTTCATTTCTTCTCATCTATTCTTCTTAGGAATTCCTCAATCCTCCTCACATATACTCAATACATAGAATGTGGAATTCCCGAAGGGTCTTCATCAACCGAAGCTCCTGAATCAAACAAATCTTCACTGTTCTTCATTGATCCAATCAGAGATCAAGTTGGATCAACTTCTAATTCACATGCACTAAGTGTTAGTGCATGGACTTCATTAATCCACTTCATCCACTTAGAAGTTGTGGATGGATCCCATTCACTTCCTCATGCATTGTCTTAACAATGCATGGCCTTCTAGAGCTTGTTGTGACATTGAATCCAGTTGATACAAGTTCGTGGAACTTAAAGATCAGTTCATCAATCGTCTGATTTCCATAGAGAATGTTTCAACCACAACATCCTATGTCACTTAGTGAATCTCCTAAGTGACATGCATCTTAGTACCATGTCCATTCTCCATTCATCACCAACACCATCACATCCTTTGTCATTCACATATTGAACCTCCTTGACATCCATCCATTCATTCCTTGACAACAACATACCTCATTGACAACAAATGCAACACAGTGCACTTCAAAATATTTAAATAATGTGTATTTAAATAAATGTTTTTAATTTATAAGAGTTTTTTAATATTATTCTTTTATGCTTTATCATTTAACCAAATTTTTTTATATAAGAAATTTTTTCTTTCATGATTATTTATTTTTAACAAATATTTAAAAAAAAATATTTTATATTATGGAAAATATTTTTGAAGTGATTTAATATTTGTATTTAGAAATATTTTAAAAGGGTCTTAAATTAATTATTTTTTATAAAATTTATTTTTTCAAATTTTCTCTCCACTTATACATTATTTCCACCCAATGGGATAATATTTCATGATATATATTTTATATTGACATATAATATATTTCATTTTTGGTAAATGTTTTGGAATCATTTGATTCTATTTTTTGGAGTCTATTTAATGATATACCATTTGAAAATGTCATAAAAAACCATTATATTTCATTTGGTTCCTTCTGAAATGATTATTTCAAAATAATAAGAAAATAATTATTTTATGTGGGTTATTTTATGATACATTTATTTTTCTCAATTGCAATAATATATACCTATTTATGATATTTTTGAAACATATATTTCATTCTAATGGATATTAAAAATTCAAATTTATACTAAGCTAGATATATAATGGGAACAGTTTAATGAGTATCTAGGATCAAAATGGGTTAGTTTGGTGGATTAAACATAACCAAAAATTTTGGTCTTTAATATATTTTTAGGTACTTTGGTTCATAATGATAATAAATCCTATGTTTTTATTTGATATTCTTTTATTTAAATTTTTATGGCTTATATTATTTACTTTATGTTTTATATTCCCATGATATGGTAGTTGTTTTAAAATTTTTGTTGATAATTATATATTTCATTAGTATAGATGACACATATTTATTTTTTTACATTTATTTTATATATTTTCATTATTCATGATTCCTTATAATATTATGTAATAGCTATTATGGACTTTGAAAGGTTATGCGTCACATAGCGTTTGATTTCACCCCTACTTATGATTCCCTTACAAAATATTTTATGAATATTATGTCTCATTGAAATTATAATATTGGGTTTAGTTTATATGGATATTTTCACAATATGTAAAATAAGGATTTTAATATATCTAGTGTGCAACAAACATAACATTTAAGTCCATGTATTGTGTGACTATTTGTTATAAGTATTAATTAAATTGTCGTATTAGTGTATATATGTATATGTTTATAATTAGTTAAAAAAAATTTAATATATAAATATGATATTATCATATAATTTTTCTTATTATTATAATTATTTATAATTTTGACATATAAACATAATAAATAGTAAATATTATTATGAAATTATTAATATATTGATATTACAACTAAATCACTTAATGATCGTCAATTAATTACAGATTGTCTTTATTTGGGTTTTATAACCACCCACATGAACAATGTTTCCAATTTCTATCACGGATGAATATTGGAAGTTAATTTCTTGTATAAATTTATTAATAAGTATATAAATATATTTTTTAGTTCACTATTGGTACTATAATAATTTAACTAAATATTTAACAAAACTCAATTCATTCCTTAATAATCACTAAAACACGCTAATCACTAAATTTATCTTAAAAAATTAGGAAAATAACTCCAATGTTGTGAAATTATAAATTTATTAATAATAATTTAACATAAATTTTTGTATATTGTATGATCTAGAAATGAATAAAATTGGGAGATTAATAATGAACAACAGTACTATTAAAGAACTAGTTTGAAATGATCAAGATCACACACACCTTGATATTAAAAATTGATAATATCTAATATATACTTGTATATGATCAATATAATATTTTATAAATGGTCATACATACATAAAATTTTCAGAATTTGGATATTAATATTGATACTATTGTTATATAATAGCTTAGATAACATATTTAATAAGTATGAATTTAGGTAATGGGTTATATGTCACAAATTTAAATTCATGAGAAATATTTCATAATGTGAACCATGATACCTTATAAATGATGTTATTAAAACTTAATTAAGTAAATTTACCATGTTCTTGTGGTTTATTATCAATATAATTTTATTATCTAAAGGTATTGTTATTCAAAAGATTAAAAGAGGTAAAACTGATTTTTATTAAAATACCTCTCAAAATCAAAGGTTTTTAATATAGAATTATTTTTAACATAATTAATATTTGTGATAGATAATCCATCTTGGTAATTTTAAATAATAATTACACCCATCATAATTTCTATTCTATATTAATTTGGATTTAAATTTCATCCAAAAATTTCGTTTCCCCTTAACAAATATTTTACCCATAGTGTTTCTTGTAAGTGATAGTAAACATGTGTTTATTCTTGGTCAGAATCCTCCATTTTTTCATATTTATATTATTTGGACCATTTTGAAATTGTAATAATCTATTCATTAAGAATTTTATAAATGAATTCGATAATACATGATATTTTACTTAAATTATTAAATTTATTTGTAACATTTTATGTATTATTTGTTAAAATGTGGAAGTATTTTTTAATGATTAGGTGTGAATGTGTTTTTTAAATAGAATTTTTATATAATTAGAAGATTTATTTCAACATTTTCATGTATTCTAAAGGAAAATAATTTTCCTATTGAATTATAAAACATGAATTTAATATTTATTTTAAATGATCCTGAATTTTTCTCATCTTCAATGTGACATCTCTAAATCTCTAGAAATTATTTGTTAAGATAAGTTATTATCCTTTAAAATATCTCACAATAGATATTGGTGATATTTTTAATGTAACTGTCTAAATTTCTCCAATAGATGACTTATTTAATGTACTTCTAATTTTTATTAGTGATCTATCACTGCCATTGTATTCCCTAATCATATGTAGTATATGGACATAATATTTTTTTAAATGAATTCACTATAAGAATATAGTATTTTTAATTACTATGATCTAAGGGTGTTTAATGATGTATTTTTCATTGATTGAATTGGGATACTGTTTTATTAAGAACATACCCTCTAATTATTATTTTCAAATAAAATAAGTTTTATTATCTTTTTGGATGTTATTTACATATAATGTAACATGATATCATTGGATAACATTTTAATTTCAATGGATTTATCGTGTTATTAGTATTTATGGTATTTTTAATGACTTATTTATATTAATATATTTAAAAATGATATGAATCCCATTTTCATTCTATGGGTTATTTAGTACTTCATTAATGAAATAAATTTTCTTTCCAAGAGTTCATTATGCTATAAAAATGATCGATTTTCATTTCAACATATACCAGAAAAAATTATTTACATGGGTTAATTATGATGTGATTTGAATTATTTTGAAGTGGGATGTATATGTATGGATGAAATATGGGCGGTGACCTATTTCAACCAATAATTAATTGGTAAAAAGATTATATATCACATGATGAAAATATGTTAGTACATTTTAGTTAATCATGTGAATGGGAACTGATTTTGTGTAACATAAATGTAATGATTTTTAATTATAATGTTTATTAAATATTTGAAATATGATCGATAGATTAATTTTTTTTCTCATGAATATTATATACCCTCATGTATTTTATTTATTGACTCTTCTTTCCACAATCCTTTGATTCATGTATTTGTAAATGATTTATGACCATTACATTTCTGGTTATTAGTTTTTTATGTATTATATAAAGACACTCACTATACAAACATATTATATATATATTTCTGGTCAAGTACCATAACAAAATTAGATATATAAACTACTAATTCATCGGATTAATACATCATCTCCCACTATGTTCAACATAAAAAAATTCCTTGTTAGAAATATAAAAAATGAAACCATTCTACATAACATGGGGAAATGAAAAAAAGAAATAGTGATCACATATGTTCAGTGAGGATAGAAATGGATATATTAGAATAATGGGAGAATAATGTTATTAAAATATGATAATAACATTTAAATGAAATTCCTTGAATATGATAGATCATAAAAATCATTCAAGGAATAAATATTTGTAATTCACAAGACATGAATAATAATGGAATCAAAAAACATATTCTATGAGAGGATAACATTTTCATAAGGCATATAATTGTTGAATTTAAATAAAAGAGATCTCTACTAGTCAATAATCACTATAAAAAAACCATAGTGGAATGGGTGATACCCTAAAAAATCTTAGTAGTCTAGGTTCACTCCCAACATTATCATAGTAGATAAAGTCCCTTATTAATTAGGCTTTACACCACATTCTAGAATACTTATCTTCCAAGATATCAATACATACTCTATCATTTAGTGGGAGATTTAGGTCCCACCCACCATATAATCAATCAATATGTGAACCTCGACATCAAATAAAATTAATCAATTTTAAACCTATAGAATGGAAGTTGGTCTCATAAACATGTCATGATATAACGACCAAAAGAAAGAAAATGTGTCTTATAAAATTTCCATTATAAAAAACCAATAAAAAGGAAATGGTTTTCCTAAAAATATCATTAATTTATCATATCAAAACCCTTGTAAGGGAAATAGATCTCATAAAAATTTCATAATATACTAACCCATATAATGGAAATGGGTTTGAGAACCATCTCATCAATTCATCAAAGCATAAAGTGTTGAGAAGCAATGAGTTTCATAAAAATTTCTTCATCATAATATTAAATGATAAAAATTGAATATATATAAGATATCATTGGATCATATCAACAATAAGGCTTATGTAACAGAAAATGATGTCTTCTTAGAAGGTAAATGATTTTCAACAATCACATAGATCATTTAGTATTCAAAATAACCATCTCATAATAATGAAACATTAATTTAATGTACAAAAAAATTTGAAATTCATTTTCATTGAATATAGCATTTGTAAAATATAATTTAAAATTAAAATCATTGAGTTTTAATGCTGGTCGTAAACACTATTCATATCTTATATATTAAAACAATATTCCATTAAAAAGATCAAGAAATATTCAAAAAGTTCATCATTCGAAAAAGAAAAATAAAATTCTATTTAAAACTTTTTTTAAAAAAGTTAAAAAATATAAAAAAATAATTTAATACATCATTGGATAATACTAAAAAGTTAATATTTTTTTTTTGAAAACACTGACATGGATGAAAATTTAATTTTGATCAAAGTGATAAATAATGTCTATTTTCCTTCAAAACATTATTTTTTACTAATATGTTCATAAATAGTGAAAATGAAAGTGAAACTTTAATTTTAATTGAATACAAATAGGATAAAATTATTTTTTTTTCATGGGAGGTGTATAATAATATCATTTCCTCAGATTCATAATCATTGAAAATCCTGATTAACAGATAGATTTTAACATAAAGTCATTACCACTTTTTTATATTTTAAATTGTTATCTATATGAAATAAAGAACAATATATAGGAATATATATTTCATGACTCCCACCCAAAAAAGTATACCACTTCAGGGACGAAAATTTTAGAATAGAGATAATTATCACCGAGTCCCGCCTCCAGAAGGCCCAGGGTTGGTGACTAGCACCAAGGGTATAGAAAACACACAAATTGTAGGCATTACCCTCTAAGAGAACTTATGCTGAAGAGATATATAAGATAAAAGATACCGAACTATAAATCAACCAGTAAGATGAATGAAATCTCAATTACACACATTAAATACCATGGAAAACTACTACAACTGAATGGGGGAAAACTGCATGTTCCCAAAACAAAGTAAAACAACAGCAGTCACAAGCCCGAATATCTCCTACAACCACCGACTAGTAGTAACTAGCTTGATTTCTAACCTACTACAAGTGACCTAAAATGTAGTTTATATATACATATGGTGAGTATAACAATATACTTAATAGGATCCTCCCCGAATCCACTCATGAAAAACTAAATAAATCATGTTAAAGCATATTGAACAACAAGTGAAACCGAATCATCACCCAAACAGATATACTAAGTTCCTATCCTCACCATGGATAATCATGCCAAGTAATGCATACTATAATATATCATATAATAAACAATATTAAGGGAACCCCACTAAAATGTCTCCACTGTTTTTCTTCTTTTCTGCAACGTCCTACGTCCTAAGAATATCTCTCCATAAAGGCTTACCATCAAACACCTGGGCGATGCACCACAATATGAACCTCATGCAACAAAACCACCACATTCGTACACCAAATTAACTAGGTAGTTTCCGGGAGCCACCATAACTCGCATAAAGTGTATCATATGTTGGGTATTATACCTTAAGCCATTACAGCCCACACATCGAGTAAAGATCCTCAAGCTATCACAGTCTATACACGTTACACTTATAGTAGTCTATAGAAAACTATATCAAGAATATATGTGTGTGAATAACCACAAGGCATTAAATCCCTCTACACACATATATAGGGAAAACTAACCAATGTTCCTTCCATCACATGTAACTGCGATGAGAAGAGAGATGGAGAAAAGGGGGTAGTTTTTCATCCATCTTCCCACCAAAATATTGGGTAAAACACACCCCCAAGGCTCAGAATACTCTTGGTGTCAGTTTCCCTTACTGACATGGTGGAGTAGCATTTATAAACACAAAAATTACAAGATATACTATATCTCACAACCACACTATGGGAATAACCTAGTCCGAGACACAACTGCATCTAATGTCTCTCAGACTCTGGGATTACACCTCTCATACTAGGTATCCTATAGGTTCAAAAACATTTAAATAGCTTTAAAACGTTCATTCATTTTTCCTTTTTGTCATTTTAACATTGCATTCATTAATTCTAAAATAATTAATTAACCAGTACCAATTCCACATTAATGTTCAATATCATCACACCCAATGTACAATGTCCCATTAAAATTACAACCTCATCATTATGTTCCAGTAACTCCAACCACATGGTTTAACATAATTTATTCAATTATTCAATACAAAATCACATTCCCATATTCATAGGAATTATAGAAAAACATTTTATGCTACTAAACACAAGGGTTCTCAACATAGTGAGTTGATATACTGACCATCGAGTCTTGGCCGCCTATACCAAGAGAATAGGCCCATCCTCCCCTGAAAAGGTAAACACAAAAAGCACGTGGCATACCCCGTACGTCTTCAACTCTCTTGGAAGAAGGTTAATCAAGACCAGATTACTTGGCAAGTGGGGAAAAGTAAAGTAGATAATCAACCAATAAGAATCATTAAGCATCCCGCAGTCACATCCATCACATTTCATCATCCCTGGTGTCCACCCCAAAACCCACTTGCATAAATTGAGGCATCTCGCCACTCTAGGGAGAATCTGCTGCCACATCCAAAAGGCCTCCATGCCCCCACATATCTAAACTGCCATCCAAGCTCACATCACAACACAAAAAGTAGGAAAACAACATCATGTCAACTGTTCTCTTAGCCCTTGAACAAAAAAGAGGGTAACTCTAAAACCTACAAAAAATTATATTTTAACAACCACCAGTTCATTAATCCATCTTGGATTAACCTATTTATAGTTCATTGGTTCCAAAATTCAGGATACCTAACCAATAAGCTATCACAAATAATTAAACATTCTTACTGCACCAATTTGATTAAAATCAAATTACAACAAGAAACATAATCATTCACATTCCTCTTTATCATTATCTAAACAAATAATAACTAATCCTGGTTTATGTTCTTCACAAATTTTTATCCACAAGAAACAACTAAAGGAATATATCATGGATATAACACTATCTAGAACAAAAAAGGTTAAATATCATACAACCTATATCAATTTATTTATTCGGTTCCAATATATATTATGTCAATTCCATTGTGGTCCAGTGGCATAAAAAATCTAACAATATAGTAGCATGTAAAATAAAAGGGAAAAACAAGCACCATAACTCAAACAGTTCTTGACATTATTTATCCGCCCAACAGGTTACCATCCTCCTCTCGTGTAAACTCGATCCACTAGAGGATGCCATGGTATGACAGAACCAACCAAAAACCATGAAAATTCCATTAGAATCATGGATATTACAAGCTATAATATGAAAAGGAGAAATCAGAGAAGATGAACTCCAAAAGAACAACGATAAAACATACCTTATATCGATGATTGATCGATACAGCTTGGTTGCATCAAAACAGAGAAGAACAAATCCCAAGAGGGAAATCTTGATTGTGCAACTTATATGAGAAGGAATTGGATGTTCGAGTGTCTCACACCTGATAAAAAAGTGTAATAATTAGTGAGAAAGATATACCATCCCTTTAGACGATTCAATAGAGCGACGGTTTATGATACACTTATTTTCCCATTATAAGCAGATCACATTAAACCACATAGTTTGAACGAGTAAAAACATCCCAAGCCATATAAATAATTAATTTATGAGTTATGTCTTATGAATAGGCCTTAAAGTCCTTAAAACAAGGTTTTAAATTCATTTTACGTCAAAGGAAAATGCTAAAGGGGTTAAACTTATGGGATACTAGAAACACTATTCACAACTCAAAATTTGGAATAGGAAAGAAGATGTGATAGATAGAAGGTCACCATTCGGGAAACAGTATTCACGAACTCTAAATTTGGAAAAGTAAAGAAGAGGTGACAGTTAGAAGGTTACTGTTCTGGAAACAATGTTGAAAAACTCAAAATTTGGAAAATGATAGAAGAGGTGATAGATAGAAGGTACCTTTATGGAAACACTATTCACAAACTTAAAATTTGGCAAATGAAAGATGATGTGATAGTTAATAGGTCCCCATTCTAGAAACACTATTCACAAACTCAAAATTTGTCAAAGAAGAGGTTTCATTTAGAAGGTCATTGTTCTGGAAACACTATTCACATACTCAAAATTTGGAATATGAAAGAAGAGGTGATAGTTGGAAGGTCAAAGTTTTGGAAACATTGTTCACAAACTCGAAATTTGGCAAAGTAAAGAAGAAGTGACAGATAGAAGGTCACTATTTTGGAAAAACTATTCATGAACTCGAAATTTGGAAAACAAAATAGAGGCTTCTGTTAGAACATCACTGTTCTAGAAACATTGTTCACAAAACTCAAAATTTTCATAAGGAAATAGGGGATACTTTTAGAACCTCACTGTACTGGAAACACTATTCACAGAACTCAAAATTTGGCAACGGAAATATACATTACCGTTAGAGGTTACCGATAGAGGTTTCCATTAGATGATACCGATTGAACTTTTCACCGATGGAACTGTTCACATAATTGGAAATTTTGAAAAAGAAAGAGAGGTTACCATTAGAGGTTAATGATAAAATTGTTCACCGATGGAACTTTTCACAGAATTAGAAATTTGGTAAAGTGTTGGGGATAAGTCACCTTGACCTCTTGGAACACCTCAAACACCATATATTTTCATAGGAATGAACCGAAAAGGTCTGGGCCATTACATCAGATACCTCTCAAAACATTCTCATCGCCTAGAATTTTAAACCCAACTAATGTGAAAATGAAACAGGGTCTAAAAAACAACCCTTTGAGATACCTCTAAAAAGAGAGGAAGCCACAAAAACAATAAAGGGAGAAATCTCCTAAACATGAAAGGTTCATAACCACATAATCTACATCGATACATGAAAACAATTAATCATCAAACAACTCTGGGTACTAAGCAGGTATCTGTGACTCCCGTTCCCATGTACTCTCCTCCATGCCACCATTTCACCACAACACATAAACCAAGGGGATAGAACGCCCATGAAACACCTTCTCCTTACTGTCTTGGATATTCACATGTCACTCCTCAATGGTTGCATCATCATCAACATCGATATCTCCCCAATCGATGATGTGAGAGTCTTCATGAATATAATGACAGAGCTGTGATACATGGAATACACCTTGTATCTGGCTCATCTACGAGGGAAGTTCTACTCGGTACACTACAGATCCAACACAAGCTAACACCTCTAAAGGCCCAACAGACCAAGTAGAAATCTTACTCCCAAGAACAATCCTATGTTTTCCACAATGGGGAGTCACCTTCCAGAACACATGATCTCTAATAATATACTCTATGGGTCTTTTTCTTGGATCAGCATATTATTTCTGACGATCTTGTTCTATATTCATCCTCTCACGAATCACCTGAACCAACTATATTGTATTCTGAAATAGATCCTATCTATGAATTGTAAATTCTCTGATCCCAGTTCAAAACAATGAATAACGGAATCGTCAACCATACAGGGCTTTAAAATGTTCTGTACCGATGGTGGAGTGAAAAATATTATTGTATGATAACTCCACTAAGGGTAAGTGACTTATCCACGAGACTCCAAAATCAAGAACACAATAGTGTAACATGTCTTCAAGAGTATGGATGGTTTCCTTGGTCAGACTATTTGTATCAGGATTAAAAGAAGTGGTAAGGCATAGTTGAGAACCGCAATCATGTTGAAGACCTCTGCCAACCCTAGAGGTAAAACAAGGATCTCGATCGGAAAAGAACGTCCTTGGGACTCCATGATGTCTCACCAAGTCCTCCAGATTCTTCTTCAGCAAAACATCCACTGTGCTCGACTTCATAAATGCGATGAAGTGGGCTGATTTTGTTAAATGATACACTACTACCCAAATAGGATCATGTCCTCCCAGTGCTTGAGGTAAACAAGTAACAAAGCCCATTGAGATGTCCTCCCAATTCAACAAATTAATATATAATGGATAGAGCAGACCAAAAGGAACAAGGTGTTCAACCTTCACCTTCTGGAAGAAAAAACATTGAGACTCAAACTCTGCAACTGCATGCTTCAGCCCAGGACACCATAACTGGCTCTTCAAGGCTCCGTACATCTTTGTCATGCTAGGATGAAAAAATAAATGCGAACTATGAAAATCTCTGAGAACCATCTCATGAATATTTCAATGAACAAGAAACCATCTGTGATACAACAATCGGTTTTTTTCATCCTCAGTCCAACCATCATTGGCCTCGCAACAAACAACTCAGTATCTCCAGAACTCCACCTCAAAATCCCCCAACTGGGACTCTTCCACCTTCTGCATAAGGGATGACTGTACTATCATCTTAAAACGTCAACCTCTACCCCCAAATTCTCCCATGAGATAACTGACTCCTCACAATCACTGAGAAACAAAAACCACAACTTCCTTGCAGCTCCACGCCGCATCGTCACAACCAAGGAAACACAGTGCTCCGTCTGAGCACGGATCGACCTGAAGCCTATCTCGACCTCATAAAACCACTATTCCTTGACTGAATATGAAACAGATCCATCGTAATTATATAGACTCTGGCACTGAAACTCTCAGATTGTCTTCCTCCAATTGTATTAATCATCAACCTCTACCCTGTGATGATCTACTTGAACAAACGGCTGGACATCTTCTACGCAAACATTAAGAGGACTTCTCCCGAGAGCTATATCTATAAAATAACAAACCGTTAGAGCTCCTAAACCTAGAATATTGAGGACTCGACATTAATTAATTAATTGTTTTCTTGTATTCATTTAGGGTAAACTATCCAAAGGTCTACCCATTCAAACACAAGAACACAGAATAATGATGCATGATCCTTTCCTAGATCCCAAAGCAGAAACTAGTATCACCATGTTTAAAAGCCATTATAAATTTTATGGTACATACATCAGATAATAGGGCCCTAAATTCCCATTTCTCAGCCGTTCTATAGTGTTTACATCACTTTCTAAACATGAATTAAATTGTTTCCCTACGAACCCATGCAACCTCACCTGTGCCTAACTCCAAACTCCTTTCTATACTTCAACCATAACTCTGATACCAATCTGTCATGACCCCCTCCCAACAAAGTGTTACCCTCCTAGTTCGGAAATGTGAGAAGGGAGATTACGACCCTTGAGTCCCACATCTAGTAGGCCTCGGGTTGGCGACAAGCACCGAGGGTAGAGAAAACACACAAATGGGAGGAATTACACTCTAAGATAACACATGTGGAAGAGAGAGATTAGATAGACACAAACAAACTCCAACTCAACTAGTAAGATATAAGAAATCCCATTTACACACATGAAATTCCATGAAAAACTACAACAACAGAAAGGGAAAAAACTGCAAGTACCCAAAACAATGTAAAACAATAGCAACCACAAGCCCGAACAACTCCTACAACCACTAGCTAGTAGTTACCAGCGTGATCTTCAACCTACTATAAGTTACTTGAAAAGCAGTTTATATATACATATCATTAGTATAATAGTATACTTAGTAGTATCCTCTCTGAAAGCCTCTCGTGCAATAGTAAATAAATCATGTTAAAGAATAGTGAAAAAGGAGTGAAACTAACTCATCACCCAAATGGGTATACTATGTTCCCAGCTATACTATGGATACTCTCACCAAGTAACGCATACAAAAATATATCATATAATAATGAATATCAAGGGTACCCCGCTACTACTTCCCCAATGGTTTTCCACTTTACCCCAACTTCGTACATCCTAAGCATCTCTCTCAAAAAAGGCTTGCTCTCAGACACATGGGAAAAGCACCACTGTATGCACCTCATGGAAAAAAACCACCACGTCCACACACCAAAGTAACCAGGTAGTTTCTAGGAGCCACAAGAGCTTGTATAATGTGTATCATATGTCGGGTATTACACCTCAATCCATTATATCACATACACAGAGAAAGGATCCTCAAGCCATTATAGCCTATACATGTTACACCTATAGTAGTCCATAGATAACAATATATAGAATATATGTGTCTGAATAACGACAAGACATTACATCAGTCTTCACACATATATGGGGAAAGCTAACTAATGTGTCTGCCAGCACAAGTAACTACCAAGAGAAGAGAGCATGGCCAAAGGGGGTTGTCGGACATCCATCCACCTACCAGAATGTTGGGGAAAACAACCCCTAGGTCTCAGAATCCATAGGGTTTCAGTTTCCCTTAATAAAAGGGTGGATTGGCATATAAAAAACCAAAAAGTACCAGATATAATATACCTGAAAACCACACAATGGGAATAACCTAGTCTTAGACACAGATACAACTAAATTCTCTCGGATTCCGGGCTGCTACCTCTAAGACTAGGTGACCTATAAGCACACAACCATTTAAAGAGCTTTAATACATTATTTAATTCCCCTTTTTATCAGTTTCACATTGTGATAGTTAATTCTATTAGCATTAATTATCCTATACAAATTCCAAATTAATGATCATTAACATCACACCTAAGGTACATTGTCCCTTTAAAATTACAACCTCATCATTATGTTCCAGCAACTCCAAAACCATGGGTTAACATCATTTATTAAATTATTCATTAAATAATAACTTTTCCATATTCCAAGGAATTTAGAGAAAATTCTGTGATACTAAACACAAGTGGGCTCAACACATTGAGTAGATATACAACCCGTCAATTGTTTGCTGCCTATAGAAAGAGCATAGACTCATCCTCCCCTGAGAAGCTAAACTCGGAAGGCACATGGCATACCCTGTGCGTCTTCGCCTCTCTAGGAAGAAGGGTATGCAAGACCAGATTCCTTGAGCAGTGGGGAAAAGTAAAGCAGATACTCAACCAATAAGAATCAGCATTCATCCCACAATCACATCCATCTCATTCCATCATCCCCGGTATCCTCCCCGACACCCACATGCATAAACCGATGCATCTCGCAACTCTAGGCATTATATCCTACCTAAACCAAAAGGCTTTCCTACCCCCACATATCTCAACATCCATATAGGCTCACATCTTACAAAAATAGCAGGAAAAAAACATCATATCAACTGGGATCTACTCCTATAAACAAAAAAAGGGTAACTCAAAACCCTACAAGCAACTATATTTTAACAACCACCAGTTATTTAATCCATCATGGATTAACCGATTTATAATTCATTGGATCAAAAATTCGAGAAACCTAACACGTAATCTATCACAAATTTTTAAACGCACATACTGCGCCAATTTGATTAACATCACATTACAATAAGAAACTGATTTTTTACATACCTCTTTATCTTTAGAAAAACAAATATCAATTATTTCAGGATTACATTCTTCACAAATTTTCATCAAGAACGAACACTGAAGATATGAAAGCATGGATATCCCGCTATCTAGAAAACAAAGAGAAATATCGTACGACTGATATCAATTTATTTATCCAGTTCAAATATTTATTATGTCCATTCCACTGTGGTCTATTGGTATAAAACATGCTAAAAATACATTTGCACGTAGTGGAAAAGGGAAGCATCATATAAACATCCACAAATAGTTCTTGATGTTCTTCATCCACCCAATGGGTTATGATCCCCCCCTTAGATCAACTGCATCCACCCGAGGATGGAATGGTACGACCGCACAAGCCAAAACATAATAAAAACCCATTATAAGCATAGAGATTACATGCTATAATATGGAAAGGGGAAACATGAGACGATTCACTCTAAAAGAACGATGATAAAACATACCTTATATCGAAGATTGATCGATATAGCTTGGTTGCATCAAAATAGTGTAGAACCATGCCTAGGAGGGAATGTTTGGTTATAAAACTTCTATGAGAAAGAATGTGATGTTTGAGCATATCATACCTGAGAACAAGGAGAATGAATTATAGAAGAAGATATCTCGTCCCTTTAGAATATTTAACAGAGAAACAGTTTATGATACACATAATTTCCCATTAAAAGATGATTGCATTAAACCACGTAGTTTGACTGAGTAAAAACATCCAATGCCATGTGAATAATTAATTTAGGTGTTATGGCCTTTGAATCGGCCTTAGAGTCATTAAATCCAGGATTTAAATTCATTTTATGTCAAAGGAAAACGCTAATGGGGTGAAGCTTGTAGGAATCTGGAAACACTCTTCACGAACTAAAAATTTGGCAAAGGAAAGAAGTGGTGATAGTTATAAGGTCACCGTTCAGGAAACACTATTCAAAAACACAAAATTTTTCAAAGAATATAAGTGGTGACCGTTAGAAGGTCACCGTTCTAGAAACACTATACACAAACTTGAAATTTGGAAAAGGAAAGAAGAGGTGACAGTTAGAAGGATACCATTCTGGAAACACTATTCACAAAATTGAAATTTGGATAAGGAAAGAAGAGGTGACAGTTTGAAGGTTACCATTCTAGAAACACTTTCCAAAAACTGGAAATTTGGGAAAGGATAGAGGAGGTGATAGTTTCAAGGTCACCGTTCTGGAAAAACTATTCATGAACATGAGAATTCGAAAATGAAATAGACGTTTCTGTTAGAACCTCACTATTCTTGAAACACTCTTCATCGAACTCAAAATTTGGCAATGGAAATAGAGGCTACTGTTAGAACCACATTTTTCTTGAAACAATGTTCACAGAACTCAAAATTTGGAAAAAGAAATAGAGGTTACCAAGAGAGGTAACAGATTGAGGTTACCGTAATAGGTTACTGATAGAAATGTTCACTGATTGTATTGTTCACAGAATTAGAAATTTGGAAATGGAAATAGAGGATACCATTAGGTGTTACCGACAAAACTACTCACCGATGGAGCTATTCACAGAATTGGAAATTTGGAAAAGTGTCGGGGATAAGTCACCTTGGCCTCCAGGAAAACCTCAAACACCATATTTTCACAGACGATGGAGTGAAGAAGTCCATGAAATTACAATATATATCTTATTTTTTTCATGATAATAGACATAAATAACATTAATTACAGGTATATACATTACTTAAAAGGAACAAGTGGTGTATAAGGTCTTTGTCCCATAGAAATAAAAGATAGAAAAAATACCTTACATTATATGTTGACATCCTTCATAAATTCTATAACCTCATTTATAATTAATATAGGTCTATTATAAATATATTAAAAAAATATTTATAAATATTTCAAACAATTTATTATTTACTTATGACCATTTAATACCATTTTATTTTCAATTCAATGTTAAAATTTTGTTTTTGGTAATAACTACTTTTCTTTTCACACATATTTCCATTTGGAATTATCAATAAATTTATAATGAATGTGGATAGATTATATTCATTAAATTAATATTAATATTAATATAATATATACAAAAAATCAATATTTACTATAATCTATAAATTTTAGTTATAGAGGATGGATTACACTATTCATGGAAATGGTAGAATGTTCATGGGCATCAATTTTGATTCAATTTAATAAACCAGAATGAAAGAAAAGTAAAAAAATTAATGAAATTATATAGACTTTTTTATTTAATATATATCATATATTTTAATTAATTTTATCATTACTTGATTCCATATAATGCGTAAGTGAAAAACGAATCTTGTTGCTTCACATGGTATTATTTAACCATACCCACGAGTGTCATTATCGTATACCAAAGGATTGGAACGTATGAGGTAATATGTGATATAAAAATTGAAAGAGTATAATTATGTAATATGTATCATAAAAATGATAAATACATCATTATATCAGTATGTGGGATGTGGTAATCAAAATCAAAACTGATTTGTTCGTGAGCCGGTAGTCTTCCAAACACATGATCAACTGTTTTGGTTTCATATTTGATATAATAGGATATAAATATTGGTTATAACATTAAAAAATATCTCATTATATGGTAGATTAATTTGTTTTTATATTCATATTTATGAATATTATTTTTTTTATTTGGAAGAAGAAATAATATAAAAACCCATGATCAATAATATCATGTTGTCTTTAGAGAACCGCATTATATTAAAATGTAAAACAACAAAATGAGGGTTTAATAACAAAACCAAGGTATATTTTATGTGTGGAGGGAATTAAATATGTTATTTATGATTCTATTGGTTAAGCCAATGGGTTATATATTTTAGAATATGACATGAATGGATGGTCCCTTTTATATTTGGGGGAATGGCCACATGTGGAATTTCTAAAAAGAAAAAGGCTTCCCCACATATTAAAAATTACACATGGTACCAAAATGTCTCATTCAAAATCCTTAGAGTTTATACATTATAAATATGGCACATTGATATTTTTAAAAGTTTTTAGGCAATTTTACCCCTTATCTTTTTAATTTACCCACCGGTAAACCTGTTTTAACCTTAATGGTGGTAATTAATATTTTAAACTATTCTTAATATTTTAATTAATTTTTTTTATTATTAAATTTTATTAATTATTATTATTCAAAAAATGGAATAAATTTTTGAACATCCACTCATAGAATTTAAAAAATAAAATTTAAAATTAACCTCATAGATGGGAAAATAAATTAATTTTCCAATGAGGATGTTTTTTTATGTATAATAAATTTTAATATAAAAATATGTTTTATTTCTATTTCAATCATATAAAATAATTATATAATAATATAATTCAAAAAATTTGACTTTCTAAAAATTATTAATCAATATGGATCACTATAAATATTTTAAACAAAATAGTCAAATTTTAATAAAAAACATTAGTTTTCACTATTCACTGAAAAATTAATATTTTCAAATAATTCAAAAAAATCACTATAATATAATTTTTAAATACATATTAGAAAAAAGATATCAATTTTATGATAATAATTTTTATTGAAAATTTATAAATTTAATTTTATTGTTGTTTCAAATAAGCTAATACTAGGGACTTTAAAGAGAAAAGTGTCCATGAGACATATAAATCCATTGTGAAAAATTAAGTATATATATATAAATATATATTATATTTATAAAAAATTTTAAAAAATATTTAATAATGTGTTCATTTTAATTAATATCAACAAATATAATGGCTATGATATAATAGTATAGCTTAAATAATAGTATTGATGAAATATCATTTTTCATTAATACTCATCATTTCATGTAACAAAAGCTATCAAAAAAATTACCTTTATTTGAAAAGAATAAATTTTAAAAAAAAAATCCCCATCACTTTCTAAATCCCAAATAATGATTTTTTTCTTCAATATTCCTTCACATTAGTAAAAACAATTATGGTTAATTTTTAAATGTTACGCCCTCTAGTTTCCATATTAGTTCTTCAAATTGGGTGTTTCTCCACACAACATTGGCAAATTGAGTGTTTCATAGTAAATTTAATCTATGGTGAAAAATATTCACATGTTGTACCTTAAAAAATGATATTCCTCTAGTGTTAAAACTTATAATATTAGTACATGTGATTGTTCAGGAATATATGTTGTTAGGAGAGATACATGGAACCCATCATGGTCTTGACAGCAGTCAGGAGGAAGTTATAATAGATAATATATCATCCTAATATGATCAATAATTATAATGTAACCAATATGTCTAGCCATTGGTTTTCCATAATTTTAAAATATTATTACCATATTCCAAAGAGATATTTATAGAAACCCCTTTATCACTAATATAATGTCCCATATTACATGTAATATTAGCATTATTACTTTTCTATTGACTTGGATCCACCATTATGGATTCCAAAATCGCTATAACCTTCTCTTCCATCACTTCCACTAGTTGTGGTCCCAATTTCATTATAAATAAAAATAATAATACAATCATGTTTTGGTTCAGTAATTATTTTAATAGACTATTTAATAATAATAAATCTGAATGGTCGAGTGAATGATATTGTTGTAATACAACTCAACTGGAGGAAGGTGTTGATCCCAATAGAAATTTAAATCTATAGAAAACAGATATCAGGATATCCTCTATTGTTTAAATAGTTCATTGAGATTTATAGTTTCATTGAGGATGAAACACAGTGATGGTACAAAAATACGATTTAAGAACAAGATAACAGATTCAAATGAAATATTATGTAAAACTCAGATCAAGATCGATTACAACTAAATGTAGTACGTTATGAAACCTTTCCACATCATCATTACAAAATCTAGAAATGTGATATAGAGAGCAGTATTTTCGGAATGTGAAGATGTACCCTGAATTTTTAAGGTGGCGAGCGGTTACCCAAATAGAATTATTCCCTTTTGATGTTTTGCGAATTTTAATGACAAAATCCCTGGTGGTGATTTCCTATTTCTATTTTGGTATGTGTAATGGTCATAACATCCTTAGAGAATTTTGTCTCTCAACCAAAACATGCTAACATACCAAGGACTAAGATAGAAAATTTTCAATACCACTCTTCATGGAATCACACCATATATATTCTTTTAGATCTTTATACATCATTTTACTTCCTAGATGAATAGAAAATTAATAAATTTTTTCTTAATTTAATATATATATTATTATAATATTTTATGGACAGATTTCATTAATGGTTATTGTAATTTATTACCCCATCATGATTCAGGATAAGCAGTGGATCATTCTTTACAATCTTCAATTTCTATACATTATCCTTTTATGCTACTATAATATTCTCTTAGAAAATGTTTGAGAAATTATTTCACAAGTAGAATATATTCCAAATTTCAAATTTATTTCATGATCTATATATAGAAAATCCTAAAATATTTGATATTTTGAGATCATTATCATTCGTAATCTTGTATGATCCTATTGACTCAAGGAATATATCACCTTCTTCACATTACCATTGATGTAATGAATGAAGAAATCATAATATTTAATCATCTCCAATGATCATCTTTGGAGCATATTATTCTCATTAGCTGTGAATATGTACATTAATTTTTTTGATTACAATATATATATATTTTCTGATAATATATAATGCCTATATATATTTGATGAAAAAAATACCATTTCTAACTCTAAATAATGATTCATATAATTTATGTCATGAACAATCAGGTGTTGTGATACTAAATATATAACAATTTACATAAACATGAGAACATATCAAATTCTCTTATTTTATGAATCATTATATATTAAAAACCATTCTTCATTCTAGCATGATGTAATGATAATTTCATTAAATAATATTTTGTTTAGTTCCATGAAATATTCCCCACATTTATCTATCCAAAGGAAGATATCCTTTGTATGAGATTTAATTGTGACTGTATTAGATATTTAGGGTATATTCTAGACAATATTTTGATAATATTTATCCAAACCAATAAAAATAAGTGTCTCAATCATAAAGGTTTCTATGAAAAAATTTCCATTCGACTCCATCTTTTCGATCATAAGATATACCCTCTCATGAAAGTATATATCAAAAAATTTATTTTAAATTAAAATTTTCACAATTCAAAATTTTCATTTAATTCTTCCTTATTTCTTGTATTTAGTATATTTATCATGTAATAATTACGATTTTTCATACATATTAAAAAAATGATAATATTTTCATTATTGACTACCAAAAATTGATCTCCGCAATCTCTAGTGACTCTATTCATTAAATCCCTAATAATAGTGGGTTACTTTGTAAGATCAAATGGAATCAAATTATACACATATTGTTTATACCTTATTCATAATGTTTTCAGGGGTATATCCACCATCTTGAACCTCAATTGATGAAATCCAGATTGGTGGCCAATCATGGAATAATATAGTTCTCCACACAATTAATCAAATAAGTCTTCAATATTGGATAGTGGATACCAGTTAATGATGGTGATCTTTTATATATTTTAATAATCATTTTAGTGTCTCATATATCCGTATTTATTTTTTTAAAAAAAAAATTGTACAACCTAAGGTGACAGACATTATCAAATGAATCCATTATCAAGGTTCTAATAGAATTTATTCTTTAATTACCACAACTCAATTGTTTTAACTTGATAGGGATTCTATAAAATAGTTAAATAACCAGTAATGAGTTTCTTTGAGAACTAAATATAATGTCTTAGAGGTAGAATAAAAAAAAAATTCAAAAATAAATTAACAAACACCTGTATAGTTGGCATATCATTAATGTGGACTTCTATCCTACCATCAAAGATTATAATTCCTTTTTAATATATGTATAGACATATATAATTGGTGAAATTATAATGGATGATTATATTAGTCTTCTCTATAGTAGATAATCATAGGTTGGTTTTATGTATCAAAAATTACTTCCCCTTCTTGAAAATTTATGTGGGATTTATGTAAAGAAATTCAATCCATTCCAATGACAACATCAAATTCAACTAGAGGGACAATATCATGATTTTCAAGTATAACATTACCACGTTCTTTGAATGGAGAATATACATAGATTTGATATGTGATCCCTACATCATTTGGGTTTTTTTACTGAAACTTCCAAATCTAATAATGGAATATAGAAATTAACATTCCTTGATAATTTTCATTATATTGATGAATTTATATGACTAAAATAAAATAGGATACTCTGTTATTTTAGAATATCTATTAGAGCATTACCTTCATCATTTTATCTTCAATCATTTGCAAAACCTAAAATGTTTATCATTAATCATAGTGATAAATGATGAAAATATGATTTAGGATTCAACATTAGGATGTCATCTCAATAAATGTAACCTTATGTTCAAACAAGTTTATTCATGTACAACATCTATTCAAATCTATAAATATTTTTCATAAAGTGGATGTGAATTTCCAAAACATATCACCTGGGAGTTTTAAACCAGGTGGGTAGAAAAGACCATTTTCATGCACTAGGTGATGATCAAGTAGAATCCCAATACATCCTATTTGAAATTATTACCCCTTGGTACCTCTATACAAGAGTAACATCGACATGTTGTAATTAGAGAGAGATGAAATTTCATGGAAACTACAAATTAATTCTTACAACAAAGTTATACGACATTTTCTCATACATTGACTTATCCTTATACAAATCCTTATAGTTATATTTAAGGATATCACTAATGTTTTTTGTCCTAGTTTACAAATGAATAACAAAACCATGATGTTCTAAAACCTATAGTGACCTACACAACTCATATATATAAACATATATTTATTACATATTAATTTATTAATAGTTTTTACATTTTATAATGGTATTAATGATAATAAAATAGATCTAGTGGTATCGGAATATTGGGTACATAAGCAACTAGTTCATAGGTGAACAAATTCATCCCCCACTAAGTTATTCAATACAGTATCCCTTCCAATATGTACCATATATAATAATTTTCATCATAACAAAATATAAAAATAAAATAAATGGTGATTATAGATTCTAAATAGGGGTACACAAGGGAGATATCAAAATAATATGAGAATATGGTTATGAGAATGAGATACTGTCATTTATAATCCATACCTTCTATACCATAGATCATATTCTTGGGAAATTTTATAAATCATTATACTTTATAGTAAATAGTTAATAATGGGATTAAAACATTGATGCATGATAGAATCACATTTATGTAAGACATTTTTATTTGAATTCACAGAAGTATATAAAATCATTATAATTTTATTAAACGATCATTCCAAAAACAATAATTGTGGAAAGGGAACACTCTCCAAAACATCGTAGTATTCAAGGTTCACTCCCAAGACTATAATATTTTTTGAGGAACCTTACTGATCTTGGGCCACTCCACATTCAATTCCTATTTATCTCATGAAATATATTTCACCACCCAATAAAATATAGGGAGATATAGGTCTCACCCATCATATATTTTGAACATATTTATTTCATAAGATCAAAAAATATTTATTATATAATGACCCATGGATAAGAAATGGGTATCAAAATGTTTTTAATAGAATAATTCATATTAAGGAAATGGTCATCACCAAAATTTCATAATAGGTTAAACCTTATAATAGAAATTGGATTCAATAGAATATCATTAATTAATCATAGAACAACTGATTGAAAATCAATGGGTTTCATAAACATGACATTATCGTGATTATAAACCATCCCTATAAATAACAATCATGGTATCCTTGGATAATATCAGCAATAAATAATATGTAATAACAAAGGATGTAATTTTATATGGAAAATGAATTTAAATGATCATTTGGATCATTTCGTGAGGAAAATAACCATTTCACTAAAAAATATATCCATTTTTTAAATTATATCATTCCAAAAAGTTATGATATTATTTTTCATGGAAATAATATTCAAATCTTATAAAAGAATAATTAAAACATTATATGGTCATTACTATTTAAAATACATTTAATGTCATGATCTTTTAAAAATTCTTCCTTGTACAATCATGATAAACAGTAAAAAAGTACGATGTTCAAAAAAAATGAAAATTCATTTTATCAAATTTTTAGAAAATGTTTTATGTGGATAAAATTTTATTTAATAATTCATTGGTGATAATTATTAAATTTTAATATAATATTTTTATAAAATATATATATTGAAAAAATATATGTTCAACCAAAGAGAAATATAATGTCTTTTTTAGATAAAAACATCCTTCCAGAATATTGTGTACATAAATAGAGAAAAATTCCTGATGAAATTTTATAATTGGGAAATAACCATATGATATAGTTTTTTTTTGTTTTTTAGAGGTATATAATAACATCTATTCCTTGTACGAATAATCTTAAACTGTCCCAAAAAAATGATATTGTAACATAAAGACATTACCACATAACTATATTTTGAATAATAAACCCCATGAAATAAAATAAATGATATTTTCATGTATATCCATGAAATTTCATGATTTTAATGATAAAATTCATTCATGGTTAGTATATATTCAACAAAAAACATATATGTTGTGTATATTGCAATTGTCCAATAGAAATAAAAGTGAGATGAAAATCCCTTATATTAAGTCTCATCTTATTTTCTACATGTTTATCCCTCATGTATAATAAATATATGGTTATTATAAATCAATTAATTAAAAAATATATATATATATATATAATACCATACTTATTTAATTATTTCCATTAATTTCCCATTTATTTAAAACATGTTGTTACAATTATTTTTTGGGTAAAAATAGATTTTGACATGTGTGTTTTGATTTCGTATTTTTGATCCAATTGTCTTGATAATTGCAACATTATCTAAATAATTATAAACCTAATATTAATATAATATGTATTAATTAGATATTTATCTACAGTAATCAATAATATTTAGATATAGATAACTAATATTATTGTTTATGGAGAGAGTAGTCCATACGTAAGCAAGAACATTGATTTATTTTTTGTGATTTAAGGATTAAAATGAATGTAAATGATATATATCCTATAGAGGTCACTATTATTTCATATATTTCGTATAATTTCATATAATATATAATTATTACCTTCCATGTAAATCATTCAGGTAAAAAAAATCACATCTCCTCTAGAGGTGGTTTTCTGTCGTACACATGAGCATGGCTATCATATTCCCAAGGAATGGAATCGAACGTAGGATGATATAAGTGATATCATTATTAAATAATTATAATTATATCAAAAATATCATAATAATATTTTATTCCATCATTATATACATATTTGAGATGTGGTGATATAAACATAAATACATTGGTTCGCAAAGCGGTATTCTTCCACAAACAAAGTTGACGGTTTAATTTCCCATTTAATGGTGTAGGAGGAACATATAAGTTATTACATTAATATAATAAAATATTTATATATTAGATATTTTCTGTTATTATTTCATAATTTTATATTACTTTTTATAGTATTTGGATGAAAAGAATAGAAATTCAATTTTTTTAATTTTACCCTTTCCTCGGAAGACCTCTTTAGGTTCATAGGTAAATCATTCATAGAAGGGTTAAATAATAAATTTAATTCCTCCTTTATTTTTTTATTATTTAAGGATGTTTTTTTATTCTCGAATGAGCCTAAGGTTTATTTATGAGTATATATGTTATAAGAAAGGTTCCCTTTTATATTTGGGGGAGAGGACCAAATTAGAATTAATGAAGATAAAAATGTCTATCCACATTTAATCCTTCAATAAAGATAGAAAAAAACTCATTATCAATAATAATATTATATATGTTCAAAATATATATAGTTAATTGAATTTATATTTATTTTCAGGTTATTTTACCCCAATCTTTCTTGTTTAAATCATGGTAAACTCATTTTGAACATAATCATAGAAATTAATTATTACTGTTAAAACTATTTATTTTGGTCGAATGTTATGTTTACTAAATTATTTAATATTACTTATTATGATTCTTAAAATAGATTAAATTTTCACAAATTGATTTCATAGAATTGTAAAATTTAAATTTAATATTAAAACCAAATATTTGATTAAATAAGTTTTTCCAAAGAGAAACTTTTTATAAGCATATAATGTCTCAATTAAAAATTCAACATTTATATCATTAAATTGAACAAAATTAGTTCAATAATAACATTAAAAAACTAATTTTTATTTTAATACATTTCTAAACAACATGGATATTTTTAAAATCTTTATATAAAAATTAGGTTTTTAATAATAATTTTTATTTACATTATTCACTAAAAAATTTATATTTTTAGAAAATTATCAAATATTCACTCCCATAAAATTAGAAATTTGTTATTCAAAAATTGAATTAAAAATTTTAAAATATATTATATATAAAGATAGAATATTAATTTTATTATTTTTTAATAAAGTCCATTCAAATAAATTTTTGAGAAAAAATAATTTGGAAACATTTAATAACATTATTAAACATTATGTTTTCCTTATATATATATATTTTATTATATAAAAACTATATATATAAATTTAGAAACTTATTAATTACTATTTATACTTCCAAATTTATTCTCTATCTTATAATGTTATGGTTTGAAATATTATATTAATATTATAACATTGTTCATTATAACTCAGTGTTTCCTATAACCCAAGCTATTGAATATATTATTGTTTATGAATAATATATATATATAATAAAAAAATGGTTTATGACTAATAATGATTATAAATTTATTATAATCATATGTTAAATTATGAAAATTTATTTTTAACACATATGTTTACTCTTATAGAGTATCTAAGCTCTCCTAATTCTTATGTTTTTATTTCCCCAGGTTATACTGAAATCAAAAATATGAAATATATAGAATAGTTTTTTATGTAGAAAATTCGTGGGATATGTTGAATAATCAATAGGTATTGATTTTTTCTAAATCTTTTGGAAACATTTAAATTAATATAAATATCATGAGTTTGGTTGGTAAATTTTTTATCCATATTATATAAACCTAAAAAATGAAAAGGTCTTGGAAATGTACTGTAAATATGTTTTTGAGTTATATGGATTACAATTAAACATCTTAGAGATGTTAAATACCAAAAAAAATCTTATTGAATAATACTAGGATACCCTCATCCCATCTCACACATATTTTTTCACTTTTTAACTCATATAGGATTCCCCCTTAACATCAAATCCATTAAGTGATATTAATTAACCAAAGTGTTATAGAGCACTGATAATAACCTAAGGAGGCCCAATGACACCCTTCATATTTCACTAGAAACTCATGTCATTAATATGTTATACACATTAGAAACAACATTTAATGAAAAAAGAAATCATGTATAAGAAATAATATGAATTTATATTATAGTGACCACCAACATCCATATAGGAGTTACCACCCAATCCATACACTACACTCCCTAAACCAATCCCATCCAAGACTCTTAAAAGATCATAAAACCATAAATAATCATATATCAATCCATTCAATATATATAATTAATTATAAATATTTATAATTCATCATTAATATTAATCCATCAAGGTATAACTACTAACAAAACATTTGGAATCTCTAAATATTTGAAACCAAATGGATCCTCATTTATTCCACCAATCAGGATATACTCTAGAAACCAATAATGAAATCATCATCACTCTCACCTGATTCAATATATATATATATGGTATTTTTATTTAATCCCAATTCAAAATCACACATCTCAACTATTATTGAATAGAAACTGGAAAAGGAAAGTAATGGAGGTTGTGTCATTTCAATGACCAATCATTTTATCAATTTATTACACTTTAAATATGTATTTAATTTTATATTATTATATAAAAAAACCATACACTAATATTAAAAAAAATATTTTTATTAAAATTGATATTTATTATTTTATCAGAGTAATTTGAATTAGTGAGTACAAACAATAATAACCGAATACTATATAACAGTCCATTTTAAAACAAATGTAATAAGTGCATCTAAGAAGATGATTTAATAATTTTTTATGGTAATGGGGTATTTTTTAAAAAAATAAATTTTTATATTTTATATTTTTTAATATTTATTATTAGCACTAACTTGAGTAGAATAATTAATAAATATTTTTTTTTGTAAAAAATAGTTTCCCACAATATTTGATGACTTTATGTAAAAGTTAATTTTTTAAAATTTAAAATGATAATTTTAAGAAGAAAAATTCAGTTTTAAAATATTATAACAATATTAATTTATAAATCATAATGTGATATTTTTCGAAAAAGATAATTTTATATATGAATACTAAAATATATCGTTTTCATAAAAAAATTGTGGTTTTTATGAAATTATATCATTTTATGAATTAATTGAAAATTAAGAAATATTTTTCTAAGAAGAAATACATACATGATAAGTTAATTTTTAATTTATAAAATGTTTTTAAATTTTAAAAATTTATATATTATATTTCAAAATATAGGAAATATTTTACCAAAAACTATTATTATTACGTTATACATTTTAAATTTTAAAATATTCATTATGACATTTATAATATTTATATAATAATATTTATTTAAACATTTCAATAAATATTTCTTCATTATTTAATTGGATGATTTTATTTTCAATCATAAATGATAACATACATGTGGAAAACTAGTGATATTGTTAAAAATAAAAAATGGTAAAATTGTTTTAACCACAACAGAGAGACCAAAAACATAATTAATAATGTGCGGTCATTGGTTTATATGGCCATAATCAACAATATAACTAATATAAATCATTATTTTCTTATTTAATAATGTAATAACCTTTGGAATGACATCAAATTATTTAATAAAATGAAATATTTTCAAACTTTTCATCTATTTTCACTTATAACAGTGTAACACTACTCCACAATTTCCTCAACATGATTATCCATATAGTTTGACAAAAAAATCTACCAAAACCACTAATATACATTATTATAAAACATTTATATGTTCTTTTATTCACAAAAGATAGCCACTTAACATATTAATCCTCTTTCCAAAGGATACAATTCACAAAGTGAGGTGTAAATTTCTAGGAACTCATTTTTTTTATTTGAATTTCACCATGTTCACATGTTGTTTCTAAAATTTCTAGAAAAAATAAAATGTTATTACCAATATCAATATTATTCTATTATTTTAAAATATTCATGCTAAAATCATTAACCACTTTTCCTTTTCCCATTATGATAATAAAAATCATGAATCTTGTGTACATGAAGAATACAACCTCAAGGGATACATAAGATTTATTTTACTTCTCCACCAACCATAGATATTATAAAATAAGAATTTATTAAAAATTATATATATATATATATAACATATTCATTTTTATAATTTTTAACATTGTTAGTGATTTTCCCACATTAAAAAAATAAAATCATCAGCAATGTGTATATGCAGACTATCGCCTCTTCGAAAAGATACACGCTGTTTTCACATCCACCTTCAGGTATGGTCTTTGTTTTTATTTTATGAGTATATATGATATATATATACATCATATATATATATATATATATATATCATGAATATTGTTTTTTTGTTTACATTAAATAATGTAATAAACATTGTAAGTAAATCTGTCAATATCATTGAATAACCCAAAACAAGTTCCTAACTATTTCTATTTATAAAAAATGTGAAAAATATGATTACATTAAATTATAAAAAATTTGTATATTTTAAGTCATAAATCGATATATATTTTTGTTAACCAAATTACAATTATAATACCTCCAAAAAATCAATATTTGTGAATTAGAATACATAAAATAGATTTTAATATTATAATGCATGAAATGAATTTTTATTGTTGATGTATATACATATAATTTTATATGAATAAGGGTTAGAAATACAAAATTATGATTTTCATATATATGATGTAGGATGATAAATGAATTTTTTAAAATCAAGTGTAATTTTATAGGATATGGTAACTCAAAATCATTCCATCTAGTTGTAAAATTTTATATTGAACCATGTTTTTCTATGATGTTCCATTTTGAATGATGTTCCCTTTTTAGTGTAGTAGAAACTTCTATTTTGTCAAAATAAATTTTAATTAATGGTTCTATTTTGAATTTTCAAAAATATAGAGATAATTTTAAAATATAATCGTAAATGTTAATTTTATAATGTTTACTACATTTGTTTCTTAAAACCCCTTTTCTTGATTTGGTTATCATTACCCTCTAATGATCGATCAAAAATGGATTTATATATCTTGATTCCCCAAATCTTTTATGCCTTAATTTAATTATTTTGAGTGATCATTTTTTCAATAACAATCAATTCAATTTTTCATGTTATTTTATACCATTTAGACGTATTATGTGGCCCACGTTATTATGATATTTAGTTTATGATTTGAATAGTTAATGATTTATATGTGGAAAACATATGAATTAATGAATTATTTATGGGGTCTCATATCACACTTAAATTCATTGGTTAAAAGATTTAATCTCAAAAGAAATGTACTTTGGAGGACATTACAGCTGCTCATAATAATATGAACTAATGGTGTGTGTCATTAAAGTAATAGTTCACTAGGATAATGTTTTTACCATATTTAAGGGATTTTTTTCATAATGAACATATTCTTTTTTGATTCAACGAATATGATAAATTATTCTAATCCATGTTATAACTATTAGGCTTATATGTTTATATTTTTTGTCTTTATTTTAATATTCCATGTACATGGAAGCCCATTTATTACTTTTGATTTCCATTTATAATGTTAGAATATATAACATAAACTCACAGATTTCACATATTCTAATGAACTTGTCCTTGTTGTAATTATTGGTCATATCATTCTGATCATTTAATACCTCCCATTATTTTGTTTTGATTCCCTAGGGTTCTAAAATTACTCTAACTAATGTGATGTCTTTGACATTGTATACTATATTTAATTGAAAGAGAAATGATCATGAGTTTTTGTAAAATAATCTTATTATGTGGCTAATCTCCAAAAAAATAATACTCTAAGATTTCAGGATATTGTTATTCGAATGTAATTATTAAATTAGATAAATGAGGTAAAATAATGGAATGTTTATAGTGGTTCATTAAAGTTGGTATCAAAGTGATATATTTGATATTTTTCATAGAATATATTAGTATTCACTATAAATAGGGATATAAAACCATAGTAAAAAATATATTGGGGACTATATATACATGAATATATCTAAATGTCTTTTTAATTCCTTGGTTATGTGGTTATCCTAGAAATTTTAACTGGTATGGATACTACATGTGGATACCAACTCTTGTGTGTATGTACCTAGGTATAGTAAACCTAAAACTAGTGTGTTGAGAATTATATAAATTGTCACTGAGTGCACAAAAAAGTTCCTAACTATAAACAATGTTTGAAACTCTCTAGATTTATTCAATTATATATCATCTATTCATTATGAAGTATTTGGAAGTGAAGGTTTATATGTTTTCTTTGAGGGATTAGGATGATATGTATAAAATAACCCAAATTAATGAAACCATGGATAAACATAGATTGATAAAGGTTGAACAAAAGGAATTATAATCGAATTCAATGATATAAAAGGTTTTTTTATGTATGAATCCCTTTTATATTTTTCATTTTGGTAATTCACGTATGATGTAAAATTTTATCACACATGTTAACCACGCTTGGTTTTAGAGATAGATGAAATAAGAGAGAAGTGAGTAAACAAGGGGTTTATCACTATCTCTATGATCATCCCATTAGAATGGGAGAAAATAAGTGTTAAATCAATTGATCATTCAAAATAAAATATCATGAAGTATGATAAAAAATATGTCCATATTTGAAATCCCATGTTCACTAAATAAAAGAAGGAGTTAGATTCATAAAAATTCACATAAGGAATATGATGATAGAAGGAAAATTAAACCATGTATATGCCTATAATTTTAGAGGAATCACTATGAGAATGTACTATGAGGGTCATTAAGATTTTTAAAATGTGGTAAAGTTGTCCAATAAGCTCCAAAATTTTAGAAAGAAGAAAATAATTATATTCCCCATTCTAGATCAATGATTCAATGAGAGGATGTTGGGTGAATTAGTGATACATGTTATTTTATGATTCCTTTATTATGAAACAAAAATTTATAATATTAATGCATTATTAATTTTATGAAAAAATACCCCACACATCCATATTTACACATCTTTTTTGATATTTTCTACTCAATAAGATATTCTACATCCTTTTCGTGGTTTCGAAACAATCTTATACCACAAATTCCAACAAAAATACTTTAATGGGATACAAAAATTTGTATATACCCTTATAATTGTGTAGAATAATTTTCAATATAATAGTGCATGTTATTCTTATAAATGAAATGATTAAATGAATGATTATGTAAAAATAAATGAATCCTTCACTACATAGTTATAAACCGGGTACTATGATGCCTTTTCAACTTTAAATTTTGTTAACCTTCCAAAACATTCTTCACATTTCTATCTAGAATCAGGTATGAACATATCTAGAAATCATAATTACACTTAGAAATTTTTCTAGTCTAATTCTTCAATCCTATTACCCATCCCATAAAAAATAGAGTTCTATAATTCTACTAAACAATTCTAAACTAAAACTTGATTAGTCTGTGAATCACTGTTTTATTTACTGGTTTGATGTCCTAGTTTGATATGATAACAAATTAATATGATCAAACTTATTATTCTTTTATATAGTGAATTTACATAGGAATTCCTTATCCTGATATTCTATCAAAAAAAATTTAGAACCTCTCCCTCTTCATTAGTATGTGAATAGTTTTATAATACTTCAAAATGTACAATGTTGTCTCTTCCTTTTATAGGTTCTTCGAAAGTAGTTTATCTGAGAATCTTAAAAAATTTCCCATGTTACAAAATTTCTCGAAACATTAATTTCTCATTCATCTCAACTACATCTTTGAATTCTTTAGTATCTCTCAACACATCTTGATTAGTCTCAGAACTTCTCAAATCATTTCAAAGCATTATAATTCTTTAGAATTTACAACCATTCTTCATTATTACTCAAATTTCCATTGTGATTTATTTTTTACAATTAAGATATATTTAAATATTATTTACATAAAACACATTACAATACATTAGAACTGAAGGCCCCTCAATATGTTAACTACTTGTAAACATTGAAATAATTTTACCATAAACATAGTCCCAACTTCAAAATAATTTATCACTTACTTAGTAAAACAACACCTCCAGATTCAAACTCCGTTGGAAATACATTTTCAATATTTCCCATTTTCTTCTTTTTCCTTACACTAGTTATCATATGTATGATGATTTTATAGATATTAGACTGAATCTGAAGGATTTATCTTTGTCTCACTCTAATGGATTGTTGTCAACATCAGTTTGATGAGTCAACTCTGCATATTGTTTGATGACTCTTGGACAATTTATATAAACAAACAATTTCTATTATTTATTTATTAACCAACTTGTTAAATAAATTTTACTTCTTTTCCTCTTGAACTAATTTTTGAAAACCAACATATGTTTTATGAAAAAAAAATAAACGTTGTTCATATCCAACCATTAGATGGATCTTTGACTTTTATACACATATTTTTTCTAACATACTCTACATTATTATCTATGTCAACAATCATTCCTACCTTTTATAGGGTGGGGTCATAAGTCATTCAATTGATCAGTACCAATAGAAACTTCTTAACTTTTTTCATTGTGGGAAGAACTAACTTCTAGCATTCACGAACTTCTTTACATGATGTTTTGTATCATGGGGCATATTTCTATAACTGAAAACCATCAACATCATCTTGTCATGTTATAAAAAAACCCATCTTCCTAAAATTATACGTTTGGAGATCTCACATAGATAAATTGAGACAATAGAAAATCGAATTTATTTTTTCACATACTCCTTGTAATCATGAAATCTCTTGACTAAAAAAATTTCATGATCACAAAATCATCATCAAACATTACTTAGATAGTTGTATAATTTTACTTCTTCTAAAACAAGCTTCATTCCAATTAAAACTCAAACTGATTGGCAGAACATGTTCCCCACCATTATATAATAAGACATTCATCAATAGTTTCCCTAATATCGTAGATTTTTGTGAAGTCCAAGATCATCAAGGAATTTTTTGAATTAGTATTTGGAATTTTTTACTCCAATTAAATTTCACATTACACTGAAAACATTATTTTCAGACCTAAGGTGAGTCTGATCATAGTTTTCTCTCAGAAAACATCATCACCAAATGATTGAAATTATTAAACATTTGGAATATGATCTTCTAATTAATATGAATCCATTCTTCAATTCCACTCAATAATCAAAACAAGCAATGTGAATTTTCTATTCTTAACAAACAATTCAATTATTAAAAAAAATACATTTCAGCTTCAAAAAACCAATTTCTTCCATCATTGTCCAGAAAATATCCCCATTTTTTGTCACCATGTTTCCTAAATAAGAAATACATAGTATCCTCAATCTATGGATTACTTATCATTGAATTATATACATATATGAGCCAAGTCATTATAGGAATCAAGAATCATTGAAAGAAAACCCATGATATCTAAATGTAGTGACTCATGAAATATCTTCACCATTTATTCACATCATTCTTAACATCATATACATAAATATAATAATAATATTTCTTACAACCACTATAATAAACTATTATAATATTTAACACACGTGAATTATGATAACATAGCTTTAACACATTCCTCCTACATACATGCCTCTTTAAAAGGATTAACACATATTAATGGATAGATTTATTAAAAACCTCTCCCCCTTCACAACACTATACAAAGAAATGATGAGAGAGGGTACAAAGTAACATAACTTATCCTTAATGAGAAAGAGGTTGGACATTTATGTCCAACCGAGGTTTTGAAAAATGATTTTGCCAGAAATAGTTTTGTGAAAATTTCAGCAACTTGATCCGATGTAGGAACATACTACATATTGAAACCATATTTCACTATATAATATTTGATAAAATTATATTTTATATCAATATTTTATTAATTATAATGTTATAATAGGATGACTATATATTTTATTACACCTTATTTATCACTACCCAAGAGAATAATTAACTTCACCTAATCATGTAATTCTTCTAATTTAGTCTTCATCCATATAAGATCCATGGTAGCATGGGTGTAAGAAACATAATCGGAATTATCAAATATAATAGTTACTGAATTTTATTTCCTTGTATCCCAACAAACACAACATTTAACTAGAAGGTAAATGACATTGGATGTGGATCTCATATCATCAACATTTCCATCCTAATTAGTATTTGAGTACCCAAACATGTCAATAATTTCTGAGCAATCTTACCTTGTTCCAATATCTCTTTTTCCTTTGACATATCTATAAATTCAATTCTAGAAAACACATGTGATTATTTGGATCACTCAGAAATAATTTCATATAATGTAATAGTGAAAACAATATATGGTCTTGAAGCATCCAAATACAAAAAAAACATTCAATCAGCTTCTGAAACTCTTTAAAGTCAACTTTCATTCCTTCTCCATCTATAGTGAAATTGGTTACCACTGAAATTGATGTGGAGACATGTTTATAATTTTCCAGATAAAACATCTTAAAATGTTATTTAGTGTTCATTAGTTGTGAAAAAATATATGTTTCCACTTATGAGAGATTTTTAACACAATAAATGTTTTCATTTCACCCATCATGGAAATATTGAACATCTTTTAATCTATTAATAAAATAATTCACAAGTACTTTCATCATTTTAAGAAACATAATTTCATCAAAATAAATAATTACAATGAGCGAAAATCCCTTAATCTCTATGATGTAATGATTACTATAAAGCATTCATTTATTAAAATACAAATTTCTTAATCACGTATACAATTTGTAATACCAAGCCCATGGAGCTTGTTTTATCCCATTAATTAATTTCTTCAATTTACACACATAATGTACATATTTCCCAATGACAAATCCAATTGGTTATTTAATATAAAAATCATTATCAAGATCAAAATTTAAAAATACGATTTTCAAATCCATTTGAAACATTTTGAATCAAATTTTTGATGAAATATAAAAAAAGATTCTAAATGTATTTAACATTTCCACTAGAGATAATTTTGTTTAAATATCATTTCCGTCAATCAGTGAGTATCCTTTGCACTCAAAAAATTATTTTATTCTTATCACATCACCATTTTTATCATGACCCATCACTCAGGGCCCGTTCGGTGCCTTCCCCATTCCCCCTTCCATAGGCCAGGTGCTGGAGACTTGCACTATGAAGTCATGTTCCTATAAGTTATAGATTTTACTTTAAACAAATACACATACACATCCCATACTGCCGAAAGTAAGCTGAAACTATAACCAACAAAAAGTACATATAAAATATAAAGAATAACATTCTGGAATACAAGCTCAAATGAAAAGAATGTATAGAAAAGGAAGTGAAATATTTGGAGGTCATCCATCAAGGATCCTTCCTGAATGGTTGGTATAACTCACCATTAATTTTACAAGTTGCATAGCAGGACTATCTATACATTTCCGAGAATCATCTATCCATGGATACAAAAGTCCTAATAAATGTTTTCCATCATCTATACGAGACAAAAAATGTTTTCGCAAATCTTGTGCAGGGGTGAGTATAACAATACAGAGTAGGGACCCCAAGACCCCTGAAGGTATATCAGCAATCCACAAAAAAATACAAAAAATCAAGATCTCAATGTAAATCACAAAGAAAAAGATTGATGACACTAGGTATAACATGTGTACAGAAGTAAAAATGATTAGTCATAATGTTAGATCATCTTATTTTTTGAGAGTATCTCCTGCTGATCCAAGAAGGGACTTTCTTTAGTTGATCCACAAAGTCTCTCTCAACTACTGATCCCTGGCAGGACGCTCTAGGGAAGATCAATTATGGGTCATGCTACTTATGATCCGAGAATTGTCACTCTCATGCTGATCTACAGAGGGTCTCTCTCATGATTATCCATAGAGGAATGATCTAATACTGATCCATGATTTTTGATCGATAAACGGTCACTCTATTTATGATCCAAATAGGGTTCCTCTATTTATTATCAACTAATGGTCACTCTGTTGTTGATCCATGAAGGGTTTCTCTTCATTATTCACATCATTGCTAACCACAATATTACTGCACTTAGAAGGTTGATTATTGGGAGGATCTTCTCATCAAGCCACCCATTTTACCTAATCCTACATGAAATCCCACATAGTGTATCCTAATGTAACATCTGGTCATATGTGTCACAACACAATAGATAGCGCATCGAACAGACGCCTCGTCTATATGATATGTCCCTTTTTGTTAAATGGGTCTGGTAAGATTCAGGTCAAATTTGACCTAGCCATATTCCTATCTTCTCCATAACTGATGTAGAGTATCTCAATTTGGTTGTCTTATCATAGGGATCCCAACACCATAGATGGTGCATCGATTGATCACATGGTCTGAATGATACAACCCTTTCTGTCTATAGTGTTCGGTCGCATCTCCGCACAGTCTGACTTTGTCAAATTGACTAGAGTATTACAAAAGGACTAACTCATCACATGGGTCCAATTGCATCTAATGTCACAAAATTCAGATGTATGGTTTGAGTTATATATTTGTTTTTCAAATAGGGGCTGATACCATCTGGGCCATGTCTGACTAGTTCAGACCAACCCAACCAACCTGTCACGGGGTCCCGTGTTACCCAATCTGTCTACATATCCCATTTGAAATCACTAATCATGGCCTATGTTGGCCATGTTTCTAGTCCACCAAGTTAACCAATGGCCCGGTTATATCTGGCCCGATATACACTAGTGGGCCAATCTCTTTTCTCAGCCCGAGCCACATACTTGCCCCGTTTTAAGCCACCAAATTGGTTTGCTAAAATTTACTGCATCAAGGAACTAACTGGGCCTCTCTGGTGGTCCTATCCAAATGGACCAATCAGGTCCAGTGGGCCATCCTGGATTGGCCTAGAATTGGATAGCCGGTCTGGTTTTCCCGAATCGATTGGACAGGTCCAACCAGGGGCACATGCAGTTCGTCAACCCGACCCCCCCCCCCCCCCCCCCCCCCCGCACCATGTTGTTCAATGCGGCCCAAAGTTGTGGGACACATCCTCTACCACGCGGCACCATGTGTCGCCATGTCACCAGTGCACCGGTGCATGCCGGGCATGCCTCCACCACCTGCCGCTATCCCATGCCGGTGGCCCCCTTTTGATATGTCATCACCCACTCCAGCTATTCCCTCCACGGTGAGCTGGTGTGGCACATAGGCATAGACATTCTGATACAGATAGGAATTTTTTAGAGGTTCATTTTCAAATATGAATACGCCCTTGAGTATCTCCGGTCTCAACCATTACTGCACCAGCCTCTATACCACTATCTCTTCGATTCCGAAAATTGGTCAAAAAGAACAAAAACATCGGCTAAACTGGGATCTGTTCCTTGTTCGGTTGGCCTAATCCCTCCTCATTAGTTATTATAAACTTGTTTCAAGCGAGGTTCAAGAATACTAATGCAGATTCAAAATCATGTATCTCCCTGAAATATCAAAACCTGATCTCTTAATAATGACTATACCACAGGTCAACCTATTGGTGGTTTGATCTGCCTTCGTCATTGGAAAGAAGAATGTTGAAGGGTCACCAGATATAAGGCAATCAATAATCACTACATAGATTTAGGATCTATCGTTGATGAATGAGGGTGATCTGAGTCTTCATCAATCTATGATCCACTGTCATTATCCACTGTTCATCGATCCTTTTTCAACTAGAATTGACCATCTATCATCAATTCTTGTATTTGATATCATTATCCAAAATTTTTCATTTGTAATCATTATTATAGAGAGAGATATATATTCTCATCGCCATAGGTATTCCCTGGGTTTTTTTTCAACCATGGATCTCTGATTAATCTGAGTTGGGAGATGCATTTCTTATCGCCATGCTAATCCATTAATGAGATTAATTAATGAGTAAGTGTTTCCTCATAACTACTCTATAGTGCTTACTGGTCACTATTTCCTAGAGAACAAATTTCAAATAGAAAAAAATACTAAATTATTTTATGTTTCTTTTATTATTTTCTTAAAAAATTCTGAAATTTATCTTTTTTGGCCGAACCATGCTTGTCGAGGTTAATCCATTCCTAGGAAAATATCAGCATTTGGAATTCAACAGTGCCCTTATATTTTTGTTCGGGGAACTGGTTCAAAAGATATAAAACCCTACTCACACCTTTAATAAACGTACATTAAATAATGTTTAGAAATATTTTCTGGTCTCGACAAGTCTAAGAATAACATTCTATCTCAAAACCTGGTTCATGATTAATCCTAATCAATCACAAAAATTTTACATGGAGTTTTATGGGGTTTTATATTATCTTCACCTTATGGATTGACATCCCTGAAATACAAATAAGTGATAATAAAAAATAAAGGTTTATTGTGCACGAAACTGAGCCCCTCCCTCCCACGTACACTCTGGGAGATTCTGGTGGCACCAATGAACACACACTAGAGTAATCGACCATCCATAAAGAATCCTCTCATGTTGACCCTCTATCGTCACCGGGTACTCCTAGGAAGTCACCTTCTCATCAGCTCCAGCTCTCTATGGTTGATAATGTGACTACGGTCATGCATGTATCTCCCCAGTTGGTATGCGTGGAAGACGTTGTGACCCTCCTCCAACTATGGAGGTAGAGCTAAGAAGTACGCAACCTCTCTTACTATACACAAGATTATGAAAGGTTTTACGATCATTGGAGACAACTTGTCACCTCATCCAAATCACTACATCCCATTTCAGGGAGAGTCCTACTGGAACACGTGATCCCAATCCCCAAACTCCAAGGGAGTTTGTCACCTATAATCATAAGTATTATCTCATCTCTGTGCATTCTTCATCCACTCTCATATGACCTACACCTTCTTAGTTGTATCATTTACCATATCTAGACCCACGAGTAATGACTCCCCTGGGTCTATCTAGCATAACAGTGATTGGTATGGTCATCTAAAAAGTGCCACAAACAGCACCATACCGATGGTGGAGTGGTTCTTTTGTTGTACGAAAACTCCACCAATGGTTGCTGGTCCTCCCAACTGTGACCAAAATCCCAGATACAAGCACAAATCATGGCATCCTAGTTCTTAATGGTCCACTCATTCTAACCATCTGTTTCTGGGTGAAAATTTGTGCTTAGTGCAGCGACATCCCAAAGGCCTCATACAAGACCTTTTCATAATTTGGATTCCAAGCATTCATAATGATCTAATACTATCATATATGGGACTCCATGGAGTCGAACAATCTCATGAATGTAGTGGCTTCCCTAATGATCTTCTGAACCATAGATCTAGAAGGGTAGGATGTGGGCTATCATGGTGAGTCGGTCGATGATCACCAAGAGAGTATTGTGCATCATAGGCGTACGTGGTAATCCCATCATGAAGTCCATCGATACCCCCACTATACTTCGAATCAGGTAGCTCGAGGTGTTGTGTCAAACCTAATGGAACCTAGTGCTCGGCCTTCACTTGTTGACATGTGAGTCATCTCAAGACCAAATCTTCCACTGCCTTATTCATCCCCAGTTACTAGTGCTAATTTAATAGGTCCTATTACATCTTTTCCACTACTGTATGTACCACCAAAAAGGATATATGCAACTCCCTCATCACCTCCTACCACAACATCACTTGTACCACAATGAACCTTCTACAAAAGGTCAATGTTCCCACGCCATTTGAATATCCATCAGAAGCATGACCCATAGATATCTGAGCATGTGTTGTTTCGAAACTGGAATATCTGGGTTGGGCCTCACTGACTCAATATTTTAATGGAGGAGAGACTACCACCTACTGAAGAATAGTTTTCTCCTCATTACCCACAAATTATATTATGAGTGAGGCCAATGGCCTTAATGCCTCATTCAGTGAAATCAATCTCCTGCTGAGAGCATCAGCCACAATGTTCCACTTCCCATTAGTATAAACTATCATAAAGTCGTAGTCCTTGAGGAACTCTATATATCAACGGTCTCTCATATTTAGATCATTCTGAGAAAAGATATTCTTTTGAATATTGTAGTCTTAGTATACTATGTAATGCTCCCACGTCAAGTAATGTCTCCACATATTAATTGAGAAGACTACCACTGTCAACTCAAGTTCATGAGTCAGATCATTCAAATCATGCATTCCCAACTATAATAATCCAAAAAATCGCATTCATGTACCTTCATCAGGACACAACATAGCCTTGTTCCTGATGTATCACAGAACACCTCATATTCGGCGCCCTCCACTGGTAGCGACAAGATTGGAGCAGTCATCATGATCCACCTCAACTGCTAAAATCTCTGATGGTATCATTCTGTCAAAACAATTAGTTTTCTCTACTTTTTTAATGTTGTCCTGGGAGATTCTATTATAGAGATGTTGGGTACAAACCTTTGATTTCACTCATCAATCCCCTGGGATATCTAAACCTCAGTAACAATCTTGGGTGGCTCTGGAGCGAGCATCACCTCAATATTTTCTAGATCTGCTAGAACTCCAACCGCTGAGATGACGTGTCCAAAGAAATGGATGTTTCTTACCCAGAAATCACACTTCAAGAAAATTTCGTAAATATATTTATCCCAAAGACTATCTAGATGAATTCTCTAATGCATCGCATGCTCCTACTCAGATGCAGAATATACTAAGATTTCATCAATGAAGACCACTAAAAACTGGTTTTAGTACTGCAGGAATATCCTATTCATGAGCACATGAACACTGTGGGGGAATTATTCATGCCAAACAACATAACTATGTTTTCCATAGATTCATTTCCAACTGCAAGAAACCATAGGCTCTTCTCGTCAACCGCACTGATGGTCATGCTCTCCCATTATAGAGTGATCAGCAACTCCATCTTATGTGAAAGTCCATCCTATGCTTCTTCATTTTCATTCTCACTGAAAAATTAAAATTGGATCACATCACTTTGGAAACATGGAACTTTGTGCCTAATAGAGTCAATCTGAACATGAATCGTGGTAGTCCATACCCACAATGACATCATAAGGCTTCGACACTACTATTAGGAGATCCCCTCCAAAGCTCTCTCCTCTAAAAGTAAGCTCAAAATTTCAACACTAGTGGGTGATTGTCGAATCCCCACTCATGGGAGTCTCTAATCATATGGAACATTCCAACAACATGATCAGAATATATGAGCTCCGAACAAGGTCTGAGGCCAAAAAAGAGGTATTCTCACCTATGTCTATAAGAGATTCTGCTAAGATGGAGTAAAAAATATCACACCTTTAATAATCTCTATAGCACCATGATATTGTTCCACCATACCCTAATGTTTCTCTCCACTGTCCACCTACTCACAGATCTCTTGGTTGATTATCTAGGGTGGTGGTGTTAGTACCTTGTACCTCCTCCCACCACCTACCACTCTGCATGCACCCCTGCCACATCCGAATCTCTAAGGACAACCATTTATGATCATTTAATTATGGGATCATCCACTGGAGTATCAAGATACACCATATCCATGTAGTAACCTGAAGATGGATGTCAGAAAGAACCATCTTCTTTTCTTAAGGTGTCTTAAAAGGAAGAAAAATCATGTCACTACCTCATGCGAATCCTCATCATCCTAGGTATCTATCTCTCCTCAATTACTTTGAGATATCTACCTCTGGAACTAATGAAACAACCTCAGTCAAAGTGCATCCTCTACTAGAAAAGCTGGTGGCAACAACATCTTGACTTGTGGTGACGCCTCTGGTGCACCACTCAGAGTTTTTATCTATGGAAGTGGTACATGCACTAATGCCTCGTCACTTGGTGGAGAATCATCATGATCCCTCACTAGAATACTAGATGGATCTCTGTGTGGAGGAATTATGATAGAATTCATGACGTGCCATGATCAGTTAGGTTATACTTGGTGATTTGTTTCAAAACAGATCAAGAGAAAATACTTTCAAATCACATGCAACCAGTTCTTTTGTGTACCATGATAGAAAAATAGAATTTTGGGACCTGGTGTGTAGATACATCAGCATCCACACCAACAATATACTACATGGCCTGAAATTCGAACTCGAAACACCAAGAAAAACATCACCATCAGATTTATAGACTCTTAGTTCATCTGGTCGAACTGATATCCCTCTGATAACACATTTTCAAGACCCATCCCTTGGGCGAAATTCTGTTACTACCCCAATCCCTCCATTGAAAGGCCATGGGCTAGAGTATATCACCAAAAAAGAATATACCAAAAAGGGAAGGTATTTTCTTTTCATCAAACACAAACACACAACACATACTGTGGAATGTAAGATGAAAATAAAAACAAATAAATGTACAAGAACTACATAAAGAAAAAGGGGTCAGAATACAAGCCCAACTGAAATGAAAGTAAAAAAAGGATGTGAAAGATACATGGGTCCTTTTCCAAGGATCCTACTTGATGGGTAGGTACAACTCACAATCAGACGTCATTGTAGTACACCACTTCTATCGATCCACCTCTGATCATCGTTTAGCCTCAGCTCCCCAAAGTCCTAGTCAATGATGTCTTACGTCTACACAATATGAAATAGGTATGGGTAATGACCGTGTAGGGGTGAGTATAAAAATACTTAATAGATAACCCAAGTACCCAAAATGTCTCTCATAAATCCACAACGTAAATAACACAAGGTATGATCTCAATGTAAAAAAAACAGGTCACACTTGGTATAACATAATTACAGAAGTGAAGATGATTAGTTGAAAAGTTATATCATACTATATTGTTGAGAAGTTCCAAATATGATCCACGAAGGTTCACTTTGATGATGATCGATGAATGGTCACTCTTTTGCTAATCCACAATGGGTCAGTCAACATCTGATCCACGATAGGTCACACTACTGCTGATCCATGAAGGGTATCTCTCATGTTGATCCACAGAGGGTTGATGTCATATTGATCCATTGAGGTTATCTCTCATATTGGTCCATGAAGGGTCTCTGCATTGCTGATCCATGATGGGTCGCTCTGTTGCGGATCCACAAAGGGTCGCTCTGTAGGTGATCAACAAAGGGTCACGTTTCTTTTTCTAATCCACAAAGAGTCCATCTACATTATTCACGTCATACCCAACGACTGGATTACCACATGTAAAACACATGATTTCAGGACGATCTTATCCTCAAGACATTGGTCATACATCATCCTCCATGAAATCCCACATAGAGTTTCCCAAACTTTTCTCTCATCATAAGGGTCCCAACGCAACAGATGGCGCGTTGAAGAGATTACCAGTATATAAGATATGTCCCCTTCTAAAAAATGGGATTGGTTGGATATGGGTCTGATCATTATTGGACATATTAAAAACTCTTCCAAATAAACGTATAGTATCTCAGAAGGACCATCTTATTGCAAGGGTACTAACACCGTAGATTGTGCTTCGATCGGACACACTGTCTGAAAGGTATGACCCTTTCTATTAATATGGTTCGATCGAATCTCATCCTGGTCCAACATATTCGGACCTACTGGAGTACTCCAAATGGACTTCTATATCGCATGGATCCCAATTCCTCTGAAAACACATCAATCAGACATCTGTTTTGAGATATATAAGAGTTTTTGTAAATACGGGTCAGTCGCATCTAGGCCCAGTCTGACTGGTTCAGACTGACACAACCATCCCGATATGGGGTCGCATATAACATGTTCTATCTTCCTCACCCATTGGAACTCACTGAACCTAGCCTCAGCTAGCCATCATTCCAGTCCATCTAGTCAGCCAGTGTCTTTGGTTTTCCAGCACGATCTGCACTGGCAAGTCGGTCTCTTATCCCAGCCTGGGCCACATAGTGACCTAGCTTCAAACAACCACCCAAGTCTAATAAAATATACCCACTCAAGGAACTAACTGGTCCGCTCATGCACCAAGTCCAACTAGCCTGGTGGGCCAACCATGAATGAGCAGGACCAGCTAGGTAGGTCCAGTTACGCCTCGACAGGTTCGATTGGTCTGATTTAACCAGGACCAGTTTGGCATGTCCAGATGGCAGTGCGTGTGGCCAGTTACCCACCCCCACCCCAATCCCCCCACTGTAGGTCAACACACCCTGTGGTTACGAGCCTCATCCTACACCTTGCCGTCCCATGTAGTGCCTCGTATTTAGTGCATCATTGTAGTCATCCAGCTGCAACCTCCTTCTGCTACTCCACGGCACGCACTGGGCACAACGGCCCATTCCGGTGGCCCTTGTTGATTTTTCACGGCCATCTCTTTCCCCGACAGTTCTATGTGCACCGTCATGGTCCGCCACCACTTCCGCCGACCATCTTTGCATTCCTTCCCCTGTCTTGAACTTTCACAGACTACTAGGAATGTTCCGGTTGACTTTTATCAAATTTGAGTACACCCTCGGGCCTCTCAGATAGCCTCCATTACCGCAATGGTTCTGGGGCCATAATCTTTTAGATTCTGATGTTCGGTCATGAATAACACAAACACATTCTACAAAGGGACCTGGGTCCTGTTCCGTTGGCCCGATCCCTCCTTGTGAGATCTTATCAACATATATCATGGGGGTTCAAGAATGTCAACATAAAATAAAAATCTTATACAGCCAATCAATATCAAGACCCAATCACATAAGAATGACCAAATCGTAGGTCAACCAATTTTTCGGTAGATCTGTGTTCACCTTTGGAAAGAAGAACAGGGAAGGGTGATCATATAAAATTTAGAAAAAAAATCCCTACCTTGATTTTGGATCTGTCATTGATGAAGGAGGGTGATCTGATTCAACGTCGATCTGTGATATGCTACTGTTCACTGACGTTCATTGATCTGTGATCCACTGGTGTTTCCCATCCCTCATTAATTTCTATACTGGACCTCATTATCCATGATTGTTCATCACTCAAAGTCATCAGATAGAGTGATATATATTTTTATAGACATATGTTTTCTAATTTTTTCAACCATTGATCACTAATTAATCAGAGATGGGAGATGCATTGTGTGTTGCCACACTGATCTGTTAATGAGGTTCATTATTGAGTCAGTGTTGTCTCAGGGCTACACTACATCACTAACCCGTCATTGTGTCACAAAAAAATCATTTCAAATAAAATAAAATTTAAAATCTTTTATATTTATTTGATTTTTTTCTTTAAAAAAGTTTGAAATTTATCTTTTTCAGTCAACCCACACAATTCGAGGTCAATCCATTTATAGGTGAATCCCATAATTCTAAATTGATCAGTGCCCTCAGATTTTTGATCCAATAACTGGTTTAGATGATAGAAAAATGTTCTCACACGTCAATTTGAATGTAAATTAAAAAATATATAAAAATATTTTCTGGACTCTTCAGTACTGAGAATCTCATGCTCTCTTAGTCCTCGGTTCTGGAATAATACCATTCAAACACAGAAATATTACATGGAATTTTCCAATGTGATAAAATTTTCATTCATCTATTTCCGTAATACCTACTTTTTAACAATTAATTTATTTTTATTTGGTTTCGATATAATAACCCAAGTATAATTATTTTCAATATGTTCCAAATATTTATTCATAGACTTAATCCATTCTAAATGGTCAAAAGATTCACTAACATATATTAGCTCATATTTTGAATATAAATATGAATTTGTAATATCATTTTATGTTTTTCTTGTTTGAATCAATTGATGTTGATTACAAATTAAATTTTTATCTCCCACTTTCATCCTCATAAATGGATGAGACTTTATTTATTCATCCCCATCACTACAAAAAACTGTTTCCACTTCTTCTTCTTTAGTATGATTAAAATTGTATTCCTAATTATTATAACTATTTAAAAAAATTATTTCATTCTATTCATCATTCATATCTACATGAGTTTTTTAAGTATCTTCCTCCACTTTTTAATAAATTTATTATCAACAAATTTAACTAATCATAATGTCTTTATTTTGAAATGTATATTCCATATTCATTTGATTGTATAACAAAGAAAAATTAAATAATCACCTCTCTGGTCATACAAACCAAGGATTTTTCCCTTCTCTTTTATAATTCATAGATTCTGAAAAACACATACATGATGGAAACATTGAGTTTTTCATTAAAACATTTCACGTACATTCATATATGAACATGGCCTATAGAAACATATTATTTGAATATAAACAGATGTGATAATGTATTTTTTCCAAAATTATTGAGAGATACCATGTTTATGTAACATTTTTCAATCTATTTCAACTATAATTATATTTTTCTTTGAGAATCCCCATTTTGTTGAGGAGTGTATAATGTACTAAACTTATGATGAATTATTTAATTGTCAAGATAAATTTCAAACTATTCACTTTTTAATTAACCGTCATTGTCTATTATTAACATTGTTATTGAATACTCACATTATTTTACTTCATATCCCCTGAATAGCATATTAAAATTTCAAGCATCTAACATATGTTTCATATACATTACACAAGTAATGCATGTACTGTCATCAATGAAATGAATGAATAACTTATCACCATGATTTTATTTTTTCATTCTCCTATATAATTCTAAACTATTATTTACTGTGGTTTTTCTTGAATAAATGTAATATTTCTCATGCACAATGTTTGGAATCATTCATTTCGTGAAATTTTTGGAAACACCTATCACATATTTAAATATCAAGAATTCCACATACAATATATCTATTTGATAACATTATCAGGTTTCATTGGAATATGTGTCCCAAACATTTATCTAAAAATAGATTCACTTCTATAATACTTATGTAACAATGGTTTCGAACATCACCAACATGGATAAAGAACAATTTTATATTTTGGCCTCTTGTATCTATCTTTATATCTTCCTCACTTTTCAAAATAAAACAATAATTTTGGAAAATAATTTTTTTTCTTCATCACAATGTTCTTAATCACTTATCAATTTTTTTCATCTAATAAACATACTATTATTTCATTGAATTTATATTTTCATCTAAAATAATAGTAGATAAAACACCTTTGATTCGAAGGGAGGTGTCGTTTTTAAATATCATTGTTCTTTTTATGAAATCATTAACGTTATTCAACGATTTCATGTATCCTTGTAACACCCCAGGTAAATAAAGAATATGAAATTTTTATATTTATCTCTATTTTTGAATAAAATGTTACTATTTATTTAAAGGGAACTCTATGCTCGATGGCTTACCCAATACGCAACAACAAGTTCTTTTGAAATCTTACGTTGCACTCCAATAATAAAATAATTTTATGTTAACACCTAGCTGTTGTAATGAAGGGAACTAACTACAAAATGATTATATATTTTTGTTAAAAATTTTTACTTTTTACAATAAATTTTAGAGGATTAAAAATGCGAATGAATCCAATTTTAAGCGTAAACATTCTAATATTCGTTAAAAGGTCGATTAACCGCCTTTTGACGGAGAACCACTTTTAAATCCACTTTTTCACAATTTTAAGTGTTATATTTGACAAAAAATTATTCTTTTTTATGACCGGGACATCAAAATTTACTATGTGTAATTTTTTGGTATTTTTCCGATAAAGTTCATTTTTAATGAATAGTGACAAATGATGTATTTTAATTCAAAAAATCTTTTTAATATAATGTATTTATAGGATTATATTATCTTTTTAATTGGTTTTAAAGTGAAATTAGAATATATTTTTACCATTTAATCCAATAGTGGTAATTGAAATTAATTTTGATTTGAAATTGGACTTAAACTAGTGTCAATCTTTTAATAGATATTATTTCTAAAAAACACGCTATTTGTTTTGACAGTGGGATTTAATTATTAAATTAATTAATGAAACTTATATGATTTTAATTTTTTAAAGTAGGCATCATTTTTGATTTTAGAATATCAAATATTACTTAGGTGAATTTTTGGTATTTTTTTGAAAAACTTCAATTTTTGATGAATAGTGAAACCACTAAGTGCTAGTTTAAAAACTGATTTTTCGTTTAAATTAAAACATTACCACTTCTGTGATTTTAATTTCAAAAATCCAACATACATGGTTTCCATTAGTATGTAAAGTTTGGTTCAATGGGATTAAAATAATGATTTGGTGAATAGTAACTTTTACGTTTTTAATCGCGATTAGAGGTAATTAGTGTAATTTAAGGTAAAAATAATGTTTTAATAAAATTAAATGACCATTACACATGTACTAACCATATTGGATGAGTCATGGACGACCAATAAAATCCATGGGTCAACTTGGAGATTCCATGGAGCCAGTTTGGTTGGAAAATGACATTAATTCCTTTTTTATTTAAAGGTAAAATTAAAATGTCACAAACATGTGTTGTTTTACTAAAACAATTTTTATATGGGGTAATACAAGTCATATATTTGACTATAAATATTCATTAGAAATCTATAAAGATTTAATACATCATGATATTTTTTTATAATTATTAGATATAAAATAAATTAATTTATTTATGACACCGTGATGAAGCAGTGATTACCTCACAAATGAACGATTTAGATAAAATGAGAAGATAGGGTGAAATATAAGTCCTAAACTTGTCAAAAACCTATTGTATGGGTGGTTTTAGAAACCTTATCACCTTATCCATGAAATATATCCTTTTTGGACCTTCTAAATCCGAAAATCATTTTATAATAAAGTAACATTTTTTAACTCTCCAAGAGTGCCCCTCCTTTTCTCTTATAAAAGGACCCCACCTCTACCACCTTACCCACACCTCTCAAGCCTTTGGATCGGCCAACCCCTGACCATTTAGTATCTAAAAATCTCTTTCTTCATCATTTAAGCCTCACCTTTGGGAAGAATTCTTTCCAAGGAAGCCTTTGAGCTCAAATCAAGAAGAGTTACCTGATTTTAAGGTAATGTCTTCACTTGTGTTCTTTTGTTTTATTTTGCTTATCCAACCCTCTAAATTTTTTTTATTCCTTTATTTTGTAACAAAAACAGTATCTTAAATATACTAGGATATTTTTATGTAAATTATTCGAGCTACACTTACACACACCATCGTCTAATGGTTAATGAACATAATGTTTCTGTGGTTGGAAAATTTCTGCCTCACGAAACGATGATTGTTCAATCTTCATTTAACACCTTTAATGTTGGAAATTATGATGTCAGTATACTTTATATATGATATATATGGTATTTATGTGTTCCATATGTTTCTGAATTTTATATTTAAAACATTCCTTTATTCTTTTCATGTTGTGCAAATGCGATAATTTCATACGAGGAAGTGTGGACTACCGCCCCCTCAAGTGATGTGACTCGTTCATGAAATACATGGAATGTATAAAGAATGAAATTAATGAACATATGTGACCTATAATGGAATTATAATATATATATCTCTCAATTAATTTTAATTCCATTAATATGACAAAAAAATGAAAGTAGCTTTCATGCGTACGTACGGCCTACCATCTCCATGAACGGTGCATTTCATTTATTTTTTATCTCCAAATGTTATGTAGTAGTATAAAATAAATATTTACTAGATATATATGAAATTTAAATCATTAATAATATTTTGGAGATGATTAACTTATAACTACATGGAAAATCATTTTCAAACAAGTTCATTTTTGACTCATGTACCAAACATCGAAAAAAACGTCTCATATGAACTCACATTATTAACCAATTATTATAACATTATAATTTGTGATATGAACTGAATAATAATCTTTAAAAAAGCTCCTTAATAAATTAAAAATTGACCAAATATTATTATTCAGTAATATAAATAAACAAACAAGACAAGTGGAACTTGATGTAAGGGATCCTACCCCTCTCTTTCTTTTTAAGCACTTTCTTTTATCTCTTTTCCTTTAAGCTCATCTTTCTTATATTAGGGGATGTTCTTTTATATTACTCTTACTGTAATTTTTATGTTCATATGATGAGAGACCATATTTTATCTCATCAAACCATATTTGGATGTTTTAAGTGGCGTTGTTAGGCTGCCGAGTTTTTGTAAGGGATTTTTCATCTCACTTTTATTTCCGTGACATTTATGCTATGTTTTTCACTATTTCCTTAGAGTGGTGTATGTACATCACATTGTTATACTATTTGTGTAATATAATTTCATTTATGGGTATTTAAATCTTCATTTTATGACACTTCTTCCATGGGGTGTACGTTTCGAAAGTTACCCAACTCAGTAAGGGGACCTTTCACCCTCCTCTTTTTAAAACACTTCTTTTGTTATGTATTTTAAATTACATCATTTTATGTTGGGATATGTTATTCAATATCCATATAAATGTAAAGATAATTTTCATGTAATGAAATACCATTCACTCTCCCATCGACTTATTTTTCTGAATTTTGAAGTGACACCGTTAGGCTGTAGATTTTTTACAAGGGAACATATCAACCCAATTTCGATTTCATTGGTTTCAACGTGTACTTCTTGAACATGTAATCCTATGAATATGTTTGAATTAACTCTGATTGTTTCACAATTAATATCCACTTATATTTGGTGTATTTATATTTCTCACAAATAATTATGTGGTAGGTTTATCCTTAATTTAAGGATACCATCTTTATAATGGATTTCATCTCAATTTACAATTCCATTGAGACTTCATTGTTTTTATACACCAATTCACTCTTATATGATGTGTATACTGTCCTTTGTCATATTATATCATGAATCCCTTTATTATCATGATATTATAATGTTCCTATTAAATGTTATTTCGCAATTATTTGTATTCAAGAGTCTCTCATTTTGTTAAAAACACTTAAACAAAAAATATCATTTTAAATGTTTTAAACATTTTTTATTATAAATCTTTATCATTAATGTCCCTATTTTCAAAATGGTTTCCAGTATTTATTTATATGGACATTAATGTTTTAAAATTATAATTCCATTAAAAGCTTCAAAGTTGTATGGGACACTTTGACTAAAAAATCTCTTTTAAATGGTTTTTGAAAATGGATTGCTTAATTCAATATCTTGGAATTACTTATTTTTAATGCAAATGATATTTTGTTATTTAAATATCTATATTTTCAATATTTTATGTGTAATGATGGTACTTGGACATTTTACGGGTGGTTACGTGATTAATAATATGACTGGTGGTTTTGTGAATACCAGGATGGGAGGTTACGTTATAACCTCCAATGCATTGGGTATGGAAGTCGGCCGTATGGCTATTCCATTAAGTATGTGTGGAAGTCGACCGTATGGTTATTCCATTTAAGTATGTTTATGTCCCAATCTACCTTTAAATGTTATGTGTTCTTTATATGGGTTTTATTTTGGTTACAAAAGTGTACGTAATGGTCTTTTATTCAGTGAAGAGTTTTTACTGATTCATAAAGGTGAAAATTATTACTTTGGTAAAGTATTCATGGTTTACTAATTGTTGTTTAAAAAAACTAACAGTTTCCCTTCTTTGTATATCCTATACTGGACTTTTTATGCTCATCCCAAGTTTTTGAAATGGTTTCCACTGGACTTAATGTTGAATAGGGTCAATTATGGGATCATGGAAAGACATTCTATATAAAATAAGGAAATATACATGTTTCTTTTTAAGTGTTTTTTTTATTTTATGGAAACTTAGTAGAAGTGTCTACTGGGTAATCTTTTGAGACTTAATAGTTATGACCTAATTCTCTAAAACTCTAAACCTGAAAATATCCTCAATGTGAATTATTCATTTAATTCAATAATAAGTAATGTTTAAGGCTAGGTCCTTATAGTTGGTATCAGAGTTCGGTTTAGATAACTTTAGTGGAATGAGTATTATCTAAGCATAAGTGACACTACCATAATGGTTAGGATTTCAGAAAGAGTCCTAGTTTTAGATAAAGTGAATGAGTAAGTATATCTTAGTGTTTATCTTCCTCATTAGTACATGATAATTTTGTTGATATACACACACTGACATTTTTTGTTTTAGTAAATAGATGGATCTAGCAGGAACCAAAGTGACAATGGGTTTGAAGGAAACTGTGTTGGTTCTCTGATTAAGAGACTAGATGAAATGTGGGATTCAATGAGGAAACTCGTGGTTGTTCTAAACCAACTATTAAGGAATCATGATTCACCACTTGATCCTTGGTAAGTTCTGTAATGCATCATGTACGAGAAGACCAATCGATGTGGAAGTTCAGGTAATAATTATAAAGGTAACCATTAGTGTTTATATGATCCTTACTTTTTAGGTAATTATGGGTTATTATATGTTATGATGGAAAATGAAAGGCATGAGATAAACCTGAGGTTAAATTATTTTATTGTTTTTTTTTTGAAGATTTTATCTCATTTTGAGGAATGTTTTATGAATTATATTGTTTTGGAAAAAGGACAACATGCTGACCGTGTGAAAACCCGTCGCGTCGGACAAAGCTGCAGGAATCAAACCCACAACCAAAGTGAGACTGGTATTTATCATCTACCACTGAACTACGTGAAGTCCCTAGTTAGTTTGACTAATTCGTTTTAGTTATATGATTTTATGAATCAAGAGTATGTTTATTTTGCGTTATCAATGCAAATTATTATCCTATCACGGAGGATATGTGATTAGGTTGATTACTTTTCAATATGAGACTTTAAGAGAAACTGATGTTGTTTTGAGATAAATGATACGATTTAACTTGGAAGAATATGTGATTAAATCCTTCAAATATTTGGGTTTCAATATTATTTTGGTTTACTTGTGGTCATGGTTGAATGTTGGGTTTTTTTGGAACATTTTTGGAGATTAATAATAGATTATATTTTTTATAAAGGGTTATCCTTTTCTGGAATATCTGATCTTGTACCTACCTTTTTAGTTTTGTTTTTGGTTAAAGTCTAAATACATGGGACGTATATAGTTCTCTTTTGTTTATTAGGTGATTCCTTAGAAGTTGATTATAGTACTCTTAATATGAACAAGTCTTCCTAGATACTCATAATTTGGGGAATGTATGAGTTTGTGTAAGAAATCTAGTAAAAGATGAATGTAAACATGACAAGTAAGTTTGTTTCCTTAAGATCAAAAATAAATTCTTCAATGAAAAGTAACTTAAAACAAAAATTTTGTCTGTTAACTTTTCTTACTGGGGAATCAAATACCGTTTAACCAATCACAAGTTTGTGATTTTCTTATGGTTAACGTTCTCCTAGACATGTTTACTATCACTCTCCCTCAGAACATGACCCTTTTCTTTTTCTTACATATCCATGTTTTCCTACATGGAATCCTAGAATGGGATAACTCGAGTGACCACTGTAATTCTCTTTCATTTTTTAATGTGATTGTTTTACCAACTCTTGTTCTGATGTGGGACTTTCAATGATGTTTTCGAGCCGAATTTTAAAATTGAGAGGATGCTATTCCCAAAATGGGGGAAGGATGTAACACCCAAGGTAAATAAATAATATTAAATTTTTATATTTATCCCAATTTTTGTATAAAAAGTAAATATTAATTTAAAGGGAACGCTATGCTAGATGGCTTAGCCAATACGCAACAATAGGTTCCTTTGAAATCTTACGTTGCACTCAAATAATTAAATAATTTTATGTTAACACCTAGCCGTTGTAATGACAAGAACTAACTACAAAATTATTATATTTGTTTGTCAAATATTTTTACTTGTTACAATAAATGTTATAGGATTAAAAATGCGAATGAATCCAATTTTAAGCGTAAACATTCTAATATTCTTTAAAAGGTCGATTAACCACCTTTTACTGGCGAACCTCTTTTAAATCCACATTTTGACAATTTTATGTGTTATATTTGAAATAATAAAATTATTCTTTAGGATAGGGACATCAAAATTTACTTTGTGTAAATTTATGGTATTTTTCCGATAAAGTAGATTTTTTAATGAATAGTGAAAAATGTTGTATTTTAATTCAAAAACTCTTTTTAAGCTAATTTATTTATATGATTATATTATCTTTTGAATTGGTTTTAAAGTGAAATTAGAATATAGTTTTTACCATTTAATCAAATATTGGGCATTTGAATTAATTTCTCTTTGAAATTGGACATAAACTAGTGTCAATCTTTTAATAGATATTATTTCTTAACAACACGCTATTTGTTTTGACAGTGGGATTTAATTATTAAATTAATTAATTAAACTTATATGATTATAATTTTGTAATGTAGACATAATTTTTGAATACGGAATATTAAATATAGCTTAGGGTTAATTTTTTTTATATTTCTGAAAAACTTCAATTTTTTATGAATAGTGAAACAACTAAGTGGTAGTTTAAAAAGTGACTTTTCGTTTAAATGAAACATTACCACTTCTGTGATTTTAATTTCAAAAATATGACATACATGGTTTTTATTAGGATGTAAAATGTGGTTCAATGGGATTAAAATAATTTTTTGGTGAATAGTAACTTTTAAGTTTTTAATCGCGGTTAGGGGTAATTAGTGTAATTTAAGGTAAAAATAATGTTTTAATAATATGAAATGACTTTTCCACATGTCCTACCATTATTGTATGAGTCATGTCCGACCATGAAAATACATGGGTCAACATGGGGACCCCATGGAGCCACATTGGTTGGAAAATGACATTAATACCTTTTTATTTAAAGTTAAAATTAAAATGTCACAAACATGTGTTGTTTTAATAAAACAATTTTTAGATGGGGTTATACAAGTCATATTTTTGACTTTAAATATTAATTAGAAATATAAAAAGATTTCTTACATCATGATATTTGTTTTATAATTTTTAGATATTAAATAAATTAATTTATTATGACACCGTGGTGATGCAGTGATTACCTCATAAATGAACGATTTAAATAAAATGAGAAGATAGGGAGAAATATAAGTCTCAAACTTGTCACAATCCTATTGGATGGGTGTATTTAGAAACCATATCACCTTATACTCTAAATATATACTTTTGGGACCTTTTAAATCCAAAAATCATTTTATAATAAAGTAATATATTATAACTTTCCAAGAGTGCCCCTCCTTTTCTCTTATAAAAGGCCCCCACCTCTACCACCTTACCCACACCACTCAAGCCTTTTACTCGGCCAAAACCTGACCATTTCATCTCTCCACATCCCTATATCCATCATTTAATCCATACCATGGGAAAAATCCTTTCCAAGGAATACTTTGAGCACAAATCAAGAAGAGTTACACGATTTTAAGGTAATGTCTTCACTTGTGTTCATTTGTTTTATTTTGCTTCTCCAACCCTCTAAACTCTCATTATTAATTTATTTTGTAACAAAATAAGTATCTTAAATTTACTAGGATGTTCTTATGTGAAATATTCGAGCTACACTTACACACACCTTCGTCTAATGGTTAGAAAAAAATATTGTTTCTGTGGTTGGCGAATTTCGGCCTCACAAAATGATGATTGTTCAATCTTATATTAACACCTTTAATGGTGGTCATTATGATGTCACTATACTTTATATGTGATATATATGGTATTTATTTTTTATATATTCTTCTTAATTTTATATTTAAAAAATGCCTTTATGCTTTTCATGTTGTGCTAATGCGATAATTTTATGCGAGGAAGTGTGGACTACCGCCCCCTCAAGTGATGTGACTTGTTCATGCAATACATGGAATGTATAAAGAATGAAATTAATGAAAATATGCGACCAATACTAGAATTATAATATATATACCTCTCAATTATTTTTAATTCCATTAATATGACAAAGAAATGAAAGTAGCGTTCATGCGTACGTTCGACCTACCGTCTCCATGAACGGTGCTTTTCATTTATTTTTTGTCTCCAAATGTTATGGAGTAGTATAAAATGAATATGTAATGTATATATACGAAATTTATATCATTAATAATATTCTGGAGATTATTTACTTATAACTACATGGACAATCATTTTCAAACAAGTTCATTTTTGACTCATGTACCAATCATCGACAAAAACGTCTAATATGAACTCACATTATTAACCAATTATTATAACATTATAATATGTGATATGAAATGAATAATAATAATCAAAATAGGTCCTTAAGAAATTATAAATTTACCCATGTTTATTATTCAGAAATATAAAGAAACAAAAAAGACAAGTCGGACTTGAGGTAAGGGATCACACCCCTCTCTTTCTTTTTAAGCACTCTCTTTTATGTATTTTACTTTAAGATCATCTTTCTAATGTTAGGGGATGTTATTTTATATTCCTCTTACTATATTTTTTATGTTCATATGATGAGAAACCCTATTTAATCTTATCAAACCATTTTTTGATGTTTTGAGTGGTGTTGTTAGGCTGCCGAGTTTTCTTAAGGGATTTTTCATCTCACTTTTATTTTCGTGACATTTATGCTACGTTTTCCACTATTTCCTTTGAGTGGGGTATGTAATGCCCATTATTATACTATTTCTGTAATATAATTTCATTTATGGGTATTTACATCTTCATTGTATGACCCTTATTCCATGGGGTGTACGTTTCGAATGTTACCCAACTCGGTTAGGGGACCTTTCACCCTCCTCTTTTAAAAAGACTTCTTTTGTTATGTCTTTTAATTTACATCTTATTATGTTGGGATATGTTCTTATATATAAATATTGATTTAAAGTTAATTTCCAAGTTATGAGATACCATTCACTCTCTCATCGACTAATTTTTCTGAATATTGAAGTGATGTCGTAAGGCTGTTGAATGTTTACAAGGGAACGTATTAACCCAATTTCGATTTCTTTGTGTTCAACATGTACTTCTTGAAAAAGTAATCCTATGAATAATTGTGAATGACCACTGATTGTTTCACACATAATATCCACTTATATTGGGTGTATTTATATTTCTCACACATAATTATGTGGTAGATTTATCCTTAATTTAATGATACCATCTTTATAATGGATTTCATCTCAATTTACATTTCCATTGAGACTTTAATGTTGTTATAAACCAATTAACTATTATATGGTGTATATATTATCCTTTGACATATTATATCATGAATCCCTTTATTCTCATGATGTTATAAAGTAAGTATTAAATGTTATTCGGCAATTATTCGTATTCAGGAGTCTCTAATTTTGTTAATAACTCTTTAACAAAAATACCATTTTAAATGTTTTAAAGATTTATTATTCTAAATCTATATCTTTAATGTACATGTTTTAAAAATGGTTTTCAGTATTTATTTATTTGGACTTTAATGTTTTAAAATTATAATTCCATTAAAATATTGAAAGTGGTATGGGACAATTTGACTCAAAAATCACTTTTAAATGGTTTTTGAAAATGAATTGCTTAATTCAATATCTTGGAGTTACTTATTGTGAATGAAAATGAAATGTTGTTATTGAAATGTTTATAATTTCAATATTTACTGTTTAATGATGGTACTTGACATTTTACGGGTGGTTACGTGATTAACCATATGACGGGTGGTGCCGTGAATACTAGGACATGTGATTACGTTATAACCTCCAATGCATTGGGTATGGAAGTCGGCCGTATGGCTATTCCATTAAGTATGTGTGGAAGTCGACTATATGGTTATTCCATTTATGTTTTTTTATGTACCAAGTTACCATTATATATTAAGCGTTCTTTATATCGGTTTTATGGTAATATTTTGGTTAAAAAATGGTATGTAATGTTCTATTATTCAGTGAAGAGTTTTTACTGCTTCATAAAGGTGAAAAGTATTACTTTGGTAAATTATTCATGGTTTAATTGTTGTTTTGAAAAACTAACAGTTTCCCATTATTGTGTATCCTTTACTGGGCTTTTTTTTTCTCATCCCATGTTTTTGAAATGTTTTCCACAGGACATAATGTTGAATAGGGTCAAGGATGGGATCAAGGAAAGACATGCTATCTAAAACATTGAAATAGACATGTTTCTTTTTAAGTGTTTATTTTATTTTATTGAAACATAGTAGAAGTGTCTACTACGTAATCTTTTGAGATGTAATAGTTAAGACCTAATTCTCTAAAACTCTAAACCTGAAAATATCCTCAATGTGAATTATTCATTTAATTCAATAATAAGTAATGTTTAAGGTCGGGTCCTTATAATCCTATCATATAGGATGAACACCCATTTTCCAATGTCCATTGTTTTACTCCTTTTGTAGCCTTAAGTTTGATTTATACAACAGGAGAATATTTTTTCACTTTCCATTTCTTCACATCTGGATTTTGAGAATTGTTATATAAAATTTCTTATGTTGGTAAAAAAAATATTTTTTCAATATGCCTATAACACCCTGAGATTTATAATGATATATCCATTTTAATTTCATTGATATATACGACTGTACACTACACAAATATTAGCTTGCTCTATATAAAACACTTTTATTGCTTGTTGAATAAGAAAAAATATTCTTATATTGGGTTACACATAATTTTGAGTTCATTTGATAGAATCCATTTCATGCAATGCCAATTTTATCTGAAAAACAGAATATTATTATGTTACCATAATCCCACGTAATTATAACACAATCTATGAACAATATAAACATTCTCTTGAACAAGTATTTAAATGAAAATAAAATAATTAAATCACTCTTTATGGATTTTTTTAATTTAATATATATATATATATATAATATATTCAATATAATGTTTTAAATTCATCTTATCTGTTTTCTATACATAATATATTAAAAATACAATTTTTTGGATAAAAGAGGTATATTTTTATAGCTGTTTTACCGCATTTTGTTGGCTCACCCATTATAAAACTGGTTTTCATTAGTGATATATTTTTTATTTAAAAAATATACATCTTTTTTTTGGAATAATGATATAATAATTTACTTTGGATTAATTTTTAATATTATTCTGATAACATTCACATTTTGATGAATAATAAAAATACAATAAATATTAAATTGAAACATTAATTTTCATTAAAATAATTTATATGGTAAAATTATAGTATTGAATTGTTTTGATGTGTACTTATAATATAATTTTATTGGTTAATATAAATTAGTTAATTGGAATTCATTCTACCATGAATTTAGATGTAAAAACATTTCAATGTTTTTTAATGTTTTAACATTTAAAACGAATTTTCCATTCCGACCATGAAATTAATTTTAAATTACTTGCTATAACAATTTTAAATTGAATTTTAAAAAATGGATTCTATATTTTGAATCATTAGGTCCAAATTATGTTAATATAACTATTATATTTTTGGATATTATGAATCGTAACTTCAGTAGTTTTTATTAATAGGGTGAAAAGGAAAGTCTAGTATCTATTTCTAAATATAGTATTATCAAACTACCATAACACTTATTCAAATATAATTTTTATGATTAATGTTTGACCTAATCCATATATGGGTCGAAATTATACCTTTTGGAAGCAACTTAGATGATATTATAAGATTTAATATATTTTATTTAATGAAATATTAAATATGTATCACACTAATTTTAATAAGTAAACCATTTTTTATATAAGGTTATACATAAGATAAATTCAATTATATATACTAATTTAAAAGATGAAATATTTTTCATTATAATTTTATTTTATTTATAATTTTTAGGAAATAAATAATTACCTTAAATACTTATTTTTTGATGATATAAAAATTAATTAATGAATGAGAAATCAATAAAAAAATTGTTCTTGAAATGATAATACCAATAAAATGTCCCAAAATATTGACCAATTCTTATTGGTAGAGTTTATGTCGACAATAAAAATCCATTAATTGAGTTATTTAATATTTGGAGCCATGTGGAAGATATTGTGACACTTATATTATTTTTTTTAATGTGATTTTAATGTTGTCACATTCATAATTTAATAAGTATAACATTTTTAATGTATGATTTTTTTGATAATAAATTATAAAAAAAATTATATTCTTAAATTAAGTAGATTTATCTTCATCATTGTGTATTATTTGAAAATTTCCCTCAAAAAAATATAAAAAAAAATTATACCGAACTGATGTAATAATTATTTTATTAATGAAAATATCAAAATAATGTAATTAAGAATATAAAAAAATTAGATAATTAATATGTCCAAATAATTTTATATTAACTATACATATAGGTATATTAGAAAAAAATTAGGATAAATTCTTATCTTTATATTTGTAAAAATCAATGAATTGGATAGTGACGAAATTGACACTATTTTAATTTTGTGGAAATAGTTTTTTATTAACTTATTTAAAAATCATCATACATTTTTAAAAATATATAATAATTATTATATTTTTTATAATGATCGTAATTATTTATTTATGATTTAATTAACATCACATATGTTAATATTTCACCCTTTTAATACTAAAATATTTGTTAACCTAGTTAAAATGAGATAGAAAAACTAAGTGTTAAATTAAGATGATAAGGATTAAATTGACATAAAAACATGTCTAAATTTATTTCTGAATGATATTTAAACCTTATATCATCTCATATTTTAAAATATGTCAATTTTTAGGTTTTTGGTCTTCGTTATAGTTAATAATAAATTAATAATTTTCGAGTTTCCTATTGTGTCCATCATCCCTCTTATAAAAAGCCACAACATATACCCACATAATTACACATATTAATTATGTTGGATATAAAAAAATAAGATAAAATAAGATAAAAACGTCACTAACTTACTCTTTTAGTCCTTACCTTGGGTAGAAGGCATCTCAAGTAATCTTTTTGGTAGAAACCAAAAGGAGTTAACTGATTAATAGGTAATGTATTCTCTCAAGCTCCTTATCTTTATTTTCTTTCTCCATACCTCCACTATCATTATTATATTATAGTATCAAATAACCAATATAATCAATATACTATGATGTTTTTATGTTATCTGTTTGACCTACACTTACACACATCTCCATCTATAGAATATTGAACATACTATTTCTATGTATGGTGAACTAGTGCCTCATGAAATAATGATTGTTCAATTTTAAATTTACACCAATCATGGTGTTCATTATGGTGGAAAATCATCTTATATATGTATTATATAATATTCAATATGTATTCCTTATTCGTTTTAGAAGAAAAACTAATTTACATTCTATTTGTTGTTAACATGATAACCTTGTTTGAGAATGTGTGGACTACAACCCGCTCAAAGCGATGTGATTCATTCACACACCACATGAAAGGTTTTAACAATGGGTTAAATGGACTTATATGATAAAAAATACTAGAATAATGATATAGATATACATAAATAAATATAAATATGTTATTTAAACAATTTCTTTCAACAAGAAAATTTTAACAAATACATCGTTCAAACGTACATATGACTTACCGTCTCCATGAGCAGTGTGTTCCATTTCTTAATACATTATTATGTACATTATTGCAATATTAATATAATATATATAAATTATATTTATTTTATGATATAAATTTTGTAATCATTATAAATGAATAAGGATGAACTATATAACTAATTAAGACACATATGGAGAAGAAATCAAATATTACAAGAAGTAAAACCTTATCATAATATCATTAACAAGTGGGTGATATAAAGTCCTAATGAAACGACATATGGTATAATTTATAAGAATATTTTAATTAATAATATGTAAAATAAAATTATATGTATTATACAGAATTCCAAAATGAGTATGAATAGATTCAAGACACAAGGTAATGGATAAATTTTCAATGTCATTATTATTTGAGATTTTTTATACGTATTTATTTTCTAGGATTTATTTATTATCAATTTACATTTTTACTATATATGATTTCATAAAATATTTTACATTTATTATATGCTATTTTAAATTAAATTTTACATATTTGTTAATTGTTAATACATGGTTTAGAAGGAATATTTATTTCATCATCCATATGAGGAAAATTTTTGATGTCCAGAAAAAAAGTATTAGAAGAATTTTTTTAACTTATACGGTATGAATGAATTTATTTATTCTTTAACAATTACTTATTTATTTAAAGCATATATTACAATTTTTTAAGGTTATTTTTAATTAAATTCATTTCCTTTAAGAGTGCATGGTGTTTTAAGAAAAATAAAACATCGAATAAGAAATGATATTTTATTAATGAATTAATTTCAACTGTTTTATCAAAATTATTTACCATCTAAGATGAACATTTTATATGTTTATTTTTCAATTATATAATCACTATTATTACTATAGTATGATTATGTTTATGCTATTATGACATACTATTTTTCATGGATAATGTTATGATGAAATGATTTTTAAGAAACCCACATTATTCCTTAGGTTTTGTTTTGATGAATGATTTATATTTCTATGGAACAGTAATAATTATTTAATTATGTGTTGGGTGGAACCTATATAACACTCCAATGAATTGGGTAAAGATATATATCCCATGATATATACATAAATGAAATTATAGTAAAATCTCATTCATTGATATAGAGATTGAACATCAAGTAAATATAGTTTAGTAATAGAGGTTTGGAAGGAATTGTAAATCCATTTCAGAAGCTATGATGTCCTTTGATGCGATGCTTTTGGTAAAATTGAAATTATTATATGATTATTTTTTCTAAAATTCCATGTTATATTTATATGTTATGTTTCTATGAGACAGGTTCTTTATTTCTTCATGATTAATTTTTTATGGACAACCATTCTCTATGCCATGATTAATGTTTATGAACTTTGATATGCAGTGTATGATCTTATATTTTCATAATCATGTTTCTCTTAACCTTACGTTCATGGTTATGTTTACATGTCTCTATTTTTTACCCTTACTGAGCATCTAACCTCTACCTTTTTTTTATATATTATTTTACCTATGTTGTAAAAAATTATAATTATGGGTACAAAATGTTATGATATTTATGGGAGATGTTGAAGAACATTCACCAAATTGGAAGACTTTGTTTCATGTATCTATGTATACTAATCTAATGTTGTCATTAAGAGTATATTTTTATAATGTCTATGTATTCTGAAAAAAGTTATGTAATTTCTATATAAGTAAATCATGGGACATTATAGTCCTTATTAGATTGAAGATTTAGTCACCCTTTAGAAAATAATATCTGGAATATTTATTGAGGTCCCTAGAGATATTTATAAATATATTCCTTGTTTTTTCGATAAGGATATGTCTAACCCTAAGTTATAGTCCTAGAATTTGGGTAACAATCATGACTATCTTAGCATAAAACTAATGTTTTATAGATTAAAGGTGTCATATGTTAGAGAGCCTATAACTGAATTTCCTAAATTATGTAACTCCTTGCTGTGTAAATCATTTCTTATTCAATTTTTTCTATTGTTATCCAATAGAGGGAATCTGGAGGGTCATTATTGAAAATGAATTTGATGGAAGATATGATTATGAGAAGTCATATGAGATGATCACAAGAGTGAAGGATGTTGTGGTCACACCTATTTTTTTCAATGAACATGAACAAAAATGTGTATCTTAAACAACTCTCAGAATAACCAAGGAAGAAAATAAAGTATATCACTGAGAGTTTAGGTAATGGTGATCATATAGGAATCAAGATCAAGGTTCCTATATAGCATGTCTATGGGAAGAACCACATAAGTGAATATCATAGAGGGTCATAAAGTTGTTTTAACAATGGAAAAGGAAAAAAATAAAGTAACTGAATTGAAAAAATGAAGAGTTCATCTAATGGATTTCATTGGAATGTTGGATTCTATAAGGTATAATAAATTGATGATTGCTTCAAATTTCTTAGGTATGGGAATTATGAAAATCAATTTCCTATGTGGAAGGCTCATAAATAAAAATAGAAAGGTGGTATAAGTAATTATTTTTAACTGATGATAACGTTACAACAAATGTCATATTAAGGGTATGGGTTGTTTTAATATTATTGTTGATAATACTGATTAAATTTAGTTTGAAAAATGTTATTAGAAATTAAAAAATTCATTGATGAAGAGTAAGTAATAGTTTAAAAATAATGGTGAAATAAAAAAGTATATTTACATTTTAGAATTATAATATTATGTTATATGAATTGTTAATTATATGAGTATCTTCGGTATAAATTTTCATTAATAATTGAAAAGGACATATTGAATAGTGATCAAGACATAGGATAAAATGATATCATTGGATGGTGATATTCTGATTAAGAAATGGTAACCCTAAATTAACACATGATGTAAAGATAATAATGTTTAGATAAATATCTACGGGATATGAATAAGTAAATTAGACTGTACTAATTTACCTGGAAGTAATTATTGAAAACGTTTTCTATGTCATCAATGAGGAAGTTTACAAAATCTTGTATTTGAAAAATATAACCACTAATCATTGGAGTATGGAAGCATGCATGTTTTTCAAAAGTATTTATGGTAGTAAATAAAATTTCAATGTTTTAATAGAATAAATTATTAAAGTATTCAAATGATTGGTATTTCAAAAGTATGAACTACCTTATGATATTTGGTATATAAATTTTAAGACAATTTCGTGGACTTATATCTAAAGTTCTGTTTTTTGCCTTTATAATGATTTTGGGCTTTTCCATTTAGTGAAATCTTAAGGTAAACATATGATAAGATTTTCATATTTATGTATTATCTCTCCGTTGTTGTGTTTATGCATATTTGAAATTTTTTTGTTACCTATTTGTGGGGATAAAAATAGTTCGAATAACATATCATTAAATATACATATCATATGATCTTCTAATGCTTTAAGAATGAAAATTTCAAATTCATTTCCTTGAAAAAATATATAAAGTTTAAATTTTTCACGTCATGAAAAATGGTGAGATTTTACTGAAATCTATAATTATATCTTCTCATGAAAATTATTCAACAATAGAAAAATGGATCTTGATGTAAAAGGGTGTCTTATTATCATCATTTTTATGATAGTAATGACCTCTTGTATGCTTCCTTAGTATATGCTTTTCTGAGTGCTAACATTCACTATATCGTTGAATTTTTTATGATTAGTGGTATTTATTAATCTTGATGATTATATACGTTTTTCTTTCATTCCCAATCCTCACATATGTTCACCTATGTAGAGACCTAGTAATTATTTCCATTGGGTAATTGTTGTTTTCTAGATATTACACTTTTTAAAAGAAAATTTTAGTCTTTATGATGAGTGTTTCCATCCTTGAATAACCTTGGAGAATTTCGAGGGGGAAATTAATTTTAAGGGGAATAGATTGTAACAAACAAAAATTTTATGAGATATATTCATTTTAATTTCATTGATTTCTTGTGGTGTATGCTACACCAAGATTTGCTTGCGCTATACGCAACATTGTCATAGCTTGCGGTTTTCACAACACTATGCTTGTCCTGTGTTACACAAAATTTTGATTTCTTTAGATATAATCCATTTAATTCAAGATCAAGATTATTGGAATAACTAAATATTATTATTTTCTTTATAACCTAGTCATTATAATGGAAGATATGAATAATATAAACTTTCTTCTTGAAAACAAATTTAAATGAAAATAAAATAATGAAATAACTATTTATGGATTTTATTAATGTAATATATATATATATATATATCATATATTAATCCTTATGTTTAAAATTCATCTTATATTTTATCTAGACATTATATAAGAATATATTCAATTTTTCAGATAAAAGTTGTATTTTTCAAAAGATAGAGTTTTGCTGCCTTTTGATTGCTCACCCATTTTAGAACTAGATTCAAAACATAAATATATTATATTAAACAACATAAACAATTTTTATGAATAGGGATATAAAAATATTTACTTAGGATTATTTTTTTATATATTTCTAATAACATTCATGTTTTGATGAATAATAAAAATACAATAAATTTTTATTGAAAACAATATTTTCAATTAAAATAATTTATATAGTTAAATTATAGTATTGATTAGTTTTAATATATAAATAGAATATATTTTTATCAGTTAATATAATTTAGGTCATTGAAAATAATTCTACATTGATTTCTGATGTAAAAACATTTCAATCATTTCGAATGTTTTAACATTTAAAACCTGTTTTTCCTTCTGAAAAATGGGATTAATTTTAAATTAAATATTAATATTCTATGTTTTTAATTTTTAAAAATTATTTCCATATTTGGAATGAATAGTTCTGAATTATGTTATTATAATTATTATATTTTTTTATATTATAAATAATAGCTTCAGTAATTTTTATTAATAACGTAAAAATGTAAATTGCATAATGGAGGGTTAATATAATTTTATAAAATTACCTTAACACTTGGTAACATAATATTGTATAAGTTACACAGACCTTAAACATAATTATGAAAAAATTAATGCTTATGGAAGCAACTTTTACGAGATTAGGACATTTAATATATTTTATTTAAAGAAAAGTTAAATATGTCTCACTAAACATTTAATAAATAAATTTTTTTTATATAAGTCTATAGAAATGATAATTTTGATTATAAATACTCTTTTAAAAGATAAAATTTTATTCATTATCATGTAAATTTATTTGTAATTTTTATAAAAAAATAATTAACTAAAATAATTATACTTTGATGATGTCAATATTAATTAATTGATGAGAAATAAATAAATAGTTATTATTAAAATTATAATTACCCTCAATTAACCAAAAAACATCACCTATTATTAGTTGTTGATTATATCTAGACCATAAATTTTCAAGGGTCGATTTATTGACTATTTTTATCCATATTTTATAGAATGTGAGACTTATAATATTTTATTTGAAGTGATGTTAATGTTGTCACATTCATAATTTAATAAGTATAATATTATTAATGTTGGATTTTATAGAGGATAATATTGACTAAAAATATTATTATAAAATAGAGTAGATTTATTTTCATCATAGAATGTTATTTTTTAATTTTTCCTAATAAATATGTATATTAAATAATTATATAATATTGTTGTAGTAATTATTTTATAAAATAAAATATCAAATTAATGGTATTAAAAATAATAAAATAAATTTAATATGATTTAATTGATATGTAAAATAATCTTTTTATATTACCTAGACCACATAGTGATATAAATAAATATTTTTGAATTGGATTAAATTATATGTTGATATTTTCAAAAATAAATGAATTTAATAGTCTTAGAATTTACATTATCATTGTTATGTTAAAACAATGATTTATTAAATTATTTCAAATTAATAATTTTTTTTGAAAAATATATAATAATTATAATATGGTCTATGATTATCTAAATTTTTTATTTATTATTTATGTAACATCATATAACGAAGTATTTCACCCTTTAAATAATTAAATAATTGTTACCCTAGTTAAAATGAAATAGAATAACTAAGTGTTAAATTAAAATGATGAAGCTTAAATTTAAAAAAAACATGTCCAAAATTTATTTATTTATGATATTAAAACATTATATCATCTAATATTAGGTAATATGACATTTTTGAGTTTTTTAGATATTTTTTGGGTATATAATAATTTGATAATTTTGGTGTTTTATAATGTGTCCCTTTTCCCTCTAATAAAAGGACAACACGTCTACAAAATGTCCATACACCATTGAAGCACCCTGGATCACCCAATGTATGATCAAATAAGCTCCCATATTCCCTCACATCCTCTTATATACTTTCTATTGGACATAAATAACTCATGGAATCCTCTTAGCACAAACCAAAAGGAATTACAAGATTAAGAGGTAATGTATTCTCACATTCTCCTTTCCATTATTTTCCTTCCCCACCCCTCAAATATATTTATTCCATTATAGTAGGAAAACTATAGTATCGTCAATATACAAGGATTGTTTTATGATAATGGTTCGACCTACACAGACACACATGTCCATCTAATTGATATTAAACATCCTATATCTGTGCACAATGAACTACTGTCTCACGAAATGATGATTATTTATTTTTTATTTACCACCAATCATGGTGGACAATATTATAGAAAATATGTATATATATTTAAAATATTTTATTTTTTTACTTCTTATTTATAAATATTTTTTACATATCATATCATTATAATTTCCAATTTTTGATAATACAATATTATCGTTTGACGATGTGTGGAATACCATGCCCTCAAAGCGATATGGTTTGTTCACACACCACATGGAATGTTTTACCGATGGGTTCAGTGAACTTATATTATATAAAAAATATAATTCCATAATTATATATATATACATATATATATACATATGTAATATAAACACTTTCTTTCTACACAATAAATTAAATGGAAACAACATTTTTTGTGTATGAATGACTTACTATCTCCATTAGTGATGCATTCAATTTCATACATATTTATGGTATATATTAATTCAATATACAGTTACTGGATAGACATGATATTTATATCATTACCTACATTATGTAATCATTATATAATTCTATGAACCAATGATATAACAAATTAAAACACATGCAGAGAAGAAAGAGAAGATTAATAGAATTAAATCCTTAACAATGGATCATCACATGTGGGTAATATAAGGTTATAATCAAAACCAATATGAAACTATGTATAAGGTTTTTTTTGAAAATGATTTATAATAAAACTAATTTTATTATTTAGGAATCTTGAATGAGTATAGATAGAGTCAAGACATAGGGTAAGGGATAATTTTTAAATCGCATTATCATACGATATAGTTATTACTTAAGTATTTACTGGGGTTTATTTCTCATCAATTCCCATGCATCCTAAAAATTATTTCATATAATATTTAACTATTCTATTATATAATTTTAAAGTCAAATTTACCAATTTTTGAATTTTTAATACATGGTTTAGAAGGAATATTTCTTTCATTCCCCATACAAGGTACTTCAATTTCTCAGTATAAATATGAGAAGAATGTTATCTTAATATTATGTAGAATGCATAGATTTATTTATTATTTCATAATACATTATTTCTATTAATATTATCTTAATTTTTTTTGGGATAGTTTAACATTAATTATTTTCATTTAAAATTCCATGGTGTATTAATAAAATAATTGTTTTTTAATAAGTAAAGATATTTTCCTAAAGAATTAATTTCAAGTGTTTTATCCATATTAAATCGTATGTATGAGGAATTTTTTTAAGAAGGATAATATTCAACTATCCTATACCTATTATTCCTATATTCTGATTATTTTTATGTAATTTATGAAACTCGTTGTTTATATGGACTATGTTGTGAAGGATTGATTTTTGAGAAACCCACATTAATCCTTAGTTTATGCTATAATGACAGTTTTAGGTTTTTTTTGGAAGATGTAATGATGATTTCATTAGGATATGGGTGGGACCTATATCTCTATCAAATTCATTAGGTATATATTCAAATATCATGAGATAGAAAAGAATATATTGGAAAGAAAATATTGAATAGTAATATAGGGCGTAAGCTGCAAGTAAATCTAGTTCAGTAATACATGGCAACAACGATAGGTAAATATGGTATAGAATCTATGATGGCCTTATAAGAAAATCCTTGGATACTATGTAAATTAGTATATATTTTTTTCAAACATCCATGTTTTATTCATATGTTATGCTCACTTGACTCAAATTATTTATTTCCTCCTGATATATGTTTATGAACTACCAATCATGATTCCATGATTTGTGTATATGATCTTTGTTATACAGGGTATGATTTTATATTTTCATAGACATGTTTCACATTACATTATTCTCTTTATTATGTTAACATGTATCCATTGTATAAACTTAATGAGAATTTGAGCTTTCCATTTTTATTATTTTCTCATTTCCCTATTATTTAAAGATTTTTTTTAATTATTGATACAAAATGGGAAGATATTTATGGGAGATGTTGAAGATCTTTTACTAAACATGATGACTGAGTTCTATGCTTCCAATGACGCTAAACTAATACGTTCTTTGGGTGTCTGATTGTATAATGTCTATGTATTCCATAAAAGTTATGTAATGTCCATGTACGTTAATAATGGTTCTTTTAAAAGGTCTATTTTGTTCACAACATGTAAAAATATTTTCCAAAGGTTGGAATCATTTTTCTATATTCACACCAAACATCTCATGTTTTTTCAAAACATCCTTCTTAGTTTAATTCCTCTAAGATTATTTCCCAAAATCAGATATTTCCATTTGTAATTTATGTAATTGTTGTAATGATTTTTATTAAACCATGAGATATTTTTAATTTACCAAAATCCACCACAACACCAACGGTGTCTATAGAATTAATACTTACCTCTATAAATTCCATATGTTCCGGAGTTGTGAGAATGTTTCAAATAAAATATAATTTCATTCACATAGGATAATTTTTTTGTCCTTAAATTTCATTTCACAACTTGTATATGATTCTACATCGTGGTTTTCTATTTACCATGATTAGAACTAGAACATTAAGAAAATTTTAGGACACATAATTTTATGAAATTTATTACTTCTTGACTTTATTGATTTTGGGGAGACACCTAGCATTCCTAGATTTATAATTTTCGAAAACAATTTCAACATTATTCTCAACCATTGATGGTAAAATTTTACCCTTCTTATGTTCACCTTTTCTATAACATATAACTATATCATAGATATATTTCATAAGACACATAACCCTTTACTTGAATTTAGAATGTTTTATTGAACAAGTTAATTTTTTTTTTCTTCCATCATAACACCCATATGTTTATTCCAATTCTATCCATTCTTAGTATATTTTTTTTTAATTCATAAATCATTTCAAGATTATTAACATTACCATAAAAAATAAATTATATATTCTTTATTGTGAAACATTCATTTTTCAATTTCATAGTTTCATTCCCAGACCACCCAATATTTCATAAAATTTATTTCAAATATTATTTCTTAGGAAATTATAATCAATTTTTTTTTATTCAGCACTATTAATTATAATATATTCATTATTGACTGTTGTAATGAAATTATTCTCTCCAATTTTCTTATTATACATTTCATATTCTTCTTCAATTTCTGCACCATCATCATATTTAGACAAATACATATCCTTCTGTATTTGGAGGGATTCTTATATTTTCCATTTCCATAATATTTATCTTCTCCCCATTTTTCTTTTATGATCATCTCTACCTAATATCATAATCATTACTATTGTCTTAATTAATTATTTATGGGAAATCTTAAGCTAATTAACCAATATACTCATAATTAAATAATTTTTTGTTATGTTTCCATTTATACATTCATGTAACATTTTTCAAATATTTAGAATATAAAGGGAAAATTCATCAATATTTTTAGTTACATATTTTTTGGAATTAGAATCTCAAACATCATATTCTACAAGAACCTTCTTCAAATTTTTTTTCTTAGTAGCCATTAAGGCCACTTCTATATCAATTTTTTTTTCTATTTCATATGTTTCCCCCATATTATTTCATAAGTGCTGATATTACTATCAAAATCATCCAGAGATAATTTTTCTGGATCACTATCATCCAATATAGAAAATTGGTTTCAATGTTTCTAGGAATAATTCTCATGATCTATACAAAAATTGTATAATCTTCGTACATTTTATCATGCAATCAAATATTATTATTAGTGATATAAACTTTAGTAATGAATTAATCAATTGATTCATACTAATCCATTTTGAAATCATCATTCTTAAATAATCATATTTTTATCTTTTATATCCTCTCATTAATATTGACTTCACTAATTTTATCAGCTTAACACAAAAACCATTAACAATAGAAACATTATTGACTCTTAGGAATTCATATTCAATAATTGATGAGATTAATGTTTTATTATATTTCCATAATTCTTAGGATTATTTTTATACACATAAGTGAGAGGATATTTTTCATCCATATGGTAAAATTAATTTTTATCTTCATCTATAAAAGCATACACATAATAAATAATATAGTGAAACATTCTATATTTCTAGATATGATATTTTTCTCATTGAATACCAGAATCCCTATATCATTCACACAATCCATATTTTCCATCAAAAAAATTTCTTTCCAAAACATAATCAAAAAGTATACAATGGGAACACTCTATCTAATACCACTTATAATTCCTAACCTTGTTCAATATATCCTTTAGAGGGGGATAGGTGAATCAGGGAAACATTTCCTTTCAATTTTACATTCTTTTGAAACAACATTTGTCTCATATTAATGAATTATCACTTTCATAAAAACTAGTCAATCACACATCCACATGAACAAAAGTATTTACACAGTTCACTACTCAACAAGAGTTGATACAACATTAGAATAGATTGGAAACACATCATCACCTTCTTCACACTCCCAAGATAAAAATTAGTCAATAATCTAAATTTTATTTTTCCCCCAAACTGTTGAAAATGATTGTGATAACCATATCAGTGTCATATTGTGTCTGATGGATTAGTCTCTGTCTCACTTGGATTGATTGGTGTCACATCCAGTTCAGTGATTTGCCCACACATATTTTTTATGGACACTTGACCCACTTGTAAAAACAAAACTATTCATCTTTCTCAAATGTCCCACTTGTTAAGGATATATGATTTTTTCTCTTTTAGACCCAATTGAAAAACCCAATATATTTTTTATAATAATTGTGGACTATAATGTTGATATTCATCTGGTTGATGTGTTTCGAACTTTTATACAAGAATTGGAACCAAAAAACACCACATTCTTATCTATGTCTAAATATATTCAAGCCTCCAAGTGATCAGTGGAATACCATGTCTGATGGATCAGTTACAACATCAACACCATTATTTTTATGATTCACGTACAAAATAATTCTATCATTCACCAACATATTTCTCAGAATATTTTTGTCTTGTGGATTATTGGTATGGTTGAAAACCACCATATTATTCTTCACATGATTAGAAAAAAAATTCTTAGTATTAAAAAATTCCAAATTTAGGTATCTGACACCGATAATGTTAGACTGGAAAACATTGACAATATTTTTTCACAAACTCAGTCTTGTAATCAATAATTCAACATTAATGTGAGTACTTTAAGATTAGTGAGGAATCATCTTAATTTCATTAGAATGTATTATAACATCCCATCATTCTAGTACTTCATATATTTCAAATCAATTCTATTACATATGATCATCACTTGTTCTCCCTGTTTCTTTCATTTTTCTTGTATCACAATTTTCTCAGATAAATTATGATTAATAATAAATAGAGCTCTAAAAAATCATAATTTAAAATTTTATGGAGACATTAAAACTATGATAAAATATCAAATAATGAACTAAAAAATAATTCTAGATCCAAAGGGAGTCTGATGAACCATTTATCCAAAATTAATTCTTCCAAAACTGATGTATTTTTTATGCATTTTATGTCCAATAATCTGATTATGATGAAACAATTCTTCACTTTCATGTGATCATAAAAAAGAGATAATTGATTTATTTTCCGACCAAAAAACTATTTTTTTCAACCCAAATTTCTTGTTTATTCCAAAAATTTCTTCCTCCCAAAATGGATCTAATAAAAAGGCCATCATAAGGGAAGAATCACAATGTTAATGCTCCACCCAAACATCAATACAGTAATTAAAAGTCTTTTGCGGATTATGTGAATCAAGGTCCTAAACCAAAAAATAATTTGGATTATAGACCATGGAAACCCATCAAACCCAAGGAATATGAGAGAAGATAATCAATTACCCACATTGAGGTTTTTCATGATAGTGTAGTAATGTTGGGTCCACTTTTCCACTATTTTGGATCTGAGAATGCCTTATTTGATTCTTATTAATTTTATAAACCTATATCACAATTTTTTTAATAAAATAGAAAAATCACATAATGAATATTATATTGGGAAATATTTTAAAATAAATATGGTTCTATCATTATCAAAAATAAGATGTATAAATCGTCACTAATCACAAAAATTATGATGATACATCCTACAGAACTAATTCATATTCTATTAGATGAATATTACATAAATTTGTGTATGGATTGGATTTCATTACATACATGTAAGATACATCTTCATAAAATTGAGATCTCATTTAATACCCTAAGTTATCCTTTTATCATGTATCAATATATGAATTATCATGAAGTTCACATTGATTAAAACTCTAAAATATGGGTCAAAATAAATAGAAATGATGGATTTATTTCTCAAATGATCAGAGTTATAGTCATAGTTAATTAAATTTCTATTATATGAGAATATAGATATGTATGTTTCATGAAACTACATTGAAATAACTAATATAACGAGGTTGTTTTTTAAATAACAGTTATTCCTTATCATGAGGTATAGATTTCAAAAAAAAATTAAAACATGGTTCTATTCTTTTTTGATGTTTTCGATTTTGGATAAATCTAACTGTATTAGTGGACATAAATAAGAATCTATAAGAGAATATATACAAGTTTTCATTCTTCCCTAGTGCTTCACTTTGGGGTGTACAAGTACTTTTTTTAAATAGATGACATATGAGTGAGATTTTCAATTAAATTTCCTCTGCTTTATAATGTCATGATTTAGAAAAATTGACATATAACCATAACTGATGACCTTTTCAATTATCAAAGAGGATATATATACATTTCAATCACTGATTTAATAGTTTGATATCATTATATAAGATTTTAAATAGAGGATATTATTGGGATTACATTATAAATTATATATTCACACTATGAGTTTGTAGTTATGTAATATGGATTGGAGAATTCACCTTCTGTCATTGTAAATATAATTAATAGTAATTTTAGAGACTAACCATTATAAATTTATGGTTATCATTTGGAATTATATTCTTATATACTCATTGAATTTTAAATATCATGGTGATCCTTTTAATATTGAGTTGATTTCCTTGATAAAGCTAAAACAATATGATAAATTTAGGATGTATAATTTAAATAAATAGAATATATCATTCTTAGAAAACATAATCACAATAAATGAAATATATAAAGATCCTTAAAATATAGAAATTATTCAAAAATGGAACATACCAACCACATTAACAAATATCTATAATTTTTTCTGGTTGGCATAATACTATAGATAATTTGTGAGAAATTTCTCATGTTAATCAAATCCAATAACATGTTAACATGGAATGTTGTGTTGTTACATTGGATGGTGAAATGTGATGAATGTTTTAAATAACTAGATATGGTATTATTAACATAACTGTTAATTATATTATATAATAGTAGATAAGTAATTGGGATAAAGCCTATGGAAAAACTAAATTTTAATCCTATATGCCTCATAAAAATTAAAAACTCATGAGAAAAATTACCCAATGCGTGACTTGGACCAAGGAAAAGAGATATTTACTTTAAAAATTGGAGGCATTATCTCTATTGCTAGGAGAATGATATTTAAATTAACAAAAATGTGTTTGACATATATATTCAGATATATGGAATTGAATTTACATCATTATAGATGCTTGAAACTAATAAAAAACAGTGACTTCTCTATACAATAACATCCTTAGAAGGTAAATAATGTGGTTTATGATTTTAGGACGAAAGATATTACTATGAAATCTATGATAGGTATTAAAGAGACCCAATATTCTAGTTTTTAGACATGATAAATCATAAAATAGTATGGTTTAGTGACAAATAATATCTTACATAAGTGAATCCTCAACAATCCATGTACACGAATATCGAATAATTTCAAAAAATAATAGAGCTACAAAAAAGGTATAAAACATTATGGATTTAAACATTATTAAAGATTTATATGTATGTCAGGGAACCATAATATGTGATCCATAAAAACCATACTAAATGGGGATCTTTTTGGATGATTTTGATATCACATTCATCTATATTCATATAATATACATAAGTTTTTATAGAGAAATAAAGAAAACCATATGATAGGATAACCATATGAGGGAGATCCTAGAATACTTTTATTGATTCTCGGTATTCCAAAAAGTAAAGAATAATAAAATTTTATTGATATACTGAAACCATTACCCATACCCAAAAAAATAAATGGGAAATAATACCATGGATTTCATTATAACACTCCACAAGACATACACATTCCAAGTTGATATTTATATTACGGTCGATCACCATACTAATTCATAATATTTTATATTCTTTAGAAAATATATATCTATAATGAAATTTAATAGGATATATATAATATAAGTTATATGTATCAATATATTAGCACTGTATATGTTATATGATTTATATATGAGGCTTACATAAAGGTATCAGAGAATTAGTGAGATTGAGTTTGGGATAGAGTAATGTTTTGTTATTTCTTATCACCTACACAAGTATGTTCAGCATGAGATTACCAACTAAACACCTGAAGACATATTGAGAACATTTTCAATAGTTTTTCATGGATATTTTGATCAACAGATCCCCTTAGGAGATTTCTTATTTGACAATCATCAAAGTTTTAATATTCATAGGGGTCCATATAACACACTATATGGGAAGAGATATAAGACTCCAACATGTTGGATGATATTAAAGAATTAAATATTATATAAAGTAATTTCACCAATGAGTTTGGTGGACAATGGATAAACAATTCATTATCACATATAGTGGAAAAAGTCAATATATAATTTATTTAGTTAATCATTGACATGATTAGGAATTTTTAGTTGATGACAATGTGTTCCAATAGAAATATCTTGTCTGTTTCCTTTGGTATTTTGGATGAATCAGAAGTTGATCTCTAAGAATTTCAATTCACTAGGGATCATTTATCATAATGGGGTTATAGCTTATTGTAAACCACTAAATCCAATGCTCTAACTATTATATGATATGATCCTTGTATTACTTTTTATAAAGTATATACCAAAAATTCAAATGTTATGAAGTCAAATAACATTCAAATGGAGTTTAATATCTCATATGAGGAAGAAACATTGGAGATCTGTGATTGTTGGGGAAAACTATCATAGAAAAAACTACTTATATGGTCAATGTGATTTGTTGGAATCACAAGTTTGAGGAAGCCAACATGGAAACCTGTGATGTAATTAAGAGAAATTACCCTTATTTTATCAACACTGAAAAAATATTTTGATGATGAAATTAGTTTTAAGGGGGTATAATGTAATGACCCAAGGTTTTAGTGAAATATTCCACATTAAATTATTATTTATTTAATATATAACTCCATAAGCTATGCCAAACCCTAAGAAATCACAACAATTTTTATTAAAATATATATCGACCTATTTACTATAGTTATTAAATAGGATGGTATAAACAATTATAGCCAACATATAACATAAATGTGTATTTTAATAGTATTTAAATAGTTACATCTAGGAATATAATAAAATATATTTTATTAATAACATTTCTCTTATAAAATAGATATTTCCAGTTTGATATTTTGAAGATTTGCCTTCATTTTGTAATGAATAGTTATTATACCCAAAAAAGTATTCCTACAAATATTTTTTCAGATTATATAGTTATTTTATTCTGAAGATAAATTTTTAATTGATATAATTCCTATTTTAAAATATAATATTAATTATTTTATCATATCATTAAAATAATAATATTATATTAATTTTTTGTATTTTGTAAAATGAACAATTTTTGGGGGAATATTGAAATATTCTATTTTTACAATTAACATAAAATTTATAAAATTATTATAACTTACATATGAATTAGTAATTAATTATACATATTTATAAAACCAAATATGTATTTTATAAATTTATTTATAATTTGAAATATTTTGGAAGAAGTTTTTAAACTCAAATTTGACACTTTAAAACTTAATTTTTACTTTTCAAAAAACATAATTTAATAAATTGTATATTTTATATTTTAAAATTCATTTCTATCAGTTTTAGAAAATTAATATAATAAAAAATATTTCAAATTTGAAATCAATTTGTACAAATTATTTAATAAGAATACTTATATTTTCAACCATAATGGATACATTACATTGGTGAAAATTTTTTACCTATATAAAAATCAAAAGGAATAAAAAAAATTTTTGAATAAGGGAAAGAACAAAATTCTTTTCAAAATTAGTCTAGGAAGGGGTTTTTTATTTTTTTTGATTATATCACTTATATTATCAGTTATTCTTTTTTATTTGAGAATATTTCCTTGACACTGGGATCCTATTATTAATAATGTCATGAATATTTACAAAAATAATCATCCATTCTCACTTTGATAATGGTCACTCAAATTATCACATCACCTCACACAAAACATTTCATAGCTATGATGAAAATCTACCCAAAAAATCTTAAAAATTCTTCAACTTTAAATAGGCTCTTTTAATCTCAAAATATCACCGCTAAAATCATTAAACAACTATAAAAAAGAGATAATTAATTAATATATATGTAAATTTCATACCACAACATTCCCATTTCTATTTCTTAATGTGAACACGGTGTTCCAAAAAATCCCTTAAAATATATATAAATTAAAAAAATATATAGTTTTTATATTTTTTTATAATAATGATGATACAAACATTAATACCGTTTCTCTATTTCTTTAATAAAACTTAAATTGTGGGTTGTCCATACATGAAAACTATTTCATGTGAATGAAAATATTTCGTCCCCATATAACCTAGAAGATCCTAAATAAATAAATATTTAATTTGTTTTGATATATATTTATATATTATTTATATTCCTAAGATGATAAACACTGTTATTAATTTATCTACCCTTCGAGAAATGAAATCCCCAACTATCTGTACATGCTAACTTCCATCTCCATGAAATGATGAATTTAAATTTTCACTACCTACCTTAGGGATGGTTATAGTATATATTATATGAATATATATGATATGTATAACTATTATATATAATTAATATGTTTCTTCATTTTTAACACAATAATTAATGATTTTTATAAAGTAATCCATTTATATTGTGGTATATCTAAAAACTATTACATAATAATTCATTATTTATAAAATGCAACTAGAACATATTTGAAATTATTTTCTAATATTATATGTTTTTATAAAAGATATATTCCATTATATTTAATGGTTTTTATATGATTATATTTTAAATAATAGGTAATATCAACAACACTTTTATAAACCTGTTAGAAAACATTCTTAATAAAAAGCACCTAATATGGATTTATTATTATAAAATTCATATGCATGAAGATAAGTATTGTTAATTGAGAGTATAAATATAACTATATATATATTATTTTATTTAATAGTTATTTAATTACTATATATTTAAAATATTTTAGTTTAATTTAATTCTTTTGAAATCAATGGTAAACTGAAGTGACATTGTAATTAAAACTCCTTTTATTGAGTTATAAAACATATTATTGAACTTATTTTTGTTTCAGAAAATTCTATTTAAAATGTAGATATCTATTTATTTATTGGTATTGTGAATTTTTATGAAATTTCCATTTACATAATGGGTTTTATTTTCAATTTTTTTCAAAAAATAAATTAACCTTTTTGATAATAGTGCCGAAACTATATCTTTTATAAAAAGGAATAAATAACGTTACATGAAATATTTATTTAAAATTTGATTTTCATTATCATCAAATTAGGTGTCCCTGATGAATTTATGATCCATGTTCAACAAAATATTTTTCTTTTGTTATATTATTATTTTTGGTGATCAATTTCTTAGTAATAATATATTTATATATTTATGTTATTTTATACCATTTGGATATTTTATAAAAACTATTTTACATAAATGGGTTATTTATGATTTGAACAGTTAATGATTACTATTTATAACACATAATGATAGATGTTTTATGAGTGGGATCCAATATTAGACACATGAGCATTTTCCCTGAGTTTATATTTCATTAGATAGGTTTTCATGTGCATTTGAATTTCTCATATTCATTTGCACTGATTGTGTGGATCAATAATGTAATGTTTCCCTATGTTAATTTTTGTTCCAATATTAAATGATGTTATTCATGATAAATATTTGATCTCATAGTAAAATTATCATTTTAAATTATTTTCTACAATTTTATAGCTATTATTATTCCATGTTGATATATATTTCATTATATTTTTATTCCATATACATTAAACCTCACGTATGTATTATTATTATCACACATATTGTTATAAGTTTTTTCTCTCCCTTGTCATTTATAGTTATACATATGAAATGATCTTTTATTACATTCTTATTTACCATGTACTAAAACTTTTAACACACCCCTTTCTTATTTTATCATTCCCTAGGTATTGACGATAATTATTACTATATACATGTCTCAATGTTGGTCTCATATGATCACTTTAAAAATAAAAGGTAGTGGTGTTTTAAAAATAAAAATATCATATAGATATTATCTAAAAACACTGAACCTATCGATGCTTATAATATGTTTATTTATGGAAGGAATTTTTTTTATTATGTTAAAAATATTAAACAAAGGAATATTTATCTTGGGTCTCCACAGGCATACCTATAATAACCGTTGAAAACAAAAAAAATATACCAATGGATTGGGATCAATTGGAATAAGAGGTAGGGGAAGAAGTTGAATAGAATATACCCAATTCCATTTTCCAATTAATCATGAATGAGTATAAAAAATAGTCCTCTATTTGTTAAATAATATACTCTGATGTCTTTTATGACCTTTCCAGGAGGGTTGATGTGTGACATTCACCATTATTGAAAAAAATCACAATACATCTATGGGATGTGATTCAATGATTCCATAGTAGATGGATAAATATTTATCCATAATCTATCCCATATTTACATTAGGTTAATCAGTTGAATTTATTTACATGACTCCTCCAACTATTTTTATAATACATCATTATAGTGATACCCCCCCCCCTCATGGAATAACCCACTTCAATAGATTAATTTCATATCCTGAACCACAAAACTCATTATGTTACATTGAAAATAGTTGTGTTGTGAGAAATAAATTCATGATAAACCTTCATGAATCATTTAATGTCTTTTCCAACAGTCCCTGCAACATTTACCTAATTTTAGCAATGCCACTCGAGCTTTCTCTCATAACCACAAAGGAAATTAAACCACTAACAAGGCCTCATTTCACACTCTAAATCAACCCCATTAGATTATCCTATTTATTTATTTCTAATATAAGTCCAAATTCATAAAATGACACATGATTTCATATCAAAACACAAATTCCCTATCAAAAAATTTTACCATAATTTCAGTGTGAAATTACAATATATTAATCACGAACACATATCTAAAACCATTATCTCATACCAAAGGCTGTGAAAATAAAATCATTGAAATGTGTGGGATTATATATTGATAATATATATCCTTATAGAGGATTTATATATATTTATATTTATTAATAATAATCTAAAAACACATAGTTCAATAAGAGGATACTCAGTTTAAGTCCATGTCTTGAGGGGATGATACCCAAACATGAAAGCATGCCCTTTAGTTTTAGTCTATAAATAAGGAATTCAAATCCACCCTTGAGAAATGATACATTTTTATTAAACTCATTCAATAAGGGAATGATATTTAATATACAAACTTCTGATAAAGGATTTTCTATAGTTCATTATAAATTAGTCTTGTGGTATAATTTCATAAAAGAAGGGAGAACTATGAAATTTAAAATAATATAGAGATAGATGGGGTTTTTTATAGTATAATTATATCAATAAAGGGAATCAAGGAGATAAAAATGTAGTACAATGATTTAAATATATTAAATGAGGATTTAATACCTCTGTATGAAATTGGTTATTATTTATTAAAGTTATTATATGAGATAGTATCGTATAGTGTATGATCTTGTATAAATTAGGATAGGGAACAATGTAGTTTAAATCCATTTCATATTGTAATGATAATCATCCGTTTAATTAAATTTATTAGTTTAAATGTATTTGATAATTTAGTAGTACTCATGAATTAAAATGGTTCTATGATTTTAATTTTTTTCAAGGGGATGCAATAAATTTTATTTTGGAAGATATTATACAAAATAGTGGTTGAATTTTAATTATAAAAATTTAATCGTAATTCCAATTAATAGAGAGAAATAGAATACAAAATCTCGGAAAACTTCAATATGATATTAATATGCCAATTTATATAAATAATGTAACCAGTTGAATCAAATTTTTGAATGTATATGGGAGATGATTAGTGATTAAATTGAAAAAATTAAATTGTATAGAAACATAATTGTCAATGAGTTATACTAAATACATATGTATTCCCACACATCTCCACCTCCTAAATAGAATGTAAACTATTATATATACCATGGGTTTAATATTCACCAAGAATCCATCCCATAAAATTATGGATTGTGAAAACCATCAGGAACATCACCTATTGTCACGTAACCCATCAGACACTTTTGGGGAGTGAAAACCAATTGTGAAATGAGCTAAGGAAAGATTGGGTTTATTTAGGAAACCCTTTATAGACAAACAATAAAAACATTTATAGAATTATGTATAATGTAGGAAGACGATATTTTGTGAAATGTTGGAGATCCATTAGTGAAATGATAAAATTAAATCTTTTGGGTTGAAATATTTGGAATGGTATTTAATCTTCATGTAAATCCATTAATCTGTGGTATGATTTATTAGCCACTTTATGAATAATAAATGTGATCTCATTGGATGATTACAGATGCCAGTAGATTCTCTATAGCTACAATTGGGTAGTCAAGGTTTATTTATTGGGGCCTACGGGAAACCCCCAACCGTTGAACCGCTACTAACTAGAGGCTAGCCGATTCCCTCTTGTAATAATATATACACTTATCCTGGAGCTATTATCTGGTTGCTTTCCCTTCAACAGGTAGTTGATGGTCCTGTTATAGGCTTCCTCTTAGCTGAAACTCACATTTCCTAGTCGGTACGCTTCTATATATTGGATTGTGGAATTATTGGACACATAATGATACTGACATGACTAATGGAAGGCTAGTGGTATTCAGGAAAACATTAACTTTTGGATTCATATAACCACTTATCTAGTGGCATGAAATGGTGATATGGTAGACTATGTAGTTCTCCACATTGAATTGGATTCCTATCTACTCCACTCTATTTATTTCTATTGATCTTTTAGGTATAATTATAGGTAATAATATATTTATAGATAATTATACGAGAAATTATCAAGGAAAACATTTAACTTTGACGTTCCATGTCATTCAGTACATTAAATTTACAAACCAAATTGAATGTAAATATATTTAATATTTTAATAAAATATATGTCTTATTTTGAAGATGTATAAAATATGAAGGACAGGTACAATAATCTCCCCCTTTTATGATCTAAAAATGTAACATAGAAAAATAAAATATATATAATGAAAGAATAAAAGAAATATAAGTGAAAGTCAAGAGCTAAATAGATATTCAATTATATGAAGTGTTAATCTTGTAGGGAGATATTTTAGATATAATAAAGGGGAAATGAAGATATTTTCAAAATAATATATTACAAAAGTTATGCATTATAATTTTTTTATCATGATAGAGAGAGAAGAGAAAGAATTGTAAGGATAATTTTCATTAATTCTCTCACATTGTGATCGTAAAAATTATCAAAAAATTTATAAAGAGTAATAAAGAATATAAATTATTAACCTCAAATAATATTTTTAATATGAAACTCCATGGATAATTTTTAATTAAAAAATATATTAAGTCTCTATAAATGAAACAAAATTATTTTCAAAATAAATTTATAATTCTTATAACATCTCAAATAATATAACTAATATATGATAAATATATGATGCAAAAATAAGAAAACATGTGAGGAATGTGATAATTTAAAGAAATTATTAACATTTAAAACATTCCCAATAATGGTAATTATGGAGGGAAATTAGAATGATAAAAGGAGAATGAAAATATGAATAAATGAAAATGAAAGAGAAATAAAAAATAAGAATAAGAAAATTAGAGAAAACACATTAATTATGTCTCAATCTCCCGAAACAATATCATTATAAAAAATGATATTTGAATCGATATGTAATAATAGATAAGTAATCGACAAAAAAAGATCAATAAATTTAAAATAATGAATAAATTAAAATATAGATAGACAAATAATTTTTTAAAATTTAATATAGAAAAACTGTAAAAAATAATTGTGATACATACTATTTACACATAATCTATTTTCATTAAGTTATGAATACAATATATATGATTGATTTCTCTTCAAAAATTTGTTGAAGAGAATCCTCCTTTGACCTGATACATTGTAAATATATCTCAAATTTTTAATTTTGATAATCAGAACTCAGGAGAAAACTTGTAGGAAATAAAATAATAACAATTATTAATAATTATTAATCTTTTATATGAGAGTTAAAAACATTTTAATAATCTAAAAAATAGGTATATTAATATTTAAATGAAATTTTAGAAACACATTTTGAATTAATTGGAAACAAAATGTAAAAAATATATATTAATGGAAAATCAATGATATAGGTGGAAAAAATAAAAAATTGTGTTATTTTTTAAAATATAATATTGAATAATTGGATTAAAATGCTTGATAAGAAATAATCAATTAATTTGAAAACGAAAAACGTCCAACAAGATAAAAATTTTACATTTAAATTGATAAAATTCTCCCCCTCGGATAATAACATGCCTGATATGATGATTCATATCGAATAAAAAAATTATAAATTAAATAAATTAAATATTTTATGTAACTCCCTAGGATTTCATATTATGTTATCTCATTAATGTAACTCAGTATCTTGCGCAACATGCAACACCGAATTCATGTGCCCCACAACATACTAAACTAACCATTCAAAAAGCGGTTATGAATAGTATTAACTGCATTTTGAATCTTATATACTCTATATAATTTTAGAATCCATATTATGTGTTTTATAGACATAATATAAGATCAAATATATTTTTTCAGATAAAAAAAGTATTTTTCAAAAATTGAAATTTTAGCACCTTTTAATAGAGAACATATTTTAAAACCAATATTTGACACTTTTATATAATCAATTTAGTGAAATTAAATTCCCCATTACAATCGAGGCATAAACATTTAGTTTAGAAAAATTTTTCTTATTTTTCTGATAACTTTTATATTTTGATGAATAGTAAAAAATACTATGTTTTAACTGAAAACATATTTTTTGATCAAAAATAATAATAGTGTTAAATTATAAATTTTAATGGTTTTGAAGTATAATTAGATTATATTTTTATCATTTAATCAAATTTATGTTTTTATAAGTAATTTCATTTATAAATTTGACATAAACAAAAGTTTATCTTTTAAAAGTTTTTTACTTTTAATAAAACAACTTTTATATTTTGAAAATAGGAGTTAATCTTAAATTAATTAATGAAACATATAAGTTTTTAACTTGGTAAAATAAACATCATTTTTGAATTTGCAATATCAAAACATTCTTAAAGTGAACTATTGTTATTTTTCTGAAAAAATTCAATTTTTTGATGAATAGTGAAAAACACAACGTTATTATTTAACAAACATTTTATTTTAATAATTAATTATTTAATTTTAATTCATTTTAAGTAAAAACAGATAAATAATACTTATATATGTTCAATTTAATTCATTTTCATCATTTTATAATAAGTTTAAATATATAAAATTTTATCGAATTTTTTACCGTCTTTTACCCACCTCCTAGGAGCATTTGCAAATTGGAATAAAACTTCATTTTACTGCTCTATGAGTTGAATTTCAAATATAAAAGAGAAAAGGTTAATATCAGTACGTAAATTATTTTTAAATATGATGAAAATTAATTTTGGTGAATAGTAACTTTTTTACTATTATTTTCAACATTTTTAAGTAAATAGGGTAATTAAGAGTACAAATGATATCATAATTACCCAAATTTTTTTTAATTCTATTGCATAATTATAATTTGACAAAAGAAAACCTAATAAATAAAATATTATCTTCTCTAGTCCACTTGGATTAGATTAGGACATTTATTATTATATTATTTAAAGAAGAGTTAAAATAGTTAAATTCAATGTTTAAAAACTAAACCATTATTAATATAGGGTTACAAACAATAAAAAATAGACTATAATTATTCATTAGAAATATAAATAGATTTCATTGACAATTTATTATTTATAATTTTAAGACATTAAAAAATTTAATTTATTTATGACCCAATGATGATGTCGTAATTAACTAATTAATGAAATATTAAAAAAAATGATATTATAAATATCCAAATAAATGTAAATTGGGACTTCTGATTATTATAAAAATTTTAGAGGTTAATATGTTATGTTATGGTTTTTTAGATAAATTTTATTTGATGTGATAATGTATTTATGGATTTTAAAACAATCAAATATAAAATTGTATCAAAATTGACAAAATTGAGTTGTGAAAAAAAATATTATATTATTAATTCATATAATATTCTTGAAAACCTATGGTTTAGCCAAAGGACATAGATAAGGATATATATATTAATAATGAACTACATGGGGTTCTCTTGGCTTGTTATAGTATTTTTATTAACCATATAATATAAAAATACAAAGAGACATGGTAAATGGAGATCTATTTATCTAAGAGTTAAATCTAAAAGATAAGGTTAATATTAAAACATAAACCTATCTAAAACCTATTGGTTGAGTGTTTTGCGACCCATACCCATCTTATCCTTTAAATAATTCATATTGGTGCTATTATACACTGAAAATTATTTTATTATAAAACAATTTTTCAATATTTTCCTAAAGTGACCGTCACCTCTCTTATTAAAGGGAACCACCGCTTCTCTTAATTTTATACATCCAAAATCATTCTGGATCGTCCAAACCCTTCCCAAATATCCTCAGAACTTTCCTCCATCCATCTTAGAGGCCTTAAATTGGTCATATAGCAAACATAAGGAGCCATTTTGATCAAATCAAAAGCAAGAACCCGAAGAATAGGTAATTGTTTTATCACCTCTTCCAAGTTTTTTTTTCATCAAATTATCATTATTTGTTGTTTCCATTTGAATATAATAACTATAGAATCTTCCATATACTATTATGATATTATAAAAATGGTACAACCATATTCATTATTTATCCATCCTATAAATGAAAATGTCACCATACATGTGTTTGTACGGATTACCGTCTCCATGTCGTGGTGTACTTTATTATTTAAACGCATCATTATATACATTGGTATAATAATTAGTATAACTGATGTATATAATAAATATATCATGTTAAAGATTCTTTATATATGATATAAAATCCAATTACATAATATTTCTCCATCAACATAATGATATTTTCGCTCGTCCGTATGTACAGATTACCTTCTCCACGACGCGATGAGATTAATTTCCACAATCTCCATTCAACGATGATTGTAAAAATATATTTATCATTAATAAGTATGTAATATATGAAATAATAATTCTACTGGAGATATATATATATATATATATGTACTTATATATATTGTTTTCACTTCTTTTCGTTTAATACGATAAGAAGACAGAAACACAAGGGAAATCAACTATAGTTAACTCTAGCCTCTGAATAATCTATGAATATGATGCTAACAGAAGGGAAATCAACCTATTGGTGGATAAAAAAGTGGATTCCATAGGGTTTTCCAATTAAATGAAAATTATGATAATAAATTCATTTAATATTACTAAAAATTCACTAGATTAAGAATTTGATGATGATAAAAATTATGTCATACAAATGGTAACATATTCTCTATAAATTTGAGGATGGTTGTTTCCCCATTTGAGACACTATTCAGAAACTATAACATTATTTCTACAAGACAATAATTTTGTGATATATTATATTAGATATTTTTAATATCTGATCACTAAGACTCTAAATTCCGCAAAATACCTTTAATTTTCCCCATATTACTAAAAAAATATTCAGAAAAATATTGAAAATTTTATTATAGAGAAAAAAGAGTGGTTATATTCTCCCCATCATCGAGGTGTTTCATCCAGAAAAGTGAAAACCGAATTAGATTGATTAAAGACACTGATCTCACATCTGAATCTCTCACTCTCATAATCTCTCAAAGAGGATCTCGTTCTTACAACAAAGATTCATGATATGGTAAAACATACCCTTGAAGGGTATTCTCTTAGGGGTTCTCAAAGTCCACCAAAGCACTTAGATATTATAACTACAACCTAAATTCCTTTCTCCGCTCAGTAAAAAATGTGCAATGGTTCATGCCAATATCCACTTGGATAATAAATATATAACACATAATGAGAAATATTTAACAATTGAGGTAAGGATAACTATTATTTAATCTCACTAATCATATATAGTAAGTACACAATGTTCTATGAATCCTGATGATGGTCTTCTGCATTAGCCAAATAGATAGGCACCAAAATGTGGTTAGACCATCATCAACATGTAGTCTCTAACTTTGAATTCTAATGTCATATTTAGTATATATATGTAGGAATTGTTATGTATCAAGGTAATCCTAACCCTTCCATGGAATAATTTCACTTTCACTACCATCGCTAACTCCAACTCAGGGCTCATAAGTCTTATTTTGATTTCTCCAACCAGTGCATTAGTGAGTTGAAGTTACTACAATATGTGTCCCAAAATAGTGTTACAGTAGTGGTGGAGTGGTAACTATTTCTATATGAAACACAACCAATAGTATTTTATAATTTTAGTTATGAAAAAAACATACATGTAAACCTAAAACATTTTTTCCAGAACATGAATGGATCACTTTCCTAGCCATCTTCCTAGGGGTATAGAATCCATGACAACCCCAAATTATATCAATGATCCTCATTTAATACTATACAAAATCATTACATGAAATGTACATCATGTTCTATAACCATATTTGAATGAACTCCATGAAAAATGTCTACATTTGTAATTCATTGGCAACAAAAACTATCTACTATGATATGCCCTATGATAGATAAGAAGTGGGAAATGTGGTGGGTAGTATAGTTATTACTCATATGAATCAATATGTCTCATATAACATGGAATCTCATTTACATTTTCTATTTTGAAATTTACCCACTTTAATTCCCATTCAAAAACTTCATCAATCTCATTTAGCAAAATACATCATTAGATTAACTCAGAAACACACTAGTATATCATTTTCCACACAAACTAAATACCAATGACCCTTAAAAAAATTCTCATAGATGTACATCTATGGTAATCATCTAACCTCATCAAAACCTACTATCATGGCATAAATATTTTAATCATATATCAATATACATGGTCAAATTTCTCACCAACTCTTGAAAATTCATATGGTGTATATGTAGTGGATATTTTTCATGAATGATCTCAGAATTGATATCCCCAATTTATAAATCCCAAACAGGCTGTATAATAAGAAAGAGGGAAACAAAAATCTACTTCAAGTATGTTACTCCATTTCTTTCCCAGTTATATTAATTTCAAATAAGGAAAATTCAATATCACTTTTTACAATATCAATAATTTGAAATACTTTCAATGGGAATTTGATTCTATGACCACATCCATAAGAGGATTCCAAGATAACTCTACTTGAAAATTTCATGGGACCATAACTAATTCTTCTTATGAAATGAAACATTCACTAAAGTCGACCTAATGAATACATAATATACTATTAATTATCTTCCCTTAAGGTTGGTTCTTATTTTTTATGACAAGGACCCTCCTAAAATATCCTACATGCACCTCTTTTGATGTCAAGTACATATAGATTTAATTAATGAATAATATATCAAAATATACATTGAATGTATGAATGATCATGTCTGTGAGTCTTATAAACATGATATGATATTTTTCAAAGCTGAAAGATATCACCAATAACTCAAAGTAAACATGGTGCCTTTATAAATCCACCATAGGTGCATCCCCTCTCAAACCTGAAGTAAGATATAACTTATCATGAGGTAAAATTTATAGAAAAACAACACCCTTAACCTCTATAAGAAAAAGTAATCAATTCTTTGGTGCGGAAACTCCATTTAGATAGTCACCTAGTTCACTTGAATCCAATACAAACCTAATATCAATATCTCTTCTTCCTTATTGGATAAAAAATAATAATGAATAAAAGGGTAACACACTTGTTTCGATGAAACATTTCTTATATATATCCACCAGCTATACATTTACATCTCTCATGTCTATAATGGTCATCTAATATGATAACACATATATCAGCCCATCCCTAGGTGAAAGTTTATAGAGACCTCAACCATTACATTAAGAGTAAGTCATAAAAAATTATCATAGAACAACCTAATATATTCTTCTTACACAATAAAAAAACTATAATTTTATAGAATCTGATGGTACAAGGGTTATACATTCCAATATATAAGGAATTATATATATCCTACAGTTAAAAATCTCATCATTTTCCCTTGGATTCCTCCTCACCAAAGAAGTAAAATTTCATCCCATCGACATGGATTTAGTAAAAACCTAATTGGTAACATTTAACTTCGGAATCGAAATTAGAAAACTAGTCTATACTAAATAAAACATGGTAGGGTGTCACCACCACTATGGAATGATTCCACACAATGCTCTATGTCCTCCCGGTTTACAGTGACACAGTCTATAATGGTGTGTGACCACTAAATCAAAACAATTGGATCCTCTAAACACATTATTCAAGAAAAAAGGATCCACTACAATCCCTATGTCTCATGTAAGAGATTTTATCAGAAAAAATGGATTTCCACTTTGGACTATAACCACCTTTGGAACATAAATGAAACATGTCAACACTCAAAACATATTTAGAGAGTCTAAGTTACATGTCCATAATTTGTGATGTTATCTTTCTCCTAATATTCGTATTATACACTACCAAGAATCATATGATTACATGGAACATAAAAAATTCCCAAAATTTATAAATTAATTTAACTCATCCACCACACCTTGATACAATCCTCTTTTGGAGACACTAACATTCCTGTATGGTTTTAAATTACATAATTAGATAATTCATCTTAGTGTGGGTAGTGTCCCTATTTTTTACCTACCCATGTCCACATAAATCATCACAAACTGGGGCTCAAAATGTTTTTTTGTCTCACATTAGAAAAGTATCACCTCCATGACCACTATAAAGAGTGGTCCAAACTAGGTTTAACACACACACTATAGACTCGAGCCATTCCTCTTAAAGCATGAGCAGGGGGGTTATCTCACCATGAAATCTATGTAGTGGTCCTTGTCTCAAAAAATCCGGAGTAAAAAAAATTATATAAGTGTTATATATATATACCTCTAGGACTAAAAAACCTCTAATTGTTGTGTAAAACCCACCCAAACCATAATAGGTGGTTCATGGTGCTATTTAATATGTAGAGACACTCATCTCTATACAGTTGTGGGAATTTACTCAAGTAATGTCCTATATGATGAAACCTAAAAGCTAGGTGGATTATAATTAGAGATTACCCGATAATCCATGCTGGATTCCATCATGTATATGGCCAAAAACAACTAAAATACGTCTAGGATCAAATAGAACATCTAGGGAGATGATCCAAGAAGTATATGGAAACCACAATCTTTTCTATATAATTCATGTAACATTTATATAATAAATCATACTAAATGTGACGATTCAACAAGAAGTTAATTAGATACCTGGTTGAAGGATACATCAATCACCATGACACCAATAGGTTCCTTGGAATGAGAACTAAACATTAGGCACTTTAATATGTATTGCACTAGATCCCAATGAAAACCACATATCTAGAGTATCTTCATACTATCATCCTAGGTCAAACAATATTTGATATCACAATGTCATAACATGACCCATATTTTCCCACCAAGAAAAAATTAAACTCAAGATATATCTCTAATATTACATACACTTTTCCATGTGATGGTGACTAAAACATAGTAAACATATCACATACATTTGTGGCCTTAGCCTATAGTACCTGTACACAAGCACACATATTCAAATTATAATATAATGAATAAAGGATAAAAATATATTTCTATAAGTGAAATTCTAATTGATATACTATAAGAGAGTAAATTAAAAATAATAATGAAAATACGATTCTACCTAAACTGAAAAGCTACTAATACTGTAAACAAAAAATGAGGAATCTACCGAAATGAAACTCTTGGATTCATCTGATTCCTATCAAAAAATAAAAAAATCCACCTTCTCATGGTATATCTATGACCCTGATAAAAGTAAATTTTATCAACATTAGACATGAGGTGTTTGGTAATAGTCCATTTATTGGTTAGTATAAACATACCTAGTATGAAACCTTCAAATCAACTAACAGAAACCATCAATTATGGATTCAAAACCATTTCATAAAGCTTAGGGAAAATCATGATAAATAAAATTTTATGAAAGGAAGACATCATCCCTCTAGGTGAAGACATGATCTGACATATTTGTTTCTATAATATGTACAAATGTATTATACTTATTATAGAACTCGATAATCATGTCATGTTATATTGATGGAACTTCTCTGATAGGTCATAATCATCAAGACTATCTAAGAAGACATACAATCAAAACTATGAGGGATCAACCATGAAACTCACTCTATCAAATTGAATCAAATATAAAGATAATATAGGCCATTTCATAGATACAATATCATTACTTGGATTATAGGGGATAAATAATCCTCTCTGAGATAACCCACTATGACGGGGATCACATGCCATAGATAAAACAAATGGGATACCTAACCCAACCATGGGAAGAGTGTTAGAAGATCACACCTCAGAAATCATAGAGGGATAAAAAAGTATATTTTTAACTAACTTTTTGGGGGTATCACCAATCATGTTCTTAGTATTGATGCCTTATTGTACGGTTGTAGGAATAGATTAAGAGAACAGACCTACACAAACTAATATAGATGGATCTCACCCAATCATTTAAAATTTATTCTTTGACATGAACAATAGAAAAAAAATTCCCATCGATATGTACAAGGAACGTACCATATGGTGCACATTTTTTCCCACTAGATATGTAAATTCATATGTAACATTCTTAGTTTTTTAAAGGAAATAATATGTTCAATAGCGTATAGTATACACTACACCAATCTTAAGTGAACGAAAGAATACTATTATATAAATGTTACTATAAGTACCTATATTTTTTAATTGAATATATGAATATGATTACCTATCTTATGAATATATGGTTTTCACATGTTTATAGAATGAATTCATCAATTATAGATTAATTAGAAATGAAAACATAATATAATTGATTTGTTTTTGTGAAAAAAATAATGTAATGACAAGAATAGAAATTTATCTTTGTTAATCAATATATTATATATATATTAATGAAATTTTTATGTTATTAATTTAAAAAATTTATTTGAAATTATCCAAATAACTTTTATAGTCTCAGTTATGAAAAAAAACCTAATTTTACTCATAAAATGATGTATAATTTTTAAAAGGAATTTGTGTTGACTTTTAATGAAATAAATGTATTATAAATATATGTTTGCACATTTTTTGATTGTATTTCAAAAAATAAATTCTAATTTGAAGTCCTAATATTTTACATTACATTGGTTTAATTTTTGGAATTTTTCTAATATGTTTCATGTTTTAATGAATTTTAGAAAATAATGGATGTTAATTAAAGAACACATTATCTTCTAAATAATTTTTAGAGTCAAATAAAATACATGCATGATTTTAAAGTGTAATTAGGTAAATTTTCATTAATTTAATCTAATAATGTTAATTATAATTAATTTTAAATTGAATATGGATATTAAAACATTTCAATATTTAGAATTATTTTACTTTAAAAAATTATTTCTCATTCTATCAATGGGATTAATTTTAATTAAATTTTAAAAAATTATTTATTTAAAATATTCAAAAATGGATTTCATATTTTTAATATGAGTGCAATTTTTTTTAAATATTTAGAATTTGTTTTTGGAAAATACAAATAGTAAAAATAGAAATTTTTATTACAACGGTTTAAGGTAATTTATGTAATTAAGGATAAAAATGTTATTTTAAAAAATAGAAACTTTCTCTAACAGTTATCCTACCTTTATTGATTGATTCATTTTTGACCAAAATCATCCTTGTGAAAACAATATGAGATCATCGAGCTAGTTGGACGACTCTATGAAATTCATAGTATTTTATTTTAACGAAAATTCAAAGATTCCATACTTTTATTTTAAACACGTTATATTTTTTAATATGTGGTTATTAAAAAAATTTCATCAAACTCAAATAGAATTTTTTAATTTAATTTTTTTATCTTTATTATGACAATTATGTTTTAATTTTTATGATATAAATAATTACGTTAATTGGTTTTTCATAATGATGATGCAATAATTGTTTAATTAATCGAAATATCAAATAAATGATATTAAAATTATTAAGATGAAAATAACTTGGGATAAATAATTTAATAAACACATTTTAAATATTAATTTGACATGGTAGGGATATATTAATATATTTCTTCAGAAGATATATTAATTTATTAATATTTTAAAAAGCCAAATTAATGAATAGTGACAAAATTAATATAAATATTATATTAAAATAAATAATATTTCATTAATGGATATAAAATTTATAAAAATATTTATCTTGACCAAATGAGTTTTATAAGGTTTAAAATATCACTCATGATTCATTTATGATTTTTTTTATATTTATAGTATGAATATTGACCCTCAAAGAGTAAAAATCCATTATCTCATTGATAGAGATAGAGGGGATAAAAAATTGTTGAAACCAAAAGATATGTTCATAAAAATGACCTACTATTGTAAAATAATTATATAGTGAATATTATTAGACCCTTATTATATTAATATAGAATTGTATTTGTTTAGTGCACAATTTCCGATGAAAAAAACATATATATTATTTAAATCATTGATTGTTACAAAATGTCACCCTTTTAGTTTTTAACAACACTTATGTGTCCATATAGGGAAATATCATGATATAAATAAAAATGATTTTTTTTGTTATTAATTAAATTCTTCCAAAAATATTTTTTTTAGATTATATTATTTTTTGATTTACCTTAAATAATTGTTCAATGCTAAAATGGAATATATGTTATTAACCAAAAAATTAAATAATTGATTTTAAAAATAATAATTATATTTTATTTTGGATAATATAATATATCTAAAAAAATTAAATGATCTATAAAATATATATTAAGGGATTAAATCATTATAGTATAATTACCACGTTGTGTTATTGTACTTCAATTATAATCAAATGAATTGTACAATATTTAGTGATACTGATATTTTTTGAATTAATATTTTATTAAATTATTTCATAATCACAAAATTTTCAACTAATAAAAAAGGGTATATAATATGGTAATATAAGTATTCATTTATTTATTAATATTCCTTTTTCATGTCTTTGTCTTTATAATAATTATATTTTAATATTTTTTTGAATTTATAATGTGCCCCTCACCTTAATTATATAAGGTCACCTCCTCCAAAATATACACACGCCAACTTGAGCAATATATCAGGCCCAAAGTATGACCATTTCTCTAATAAATATCCTTACTTTGGATAAGTAAGTTATTTTCCTACCAAATTTTCTTCCCAAGATCACCTAATAATATATTAAAATAAGTATCCATTAAAAAGGTAATCATATTTATTGACTCCTTCAGGTCTGTATCTTCTTCATTTCCCTAATCATAGGTTGTTTACATGATAATGTAATAATTCAATTATCATCAATATTATGAGATATTATTATTATTACCATACAACCATATTCCACCATATATCCATCTTATGAAGAATGAAATTACATTAGAATTATACATATGACTTTCTATCTCCTCATCGTGGTGTAATTTATTTTTATTAGAAATATACAATGAGGGGTATTATGATGGAAGAAATGAATACAAATAACAAATAATTATGTATATTTATTCTTTAAAAATTAATATATAATCAAATTCCCTAACAATTTACAATTAAGGGACTGATACCATAACTCGTGTCTGTGTACAACATATTGTTTCCACAACGCGATGAGAATCATTTTCAATAATCATAACTAAATAAATATTATAATAATTCATATAATGATTAAATATAATATTTATGGCCTTAATATCATAATGTAGATGATGGATATATATCTTATACACAAGAATCACAACTTATAAGACAAAATTGAGTAGGAAAATGAAACATTTAACACACGAAACAAGGGTAATAACACGATATTATTAGTAAAAGGGTAATAAGATGGTGTAAGGTATCATAAATATTAATATGGTAATATTTTATATTAATAAGAATCTTTAAATAATTATACAGTAGGATAAATCGTGTTCATCTTATGGAAATTCCTAGGTAAGTTATTTTGGTCTCTATTATATTTATGTGGGATACATGCCTTATTCCAAACCTATTTATTTACAGTGGTTTATATATAGTCAACATTATTTAATATCATGAATCTCCCTATATTAATTTTAATATCTTATATATTTACATTTATTATTTTAAAATATTATCTGAAATTATTATGAGACCATGCATGGAGATGACACTTCAATTCTGAGGCCTGGTGAGCCAAGAATGGATGTATGAACTTTTTTTATGTTATGTGAGTTGGTTTTTTCTTGTGGTTAAGATAGTTTCCCAATGGGATTCTGAATTAAAAATATGAGCGAATCATTGCGTCTAGGATGAAACATTAACCTAATAATGGTCCTAACGTCGACTGATGTGGGTCGAGGGAAAATGTATATTTTAAAATGTTTTTATAAAAATAATATAAATTACATTAAATTAATTTGGAAAGATTATTTTATTTTTTTGGGAACATTCAATTCATCATAATGATGAGATCACAGTTTCAATAATTAGTGTCATGCCATATTGACTCTAAATCAATAACACTGACACATTAATGTTGCCGTGTGATGGAAAAATGAAACATTTTCCCTCATTTTAATGGGTTAATTGAATGTTAGACATTGGTAGAAATTAATGCAACTTTTTGGAGCTTTGGAAAGACCTCTATGCGACGAACTACATCAACCAAAAGTGTAAATCATTGCAAAAATGGAGTTGGAGAATCTCGATGATGAAAGTTGATTTACATCAATAGTGATCGATCAATTCTCGAGGTAGGGGTGGGGTTTTATATTGTTTTATCCCCATTATTTAATTAAATGAAGAATGTGGATCAACACATGAAATAAGTTGACTAGTGCATCGTCATTCATGTGGGAGGTTTTTCTATTTTGAATTCATTCATGTGATTTCTTATTTCATGTTCAATGTTTTAATTTTTTCCAATTAAACATTCTAATGGTAGTGGATTAACGTCGTGATGAATGATAGTGGAGGTTTTTTCCTCATTTGTTTTTTTCCTCCTCCCTCTTCCCCCATATTCACCGTGTTCTTCTCGGGGAAATGAAAGAGGAATAGTTGTGTGCCCGTTTCATGGAACAATGATCAAAAAATAGAGATCCGACATAATGATGACACATCATAGATGTGAAGACGATAGCAGTAGATGAATTGGCATGGTTCAAGAGTTCTCGTTCCATGAGCGATCTTTGTGTGGTTAAATTATTACTTCTTTTGGGGGGGTGATCAGAGGCCTGAAACCCATGGAAATGGACTTGCATTGTTGGGGAGGCCCCAATCATGGAGATTCGCGATGATCGGGTGGCTGGATCAATGATTGGTCATTATTGGAGGTACGATGATGAAGAACCTGTGATTTTGGAAATTTCAAAATCACACATCTTGTATCAAGAAGAATATACTATGTTGGTCAGACTAAGTGGTGGCTTGGGATTTGTGGTGCTTTAGGTGATAAAACATCTTATTTTACAATGAACACGATGTGTGAGTTCTTACGCGGGACTCAGTGTCTATCCTAGGAGATACACAAGCACATGATGGGTATATGGTCGTTTAATCCACCTCACGGATAGACCAGGCCAGTTTCATGCACTAACAGATGTACTGATTACATGGGATAGCACACACAGGGATGAAACTGGTTATGGGAACATAGTTGTGTACATGAAGGGATCCCTGGATATTCAGACATGGAGTGTGGTTTTACTAAACACTATATACTTACTTTTCAATATGACATGTTACTCTGACTCATGTGATTTTACACAGGTAGCACCTAGAGTCAAGAGACATGGCTTGTAACTATTCTACAGGCTGTGTATATCCTGGAACATGGTTTGATACTTATTTTCCACCGTATCATGGACATGTATTATCGGGGTTAGTGCCCCACTTTCTTTTTGCCTTAAAGGTCAGATATCGTTTCCATTCACAGGAGTATGATCCCTTCAATAGGAAATTCCGAGATAGAGTAAGGTATCCATCTTAGAGACCTAGAGTGAGATCCTTTATCCATTGATGACCCTAGTTATACTCAGATATCGGAATGACTATTTCCACTGGACTCTGATATTATACTTAGCAGGTGTATCCAGATGAGTCATGGTATCTACCACGACCCTAGAAGTGATCTCCATCTATGTATCATGATCACTCCCCTCACAAGAATGTGTTCTCCCGGAATGAGTGTATCTATCTTTGTTGATCATTCCCAATAAACAGTGCAACTAAGACGGATGACATTATAGCTACCAGACTAGTGGATTGAGTTCTCCTAGATAAGTTCTTCATGGACCCTTCGAACGGAATCCCTAGCAGCAATATGATGTTGTATTACTTGTCTCTAGACTACGGGTCAGAATTTTGAGTATATCTGGATTGTGTTTCTCTAATTATATGTTATGTAGACATATAATGTGTAGATTTTACTGTACATTTCATTAGTGTGTTTCATTGTAGATTTTGTGTCCTCTATTGAGAACTGTTATACTCACGCATGCACAGGCATTGCACACACGTGTCGTGTCTGGTGCAGACCAGAGGACTTTTGACGGCGTCCAGGGTGGACTATTACCTGACCAAGATTTTTGAGTTCCCTATAGGCTGAGGTGTTCCTATGATTATGAGAAGCAGTCCCAAAACCTATTTTTTCTTACATGTGGGACTTTTTAATTACAGTCACTTGTTTGGGTGGGATTTTATTCTATCCCAGGATTACATTCTGCAGTTTACATGCGTTGTAATCTGTTGGATGGGTTTAGTTGTATGCATGGCTTTTCTTCATTAGTGTTTGTTTTTAAATTTCAGCATTTGTGGGATTGTAGATGTGTGCATGTGTGTAGATACTTAGGTAATTCCATCCATGATAGTGATATTACTACTCAGTGCTAGTCACTAGCCCCTGGCCTTTTGGAGGTGGGCCTTTGTAGTTGTTCTATGGGACCTAGTGGGATGGGTCGTGACATAGTGGTATTAGAGGAGGTAGGTTCTACCTTAGGACCAAGAGTATGTGAGTTTGGTTGTGGGGAAATAGTGTTAAGTGTTTCTAGCTCATCTTTCAGGTCAGGGACTGCACTGTTGGTGTGGGCAGCCGACGTATCCATACACAAGGACTTTGATAACCAGCATTTCGACTTGGTACATGAAAACACTAGTTGCGGGGAAATAAGTGAATGGTACATGCATCTTATAGTAATGGGTTATTTCCATTTCCTTTGTGTTATCAATCTAGACAAAAATGTTAACCATGGTACATCTTTTTTATTACAGGACGCCTCTGCGATGCATACCCCCTAGGATTCAGAAGTGTGATCTTGAAGATGGCCCCCTCAGTGATGAGGCTTCGATACAAGGACAAGTTCCCAATGCTTTACCTCAAAGTGGAACACCTGTTATACCACCATCAGGGGAGCAGCCCGTGGTACCTATATAACTGATAGATGTGGGGTAAAGTATGAGCGTTGTCCATGAGTTCCAGAGACATAGACCCCTCAGGATTCGAGGCAAGACCAACTGTCAAGTAGATGAGGATTGGATTGAGTCAGTGACTAGAGTTTTCCGTCGAGTGAGGACACTAGAGGACCAGATGGTGATCATAGGATTGAACCTTCTTCAGGGTTCAATTGGAGGATGGTGGTGTCTGAACAAATATACTCACGATGAGGAGACTCTTTTGTGGACAGAGTTTTAGTGACTCTATAGAATGGAGTTATCTCTGCTTATGCTAAGAGCGGTGTATTTCCAAGAGCTTCTTCAGCTCTAGCAGGGCAGTTTGACAGTGGATGACAATTCATCAATGTTCACCAACCTCACTAGGTACTCGATGGATATGTTCATGGATTAGTACTTCAGATATTGGACCTTCGAGTGAGATCTATGATAGGACATCAGAGCTACTGTCGTGACTCTATGAATTTTGACATATGCGGGAGTGCTCGAGCGAGCCTTGGTGATCAAGAGAATAGTAGAGGAGAAGAGACCACCGATGACAGTTAGCAGCAGGCAAGAAGGTACAAGGACCTCAGCAGCTAGGAGATGATGTCAGGCACAGGGATCAGAATGTGGGAGACGTCATAGGAGGACCTAGGATATGGTACTTATAGTATAGGGCACTCATGTTGGATCCATTTAGACTAGAGAAATTTGATAATAATTGTGCGATGATAGGGGACATATCGCAAGAGATTGTCCAAACTATCGATCTGTAGATAGGGAATTGGTGGATGTACCACCAAGGTAGAAGAAGAGAGTAGAGAAAATAGATCGTTCAGGTGCTGAATATGGAAGAGGGAATGGGAGAGGTGCAGATGGTTGAAGGAACATTTATCTACTTCTGCCACCACCCTAAGAGGTCCTCACAAGGCTGAGGGAGCTGGGGGACAGGGGCGAGTACTGCTACATGATGTCGAGGAATATGACCCAAGGACTCTGGGATTGGTCCTAGGTATGACTTATGTCTTTTCTACCTTATATTCCATACTTATATACACAGGCTGCCATCGTTCCTTCCTCGCCAAATGTCTTGGGCAAAACCTTGTTATTATGTTAGATTTTTTGACAAGACCCTTATGCTTGGAGAAACATATTGGTGGAGACTTGATGTTCATTCACCTTTTCAGATAGTGTGATCTTACCTTTTGAGGTGTGAGTTTTGGTTGGAACCTCTTGGTGGCAGTGTCGAGGCTTTATGAAGACATTCTCGGTATGTACTATCTATCATCAGTCCATGCTCAGATTGACTACATTAGGAGAAGAGTGTGTTGTATCTCCAATGATGATATAAGGATTTAATTTTTTAGAGAAAAGGAGAAATAGGTATCATAGAATGGGATCAAGCATAAGAGGGTATAATTGATCACTCATGAGTTGGAAAGACTCACCCTCGGAGCAGTAGATATTCTGAGCTTCTAGTTCCCAGCAGTAGTGGAAGAGTAATCGGGCGTCATTCCTGATAATAATATAGGACTACCTCCCCACAGAGAGATCAACTCTTGCATCGACTTACTCCCCAGGATGAGACTGATATCCTCACTAGAATATCGGATGGCTCCTGTAGTACTTCACAAGCGGAGGGTGAAGTTAGAGGATTTTCTGAGTATGGGTTTTCGTAAGACCCAACATTTATCTATGGGTGGCCCATTTTTTGTTTTCCAAGATGACATATGGGAGTTTGAGGATTTTTGTGGATAATTGGTGCCTGAACCAGGTGATGGTGAACAACATGTATCCACTATCGGGGATCTACGACCTCTTCGATCAGGTAATAGGGGCAATGTGGTTCTCAGATGTTTACCTTCAATCATGTTTCACCCCATTATGAGTATGAGATGAGGATATAGTGAATATGGAATTCAGATGCCTCTATGGTCACTATGATTACTTGGTGATTCCTTTTGACATAAAAAACTCCATCACAGTTTTTATGGGACTTATGAGCTGGGTCTTCTAGCTGTATTTAGACCGGTTCATAGTGGTCTTCGTCGAAGGCATCCTTGTGTACACAACGTCAGAGGAGGAGCATGCGAGACACCTTTGGATGGTTCTTGATGTACTCAGAGAGCACCAACATTATGGAAAGCTCTCTATGTGCCTGTTATGGATTAAGAAGGTCTACTTTCTGGGATACATTTTCTAAGTGGATGGAGTAGATATGGACCCATCCAAGGAGGAGGTAGTGTTAGAATGGGAGACACACAAAATGGTGACAGAGGTACGAATCTTCATTGTGTGGGCAGGATATTATTGGAGATTCATTCTTGATTTTTATTGATATTAGAATTGATGATATCCTTGACCAGGAAGGGGAAACCATTCATGTGGATGGAGAAGATCAAGAAATCTTTCAATTAGTTGATGTAGAGTTTGACGAGCGCCCTGATTTTGAGATTTTCGAAGGACGGTGTCGATTATGTAGTTTTCTGCGACACATCAAGGATTGGGCTTGGCTATGTCTTGATGAAGAGACATGAACTAATTGCTTATGGTTCACTCTATCTTATTCCAAATTAGAAGAACAATGCTACCCATGATTTCATGTTGATAGTGTTAGTCTTCGAGTTTAATATGTGGTGACTCTACATTATGGGCGAGCTTTTAACCATCTACTCTAACCAAAAAAGAATTAACTACATTTTTTCATAGAAGGATCCCAATATGAAATAGAGTCATTGGATAGTGTTCCTCCAGGACTATTATTTCAAGATCATCTATAATCCTGGGAAGGGGAACAAGGTGGAATTTTCTCTTAGACGAAGATAGATCTCCCAACTATTGAGTAAGGTGATGGAGTATTTAGCCTCTTTACAGTTATAATTCATGGATATGGAGGATGAAACTTACCTTCAATCTATTGTTGTGACCCCTCCTCTCATAATGTGAGTTATGGAGGCACAACATCATGATGTCGAATGTGAAGATTTACATGCTCAGTTATCCATGAGAATTTCTCCTGATGGGTATTATCACGGTGGGGAGCACATAGTTCTTTTTAGAGGATGCATTGTTTTACATGTGGAGTTGCAAGAGGAGGTACTGATAGAGTTTCATACATCCCCCTTAGAGGTACATACTAGAGTGAAGAAGATATAAAATGATCTCTGAGGATAGATTTGGTGGCCAGACATTAAGAAGGCAGTATCAGAGTTCTTTTCTCGATGCCTTATAAGATAGTTTGTGAAGGCTGAGAACAGGGTTCCAGTGGGATTAGCTCACCCCCAGGATGTTCCAAACTGGAAGTGGGATGGAATATTAATGGACTCCATGATAGGATTTACAGGTACCTTCAAGGGGCATGAATCAATTTGGGTGATTGTTGAACGACTCACCAAGTCGCCAACTTCCTAGCTATCAGGAAATAATGGAACATAGGGAGCTTGAGATGCCTCTACATGCATGAGGTCATTCGGCTTCATGGAGTACCATTGACAATTGTATCAGATCATGACACCAACTTAACATACATGTTGTGGAAGGGATTGTAGGAGGCTTTTGCGACTGAACTATGCATGAGCACAGTGTTCCATCCCCAGTTCTATGGTCAGATGGAGAGAACCATTCAGGTACTTGAATATATGTTGTGGGAATGTATCATGGACTTTTGTCACAATTTCAAGGACTAACTACCACCAGTGGAGTTTGTGTACAATAAAAACTACCACTCCAACACTAGTGTAACAACGTTTGAGGCTTTATATGGAAGACCATATCAGTCACTGATATATTGGACTGACTTTGGAGAGTCATCACTACTGGGCCCATAATTGGTGCGAGATACCAACGAGAAGGTGTAGATCATCTGGTAGTGGATGAAGATAGCATAGAGCCAGTAGATGTCTTGTGATAATAGGCAACGGAAACCTCTGGAGTTCTAGGACGGAGACCACTTCATCCTTAGGGTCTCACCTCCACAAGAATTACTATTATTTGGACATGATGGTATGTTATCTATAAGGTTCATTGGACCTTTCTAGGTACTAAATTGAGTTGGAGGGGTTCCATACCACTTATCTCAATAACTGTAGTTGCACTAGGTACATGATGGCATCCACGTGTCAAAAATGAGGAGGTACGTGCATGACCCATTGCACGTCATCCTCTGGGACAAGGAGGACATCGAAGATGGAGCGACCTTTGTTGAGAAACCGGTGGAGAATGAGGATCAGCAGGAGAGGATCCTTCTTGGGAGATCGATTCCCTTGGTGGGCGTCTTGTGGCAGCATGGAAACCATCATGAGAGCTCGTGGGATTGGGAGGCTTAGATCTGTGCAAAAATCCTAATCATTTTTAGTAGCCTATTATTTTGACTTTCCAGGTTGTAAATACCTAAGGTGGGGAGAATTTAATTTCGTGTAATTTTCTAGTGTGTTATTTTCAAATATTATATGGAATTATTACAAGACAGAAAATGGAGATGAAAAGTCATTATGAGACCTGGTGAGCCTTAAATGGTGGTTTGGTCATTTTTTTAGGCCATGTGATTTGGTGTGTGTGCACATTTGTGGCAGTTTCCAAATGGGTTCCCGAATTAAAAATCCTTGGCCACCATTGTGTCTGGGACAACGACATTACCTAAGAATGGGACTAACCATGACCAACGTGGGGTGAGGGAACAAGTTGATTTTTGTATTTCTTTTTTAAAATAAAATAAATTAAAATACAATAATTTCAATTGTCGTTCTTATTTTGTTTGGTATCATTCATTGTAGCGCAATGATGAGGAATCTATTTCAATATTTATTGTCACACCATAATGACTCTGAAACAACAATGATGAAACATTAATGTCACCACATAATTTAATAGTTAAATGAACTCCCTCCTTTTAATTTGATAATTGACATCGATCAAAAGTGTGAATCGTTGTGCCAACGGAGTAGGAGGATCTCAAAGATGATGGTAGTAGATTTACTTCTTCAGCAATCGATCCATTCTCGAGGTTGGGTGGTGTTTTAGATTGTTTCTTCTCTATTATTAAATTAAATGATGAATGTGGATCAACCCAAGAACTGGTTGACCCGCGCATCGTCATTATAGTGGGAAGGTCTTTCTCTTTAAGGTTAGTTCATGAGATTTATTTTGTCATGTTTAATGTTTTAAATTTTTCAATTCATTCTTTCTAATGGGAGAAGATTAATTTCATCATGAACAAAGACATAGGTTCGTTAATCCTTTATTGTTTTGTTTTCTACCTCCCACTTCTATCGTGTTTTTCGCGTTCTTCGCATGGATATGATAGTAGAATCATTGAGAACCCATTTTTTGGTGCAACGCTCCCAAAATAGAGATCTGACATCATGATAACCCAAAGGAGTTGCGATGAAGATAATGGTGGATGATTTGACATGGTTTTGCAGTTATCGTTCTTTGTGCATTCTTCATGAGGGTCAATCAGTATTTGTCTTTGGGGCTGATTCGAGGCCTAAAACCCATGGAAACGAGCATGTGGTGTAGGGGTGACCTCAAACATGGAGTTTCAAAATGATCAGGTGGCTAGATTGAAGATTTGGTATCATTGGATGTGCATCGGCAAAGAACCTGTGATTTTGGAAATTTCCAGAACACACGATGTGTATTCTAAAGAATATTCCATGTGGGACCGACTAAGTGGCCAATAGGGTTCCAAGGTGCTTGAGGATATGACATGGCATGTTATACAATGAACATGGTGTGTTAGTCCTTACGTGGGACTTAGTGTGTATCCTAGGCGATACACGGGCACGGGGTGGGTACACAGTCGTGTACACCCCCACACGGACAAATAAGGCCGGCTGCACAAACTAACCCATGTACCAGTTACACGAGAAAGAAAACACGGTTTTCTACCATGTAATGTCCCATGGTCATGTACACGATGGGAACCCTGGATACTCATACACGGTGTGTAGTCCATACTACTTGTTTCATACATACTTTTCTACACGGCATGTTCCTCTACGTCAGACTGTTTTACCCTGGTCATACCCATAGTCTAGAGACATGGCGTGTAATAGTTCTAAATGACATGTATTTTTTGGAATATGGTTTATCCTTCTTTTCCACCGTATCATGGACACATATTGACTTTGTTAGTTCCCCCTTTTCACTTTCCACTAATGGACATGTATTGTTTCCATTCAAAAGAGTATGATCCCTTCAGCATGACTTTCTAAGATAGAATTAGGTATCCTTACGAGAGGCTCAAAGTAAGATCCTCTATCCGTTCTTGACCCTAGTAAGAGTCAGGTATAAACATGATTATTCCTACATAAGATTAATCTCCTACTTAGTAGGTGATTCCAGATGAGTTGGGGTATCCTTCAAGGCCTTGGAATTGATCTTCATCTGTGTATTGTGATATTTCCCCACTCAAGAGTGTGTTCACCGTGAATGACATTATCTATCTCTCAAGATCCTTTCTGACGAACAGTACTCCCCAAAACGTTGACATTAGAGCTACCAGACTCGTGGAGTGTGTTCTCTGAGGAGATTGCATTGTGGAACCCTAGAACCGATTCCCAAGCAGTTGTATGCAGCTGTGTGACTTGTCTCTAGACTATGAGTCTGAATTTTGATTATATTTGTATTTTTTTTCTTATTATATGTTCATTATACATGTATTGTGTAGAGATGATTTTACCCTTCACTTGTATATTGCATTGGGGTTTTCAAGGTCATCTACTAAGTATTATTATACTCACTCCTTCATAAGCTTTGCCTAAACGTGTTGTGTTTTAGCCAGATAAGCAGCCTTTTGACGGAGTCCAGGGTGAACCAGGACAGGACTGAGCATTCTGATTTCCCTATAGGCCAAGATGTTCCAGTGACTATGAGCAACCATCCCAATACCACTTTGTGCTTACAACTGGGACTTTGTAGTTGCAAAATCATGTGTTTCTGGGCTTCTATTATGGCCCAGTTTTACATTATTCACTTTACATCCGGTTGACTCTGAATGTTGGGTTTAATTGTATGCATGAATTTAGTTTCTTAGTTTTTCTTTTTAAATTTCATTATTTGTGGGCTTGGAGATGCATGTATGTGTAAAGGTACGTAAGAAATTCCCCACATGTTAGTGATATACCTACTCGGTGCTAGTCACCAGCCCCATGCCTATTGGATGTTGGATTGGGGAGTCACGGAATGGGCCCCACTGAGAAGGGTCATGAAATTAAAGGTATTAAATATTTAATTTTATGTTATGTTGAATATGATTCAAATGATTAAAAATTAGTAAGGGTTATTACACAATCTCATTATTATTCTAGATTTTTATTTTTAGGTGTCCACAGGGTAATATTTCTTTCGACGCCTTTGATTTATAATGATATATTAAAAAATATTTTAAATATTGTCCTACTAAGGATTAAATTATTTTAACCCATGTTTTTACTTCTGTAAAAAATTTGAATGAAATATATTTTTGGTCTAATAAATGATTCAATTTATGACTATTTCAACAAAAAAATACAGGTGAAATTATTATTTTTAACATATGTGGAAGGAGCATAGTTTTTCTCCATCATGACACCATAATGATTTGAATTCCCATTTAAAATTTTAAAATGATCTTTTAAAATTAATTTTGTTCTTTTATAAAATTTCATATTTTTAAATAAATTATATCATTGTAAAAAAATGCAGTATATCTCTCAAGAATTTTCAACGAATATTTTATAGTATTTTATAACATGTCAACCCCCCCTGTTGAATCTTATGATTCATTTATATTTTTGAATTATTATTTCATGTAACATGTTTTATTAAATGATTATAGATTATTTTTATAGTGGATGCGATATTTTGATATGATTCACCAAAATTACTCAGAACAGTTTGGGATTATGTTTAACTATTGTGGAATGTTTTTTATATTTATTATGTATATGTTATTCATGTTTCACCCCATTAATTAGAAGAAATTATTAAGAATATAAGGTAATGGATGGGTCCCTCTGTAGCCCCTCGATGCATCGATATGTATCATGAGATATTCTAAATTTGGATTTAGATGAGGCATTACCCATTTATTTTTAGATTTTGTAGTTGAGGCCTCCATGGTATGTTTAATATGTTACGAATTATGCATTCCATCATTATGAATTTAGTTACTAATTTCCATCTGATTATTCATCTAGTATAATTTCCATGGATATTTTTTCTACATCATGTGATTATTTATTTGAAATTATTCAACTGTGTTTTGTTCTGACCATATTATGATAATGTTTCTGATTAAATGGAATTTGTTTCAATTAATTACAATACAGTAAAAGTTAAATATGACAACTTCGGTTGTATTCATACCCTTACTAATCATTTTTTCCCAAATATTTCTTATGTTTTATTTTTTACCATGATCCTAGGATATTTTTTATGATTGATTGTACAATGATTTTATTGGAAAATAATGGTATTATCAAATTGATTACAATGTTGTATTTTTTCATTTGTAATATAATATTCATGTATCTATCATGTTCTACCAAAATAATAAACTCTTCAGTCCTTTGGAATGATATTACCTATATCATTTTCCAATCTAAAAATAGAAAGTGTTGACTATGGTCTATTAGGGTCTTGGTATTTATAATTGTTATTAAAGAACATATAATAGACACCTTGGGAACATGATTTATGAAATCATAGATTAAGGATGAGAGACCATATTTTTAGTATGTGTGAAATTTTTATTTAATTAACAATAAATTTTCATTTTATGAAGATAGAGTTAAAGGTAAGGATAAACCTAAGTCTTTATATAAAATTTTAATTTAAGGTAATTAATTGTATATTTATAATTAGAATACAAAATAAAAGACATGATAACAATTGTGAGGTAAAAAATTTTCATTACTTTTAAATATATTTAGGAATATTATGAGGATTTATGCAAAAATTATATTATTGATATTGTTTTAGAAATTTCTCAGCCTATTGGTCGGGTGACATCCCACTGGTCGGCTGATAACTCATCACTTCTGAAAATGCAGTAGGGTTTCATGCCACAATCGAAGAGAGACAAGGGTGCAATGTCTAACTCTTGCTTATGTGATTTCTTAGTAAACATGTAATTTCTCAGTTAAACAATCTAATGCATAACGATGTTTGTGATTTTTAGGGATATTTTTTAAACAAATAGATATCCATGGTATTGGAAAATGATTTTCTGAAAATGTGGTTAATTTTATTTCAAAAAATGTTCACTATTTTTATAATCATATATGAATAAGAAAAATAGAACATTATAGGGAATAAAGGTTGAATATTTTTTGGATTAAAATATGATTGGAATGTGGACATTGGTGATCCACTTAATTTATAAAGGAGAATATTATATCTTAAAGATTATTTGATTTAGGAAATTAAATTTTTTGTATTGAGATGTTATGATGTATTGATGTGATTTCAAGTATTATTTGATCACATTCTTCTAATTTTTTTTCAGTATAATTCTAGAATACATTTCTGGATGGGTTGTTTCTTTAATGGTCTATGTTGATCATTGGGCATTGGTGTTCATTTTTTGAGATTAATGTTCTTTTTACATATATAAATTATTATATTTTTTATAGAATTATCTTATCTTATCCTTACCATTATGGATTTGGTTAATTTATATATATAAGTGGAATATATATTTATAATTTTGTAACTATTTGATCTATATATGTTGATATGAATTCAGTTGACATGAAATATTCATCTAAAATACTCATCATTTAAATAAAAATATATGTTTTTTGTGAAAATTGATTAAAGGATGAAACTATACTATTCATGTCAGTATAAATTCTTATTTTATAAGTCTATAAGGTAATATAATTCTTCAACTATATTTAATGGATCAAAAAACAATAACATTATCTATTTACATTTTTTACTATGAAATCATCAAAATTTTGATAGATCAGAAATTAATTTTTTTTTGAGATTTAACATTCTAATAACCATATTCTCTATCACTCTAAAATGGTACTTTATAGTGTGTTATCTCTTTCATTTCCTTGTTTTCCCAAATTACACACTAGGATGTGTTATCTCAGGTGACCTTTGTATATCCCTGTCTTTCTTTTAATACGGGTGTTTTATTAATAGTTTATCCTATGTGTGATTTCAATAAAGGTACATTGAAAAACAAAACACTAATTACCATGACAAATTATAATTTACAAGGACACAATTTAATAAAGGTTGTGGATAATGTAATATCACATGTTTTTAAAATGAACAAACACTTTTTTCAATAGACTACATGATATGCAAGATCATGCTTAAACAATCCACTGGTGATTATTATTTAAATGTTCCATTTATAAAAATTCTATTTGGATGTATGAACAAGTTAAACTATATTATTAAACAATTGTATAAAACATTTTTATCGAACGAAAAAATAATTATTAACAAATACGAAATGAAAATTGAATATAAAGGATGTGTTTTTTATAAGAAAATGTTTTTTCACTAAAATTGAATTTTATAAAAAATAAGTACTATTTCTGATATATAATAATTAAATTTATATGAAATTATTTAATATTTTCATTGAATAATCAAATAAGTTTCATTGTCTATGTATTTGAATAAATAAAATTTTATGCTAAAATAATTGAATATTTTTTAAAATGTTTTTCTACATCATTTAAATGGCATAAATTTTCTAATTTTTATTATGAACATTTATAATTATATTTTAAAAAAATAAAATTATATTTTTAAATCATAATATAAAATTTTACATGAGATTGTTGTTTGATATTATTCTGATATGTATCATGTTCTGATAAATAGTTAAATTTATTGATTTTAATTGAAACCCACTTTTTCATCTAAGAAATTTATACTATTACATGCAACTTCTTTCGTGGGTCTAAAGAATAATTAGAACATTTTTACATAATTTAATCAATTTAAATTCATTGGAATCTATTTTTGATTGACTTTAGATATAAAAATATTTCAATCATTTGAACATTGTCCTTCAAGAACTCGTTTTCTCATTCCATCAATAAGATTGATTTTAAATTAATATTTTAAAATTATGAGTTATTAATTTTGAAACTTGGATTCATTATTTAGAATGAAAATGTATGAACTAATTAAATTGGTCACATTAATTCTGAAATAACATGAACAATAACTTTAGTCATTTTAATTACCATAAATAATGGTAAAATGTGTAATTATGGGTAAACAATATTATAAATATTATTAAATTACCATAAAATTGGTCATAATAATATTTTTTGAATTATTTATGAAAAAAATAAAACATTGGAAGATTTTATGTGCTACTTGATCGACATGGATGAATTTATACTATTTATAGTATTGTATTTTAATGAAATGTAAATGTTGTCATACTTCTATTTATATAAAGTTAAATATTTTACTATGTGGTTATATAAATGATATATTTGACTATAAATAGTTATTTTAGATATAAATTTTTTACCTTTATCCTGGCAACTAAATATTAATTTTTTGGAAATAAATAATTTATTTAATGGCTTTCTTAATGATAATGCAATAATTAACAGAAATATTAAATAAATGATAAAATAAATATTAAAATAAATATAATTTTAGAATATTAATTTCATAAAAAATTATAAATAATAACTTCATATTATATAGATTTATTAAAAGGTTTTTTAGAAGATATATATTCAGAATAATATTTTTAAAAGTCAAAGTAAAAAATAGTGTCAAAATTGATATTAATTTTATGTTAAAATAAATACTATTTTATTACATGATATATAATTTAGAGGAATATAAAATTAGGTAAACTAATTTATATATGGTATAAAAAATAACCAATGATTTATTTTTGGTTCTTTAGAATTTTATTATTACAATATTGTCCCACATATATTAAAAATTCATGTTTTCACAATAATAGTTGAAGGGTTTAAAAAAGGATTAAAACAAAATTATATGGGTATAACGATGACCAAAACTTGTCTAAAAATTATAACATGAAGTGTATTGTAACCCTATCACCATAACCTTGGAATGGAGTTTTGAAATTGACATGTATCCACTAAAATCATTCACATATTATTTAAATCAATGATGGTTACGAAATGACACTCTCTTTCTATTTAATATCTTTTATGTTACCACATGAAGAAAAATAAAGATATGAATAGACCAAAATTTCTATTTTTATATTGATGAAAAAATTCCATTATATACATTTTTTTACAATTTTTTTTAAATTATATAATTACCTTAAATGTTTCTATAATACTAAAATAGTATTTATTTAATAGATTTTAAAATAAAATTAATTATTTTAAAAGTTTTACTTTTGACATCTTTTGGATTTGATAATTTGTCTAAAAAAATTTCATGTTCAATAAGATATATTTTACAGGTATTAAAGAATTATATTCAAATTACGAATTTTTTAGAGAAAATTAAAATTTGTATTATTAAATTTGGAAATTATGATGTTTTACTGAATTAATAATTTATTAAGTTATTTAAAAAAATATTATCACCATGGGGATAATATATTTTTCAAAATGTATTCACCTATTCAATCATGGGAAATCTGGAGGTCTTTGGATCAATAATAGCCATATTATATTTTAATATTTTGAATAATTTTGAAAGTGCCCCACATCATGATTATAAAAGGGTACCTCATCCCCCACATATTCACACAAGTTTGAGGCATCTACATTTGAGAATATGTAGATTCGACATTTTAATTAATTTCCTTTTGGTTTTTATGCTCACAGATACCCGTACATATGTCACAAAGAAATTGTATTTAGTGTGAAGTTCAAGAAAGTAATATTCATCTGTATATTTATTTTGGAAATATATTCAAGTCATTGATCAGTGGGGAATATTTTTTAAACATATTATGGAATCATTTTTCATAATCATTGAATAAAATCACATCATATGGTTCAAAACCCCTACATATGAAATAGAACGTATGGATTATGTACCCTGCATTTTGTGAAAATTATTGATAACAAACCCTAAACTTGTAAGTAACCATGTAGTTAATGATAGAATCATAAGTTATATTAAACCTAAATTTGTAATAAATTATACATTATAAACCTTATGTTTGTATTTTTTTCATCACATGAAGGAACCATAGGTTTTAATATTCAACAACTGAGGATTAAATCTTATATAATTTCTCTAATTTATGAAATGGTTTCAATCGAATTAATGATCTATTAATTTTTTTATGAAAAATCAAAATCATCTTTATATTTGTTTTAAATACTCATATTAAATTGATTCAATCATTTATATTATTATGGGAGGCTGCAACTCTCTTGATGGATTATGAATTCAAAAATTCATGATTTATTGTTAGATATTTCTTGAGCTCGTTTGACCTGGAGGTATTTAAACTACATTATAAATATCAAGACAGTCATCATAAAAAGGAGAGATAAGTATACAAGAAATATAAACATAAAGGGAAATTAATCTTGAAATACAGAAAATGTGTTATTGACTACAAAAAATCACTTTTGAGATATACTTTTTTTGGTCTATCAGATTGACTAACATTTTTAGTTCTCATTTCTATTGCATCTTTTTATTACATAATCATTTGTATGATATATGAAACCTTTATTTGAAATTTACATTAGATACATACATGTTTAATCTTCTATCTAATATTTTTTGATATATTTTTATCATTCCCTATGAATAATTGATGATCAATTTTTTGTAATCAGTTATTGAATATCAATTACATTTGTTAGAATCTACACAAACAATGATGTTTAGAATTTTATTCAATCAAATCAATCTCATTGGATTTATTGGAGTCTCATACACTCAGACTCAGTCATAGATGAGTTTCTACAACTTGTACACATTCACGATGATGTTTCAGTTTCTTTTACTATGTATTAGATTTATAGTTCCTTGTAAAAGAACCTGAAGGCACTGTAAAATCCATGCATGGTGTCAACATCCTGCACATAGATGTCAATAGATCTTAGGTTAATCATACCTAAAACTAGAAATCACCATTATAATGGAGTTGAAAGTTGTTTGAGTAGACTAAACGATCATTGTTCCTAGAAGGACAATACATCAATGAGTTCTTTTCCTTTATTTTTTTCTCAAATCACATGTCAATTTGAGAGGATGATCTTTTTTCTTCATAACAACATTCTTGTTCTGAATCTATCTAAATTTTTAAACAACATAATTCCCCAATAATTGGGTCTTTGTTTTTATCATTTCCATCCCGAACAAATAATTAGTATCATAGGAAGAGATCTATTGGTATATTTTCTTCTTGAAAATTGTTTTTATTATATTTGATATCGACATAGTAATTGTGATCTATTCATTGAGTATTCTAATTTTAATATTTTGTGTAAAATGTTTTAACTCTTTTGTATAATCATGAATATTTACTGTCTCTAGAAAAACAAATTTCCTTATTCAAATGAATACATGTTAAAAATATGAATCTATATAAGGTATGAAACTGATCTGTGATCCATACAGTAATTGTGATAATTATGGATGTTAGAAATCCCGTATTATTACTTATTTGAAAAGTCATGGAAAATGAAATTTCTTTAATGGTTTTTAATCCTGGTGATATTCCTAAGAAATATTTGTAATATTGGAATGATGATCAAGAAAGATATTATGATGTCAATTTTAGAAAAAAGGATTCCATTGTGTGTGAATTAGGAACTCATGAGTTTATTAGATTATCTCAACATCCATCTGCAAATACAATTTTGAATATAATGTTATTTCAAATGAAGGAACTAAAAATATTTGAAAATTAATGTACACTACTATAAAAAATTTATACTTTATAAAGGTATGCTGATTAAACTATCACTGATGTGGATGGAATATTAATATATATTGTCAAAAATATTTCTTTATTGGGACTTCCAATTTTATAATCAGGTCATGCATTAAATGTTCTCAAAGTAATACCCAGTTAATGGAATGAAATACCTATAGTTATATGACTATCTATACGTACAAAAAATTATCTATGAATGAATTAGTATAAACGATGATTGTGTAGGAAGATTAGATGTAGGATAAAGAATAAAATCAAATAAAACATATAGAAACTACTCCCAATGCTACTATGGATGAATGTAGTAATTAAATTCATCCAGATTTAGATATATTGTATCTTGTTAAAATATATGAAACATTTTATCAAAAGAAAAGGAATGGTAGTGAATAAAATAGAAACTATTAATTCAAGGAAAAAGTTAATATAGAGGATAACATTCTATTACCTAAAGATCAATGGAAAACAAATTAAAAGATAAATAGAATGAAAATTAAAAAGGATACCCAAAATGATTAATCTGGTTCATAGTATGAATCTTCATTATATTGTGAGACACGTCATAAAATACAAATTGAATTTCTTATGGATCATTCTGATAAGGTACAACATTCTTACTCTAAAAATATAGCTGTGAAAAAAATTGTGAATAATTAAATAGATATTTCTATACAATAAAATATAAATATAAATCCATAAATAAAGACCTTAAAAATATCCAATTATCTGGTATTGTAATATTATAAATATAAAATTGTCCAAAATACTTTCTAAAAAAAATCTAATTCATATAAAATTTCTTATGCTCGTCATTAAAAAATGATTGGAGAATTATTAGATGTTTTCGAAAACTGTCAAAATAATTTTGTTCCCTTATAAAAGGGAAAAATATTTAAATCAAATCCCCTTTTAAAATAAATTTGAGAAACGAAAAAATAGAATATTAATTTATGGTACAATACCAATATTATATAGGCATTATTTTCATCGAGGTTTTCAAATAAAAAACCTGACTACTATTGAATTTTTTAATTTTGGTATTAATTATAATTATGAGAACGACCACTGTATTAGAGAACCTCAAATTTCTATTGAAAAACAATTTTATTTGTCAAAATTATTTTTTAACTTGAATATTTGAATCCCTAATCAAAATAAACATGACTAGTTACCTAATAATATAATTACTAACACTACTGGGAAAATAACAATGTGGGTACCTACAAGAAATTGTATTAGATGATTTGAATGATTATACCACTAAACTGCATCATTACATCTTTAAGTGGTCGATTGAGTGGAATATGAATATCTCTTATAATGCAATGATCAACCATAAATAAGTATTTTTCCAAAAAATCCTCAATATTAAAATCATTGATCCATGAACTTTTTCATTTTTATATATTTACATTATTCTAGTGCATTATAAATTTTATTCAAGGGGGAGATATATCTCATACAATTTTATAGAAACTCTTCTTTACTCATTAAATAAAGATTCAGTTTATTTTTATTTGATAATTGATATGATAAAAATTTAAAATACATAATTAACATTATTTTAAACATTAGATAATTATAGTAATTTATTAAATTCTATATATTTTTAATTTTCCATCTTTAAAACCTATTGAAATATTTATATTTCATTTTTTAATAGTTTCATTGTTTATGTATCCAAAAAATCATTCATACATAACATGTCAACTAAAAAATTAAAATCAATAATTATTGTTATGTATTGTTATGGTAACGATTATGAAACATGATCTTTACATTTTTTAAAAAATCTATCATTTTATTATTAAAAACATTTATATATTTTTTTCTTATTAATATCATGTCAATGGATTCTAAAAGCCAATCTTACCAAGATGAAGCGGTCATGTACATCAGGTTCAGAGGAAAATCATTCTCACAAAACGAAAAAATATAATCCTTCTGACTTCTTAAAATAATAGAGAGTTTAATGTGTGGAATAATTTTTTTATAATTATTCTGAATTGAATAATGATGTTAATATTTATAAATAACTGCAATTCACTTCTCAGATTTCTTATAAAAACTTTCTATAATAATTAATCAAATTTAATAAAGAAATATTAATGCTACAGTCTAATATAAATATGTCTAAAATATTGTATGAATATATATAGAAACTAATTATATAAAAAATGGATTATGATTCATAGGAAATAGAATATTAAAATTATAAAGATGTTTCATTCTCAAAATAACACTTTTAAACTTTTAATGTATTAATGTAAAGTAATATACTGTTAGTTGTAAGGGATGTTATTAAAAAGGTAGATCCAGATAATTTGAAATAGTAATTTGTTGAAATATTTTTGTAATATTCATAATAAAAAATTGAAAACGTTCCAAATAGATTTCCATAACATTCAAGAGTTCTAGAAACTTTAAGTGAAACAGTATCATGTTTAGAATTTTTAGATGAACAATATATTCCATCCTAACACCTTGATTTTATTTATTTTAATTCAATGTCATATATTTTTTAAATAATGTTTTGTAAAAATATGTGATATAATTTATATCATAATTTCTTAATATTTTATTATTTATACTAGAAGATTATGTACATAATATTTTACTATTTATTTACATGAATAATCATATTAGTGAAAGTAAAAATTTATTTGAAAAAATTATTTTTTTAATATTTAGTTTAATGTCTTTTATTCATTGGATATTTTTTTAATTTATTAAATATACAATATAATATGAATTTACAGAGAGTTTATTGTACATATTTATAATCTGTTATTTTGGATGTCACAAAAAAGATAATACATATATTTTATTTGTTTTCATGCTTATCATCACATCGGAGATGATGAAAAATCATAAAAAAGTATGTATTTATACTCATATCTACATTTGATCCAAATCATTGGAGAGAGATTTATATAAAAATTAGACATTTTCAAATTCTAAAATACTTATAAGAGATTATTATCTACTCTTGATAATTTTTTTTAAAATTATATATGCACATAAATTATGTATGTTTAGGGAAATTTTTCCTTCTAAAAATTATTTTCAAATTTTACAGATTCTTTATGGGGTTTAGGATCATCTAAATAATAGAGATTTTTTAGTATGTTTTGATTAATAAATATCATTAATTTATACATGGTTTAGATGCTAAAAAACTCCCATGTTTATATTAGTAAGGAAATTACATTCAAGTGATTTTAAGGAAAATAATATTCATCATAATATTTAATCAGGAAATATATTCTAGTGATTGATCTGTAGGAAAAAAATTTCATGTATAAAAGACATGTTTAGTCATATTCTAGAAACACTTTTCATATCCTACTTTTACAAGCGTAAAGTATGGTTTAGAAAAAATACATTTGAAATATAATGTATGGATATTGTACCCTTTACTATTGAAAAAACATGGATAAACCTATATTCTAGGAAATAAACCTATGGTACATCAACCCTACTTTTTTAATTAGTCATAAATTTTCAACATTGTCTTTGATGTTTTTTCATCAAAAAAATAGAATGCTTCAATTAAATATTCAACAATGGTGTGTTAAAAATATTTTATAATTTGATATTTATGAAATTTATTCAACATAAGTATAAATCTATCAATTCTATTTTATGAAAGATTTAATGTCTCGCTGTAATTTTTTAAAAGGCTTATATATAATGGAGTAAATCATATATATTTTTATAGGGAGTTACAACTTACATAAATGATTTAGGATTAAAATATTCATGAATTATTATTTAATATTTATAGATTTGTTTTACCCTATTTTATTGAAAATAATGAATAAATATTTTTACAATCATCATTTGGAATGAATGATATATATACCATAATTATATCAATAAGGAAAAATATAGTTTGAAATACCAATAAAATTAATTTTTCTCAGAGATACACATTGGAGACATACATGTTTTGATATATCTAATCAACTCATTGGTTATCTTATCATTTCCTCTATGTCATACTGTTAAATCATTTTCTACACACTCGATGAAGCATTTGTTGAACATACACTTTTAGACATACATATTTAAAAAAAATATAATGTTTTCTTTGTAGTTTTGTATATAATAATGTGAAAATTTTAAGATCTATTTTTCATTATTTGTTATTGAATATAAATTATATCTATAATTTGATACAACAATTGTGTATATTATATTATGTTCTCTATCAAATCAAACTGTTTTGACTTATTGCAGTCTTGGATGCTCATACTCAGTCATGGGGGAGTACTGTCTTTGGGTACATAGTATTGTTGATGTTTCATCTTCTTATACTAAGATATGGATATATGTTTCCATATAATTAAAATAAACACACCTATAAAATCGTTATTTGGATTCAATAACCTATACTCAGGAGTAATGATTTTTTAGATAAGAGAACTACTAGTGAAAATAACTATGATCACGGAGTTGAGTGTCGGTGGAGTGGAATAAGAGATATTTTTTCCTAGATATACTATAAATATCTATTTTTCCTTTATTTTTTTTAATACACACTTTTATTTAAGATATATAGAATGGTTCACTAAATAATAAGATATTTGTTATGAATCTATCAATGTTATTAAAGAAGATAATTCACCCCTTTTGTATCTGATATTCCATTACCTCCATTCCAACATAACATATATATAAATGAAAAATTTCCAATTTCTCATATAAACATCCTTAGTTTTTTTATATAGGTTTTATTCAATCCATAATATATTCCCGAGATCAGATAATAAGAGATTAATGGAAGCCTTTCAAAGAAGTGGTAGTTGTCTTTATCAAATCATTCAAGTTTGTTTCCCTTCGACATACTCTACATATTATGTTTCCATCAAAAAGTAATAACTACAATATAATATATATTTTGAGATGTTTTTATGATTAAATGAAAACCATATTCCTCCTTTTATCTATCCTATGAAAAATAAAATCATTGCGTATGCATATATAGAGTTTACCATATATACAACGTGGTGTACATTTTTCCATTACCAGTTTACATTGATGGGTATAATGATGAAAATAAATGAAATATATAACAAATATTACATGGATATGATTATATAAGAAATTAATATTCCATCCACTTCCTTACCATTTCACCATTAATGGAATGATATCATTTCTCATACATATGTATGACATACCGTCTCCCCGATGTCATGCGATTCATTTTCAATATTCACCATACAACAATAATTTTATGAATGTATATAATGAGTAAATATTATATATTTCAGTATAATGTAATTCTATATATGGAATAAAAATATCCTATGCATGATAACTGTGACTTACATGAAAAAACATGCATAGTAAAATGAAACCATTAACACTAGAAAAAAGGGTAATAATGAAATATTATTAATATACATGAGAAAATATTGTAAAAGAGGATCATATATGATATCATAAATATAGATACAGTTTTGATATAAGTTAATAGAATTCATTAAAAATTATAAACAAGGTTAAATACTTTTCCACTAAAGTAAAGTGAATGTTAAATGACATCTATCACTTCATTATATATGGGGGATGATTTATTATATTCACCATTTTTTTTATTTTTTGTGGTGTATATACATACCGATTATTATAATTAATTGAATATTTCTATATTTTTAGTATTTAAATATTACTTTTATGTTATGATTCATATGATAAAAAATATTAATAAATGGTAATGTATATTCCACAATCACATTATTAGTCAGGATTGTTTTTGATTAATACTCTCTATGAAATATTTTAATCCGTCTATATGTTTTTTAATAATATTCTAAATTTTTTTTCTATTATACTAAGATGTTTTACCATTTTTACCCTTTATTTTAATTTTTTAAATGTGTTGACATGAATTTATTATTCACTATCCAAATGAGGTACATTATGACATTTCATAAAATAATCATAAAGTAATGTTTCCAAAAACTATGATACATTTTAATATTTTCAATCCACTATGAAAAATTAATATTTTGATGATTCTTATAGATGGATAAAAAATTATCTTTAATGAAAATTATTTCATTTGTAAATGGATGACTTTTTAAAAAAAATTATTTAAATTTAAAAAAGGTGGTCCATTTCTCACAATAATTTTAAACTATTTTATTAATGTATTTAATATATATCAAAAAAATTAAATTAATATTATTCTTCATTAAAATTTATATATTATAATATCATCTTCCATATTTTGTTAAATGATTTATGATCAGTTTGATTGTGCATGTGATATTTTGATATTGTTCACCATATTACCCAGAATGGTCTTTGATAATGTTTATTGAATGGGGAATGTTATTTATATTTTATATGTATATTTTTTTCACCCCTTTCAAATGAGAAATTAATTTTACATAGTATGTGATTGGAAGAGCCTTATATAGACTCTTGATGCAATGGTAGGTGTCATTATACTAACCCGATTTGGATTTGGATGAGGGATTATCCATTTCATTTTAGATGTCTAGGTTATGTCATTGAGGGTATGCTTTAATGTCTATAATTATTCATGATACCAATATAAAATTAGTTATTAGTTTCCAAGTCATAATTATCTTTTAGTTTAATTTCCACCGTTATTTTATCATGCTCGTTAGATTGATTATATCGAATTATTTAATAGTAATTTGTTCATACTATATTATGATCATGTTTTTGATAAAATGGAATGTGCTTAAGTTACTTAGTTTTCAATAATTTTTAATTACGGTGGCTTAATATTTATACATTCCCTTATTGAGATTTTTAGGTCACCCCATTCGTGTTTTTTATTTTAGCACATGAGGTGTTTTATGATTGAAAATGAAAAGATGATATAGAAAAATAATGGTGTTATAAAAGGGATTACTATTTTGTATTTTTTTAGTTATAATATAATATTTTTGTATATATCTAGTTTTGGAAAACTAGAAAACCATACAGTACACTGGGATGAGATTTTGTGTATCTTATGATAATGTAATATAGAAAGTCACCAAAACTTGGATACTGGGGACTTTGTCTATACATCATGTAACTATCATTATTATACAACATATCTTCCTCAAGAAACATGATGTGTTGTTTTTTATGGACATCTTATAGATGTAACACATTGAATCAGTGTGAATGGTTTACTTAAGCTCATGAACTTTATAAAGAACCTGATGTGTACTCTACAAATAAAATGTCTTCTGATGTTTCAGATGACACATGGAATGTTTTATATTCCAAACTTCAATTTCTATCTATCTTATATGGGTTATTCCCCATTACACTTGTAGTATGAAGTCACATAGACTCAAAGACTTGTACTATCTATAAATATTAGGCTGGTTGGCTAGGGGTAACAGTATAGTTCGGATACCCATATGGGTTATGACATTTAACTCCATATTTAAACACAGTCCATTAAAAATAAGAGACTACAAAACATATATTCTTCCGAGCTATATATCGTGTATGCCAAAATTCTATATAAATTATTCAATATTTATGTTTATTCACCCAATCCCCCACCCTTTCAAAAATATTATCCACAAATATCTACCATAACATTCATAATATATTTTTCCATCATCAATGGATAGTGAAAGTTAGATTTTGACCATTTTCTATCAGAAAAATAGATCAACGTCACCAACCAGAAACACTTCATGGTTTGGTATTGGGAAATTGTGCTACAAATTCCATCACCAAATAACTATTGTTACTAGAGGCCTAATTCTGGACACCCATTTCTCGTATTCTATCATAATTTATCCTATAATGGGATATATTCAATCATGATCATTGATCGACCATCATGGTTACTATTTTTTGATTCTTGTCTTCTCTACTCTGACATATTATTCTCTCCAAATACCAAAACTGAACCATGTAACATGATGAGTTGTTCCAGAGTGATTTAAAAATGATTATTCTTCCTGGTTATCTTCAAATAATCATCAATCCCTAATGAAGAATCTATTTATAAATGAAAATAATAAAATTTGAACTTTGATCAATATCCATGTTCATTTGTCCATCATTTTCAAAATCCAAAACATGGTTCTGATTATCAAATAAAAAACAGCTAATAAATAAATATAAATCTCCAATATCGTGGATGAAAAAATAACCATTTTAAATATATACAAAGGGTGATACATAAAATATATTATAAGGAGTTAATTTTTGTTCATCTAAAACCTATAAAATTGGATTACTGCACAATAATAAATTTCCAAGCATCGGTTGCATCGATTTTCAATGAATTAAATTAATTTTTCATTATCGTCAATTACATTCATGAAATCCATCAATGATGATGATCCTCATGGAATTCTGATCCTCAGTCCATGAACCAGTGATCATCTTGAAATGTTCTCATGAATAGAGTTATTGGTATCCTCTAAATCGCTTATGTTTATTCACCTAACCATAAGGAATTCACATATTTAGTGATTATAATAGGTCTTTTATTAGGATTTTAAAATTATATAACATTTATATTAATATATTCCATTAATTAATTTAATTATTTCATAACAACAATAAATTAATCACTCTATGATGACATGATATATATTAAACCTAGAGTAATACATATGTGTTTAATTTATATTATGTCTCTCTTTTCCCATCCATGAAATCATTCATGTGTTACAAAATAATTTATATTGGATTGTGCATTTGTTTTATATATATTTTTATATATTTTTAAAATATCAACATCCCACCTTTATGGGGCCTAAAATCTCACTCTAACGTTATTAATAAAAAAATATTATTTAAAATAGTCCAAAGTGTTATATAGTAATAAGAGAGTTTTTAGATGTTCTTTCATAATAATAATACCATTTAACTTGAAAAACACATTTTCATAAAGTTATTTTCATTGGATTTTGGGAATTTTTCAAATTATTATAGTATCCATGTCAAACCTGATCCTTTTATATTATCGAGATCCCTAATTTTTATTTAAATTTTATTCAATGGTGGTGAATTTAAAATTTTAACTTTTGAGGTCATTAATGGTGTATTTAATATTATCAACATTTTGTTGATTATCAATTTTTATGATAAGATCAATTTTTAATTTATTTGAACAATATTTTTTTTGAGATATTATTTTTCATGATCATATTTATAATATTGATTTTTTATGTATAAATATAAATAATATATTCAGTGATAGATAATTTCATGTCTGTTTTAGGTATATATTATATCATCATAATTATAGTTTATGTTAGTGAAATAAAGAAATGGAGAAGATGTAGAATAATGTAGTGAATATGTTTAATGGGTATAAATAGTTAAAAGGGTATTAGTCATGGAATCCTCATCATCATGTTCTGTGAACCACATCAATATTGAGTCATTTAATATTAATAAATAATTTGAGTCCATGGAATCATCAGTTGCACTTTAAATTGAGACTTTAAACTAAATTCCACTTTATTATTTTCATTGTTATTTTTCCTATAAAAAGGAAAAAAGGATTTGATATTAACATACTTTTTTAAAATTTTACAATGTTACCTCTACTGAAAACTTTCTATTTTAATTATTAGATCACTTGTCAATTTATCTCTTTTGGAAATGATCAAACATGTTCGTGGTAATAATATATTGGTCAATATATGTACCACCAAATTCTTCATTATTAGTATCATTGATAAAAATAGATAATATGTATTCATTTAATTTATTTTACCCATTTTATTCTTATTATCCAATAATGACTTTTATGAGTCATACTATATTTTATTATAGTTTCATCCCATATCATTTTCAAAAAAATTTTGTTATTGGATAGCATTTGCATTAGGAGACTCTGATATAGTTAACACCCATAATATATTCATTCAAGGTGATTCATAAGATGAATAAAATCATATGGGAACTATACCAGTAAATATATTAGTAAAAATATTAAATATTCTTGAACTAGTGTAAACTAAATAAATTTTAAAACATTAAACATTTTTATAGTACATATCTTGTACACTTTCATTGGGTTTTGGTATTCCTTTTTTATGTTAATCATAATAATTTAAAATTTTATAATATGTTTCCATGTAGATTTATTATTGAAATAATTTATATATAAATTGTAATTTATGTAATTCAAATCATTATCATTCAACTCATAATTTTTTATATCTTCAAGAGGCCATTTTTCTTCGATTTTTTTGTTGGAACAAAATTATTCAATATTATTTCCCATATGAAATAAAAATACAACCAAAAAATTTGATCATCTGATATGTCAAATATGAAAAAATTTTGTTCCCAAAAATTTTATAATGAGTATTTTCTTTTGATGGAATATTTTAAAACAATCTTTGAAAACAAGTAATGTTTTTAAATAAATTAAAACTAATAATTTTCTTTTAAAAAAAGGTTTTTTAGAAGAATCGAATCTCCTCTAATTCCAATTATTGGAATCAAATAAAAAAATTTAATTTTTTTTTGAAAATAGGGCCACGGTACCCTATTATATCAATTAATATTATCATGAAACGTTTTTTATCAAAAAAAAAATAAACACTATCCTTTAACACCAATTATTGTTTATAGATTATCGTAAGTGGGGTTCATTGAATTTACTTTTAAAAAGAATTTAAAGAATATATTATTAATAAATAAATAATTGGATGAAGGAATTGATGATAAAATCAATTTTATTTTCATATACAATTGAAAATAATTATTCATATATTTTAATTTAGATTATGATTTTTTTCAGAAGATGATTTATGAATTAATTTTTAAAATTAAAAAATAATACAAACATAGTTGATAAGAAGATTTTCTATAGAAATATATCATCCCCTACATCTCCACATCAGACTTGATGGGTTAATTGTATAAATAATTTTGTATCAATATTGACAAAGAACCTATCTCTCATAATTGTGAATTGTGATCACCTACTTGAATATCATTATTCATTAATTAACATGTCAAACTATTTCTTATTGTGTGAACTGTTAGGTAAATGAGGTTTAATATATATATAATTTCATTATAAAAACTTTTATATGACACTAAAGAATATAATTAATGGAATTATTTATAGTGGAGTAAAAATATATTTTGAGAATGGTTGGAGAGCCTTGGGGAATTGAATAAATAAATAATTTTTTCAAGAAATAGATAATTAGATATTCACAACTCAATTAATATTTTAGAGCATAATGGTTACAAATTTGAATCATCATGGGAACCAATATAATATATTTAAAGGATATAAATAGTCTTGAAAATTATCAAGAATTTTTGGGTACATGAACTAGGAATGGGAAGCCAATATATTCAGTTTGTTCATATTTATTGGGATATTTCAAGATACTTGCTGAATAAACCTGATACCCATTAACCACTATTTAGTAGTCGGTGTGCTATATGTAGTCGGGGCCTAGTAGAATACCTCCATCGATGAGCCAAAATTGTCAAGTGGATGGTCGGTGGCCTTCATATGAAAGCTAAACACATATCCAAGAGATACTATATGGATGATTCTCTTCCCTATGTATCGAGTGGTCCTATTATACACTTCAAATCATTCAGAAATCGAACCTGATATATTATAATCATGTACATTCTATGTAGTGTAATTTATAAATAATAGATGTTACTAACTCCATCAAAATATTGTTGGTGTTTCTTATGTTCAAATTATTCTTCTAGGCATATGGCATTGGCCAGATGGTGTCATCCACTAGTGAGCCGATGTATCCTTTTCTCATGACCCATCCACAAGGTCCCATGTATGACATCCCCCAAGACCACCTCCCAAAGGCTATGGGTTGGAGACTAGTGATGAAGGCGTAAACCTAAAAGTGGGAGGAATTTTATTGAGTACTAATATGCACACACACAAAAACATGTACATAAACATGAAAGGTAAAAATTCATGCAACTAAACAACCACTGATTAAAAATTCAAACTTTTGGTCAAATGGGCCAGAAAAAAACCCAACAAAAGAAAAACTGAAAACTAGAAAGTATAAGAAACTCTTGAAGTCATCCAATGAATACCCCACATGATGGGTAAGTGTAAAGTAGTTTATTGAAGCCATAGCATCATGCACTGCCTGCCTTCACTCACAGGACACCACCGGGTCCTAGGCCTCCAAATCCTTCATCTCGGTGGCAGTTCTCTTCACCAGAAACAACACGTACTGATGATGCCCGTCCAGGGGTGAGTAATAATATACTCAGTAGGGACCCCAAATAAACATGTAATGACCAAAAATAAACATATAAAACCCATGATTCAAGACATCTCATTCCAGGTATAATCTAGATCGGAAAGTAAGACCATCAATAATATAATCAAATTATTTGGGATGCTGGAGAACTCCTCCTCAATGAGTATAGATGGCCTGACCGGTCATAAAAATTATTCTTCCAACTTACCTTGTACTGATGTGGTACTCATCCCTGATTACTACCATGAGTCTGATGGGTCACCCAGAAGTTGATCCTCACTGTGTGAATGCCAGATCAAATATAAGGCGCTTCCCACCTTGGCCATACTGAGTTACACCTCCTGTCGACTATCATGTGTCTTTTGGGTCACATAGAGACACTCCTCGCCATGGGCCTAAAGGCTCACAGAGAGCCGCCTCCCACTGGGCCACTGTAGCTGATCCTCATAGGGTCTCTTGTCTACAATCTTTGGGTCCCATCCAACCACAGATTTTCTACACATAGTGTACTATATTCTGGGAGAACCGCATCTCAATCCATTCATCAAATTTCAAATTCCACGAAATCCTATATTGAGAATACCAAAATATACTCCTTGTTTTGTGGGCTCCACTATTCTATCATATCATCATTCGGATGAATGGTTTGAATGATATTGGCATTTTTTCTAAAAGGGACCAGTTCGGTCCTGGTGTGGTCCGACTTGACCCGGTCCGGTGTCCATCGACCGGGATCTGGCCCCGCCTGCTAGGTCGTTCCTCCATTGGCGGACCGACTCTCATTTGGAAATTATGTAGCTTGAAGCCACATCTGCTTCCCTCATCCCCACGAGTCATCCACGGGGTGGCCTCCTCCACTACTATTAAATTGACCACGACCTTTTTCTACATGTGATGTAGCACAGTTCCTCATCTGTGGTGCACCGACGTGGCCGGGTTGCCGCGTTTTCCCACAACCAACTATAGGCAGGGATGTCGGCTTCATCAGTAGCACTATCGTGACCTAAGCCAAATGTGACACTCCTCCAAGCGTGCTGCTACCCGCTCTCAATTGTCATCATAGGCCACCACTGTCAAGTTCTTTCATAGACCATCGGGTCCCCTCCGGAGGTCCTTTCATTGTGCTGCTTGTGCCTACGGCCTCGAAAAGATTCCATATTCTTTGTGATGGCCTATAATCCTCCTTGTTGCAACTTTGATGATGCAGTCACAATGAACACAAAAAACCTACATGGCATAGGGGATCAAGCCTTGTTCGTGCCCGCCCGCACCCACTATGTTAGAGGTCTAGAAAAGTGGAGTATTGGTATCGGGGTTCTATTAACAAATTAATAATCATGCTTTTGAAATTCCAAGGAAAACCCCCTCCTGCTAGAGCAATCAATTCATTGATCAACATATTCATGGGCTGCTCTGCCTTCGTCATTTCAGAATAAAGTATGGGGAAACTAGAAATAAAATAAACCCCTACCACATTAGACATTTTCATTGAAATGATCCGTTCATGAGAATTTATGTTCTATTCAATGTTGTCAGCATTCATCGCCATCTGGTCCAATTCATCGAGGTGTGATGATAGCACTAGCGATTCTCTGGCATTCATCATTCATCATTGGAGATGACATTCACTGTAGGTTCTTCTGAGTAATTCCACGTTTGATTTCCCAAAGTGTCATCTCAATAAAAGTGAATTGCGTCAAAGTGTTTCTGTTATGCTATGTCACCACATCGTTACATTATGTCATTAATAAAATAGAATGTCCATTTTTATTCTGTTAAGAAGTCTCATTAAACGGGCTCATCACCACCTCATCATCATACCGCAATACTGGTGTTCCACCACTCAATGGCGAGGAATGAAAATAAAATAATTTTTTATTGTATTTTAATATTTTACAAAAATGAAAAAAATTACCTTTTCTCGTCAACCCTTACTGGAAAAGTTAAATTATTCCTAGGAGAATCTCATCATTCTATGTTCAACTATTCCCTCATATTTATGATCTGAACCCAATTTTAAAAGTTATAAAACCCCGCTTGAAAATTTACTTAAATAAACATAAAAAATTTCAAAATTCTATTCCGAGCTCACCGGGGCTCAGATTCAAGTACCTTCAAAGTGTTTGGTCTCAAAATAAGTCCACATAATTTTAAAAAAATTACATAGATATTCCATAACATTACATTACTCCCCCATATATGGGCATTACATCCACGTAAGCCGAAACATGGATATGTAAACAAAATTGGGGTACTATGCATGAATTTGAGCCTCCCACTCGCATGTGCACTACCAGAGATTCTTGTGCTTCCACCCAATGCATACCATAGGAATAAACCATACATGATGGACCCTATCGTATTGATCCTCTATCTCTATGAGGAACATCACAAATGTAACCCCATCATCAATTTCCAGCTCACCCTAGTCGATAACGTCTGATTGTTCATGCACATACATCCTCATCTAAAACTCGTGAAAATTATTTTTCACCTTTTGAACATATGAGGGGAAAATAGGTGGTATGACACCTCGCTAACTATTATAATAATCTGAAATAGTTTGATGAACCTCGTAGAAAACATGTATCCCTAGTAAAATATCCTCAATCCCTTTCGGGATGAGACCTCATAGAAAATAAGGTCTCCCTCCTCAAACTCAAAGGTCCTTCATCTCTTATCTACAAAATATTTCTTCCTGTTCTGTGTAGTCCTCATATACTAATTGATCATATTCACTTTCATAGTGGTAGTCTATACCAACTCTAGACCAATGAGCGTTAACTCTCCTAAATCTGCCTAGCATTGATTTCATCATCATGGCTTCTCATAAAATTCCTCATGTGGTGCCATGTCAATGGTGGAGTGATAGTTGTTGTTCTATGAAAACTCCACTAGTTGCATGTGGTCCTCCCTTCTATGACCAAAATCAAGGACACGTACATGAAGCATTTCCTCCATGGTCTGTATGGTCCATGCAGAATGAGAAGTTATATGGGGATGAAAATATATTCTAAAGCGTATAAGAGTCCTGAATTCCTCATATAATTCCTTCTACGACATAGATGTCAGGCGTGCATCATGGTCTGAGATGATCATTGAAGTCACCCCCTTTAGTCTCACTATCTCATATATGTAGACGCATCGGATGCCCTCTACTAATCCCTACTTTTGAATGGGTAGTAATTGAGATGACTTGGTGAGTTGTCCAAAGATCCCCTAGATAGAATCGTGGACCCTGGACATGAATGGTAACCTTGTCATGATATCCATCGAGATTCCATCCCATTTCCACTTAGGTACCTTGAGTGGATGGGCAACACCGGCTGGAACCTGAAGCTCATCCTTCAATTTCAATCAAATGAAGCATCGTGAAACGAACTCTACCACTAATTTCTTTATCATTGTCCACATGTACTATTGTTGGAGGACCTAGTATATCTTCCCCAATCTAGGATTTACAGCCAAATGTGATGTATGTAACTCCCTTAAAACATCCTTCAGAAATGTCACTAGTACTACAGTGCATCCTCTGAAAAGGATGACATGGTCTCCATCTGCCGAAAATCCATCATGAGATTGCCCTAAGGATAACTGAGCATGTTAGGCCACGCAGTCAACATTGACATTTTTTGCCTCTCTAACTCACTATAAGTGTATAAGAGTGATAGTAATCGACTAAAAGTATGTTTTTCCAACAACATTTCAAAAAAAAAATTTCCATCGTGGCAAGATGGTCTGTTGCATCAGTCAACAACAATACACCAGGCCTATTTTTGAGCGCATCTTCCACCACGTTCCTCTTCCCAAAAGTATATAATATCTTTGTTTCATAGTCCAAGAGGAAAACTAGCTATCAATAATGACTCATGTTTAGGTCCTTCTGTGTGTAGATGTACTTGAGATGCTTGTGGTTGGGGGAGATGGTTAATCGGTCACCCGTTATGCAGTGTCACCCAATCTTCAAGAAAAATACCACTAATTCTAACTCTAGGTAATGTGTGACATAGCTCTTCTCATGCCACTTCAAATCCATGATTCTTATGCGATCACCACTCTCTCCAACATTAGTACACAACACAGTCCGGTCCATAATGATTTAGAGAAAACGACATACCCAACACCCCCTTCTATTAGTCTTTATATAGTGGTACTCGTCAGTATATGCCTTATCTCTAGGAAACTCTAAAAGAACTTCTCCATCATCTTGAAGGGTTTTAAATTCTTTGTGAAAGCTGATATGGGTGCTGATACTCAAGAAATTCTGAGCTCGAACCTCAGATAATATACGGCAACCCCAAGAAACTACGCACCTCAGTCATGCTATTGGGTGGCTCCCATGAAAGAACGGCCTCTACCTTCTCAAGATCCCCTGCAAATCTTTCCTCTATGATGTTGTGTCCTCAAAATTGAAGCTCATGAATCCAAAACTAGCACTTTAAGAGCTTACCGTTAAGCGGTTTCTCTTATAATATATCATGGACTATCCATAAGAGTGAAGCATGATCCTCCTACAACAACCAGTACACCCAGATTTCATAAATAAAGAGAGCCACAAAATGATCGAGTAATGGATAGAAGATCCAATTCATGAGACCCATGAACACCGCTGGAGCATCGGTCATGATGAAAGGCATCACAAAAAATGAAAAGTTTTCATACCAGCATCTAATGTATATCTTCGGTACGTCCTCATCTCATACCTAATGATGATGATATCCTGATCTGAGGTCTATCATTGAGAACCACCTCTATCCCTTTAGTTGATCCAAGATGTTATCAATTCCTGGAAATGGATACTTGGTCTTCACAGTCACCTAGTTCAGGTTCTATAATTCCATGCATATCCTCAAGCACCCATATTCCTTCTTCTTAAATAACACTAGGGAAACCCATGGTGAAATGTTGGGCCTCATGAATACCTTCTCTTACAAGTCCTTTAATGGTACCCTCAATTCCCAAAGCTCCATGGGAGACATCTAATAATCAGATGTTGATACAGGTGTCATCCCAGGAGTATAGTTTGATGCCAAAGTCAACCTCCATATGAGGAGGTAGTCCTAGAACATCCCCATGAAAGACATCCCCATACTCCACCACTACATGAAATCTTATGCTCTTATCTGCCACCATATCATGGGTAATTATATCCAGTTGGTGAGTGATCGGCTGCACCAACCTTCAAGAAAGTATTTCATGTGATGCAAAAGATCTCTTCTCTCCAGTGAAGGAAATTCTAGAATCATCCTCACGGTCACACCACACATTGTTCCTAATATAATTGGTATGATCATGGACTATAGATAACCACTTCATACACTTGATTATGTCTTAAGGTCATGACACTAATACTAAGAGATCTCAGCCTAAGCTCTCTCCTCCTAGAGTACGATTATGCTGTCAGCACTAGTGCGTAATCGCCAAATCACCTCTAGTAAGAGACTCTTATCAAAAGGATCAAGTCAACGGCTCCACTAAAATCTCTGAGCCTCAAACAAGGTCCGTGGAAAAGAATTAGTGATTGGATCCTATGTCTTTAAGAACTGCAACTATGGTTGAGAATACACTCATTGTGCCTCTAATCATATCTGGAGTTCAATGGTCATTAGCCTCCATCAACTTAATCCATACTTTCCCTTGTCCTCAATCTCCCTAAGAATATGGTGGACCACCTGGGGGTGGTGGTTGTTTCACATCAAACTGTCATCCACCTCATGCGGCAGAGAATGCTCTCATGACACATCTACCTCCCAATGGACCTCCTCAGTTGAACCTATGCCTCTTCCTAGGCAGTCCCTCAACCATATGCTAATTGATTGTGTGGTGGTCCAGGAATTAAAGAGGCTTTTATCTCATCCCACATCCTGAGAAGCACAACCTAGTTCCCTTCTAACTCCCTCGGCTTTGAAATCCCTCCACTACCGACCCCGAGTCCTTAGGCCATGCCCTGAATGATCTAACCTGCTTGGGTCCCTGTATTTGTTTCATACTACTATCTAATGAATACATGGTCCCCTGATGTCCATAGGTGGCTTTGGCTATTAGTTTTTTATCTTATAGGAAACACTCTGGATGATGGTTTCTCTTGAGAACCCCATCTTTAGTGGGGATGTTGTGAGACACCATGGATGCCCTTATCTCCTATCTGAATCATTGGTCAATGTTCTGGACCCTAATAAATGGGTCTCGCACCATGTCTATGGAGCAGAATGGGAGGTTTGTAAACATCGTAGAGTACTAGGACACTGACTTGTTTCCCTGCTGTAGGTGAATAATATACCATCTACACACCGAGCGTAAGGTCGCTGGGAAGTACTCCTCTCATAACAGCCACTTGAAGTCAGCAAAATAGAGGATCTCCTCATCATGAGTCTGAATTTTGAGGCTCCACCATATCCCTATCGTTACCTAATGAAGGATCATATCTATGATTGCCATCTCGTTGAGTAGAATCCTCACTAAACATAAGTCTCATGTCATTGCCTCCAGCAAGTCCTAAAAAGAAAGAGGATATGTCTCTTCCCTAATCTTGGGAAGCCTCTATCATTGGAACTCATGTAAGGTGATGATCATTAATGAAACCTCTACTAGTAACCACATTAGTAAATATTGATCAACAACTGATGTTAATGCGGGTGCACCACCCGGAGGGGCCATCTCAAGCACTTGTCTCGGAACCAATGCTGCATTGATAGGGGGTTTCCCTCACAAACATGTATTTCAAACCCTAGATGGAAGTGTGAATGGAGGAGTATTGAAATATATAATGATGTTCCACTGTCAGTAGATTATAGCTCTTGAGTTGACTCTTATTCATGAAGAATATTATGAAACACACAATTCTTATATGATGCATGTAACCAGTGTTTATATGTATAGAGTCGAAAAATATTAATTCAAGGACATGGTGTATGGATACGTCATCCACCGTAGCAACGTTGGACTCCCCGAATCTTAAATTCAAACTCAATACATATAACATTGTCACCCCAAGACCAAAAACAGACTCTAGGTCGTTGAGGAAGAACTAAACACCTTTGATACCACAGTATAATGACCTATCCCCGAGGCATGTATTGTAACATTCCCCAACACCACCTCTCGAATTTCAGGGGTTGCGGACTAGTACTGAAGGCATCATCCTACAAATGGGAGGAATGTTCCTGATAACATGTACACATGCACACACAACCAAATCCTCAAAATGGAAAGGTAAATATCTATTCAACTAAACAACCACTAAGTAATATTACAAACTATAAGTCCAATGGACCCAAAAACAAACCCAACAAAAGATAAACTGAAAACATGAATGTACAAGAAACTATGAAAGTCGTCTGCTAAAAACCCCACTTTATGGGTAAGGTTAGAGTAGCTGCTGGAAACCATAGAAGCATGCAACACCTACCTGGTCTCATTGGGGACTATCGGGTCCTGGGCTACCAATTCCTTCATCAATGCGGGGGTTGTATGAACCATACAAAACATGTTTGGGGAAATCCCGTGTAGGGGTGAGTACCAATATACTTATTAGGGAACCCAAACAAATGATGAAAGACTAAAAAAATCCCCAATGAAAACTATAATGTAAGACAACTCACACCAGGTAGAATATAGAGTAGGAAAATAAAACCCTCAGTCATGTTATCGAACACCTTCAGCTGTTGGATAACACGTCCTCAATGAGTAAAGTGTTCCAACTGAGTCACATAGATGCCTCATCCCACTAACCATGTACTTTTGTGGTAATAATCTCTGATGAGTATTGTGTTTATGTTGGGTCACAAAGAATCCACTCCCCACTGAGGGAATTCTGGATCACACAAAAGCAGCTTCCCACCTTGGTCATTCTGAGGTACTCATTTTGGCGAGTATCATGGATCTTCTGGGTCATATAGAGTCGCTCCCCACTATGGGCCTACCCGTTCACACAAAGAATCTTTTCACTCTAACATCATATTTGATCCACATAGTTTCGTTTGTCAGCAGTCTTTAGGTATCAACTAACTGTAGGGTTTCCACATGTAGTATTCTTGATTTTGATGGAACTGATCTTCAAACCATTAATTGAATTTCAACTTCCACTAAAGCATAAATACATAATCCCAAAATACCAGAGTCATTTTGAGGTTTCAAATAGTTCAAAAACATTGTCAATTTGATACCTGATTTAAATGATATTGTTGTTTTTTTCTAAAAAGGGATGGGTTGGGTTTGGGTCTGGTCCGACTCGTCTGAACCGACCCGAATCCAGCATGTTCAATGCCTGGCCTGTTCAGTCGCTAGCCTATCAGGATGATGGTCTGGCCTGTTTGGGTGGCCCACGCACTGCATGTTCAGCCATTGTCCTACCAACTCTCTGCTAGCTGAGACGTGGTTGAATGCCTTGTCCCCTTCCCCTTTCCACGTGGCTCATTCTCAGGTTCGCCACTTCCATCGCAGTCAGTTGACCACAATATTTTTCCATGTGTGACACGGCACAATTGTAGATACCCGAAGCTTAACGTACATGGAAATTACATTACATTTGCGGAATACTTAGTACATAACAAAAACACACACACAAGGATCGTAATAGTTTAGTGTCTTTGGAAACTCGGAATAAAATCTTCTAATCGTGGTGAAATATCTTCAACATCTCCCATAAAGATCTTCTCTTTTTTACCTAAAACCTTTCTTTATATCCTGGGGAAAAGAAGACATAAAAGGGTGAGCTCAAATGCTCAGTAAGGGTAAACAAAAGAAATATCAATCATATCGTATTCGTAATAACGTAACATTTTGGAAATCATAACCTGCAAAAGAGAGCATAATTTCATAACATGGGATAAATCATGGTAGTGAAATGTAATCACAATAATCATAACTTAAAACATGAAACTTTGTGGCATTCACACATAATCATAGAGAATCATTTCTTGTTAGTCAAGACTCATTGCCAAGACTATCTTAGTGGACAAAGTCCCTTTCTGAATCGAGTAACCCTCGTTTCAGTCCTGTTTCACTGAACCGGTATAACCTACCGTTCCAGCCCTGTCTATCTCATGAGATATAAAATTTTTACCCAATGCATTGGAGGGAGATATAGGTCCCACCCATCTCATAATGATACCATTCTTATGTGTGCCACAAAATCATAAATCATACATCATTTCATAACCCATGTAATAAAAATGCGATTCTTAAACAACATGACATCATAAAACCATTCATATAAGATAAAGGAATTCATAAACATAATTCCATCACAACATAGTCAAATCAATGTAAAAATAGAAACAGAACCCTTTATTATCTTAGATGGAAAATAATTTTGATAAAACACTTGAAATGAATTCTTGAGGAAAATATCCTTTCTTCTTCAAAATCAATTTCTTTTCACAAAACATCATGAAATTTTAAAATAAAGAGATTTTATTAAAGGTAGTCATGAAATATTTTGGAGGAAGCTTCATGAAAATAAGGCTTTATAAAACCGTAAAAATCCGTTCGTGCCGTTTAAGTTAAAAAAAACATTCTTCTCGTACTTTTGTCGGAAAAGTCAATATGTACCTCAACGAAAAAAGATTCCTTTCATATCTTTTAATAAAAACTCACCGAAAGGTAAATTTGGATTTAAAAAATTGTAGGTTGATGAAAGTAATATTACATATTGATGAAACATGTATGTGGATGATAAAATAAACCCCAGTAAATACTTACGAATAAACAATCTCGGATAAAAATGAGATTGTGATATTTCCCTTACCTTAGGTCCGATTTGCTTCGTATGTGTCCGAACCTCCTGTATAATGATTTAAATAATGTCATTGACTTATTACAGAATCATATTCATTGTTATGATATCATATATGGTTCACTTATGACATTATATTACCCGTTCTTTTGTAAATTCCATGTTAAAGAAGCGTTTTGGGTAAAATCGTTTCATTTATCGTAGGTGTTTTGACTTGTTGTTCTTGACATTATTATTACTTATATCATGATTTACTTATTTCCAGAATATAAAATATGATTTATATATCATATATATTCAGTATATATATATATATAATAGATAGATAAATGAAATGAAAAACACCGTTCATGGAGACGGTAGTCCGTACGTACGCATGAACGTTGTTTTCCTTTCCTTATTGTCTTGAATGGAAGTAAGTAGATGACATACATATATATATATACATAAATCCAGTAGCTTTATAATGTCATATATTTCATTATTATTTCTTATATATACTTTATAATCATTCTTAAATGGTTAACATAGAGAATGAATCTCATCGCGTCGTGGAGACGGTAGTCCGTACGTACGCACGAGCGATGATATCGTTCCCATGGTCGTGGAATTGTGTTGAAGTGTATGTATACTATTTCAGTATAAATATAAATTTATAATAATCATATATAGTTACTAATTAAACCATTATACCCATCCAATTATGGTGGTGTCGGAAAATAGATTACACCACGGCGTGGAGACGGTATTCCGTACGTACGCACGCGCGGTGATTTCCTTTTACCGTAGGATGGATAGAAGGTTAATTATAGTTGTTTCATATTTATAATAACATATAAGTATGTAAGTTATACTTATGTTATTACTTTATCATGAAACATCTAAATAATAAGAAGTTGAAGAAGAAAGAAATTGAAAAGATCGGTGATGGATATTACCTCTTCTTTGAAACGCCTCTTTGAATCCTCCACTTAGGGAACTAAGATTGGTCTTTGAAGAAGACCAGGACCTCTAGGATTATTCTAGGGAAGTGGAGAAGAGATTTTGGCAGGGGTTGGACGAGCTTGAGTGCTCAAATTGGTGTGAGGAGAAGGGGGAGGAGGTACCCTTTTATAAGGGAGGAGAGGGGAACCTTAGGAATATCTCAAAATATTATTTTATATTAAAGTCAAAATCGGTTTAAAATGGTTCCAAAGGGTCTTATTTCGAAGATAAAGTGGGGATGGGTCTAAATCCTATCAACCAATAGGATTTAGACAAGTTTAGGGTATTATTTTAACCTTATCAATTAGATTTAACTCTAAGTTAAATAATTTTACTTTTACCGTGTCTTTTTGTTTTCTTTCACTATATGGTTAATAAACTTACTATAACATGCCAAAAGAACCCCAAATTGTTTATTATTAATATATATATCCTTATCTAAGTCATTTGGCCGAACCTTAGATTTTTAGGAATAAAATAACAATTAATAATATAATATTTCATTTAAAAACTATTTTGTGTCAATTTTGACACTATTTGATATATGATTTTTGTGAAAGTCATAACAGAATTATATTTTCAAACCAAATTGATTAAATAAACACTAATATATCATAGTAACCTATAAAATTAGTGTAAGTAATAAAAAGTCTCAAATTACATTTATTTTGGTGTTTATAACATCAATTATGTCAATATTTCATAAATAAGATAATTACTGCATCATCTTTGTGACATGAATAAATTAACTTATTTGATGTCTAAAAATTACAAATAAAATACCCTTATGTAGGAAATAGTTTTATATTTCTAATGAATATTTACAATCGAATTTATCTTATGTACAACCCTATATTAAAAATGTTTTAGTAAATATACTTTGATTTTAACTCTTTTTACTCTTCTTTGAATTAAATAATAATAAATGTCCTAATCTAATCCAAGTGGGCCTAAATGATAATATTTTACAATTAAGGTTGTTTTTCGTCGAGATACACTTGTCCAATAGAATTAGGACATGTGTTAGGGTAATATTAATATCATTCTTACCCTTAATTACCGTATTTACTTTTAACCGTGGTAAATAAAAGTAAAAAGTTACTATTCACCAAAAATTATTTTCATCTCATTGAACCACATTTTACTTACTGACATCAACAGTGTCTCTCGGATTTTTGAAATTCCATTCACAGAAGCGGTAAAATTAAGTTTTATGAAAAATTCAGTTTTTTAACTACCACTTAGTAGTTTCACTATTCATCAAAAATTGATGTTTTTCAGAACAATGCCAAAATTTCATCCTAAGATATATTTCATATTCCGAATTCAAAAATGAAGTCTATTTTACCAAGTTCATAACATAGAAGTTGCATTAATTAATTTTATAATTATATCCCGCGGTTAAAAAAAATAGCGTGTTTTTACGAAACAATATCTATCAAAAGATTGACACTTGATTATGTCTGGTTTAAATGTGAAATTACATCTAATGACCAAAATTGTATTAAATTGTAAAAATATATTCTAAATATACTTTAAAACCACTCAAATTAATAATTTATCACTATTAATTATTTCGATTAAAAAAGTTGTTTTTAATTATAATTTAGTAATTTTCACTATTCATCAAAATATGAAAGTTATCCGAAAAGTACCAAAATTTCACCTTAGGCTAAATTTGATACTACGAATCCAAAAATGAAGTCCATTTTGAGAGCTAAAATTTCTAAAATTTTAAAAGGTGGTTATTATTATTCATAACGGCTGGTTATAATAATATTTTAATAGCATATCGTTGTTTCGTGAAACTCAGTATTTCGTACTACACACGCTATCGAGGAAGGTTGCGATTGCGTGTAATGCAAGGCAAGTCAAAGATGCGTGTTGTGCAAGCTCCTTTTGGTGTAGCGTACAACACAAGACATTAATAAAATTAAAAAGAATATTTTTCATAAAATCTCGGGCTGTTACATTCTACCCCCCTTAAAATGAATTTCTCCCTCGAAATTCGTCAGGGTTATAAATGGTTTACTATTAGAAAGTTTATTTAATAGAAACCCACATCGTAAAAAGGAATACCAAAACAAATCTTTAAAAACAAAAGTATGAAACCTAACGGTTACCCAAATAAACTAATCACTGGGTTTCCACATAGGTGAAAATATGGATATGGAAGAAAAATCTAACCATCATTGTTCTGATGGAGAGTGGTAGAGAACATGGATATGGAAAAGCCTGTAATCACAAAGTCATAAATTTGTGACGATCTAAGGTACCATCTGATTCATCAGATATAAGATCACTAGGACAACATTTTTGGTTTTCAAGATCGTTTCCCTAAAGTTAAAGAATTTAAATTAGAATAAATTCTTACTTTATTTTGGTACAATCTCACTATTGTTTGTGCCTTTAACAATTTCCACTTCATCTCTTAAATAAATGAAGTTGAATTTGTTATTCGTGAAGTGTTAGCAGATCATGTGATAGAATGACGGGTCATTCCATCTGTCTCAAACAAAAGGTTAGGAAAAAATATTATATACATAAGTCGATCTATAGTGAGATTAATCATATATAGTTCCTAAAATAGACTTATACATCATATGTCATATAGCTTAATATAATAAAACTAGTTTCTACTAAACAGGGACTTCCTGTAGGCTAGCGGTAGGCGATAAAGGCCAGTCGCACTTCGGTTGTGGGTTCGATTCCCACAGCCTTGTCCGACGCGATGGGCTGTCACCCGTCCTGCAGGTTGTCCTTTTTCTAAAACTATATTTCTATAACATCCCATCAAAAAATCTTCTATCCATAAACAATACTAACTTATGTCCAACATAATCCATTCTAATCTTTAGGCTTATCCATAATACTGCAGTCCACTCTCATGATATAGTGACAACGATTACCAGATATTTAATACTGTCGTTGATCCCCACATATAATAAGATATGTCTTGTTGGTCACATTCCAAACATTCAAAGGCCTTAATCGTGTATTTTCTTGAATACCCATTAAACCATAGTGAAAACATGAATGTAGTTAAAAGTTAACACCTTCCACATACCAAAATCCTCAAAATTCTATATACTCAAACCATGATATCACTTAGTCCTTATATTAATCATGAGCTCATGAATACTGTCAAACATTTCATTTTCTCCTTATCCCTTCATTATGCGCATATCATCTGCTTTCAAAAATATTTGAATCACTTTTCATGGTTACCGGTACCTTAAAATTATTGAAAACCACAATACAACAATAAAAGTACCTCAACAACATTATTCTTGAATACCAATACATAAACACTTCAATCCATCCTCTTCAATTATTGTCCTGGAATAAGTCCTTCCTTGATTTAGAAGTAACTTTTCAGGTCAGGGTATTGAGTTGGGTAATGCCCATGTTCTCCACAAATAATGCATTGAACTCCATAAAAGTCTGTCACTCTATGTCCCTTTTCTCCACATAGATAACATCGGTTCCTCAATTTGAGGTATTCCTCAAGGTTCTTCTTCCCTTCTTTAGAAATCTCAATCTTCATTTCTTTATGCTCCTCAACATTTGAACATGCATAATAGTTTATCTTCCTCTTCTTTGATGAATTAGGCATACCACTAAATTTCACCTTGTTAATCATATATCACGATGACTGATTCGGCATAATCACAATATCTTTCTCTCTAGTAATTACACAATTTTGTTGCTCATAGTCACCAATTTGTCCGTTGTATTCAATGTTAACCGAATTCCTTCTAGTTCCCTCCATTAACTAAAACACAAAAAGAATCTTGTGAGAGGAAAAAATCATGCTAGGGAAAAAAACATAGTAAAGGGGGAGTACCCTTAATATCTAACATCTTAGGTTAAATTCTAAGATCGTTACCGTAGTTCTAGGACTATATCCTATATGTATACTTATCCTTAGGGACATCCCTAGACATACCGTAGAAATATCTCTAGGGATCTCACTAACGTTTTCGCATCCTAGTTTCCAAAGGTTGACTAAACCTTTCCTCGGATACCAACTGTAGAGACCCGAAGATTAACGTACATGGACATTACATTACATTTGCGGAATACTTAGTACATAACAAAAACACACACACAAGGATCGTAATAGTTTAGTGTCTTTGGAAACTCGGAATAAAATCTTCAAATCATGGTGAAAGATCTTCAACATCTCCCATAAAGATATTCTCTTTTTTTACCTAAAACCTTTCTTTATATCCTGGGGAAAAAAGACATAAAAGGGTGAGCTCAAATGCTCAGAAAGGGTAAACAAAAGAAATATCAATCACATCGTATTCGTAAGAACATAACATTTTGGAAATCATAACCTTCAAAAGAGAGCATAATTTCATAACATGGGATAAATCATGGTAGTGAAATGTAATCACAATAATCATAACTTAAAACATGAAACATTGTGGCATTCACACATAATCATAGAGAATCATTTCTTGTTAGTCAAGACTCATTGCCAAGACTATCTTAGTGGACAAAGTCCCTTTCTGAATCGAGTAACCCTCGTTTCAGTCCTGTTTCACTGAACCGGTATAACCTACCGTTCCAGCCCTGTCTATCTCATGAGATATAAAATCTTTACCCAATGCATTGGAGGGAGATATAGGTCCCACCCATCTCATAATGATACCATTCTTATGTGTGCCACAAAATCATAAATCATACATCATTTCATAACCCATGTAATAAAAATGGGATTCTTAAACAACATGACATCATAAAACCATTCATATAAGATAAAGGAATTCACAAACATAATTCCATCACAACATAGTAAAATCAATGTAAAAATAGAAACAGAACCCTTTATTATCTTAGATGGAAAATAATTTTGATAAAACACTTGAAATGAATTCTTGAGGAAAATATCCTTTCTTCTTCAAAATCAATTTCTTTTCACAAAAATTCATGCAATTTTAAAAGAAAGAGATTTTATTAAAAGTAGTAATGAAATCTTTTGGAGGATGATTCATGAAAATAAGGCTTTATAAAACCGTAAAAATCCGTTCGTGCCGTTTAAGTTAAAAAAACATTCTTCTCGTACTTTTGTCAGAAAAGTCAAAAAGTACCTCAACGAAAAAAGATTCCTTTCATATCTTTTAATAAAAACTCACCGAAGGGTAAATTTGGATTTAAACAATTTTAGTTGGATGGAAGTAATATTACATATTGATGAAACATGGATGTGGATGATAAAATACACCCCAGTAAATACTTACGAATAAACAATCTTGGATAAAAATGAGATTGTGATATTTCCCTTACCTTAGGTCCGATTTGCTTCGTATGTGTCCGAACCTCCTGTATAATGATTTAAATAATGTCATTGACTTATTAAAGAATCATATTCATTGTTATGATATCATATATGGTTCACTTATGACATTATATTACCCGTTCTTTTGTAAATTCCATGTTAAAGAAGTGTTTTGGGTAAAATCGTTTCATTTATCGTAGGTGTTTTGACTTGTTGTTCTTGACATTATTATTACTTATATCATGATTTACTTACTTCCAGAATATAGAATATTATTTATATATCATATATATTCATTATATATATATATATAATAGATAGATAAATGAAATGAAAAACACCGTTCATGGAGACGGTAGTCCGTACGTACGCATGAACGCTGTTTTCCTTTCCTTATTGTCTTGAATGGAAGTAAGTAGATGACATACATATATATATATACATAAATCCAGTAGCTTTATAATTTCATATATTTCATTATTATTTCTTATATATACTTTATAATCATTCTTAAATGGTTAACATGGAGAATGAATCTCATCGCGTCGTGGAGACGGTAGTCCGTACGTACGCACGAGCGATGATATCGTTCCCATGGTCGTGGAATTATGTTGAAGTGTATGTATAATATTTCAGTATAAATATCACTTTATAATAATCATATATAGTTACTAATTAAACCATTATACCCATCCAATTAAGGTGGTGTCGGAAAATAGATTACACCACGGTGTGGAGACGGTATTCCGTACGTACGCACGCGCGGTGATTTCCTTTTTCCGTAGGATGGATAGAAGGTTAATTAGAGTTGTTTCATATTTATAATAACATATCAGTATGTAAGTTATACTGATGTTATTACTTTATCATGAAACAACTAAAGAAGAAGAAGTTGAAGAAGAAAGAAATTGAAAAGATCGGTAATGGATATTACCTCTTCTTTGAAACGCCTCTTTGAATCCTCCACTTAGGGAACTAAGATTGGTCTTTGAAGAAGACCAGGACCTCTAGGATTATTCTAGGGAAGTGGAGAAGAGATTTTGGCAGGGGTTGGCCGAGCTCGAGTGCTCAAATGTGTGTGAGGAGAAGGGGGAGGAGGTACCTTTTTATAAGGGAGGAGAGGGGCACCTTAGGAATATCTCAAAATATTATTTTATATTAAAGACAAAATCGGTTTATAATGGTTCCAAAGGGTCCTATTTCGGAGCTAAAGTGGGTATGGGTCGAAATACTATCAACCAATAGGATTTAGACAAGTTTAGGGTATTATTTTAACCTTATCAATTAGATTTAACTCTAAGTTAAATAATTTTACTTTTACCGTGTCTTTTTGTTTTCTTTCACTATATGGTTAATAAACTTACTATAACATGTCAAAAGAACCCCAAATTGTTTATTATTAATATATATATCCTTATCTAAGTCATTTGGCCGAACCTTATATTTTTAGGAATAAAATGACAATTAATAATATAATATTTCATTTAAAAACTATTTTGTGTCAATTTTGACACTATTTGATATATGATTTTTTTGAAAGTCATAACATAATTTTATTTTCGAACCAAGTTGATTAAATCAACACTAATATATCATAGAAACCTAAAAAGGTAGTGGAAGTCATAAAAAGTCTCAAATTACATTTATTTTGGTGTTTATAACATCAATTATGTCAATATTTCATAAATAAGATAATTACTGCATCATCTTTGTGACATGAATAAATTAAATTATATGATGTATAAAAATTACAAATAAAATACCATTATATAGGAAATCTTTTTATATTTCTAATGAATATTTACAATCGAATTTATCTTATGTACAACCCTATATTAAAAATGTTTTAGTAAATATACTTCGATTTTAACTCTTTTAACTCTTCTTTGAATTAAATAATAATAAATGTCCTAATCTAATCCAAGTGGGCCTAAATGATAATATTTTACACTTAAGGTTGTTTTTGGTCGAGATACACCTGTCCAATAGAATTAGGACACGTGTTAGGGTAATATTAATATCATTCTTACCCTTAATTACTCTATTTACTTTTAACCGTGGTAAATAAAAGTAAAAAGTTACTATTCACCAAAAATTATTTTCATCTCATTGAACCACATTTTACTTACTGACATCAATAGTGTCTCTCGGATTTTTGAAATTCCATTCACAGAAGCAGTAAAATTATGTTTTAAGAAAAATTCAGTTTTTTAACTACCACTTAGTAGTTTCACTATTCATCAAAAATTGATGTTTTTCAGAACAATGCCAAAATTTCATCCTAAGATATATTTCATATTCAGAATTCAAAAATGAAGTCTATTTTACCAAATTCATAACATAGAAGTTTCATTAATTAATTTTATAATTAAATCCCGCTGTTAAAACAAATAGCGTGTTTTTAAGAAACAATATCTATCAAAAGATTGACACTTGATTATGTCTGGTTTAAATGTGAAATTACATCTAATGACCAACATTGTATTAAATTGTAAAAATATATTCTAAATATACTTTAAAACCACTAAAATTAATAATTTATCACTATTAATTATTTTGATTAAAAAAGTTGTTTTTAATTATAATTTAGTAATTTTCACTATTCATCAAAATATGAAAGTTATCCGAAAAGTACCAAAATTTCACCTTAGGCTAAATTTGATACTACGAATCCAAAAATGAAGTCCATTTTGAGAGATAAAATTTCTAAAATTTTAAAAGGTGGTTATTACTATTCATAACGGCTAGTTATAATAATATTTTAATAGCATATCGTTGTTTAGTGAAACTCAGTATTGCGTACTACACACGCTATCGAGGAAGGTTGTGATTGCGTGTAATGAAAGGCAAGTCAAAGATGCGTGTTGTGCAAGCTCCTTTTGGTGTAGCGTACAACACAAGACATTAATAAAATTAAAAAGAATATTTTTCATAAAATCTTGGGTTGTTACAACAATGGTGTGTCCACAATGCACAGACACGGCTGGGTGGCCCTGTCCGCCTACAACCAGCTGCCAATTTGGAGGACGATAGTTGTTGTTGCACCGCTGCTTCCAGAGCCTGCCACAACGCACCCCACCCGCTAGCAACCGTCGGCTGAAGGTTATTCTGTGGACTACTGGGTCAACTCTGTTGGTCCATTCTTCAAACTGCTTATGCTTACAGACTCTGGGGGATTCCATCTTCCATGCGATGAACTCATGTCCTCCTTTTCGCGAATTCAAAGATACAGTCATGAAGAAACACACAAAAGACACAATGTTTATGAGATATAGACTTTTTTGTGTTGGCCCACCCCCTATGCATTATAGGTATAAACAATGGGAGGAGTTTTATTTTGGATCTATCAAAAAATAAATAATCCCAGTATAAAAAACCCAATAATAAACATCCTCCTCCAAGAAAGAGAGATCTGAGGATCGTCATGCTCGTTGGGTGACCCATGTTCGTCATTTTCTAATAATTGATGAGGAAACATGATACAAAATATACCCATACCTTATTGGAGTTCATTATTAAGGTGATATCTTCATTAGGATTTATGTTCCATTCAAACCCATCGACGTTCACGCCCCCCCCCCCCAGTCCGATTCATCGAGGTATGTTGATGGCACTAGCGAATCTCCAGCATTCTTGAATAGTAATTTGAAAGCATTTTTGACAAATGTTCATTAGTGGAATTCCAAATTTCATTCCACCATATTTTATCACATTAATAGAGAAACACATCGCACCATTTCTATTACGATGTGATGCAAAGTCATTATGATGTATCATTAATAATATAGTTAGTATGTTTCACTTCCATTAACAAGACTCAATAAAGGGGATCATCATCAGTTTTTCACAACACCACCAATATAGCTTTCCCTGCTCAACGATGGGGAAGAAAATCAAAAAAAAATTTGAATTATTTTAATATTTTTTGAAAATTATAAAAGTAACATTTTTTAGTCGACCTTGACCGATCTAATTTAAGTCATTTCTAGGAGAATCTTATCGTTCAAAGATCAATTATTTCCCTAGGATTTTTGATCCAATAACTAATTTATATGTTATAAAAACATACTCACAAGTTCACAAAAATTATGTTTATAAACATAAAAATTCTATTTTGATCTCACCAGGACTCATATTCAAGTACTGTCAAAGTGTCTGGTCTAAAGATAATTCCATATAATTTAACAAATAGTACACAAAAATTCCGGACATTACACCTTCCATTCATCACATTAAATATGATATTTCTCCAATTTACTCCAATGAATTATGTGTATCATCATAGTAAATTTCATGGACTTGAAGGATGTAATGAAACTGAACCATAAATTCATCCATCTTTTATATTAACATTGAGATTACACATAATTCACTATATTGAATTTAAAAAAAATACTGAAATGCATAAAAAAGAAATTATTATTAAAAATGGATAGTGTTTATAATCATGAATGAACTATAATATATAGAGGTAAAAAATTTAAGTGAAAAAAATGAAATGGATAGATGTTTCTAAAATTTTCCTTCCCATTAGTAGGATAGGTTCTATGCAATTTAAAGTCATATGTTAAGAATAAAATATAATACAATTTATGTACTTGAGGAAAATACCATTTAACTTTTGTTTTAGACATTTCATGATATGGATGTACACGGTGTGATGGATAGAGTGGTTCATATTATAGAAGACACTTATGTAAAAGTAGCTTTAGGACCTCAAAACTAAAAAAAATTGACATATTTGGTGATATGGTAGGATTTTATCTATGAAAGGAGGTGTTTGTGAATGTGGGTCCATGAAAAGACATAAATAAAACACATGGATTTTCTAATAATTTATATGATTTTAAAAAATAAATAAAATTTTAAAAAACACCCAAAACCTTACTGTTTATTTTGATTTGATATTAGCTATATATTGTATCTTTTGTGAAAAAATATATGTTTTTTCAAGAAAATATAAATTTATGAATCCATTAAAGACATATAAATTTATAATTAATCCTAAGTAAATAAATAAAAAATAAATGATGTTTTAATATATAAGATTTTAAATGTTTAGGGGATATTGATACGATAATAATTAATGATATTTTTATATAATGCAACAACATTATCTTTTTGGAAATGTGGATATAAAAAATGAACATGATATTAGGTATAAGATTTTATAGGTCATAATTGAAAATTAATGACCCATGGAAACATCAATATGATATATTAATGTGGTTAGTGTATTTTAATATGTTATCATATACATATGTCACATTAATCACAAAAGAAATCATAACATAGTGAACTATTCCCACTATTAAGGTCCCAAATTAAAAGACATCATGATATATCATCGTTAACCAATTCTTTAGAGGAATATAAATTTATATTTATACACATAACATTTATATATATCAGTACATATATTTAGAACATGAATATTAGTATTTTCATAAATCTAAAAAATTCATTAGAATTATAAACCTAAAAAAATTAAATATCTATGATACAATTTCATGAAAAATACAAATCATCTATGGAAAAATACTAGCTGAAACCAAGAATATAATGTATGATTATAAGATAAAAAGGTTATATAAAATATATTAAAATTTCATAAGGTTAATGTGTATTAAAATTTATTTAAATTTCTTTCATGGGTACAGATGAAATTTTACAATATTTTTGGATAATATTTCATATATTTTTCACAATGTTGAAAAATTAAATATTATGGGAAATGTGTGTTAAAAATTTATTTTCTATAAATTATATAAATATAGGTATATTTTATAAGTAAATATTTTTATTCTAAAAAATTATTAGGAAATAAAATATGAAAATTGATTTTTAAAAAAATATCTTGATTATAAATAGATAAAAATATATAAAACCATAAAAGAGATATTTTCTACACTAGTAATGAATGTGAAAAATTAGATTAAAATAATAAAAATATTTTTATAAGTAAATGAGAATGAATTTATTTTAAGGCCAAATGAATTTAATAATAATTATTTTATTTTCTTATATATTAATGGAATAGAAAAAATATGGATATGGATAGAAAATATAGAATCCAAATAGTGTCAAGAGGAGGGTTTCTCATACCACAAATCCTATGTTTCATGAGAATTATTTAATCCATATTATAATAAAATATAATTTTTTAATAATATAATTTAGAACTATTTATTATATTCATTTATTTTAATAATAATTAATTAAATTTATTTATTAATTAATGTGTTAATTATTCATCATTATAAAATCAATAGATGTTAGTCTTTCCAAATGTAGTATACATGAAAAAATATAGAAATAGTGGTCATTTTTTCATTTTGATGAGTGTTTTTAAAACAAAAAATCTTTATTAAATGAATATTTTTAAATATTTTTTATGTCTCAGATTTGATATAATGTATTGATAGTTATGATTCATGAATAACCATTCAATAAATTTTTCCACTCAGGAATATTTGTATATGAAAAAGATTTACTTTGTAGAATTATTTTTAATTTGTTAATTATTATCCCAGAACCAATAAAATAAAATAAAATATACATTTTTTCAATATATAAGTATAGTTAGTAAGTATTAAACTTCCAAAATAATATTATTTATTATAATGTATCAGTATTCATGTTTTTGGTCAAAGCAAACAAACCCTTATTATGCTACAATTAAGAAACAAACTACTAATCATTATAATAATCTTAATATAAAATTATAATAAAATAATTATTATTTCATCAAATTGAATTATTTGGTTTAATAACTGTGGTTTTAAATAGTTGGATGAGTGGTCCTTTTTTAGAATAGATAGTGTGATTTTTCAATAGTTATTTCTTATAAGTTAAGAATCATAAATTATAAGAAAAATTAACCCATTCATAAAAAATGGAATATAGGGATAGATTGTCTCAATAACTGTGATTTATATGTAAAGTAATATATTAATTTACCATTTTAAATATATATGGTATTTTACACACCAATAATTTATCAACATGATTCACTATTCACATAAATAAATTATTATTTCACCAAATAATGATATTTATGCTCATGCCTAATTTCTTGAAAATGATTCAACATAAGAAATAAATTTTATTTATATATATAATATTAAAAATACAATTAAATAAAAGAATATAATATGTATACAAATAATTTCCAACAATTAAATTAGTTATTTGACCATGAATGTTTATATATTTATTCCTTCTCATTCAATAGTAATTAATTATGGGAAAATTAATTTTTAAAATATATTCAAAATAATTTATAATCATTTTAATTATAAATATTATGATCCAATTAATATTTACGTTAATATGAAATTTTAAAACTCATATCAAATTAATAAAGAATTTATTGAAAACAACTGAAATTATTCATAGATAATCCCTTCATACATTTCTATAATAGATAAGGGGGAGATATGTAATGGAACTATTCTCATGTAGTGACTCATCATGTTGGGATGTCAAAGTGGTAACCACAAGCTTGAAATTCTCCTGAAAATGAATACATTCAAACCATTGTCCTTAAGAAATTCATCTTATTAGGGATAGTCCCAATGAATCAACTAAAAACTAGCTGACTGAGCCATTCCCCAATCATAAAAAAATATAAATACATGTTAAAAACATCCCACATGATTGTATAGCCAATGTATATAAGGAAATATTAATTACACATTTCTCTTAGGTAAAATTTTATTTACAGATCAAAATCCATTATCAACTATAAAATACATAGGAACAACACATAAAATGTTGGGTACAAATATAAGATTAAACATCATGTTATAACAATATAAATAAACCCAATGACCCATCAAACATCATATAAAAATAAGATAGAATATGAAAAATCAAAAATCACATCAAATCAATAAGAATTATTTGTTATCAGATATACACAATAAATAAAACATCATGAATAGGTTCATACAGATATAAAAAACACCATTTGTGATCAAATACCAATTTAAGATCAATGGTAAAATCATTTAGTCAATATAAAATCAGCAAAGCCTCATCCATCTGAGTCTAGGAAATAATCCTGAAACATCATCCAACAAAACCTTGAATCATATTTAGATTATCAGTAATTCCTATTAAATTATATATTATAGTTCACTAATTAAATTATCACTAATAAAAAAGTCTTCTCATTTTAGTTTATTATATAATTCAATTAAAATATCATATTTGGTTCTCCATTTAGATTTTATGGTGTTACATGAATATCATGGTCATCCACCCAAGAGTGGTCTGACCAAAAAATCCATTAAAAACTAGGCATAAATCATAGGTCCACGTACATATTTCCACAAATTAAAATAGTGAAAAAGAAATCCATGAAATTCTTAGAATATTTTATATGAGTTTTCCAAGTCTATTCTACCTCTTAAAATTTGCACAGGGTTGTATTGGTGTCCAATAATTAAAAATAATAATAATTAGATCTAAATTATAATTAAATAAATGAATAAAATAAATTTATTAAAAAGGATGATATATGACATTTTGATACAAAACATCACCGAGTGAAAACTATGTCGAACAATCCATGGAAGGTCCATAGCACACTACAATCTCATTTTTATGTAATTTCTAATTGGTGAAAACACAACAAAAAATATTATATATAATTAAATTAGTATATTTTTTTGAGTTTAATGAGGTGATATAAATTCAATTTAACTCCCATTAATGACAATCCATAATAAAAACTGGATATCCACTTGGTCTGACGATCAATATATTCATAATCCTTTGATTATTCATTATAGATCTGATGGATTTTTCATATAATTTCACTAACTGAAATCAATCCATGATAAATTGTAATTATTATAAAATAGGAACATAATTGGATTTCATGTTATGAGATCTACCAAACTAAATTCATTGAAACATTTTGAACATTAATTAATGATGAAATGGTGTTGGAGTATCTCATGGAGTCCAAACCCCTCCATTTCTGTCCAAAATCATGTAAGGGTTAAGAAGAATGAAATTGGAGGTTTCTGGAGAAATATAGTAACCATAAAACACCAAAAACATATATCTTATAGAATACCATGATAGGGAAATTTGTTTAACATTGGGAGATTTTGGTACTGAACTCATTGAAAACCTAGCCATGATGATTCATGGAATGAAACAATGTGTCAATTCATAATAAGTTTCTATATCTCCCATGTAACATCTCAAGTACATAATGAATAATAAATGTAGTTATCTATGTCTATTTACGAATTAGATAGTGTTCTAGAGGCTTAAAATGAGAATAAATCCAATCTTAAGCATGGAATACACTAATATTTTTAAAAGATTGTTTTACTGCCTTTTGATGGAGAACAATATTTAAATATTTTTTTGACAATTTTATAAGCTCTATTAGTCAAAATAAACATATTCTTTATGATTGGGACATTGAAATTTACATTGGATAATATTTTTAATTTTTCTGACTATGTTCATTTTTTAATGAATAGTGAAAAATATTGTATTTTACATCAAAACTGCTTTTTCATCTTATTTAATTATATGGTTAGATTATATTTTTAATTTGTCATAAAGTGTAATTTGAATATATTTTTACCATTTAATCCAATGGTGATCATTAATATTAATTTCACTTTGGAATTGGGCATAAACTATTGCCAAACTTTTCGTAAATATTATTTAAAAAAAAACACGCTATTTGTTTTGACAACAAGAATTATTTTTTAAAATTAATTATTTAAATTTCTGTGTTTTGAATTTGGTAAAATGGATTACATATTTGGAATCAGAAGTTCCAAATTATTTAATCAAGACTCTTTTGTTTTGGACATTATGAATAGTAATGACGGTAATTATCATTAATTATCTTGATTAACTAGTAATCGAGTAGTTAAGGATAATAAAATAATTTCATAATAATAATAAATGACCCCAAAACCGTATCCTAATACTACTAGTTGTTTCATGGCCGACCAATGGGATGCCTTTTCCCAAACATGAGGACCCCATGGAATCACTTTTGTGTGATAATTACTTTTTATCTTTTTATTTTTAAAGAAAGTTAAATATAACAAAGAATGTATCACCTCAGTAAAACATTTTTAATTTTGTCTACATAAAATATATATTAGACTATAAATATTAATTTTAAAGATAAAACAATTTCTACATCATAGTAATTTTTTGTAATTGTTAGACATTAAATATATTAAATTATTTATGACATCATGATGATCCAGTGATTACATCATTAATAAAGGATTTAAGTAAAATGAAACGATAATGTTAAAAATAAAACTTACACATGTCAATGACCAATTGTATTAGTATATTTAGAAACATTATCACCTTATCCTCTAAATACATCAATGTGGGACCTTTAAAATCCGAAACTCATTTTAAAATAAAGTATCCTTTTATAACTTTCCAAGAGTGCCCCTCCTCTCCTCTTATAAAAGGCCCCCACCTCTACCTCCTTACCCACACCTCTCAAGACTTTGGATCGTCCATCCTCTGCCCATTTTGTCTCTACACATCCCTCTCTAACACCTAGAAGCCTCACTTTTGGCAGAAGACTTCCCAAGGATGCCTTTGAGCTGAAATCAAAAAGAGTTACCCGATTTTATGGTAATGTCTTCACTTGTGTTCTTTTGTTTTATTTTGCTTCTCCAACCCCGTAAACTATTTTTATTCTTTTCTTTTGTAACAACTCCAGTATCTTCAATATACTATAATGTTTTTATAAGAATAATTCGAGCTACACTTACAAACACATACATGTAATGGTTAAAGAACATAATATTTATGTAGATGGTGAATTTTTGCCTCATGAAATGATGATTGTTCAATATTCTTCTAAAACCTTCAAAGGTGACCATTAAGATGTCCCTATATTTATATATGATATATAATATTTTTATTTTTTCCTTAAACTTCTGTATTTTTCATTTATGACATTCCATTATGGCTTCCATTATGGGTGTACGCGATATCTTCATTTTAGGAAGTGCGGACTACCGCCCCCTCAAAGTGATTTGATTCGTTAATACCATATGTGGTACGTACAAAGGATAGATTTAATGATATTATATATAATACTATACTGGAATTATAATACTATTATGTATCATTATTTTTTAATTCCAGTAAAGTAGGAGATTCAAATGAAAGTAGTGTTCATGCGTACGTACGGCTTACCGTCTCCATGAACGGTGCATTTCATTTCTTATCCCCAAATGTAATGTACTATTATAAGTACATATATATAATGTATATATATGATGTATGTTCCATCTATATTATAAATATAATTCTGGAATAAAAATATACATATCTTAAATTCAGTTTTAATTCCATTAATATGACATAGAAATGAAAGTATCATTCATGCGTACGTACGACTTACCGTCTCCATGAACGGTGCATTTCATTTCATACCTCTAAATGATTATGTAATATTATAAATTCATGTATATACAGGATATATATGATATATATGGAATCTAAATCATGAATATCATTCGTGAGATAATGGATATTTGACTACGTGACCAACTTGTATATATAAAATTCACTTTTGACTCAAGTACCAAATATCGACAAAATGACCGTTCTTAACTTAAATGATTACATAATGATCATAACATGGTAATAAGTGATATAAAAGGAATAATAAACTTGAAAAAGGTTCTTAAGAAAGTATAAATTAACTCATCATTATTATTTAGGACATTAAAGAACAATCGAGTCAAGTCGGACCCGAGGTAAGGGACTTCGTCTCAATCTCCATTAATTGAGGCATATTTTGTTTTATACACAAATTTCATGTATACTGTGTATAAAACCCTTTGAAATTTACGCTTCTTCAAAATGAATCTTTTTTTATATGATGCATTTACTAAATGACCGGAGTAATGTTTTTTTGTAGTACGTTTGCGGTGATAACGACTTCTCCTCCGTCGTGACCATTATTTGAGTTTCGGGTTCCTATACAAGCCATAAACTCTTTTGAATAAAAAAATAAATACCATGTTTTACTTTTATTTTATTTTGGTTTTGAAAATGGTTTTCATAATGTTTTAATATCAATGTTTTGTATTTATATCTTGTGATTGAAAAGTGGAAATGTTATGTTTCCATTATGCATGTTTTATGGGATATCATTATGTTATGGTTCTTGGTAATTGTTATGAAGATGGGTGGTTACGTGATAAACTAAGGGCAGGTTAGACTGATATAGCTCTCCAATGCATTGGGTAACGCGAAGGAGTTAAACGTTAAGGTTTCTCTGAAGAGATTTAGGGAATATAATGTGATGGGTATTCCAAACGTAACCAAGAGGCTTACTCCCTATTTAAGAATGTAATGAATGCCTCAAGTTACCTTTATGTATTATTATTCCTATGATTTTAATTCATGATTTCATGAGGTATGTTAAAGTTATTATGTTTTATGGGTAAAGTATGATTTCATTCTTACGTATATATGTACTCATGTTTCCTTTCCATATTTTTATAACCCTTACTGAGCTCTTTATGCTCATCCCATGTTTTTGAAATTTTTTTCACTGGTCAAGGGAATGGTACATGATATGATGATAGTGTCAAGGAAGTTTTATGAAGGAATCCATGTTTTATTTTAAATATGTTTCTATTGATGGAAAAAATGAATACTATCTTTTATGTAACTACTTTGTTTAAATGTGGAATGTAATGCAAGCTTTATGATCTATTTCTCTAAAACTCTAAACATGAAAATATTCTCAATTTGTAATCATGTAATAACTCAATATTAAGTAAGGTTTAAGGCTGGGTCCTTATAGTTGGTATCAGAGGTCGGTTTAGATAACTTTAGGAGTTAGTATTATATTAAATGATTATCCAAAAATAATTTTTTTTTGTCAAATTGAAATAATATAGAATTTGAAGATTACCATGTTGCTTCATCTAAGACATGTTTGTTCATAATGGATTTCCATATAGGAAACATGGAAGAAGTTATAGGAAGGAATATAGAGGTAAATGACCTTTCAAATTAGTATCCTGAGATGGTCAGAATCAGAACTAAATAGTTTTTTGCAGTGATGGCTCAGTTGACTCAGGTGAAAAATGTTGGTTGTTTTTATTGATGATATTTTGTGTTTTCTAAAATTAAAGAGGATCATGAAAGTCATTTAAGGGTTATCTTTAAAACATTAAAAGAAAATAAACTGTATGGAAAATTCAGCAAGTTTGAGTTTTGGTTACAACAAATTTCATTCTGTGGTCACATTATTTCAAAAGATGGAATAATTGTGGATCCTTCAAAAACCAAAGTTGTTGAAGAATGGCCAAGACCCACAAATGTAACTGAGATTCATATCTTCCTTGGTTTGGAAGGCTATTATCAAAGGTTTGTTATAAATTTTTCACGGTTATCTAGTCCAATGACTAAGCTAACTCAGAAAGGTGTTAAGTTTATATGGACAAAATAATGTGATGATTGTTTTCAGGAATTGAAATTAAGATTGGTGATTGCTCCAGTTTTGGAACTACCTTACAAGAATAGTGATTTTGTTATCTACAGTGATGCTTAATTGAAAGGACTTTATTGATTCCTAAGTCAGAATGATCAGGTAATTTCTTATGCTTCACGAAAGTTTAAAACATATGAGGTAAATTACCCTACACATGATTTGGAATTAGCTGCTGTTGTTTTCGTTTTAAAAATTTGGAGGCATCCTTTGTATGGAGTAAAGTGTGAAATATATACAGATCACAAAAGTTTAATTTATATATTCACTCAGAAAGAACGGAACATCAGTTAGTGAAGATGAAATGAATTAATTAAGGATTATTATTGTATCATTCATTACCATCCGGGAAAAGAAAATAAAGTGGCTAATGCTATGAGTTGAAAAATTAATGCTTCATTAACAATGTTGTGTTTGGAATGTGATTCTTTGGTTAATGATTTGATGAAATTTGGCATAAAATTTGTTGGTTCAGGATATCCTTTTGTTTTTTTTGGTATCAGTGAAATCTTCTCTATCAGACAGAATCAAGAAATCACAGATGAAAGACAGTGAGTTGAAGAAAAAGGTATAGGTGGTTCAGAAGGGTGTGTTTCCCTAATTCATCATTGATAATGATTGTGTTTTGAGATTTGGGAAGATATTGTGAGTGTCGTGTGATTCATAGTTGAAGAGAGAGTTGTAATGTGAAGCTCATAGTTCTCTGTTTTTAGTTCATCCTAGTAGTACTAAGATGTACAGAGATCTACGAGATTATTACTGATGGGATGGAATGAAAAGAGATATTGCTGATTTTACACTGATGTGTTTGACTTGTCAACAGGTTAAAGTAGAGCGGCAGTTACCGAAAGGGATGCTTCATCCTTTACGAGTGCCAGATTGGGAATGCGAAAATATATCCATGGACTTCGTCGTGGGATTACCGAAGACATCTCAAGGTAATGATGCAATCTGGGTTATTGTTGATCGCATGAAAAAATCCGCTCATTTCCATGCTATACGAGATACTTTTTTCCTATATCAACATTCTCGTTTGTATCTTAAAGAGATAGTTAGGTTACATAGACTTCCCCTCTCCATTCTATCTGATTGTGATCCCAGGTTTACTTCGAACTTTTGAAAAGGCCTTCAGAAGTCGTTGGGTACTGAATTAAATTTTCGTACATCTTTTCATCCTCAATCAGATGGGCAGTCAAAACGAACAATTTAGACTTTGGAAGATATGATACGTTCTTGTTAAATGGATTATCAGGTAATTTGGGACCAACATATTTCTTTGGTATAATTTTCTTATAATAATAGTTTTCATTCTAGTATACAGACGGTACCATTTGAGGCATTATATGGGAATCAGCGTCGAACACCAGCTTTCTAGGATGAATTGGGTGAAAGGAAGTTTATGGAACCAAAATTGGTAGAAGAGTTGGCAGAAAAAGTTTATATTATATAGAGACACATGAGAACAGCTCAGAGCAGGAAGAATAGTTATGCGGACAACAGGAGGAAGGATCTCTCTTTTGAGGTAGGTGATCATGTTTTTCTAAAAGTATCACCATGGAAAAGTGTTATGTGATTTGGAAAGAAAGGAAAGCTGAGTCCAAGGTTCATTTTACCATATGAAATTCTGGAGAGATTTGGATCATTTGCTTACCGAGTGGCTTTACCTCCGTGTTTATCTATGGTACACAATGTTTTCATGTTTCAATGTTAAGGAAGTACATGCCAGATCCATCTCATGTTTTGAGTCCATAGGTAGTTCAGTTGGAAGAGAATCTATATTATAAGGAACAACCGGTTCATATTCTTGATCACAAGGAGAAAGTGTTGAGGAATAATGTGATTCATCATGTAATGGTTTTGTGGAATAACCACATGAGTGAAGAGGCAACATGTGAATCTGAAAATGCAATGAGGGATAAATATCCCCACTTATTCGTAAAGTAAATAAATTGAAGGGATGAAATTTTCTTAAGGGGGGAAGGATGTAACATCCCATGTAAATAATGAATAATATATATAGTTATCTATGTCTATTTAAGAATTACATAGTGTTTTAGAGGCTTAAAATGAGAATAAATCCAATCTTAAACAGGGAATACACTAATATTTTTAAAAGATTGTTTTTCTGCCTTTTGATGGCGAACAATTTTTAAATCTATATTTTGAATATTTTATAATATATATTTGTCAAAATAAACATATTCTTTATTATTGGGACATTGAAATTTACATTTGATAAATTTTTGGTATTTTTATGACAATGTTCATTTTTTAATGAATGGTGAAAAATAATGCATTTTACATCAAAACTTATTTTTCATCTAATTTAATTATATGGTTAGATTATCTTTTTAATTAGTTGTAAAGTTTAATTTGAATATATTTTTACCATTTAATCCAATGGTGGTCATTAGGATTAATTTCACTTTAGAATTGGGCATAAACTAATGTCAATATTTTCATAAATTTTGTATCAAAAAACCCCGCTATTTGTTTTGAAAATAGGAATTATTTTTTTAAATTGATTATTGCAATTTCTGTGTTTGGAATTTGGAAAATTGGATTACATATTTGGAATCATAAGTTCCAAATTATGTAATCAAGACTCTTTTGTTTTTGGACATTATGAATAGTAACGACGGTAATTATCTTTAATTATCTTGATTAATTAGTAATCGTGTAGTTAAGGATAATAAAATAATATCATAATAATAAAAAATGACCCCAAAATGTGTCCTAATACTACTGTTTGTGTCATGGACGACCATGGGATGCCTTGTACCAAACTTGGGGACCCCATGGAATCACTTTTGAGTGATAATGACATTATATCTTTTTATTTTTAAAGAAAGTTAAATATAACAAAGTATGTATCACCTTAGTAAAACATTTTTAATTTTGTCTAAATAAATTATATATTGGTGTATAAATACTAATTGGAAATCTAAAATTATTCCCTACATCATAGTATTTTGTTTGTTATTTTTAGACATTATATAAATTAAATTATTTATGACATCATCATGATGGAATGATTAGCACATTAATAAAGGATTTAAGTAAAATGAAAATATAATGTAAAAAATATAACTTAAACTTGTCAAAGACCTATTGGATGAGTATATTAAGAACCCTTATCACCTAAGCCTATAAATACATCAATTTAGGACCTTTAAAATCCGAAACTCATTTGAAAATAAAGTAACCTTTTATAACTTTCCAAGAGTGCCTCTCCTCTCCTCTTATAAAAGGACCCCACCTCTACGTCTTTATCCACACCTCTCAAGCCTTTTTCTCGGCCAACCCCTGCCCATTTTGTCTCTCCACATCCCTCTCTTACTCCAATAATCCTCACATTTGGCAGAATACTTCCCAAGGACGCATTTTATCTCAAATGAAAAAGAGTTACCCGATTTCAAGGTAATGTATTCACTTGTGTTCTTTGGTTTTATTTTTCTTCTCCAAACCCATAAAATCTTTTTATTAATTTATTTTGTAACAACTACAATATCTCCAATATATATGGATGTTGGTATAAGAATCATTCAATCTACACTTACACACACCTATATCTAATGGTTAAAAACATACTGTTTCTGTGGATGGCGAATTTCTACCTCACGAAACGATGATTGTTCAATATTCTTCTAACACCTTCAAAGGAGACCATTAATATGTCACTATATTTATATATGATATATAATATGTTTATGTTTTCCTTAAGCTTCTGTATTTTTCATTTATTTCATACCTTTATGGCTTCCATTATGGGTATACGCGATATTATCATTTTAGGAAGTGCAGACTACTGCCCCCTCAAAGTGATTTGATTCGTTAATACCCTATGTGGTATTTATAAAGGATAGATTTAATGATATTATATAGGATAGAATACTAGAATTATAATACTATTATGTTACATTATGTTTTAATTCCATTAAAGTATGAGATAAAAATGAAATTAGCGTTCATGTGTACGTACGGCTTACCGTCTCCATGAACGGTGCATTTCATTTCTTATCCCCAAATGTAATGTACTATTATGAGTACATATATATAATGGATATATATGATTTATTTTACATCTAAATGATGAATATAAATCTGGAATTAAAATATACATATCTCTCAGTTAGTTTTAATTCCATTATTATGACATTGAAATGAAAGTAGCGTTCATGCCTACGTATGGCTTACCATCTACATGAATGGTGCATTTCATTTATTACCTCTAAATGATTATGTATTATTATAAATGCATGTATATACTGGATATATATAATATATATGGAATCTACATCATTAATATCATTCTTGTGATAATGGATATTTGACTACGTGAACAACTTGTAAATATAAGAAGTTCACTTTTGACTCAAGTACCAAATATCGACAAAACGATCGTTATTAACATAAATGATTACATAATGATCATAATATGGTAATAAGTGATATAAAAGGAATAATGAACTTGAAAAAGGTTCTTATGAAAGTAGAAATTAACTCAAGTTCATTATTCAAGACATTAAATAATGATCGAGTCATGTCGGACCCGAGGTAAGGGACTTCGTCTTAATCTCCATTCCTTGAGGAATATTTTATTTTATACACAACTTTCTTCTATACGGTGTATAAACCCCTTTGATTTTTATACTTATTAAAAATAATTCTTTTCCTGTACGAATCATTTACTAAATGACAAAAGGAATGTTTTTTTTCGTATGTATGTGGCGACATCGACTTCTCCGCCACCGTGACCATTATTTGAGTTTCGGATTCCTCTACAAGACATAACCTTTTTTGAATAAAAAAAATAAATACCATGTTTTACTTTTCTTTTATTTTGGTATTGAAAATTGATTTCATAATTTTTTTATATCAATTTTTTGTATTGATATCTTGTGATTGAAAAGTGGAAATGTTGTGTTTCCTTCATGCATGTTTTATGTGATACGATTATGTTATGGTTCTTGGGAATTGTTATGAAGACGGTTGGTTCCCGGATAAACTAAGGGCGAGAGAGCCCGATATAGCTCTCCAATGCATTGGGTAATCCAAAGGATTTAAATGTTAAAGTTTTCTCTGAAGAGATTTAGGTAATATACTGTGATGGGTATTCCAAATGTAACCAAGTGGGTTACTCCCTATGTAAGAATGTTATAAATGCCTCAAGTTACCATTATGTCTTATGATTCCTATGATTTTTATTCGTGATTTGATGAGGTAAGTTAAAGTGCTTATGTTTTATGGGTAAAGTATGATTTCATTCTTAGGTATATATGTAATCATGTTTCCTTTCATATGTTTATAACCCTTACTGAGCTTTTTATTCTCATCTCATGTTTTCGAATGGTTTTTCACAGGTCAAGGGAATGGTAAATGATATGATGATAGTGTCAAGGAAGTGTCAAGATAGAATCCATGTTTTATTTTAAATATGTTTCCGTTAATGTGAAAAATTAATACTATCTTTTATATAACCACATTGTCTAAATGTGGAATGTAATGCATGTTTTATGATCTAATTTTCTAAAACCCTAAACCTGAAAAGATCCTCAATGTGTAATCTTGTAATAACTCAAGATTAAGTAAGGTTTAAGGTTGGGGCCTTATAGTTGGTATCAGAGGTCGGTTTAGATAACTTTAGGAGTTAGAATTCTATTAAATGATTATCCAAAAATATTTTTGTGTGTGGTCAAATTGAAATGATATAGCATTTGAAGATTACCATGTTGCTTCATCTAAGACATGTTTGTTCAGAATGGTTTTCCACAGAGGAAATAGGGAAGCAGTGCTAGGATGGAATATAGAGGGAAATGACCTTTCAAATCAGTATCCTGAGATGGTTAGAATCAGAACTAAATAGTTTGTTGCAGTGATAGCTTAGTTGAATCAGGTGAAAAAAGTTGGTTGTTTTTATTGATTATATTTTGGTGTTTTCTAAAACTAAAGAGGAGCATGAAAGTCATTTAAGGGTTATCTTTCAAAACATAAAATAAAGTAAACTGTATGGAAAATTCACAATGATTTTAGTTCTGGTTACAACAAATTTCATTCCTTGGTCACATTGTTTCAAAAGATGGAATAATTGTGGATCTTGCAAAAACAAAAGATGTTGAAGAATGGCCATGACCCACAAATGTAACTGAGATTCGTAGCTTCCATGGTTTGTCAGGCTATTACCGAAGGTTTGTTAGAAATTTTTCACTGTTATCTAGTCCAATGACTAAGCTAACTCCGAAGGGAGTTAAGTTTATCTGGACAAAAGAATGTGATGATTGTTTTCAAGAATTAAAAAGAAGATTGGTGAATGCTCCAGTGTTGGCACTACATTCCAGGAATGGTGAGTTTGTTATCTACAGTGATGATTCAATGAAAAGACTTTGTTGTGTCCTAATGAAGAATGATTAGGTAATTGGTTATGCTTCACAACAGTTGAAAACTCATGAGGTAAATTACCCTACACATGATCTGGAATTAGCTTCTATTGTTTTCACTTTAAAAATTTGGAGGCATCATTTGTATGGAGTAAAGTGTGAAATATATACCGATCACAGAAGTTTAATGTATATATTCACTCGGAATGAACTGAACATGAGATATAAGAGATGGCTTGAATTAATTAAGGATTATGATTGAAAAATTCATTGCCATCTGGGAAAAGAAAATAAAGTGGATGATGCTTTGAGTCGAAAAAGTAATGCTTCATTAACAATGTTGCATTTGGAATGTGATCCTTTGGTTAAGGATTTGATGAACTTTGGCATAAAAGTTGTTGGTGTAGGATGTCCTTCTGCTTTGTTTTAGGTATCAGTGAAATCTTCTCTATCAAATAGAATCAAGAAAGCACAGAAGCAAGACATTGAGTTGGAGAAAAAGGTAGAGCTGGTTCATAAGGGTAAGTTTCCTGAATTCAAAATTGATAATGATTGTGTTTTGAGATTTGGCAAGAGATTGTGTATGCCTTGTGATTCACAGTTGAAGATAGAGTTGTTATGTGAAGCTCATAGTTCTCCGTTTTTATTTCATCCTGGAAGTAATAAGATGTACAAAGATCTTCGGGAGTATTACTAGTGGGATGGAATGAAAAGAGATATTGCTGATTTAAGAGTGAAGTGTTTGACTTGCCAACAGGTTAAAGAGGAGGAGATGTTAGCGAAAGGGATGCTTCAGCCATTACCAGTTCCAGAGTGGAAATGGGAAAATATATCCATGGACTTCGTCGTGGGATTACCGAAGAAATATCAAGGTAATAATGCAATCTAAGTTATTGTTGATCACTTGAATAAATCGGCTCATTTCCTTGATATACGAGATACTTTTTCCCTATATAAACATTCTCATTTGCATCATAAAGAGATAGTCAGGTTAAATGGAGTTCCCCTCTCCATTGTATCTGATCATGATCCCAGGTTTACTTCTAACTTCTGGAAAGGCCTTCAGAAGTAGTTGGGTACCGAATTAAATATTAGTACAGCTTTTCATCCTCAACCAGATGGGAAGTCAGAATGAACAATTAAGAATTTGGAAGATATGCTACGTGATTGTTCGATGGACTATCTGGGAAGTTGGGACCAACATCTTTCTTTGGTTGATTTTTCTTATAATAATATTTTTCATTCTAGTATACAGATGGAACCATTTGAGGCATTATATAGGAAGAGGTGTCTAACTACAGCTTTCTGGGATGAAGTCGGTGAAAGGATGTTTATGGGACCAGAATTGGTAGAAAAGTTGGCAGAAAAAGTTCAGATGATACAGAGACACATGGGAACGGCTCAGAGTAGGAAGAAGAGTTATGCAGACAACAGGAGGAAGGATCTCTCTTTTGAGGAAGGTGATCATGTTTTTCTCAAAGTATCACCATGGAAAAGTGTGATGCGATTTGGTAAGAAAGGAAAGTTGAGTCCAAGGTTCATTGGACCATATAAAATTCTGGAGAGAGTTGGATCAGTTGCTTACCGAGTGGCTTCACCTCCGTTTTTATCTCAGGTACACAATGTTTTCCATGTTTCAATGTTAAGGAAGTACATGCCAGATTCATCTCATGTTTTGAGTCCAGAGGTAGTTCAGTTGGAAGAGAATCTATCTTATGAGGAACAACTGGTTCAAATTCATGATCATAGGGTGCAAGTGTTGAGGAATAAGGTGATTCATCAAGTAAATGTTTTGTGGAAGAACCACATGATTGAAGAGGCAACTTGGGAATCTGAAAATTCAATGAGGGATAAATACCACCACTTATCCGTTAAGTAAATAAATTGCGGGGATGCAATTTTATAAAGGGGGGAAGGATGTAACATACCAAGTAAGTAATAAATAATATATATAGATATCTATGTCTATTTATGAATTATATAGTGTTTTATAGGCTTAAAATGTGAATTAATCCAATCTTAAGCATGTAATACACTAATATTTTTAAAAGATTGTTTTACTGCCTTTTGATGGAGAACCAATTTTAATTCTATATTTTGAAAATTTTATAAGATCTATTTGTAAAAATAATCATATTCTATATTACTGGGACATTGAAATTTACATTGGATTAATTTTTTATATTTTTCTGACAATGTTCATTTTTTAATGAATAGTGAAAAATACTGCATTTTACATCAAAACTACTTTTTCATCTAATTTAATTATATGGTTAGATTAACGTTCTAATTGGTATTAAAGTTTAATTTGAATATATTTTTACCATTTAATCCAATGGTGTTCATTGGGATTATTTTACTTTGGAATTGGGCATATACTAATGCCAAACTTTTCATAGATATTGTTTCAAAAAAACCCGCTATTTGTTTTGACAATGGGAATTATTTTTTAAATTAATTATTGCAATTTTTGTGTTTGTAATTTGGTAAAATGGATTAAATATTTTTAATCAAACGGTATAAATTATATAATCAAGACTCTTTTTTTTGGACATTATGAATAGTAACGACGGTAATTATCTTTAATCATCTTGATTAATTAGTAATCTGGTATTTAAGGATAATAAAATAATATCATAATAATAACAAATGACCCCAACATCTATACTCACACTACTGGTTGTGTCATTTTCGACCATGGGATGCCTTGTACCAAACATGGGGACCCCATGGAATCACTTTTGTGTGATAATGACTTTTTATTTTTAAAGAAAGTTAAATATAAAAAAGAATGTATCACCTGAATAAAACATTTTTAATTTTTTCTACATAAATGATATATTAGACTATAAAAATTAATTTTAAATATAAACAGATTTCATACATCATAGTATTTTTTTTGTAATTTTTGAACATAAATAAAATAAAATATTTATGACATCATGATGATGCAGCGATTACCTCATTAATAAAGGATTTAAGTAAAATGAAAATATAATGTTAAAACTATAAGTTAAACTTTTCAAAGACCTATTAGATTATTATATTTCAAACCCTTATCACCTTATCCTCGAAATACATCAATGTGGGACGTTTAAAATCCTAAAATCATTTGAAAATAATGTATCCTTTTATAACATTCCAAGAGTGCCTCTCCTCTCCTCTTACAAAAGGCCCCCACCTCTACCTACTTACCCACACCTCTCAAGCCTTTGGCTCGGCCAACCCCTACCCATTTTGTCTCTCCACATCCCTCTCTTACTCTTAGAAGCCTCACATTGGGCATAAGTCGTCCCAAGGATGCCTTTGAGCTCAAATAAAAAAGAGTTACCCGATTTTAAGGTAATGTCTTCACTTGTGTTATTTTGTTTTATTTTGCTTCTACAACCCCATAAAGTCTTTTTATTCATTTATTTTGTAAAAACCCTAGTATCTTTAATATACTAGGATTTTGTTCTAAAAATCATTCTAACTATACTTACACACACCTACAACTAATGGTTAATGAACATATTGTTTCTGTGGATGGCGAATTTCTGCCTCACGAAACGATGATTGTTCAATATTCTTCTAACACCTTCAAAGGAGGCAATTAATATGCCAATATATTTACATATGATATATAATATGTTTATGGATTCCTTAAGCTTCTTTATTTTTCATTTATGGCATACCATTTTGGCTTCCATTATGGGTATACGCGATATCTAGATTTTAGGAAGTGCGGACTACCGCCCCCTCAAAGTGATTTGATTCGTTAATACCATATGTGGTACGTATAAAGGATAGATTTAATGATATTATATATTATACCATAATGTAATTATAATACTATTATGTATCATTTTGTTTTAATTCGATTAAAGTATGAGATAGAAATGAAAGTTGTGTTCATGCGTACGCACGGCTAACTGTCTCCATGAACGGTGCATTTCATTTCTTATCCCCAAATGTAATGTACTATTATAAGTACATATATATAATGGATATATATGTTGTATGTTACATCTAAATGATTAATATAATTCCTGAATTAAAATATACATATCTCTCATTTAGTTTTAATTCCATTAATATGACATAGAAATGAAAGTAGCGTTCATGCGTACGTAAGGCTTACCGTATCCATGAACATTGCATTTCATTTCTTACCTCTAAATGATTATGTAATATTATAAATGCATGTATATACAGGATATATATGATATATATGGAATCAACATCATGAATATCATTTTTGAGATAATGGATATTTGACTACGTGAACAACTTGTAAATAGAAGAAGTTCACTTTTGAGTCAAGTACCAAATATCGACAAAACGACCGTTATTAACTTAAATGATTACATAATGATCATAACATGGTAATAAGTGACATAAAAGGAATAATTAACTTGAAAAAGGTTCTTAAGAAAATATAAATTAACTGAAGTATATTATTCAGTACTTTAAAGAACGATCGAGTCAAGTCAGACCTGAGGTAAGGGACTTCGTCTAAATTTCCATTCATTGAGGAATATTTTGTTTTATACACAACTTTATTTTATACAGTGTATAATCCCCATTGAGTTTTACGATTATTCAAAATGAATCATTTTTTATATTAAGTCTTTACTAAACGATAAAAGGAATGCTTTTTTGTCGTACGTATGCGGCGACAATGACTTCTCCGCCGCCGTGACCATTTTTTGAGTTTCAGCTTCCTCTATAGGCCATAACCATTTTTGAATAAAAAAAATAAATACCATGTTTTACTATTCTTTTATTTTGGTATTGAAAATGGTTTTTATAATGTTTTTATATCAATGTGTTGTATTGATATCTTGTGATTGAAAAGTGGAAAAGTTATGTTTCCTTTATGCATGCTTTATGTGATACGATTATGTTATGGTTTTGGGCATTATTATGAAGGCGGATCGTTCTGTGATAAACTAAGGGCAGGTGAGCCCGATATAGCTCTACAATGCATTGGGTAACGTAAAGGAGTTAAATTTTAAGGTTTCTCTGAAGATATTTAGGGAATATAATGTGATGGGCATTCCAAATGTAACCAAGAGGGTTACTCCCTATGTAAGAATGTTATGAATGCCTCAAGTTACCTTTATGTCTTATGATTCCTATGATTTTTATTAATGATTTTATGAGGTATGTTAAAGTGATTATGTATTATGGGTAAAGTATGATTTCATTCTTATTTATATATTTACTCATGTTTCCTTTCCATATTTTTATAACCCTTACTGAGATTTTTATGCTCATCCCATGTTTTTGAAATGTTTTTCACAGGTCAAGGGAATGGTTAATGATATGATGATAGTGTTACGGAAGTTTCAAGAACGAATCCATGTTTTATTTTAAATATGTTTCTGTTGATGGGAAAAATGAATACAATCTTTTTTGTAACCACTTTGTTTAAATGTGGAATGTAATGCAAGTTTTTTGAACTAATTCTCTAAAACTCTAAACCTGAAAAGATATTCAATGTGTAATCTTATAATAACTCAAGATTAAGTAAGGTTTAAGGCTGGGTCCTTATATCCTATCTACTACATGAATCCTTCAAAATTCATGTAAGTCACTCTTGATCCACCCGAAATAAATAGAATATCATAGAAACAACCCTTAATGAATTAAAAAACATAGTAATATATAAATCATATTTTATTATAAAAAATAACTATCTACTAAATAATAAAGTCTATTTTTCACTAGGAATTTCAATCTAGTAAAATTTAACGTCATTAAAATTTTATACAATAACAATTTTTCAACCCATTATCAATTTAATTGAAAGTTTTATTATAATATATTTATAAATAAAATATTTTTAATAGATGTTATATTAAGTTCAATAACACCAATATTTTTTCATTTAGATTATTTAAAATGTATTTTAGAACATTAAATTAATTAGTTATAACCTAGTTGTCATTTTTAAAAGTAAAGTAGTTAAATTTAAGACTCTATTTTATAAACCATATAAAACGTTTAATATTTTTAAAGAAATAAATTTATAATTAATTACATTCCAAAACATTCCCCACTACATTTAATTGAATCATTGGATCCATAATCCTTAAAATAATATCATTATAATGTTAAAATATACAGGGTGCTTTGAAAATTTCTCTTATCATCCATTATAAAAGAGGATAACTTAAATTTTTTCAAGTATACATTTCCAGTTTTAAATTTCCATGACACTCAACCCACATATCTTATAATATAATCCCACCACCCTTCCAAAACCCTTATTTATAGTAAGTTTTCCTATTCCATTTAATTATAAGGAGTATTCTATGGAATGATCATGTCTATGACGTATATATTATCTCATTCAATGGCCATTCATCTTCATATTACTTTTACAAATATAATAGAAAAATAATAATATGTATAAAAAATATCATTCCTTTGTTTTTATAAGTTATTATATTGTGTATATACCACAATTTATTCATTTCAATAAATATAAAGAAATAATATAATTTCAATAGTACACATTCACATACTAATACCTAGATGAAGATACTTTTAAAAATTTTCCTATTTTTTCATTCGTTATTCCTGTATCATAAAATATGGTTAAAAATAAAAAAACATTCAAAATAATATCATTATTATTATGTTATAGTTATATTATATCCATGTTAGGAACCATATGTTTTACTCACCATTCAAGTAAATTGGTGTTCTATTTTGAGTCTTTTTAACCACCAACATGAACGAGGCCTTAAAACATGATCTTGGATGAAAATGGAAAAAATATATATGTTATTATAATTAAAAATATATTAATTATTAGTATATGGTTAGCGTAATTTCACATATTTTATTTTACTTTTTTTTATTATACCATCATTGATCATTAAGAAACTACTGAAATTGGTTATTTTCAATTTGGTTTTGATAATATGTGTCAAATAATTGTTGAATGAAATAAGAAAATTGTAAAAAAAATATGAAATATATTAAGGAATCATATTTTATTTTGTGAATTTATGACTTGTTATGAAATTAGGATTAATGATATTAACAATATCAAACACTCACAATGAGTTTAAAATAATTAACTTCTGACAGTCAAAATAAGCTATAAATAATTAATTTAAAAATTATAATAAATTATAAATATGGATTTTAAATGGGTAATATTTCGTATTCATGTTTAAAGAAATTTCATTAATTTCAGAAACATGTTTTTTAGGAGGTTAGGGTGTAATCTAGAAAGTATGGAAACAATGTAATAGTATTTTTTGACTAAAATTTTAATCACATGCAACATGTTTATGCCATACACCATGATTCTTTTTCAGTGGTGTAAATATTATATTATTTACATGCTGTATTTATTTATTGTTAAATTTAATGATATTCATCATTTTATTTAATTTTTTATGTATCATGTCATTTTATTTAAATTATATAATGGTTTTCAGGGTTTTTTCATCAGAACATACATATATATATTGAAACATACTATATCATTAAAGAACAATTTAAAATTTCAATGGAATATATAATTATAAATGTTTTATTTTATTTATAATACAATGTTTCATTCAATATATTTATACAAAAATATGAATTTTAATCTTCCAATGCCTTTTAATTCAGAAAGTATTAAAGTTATAAGGGGTTATCATGACTCAAATTCCTTCTGTGGGTTATAGACATTATTTTTTTATCTATTATCATACAATAATAATATATTATAAGAAGTGATGATTTTAGAATTTATTAAACCATATTTTCTAGGGAAATAATTTTTTAAACCAAAGTGTTCTTCCACTATTTTTCAATGTGTGATTAAATTTTTCTTTTTTTAAGATTAATTATTAATTAATTTAGTGGATTTTTCTTCCATATCCAAGTTTTTACTTCCCACAAATTTTCACCATTCTCTAGTGAATAATAAAAGTTTTTTTTCTCAAATGAAAATTTTCTCCCCATTTTTAATTTTAATATAACTTATTTTTTATCCTTTATTCAATTTGGGTTTCCAAACATGTAAATACATTTTTAAATTGTTTTTAAATTGATTAAAAATAAAACATTTTTTATCCACTAAAAACTTTATATGGATTAAATTTATATACTTTTTAATGTTCTATTATTAATGAATATTTTTTTATGTAAAATGTTTCACAGTATTTTCGCATCCCCTTTTTGAAATATATATGTCTTTTCATGTCTCCGTTATTAATTATTATTTTAAAATTTATCATTTTCCATGTATTTAAACTTACCCTTCTTGAAACCATTATAGCATTTTATAGGTTGTTTAATAGGAATTACATAAAATATTGTTTAAAAATTGTTATATTTCCCTCAACAAGAAATTGGATGTAATTTACAATTCATCTTTTAAAAAAATGACTAAATATTGTCTTGGATTCATATAATTATTTATTTTTATTTCTCCTCTATAATTTATGTCTAATAATGTTGGGTTTTGATCCACTTTGATATGTTTTTATGTTATTAATCCTTAGTTAAAATGATATTTTGATATCTAATTATTTCTTATGTTTGTGTAATATAATATATTTATGAAGCCCATTATTTTTTCTATGGATCATTTAAGATATTAAAAAGAATGATTTTAATTGGAGAACATATAAATATTGATGGTGGTAGTTGGGGTCCACAATCACCCTATAATTCATGACATTAAGAAATATCTGTTGATATAATTGGGTTTATACATAATGATTTTTTATAGAGGCATTTGAATGATGTATTTAGTTCTATGTTCATCTTTGGAAATAATGATTTTGTTCTTAAATACATTGGCCTAATGGGTTTGGTCACATTGGTTTTACTTGGATTATGGTTATACATCATTTCCAATTTGTTCATCATGTTATGTTAAGTTTTTATAATGTATTTTAACTCATTGAAATTACCTTTTTTAATGATTTACTGTTATTATTAAACGTATTCATATATTTTATGTCTTTTAACCATGTTATATGACTATTGAGATATGTTTTAATGAATGTTATATCATTTATAATCTATAATTATTTTTTTGATATTATGTTACATTAACATGTTTTATTATATTCATCTATTTTTTATTGGTAATTTATTTTGATAACAATTTCTCCATCATGTTTTACTTCCTGTATTGATAGTTTTTCACTAGGTGATATTTTCATCACACCCAAATAATATATTTCCAATATATATGTTATGATGTCAGTCACGTCATTCAAGATATCCAGAAAAGGGTATAAAAGTTCATTATTATAGAGTTATGTTTATAAGATTAATATAATAAGATGTTTAAGTAGCTAATTTCTACTCACAAAACATTTTGGTGATTGTTTTTTGAAAAAAATTATTATATTATTTATTTAAATAATGATATTATTATACTATTTATATATTTTTATGCCTCGATTATACTGTTGGAATCATTTGAGGGATAAGTTTTTGTCGAGATGTGTTTAGTTATTTTGGAGATTAATTTTGTTAACTTTAGTGTTAGTGTTATAGAACCTTAGTGAAAATAAAAGAGTTCATTATATGAATAGTAATATATCATTAAATCCTTTTAATGTGTTGAGTTATATGTATTATAAATAATAAATTCCAGAAGGGATACTAGAATGTGTATATGACTATTTAATATATGAATCTACAGGTAAAAAACGTAAATGGTTTGGTTGATCATTTACTCAATCGTCAATGGGATGCAAGATCTGTTCCCCTAATATAGAAAACTAGGGTAGAAACTTCTAGGGGAGATTATTTGGTTGATATTATTCTCTTCGAAAACCATTTTAATATATTTATAGGCTAATGTGACAATATAAAATTAAAAAATAGTTTATAAGGTTTGATTACTTTTTAGATTAAGATAGTATCCCATTATTGTAAAATAATCAACCCTCCTAACAAGAATTTTGGTATTATGAATGGTTAGAAATAAAAGGGAGCATGGGTGTGGGGGTTAATTGAGATATTACCATAATAAGAAACCCCTTGGAATATGGTCTCTAACAAAAAACATTATGATTATTCCAAACATGCTACCATAGAATATTATTAATAATATGAGCATAGTTGAAGTATTAAACACACAAATAAATATAATTGTTTAGTCTCATGAATGATCAAATAAATATGATGATGAAAGAATAAATATAAATGTTTATATATGTTAGAAATGATGGAGGAATTACCATGTAAATTTCATTACGGTGACTGTATAAAGCTTTACTTATAGAATAGGTGTCATCAAGCCCCAAACTATCGAAGGAAAATAAAGAGTTTGAATTACATAGGGAAATAAGATATAAATAATCATATTCCACAAATTACAATGGATACAAGGAATCTATAAACTTTTTTACCATGGGAGTGAGTAATACCCTATTAAATTACTATTGATGAAGAGCATTGTTGTAATTGGTTTTTAGTTAGTCAATACCCCAAATTAGTGGATTAATTAATATCTTATAAACCCAATTGTATCTTGGGTTTTTTAAAAAATTAGGGTCACCACCGTTAGTTATTTTTATGTTGAGATAATTCTTTTCTGGTATGATTATTATGTTTTTCACATAATGTTTTGAGAATCCTGATACCATAAATTTGAAAAATTGAAATAGATTGTTTATATTTACATTTACCCTATATTAATTTCTTGAATAAGGAAAATACATTCAAAATATTATATGAACACAAATAAGTTCATGGGTAGAAATTATTTATCTAAAAACAATGGTAAATATTTTATATGGGCCTTCATTCTTAGTTTTGAAAAATTATTCCTTGATACGGTTAGTGTTAATAATTTTTTTTATTGTTTCATGGGATATAGATGAACATAATTCATTAGATATATTGAGTTTTGTAAATCATTTCACAACATTTAGGAATTTTTTGTTGTAAATGATAATTTATTTCCAGGGACACAATTTATTTATTGGGGAATAATATAATGAACTGAGATTATAGATCCCTTAGATGACATACTATGTTCTATAACTAGTTTCACCTGATATATAATACCTAGAAAAACCAAAATATATATAGAATATAATATTAAAAATTATATAATAAACTCGATTATTTTAAAAGATTTATAGTTATTACCCTTAAAATGAAATAATTATAATGAGGTAATATTGACATGTTAATTTTCCTTAAAATTCAATTTTTTTGTATATTTTTTTAATTAAATTTTAAAAATTTTGTAATTAAATTTGATTAAATAAAATTTATTTATATATTCCTCAAGCAGAAATTATCTTATAATTTTTTTGTGGATTTTTTTGAATATGATTCAATTTTATGTTAGTAGAAAAATTATTTCATTCCTTAATACCATCAATTTTATAAGAATTATTATTTTTTAAAATATATTGATAATATCTGATTATAAAAATTATATTAAATCATTTAATTGTGTTATTTAAAATTTATAAAACCCATGATTATCATTTTTTAAAATCAATTAACATTTTTTGAAATCTATTTTTTAATTAATTTATTTATTTAAATTAATACCTTGGAAAATGTGTTTTCTGACTAATTTTAACATAAAATTAGTTTTCCTTACAAAAATATATTTTTATACATATAATTATAACCAATAATATTGATAATATTTTCTTATACATAAATATTAGGCTTAAAAATACACCTTTCCAAAAAAACGGGTTATTATTGGTTACAAATACGAAGTTACTATTAATATCCCTATATATAGAATGTTTATTTGATAAAAATATTATTATATTTCTTATACTAATTTTAATATTATTTAATATGGATGACTATATTTTTTATTTTTTAATTTATATTTCTAGGATAAATATTACTTACCAAAATAATTGGGAAACAATTATTTTAAAATATAATTCTTTTAATATCATGTAATTTTAATCAATTAATATAAATTGAAATAAATTAAATAATCTATATAGTATGATATATAAATATATAAAAATATATATCAAATCCCATTTATTTGGTAATAAATATTAAATGACATCAAGAAATTATAATGGTCAACATGTAATTTTTCATCTAAAAATTGTTTTCATAAGAAATATATATTCTATTTTAAATGATAATTTAATATTAATCAAGAAAATAAATTGCAAAAAATAGATAATATATTATTTATTATGATTTTTTTATATGGGTTATTTATTAGTTTACTAAAATATTAATTTACATAGTTAAAAACATTTTAATGTAAAAGTGTAAAATGATAATGCATAACGGTAAAAAAACATATAATAATTTTTAATAATGTATGAAAATATTTTTTTGAGCCCGGATAGACCAATAAATTTACCAATATTAGTTTTTGTTTTCATTATATCCATGGACATTGGTATAGTGTCATGGAATTATTAAAATTTAATGTGTGTTTCAAAAAGTGCCATTTTCCTCTCTTGTAAAATGTTATCAATTAGAAAATTTTAGTAAAACTCAAAAAATTGCAGTTCTTATTAATACACTACCCAAATATCCTCCCCTATATTCCATTGATGCATCATTATTCCCCTATTCCTAGTAGGTTAGGCTTATAAATTCAATTACATAGTGACTTCCAAGGAAGGATAAGGTCGTTGATGTAAGTATTATCTTATTATTATGTTTTTTTTCAAAACCATACACTTACAAATACAATAACAACATAGTAATTTCATTATTTAATTAATATTGTACATATATATTTAAAATAATATTAATAGTGAAATTATATTTATCTATTTTGATCCAAATTAAAAGAAAAATGAATGTTGATGATGTGTGTGTGCTGAGTACTATATTCATACAATTTTTTTTCTTTTTTATAGTCATTCATTTTTTGTATAAAATAATTTAAATTCGGATCACCAAAAAAAAAATATATATATAAAATCAAATTTATTTCTATAACGATTTGAATTTAATAGAAACAACTCCTCTACTATGCACATCAATTTAGTTACAACTTGTTCATTTTTTTGTCAGTTTAACCACCAATAAGATTGATGCTATAAAATTTGATAATGGATGAACATAGGAAAAGAATTATTATATTAATATATTTTAATATTATAATATTAATTATTTTACGGTTTTGGTATGTTACTATATGATAGAAAACAATTTTTCTATTTTTCATCTTTGATCATTAAAAAACTGTAAAAAGATTCCGCTACCAATCCATTTTTCAAACCACGTATCCAAAAAACATATGGAATAAGATAAGTACATATTAATAAAAATCATATATATATATATAACTAATAAATAATATATTCACCATCTAATTAGTGTACAATTTTTCAAAATGATATCAACAATATGAAACATTAAGAAAGTAGATAATGTTATTAACATCTAATAGTCAAAATATGATATTGTTAATTAATGTAGTCATGATAAATTATTATTAATAAGGAATATAGAAGGTGAATATTTGTGATTAATTTTGGGATATATCTTATTAATTTACCAACTTTTTAATAGGAGGTTGGAGTGTCATAAAATAATCAAGGAATATAAGAAATTGTTTCATTATTTAAAATATGAATCCCTTGAAAAAATTTTATATTATACACCATGATTCCATTCTAGTGGTGTAAATAATACCATATTACAATATTTTATAATAATAAATAATATTTCATGTTAATATTTTATCTAATTAAATTGAAAACTCTTTTATATTTTGAATTCAAAAGTTATGATGGATTTAAGGGTTTTTCTTCCCAATATCTTTTTATTGAGACATGCATTAATTTCCAATAAATGTTTATTATTTATATAGTGTATATACTATTAAAGGATGAATTTTGGAATAATAAATTCTTTAAATATTGATATTTATATAACCATATATTAATCATTCTTCCATTGAATCTTTATTTATAAATTTCTGATTTCATTTGGGGTTTTTCAGGATATAAATCTCTTCCATTTATAAAAATAAATCTTATTTATCAATATTTATTAATGATAGTAATATTATATCATATGATAATTTTAGAATGTATTTCCATATTATTTTATAAGCACATAATGTTTTATCCAATATTATTCTTCTTATATGATTTTAATTTTTCATTAAAATTTCATTTTATCAATAATAATTCCAATTTATTTATAAGTAATTTTCTCCAAATCCATGTTTTTACATCTACCAAATTTTTTTATATATTACAAAGTGAAATTTTTTCCCCAATATTAATTTTCAAAACTATAATAATTTCAAAACAAAATATTAATTATCATTTTTATTATATAGGTTTTTAATAAATTTAATATATAAATTTTATGTGTTTTTTATATCATTTTAATTTTAAAAAATATATCATAAACTCATTATTTTATTCTGTTAAAATTCACTACCATTCAAATGATACTTTATTAATAATAATATCTAGAATAAAATTATTTCAAAGTGTCTTCATTTATAGTGATTTCAATCCTAAATTTTTTTATGTATTTAGAATTAAATAATATTTAAATATTTACAATTTAAAATATATTTAAACTTATCCTTTTAAAATACATTATATAATTTAAAGGATAATATTATGTAATCTTTTTATAATATGGTTTTCAAAATTTTTCCCTTTCCATCAATAAAAATGTTCCCAAATGTAATTTAAAATTAATTTTTGTAAACATATTTAATTAGTAGTTTGAAAACTTTTTATATTCACTTATATTATTTCTCCATGGATTATCTCTCATGAGAAAATTTTTAATCATTTTTTATATTTTATTATGTTATTAATAATTCTAGAAATTGGTTTCTTATATATTAGGATTTCATAAGTTCATGTTATGTGATTATATTATGAAACCTATTATTTTTATATAGGTTACTTATTTTATAGTGATAATTGATTTTAAGTGGATCACATATGTTTGGATTATAATGGTTGGGGTCATATTTCACCCAATAATGTATTTGTTTTTTATTGTATCTCATGAGATAATTATGTGTGTAAATATAATGTTTTTTCACATAGAGGTTGTCATGATGGGTTTTCCCCCATTTTTAGGGATAGACATAATGATTCTATACACATATATATGTGAAAAAATAGTTTTCTAATAAAGTATTTTGTATTATTATGGTTGTTCAATGTTTTGACACTATTCATCAAGCTCTATGAAATTTTCTACATGCCTTATATTTATATAAAATTGATTATTTTCATAATTATATCTTATTTTTAATATGATTTCATAATGTTATTTTATGATCCCATGTTATATGAATATTATGAAATATTTTGAGTAATTTCATATAATTTATGATTCCTTTATGACATTTTTCCAACCTTATGCAACTCATTGATATTTTTTTATTATATTTTATGTTATTTTAATAATTTATTATTATATTTCTATATCCCCCATGTTTTACTGAATGTTATGATATGTTTTCCCCTTATTGAACATTTTATCTCAAACCTCTATTATGTTTCCAATAAATAGAATATAAATATTATGTTATAGTGTGAGATATATTGAAAAATTTCGGTATAAGAATGATTATGGAAAAATATTCACATGTTTAGTAAAATAAGATGTTTATGTATCTAATTTATAATACCTTAATACTTTCAATCCATTGATTATGTGATTTTTGATAGATGTATTATTTAAGTCATCAAATTATTATACTTTTTATAATATGTTTATATTGGGATGCTATAATTTTGTTATCATTTAACTCAACAAATGAAAATATTCTAAATTTACATACATCCGATCATAAACCCCTTAAAATTTAAATGGGGTCAACACCCATACATATATAGCATGATATATGGAAATCCAAGCCACAACTATGACATAGTGACACTCATTATTCATAAAAATACAATGGTTAATCCCTATTCCAAAAAAACATACCCAATTTTGTTTATCATACCAACCTAATATATCAATACCATTTATCCCAAGGGATAATATTTTCAACACATGACCACCTGTTCACATAAATACATTAGAAAAAAACTATTTCATTATTACACACACACCTACATATATGTCATCCCATAAAATAATATATGAAATAAAATACATGATAACGAGATTCAATCAGAATATATATATATATATATATATATATATATATAACTTTCTAAAAATATCTATAACATGAGTTGAATCGAAAATAATCCAATAACCTAACAAAAAACCTTTCAATAGGGGGATTTAATATGTAAATAAGAAGTTATTTATAAAAATATATTTATAGGAATTCCATGGAATTAGAAATGAAAAATTGGGATGATAAAAAACTAAGGGAACCTCTATAAATCAAGAAATAATGAAGGATGATCATATGGATGCGAGAAAAAAAATCCCATAGGGTGTGCATCAGATGTTGGAGTTGGGGGTGGAATACAATTTCTTATTTAAATTTCACCTCATTTATTAATTTAAAATTAATCATAAAAACTACTGATGATGATAAATAATGTTTTATTATACTAGTAATTGTGAAATTCCATCAACCAGGGCCACAATATGGTAAGAACCAACATACCATAGTGTAAATACCTTATAAATTTTAGCGGGAAAATATCTCACATATATAAATAATTATGTAACCAAAAATTTCACTCCATAATGGTATGAATCCTGGGGAAACCCCTATCATTGTTTAATTTATATCCTAGACTCTAGAATCTCAAAATGAGTTGGGCCTAACTCATGATTTCTTCCCTAGTACACCATTGTGTTTTCTTTTCTACAATTAATGTTTATCCCCAAGCATTAAAAACTAAAAAATTACCTTCATTGTGCCACCACCAATACTCTCAACATCTATTAACCAATATAATTTACATTATTTAACATCATTTAATTAAAGAATGTAATATTAAAGGTGGTTTAAAAAATATGTCCTCATATTTTATATGGATGTATATATTGAATCATCATTATTCGAACATTTTTTTAATCTTTTAAAATCATTCCATATCAAAATAATTACTCATTTATTTGTACATAATTATATAAAAAATAAATATAAAAAATTCCATCAGATACTAAAATGAATGAAGAATGTCATTTCTAATAATAGTAAGATTTAAGAACCATGTTGATAATGATAAACTCATTGAATAAAGTATTTAAGCACCTTTATTTTATAACATGAAATTTGAAAATGATAATAAATCCCATTTTAGACATATGTTTCTCCCCATATCTATCATCAAAAACTTGGAAATATTTCATGATGTAACATCCCCGATCCAGGTGCCACTCAACGGGTTCCGCAAACCCTGTTTTCCTCGTGACCTCAAGAGCATTTCACCAAACTCCTAAGGCTGCCGACTAGCAGTGAGGGCCCATGTCTGATAGTGGGGAAACTATGCCCTCAATTATCAAAGTGTAGTGCAGCGGAAAGAATAAAACATACACCAACAGCGGAAGTAGTAAATCATACACAGCTGTAATAAACGACTACATTAGATATAACCAACCAGATATAGATATGATGCAACATGTTTCTAGTTCTAAGAAAACAGCCAGAACATGTTACATAGCAGTACAATACAATATAGAGTACAAGTCTAGAAAAAAAACAGAACAACCAATGGCATTGCGAGCCTGGGCTCGGTCCCATGCCCTCCTACTCCTCAGAAGCAATCCAGTACCTTTATAGGGACCCTTTTCCTTATCTACACCTGCTAAAATGTAATCTGTTTGGTCCGAAAAGATTGACCCAAATAGGGTGTGAGGAATATATCTCAGTAGACACCCACCAAAGGCACCTTCCCAACTCTGTGATAGCATGCAACAACAGTGCGCAATAATTTAATGCAATAATGTAAGCAGTACTGAAAGTAACTAACATAACCAGTTATATTTCCATTTTAATATCATTTAATCATATTATTTAAAATATCACCATAGTGAATATTCTAAGTAAACAGCCAATTCCATCAGAAATGTAAAAACCTACCCCCAGGTAAAGAGAAACCAACACAAGAATATTCCCACATGCATATGGATATTGCCCCCGGGCATAAAACGTGTCGCCCACAGCCACATAATCAACTGCCCACAGGACGGAAGAAGTTTCCCACAAGCTAAACAGTGCAGTGCCCACATGCTAATCACATCACTTCCCTCAGGCTAAATAGGTAACCCAGCCATGCCCAACATGTAACCAGTAATATACAAGAAATTCCTCTCATGGAAATTCTATAATCATTACTTTATAGGCATAATATAAACAAGGCATACCCTCAGGTATCCTGGCCAAATTTCTATGTAGAGGAACGCCCCACCGGGGTGGTCCTCGATCCAAGCAGCGATCCCAAACAGCATTTTAATACCACATTCAGTTAAATATACAATTATATGTATTTAAAATAGCCACAGACTCAGCTACACGACACCCCTAATATGTGTCTGTAGCTCAAAACACACAAAAACGCACGACATTTGGAAAATAAACACCAAGACACCTACCTTAAACGCCCCTGATCACTATACTCGAACGGCGCTCCACGAATCCTCCTAGAGCGAGGTAGATCTGAGGTAAAATAATTCTTTCTTAAATTAAAATAACATCCATTAGAGGAGGAATTGGCAAGAGACACGCCAGGAGAAGGAAGTTCTTACCCGTGCAGTTCCAATGAGATCATCCGAGGCGGAAACAGATTCTGGACATGCGCTCTGCGGATCTCCAAAGCTCCGGCCTTCCTTTCACGAGCCTTCTTCCCATTGTAAACCTTCTCTATGAACAAGGGAGGATACTTCCCATTTTAAGTGAAAAAAACAAAGTACACATCGTGTATTTCCAAGTACATGGCATGTACTTCTAATTTTTAACTGTTCTTCTGGGGGTTTCCCACCAGCATGGCACTGTTCATCTGTCGACATGACTACACGGCGTGTCTTCTTGAGTACACAACGTGTTCTATCGCACAGCTGGCCACTGCCTTACTATTTGCCTACTGACTGACTACAAGGCATGTAAGGGACCAATACACGGCATGTAGTTAGTTCCTACACCCATCATCACCGACATGGTCACACGCCCCGTGTACTCATCCCACAAGGACAAAATTAAATGGCGTGTGGAAAAGTACATGGCATGTGGAAAAGTACCTTGCATGTACTTCCAAAATCTAGGATTTTTCCCCATTTCACATATTTTCTCAAAAACACATAAGGAAAAGAGAAAAGTAGAAACTTGTACCTCAAATGTAAGAACCAGGTACATACAAACATCCCCCTTAAAGCAATTCATCCCTAAATTTCCCTTCCAAGGGTGGAGAAGATAAAGCTAAGAATAACTCTGGCCACTGAGCATGTACGTCGGTATCCCGATCTCAGGTTTCGTCCTGCACTCAGCCATTATGCCATAGCACCCGTACGAGAGGAACTGACCGGCCTCGGAAAACCATCGTTCTCCTATCAAGGATATGAATCTGATGCTTCTCAAAGGACGCATTAACCTGTAGCTCAACCTCCTCGAGCTGAAAGAATTGATATGAGTCTGAATGATAGTGGTGCAACTGAGATACCTGGAAGACGTCGTGCATGGCCCGATACCTCTGAGGAAACTACAACCTATAAGCAACCGTCTTGACTCTATCCAGAATCTCAAATGGCCCCACATACCTCGTTGAATGTTTACCCTATTTCTTGATCTTCTTGTGTCCCAGCCTCGAAGAAACGCACAAGAAAACCTGATCCCTGACCATGAACTCCAATGGTCGTCTGCAACAATCAGCATAAGATTTCTGACGAGATTGTGCCGTAGCCATCCACTTCTGAATAAACTGAACCTGCTCAGAAGTTTCCTGCACGAGACGTGGCCCCAATAAAGCTGCCTCACCTACCTCTAACCAGTACAATGGTGATCAGCATGGCCTACCATATAAATCCTCGTATGGTGCCATCTAAATAGTTGCCTGAAATCTATTATTATAAGAAAACTTTATTAGGGGTATGTTCTTCTCCCAATAGCCCCCAAAGTCTAGGATGCATGCTCGCAACATGTCCTCAAGCACATTTATTGTATGCTCTGAATGGACATCGGTCTGAGGGTGGTAAGCTGTGCCCAGAACCACATGTGTACCCAGGGCCCTCTGAAAGCTCTGCCAGAAATGAGACGTCAAAAAGGCGTCCCTATTTGAAATGATAGAATTAGGGACCGCATGAAGACGTATGATCTCTTGGATATACAACTTCTCGAGCTCGTCAACACCGATGGTCTACTTGATAGGAAAAAAGTGAGCTACCTTCGTGAGTCTATCCACAACAACCCACACAGCATCATTGCCTCACGGTGACCTTGGAAACCCAGTCACAAAATCCATCACGACATCATCCCATTTCCACTCCGGAATGGGTAACTGATGTAATAGTCCAGCTGGCCTCTGATGCTCCGCCTTCACCTGCTGATGGGTGGAACACCTCGTCACAAAACCATTTACATCTCTCTTAATACCTGACCACCAGTAATGACGTCTCAAGTCGTGGTATATCATGGAAACCCCACGATGAACTGCCCAAGCTGATACATGATACACGAGGATTAGCTCCTCGCATATGTCCCATGGAACCCATACTCACCCATTGAAACGCAAAACCTCATAATTGCATATCATCCAACCAGGAGTAGGGTCATCACTTGTCACAGACTCTCCTGGAACTAGACCATCTGGATCAGACAGCTGTCTCATCCTCACTCTATCAAGGAGTGTAGAATTCATAGCTAAAGATGAAAGATAATTTTTCCCCTGACTGTCATGATCCTCCAAATGGATCTCATAGAACAAATTCATAAGCTTCCACTCACCACTGGCCTCCTGCACTTTCTGAATCTAAGAGTTCCTGCTCAGTGCATTAGCTACTGCAATACCATTGCCAGGGGTATAGGCATTCTCAAAGTCGAAGGACTGAAGGTATTCAACCCACCTTCGCTTTCTCAGATTCATGTCACACTGTGTAAAGATATACTTGAGGCTTTTTTGTTCTGTGAAAACTACAAAGCACTCTCCCAAGAGATAATGCCTCCAACAGAATAACGCATGAACAACTGCAGCCAAATCAGGATCATGTGTCAGGTAATTCCTCTCACCTGTCCTCAAATGCCGAGACCCATATGCAACAACTCGATCTCCCTACATCAACACTGCTCCCAGCCCAATACTTGATGCATCACAGTTAACTGTATAGATCATCCACTGTTCTGGGAGTATCAGTAACGGTGCTTATGTCAACCTTCCTTTTAGATCCTAAAAGGCTGTCTCACAAGCTTTCGTCCAAAAAACACTTCACACAATTCTTAGTCAAACCCGTCAATGGCGCGGCTAATAAGGAGAATTCCTAGATGAATCGTCTGTAGTAACCATCCATCCCTAAGAAACTTCATTTCTCAAACACGTTCTTAGGCTGCTCCTAGGAAACTACTGCTCTCACATTCTCTAGGTCTACTGAAACTCCTGCCTCTGAGATTATATGACCCAGGAAGTGTATCTATTCCATCCAAAAGTGGTACTTTGAGAGAATAGCATATAGTCGATGCTCTCTCAGAGTACTCAATATGACCTCTATATGGGTGGCATGGTCGTGTCGAGTGTGACAGTACACTAAGATGTCTATGACAACCCTGCTTTTTATTACAACTTAAACATGCTTTATTACATAAAACTTCACTTGATACACAAATAAGATCGAGAGGTTTAGTGTCTTTGGGGCTTAGGATCATTACATAAAAACTTTAAACATGAAATACAACATCCTTATTGAAAACTTCCTTTACATGACTACTACATTCCTTCGTACTTAGCATTGCATGGGATAACCTGAGGACATGCATAAGAAAAGGGTGAGCTAGAAAGCCCAGTAAGGGAGTACATAATGAATAACATGAGGAGTACAATACATGTTAGGCAATAGGCATATCAATAGAGCATAAGAGAAACATGAACATAAAGGCATGATAAAGCATGATAATCATAACATGGAAATGTGGCAACAACACTTAACATTGAATTAGCATGAGCCAAGGCTCATTGCACATGGAGCATGAGTAAACCCTCATTGCACTTGAAGCACGAGTAAACCCTCGTTGCACTTGATTTAGCATGAGTCAACACTCATTGCACATGACGTATCATGATACTATACTTTACCCAATGCATTGGAGCGCTATCAGGGCGCACCCTTCTTAAACATTTCATTTCATGCATAAGTGTGCCACATGGATCATAAAACATGGATTCATAAAACATAATCATTTCTTCCACGATAAAGGAATGTGGAATTCAAACATGAAACTTTACAATCAATACGTATATGTGCATAAAGGTGAATACCCTTGACGGAGAAATGGGCATGGTATTCACTACACAAAGACATTGGCTTAGAAAATTGGTGCGATTTCGGCAGCATGACGGCGTGACATAGGAATCCATAAAAAAGGTTGATGAGAGAGAAAGGGGTTCCTCATCATATTTACATGTAATGGACAGTAAGGAGATCATATATATACATGTCCCAACAATAGAAATGGAATTTAGATTCATGATACAAAAGTATTGCTTGAATATAAAAGAGGAGAAAAAGGTTCCTTTCGGAATTTCGGCATAGTAACGGGTGTAAATGGGAGGCATTTAATGAGAGAGAAAGGGGTCTCCCATCATTCAAACTATAAAAGGGCAGTATGGGAGAGGTGCGAAACCATACCCCAACATTCATAAATGAAATTAAAAGGGCAATACAACTTAAAGAAAATTGACAAAAATGAGAAAGGAAGGAAAAACCCTTACTTGGAAGTGTGCTTCCAAAGGCTAGAGAGAGGCTTGTGAGAGGCTTCTTGGGAGCTTGGGGCACCTTGAGAGGATTCTAGAGAGAGTAGGGCAGAGTTTGGACGAACTTCAAGGGCTTTGAGTGAGGAGGAAGTGGGGGCTTGGGTGGGTTTATATAGGAAAGGTGAGAGAATTCTTTATTATTTAGGTTTGGGACCCCTTATATTAAAATAATCCAAACCACAAACCATCCCATGGTATTTGCCCATGGTTTCTGGAAAATGGAAGAGGAAAAAAATATTTTACAAGGCCAAGGTCCGAACTTATTAAAAAATTAGGGTTTCTTATGTGGAGGTGAGTCACACTCCCATGGAAATTAATTTTAAAAAGGCAAAGTGTTGAATAAGTCTTGAGGGCTCCATTAATGCTTTGAAAAGTGAGTCCCAAAACCTCATTATTTTATTGATAAAACACATATTGGCCGAACATAAGGATTATGGTATTTTATTACATCACCATTGGGTCATTATGATGTCATAAAACACATTATATATTTAAATGGTATTTAATTTTTACCCAAAAATTTGACTGTCTCAGAAAATTATGAAAAATTCACCGTTGGATAATTTCGACGTCCTGATTCCAAAAATAATATTTATTTTATCTAAATAATTTTCTAAATATGTGAATTTTCACTTTTAAAATAAAAACCGACATTTATAAAAAATTCACGGGTTTTGACAGAAATGGCTTTCAAACCTTAATAAAAATTTTAATTGCATTCATAAAATTATAAGATCATTTATATTTAATAAAAATTAATTTAATATTAATAATAATATTTTATTAAAATATTATTTAATTCAAAAATTCTTTAATTTAATAAAATATAATTCTTAATTAAATAATAACTAAAAACATCATTTGTACTTTAAAAACTAATTACAATGCATCAAAAATGACTAGAAATTATATTCATTATTATATACAAAAAAATAATGTACATGAACATGGTGCTACTTATTTGTTACATAACCCCTTAAAATAGCCGCATAAGACCTAAGGGTAAGGTGTGCGATGGTGACAGACTCTTGGGGTTGCTCGGATAACATCGCTCGAGTGGTAATCTCTATCAACTTCCATTTTTCCCGTAGACGATCACGTTCGAGCTTGACTTGATGATGCTCAGCTTGGGCTTGGTCAAGGGCAAAGCCCAAAGACGCCACCTCCTTTCCGAGCTCCGAAAAATGGGCTTTGTAAGGGGCAATTCTACTGGATGAGGCCATCGCTTCCTTTGTCTGAGTAGAAAATTGGTTCGTTAAAGCCTTATATTTAAACTACCCAGATGATCACTGTTCAACGGCTATAAAAGTAACGGTCACAAATCTTAACGTTAAACTAAAGAAGGTGACATCATATAAAAACATAAAGAAACATTTAACTGGATCAAGAGGGATTTTCCATTAATGATATTTTGGGTCGTTACAACATTCCCCCCTTAAGAAATTTCGCCCTCGAAATTTTCCTTTTCCCACACTAAAACAAATGTGGGTAACTTAGCTTCATCATATCCTCCGACTCCCAAGTTGCTTCTTCAAACTTGTGGTTTCTCCACAACACCTTGACGAGGGGAATTGTCTTATTTCGTAGAACTTTTTCTCTACGATCTAAGATCTTCACTGGTTGCTCCTCATAAGAAAGATCGTCTTCTAATTGTACCACCTCGAAAGAGAGTACATGTGAAGGGTCTGGTATGTACTTCCTTAAGAGGGATACATGGAAGACATCATGCACCTTGGCCATAGTAGGTGGAAGTGCTAGTCGATAGGCCACAGCCCCAACACGATCAAGAATCTCGAATGGGCCGATGTACCTTGGACTTAACTTCCCTTTCTTTCCAAACCTCATGACCTTCTTCCACGGAGATATGCGTAAAAACACCATGTCTCCGACTTTAAACTCAAGGTCTTGTCGACGATTATCTGCATAACTCTTCTGTCGACTTTGGGCTGCCTTGATATGCTGCTGAATGGTTTTCACCTTCTCCACCATTTCTTCGACCATTTCTGGTCCAAGCAGCTTACGTTCACCGACCTCATCCCAACATGCCGGTGTTCTACACCTTTTCCCATACAGGGCTTCATATGGTGCCATTTGGATGCTCGAGTGGAAACTATTATTATAAGAGAACTCAACTAGGGGAAGATTTTGATCCCATCCTCCTTTAAAGTCCATTGAGCACACTCTCAACATATCCTCAAGTGTTTGGATAGTCCGCTCGGATTGGCCATCAGTTTGAGGATGATAGGCCGTACTGAAGTTCAGTTCAGTATTCAGATCATGTTGAAGACTCTTCCAAAACATAGAGGTAAATCTTGGATCTCGGTCCGACACAATAGATAGTGGTACTCCATGCAACCGTACCACTTCCCTGATATATATCCGTGCCAGTTGATCCAAAGAGAAATCCTCTCGAATAGCAATGAAGTGTGCAGTCATTGTAAGACGATCCACAATAACCCAGATTGCATTGTTGCTTTTGGATGTCCTTGGAAGTCCAGTGACGAAGTCCATGGTGATGTTCTCCCATTTCCATTCTGGTATGGGCAATGGTTGCATCATCCCCTTAGACTTCTGCCTCTCTGCCTTCACTTGCTGACACACCAGGCACTTTGATGTATATTCGGCGATCTCCTTCTTCATATTATCCCACCAAAAGTTTTCTCGGAGATCTCGATACATCTTTGTGCTCCCTGGGTGAATAGAGAAATTTGAACTATGTGCATCATCCAAAAGTTCCTTCTTCAGCTCCGAACTTGATGGGACACATAGTCTTTTCCCAAACCGCACAATTCCTTCTTCATTAACATTAAACTCTGAGGATTTTCCCTTTTTGATAGCTTCCACTTTTTCATGGATTCTCGCATCATCCTTTTGAGCATCCTTTAACCTTTCCAAAAGAGATGGTTGAGCAATCATTTGTGAAAGGATTGATGATGTTCCCTTCTTTATGATTCCCACGTCCATCTTCATCAAGTCTAAGAAGATTGGATCCTTCTCAATTCTCATCATTGATAGAATTGCTGGATCCTTTCTACTTAGGGCATCCGCCACCTTGTTCGCCTTCCCAGGGTGGTAATGTATTGAACAGTCATAATCCTTGATGAGCTCTATTCATCTTCTCTGGCGCATATTAAGCTCTTTCTGTGTGAATATATATTTAAGACTCTTGCGGTCAGTATATATCTCACATTTCTCCCCATAGAGATAATGCCGCCAGATTTTCAAGGCGAAGATCACCGCCGCCAACTCCAGATCTTGCGTTGGATAGTTTCTCTCATGGATTTTCAACTGCCTTGAGGCATAGGATATCACTTTATCATTCTGCATCAGCACACATCCTAAGCCCTTCTTCGAAGCATCACTGAATACCACAAAAAGCTCCCCACTTGTGGGTAAAGTGAGCACAGGTGCAGTGATAAGCCTCCTTTTCAACTCCTTGAAGCTTTTTTCGCATTCATCACTCCAAGCAAACTTTACTCCCTTTCGAGTTAGCTTGGTAAGAGGGTTGGACAATCGTGAGAAGTTTCTCACAAATCGTCGATAATATCCAGCTAACCCCAAGAAGCTACGGATATCAGTTACCGATGTTGGCCTCGGCCATCCCTCAATTGCATCTGTTTTGGAGGGGTCCACAGATATCCCATTGCTTGTGATGATATGGCCCAAGAATGAGACCTCCTTCAACCAGAACTCACACTTGCTGTACTTGGCATAGAGCTTCTCCTTGCGCAAAGTCTCCAGTACAGTTCTTAAATGCTCCTCATGGTCCTCCTTGGTTTTGGAGTATATCAGAATATCATCTATAAAGACTACCACAAATTTATCTAGGTAATCTCTAAAGACTCTATTCATCAAGTCCATGAATATTGCTGGAGCATTGGTGAGTCCAAAAGGCATTACTATGAATTCATAGTGCCCGTACCTTGTACGAAAAGCAGTCTTGGGGATATCTTCCTTCTTCACCCTTACTTGATAATATCCCGACCGCAAGTCGACCTTGGAGAAGTATTGAGCTCCACGCAGCTGATCAAACAAGTCATCGATTCTTGGGAGAGGATACTTGTTCTTTATCGTGATTTTGTTAAGTTCACGATAATCGATGCAAAGCCGCATTGACCCATCCTTCTTCTTGACGAAGAGGACTGGTGCACCCCATGGTGATGCACTTGGGCGTATAAACCCTTTATCCAGATTCTCCTGTAGTTGTTTCTTCAGTTCTTCAAGCTCAACCACAGCCATTCTATATGGAGTCTTGGATATTGGTAGCGCCCCAGGTATACGTTCAATTGAGAACTCAACATCTCTTCTTGGAGGAAGACCAGGAAGTTCCTCGGGAAATACTTCAGCGAATTCCCTCACAATAGGCATTTCTTCAAGGGTGGTTTCTTCCTTGGACTCAATCATCTGAGCCAGATATGCGTGCTCATAAGGCAGTAATATCCATGCTTGAGATGATGGAGCTATAGGAGATTCATCTTCCTCCTGACACTTGTAAAGAATCGGGGGTCGATTCTCCATATGGAGTGTGATTTCCCTCTCCTGAAAATTTATGTTGGCTCTATATAAGGAAAGCCAATCCATGCCAAGAATTGCATCAAATTCCACCAAAGGGAGTATGACGAGGTTCGCCGGGAAATTCAATCCACAGATTATAACAGGGGAGGACTTATACTCATGGGATGCAATGATTGCCCCATTTGCCGTACTCACCGACATCTTTACTTCCATGACTTGTGGTGGTGCAGGGATTATTCTACTAAACTTTTGAGATATAAAAGAATGCGTAGAACCTGAATCAAAAAGTACGTTCGCTATTCTTGAATGAATAACTAGCGTACCTGTCAACACTTCGTTGTCGGGGTTCACTTCGGTAGAAGTGATGGCAAAAGCTCTTCCTTGCTGTCTTGGAGGTTGTTGATTGCCTCCGATAACCCTTGGATTAGGGCACTGATTCGCAAAATGACCCGTTTCTTTGCATTTGAAGCATTGAACAACGCATTGAGGTTCGAACGGAGCGTTCCTCCCCTCCGTCGCAGCCGCGGGTCCTTCTTGCTGACAGTTAACAGCTAGGTGCCCTTCTCTTCCACACTTGAAGCATTTTCTTGTGCCCCTAAGGCAATTTCCAGGGTGCTTCTTTCCACACTTTTGGCAAGTGGGGTGCTGGAATTTCTTAGCGCCGTTGGATTTATCCATCGGACCACCAGCATTGAAGTCCACCTTCCGCTTCTTGTCCCCATGATACCCCTTTGATTCTCCGATCTCCATTTCAACCTTAAGGGCACATCGGACAATTTCCTCATAGCTGTCGAAGTCACGGATCACTAATGCTTTCCGCAAGCTAGGCTTCAGCCCACCAAAGAAGCGGTCAACCTTGCATTCGGGGGTAACGACAAAGCCAGAAGCGTATCGTGCAAGCCTTGTGAAGTTTTCCTCGTATGCTCCCACAGATTCCTCATCTTTCTGCTTGAGGGAAAGGAAGTCCCTTTCCATCTTAAGATGGAGGGTGCGTGGAAAATATTTATCGAAAAACATCTTCCGGAATACCTTCCATTCCAAAGCCTCGATCTCCTCCTCAGTCTTCGTATTTTTGATCAACGTCCACCATTGATCAGCTTCACCCTCCATACGATAAGCCGCCAGGAGAACCTTCTCTTTTTCAGAGCATTGGAGGATGGAGAATATCTTTTCAATGGAGTTGATCCATTGTTCAGCAATCGTGGGATCGGATGATCCACTAAAAGTAGGAGGCCTTTGTCTCATGAAGCTTTCAATAGCGACTTGTTCTTTCTTAGGGGGGGTTGAACGTTCCTCTTGACCAGTGTTTCTATTCAAAACTTGAGTTAGCTGAGAGAGAAGCGTGACAAAGTTCGCGATTCCCGCTCCCATTGGATTGGGCATCTCATTGGTACAGTCATCACACTGATCTTCACAACGGTTGTTAGCCCGAGTTCTCCTATTACCGGCCATTGGCTGGAATAAAAGGAAAGTTAGGGGTAACACATAGAGGGTAATCCAAAGACAAAAGTTGATGACTTATAAATAAACTTTAATCTCTTCAACTCATGAGTCTATAGGATTCAATCCAGGCTTTTCATGATCTACCTTCTAACATATATTCTTAGGGGCATTTTTCCCTTAATAAGGGTTCATACTAAGATTGTGAATTTATCAAAACATATCCCCCGGGAGTGTCGTAACCAAGAGTGCAGCAAGGCCCGTTGTCGTGCACCAGTTCACGTTCGAGTCTAGCTCAAAGCGGTGTTTTTGGGTTTTACCCCTAGGATACATCTGTGCCAGAGCCGCCTCTACCTGCTCGTATCCAGACAGGGATGTATTTGTTTGATAAACCACTTACTTAGTATTTACCAAAACATAGGGATGTTTTTATTATGCTTAGTCTTGTATCTAAGGCTTTACTAGGGTTTCCTAATCCCAAAAATAACTAAACCTATCCTCTGATACCAACTATGACAACCCTGCTTTTTATTACAACTTAAACATGCTTTATTACATAAAACTTCACTTGATACACAAAGAAGATCGAGAGGTTTTGTGTCTTTGGGGCTTAGGATCATTACATAAAAACTTTAAACATGAAATACAACATCCTTATTGAAAACATCCTTTACATGACTACTACATTCCTTCGTACTTAGCATTGCATGGGATAACCTGAGGACATGCATAAGAAAAGGGTGAGCTAGAAAGCCCAGTAAGGGAGTACATAATGAATAACATGAGGAGTACAATACATGTTAGGCAATAGGCATATCAATAGAGCATAAGAGAGACATGAACATAAAGGCATGATAAAGCATGATAATCATAACATGGAAATGTGGCAACAACACTTAACATTGAATTAGCATGAGCCAAGGCTCATTGCACATCGAGCATGAGTAAACCCTCATTGCACTTGAAGCACGAGTAAACCCTCGTTGCACTTGATTTAGCATGAGTCAACACTCATTGCACATGACGTATCATGATACTATACTTTACCCAATGCATGGGAGCGCTATCAGGGCGCACCCTTCTTAAACATTTCATTTCATGCATAAGTGTGCCACATGGATCATAAAACATGGATTCATAAAACATAATCATTTCTTCCACGATAAAGGAATGTGGAATTCAAACATGAAACTTTACAATCAATACGTATATGTGCATAAAGGTGAATACCCTTGATGGGGAAATGGGCATGGTATTCACTACACAAAGACATTGTCTTAGAAAATTGGTGCGATTTCGGCAGCATAACGGCGTGACATAGGAATCCATAAAAAAGGTTGATGAGAGAGAAAGGGGTTCCTAATCATATTTACATGTAATGGACAGTAAGGAGATCATATATATACATGTCCCAACAATAGAAATGGAATTTAGATTCATGATACAAAAGTATTGCTTGAATATAAAAGAGGAGAAAAAGGTTCCTTTCGGAATTTCGGCATAGTAACGGGTGTACATGGGAGGCATTTAATGAGAGAGAAAGGGGTCTCCCATCATTAAAACTATAAAAGGGCAGTATGGGAGAGGTGCGAAACCATACCCCAACATTCATAAATGAAATTAAAAGGGCAATACAACTTAAAGAAAATTGACAAAAATGAGAAAGGAAGGAAAAACCCTTACTTGGAAGTGTGCTTCCAAAGGCTAGAGAGAGGCTTGTGAGAGGCTTCTTGGGAGCTTGGGGCACCTTGAGAGGATTCTAGAGAGAGTAGGGCAGAGTTTGGACGAACTTCAAGGGCTTTGAGTGAGGAGGAAGTGGGGGCTTGGGTGGGTTTATATAGGAAAGGTGAGAGAATTCTTTATTATTTAGGTTTGGGACCCCTTATATTAAAATAATCCAAACCACAAACCATCCCATGGTATTTGCCCATGGATTCTGGAAAAGGGAAGAGGAAAACAATATTTTACAAGGCCAAGGTCCGAACTTATTAAAAAATTAGGGTTGCTTATGTGGAGGTGAGTCACACTCCCATGGAAATTAATTTTAAAAAGGCAAAGTGTTGAATAAGTCTTGAGGGCTCCATTAATGCTTTGAAAAGTGAGTCCCAAAACCTCATTATTTTATTGATAAAACACATATTGGCCGAACATAAGGATTATGGTATTTTATTACATCACCATTGGGTCATTATGATGTCATAAAACACATTATATATTTAAATGGTATTTAATTTTTACCCAAAAATTTGACTGTCTCAGAAAATTATGAAAAATTCACCGTTGGATAATTTCGACGTCCTGATTCCAAAAATAATATTTATTTTATCTAAATAATTTTCTAAATATGTGAATTTTCACTTTTAAAATAAAAACCGACATTTATAAAAAATTCACGGGTTTTGACAGAAATGGCTTTCAAACCTTAATAAAAATTTTAATTGCATTCATAAAATTATAAGATCATTTATATTTAATAAAAATTAATTTAATATTAATAATAATATTTTATTAAAATATTATTTAATTCAAAAATCCTTTAATTTAATAAAATATAATTCTTAATTAAATAATAACTAAAAACATCATTTGTACTTTAAAAACTAATTACAATGCATCAAAAATGACTAGAAATTATATTCATTATTATATACAAAAAAATAATGTACATGAACATGGTGCTACTTATTTGTTACATAACCCCTTAAAATAGCCGCATAAGACCTAAGGGTAAGGTGTGCGATGGTGACAGACTCTTGGGGTTGCTCGGATAACATCGCTCGAGTGGTAATCTCTATCAACTTCCATTTTTCCCGTAGACGATCACGTTCGAGCTTGACTTGATGAAGCTCAGCTTGGGCTTGGTCAAGGGCAAAGCCCAAAGACGCCACCTCCTTTCCGAGCTCCGACAAATGGGATTCGTAAGGGGCAATTCTACTGGATGAGGCCATCGCTTCCTTTGTCTGAGTAGAAAATTGGTTCGTTAAAGCCTTATATTTAAACTACCCAGATGATCACTGTTCAACGGCTATAAAAGTAACGGTCACAAATCTTAACGTTAAACTAAAGAAGTTGACATCATATAAAAACATAAAGAAACATTTAACTGGATCAAGAGGGATTTTCCATTAATGAAATTTTGGGTCGTTACAATGTCGTCCACGAATACTACCACAAATGAATCCAGGCAAGGAAGGAACACACGATTCATTAGAGACATGAAAACTGTTGGAGTGTTCGTGAGTCCGAACGGCATAACCGTATACTCATATAGACCATACCTGCTCCTGAAAGCCGTGGGAGGTATATCAGATGGTCTAACACACAGCTGATGATATCCTGATCTCAAGTCAATCATCGAGAACACATACGCTCCACGAATTTGATCCGAAAGATCATCAATCCTCGTCAAGGGATATAAATTCTTAATCGTCATCTGGTTTATCTTCCGATAATCCACATAGAGTCTGAGAGTATCATCCGCCTTCTTTGCAAAAAGGATAGGAGAACCCCAAGGAGAAGTATTGGGTCGGATAAAACCCTTTGAATGTAACTCCTCTAACTGCCTCTTGAGGTCATCCATCTCAGGTGTAGCCATCCTATAAGGAGGAATGGAAACCAGTGATGCTCCGGGGACAAGCTCAATAGATCAATCAACCTCTCTCTCTCTGGCGGTAGACCTAAAAATTCATCCGAGAATACATCCATGAAATGATAAACCACTGGAGGGAAATCCACTTGACAAGTCCCCTGATTATCCAGATATATGCTCGCAATCTTGTCTATGACTCCAACTCGCCCACGATGCTCTGGTCCAGCTCGACTTTCTTGAACATCCCACTCGCACTTGTATAGAAACTCTCTGCCCTCTGGTGACGTGAAACTCACCCTGCAACGAAAGAAATCTACAAAGGCTCAAAATGGAACCAACCAATCTATCCTAAGAATGATGTCATATGTTTTCATCTCTAAGACATAGAGGTCCCAAAGATAGTGACACGCATCAACCTCAAGGGGGAACTACATGCACTAACGCACACCAGCTATCCTAATCCCCAACGGAGTGTCTAGCATCATGATATCAGAATAAGTAGAAGGACAGAGCCTAAGGATCTCCACTACGGGTACAGATATGAAACTATGCATATCACCCTTATCAAAAAGTACTGAATATAAGATAGAAGCTACTAGAATAGTACCTTTAACTGTAGAAGGTCTGGGATCCTGCTCCTGCTGGGTCTATTGTAGTGCATATGCCTGCCCAGTGCCACAACCCTACGACACGGCCTGGATACCATGAGTTGTCCCACCCTACTGCCTCTAAGATCCTGGTGTCTGGCTACCACGACCACGACCACCATCTCTTCATGCACGCCCTGACATATTCCAGTTCCCTGACCGGTAAGAATCCATTGGTCCTGCTCCCACATGCGGAGACTACACAGAACGCCTCTCACTAGCCACTAGTGGAAACGCCCTGAAAAAGCACTACAGATGACCCATCCGGTCACAAGCTCGAGACTCCACTAGGTCTCGTGGACATTGTGGCCTCATGTTACCCTCTCTAACACACTGGTAGCACATGGCATGGACTCCTAAATCATTATTCTAACTGGTACTACCACCCTGAGAGAAGTCCATCTTTCTCTTCCTCTTACCAGTAGAAATTGTACCAGAAACTGGTGATGAACCACTCTGGCCATCACCACTAGCTTCACGCAGGTTCCTCTCTGTAATCAGTGCCTGGTTCACAATATTATGTAAGGTAGGAAACCTGAAAACATTCACCAATTCTCGGATGACATACTAAAGACCATCCTCGAATAATCAGGCTCTCAACATCTCATCACCCACCAGCACAGGGGAAAAGCGGTGAAGCTCGGTGAAATGAGAAGAATAGTCCATCACCAATATAGTGCCCTGATAAAGATTAATAAACTCTCGAGGTCAATCTTTCCTCAGCATATCCAGGAAGAATAAGTCATAAATGACTACCTGAAAATATTCCCATGACATGTCTCTGTGATGCTCTGACTGGGTGATAACATCCCACCACCTCTTGGTAGAATTATGCATCATGTATGTCACGAGCATGACCCTCCACCCTGGAGGTGTCTCATAATGCTCTAAAATAGTCTGCATCGACCCCAGCCAAGACTCAGCTCCTGTGGTCCACCATCCCTACAAAATGTCGGTGGATGCTGATGCTAGAAGATATGAGTAAGCTCATCCATAGATGTGGCAGCCTGCTGTGCTCCCTGAAAGGTCTGCACGAACCGCATAAAGCCTTCATGGAATTATGGTTCCACACCTGTGTCCGGTATAACATCTGGCACCACATTTGGCTCTACTGGAGGATCAACTGGTAGCCCATGGCCCATCATCTTAGGAGTATATTCATCCCTGGTCTCCTGGTGAACAACGCGTGGTCGTCTCTACGGCATGACTCTACATGGTCAAAAACATGACTTAGATTCATGATTAACAAGACCAAAAATGAAGAAACCCAAAAAAGGAACAAGAGGAAGAAGGTATTGATGATTTTAAAAAAAATACTACACGGCGTTTATACCGACTACACAGTGTGTACCTAATTTCTCTTCCCATGTCTGGGTCCTTCTAAACGGTTAAGCCAGATGACTCTTGTTTGAACAAAACTACACGGCGAGTATATCATGTACACGACGTGTATGGTTCTATTTCCAAATTCCTGTGTCTCTTGTGACACGACCGACTACTCGGCTTGAGACTACACGGCATGTTACACCCTCCCATGGCGTGTACACCACCACGTTTCTCAGCCACTCGGCTAACTACCCACGGTCTGTCTTTTTAGAAGACTACACGGTGTGTCCCACATGTACAAAGCATGTACTAGACGAGCTCTTCCGACCAGTGTTGTTAGTTACACATCTGGATACACGGCTCAACCAACATGGCGTGTTCTATATACACACGGTGTGTACATGAAAGGATTTACCCAACCCGTGTTGTTTGTTACACGGCCGAGAACCCAGGTCACACTACACGGCATGTTCTTCATTGACACGGCATGTTCATGAAATGATTACACCAGCCCTTGTTTGTTAGTTACACGGTCCGGTCTCCGGGTCAACACCACACGACGTGTACATCTGGTAAACAACGTGTTCACCCCAAGCATTTTCCCTTCCCTGTGTTGCTGCCCACACAGTTTGTGACATGATAAGAGACTACACGGCTTGTACCCAAAAATATTAATTTTATTCCCAAAAAGAAGACCATACATGGCATTTTGAATGTACTACATGGCGTGTATACTGGGAATTCTGGACAGTATGCCTCAGAAACTTCCTTGGAACCCAGAAAACACTGCAAAACAACACCTAAGTGTCAAATTCCGACCTGTGAGGGCCCATACTCCCCATTAATCAAAGTTTTACATATTATTTGGGTTATAACATAATAAAAAGTCAACGATCCACCAAATTCCAGTCAATGGGGGCCCATAATCCCCAAAAACCAATGTTTGGATTCTATTCTTATAATCAGCTCAACAAAAATACCCTATCACATAGCAGTTATTTATCAAGCAGCTATTACAACAACATGCTTTACTAGCACAAAATCTATCACAACAACACGAAATTTCTAATTCACCTACATGGCATGGAACTATGCATGGCATGTGATTTCTAGCATCTTACTAAATAATGCATGAGATGGCATACCCTCATCTCAAGGGGTTGCAACCAAATAGAACACAAGGATAAAATATAAACAGCACAATCACAAGTGTGTAACCCAATAGTGAAATCATATCAACTGTAATTTGTAAAATCAGTAAAATTACAATACGAGATAAATTGTCTTTTCCCAGTACACGGGTTAGCTATGCCGGAGTACAGCTTATTACAAACTACCATTCCCATACTATCCATGAATAAGTCTCTAAACACCAAGTCAAAGAAATGAACCTCTCTGATACCACTTTGTAACGTCCCAGATCTAAGTTCCACAAAACGGGTGCCCCGAACCCGGTTCGCCACGTGACCTCAAGCGCATTTCCCCAAACGCCAGAGGCTGCCAACTAGTAGCGAGGGCCTAGGTCTGATAGTGGGGAAACTATGCCCTCAATTGTCAAAGTGTAGTGCAGCGGAAAGAATAAAACATACAGTAACAACAGAAGAAGTAAACCATAAACAACTGTAATGAAAGTCTGTAGTATATATAACCAACCAGATATAGATATGATGCAACATGTCTATATTTCTAAAAAATAGCCAGAACATGTTTCATACTAGTACAATAAAATACCGAGTACAAGTATAGAAAAACAAAACAGAATAGCCAGTGGCATCGCGACCCTAGGCTTGGTTTCATGCCCTCATACTCTTCATTAGCAATCCAGTACCTGTATAAGTACCCTTTCCCTTATCTACACCTGCAAAAATTTAATCTGTTTACTCCAAAAATCATGACCCAAATAGGGTGTGAGAAATATATCTCAGTAGGAACCCACCAAAGGCACATGCCCAACTATGTGATAGCATGGAACAATAGTGTGCAGTAATGTAATGCAACAAAGTAAGTTGTACTGAAAGAAACGATCATAACCAGTTATATTTCCATTTTAATATCATTTAATCATCTTATTTAAAATATCACCATAGTAAATATTCTAAGTAAACAGAAAATGTCTTCAGACACGTAAACTTCTACCCTCAGGTAATTAATAACCAATATAGAAATCTACCCACAGGAATACAGATATTGCCCACGGGCGTAAGATGTGTCGCCAACAGGCACACAATCGACTTCCCACATGCACAAAATAAGTATCCCATTGGCTAAATAGTGTAGTGCCCACAGGCTAATCACATCGCTACACTCAGGCTAAATAGGTAACCGGACCCTACCCAACATGTAACCAGCAATATACAAGTAATTCCTCTCAAGGCCATTCTACAATCATTACTTTTAAGGCATAATAAAAACAAGTCATACCCTCGGGTATCGTGGCCAAATGACTAAGCAGAGGAACGCACCCCCGGGGTGGTCTTGGATCCAAGAAGCAATCCCAAACAGCATTCTAATATCACATTCAATTACCTATACAATTCTAGGTTTTTAAAATATCCACGGCCTCAGCCACACGACACCCCAAAAATGGGTTAGTAGCTCAAAACACACAAAAAAGAACGAGAGTTGGAAGATAAATGCCAAGCCACCTACCTTAAATGCACCTGATCAGTATACTCGAATGACGTTCCACGAATCGTCCTAGAATGAGGTAGATCTAAGGTAAAATAATTCATGATTAAATGAAAATAAAATCCATTAGAGTATGAATTGGCAAGAGACACACTAGGAAAAGGAATCTCTTACCCGTTCGGTTCCAACGAGATTGTCCAAGGTGGAAACGGATTTCTGACGTGCGCTCGGCAGATCTCCAAATCTCTGGGATTCCTCTCCTGAGCCCTCTGTCCATTCTAAGAATTCCATATGCTCAGGGTAGGCTACCTCCCATTTTAAGGATAAAAACAAAGTACATGACGTGCATTTCTAAGTACACGGTGTGTACTTACCATTTTATAACTATTCCACTGGCAGTTTCACGCCAGCGTGGCACTGTTAATCTGCCGACATGACTACACGGCGTGTCTACTTGAGTACACGGCGTGTTCTATCATACAGTTATCCACTGCCTTACTATTTGCATATCGTCTGACTACACGGCGTGTAAAGGACCACTACACGGAATGTAGTCAGTTCCTACACCCTTCATCGCCGACATGGCCACACGCCCTGTGTACTCATCCCGCACAGACAAAAGTACAATGTGTGTGGAAAAGTACACGGCGTGTACTTCCAAAATCTGTGATTTTTCCAAATTTCCCATATTTTCTCAATAATACTTAAGTAATGAGAAAATAAGAAACGCGTACCTCAAAAGTAAGAACCGGGTTCTTACACATGAAACCATTTTTTAGAATTATTTAGAAAATAATAATACAACCTATATTCATATCTATCATTGATAATAAACCCCAAAATATTTCATGGAATAAATGAACATTTATTTCATTATGGTGTGAATATATATCACTGAGCATTTATCATAATCAACATACCCTAAACACTTATTTGAAATTTAGTGAAATACATATATAACATGACTAGTTTGATAATTTATTTCTCAATCTATGATTATTTATAGGTTCAGACGTACATTCAAGAGCCTTTGAGAAACTATACTCTCCGAAAAATATCAGTATAAGATATATGACAAAAGTTTCATTAATAAATAACATTTATATCCTTTGTTTGGGATATTTAAAAAAATTCTTAACATCTATTTCATATATTGTATTCTATGTGTTTGAAGAAATACATTGAGAAGAATATTTCATTATTTATGATATTACTCTTAAATCATTGACTTTTATTTTATCAAATATATATTTTAAACTATTTTATCCAAGATAAAACATTTTCATGATTATCTCCATTTGAAACATGTTATATATTTTGACTAATCATAAATGATATTTATCAAAACCATCATCTCATTTTTTTATAATAACTATTTCTCAAATAAAAAATTCTTTTATCATATAACAAAAATAGGATAAAATTATACATCCATTATTTAAATCTATTTGATTACGAAATGTTCATCTTCATCCCATTAATTTATGCAACAACTCTGTAATTAATTTATTGAATCAAAAAAACTAGATTCAACAACCATAACTAATGTATATTTCTTAAACATTTAATATATACATTTTATATCATATTATAGTTAAATTTGTATAATTTAATTCTATGACCTGTATACCTAATATTAACAATCCATGTGGTTTCTCAGACTCCTTACGGTATTATGGGATGTTAATTCCTATGAAAATATAACCCCTCCATCCAATAATATCTTTTAGGTTTCAATGAACAATGGTAATAATTAGACAATACAATTATGTTTTAATATTTTAAAATTCTACCCATCTTCTATAGGATTCATAAAATAGGTGTCTTCTTAACTCATTGATAGCTCATCTATCCTTGGTATTATGATAAATTTTGCTAAACCATTATTGAACACATTCACATTGGTAAAAAATTTCCAACTATGATAGCATAATTATTTCCATATCTTGAACTATCATTTTAAAACATATATTAAATAATCTGTTATTATTATAATACTCAATATCTACTTATTGAAAAACTATTGTATTCAGTTCATATGAATGTTTTTATATAACCGTTATAATTTTCCATAATTCTAATGATTGTTTCATTTGATTATATATGAGTCAATGAATATTATCCAATTAATAAAATCATTTTATAATATTTATCATAATGTCTTTTCTAATGATGATGATTTATTTTTATCTTCATCATAATCCTCTATCATAGGTGCATCATTATTTACATTCATTTAAAATGAAATTTTTTAATTTTTCATTTAAATACACGAATACCACATTTAAATTTATTTCATAACCATTAGTGGGACACTATACATATTTCAATATGTAATGAAACCACTTTGATATAAACTTTTTCACTTTAACTATTTAGTATTGAAATATTGGGTGTCCTAGACCCAACTATTCAGTGCTTTTCTTTACTATATTGTGTATACTGTAACTATTCATGATGTCATCATACCATTATAGTATAAATTTTTTTGCCTACTCTATTGAAGTGGTAATGTCCAAAAAATAATTTCATAGTATCTAAATATTGTCATTATATCCTGTGAACTGCTATAACATTTCAATATGACAATTAACCATTTGACATTACCATTTCAATAGTGGATGCGGAAACGTTTACACTATAATGGTAAGATGAAATCATGCATAGTTACTGTATACACGATATGGTAATAAAAAGCACTTAATAGTTAGGTCTAGGGAATACACTAATTCAACACTCCCACATGCACTAGAGACAACATGCTACCCAAACTTGGTAGCTACTGAAATGATGAACATCATGTTTTTGTTGAGTAACGAATTTAGCAACAGGGTCCACCGTGGTTACGCAGCATGGCTATTCTGCTATTGTGACCTCACCTCCATTAGTAAAAATTCTCAAGACATGGTATCCCATGTATATTCCTTTTTGTCCACTATCATAACATGGCATCTTGTCTAGTAAGAATATCATAATCTTTGTTATAATAATACTTTTCTCACCAGGTGTGATTCCAAGAACTATCACAACTCATCGAATTTAACTGATTCTTAAATATCTTAGAATCCAAAATGTACTCGGTCTTGTAGGTATGGAAACCAGTAGCTAATTTGAGCTTGACTCACTCATCTCCTTTAGCTTAACTACAATACTAGATCAGATTGATCTATGTAATAAATGTTTGTATCCCCAAAAACTAGTATCAATTCTTCTCCACATACCCGGTATATATCTTTTGTACATTCCAAATTACAATTAGATAGTTCTGACGGCATCCCTTATAGTTCTCCTAGATATAACTGATATTTTCCTATTGTACAATATACCATGGAAATATCAGTTCTTGCACATATATTGGCATGCGTGATTGATCAATCGCTTTGATGTATGGATTTCAACTCACCACTTTTATCTCTTACCATGTAACGTACATGTCAGCATGGAGAGATTATTCCATGTGACATAGGCAACAATTCATCTTTTAAATTGTTCCAACTTGTATTTTTCAAAACAATGTCACCATACACACAATTGACTTAGACCAAGCAACATATAGATCTACCTCAGTTGATCATGTTCCCTAGAACATAGGTTTCTAATTTAAGTCAATAATTAGAGAATTAATTTTATATTTGTCTCAACTAAGTGTGAGATCATTTTCTGTTTTCCATATGTTTCAGAATATATTTTTGCTTGGAAAACATTGGTGCTCCCACTGACCTCTGGTATACATAAGGAAATCATTTGTTGCAAATGTTTATACTATGATCTTGTTGCATACTTCAATCCTTAATTGGATTTTAGTAACTTGAATCCTTTATTATCATTCTGTGAAGTGACCATCTCTTTCTGGTTGCGTCATATAGGTTCCATCCACAATAAGTGGTCATGACATCCAATTCTAAATAAATTGATCATAGATACTGGCTAGGTTAAGTAAAATTCTAACGGATTATGGTATATCTACTTGGTGAAACCAAATGATTCTTTTTTTAATACACATGTACCATCCATGTTTCAATTCGCATGAATACCCACCAATGTATTCAAAATAATAATTCCCTTTTTCACATTGATACATGGAATCTGTTAATTAAATTTTAGTTGGTCTTATATATTTTAGATAATTTCCATATAATGTTTACTTGTAAGAAATATTATTCATATTGAATAATAGATCACCAACCGCCATGAATATAAAAACCATCACCATGGTTTTATCCTTCCTACACAATATGTGTCTTTGGAACATACTTTTTTTCACATGCTCTTGTGGAACTATTTCATATGCCAACTATTTTTTGTATCTTTAGCTTTGAATAATCAAAAGTAAATATAGCTTCCACTATCTTTAATAGAGATTTGCACCCTTACATAGACATATAGTCCCTTACTTGAGTAAAAACTTTATATCTTATGGATTAGTGTAATCTCTTAAGAAATCAATAGGATAAGTACCCTAGATGCACAATGTGTTTATCTAGATGCAAGTTTGTTTCTATCCGAACAAACTATTTACATCCAAACACATGTCCTTATGACATAATGGATTTCTACCATACTATGACTCGTATGATAACCATTTTTTATTATAGATGGCATATTTGTGTGGGATATCATTGTTATTTGAAATAATTTAATGAAATATAATGGAGTTTTCTGCAAGTTGCAACATTGATTTCACATACATCAAAATTTTGATGAATAAAATGTGCGTTTAAAAATTACTCCATACTACATTTTGTTGATCAATTTTGATAAGCAAGACTTTATCATAAATCCTCCTCATTAAAATCAATTTAGGGATGTTGAGAAGGTAATATGTGTTTAGGAATTACTCCATGCTACATTATCATGATTGATTAATGCTTGGTCGTGATATTCTTCAGTATCCCAACCAGAAGCAACTCATATCTCCTGACTATGCATATACTTCACATTTTTATTCCTTAATTACATAAAGGAAAATAATGAAGCATATATACTTCTAGATTATACAAGGAATAATCACGCTTATGTGTTGAACTATTTCTAATATCTATGTTACATACCTTTATTTCTAAAGGATTCTTTGTCCAAACTAAAGACATCGATAATACCAAATGTGTTTAGTTGTGCCAAAACTAAATACCATACATGGTATATTCATGACATACATTTTTAGTATTACATGACAAAGAGTTGTCCTGTCACAAATGGTTATAAGTCTTACATTTTTATTCATCACTAATTTTCTATGATTCGTGTATTACTGAACTAGTGAATGAGTTTACTAAAAACAACATTCATTCCAGAAACAAAATGAATGTCTCCTTGCATCCTAGGACACATGAGATTAATGTCTAGGGTTATACTCAACACTATTTCAACACGAATCTTTCACATGTTAATTAAAGAAGTCATGTACTTCTCACCACTGGCCTAGGTATCACCATTTCATAGCAACTTGGAGAATACACCTGACTTCTAGTAAAGTTTCTATATGAACTTGTTTATCATATTAGAATACACATATTTTATCAGTATATTTTTATTTAATACCCATGTTGTAAAAGGGAAACATTACATTGATTAATACGCCTAATGTAGAAGCGGCAACTTGATCCTTTAAATTAGGTTATTTCTTTTATACTTCCATAGTATTATTATATAATATGAAATGAAAATAACCTCTGTTAAACCTCATTAATTGAAGGATTCGACAAATGTGCCATTGGCATAACTTGCCTTCTGGCCTTTTTGCATTTTCCATCAATTTATTGGCCGTAAGAATTAAAACATAAATGTCTTTTCTTATTATTAACCTGCCAAAACATACCTTGATAGGTAATGTATCATTTACTCAATACTTGATCATATTATAACATAAAACGAAAAATGATTAAATGGGTGAAAATGATATGAGAAATGGATCCATTTAAAGATCATGATCGATCATTCAATTTACACATTCTTGTGTAATAGAGCTTTATTCATATCTTTGCGTCACTTTCTCCTTGAAAACATCTCAGAGATGAGGCTTTATGTTTTATCATTTATGTCCGGGTGTAGTGACTACAACAGACATCTGACTTTGATAGAAGCATAATGAAATAACCATCATATGTTTTGTACATTAGTCTCTTGTAAGCATTTTTCACCCACGCTTCTAGAGGTAGTTAAAAGTTATTGGGGACACTAGCACCTTGAGTTTCTCATATCATATTACTATGCACATGCGGTAGTAGTATTCATGGTTACTCTTGTCATTGTAGACATTTACTTTTTCCATTTAAATATACGCGAGTTAGAGCATATACAGGTCACGAACCGTGTATCGACCAATGTATGTATGGTGTTTATTTATTTTATTTAATTATTTATTTATTGAAATGTTTTTGTAATAATTAGTTTAATTAAATAAAATACGGTATGTGTGTCGTCTCAAGTGTCATTATATGTATAAGGTCATGTGCGCCAATTCTCCGTGTTGTAATTTTAAACACTGAGACCCCCCGCCTGCATGCGAGTACAGTTGTATAATGATGATATGAGGTTTTTTGTGCTTCGCGCCAAGTAACGGTGATGCATGAGACATGATTTAGTTTCATTTGATGATAGGAAATTACTATTCAAGTTTCATGCCGTGCAACTAAAGGTACATACACCTAGGGTTTCGGTTGGTCCGTTATTCACTCAACGGATCAACCAATAGTACCAGTTCATGATCAGGTGTTCATTTTATTTTTTTATGATTATTTATTTTTTTTCATGTGTAAGTTATTGTGAAATCAAATAGTATAATAATAAACAATCATGCAAGATAAAATAGTGGGGTCCCTAGACCCAAATATTCAGTTATTTTGATTACCATATTGTGTATACAGTAACTATGCATGATGTCATCTTACCATTATAGTGTAGACCTTTCTACTTCCACTATTGAAATGGTAATGTCCAAAGTTTAATCGTTGTATCGAAAGGTTATAGCAGTTCCCAGACTATAATGAGATCCTCTAGATACTATGACATTAACCATAAATATATGTTCTATGGTCTAGATACATCTTACTGACTGGGCACATTATATGTTTGATTATCAGGTGCTGGGGGATCATACACATTGATACATATTATCAGGATGTTCGCACATGGTTATCTCTAGTAGTGAGATCATTATGCCTGACCCGCCAATAGGAACACCACATATTTTGGGTGTCATTGGATGTTCTTATCTACGATCATGTGTAATGGTCTCTTGACTTGAGATCATTTACAATAAATTTCACATGATTACGTACTTTGATTCATGAAGAAATACATGGTGATGAATTCATGGTGAGGAAGTTTGTGTCGGGTGCATCGTTGGTTTCATGACATTGGATGAATGGTCATGAAAGGATTTTTCACTTCCGAGTTATGGAAGTAATATATCTTAGGCCATGCTGATATGGATGGAAGTAGCTTTATAAGATGATTTCCATGGTAGTCAAGGGTAAATATATCCACTTATTTCAACAAAATATAAAGCATGAAAAGGGAGATGACATGTGAGTGCGTCCTATTTTATTAGATATTATAGACAAAGGTATTATATTACTCAGTGCATGTTTGTAGGTTGGTTTTCACTACTGTGACAATCCTTATTTTTTAGGGGCCATGATGGGTTGCTATATCCCGCTCTTGGTCGGTGTATACTATTCATTGATGTCAAAATAAGGGCCTAGAGGGTCACACACAATAACATATTCATGAATCTTCCCTATTCAGTTGAATATGAGTTTTGGAATTGGTGGGCCTCACCACAGGGATATGGGATTTTTACAATGTTAAATGATCACGACTGAAATAAATAAATTCATATTATTTGTGTTTAGAATAATGAGTATTGAATATATTTATTAAATTTATTTATGAGTTTTAAGTAAATACATGAAAAAATATTAATTGTTGAATGTTTAATTATTCAAGGATCAATTAATATTTATTGGAGCGACAAGTCAAGTTAATGACTTATTTATTATCATGTAATATATTTTAATATATTATATTTATGTGATAATAATATTTATGACTCAGACAAGTATCCATAAAATTCCGTGGATAGTGCGTTCAGTATTCGAGGCTGGTGAGGCGATATTGTGTATTTTAATTTAGCACTATAAATAGAAGAGGAGGGGAATTTTACAAACACTAGTCGTGGAGATTTTCTCCCATCTCCTCTCTCTCATAACCTAGAGATAGATTCTCTAGATTCAAGGAGCTTGGATCAATCATTCTATTATGAATTTCTAGTAAAGCGTTACGGTGATCGTCGGAGCGTCGAAGGCATCATCGCAATTCAATTCTTGCACCTGGATTAAGATGAACAGAGCACCAAAGGATTATGTGACGCATGTCTGGATGATCTAGTGGAATTCAACTATGAATTCCTCAAGCATTATCGCCAACGATGGGAAGATGTCTCGCGCGACTTCAGAATTAAACAAGGTATTTTTATAGTTTATTTTATCCGTAGAATCCTTCATGCGGGATCCTCAGCTTTGACTGGGCTACCCTTCACGGACATTGATATGTTTATGTTCATCATTTTGAATATTTTATTAATAACCCACCTATTTGGGGCTTCCGTTGTGTGCTCGGTTCCAAAATTTATGTTGATCACCATACCAATACCATCCTATATGACTCTTGGATAGTTAACTATACAACTCCTTTCTCAAACCATCATATGGATAAACTCAACACTACAACCCTGCTATCACTCAAAATGATTCCATGAAAAGTATATCATAAACATAATTCCAAAATAATTCATTCAACTCATAGTGTCAACTCATTAATTTTCCTAAATTTCACATAATAATTGATGGCCACCATGCATTAAAAGAACATACATGGTTAAAAGGTTGTGGTCTAAAAAATTCATTTTGAAGGATTTGAAAACTTATTATTCTTGAATGGTATTTCATTACATCATATAGTAACCTATATTATCATTAAAATTATTCCTTAAAATAAAAATTTAGTTAGGAATCCCTATTCCTTCAATAAAATCAATGTTTCCAAACCAAAATTATATGTGAATCATTAAACAACTCTTTGCTTCTGTTACTAACCCAAATTAAAAGGAAAATATTTCCACACATATTAAAATGTATCACATGGGTAATATACATTAAAGAACATCTACTATATTAGTAGTGTCTTCTAAATTAATAATCCACATAATAATATGCATAGAATGACATATGTACAACCCTGACTTTTAAAGCTAGAGCCTAATCTCTTTTGCTACTAACCATCCCTAACCATTGTCCATATATAAACATTTCATTACTCAAGAGATACACGAATCCCTACATTATTCTAACATCTAATGGGTAAAAATTGTACTTAAATATGAAATTCATTATAATAATGCATGAATATTTCTAAATCACATTAGAATAAAACTAAACTAAGTATCAGTCCATGAATGTTACTATTAAAGGTATTTTATGAATATTATGTTTCATAGTTTGTCTATATAAATAAATAATAAACATTTTAATAATATTAAATTAAAATTAATTAATAATAAATAGTTAAATAACAATAATTAAAGAAATTCATTAATTTATACTTGAGATAAACATTTATGGGTAATTTATAATTGTTTTATAAACACTTTATACAGTAGGCAAGAAAAACATGGAACATTGTCTTTTATCATATTTGAAATTATAATATTATAATTTAAATTTTTTTAATATTAATTCTTTCATATTCAAAATATGTTATATTTTGTTATCACTTTTATTATCAAATAATAATATTTTCATATTTCATATAAATAATTTACGTAATTCAAATGTATTAAATTATTTATAAATGATTGAAAATATTAACACAATATAATTACATTTAAGAACTAATCATAAATAAGTATAAATACATTTATATATAATATTATTATAACCCTATATAACTATTTCAAACATAGATCCTATATAATCAAAATATCATTTCACCATGACATATTGTCCACATAGTATGACTCTCGTAATAGCTAACACCATGTTCATTTTCCAAATTTGGATTCCATTTTAATATTTTTATGCTTACCATAACATATTATTTTGGAATATGTTTTATGGAAAACGAAGTTTCACGACCCCCTCCCCACAAGGTGTACCCTTCCCGGGCCAACAATGTGAGAAGGGAGACAGTGACCCCCGAGTCCGGCCTCCAATAGGCCATGGGTTGGAAACTAGAACCAATGGTATAGTAACACACAAATGAGAGGCATTACCCTCAAAGAGAACACATGGTAAATAGAGATATAAGATTGACACCAACCAAATCCAACTCATATTGAAGTATAAATGATACCCCAAGTACACATATGTAATGTCATGCATAACTACTACAACTGAATGTGGAAAAAACTATAGATACCCAAAATAATGTTAGAAAAACAGGAACCACAAGCCCGAACGACTCTAGAAACTCCAAGCTCGTAGAAACCAGCTTGATCTCCAACCTACTCCAAGTGACCTGAAAAATAGTTTATATTTACACAGGGTGAGTATAACAGTAAAATCAGTAGGATCCTCCCCAAAGCCTCTCATGAAAAAGTAAAGAAATCATGTTAAATGTCAGTGAGTAACAAGTGAATGTAACTCATCACATAAAAATGTATACTATGTTCCCAAACTCACCATGGATACTATAACAAAGTATCTCATGCAATCATGTATAATATAATAAAGAATATTAAGGGTACCCCACTAATAATTCCCCATTGGTTTTCCACTTTTCCCCATAGTCACATGTCCGATGCATCTCTCTCTAAAATTGCTTACCGCAGACACCTGGGTGAAGCACCACAACATCTACCTCATGCAACATAACCACCACTTCCATGTAGGCAATGTTACAAGGTAGTTTCTGTGAGCCACCATAGCTCGAATAACGTGTATCATATGTCGGGTATTAAACCTCAAGATATTATTTCCCATAAACATTAAAGATCCTCAACCCATCCTAGCCTATTCACGTTACACCTATAGTAGTCCATATGAAATTGTATCCAGAATATATTTTTGTTATTAACCATAAGACATTACATCCCTCTACGCATATATATGAAGAAAACTAACCATTGTGCCTACTAGTACAAGTATCTACCAAGATAAGATAGAGGGGCCAAAGGGGATATTCATCCATCCATCCTCCCACTAGAATGTTGGGGAAAACACCCCCAGGGCTCTGAATTCCTAGGGTGTCAGTTTCCCTAACTGACGTTGTGAAGTAGCATATATAAACACGAAAACTACATAATATACTATATCTCACAACCACACTATGTACATAACCAATTTTTAGACTCAACTGCAGCTAATGTCTCTCATACTCCTGGATTACACTTCTAATATTACATATACTATAAGTACACAACTATTTAAAGACCATTAATACATTAGTTCATTCCATTTTTATCAGTATCACTTTACGTTAATAAATTATTTAATCATTAATTAACCATTAAAAATTCCACATTATATTTCATTAGCATCACACCCAATGTCTAATGTCCATAACATTACATCCCCGCAAGCTCCAACCACATGGGTTGACATCATTTATTCAATTATTTGTTTAGAGCATTACTTTCCCATATTCCCAGGATTTCTAGAAGAACACTATATGCTACCCAACACAAGGGGTCTCAACACGGTGAGTTGATGAACTAGCTGTCAAGTCATTTCCACCTATATCAATAGAGTATACCCATTGTCCCATAAGAATCTAAACACAGAAATCACATGGAATACCCCGCACATCTTCTCCCCTTTCGGAATAAGGGTAAGAAAAACCAGCTGCCTTGGGATGTGAGGAATGTAAATAAAATAAATTTACAATTAGAATAAGTAAGAATCCAAACATTCAAATACACCCTATTTCATTATCCCTGGGGTCATCCCCGACACCCACATGCATAAACTGATGCATTTTTCCACTCTAGGCATCAACTACTGCCACAACTAGTGGCCCTCCATGCCCCCACATATCACAACAACCATCCAGGCTCACATCACAACAAAATCAGCAGGAAAACAAACATCATATTAATTGAGCTCTTGGCCCATAAACAAGAAATAGGGTAACTCATAACCCTACAAGGAATTATCTTTTATCAAACAACTAGTTATTTAATCCATCATGGATTAAACGATTTATTATTTGTAGGTTCCATAACTGGAAATCCTAACTAGTTAGACATCACAAATAATTAAACATGCTTACTACACCAATTTGGTTAACAAAAAATTATAATAAGAAGAACCAGATTCATTTACACGCCTCTTTATCATTAGCCAACGAATTATCGATTAATTCCGGATTTATGTTCATTACCAATTTCCATCAAGAACAAAATGATATACAATGAAAGAATAGATATCAAACTTTCTAGCAAAATAGAATGAAATAACATATGATCGATATCAATTTATTTATCTAGTTCAAATAATAATTATGTCAATTCCATTGTTATATAGTTTGATAAAACATGCTAACTACATAGTCTCACATAATAGAAATGAGAATCAATGAATCCCTAACATCAAATGTTTCATGACGTTCATTATATGAGAACGAGACACATAATGGGTTACGATCTCCTCTGCCCATGAAAACTATATCCACCTGAGGATGTAGAGACACCAACACAGTAGTCAACATCCATTAAAATCTCATTAGGAACATGGAGATAGCATTCCATAAAAGGTAAAGTAGAAATATATGGAGATGAACACAAAAGAACGTCGATAAAACATACTTTCTATTGATGAAGGATCGATAGTTTCTTCTTGGACTAAATCAGGGGGTGCACATGCAGTAGTAAGAAACATCAAGGGGAAACGATCGGAGGATTATGGTTCGGTCACATTGATCATATGGGAAGAATTTAAGGTTCGACCAAATTACACAAGGGAAAAAAGGGAGAAAAGTGGAGGAAGATATATAATCCCTTTGAAATATTTAACAGAGCATCATCTTAAGATACTCTAGATTTTCCATTAAATGTGGATCGCCTTATACCACACGGTTTGACAATATAAAGGCATCCTGAGACTTAAGAAAATTCATATAGGAGTTATGATCATTTATTTGAGCTGAAATCTCTTAAAACGAGGCCCTGAATGTGTTTTACATCAATGAAGACCTCAACAGGGAGAACTGTACGAAGCTGGCACACTATTCACGATCCTGGTAACATTGTAAACCTTCCGAACCTGGAAAAACAATACACGATTCTGGAAATATTGTACTCTCACCAATCCTGGATTAACCAAACTAAGAAAAATCATTCACAAAAAGACTCATCTATCATGGACACACTGATCCTAGAAACATTATTCACGGAATCACTCACTGATCATGGACTCTCCGATCCAAGACTCACTGATACAAAAGTACTATTTATAGAAAGATAGACCGATCTGATTGTACTATTCACAGAACGACATACTGATCTGACGGAACTATTCACAAAATGACTCACCAATCTAATAGTTCTATTCATAGAAGGACAGACCGATTTGATTGTACTATAAACAGAATGAGAAATCAATCTGATGGTACTGTTCATAGAATGAAAAAACAATACCATGGTACTCTTCCAAGAATGAGTAACTGATCTGATGGTATAATTCACAAAATGACAGACCGATCATATGGAACTATTCACATAATGACAGACCGATCTGATCGTACTATTCACAGAATGACAGATTGATCTGATGATACTGTTCATATAATGTCAGACCGATCTGTTGGTACTGTTCACAGAACGTACGATCGATTCGATGGAACTGTTCACATCGGTCTCACCAATGGAACATTTCGCATCAGTCTCATTGATGGAATTGTTCACATCAGACTCACTGATGGAACTGTTCACAGCGGCCTCACTAATGGAACTGTTTACATCAGTCTCACTGATGGAACTATTTTCAGAATTGGAAAATTGTAAAATTGTTGGGGATAAGTCACCTCAAACACCAGAACACCTCAAACACTTGATTTTTGCAGAGGGATTGATATGAGATCTCCAGGCCATTATATCAGATAACTCTCAAAACATTATCATCCTCGAGAATTCAAGACCCACTTAAAGGGAAAGAGAAATAGGCCTGAACAACCACCCATCATGATAACTATAAAAAGAAGGAAATAAAGAATAAACAAGCAATGAATGCCATCTCATAAATATGAATGGTCTATATCCCCAAAGCACAAATCGTTACATGAAAATAGTTAATCATCAAACAACTCTGGGAACTAATAATGTACCTGTGACTGATGTTCCTAGGTACTCTCCTCCAAGCCACCATGTCACAACAAGAAACAAACATAGGGGATATAACACCCTCTCAACCCCTTCTCTTTGTCGTCTTGGATCTCCATAGGTTGCTCCTTAAAGGTCACATCATCATAAACATCGATCTCTCCCCCCATCGATGACCTGAGAGTCATCTTGAAGATAATGACGAAGCTATGATAAAAGGAAAAAATCATGCATCTGGATTATCTATGGGAGAAGTGCTACTCGATACGCCACATCATGAGTGAAAATATCAAAAGGCCAAACAAACCTAAGTGAAATCCCACTCCCACAATCAATCCTTTTCTGCCCACGATGGGGAGTCACCTTCCAAAACAAGTGATCCCCAACATCAAACTCTAAGGGTCTCCTCCTTTGATACACATATGATTTTTGAAGATCCTACCCTATATTCATCTTCTCATTATTCTTTTTAACCATCTCTATTGTATTTTCCAATATTTTAGTTCCGATAATTGCTGACACTATGACCCCAGTCCAACACAACATAGAATTGAATGTCCGGATAGACAAAGCATCAAAATGATCCATACCGATGGTGGAGTGAACACTTTTGTTGTAAGAGAACTCCATAAAGGGTAAGTGCTTCGTCGACGATCCTCCAAAATATAGGGCATAAGAGTGTAACTTGTCTTCAAGATTTTGGACAGTATGCTCTATCTGACCATCCGTCTGAGGATAAAAAGTAGTGTTAAGGCGTAACTGAGAACAGAAAGTATGCTGGAGACCTATCCACACCCTTATGGTAAAAGGAGGATCTCAATCGAAAATGATCGTCCTTGGGACTCCCTAAAGTCTCACCACATCCTACATATATTGCCTCAACAAAACATCCACTGGGATTGACTAATTGATTTCTATAATGTGAGGTGATTTTGAGAAATGATCCACTACCACCCAAATACTATCATTTCATCCTTGAGGTCAGGGTAAACTACTAAAAAAGTCCATTGATATGTCCTCCCACTTCCAATGAGGAACATCTAACGGCTGGAGAAGACCACCAGGAATATGGTTTTTGTCCTTCACCTTCTTGCAGACCAAACATCATGACACAAAATCTGCAAATGCATACTTTAAAACAGGCCCCCAAAACTGGCTTCTCAAGGCTCATTACGTCTTTTTCATGCTAGTATGCACCACTAAAGGAAAACTATTATACTCTATCAGAACCATCTCATGCATCTTCAAAGGAACAAATTTGCCTCTATGATACCACACTCAGTGTTGTTCATCCTCAGACCCACCATCAAGGGCCTCGCGAGAAATAACTCGGTCTCTCTAGACCTCCACCTCTAGATCCCCCAATTGGGACTATTCCACCTGCTGCACCAGAGATGACTGCCTCATCATTTGAAAAAGACAAATTCTACACCCAACATCTCCCATATCAAGATGCAATGATGACAACTCTTCCATAACTCTCTATAAATCCCCAGATATGTGCACTGCATCACTACGTGACTTTCGACTCAACGCATCAGCTATAAAATTCTCCTTTCCTGGTGTATATGATATTTTGAAGTTGTATTCATTTATGAACTCTGTCCAGCAAAGCTTTCATAAGATCAAGTCACGTATAGAGAAAACACACCTCAGGCTTTTATGGTCGGTGAAAACCCATAAGCACTCACCAATAAGGTAATTTATCAAAAAAAATTTTTTACTAAACACCATGAATGCCAACTCAAGATCATTGGTGGCATAGTTATGTTCTTGGACACGTAACTGCCATGACCCATAATAATCAACTAATATTTTCTACATCAGAAGATAGCCTAACCATATATGTAAAGCATCATAGAAAATATCAAACTGGACTCCCTCAACAGCATGACAAAGATCTAGATCACTTACAAAAATTATATTTTAGATACTCGAAAGATTCCTTACACTAATCATTCCATATGAACGTCAGATCCTTCTTGTTCTATTCTATTAGAGGAGTCACAACTCAAGATAAATCGGCTACGAACCTCATATAGTAGCTTGTGATACCAAAGAAACTTATCACCTCTGACACTATCTTGGGGGCTGCCTAAGACATAGCTACTTTTATCATTAATAGATCCATAGATTCTTCTTGCTGGGACACAACATTCCCCATGAAACAGACTTCTCGAGCCCAAAAATCCCACTTCGACAACTTCCCAAATAGCTAATATTGACGAAGAACTACCAAAACAACATGTAGATGCTCTGCATACTCCTCTTTAGATGGTGAGTACACAAGTATGTCATTGGCTCACAGAACACAACATTTATCAATCCCATGAAAAAACTGTAGCATTCGTCACACCGAATGGAATTACAACGAACTCATAATTCCCAAGACAATAATAGAAAGTAGTCTTTGAGATATCCCCATCCTTCACATGTATCTAATTAAATACATACCAAAATTATATCATTGAGAACCAACTTTCACCCACAATATGATTGAATAAATCATCATTCTTTGGAAATGTATAGTGGTTTTTTACTGTCACTTTGTTTATGCGATGATAATCGACACACAACCATAAACTGTCATCAGCCATCTTTTTTGTACAAAACTGGGGCACCCCATGGTGACACACTCATCTGATCAAAAATGCATTATAAAATAACATCATTATGTATATATATCTCTTTTAACTCAGAAGAGGGCATCCTATATAGAGACATATAGATATGAGATGCTCTTGGTTATAGGTCGATCCCAAACTGGATCTCTCGTCGAGGGGGTAATTCTACAACCTCTTCTAGAAAGACATAAGGATACTCTTATATGACCCTAGGAATCACCAACTATTGAATCTATGAATAACTCAGAATCATCTCAGACATCATGGACGATAAGGACATAACATGCATCTGGCCCATCTGAGGGTCTCCCTAGCCAACAAACACAACCGGATCTCCATCTGCATCAAAGAACACAACCTGCCTCTGGAAGCAATCCATGATATCCTACACCGAATACAACCAATCTATGCTGAGGATGAAATAATATGGTTGTATCTATAAACATAGGAAATCTCCCCCATGAGCAGTGTTTCTCCACAGTAGCTCATAGTTTCTACATACATCAAACAAGTCATCTCGACCACCAACTGGTGCAGTCAATGCCAAGGGAACTGGAAGCCTCTCTACCGCATGTCTCAAAGAATAGAAAATGGTAGGTGATGTGAAGGGATTTTTATTTCTTAAATCAAACAAGGCATACACAAAGGTAGAAAAAAAGAAAAGGGTACATTGAATGACGCTTGGCTTGCCTGGTTCTGGAAATGAAACTGCATGAAGCTGTCTATGATCTCCTGCACGACCTCTCTGACCCTAATGATGACCACCAGCATGGTCGTGTTGTGCTCTCTATGGACATGGATCACCACAGTGTTGTCCTCTGGATTCCCCCATCTACCCTCTACTAATCTATGGCTACTGCAATCTGCAGTTGCTGCCTCGGTAGGAACTACCTAAACAGAGGAACCTGGAGTGGAACACCTGTTGCACGATGACTACTCTAAATGTTTAGGCATTATCGATAAATATGAACTCAACCACCACAAGAAAAATAAGTGGCAGATCCCTTTTCCTAGTCCTGAGAGATGCCTCCCCCAAGAGAAATGAGATGTTGAGGGCTGCAAACTACCCTTGTTCTAACTAAAACACTACTTCCTTGAAAATTTCGAACACCAGACCACAAATCTACAGTGTGAGAAATCATGAAGACTCCCATCTCGTGATGATTCATAATTTTCTAATTTCATCTCAACAACCTATGAACTTTTCATAACCTCAAGATATGTCTTTAGCATAAATGGGGTGACACGGCGCTGGATATCTGGATGCATAACCTCCTTGAAATTCCTCGCCCTTTCCTCATCATCTGGAAACAAGTCCAAAGCATATCATTAAAGGTTCCTAAAATGGATTCCAAACTCTCACACACCGAAGCTCCCCTTTTGAAGTTTAATAAGCTCTTGGTGACTAGACGCCTTCATTGTCGAAGAAAGAAACATGACTCTAAACATCTCTTGGAACTCCTCCCATGATATTTTTGACTCCTCGCGATACCTGAGGAACAAAAACCACCATAACCTCACTACTCCATGAAGCATCATCACAACCAAGGAAACCCATTACTCCTTCAGAGCATGAATCGAACAGAATCCTATCTTGACCTCCTCAAACTAGTCTTCTATCATTTCATCTAAAATGTATCCATCTAACTTTTGTATAAATTGGTCCTGAAACTCTCAGAGTGTCCTCCGTTATGTGTCATCATCGTCAAACTCTTCCTAGTAGTGATCTGTTGGCATATCCTACTGGATATCTTATAAGTGATCCTGATGAGGACATCAAACTGTATCCATTCATACAAAATAACAAATATTTAGAGCTTCTAGACTCGGAATATGGATAACTCAACATAAAATAATTAATTTTTTTCCTTTTATTCATTTTAGGCAAACCATTCTCATGGTTTACCCATTCAAACATAGGCACAATGAATAATGATGCATGATCCTTTCCTTGGTCTCCAGCCTGTACCTAGTACCACTTATTTTAGTATCCATTATAAACTTATAGTTTCGTACATCATATCATAGGGGTTCTAAAATCCAACGTCTCAGTGGGTCTCATGTGTTTACATCCCTTTCTAAACATGATTGACACTATCTCCCTACCAACCCATGCATCCTCTCCTATGCCTCACTCCAGAATCCTTCTTATCCCTCAACCAGACATCTAATACCACTATGTCATGACCCCCTCCCCACAAGGTGTACCCCTCCGGGCCAAAAATGTGAGAAGGGAGATAGTGACCCCCCGGGTCCTGTCTCCAGTAGGCCTTTGGTTGGAGAGTAGCACTACGGGTATAGTAACTCACAAATGGGAGGAATTAACCTCTTAGAGAACACATCTGAAAGGGAGATATTATATAGACACTAACCAACTCTAACTTAGATATAAATATAAAAGAAAACACAATTACAAATATGAAATGTCCTAAAAACTACTACAACTGAATGAGGAAAAACTAATGATACCAAAAATAATTTAAGAACAACAGCAACCACAATCCTGAACAGCTCATGCAACCCCATGCTAGTAGAAAATAGCTTGATCTCCAAACTGCTCCAAGTGACCTAAAAATAGTTTATATATACATTGGGTGAGTATAAAAGTATACTTAGTAGGATCCTCCCAGGAGCCTCTCATGCAAAAGTAATTAATGCATGTTAATGCACAATGAATAACAGGTGAAACTAACTCATCATCTAAACATGTATACTAAGTTCCGAACCACACTATGGATACTCTCACCATGTATCACATAAGAGAGTATATAATATAATAACGAATATCAAGGATACCCTAAAACTAATTTTCCACTAGTTTTCCACTTTTCTCCAACATCGCACATCTTAAGCATCTTTCTCCAAAAAGGCTTTATCGCAGACACGTTGGTGAAGAACCACAACATGTACCTCATGCAACAGAACCACCACATCCATTCAATCAATGTAACCAGTTGTTTTATGTTCACCACCACAGATCACATAACGTGTGTCATAAGTTGGGTATTAATCCTCAAGCCATTATAGCCCATACACTAAGTAAGGATCCTCAAGCCATAGCATATTCAAGTTACTCCTATTGTAGGCCATTAAAAACTATATCCAGAATATATGTCTGTGTGAATAACCACAAGCTATTACATCCCTCTACGCACATATTTGGGGAAAACTATCCAATTCACCTACCTACACAAGTAACTACCAAGATAAAAGATAGGGGCCAACGGGGGTACCCAGCCATCCATCCGCCCATCAGAATGTTGGGGGAAATACCCCCCCCCCCCAGGACTCAAAATCCCTTGGCTTTCAGTTTCCCTATCTAACGGGGTGGAGTAGCATATAGAAAAAAATATACATAATATAATATAGATCACAAACACACTATGGTAATAACCATGTATTAAACTCAACTGCAACTAATGTCTCTCAGACTCCATGATTCCACTTATAATATTACGTATCCTATAAGAACACAACCATTTAAAGACTTTTAATCCGTTATTTCATTACATTTTTATTAGTTTAAACTTATGTTAATTAATTCTTTAAACAATAATCAACCATTAACAATTCCACATTGTATTTCAATAGCATCCCACCCAATGTTTGTTGTCCTCATCATTATGTCCCAGTAATGTCCAACCCCCTGGGTTAAAATCACTTATTCAATTATTTATCAACTGCATACCTTTACCATATTCCCAGGAATTCTAGAAAATCATTATATGATACTAAACACATGGGGGATCACAATGGTGAGTAGATGAACTACCTGTTGAGTCTTTTCCTCCAATATCAAGAGTGTAGACCCATCCTCCTATAAGAAGCTAAACACATAAATCACATGGCATACCCTGTACATCTTCACCCCTTTTGGAAGAAGGGTTTTAAAGACAATCTTCCTTGAGCTATGGGGAAAGTAATTTAGATAAAAAAATCAATAAGAATCAGTATGAATACAAACATTCACATCCAACCAATTTCATCATCCACGAGGTCCTCCCTGACACCCACATGCTTAAAATAATTCATTTCACCACTATATGAATCATCTGCTGCCAAAACCAATTGTCCTCCATGCCCCCACATATCAGAACATCCATCCAGGCTCGCATCACAACACAAGCAGCAGGAAAACAAACATCATATCAATTGGTTTATTGACCCTTAAACAAGAAAGAGGTTATCTCAGAACCCTACAAGGAATTAGCTTTCATAATAAAACTTATACTTTAACCCATCTTGGATTAACTAATTTATTATTCGTAGGTTCCAAATTCAGAAAAAATATGCAGTAAGATATCACAAAAAAATTAAACATTCTTACAAAACCAATTTTATTAACACAACTTACAACAAGACGAACCATATTCATTTACGTTCCTTGGTATCATTATCCAAACAATTATCTATTAATTTCGACTTTAGGTTCATTACCAATTTCTATAATGAAATAAAAGACAAAAAATGAAATAATAGAAATCACTCAATCTAGTAAAACATAATGGAATAACATACGATCAATATCAATTTATTTATCTATTTAAAATATTTATTATGTAAATTACATTGTGATCTAGTGGGATAAAACATGCTAACTATACAGTTGTGCATAAAAGAAAAGAGAATCAATGTATCCCTTAACTCAAAAGGTTCTTTACATTCTATATACTCGAACAATCTACACAGTGGGTTACAATATCCTCACCCCGTGAATAATTATTCCACCTGAGGATACATAGACACCACAAAACCGGTCACCAACAAAGAGAAGACCATTTGGAACATGGAGATATCATTCCATAAAAGGGAAAGTAGAAAAAGAAGAAGATAAACCCAAAATAATAACTATAAAGTATAACTTATATCGATGAAGGTTCGACACATTATTCTTTCACCAAAACAGGGGGTGTGCATGAAGTAGTAAGTAACATCAAGGGGAAACCATCAAAGGATTAAGAATCGATCACACAACTCCTATGGGAAGAAGGAATGGTTCGAGCATCTCGCAGAAGTGAAAAATAATGCAGAATAGGGGAGGAAGTTATTTCATCCATTTATAAGATTTAACGGAGCAACAGTTTATGATACGCTGGATTTTACACGAAAAGAGGATTGCATCAGACCACACGGTTTGACCATGTAAAATCACCCTGAGACTTAGGAAAATTAATATTTGAGTTATGATATTTTATTTGGCCTTAAATCCCTTAAAATAAGGCCTTGAATGTATTTTAAGTCAAATAAAATGTCCAAAGGTAAAAATTGTACGAAGCTGGAATCAATGTTCATGATCCTAGAAACACTATACACCTACCAATACTATAAATACTATACATGATTCTAGAAACATTGTACACTCACCGATCCTGGAAAAATTGTTCACAGAAAGACTCATTGATCCTAGACTCACCGATCCTAGAAACATTTTTTACAGAATGACTCATTGATCATGGACTCACTGATCTAAAGGTACTATTTACAGATGGAAAAACTGATCTGATGGTATTGTTCACAAAACGATATACCGATCTGATGGTACTGATCATAGAACGACTCTCGGATCTGATGGTACTGTTCATAGAAGGACAGACCGATCTGGGGGTTCTATTCACAGAACAAGAGAATGATCTAATGGTTCTGTTCACAGAATGACAGACTGATCCTAAGGTATTGTTAACAGAGAAACTAACATATCTAATGGTACTGTTCAAAGAACAATAGACCGATCTGATGGAACTGTTCACAGGTCGTCAGACTGATCTAATGGTACTGTTCACTGAATGAAAGACTAATCTGATGGTACTGTTCACAGAACGTTAGAACAATCTAATGATACTGTTCAAAGAATGCAGACCGATCTAATGGAACTGTTCACATTAGTCTCACCATTGGAACATTTCACATCGGTCTTCCCAATGGAACTATTCACATCAGTCTCAAAGATGGATCTGTTCACATCGGTCTCACCAATGGAACTATTTCCAGAATTGAAAAATTGGAAATGTATTGCAGATATGTCACCTCGACCCCCATAACACCACAAACACTATATTTTTGCAAAGTAATTAACCGGAGAGGTCCAGGCCATAACATCAGATACCTCTAAATAAATTCCCATCCCTGAGAATTCAAACCCACCTAAAGGGAATCTGAAACAGGTCCGAAAAACCACACATCATGATTCATCTCAAAATAGAGCATGCTAGAAGAAAAAACCAATGTAATCCATCTCATAAACACGAAAGGTTTATAAAAAAAATGCGAACATCATTACATGAAAATATTTAATCGTCAAATAACTTCAAGTACTGAGCATGTATGAGTGACTCACGTTCACATGTACTCTCTTCCATGCCACCGTGTCACCAAAAGACACAAACCTAGGGGATAGAACTCCCGCACAACAACTTCTCTTTGTGGTCTTGGATCTCCACATGTCACTCCTCAATGGGTGAATCATCATCAACATCGATCTATTCCCAATCAATGACGTGAGATTCATCATGAAGATTACGATGGAGCTATGATACATGGAAAACATCATGTATTTGGATTATCTATAGGGGATGTTATACTCGATACGCCATAGCTCCAACACGAGAAAAAACATCGACAACCCCAAAAAACTAAAGAGAAATATTACTCCCCCTAACAATCCTTCACTGCCCATGATGGGGAGTCACCTTCAGAAACATGTTATCCCTAAAATCAAACTCTTAGGGTCTACTCAATTGATCAGTAAACGATTTATGACGATCCTGCGCTGTCTTCATCCACTCATGAATCACGTGAACCATCTCTGTTGTATTTTTCACTACTTCCAGTCTGATAATTGCTGACTATATGACCCCAGTCCAGCAGAATGGAGAATGGTAAGGCCGTCCATACAAGTATTTAAATGGCGCCAAACCTATGTTGGAGTGAATAATATTGTTTTAAACGAACTACATTAAGGGTATGTTCTTCATTCCCAAACCTCCAAAATCCAGGAAACAAGAGCATAACATGTCTTCATGATTCTGGATGGTTTGCTCTATTTGACCATCCATATAAGGATAAAAGTAAGTGATAAAGCATTGTTGAGAACCAAAATCATACTGGAGACCTCTCCCCACCCTAGAGGTTAAACACAATTCTCAATAAAAAATGATCATCAATAGGACTCCATGAATTCTCACAACCTACTCCAGATATATCCTCAACAAAACAACCACTGGCCTTGACTCCATGACTGCTATAAAGTGTGGTGATTTTGTTAAATGATCCACTACAATAAAAAGACCATAATGTCCTCCCTGAGCTTGAGGTAAACCAGTAAAAAAGTCCACTAGGATGTCCTCCCACATCAATTAAGGACCATATAGTGGCTGGAGAAGACCACCGGGAACACAGTGCTCATCCTTCACCTTCTGAATGACTAAACATTGAGACACAGACATCGCTACTGCATGCTTTAACCTAGGCCCCCTAAACTGGATCCTCAAGGCTCGTTACGTCTTTGTCATAGTAGGATGCACCGCTAAAGGAGAACTATTGAATTCTCTCAAAACCATATTAGGCATCATCAAGGAACAAATATCCTTCCATGATACAACACTTAGTGTTTTTCATCCTCAATCCAACTATCAGGGGTATCCCCATAAACAACTCGGTCTATGTAGACCTCCACCTCTGGATCCCCCAACTGGGACCCTTCCACCTACTGCACAAGAGATGACTGCACCGTCATCTGAAAAAAAGACCCTCTGCCCCCAACATCTCCCATATCGAGATGTAATGCTAAAATATCTTCCATAACTATCCAAGAATCACTAGATCCACGCAATGCATCACTATGTGACTTCCAAATCAGCGCATCAGCTACAACATTTCCCTTTCCAAGAGTATACGATATATTGAACTCATATTCCTATATGATCTCTATTCAACAACTGTATTGTATGTTCAAGCCACGCTGGGATAAAACATTCTTCAGGATCTTATGATCGGTGAAATCCACAAATCTCTCACCAATGAGTTAATGTCTCCAAATAAATAGAGAAAACACTACGGATGCCAAATCTGGATCATGGGTGGAATAGTTTCATTCATGGGGAGGTAACTGACATTATCCATAAGAAACAACTCTTCTTTGCTGCATCAGAACACAGCCTAACCCTAGATCTAAATCATCACATATAACATTAAACTAAACTCCCTCAGCTGGAAGACAATGAACTAGAGCACTTAATAACTTCTCCTTTAGATACTCAAAAGATACTTGACAATAATCATTCCATTTGAATGCTTTATACTTCATGGTCAATGCTATTAGAGGAGTTGCAACTCAAAATAAATCAACTACGAACCTAATGTAGTAGCTTGTGAGACCAAGGAAACTTCGCACCTCTGACACTGTCCTAGGGGATACCCAAGACACAACTGCTTCTATCATTGATGGATCCATAGCTACAGCCTATTGGGACACATCATTCCCCAATAAATAGAATTCTCGAGCCAAAAACATTCACATTGACAACTTCCCAATAAAGAGATATTAACAAAGAACTACAAAAATATCATGTATATGCTCTGCATGGTACTCCTCAGATGTAGAGTACAAAAGGATGTCGTCGATGAAAACCACCACAATCATGTCCAGGAACTCACGGAACACATCATTAATAAATCTCATGAAAAAATCTAGATCATTTTTCACATTGAATGGCATTAAAACTAACTCATAATGCCCATGATGACAACATAAAGTAGTATTTGGGATATCCTCATCCTTCATGCGCATATCATGATATCCTGACTGCAATTATATCATTGAGAACCAACATGCACACTTCAGATGATCAAATAAATAATCAATAAATGGAATAGTATAGTGATTATTTACTATCACTTTGTTTAAGAGATGATAATCGACACACTACAGAAAACTGTCGTCACCCTTATTCACGAACAAAACTAGTGCACCCCATGGTGACACACTCAGCCAATCCAAACTGCACAATAACAGACCATCATGTTGTATATGTAGCACTCGTAAACCAGAAGATCCCATCCTATATGGAGACATAGAGATATGAGATGCTTTTCGTTGTAGCTCAATCCAAAACTCGATCTCTTGTCGATGGGGTAATGCAACATCCTCTTCTGGAAAGACATCAGGGTACTCTTCTACGACCCTACGAAACCCCAATTGTTGAACCTCTGAATAACTCAACATCATTTTAGCCATCATGGATGATAATGACATAACAAGCCTTTGACCCATCTGAGGGTCTATCTCGCCAAAAAACACCACCAGATCTCTATCTGCATTGATGAAAACAACCTAACTCTTGAATCAATCCATGATAGACAACACCAAACACAAAAAATCCATGATGAGGATGAAATCATATGGTTTTATCGGTAAACATAGGAAATATCCCCATAGGGAGTGCTTCTCCAAATTAGATCACTGTTTTTACATACTTAAAACTAGTCAACCTGACCTCCGACTGGTGTAGTCAACGCCAAGGGCACTAGAAGCCTCTCAACCTCATGTCCCAAAGCATGAACAAGGGTAGGTGTTATGAAGATGTGTGTCACTCAAGAATCTAACAAGTTATTCACCAAGGTAGAAAACATGAAAGGGGTACCTCAAATGAGGTATGTCACCCTTGGTGCCGGCAATGCTAAATCATGATGTTATCCATGACCTCTTGTATTTCCTATCTAACCCTGATGATGACCACAACCAAAGCCGCACTCTGATCTCTGAGGATGGGGATCATCATGGGGTTTACCTCTAGCTACCTCATCAACCCTCTAAAGATCTAAAGCTGGTGAGACCTACTGCTGCTACCTCATCTGGAACTACCTCAATAGAGGAACCTCGAATAGAACACCTGGTTCATGATGACTGCTCTGAATGTTCGAGCATTCTCATTGCTGATAACCTCAACCACCATAAAAATAATAAGCGTCTGATTTCTTGGATAGGCATAAGAGCTACCGCCCCTTGAGAAACAAGAAGCTGAAGGCTGGAACATACCCCCAATCAAATTTAAAATCATTGTCTCTGAAAACAGGGATAACAGGACCACATCTATTATTTATGAGAAATCATGATGACTCCCCTCTCATGATGATTCGGTTTTTTCCAATGTCCTCTTGATGACCTATGCCCTCACTTGTACCTGAAGATATGTATTTAGTATAAATGGGGTGACTTGGAGCTACGTATCTCCGTGCAAAGCCTCCTAGAAATGCCTCTCCTAAGCCTCCTCATCATGCAACAAGTCTGAATCATATCAGAAATGGTTCTTAACACGAATTCCAAACTCTCACACACCATAGCTTCCCTCTCAGAGATTAAGAAGCTCTTGGCGACTAGAATCCTTCACGGTCGAAGAAAGAAACTCGACTCTAAACATTTCTCAGAACTCCTCCCTTGAGATCGTTGACTCATCGTGATCCCTGTTGAAAAAGAACAACCAATGTCTCATTTCTCCATGTAGTATCATCACATACATTGAAAACTAGTTGTTTTTCCAAAGATAGATCGAATTGAAGCCTATGTAGACCTCCTCCAACTAGTCTTCTGTGACTGAATCTTAAAGAGATTCCTTAAACTTTTGCAGACATTGGGGTGAAACTCTGGGAGTGTCCTCCTCGAAGTGTCATCATCGTTAACCTCTCCCCTGAAGCGATCAGCTGGAATAGCCTGCTGGACATCTTGTATGTTATCCTGATGAGGATGTTAACCTAGAACCATTATTGTAAAATTATAAATAGTTAGAGCTCCTAGACATGGAACATGTAAGACTCGTCAGTAATTAATTAATTTTTTCTTTTATTCATTTTAGGATAACCTATCCCACAGTCTACCCATGCAAACATAGGAATAATGAATAATTATGCTTGATCATTTCCTAGGAATTTAGCCTATAACTAATATTACCTCATTTAGTAGTCATTATAAACATTATGGTTCGTACATCAGATCATAGGGGGATTAGATTCCTATCTCTCAGCCATTCTACAGTGTTTACATCACTTTCTAATGTTGAATTACATAGTTTCCATACCAACCATGGCAACCTCACCTGTGCCTAACTCCAAACTCCATCCTAGCCCTCAACCAGACCTCTGATACCACTCAGTCACGTCCCCCTCCCCACAAGTTGTACCCCTCCTGTTTCGGCAATGTGCGAAGGGATATAGTAACCCCCGAGCCCCGCCTCCAGTAGGCACCGGGTTGTTGACTGTCACTAATGGTATAGTAACACACAAATTGGAGGCATTACCATCTTAGAGAACACATCCAAAACAGAGAGATAAGATATAAAAAAACCAAATCCAAAACAGAATAAAATATAAAATAAAACCCAAGTAAAAATTTTAAATGTCATGCAAAAATACTACAACTGAAAGGGGAAAAACTGAAAAAACCCAAATGAATGTAAGAGGAACAACAACCACAAGCCCAAAAAGCTCATGCAACCCTAAGCTCGTAGAAACTATCTTGTTCTCAAACCTTCTTTAAGGGACATGAAAAACAGTTTATATATACATAGGGTGAGTATAACAATATACTCAGAAAGATCCTCCCCAGAGCCTCTTGTGGAAAATTAATAAAATCATTCTAAACTACAGTGAAAAACAAGTGAAACTAACTTCTCACCTAAACATTTATACTATGTTCCTAGCCTCACCATGGCTACTCTCACCATGTATAGCATAAAAGAGTATATAGTATAATAATGAATATCAAGGATACCCTACTACTAATTCCCCATTTTTTTGCTTCTTTTCCCCAACGTCGCACGTCCTAAGAATCTTGCACCAAAATGTCATGCCCACAGACATCTAGGAGAAGCACCACAACATGCACCTCATGCAACAAAACCACCATGACCACATAAGAAATCTTACTAGGTAGTTTCTGGGAGCCACCATAGCTCACATAACATGTACCCTATGTTGGGTATTAATCCTCAACCCATTATAACACATACACTGAGTAAGGATTGTCAAGCCATCATAGATTATACAAGTTACACCTATAGTGGTCCATTTGAAACAATATCCAGAATATATGATTTTGAATAACCAGAAGACATTACATCCCTCTACACACATATATGGGAAAAACTAACCATTATGCCAACCAGCACAAGTAACTACCAAGAGTTGTGTGCGAGGCCAAAGGGGGTAGTCAGCCATCCATCCTCCCACCAGAATTGTGGGTAAAACACCACCTAGGCTCAAATTCCTAGGGGTGTCAGTTTCTCTAACTGATTGGCTGGAGTAGAGTATAGAAACACAAAAACTGAAAAATATACTATAGATCACAACCCCACTATGGGCATAACCTCTTTGTAGACTCAACTGGAGCTATCATCTCTCGGACTCCCAGCCTCCACTTATAAGACTAGGTATCCAATAAGCACTTAACAATTTAATGAGATTTAATACATTATTTCATTCACATTATATCTGTTTCACTTTACATTATTTAATTCTTTAAACATTAACTAACCATTAAAAATTCCACATTATATTTCATTAGCACCGCACCCGTAGTTTGTTTCCCTCACAATTGCATCCCAGCAAGCTCCAACCCCATGGGTTAACATCATTTATTTTATTATTTATTTACATCATTACATTCCCATATTCCCATGTATTATAGAAAAACATTATATGCTAGTAAACACAAGGGGGCTCAACACAGTGAGTAGATGAACTACTTGTCAAGTCATTTCCACCTATAGAAAGAGTGTAGACCCATCCTCCCCTAATACGATAATCACGAAAAGCATGTGGCATACCCCACACATCTTATCCCCTTTTAGAAGAAGTGTAAGAATGACCAGATTTCTTAAGCAGTGGGGAATGTAATGTAGATGAACAACTAATATGAATCAGTATGAATAATTTTTTTTTCATCCAACCCATTTCATTATTCCTGGTGTCCTCCCCGACACCCATATGCATAAACTGATGCATCTCACCACTATAGGCATCAACTACTTCAAAAAGTAGTAGGGTTCCATGCCCCCACATATCGCAATAGCCATTAGGGCTCAAATCACAACACAAGCATCCAAAAAAAAAACTTCATATCAATTAGGATCTTGGCACTTAAACAAGCAAGTGGGTAACTCAGAACCCATCAAAAAATTTTCTTTAATCAAAAAACCAGGTCTTTAATCCATATTGTATTAAACTATTTATTATTCATAGGTTCAAAATTTGGTAAACATAACTAGTAAGCTATCACAAATAATTAAACATTCTTAATGAACTAATTTGATTAACATAAAATTACAACAAGAAGAACCAGATTCATTTACATGCTTCCTTATCTTTATCCAACAATTATCGATTAATTCCGGCTTTCCATTATTTACTAATTTCCATAAACAATAAAAACATAAACAAAGAAAACATAGATATCACACTATCTAGAAAAACAAGATGCAATAAAATAAGAGAGATATCTATTTATTTATCTAGTACAAATATTTATTATGTCAATTCCATTGTGATCCAGTGGGTTAAAACATTATAACTATACAGTTCATTTAAAACAAAAGGGAATCATCGAATCCCCTACTTCCAACGGTTCTTAATGTTCTTTATAACATAATGATCTACACAACAGGTTGTGATCTCCTCCGCCTATGACAACTGTATCCACCCGAGGATTTAGAGACACCACACCCCCAGTCAACACCGAATAGAAGCCCATTATGAAAATGGAGATAACATTCAATAAAAGGGAATGGAGAAATAGAAGTATTTGAACCCAAAAGAATTACGATAAAACATACCTTATATCAACGACGGATCGACACATGCCTCTTACACCCAAAGAGGGGGAGCACATGTAGCAGTAAGAAACATCATGGGGAAACCCTCAGAGGATTAATGTTTTATCACACCGCTCCTATGGGAAGAAGGAACGATTCGAGTGTCTCTCAATTTGTAATATGAAGGTAGAATAGTGGAAGAAGATATTTAATCCCTTTATGTGATTTAATAGAGTAGTAGTTTTAGATATGATGGATTTTCAATTCAAAGAGGATTACATTAAACCACACTGTTTGACCATGTAATGGAATCCCAGAACATTATAAAATTAATATAGTAGTTTTTAGATTGGATTTGGCCTTAAAACCCTTCAAAAAAGGCCTTGAATGTGTTTTATGTCAATGAAAATTTGAAAGGGGAGAAACTATAGGAAGCTGAAAACACAGTTCATGATCCTGGAAACACTGTTCACCTACTGATCCTAGAAACACAATGCATGATTCTGGAAACACTATACACTCATTGTTTTTGGACACAGAGATCCTGGAAACACTGTTCACAAAAAGACTCACTGATCCTGGAAACACTGTTCACAGAATGACTCACTGATCCTGGACTCATTGATCCAATGGTACTATTCACAAAATGACTGACCGATCTGATGGTACTATTCCCAGAACGACAAACCAATATAATGGTACTATTCACAGAATGACTCACCAGTCTGCTAGTACTATTCAAATAACAACATACCGATCTTATGGTACTATTCACGAAACAACCTACTTATTCGATTGTACTCTTCACAGAATGACTCACCGATCTGATGGTTCTATTCACATAATGATAGACCGATCCGATGGTACTATTCATAGAATGATAATCCAATTCGATGGTACTATTCATAGAAAAATGGACTGATCTGATGGTACTATTCACAGAATGTCAGACTGATCTGATGGTACTATTCACCGACCGTTAGACTAATCCAATGGAACTGTTCACATTGGTCTCACTAGTGGATTTCTTCACATCAATCTCATTGATGGAACATTTTGTAGAATTGTAAAATTGGAAATGTGTTGGGGATTAGGCACCTCAACCACCAGAACACCTAAAACAGTAGATTTTCAAAGAGGAATTGAGCGGAGTGTTTAGATCCATAACAAAAAGTATTATTGTCATTATATTTTCTATGTAAATATTAGGAGTTTACATCCATTTTGGAGAATCAATTTCAATTAATCATGTAGTTTTCGGTAGGTTGTGTTGGTCAGTCCATTTTTAGGACGAATTTAATTACGGAAAATTGAATTTTTTAGATAGTAATGTAGTTTATCAATAATAATTTTAATTGATGTTATGAATATTAGAAGTATGTTGGGAACCATCAAATATATCAATTTTGTCTTCTTTGTGAGTTCCTTTAAAAAAAATTAATCGATTAGCCATAGCATGAATGCATCGTCCATGAATTATCTATTTTTTATGATTATATTTTATAACCTATAATAATAGTTTCTCAATGTTTAAAAACAAAAAAAATCAATTTTAACATTTAGTTTTTTTTATAGTAAAAACTAGAAATTTTTTTACATTAAATAGGATTATGCTTTCATACGTAGGAACTCATTTTTATATTATTCATCATTCATTCAAATTTTGTACTAAAAACCGATTGATTGAGTCTAATAAAACTTATAGAGTTTTGAAGAAAGTCTATCATACTCAAAATTCATAAAAAATTCCAAAACCAATCAACATTGAATTGACTTATATAGTTTGAATGACTAATTAAAAAAATAATGAATAACTTATCTTACACATGGATAATCTTGTCATTCCATGATTCATATAATATTGGTCAATATAAAAAATAATAATCAAAAGGAATCCTTTTCTTTGAGTATCCATCACTCATGTTAATATCCGAAAACATGGGAAGTATCTTACATTATCCATTATTTTGTAAAACATTGATATTTTTTATTGTAATAATAGAGTGATAATTTCTTCCATAAGGGGTAATAACCACTGAAAACTTATATATATAGATCAAAATGATTTGCATTGCCCTTGAAAACACAAATGTAATGAAATGTATTTATTGAAATTGTTCTGAGATATTTCATATTATAAATCATTTGTACCATTTGATCGAGTTATAATATTTAATGTTTAACATTTTAAAATTTATATCATGAACTCAAACTCCCCATACACATAATATTATGATGATAAATTAGGCAAAATCACACATGGTGTCTATGAATAAGGAAGGATACATGTTATTAAATTATATAATATTACCATACATGAGATCCATTTAATTGTGTTTTACACTGTATCGTAGTATAATTAATGATAGACGATGGAGTAATCTAAGAAAACATATTATGTTATGGAACATTAGTGAAATGTAATATTTATATTTATTTGTAATTATTGTCAATTTATAGTACTTGTAATTATTTCCAATATATGTTTTATTTAAAAAAATTATTTTCATTACATTTCATAGTATTATTCATTTATACGAAAAAACGTAGATTCCATTTTACATTTTTATTGAATATGGAACATGTTTTTTTATTATGAAAATCATGGAAATTATAGAAGGAAAACTAATAGTGAAATATAGTGTTATACATTCTCACAAACTAACACAAAAAATATTTAAATTTATATTACATTCTTCTGATGAAAATAAATGAGAATAAATTAATTTTATAAAATAACCAGGTTCTTATATCACTTCCTCTTAAATAATATTTATTTATTGGAATTGTTTCGTATGAGTGTTCATTCTAATGTATTTTATCTTGAAAATACAAGATCTTCACTAGTCATTCTGAATAATATATATCGTGTTATATTTTATTAACCACTTAGTAAAGTACCTAAAATCGATTTGGTATATATTTATTAGTTGCGATACATGAAATACATTTGGAATTTTTTATAGGATTCAAGAATGAGATAGTTGATAAAAATAGTATCCACCCAATCAGTAATCACAAATGGTTCAATTTAACTTTTTATTATCTTCCACTTCATTGAAAATGTAATAACCCTCTACTATAGTGGTATTTAATGGAATATTTTTTCTTTAATAAAAACCCTATGGATTAATTTTGTTATACTTTTTATCGATAATCTAATAATTATTTCTTAGATTCTTGTTGTAGTTGGTTATAATGTATTATCCTAATAAGAACGGGGAGGAAGCTATAATGTGTACTATGAAATGGTTTTTTACTTATTACAGACATTTTTTACGAAAAAACAAGGAGTATCATTTTTTTTTGATTATACAGCTTATATTTAGAGAAATTGGTGAATCATGTTTTTGGAATTTTGAGACCTGTGTATAAAGTTATTTTAAATGAGGTTTGAATGTTATATCTGATGAATAATTTGAATAGTAAAATTAAACAAGAAATGTTATATAGAATTTTGAAAAAACATATAAAAATTATTTATTATGATGAGTTTTCCATTAAATAGTAATTATAAGATAGATGAATGTGTGAGAAGGATAAAATGAATCTCTATTGAAGAAGTAGTTTATAATTAATTTAAAACTAAATATGACTATTTATATATTATTAGAATTTTGAAATAATATTAATGATGGATTATAATATAATAGTATTTCCATAAATCATTTAGATTGACTTGAAATATTTTAGAGTGTCTTGAAAATGAATTGAGAATATTTTATTATTTTAAGATCTCATCTAACTAATTAATGATTTCCAGAGTCAGAGAAGAAATTTTTTTAACTCTAGAACCACATTGTAATGCATTTTATTTATAAAGATTGTTGAGTTATATTTTTATAATGGAATGACTTTTTGTAGATATATACAATTCATACTCTCAATGATTTAGAGTAAATTTAAATAATAGATTAACCCACAAAGGCCTAGGATACAAGTATCTGTTGTCTAAAATATTGGATGACTTATAATATTTCAGTGGAAAAACGACATAAGATGCTGATATGTATGATACATTTACATAGTTTTTATGATTCATCAGTTAATAGAGCATTAAAAAAGGTATTATCTTATATTTTTATACAATACCGTTTAAATGATACCATGTTTTGGACAAGGCTAAAAATGATAAGTTAGTCTGATCTTTTCTTGTTTAGTGGACTCTCCCATTTTTAAGTTGAGATCTATATCATGAATCTCGATACTGAGTCACATAATGGAGATGAATTTGGTTAGTTTTATGTCTCGGGTGGTATCTTAGGAGTTTAGTTGTGTTTCACATGTTTAGATATAATATCCCATACTTTACAGAAAATGGTATGACTTAAAAATTGAATAATATACATTAAAAAATATAAAAAACCCTTGGGAGTCCCATATAGGAATAATGTCTTTAAAAACTGTGAATCATAAACAACAAGATCATAAGTCATCTATACATTCTCCCACTTATTCATTCATAACAATACCCTATTTTGACATATCTTATTTAACACACTTCTTCTTGAACAGGGGAAAATAAACAAATCAAATAGTGAGCTCATATTATTAGTAAAGGTAAACAAGGGATATATCAATCATATCATAATCCTAGTAAATAAGAACATAACAATTGAAAATGTTATCCAATATATGAAATATCCTGATATCATTCCCTGGGACAATTCTTAAGTGTTCATAAGAATCAATGAACACAATCAAAAAAGTAATAACATAAGTTATTGAATTTTTTGGAATACACATAATCATAGAAAATCATTTCATATTAGTAAAACCACATTTCCAAGAACATCATAGTGGAAAAATTCCATTAATAAACCCTTTTCACACTTCATTCTAGCCCTATATTACTGAACTAGTATAATTTATAATTCCTTCCTTGTATATCCCATGAGATATAAATCTTTACCAATGCATTGGAGGGAGATATAGGTTACACCCATCTCCTAATTAAATCATTGTTACATGTGCCACAAAATCTTAAATAATTCACCATAGTATAACACAAGGAATAAAATGGGTTTCTTAAGCATCATTCAATCAAAATCCATCTAAAAAATGGAATTTAAAAATAAAAATCCATCATAAACACAATAAAATAATACTAATAAAATGGATATAAACATAACACTATTTAAATAATGTCATCTTTTGTGGAATGTAATTTTAACAAAGCACATGAAATTAATTCTGGAGGAAAATATCATTTCTTCTTAAAAAATGTTTTATTTTCTAAAAATACAAAGAAATATTAAAATAATATAAATTATCTAAAAATAAACGATAAATATTGTAAATAAAGTTTTATGGAATTATTGAATAATGAAAATGTAAAAATCCATTCATGTCGTATAAGTTAAAATAAATCAATATTCTAGTACTTTTGTCTGAATGATAAAAGGAACCTCATATTGAAAATCGAAACATATTCCTTTCTTAAAATATTTTTAAAATTTTCTAATGTGTAAAGTTTACTATGACAAATATTTTTAGAATATAAATAATATTTCATAATACATTATGTGTAATAAAAGACATGGATGCTAAATATACACCAGTAAATACATAGGTATAAACAATCTCAAATAATAATGAGATTGAATCATTATCACATTACATAGGAATAATTTCCATTTTATGTATCAGAACCTACTATATAATTATTTAAATAATTTTTTTGACTTATTTAAGAATCATCGTGATTTTTATAATATCAAATATGATCATATTTTCACCCTTTTGTTAGTAACATCATTACTCAACCATTATGTGTTAACATATTTATTTTCTAATGAATGTTTTGAATAATAAGTTGTCTTTGAACTAATTAGGTTATATTTATTGGATTTATATAATAATATTTGTATAATAAATATCATTTTTATTCATTCAATTCATTTATATAATCATGATTAAATGATTATCATGTAATCACATCACATTTTAGAGATGGTAGGGCATATATATGCACGAGCGTGGATATCATTCCCATAATTGTTGAATTGTATAAATTGGATTGTGTATCATTTCAAAGAATTAATATCATGTTATAATAATCATATATAGTAATTATTTCCATCATTATACATAACCAAGTATAATGGTGGTGAAAAACAAATTACACCACGATATGGGGAAGATAAGACGTACGTATGCATGCTTGATGATTTTTCATTTAACAAGAATGATATAAGGTCAGTTATGGTTGTTTAATAATCATAATAGAATCTTATTTTATATCTTATACATTATTTATTACTTTAAAATTAAATAACACTTGAAGAGGAATTACAATAAGAATGTAGTTTGTAAGAATCAGTAGAGGAGATTATCTCTTCTTCGATGTGCTCCCCCTAAATCACCACATAAAGATCTTGAGCTTGTCATTTAAGGATAAAAGATCATATAAAATTATAATAGGGTTGTTGAAAATGTAAAATGGTAGGTTAATTCTATGAATTAATGCTGAAAGTCAAGTGATGAGGTGATTGGGGAGGAGTACTTTTATAATTGAGGTGAGGGGCACTTTTGGAAACTCAATAAATAATACTTTATAATATAGTCAATCCTTACCAAAAAACCAAAAAAATTACAAATTTAGAATATTAGATGATATACGATTTTAATCTAATCAACCTATTAATTTTATTCTTATATTTTTATCAATCTATATATTATCATTCGAATTCAATATTTGTTATTTATTTATCGTTTGAACAAGTGTAACGAATATTTCAACACTAAAATGGGAAAATATTTAATTATTTTATGTCTATTATATAATAAATAAAATATCTATATCGTTTTAAACACAATAATAAAAATTATATATTTTAAAAAAATTATGATTTTTAAATAATTTAATAAAACATTATTTTGATAAACCAAAAATTGTGGAGATTTTCAGAATTTTAATTCATTGATTTCTAAAAAATTTAAGATAATGGGTTAGCATTAATCCAACTATTTCATTATATTATTTCGAGGTCATGTTAATCTACAAAACTCATCAGACATATTAATTATATCAAATTATATATTTATAATATTTTCATTACATTTATTTGATTTTTTCTTTAATAAAATAACTACTACAACAATTTTTTATAACATATTAATAAGATTATTTGAGGAATAAAAATTAAAAATATAACACTATGATTAATATAAATCTAATATTATTCATAATAACTCTTTAAAAAAATATATCGTATTGATAATCCATCACTAAAATGTTATAATTTTTAAAACATGAAAGTGACATGTTTATTATAACTTTAAATAAAATAATATAAGTGTCATAATCACTTATATAAGGATCTAAATGGTAAATAAATAGACTCATGAATGGTTATGGTCAATATATACATGACCAATAAATGTTTTTATGTATTTGGTCTTTAAGGGTTGTTAACATTTTAATAAAATTAGTTTATTTTTTATCTATTATATAATTTCTGCATCATTACTGTATAAATGGTTAAGGTAATTATTTATTTAATATAAATTACAAATAAAATAAATTGATAATTAAAAACATTTTTAAAAAAATTATTACTTATAATTTAATTTATCTTATATATAATCCTATATTAAAAATGAATTAGTTATCAAAATTTTAGTGAGACATATTAAACATTTCTCTAAACAAAATGAATTAAATGTCACAATCTTATCCAATTTTCCTCAAATAGAAAATATTTCTACCCAATAATTAATTAGGTCTAAATAAACTCATTCAATAGTATTATGAAATGGGTTAGGGTAATTTTACAATTGTATTATTAAGCTTAATGAGCTGATTTACACTTTTACTGTGTTATTAAAAATTACATAAGATACTATTGATAATGCAAAAAAATAAAATAAAGATATTTAAAGATTTTGGACCTATATATTGAAAACATGGAAATGATTTGTCAATATTCAATACGCATATGTTGAATTAATTAATTTAAAATTAATCTCACCGTTTAAAAGAGGGAACATGTTTTAAAAGTTAAAAAATTGAAAAAGATTGAAATGATTTTACATCTCAATTCAATTTAAAATTTCTTATAAGGAAATAAAATATATTCTATTTATACATTAAAACCATTCAATATAATAGTTTACCTATATAAATTATTTCAAAGAAAAAGTCATTTGCATGAAAAATTTAGTTTAATTTTACTAGTCATCAAAATTCAAAATTCATCAACAAAATATTTCAAATTCATCAAAAGTAAATTTTTATATAAAAACTTCTCCAATGTACATTTTTATATAAAACAAATTTCTGTTTCATAATTGTTATTTTAAAAGGGGATTCCTTTAAAAGTCTTTAAATTTAACATTTTAAAAATATTGTTTTTTATACATCAAATAGGGTTTATTCATACCCTATGACAAAAATAAACACTGGATGAATAAAATTAATATTTTATTATTAATATATCATATATATTTCATTAATTTTTTTACTAATAGTAATTCACTAAATATATTAATACAAAAATACAAATATATAATTTATTTATAATTATCATAAATAATATGAATCAATGGATTCACCATACATTTCATAAGTTAGTTATATTTTTTCCCACTTACATAATATCTAGGTTATAAATATTAATAAATATTATGGAATTATTATAGTTAATTTAATATCATTATTGAGTGCAATGCAATCTAATGAAGAATTAAAATTATTTAAATAAAATATTTCATAAAATTATCCTAGTGTTATATTCTGCCCCACATAAATAGACTTTTCCCTCAAAATAAAACAAATAGATACAAATAGAAGAGTATACCTCTTCTACATCATATCCTAGTATTCCCACATGGATTTCTTTAATTCATGGTTCCACCATAAAACTTTAAGCAAGCGAGTGGTCTTGTTTTTTATAATTTTTACCTACGATCCAGAATCTCTATTGGTTGTTGTTCAAAAGAAATTTATTGCTCCAACATTATAACTTCTATGTTTAGTACATGTGAAGAATCATGTATTTAATTTCTCATGAGTGATACATGGAAGACATCAGGAATATGAGAGAGATTCGGTGGAACCACCAATCGGTATTGTACCTTCCCAACATGAAAAAAAATTTCAAAAGGAATAATATACCTAAGTCTCATCTTTCACTTCATTCAAAATATCATTACCCTCTTCCAGTGATATATTTATAGAAAACCATTTTCAACTAATTAAAATTCAAGGTCATTTATTTGATAGTCAACATAAGGTTTTTGTCTACATTGAGTTATACTTATGTGTTGTTGAATAATTATGACCTTTTGTACCATTTCATCAACAAGATCACATCCTAATATATTTATTTCCCCAACATCATAATTTAATGTAGGAGTTCTTCACTTCTTTAGTTAGGGGGATTCCTATGTATCCATATTTATATAGAAGTGAAAGCAATTATTTTATGAAAATTCCACAAATTGTATTTCTAGATCTGAACTACCTTTGAAATCCATATAGAAAGCTCTCAACATTTCCTTTAGAGTTAGAATTGTCATATCAGACTGATCATTAGTCTTAGGATGATAAGTAGTGTTGAAACATAATATTATTTCCATATAACGATGAAGACTTCGCAAAAATCGTGAGGTAATACTCAGATCCTGATCAGATATAATGGAACGTAATACTCTATGAAATTGTACATCTTCCATTAAATATATCCTAGAAAACTGTTCAAGATACAAATCCACACTAATAGCAATGAAGTGTTCCAACTTCTTTTGGTTATCAACTATATCCTGTATAGCATTATTGACTTTAGATATTTTGGGGTGTCCGATGATAATGTCCATAGAGACGTTTTGTCATTTTCCTTCTTGTATTGGTATTGGTTATAGAATACACTAAGAATTTGGTCACACATCCTTAACTTGATAATAAACTAAGAACTGAGAGACATATTCAACAAAATCTATTTTCATGCCAACCCACCATAAATATTATTTTGTGTCTATGTACATATTTTTTATTCCAGGATGAATTGAGAATGAAGAACTATGAGCCTTATACAATACATGTATCATTAATTATTTTATGGGATAAATAAAAATCTCGTTCTTGGACTATATTATTTAATAAAAATAAAGGCTGAATTTAGTATCATTTCTCACCATATTTTTTATCTCTACATCTTCTTTCTACACCTCCTTAATATTCTCTTGTATGCTTGAAGATTTATTTGAGAATGATAATATTTCACTACTTCATTTTAATTTTCAATATATGACCATGTAAAATTCATAAATATTGGATCTTTTGTATTCCTTATCATGGATATTCTATTGTGGTCCTTATGACTCAAAGTGTCTTTAACTATCTTCACTTTTATATGATGGTATTGTATTGAGTAGTTGTAGTCTTTAATTAACTCTCACCATTTTTTTGGAACAAATTCAACTCACTTTGTTTGAATATTTACTTTATAACTTTTTTATCAGTATAAGTATCACATCATTAACCATAATGATAATGTATCAATATCTTTAATTCAATGATTACCAAAAATTACTCCAGATAATGAGTTGGGTAATATTTCTCAGAAATTTTCAATTTTTTAATGTATAATCTATCACCATATCAATTTTCAAGAGAAAAAAATATCAACCCCTTCTTGGATACATCATAGTAGGTCACCTAACATTCATTATAACAAGGTAGTGTGAGCATAGGTGTAGTGACTAACCTTGTTTTTAGCTCATTTAATAATTCTTCATATTCCTCCATCTACATGAACTTAAATCCTTTTCGAGTAAACATATATAGTGGATTATATATTCATGAAAATTATTTATCAAAACATTGATAATATCAATCCAAACCAAGAAAAACATGAATCTTAATTTACATAGTTAGACATTGAAAAAAGTCAATAACTTCTAATTTTTTATCCACAAATATCAACTCTTTTGAGATTATGTGACCAAAAAATGAAACATTCAAAATAAAAAATTCACACTCTGTATTTTTTTCATAAATATTATCCTTTCATAGAGCCTTAAGTTCAATTATCATGTTATCCTCATGTTCTTCCTTTCTCATTACATATACAAGAATATTTTCTATAATGAATAACACAAACTGGTCAAGATAGGATCTAAAAAACTATTCATTAGATCCATGAAGATATATGGTGAATTAGTATGACCAAAAGGCATCACTATGCATCAACAGTGTTCATTCCTAATACAAAATGGTGCCTTTGGTATATCATCCTTCTGACACTTAATTGATGATATACTGAAAGAATATTAATCATTGAAAAGTATTGATCTCCTTGTTGTTGGTCGAATATATCATCAATGAGGGGAATGGGTATTTATTCTTGATTTTGATCTTCTTATGTTCCTGATAATCAATGAAGATTCACATTATCACATAATTCTTTTTAAAAAATAGAACAAAATCTCCCAACGGTTACCCACTAGGGAATTTGAATACCTTCCCATTATTCTCTAGGATTTTCTTCAACAATTACTTCAACTCAATTGCTGCCACACTATATGATGTCTTTGAAATAAGAATAACACCTGATATGAGTTCATTTAAAAACTCTACCACATTATTTGGAGGAAGACCAAAAAATTATTCATGAATGACATCATCAAACTCTTGTACATTGGGTGTATTCTAAATTTTGGGTTTTTCCCCATCCATATGAAATAAATAACCATAATTTGTTGGAATAATGATCCATAAGAAATAAAAAAACCCCATTGGATGTTCATATTCTTCCCTACATCAATATATGATCGTTGATTGATATGTAATATGAAATGTGACTTTACTTATTTGAAAACTGACATGAGCTCTATATAGAGACAAAAAATCCATGGATATAATAAAATAAAATTCCACTATTGGTAGGATCACAATATTTTTTGGAAGAACATTCCCACAATCATCGACTAAAGAAGAATTATAAACTTTTTATGTGATTGTTGTTTCATTAAGAGTTGTCACAGCTAACTCAACATATAATTGTTGAGGTAATATGGTGATACCCATTGGGAAATCTTAAGAAATAAAATATTTCGTTGATCCAGAATTAAATAAATCATTTTCTACTTTAGATTTGGTGTTATGTGAACCTTTTACATCTTCATTATCATAATCCTCATCACTGATAGTGATCGCATGTGACTTTACAATATATTTGGCCTTAATATTTTACTAACGTTGATAATCATCAATACCACTTTGATTAAGTCATTTACTAACATAAATCATTCTTTCCATCCACTTTTATCATTAAAATCTAGGATATTAATTAGGTGTAGCCTTTTCTCTATTCTCATCATTTGGCATGTTTTTTACCATCACTTCATCATTCAACTACCTAATGATCTTATCTCCCATAATATAAATATTCTTTTTTCCCTTTAATACAATTTTCTGCTATGTTTCCTTCCACTGTATTAAGAAAAAGGAAAAGATAATATTTTTTAGTGTGGTCTTTAAATTCACCCTTCAATTCCATTTTTTTTTCTTCTTATCAAACCCATATGATTGATGGTTTAATATAATCTACATCTCAACCATGATAGCACATCGATTGACTTAATCTTAGTTATTGAAGTCCCTTATATATAAATCCCTTTAAAGACTATAATTTAATCCATTAAATAATGGATCAATTTTAATCACTGGTTGGATAACAATTGAATAATCATACCTTGAATGTCTTGTAAAATTTTATTCATAGGTTCCAATGGTTTCACCATCCTTTTGATTAATCTCACGGAACTCCTTCTCCATAATTGTTATAAGAGTACGATAATATTACTTATGGAAAAATACTTTATTGAACTCATCCCATTTCATGGATTCCATTTCATCACATCTACTTGTATTCTTGATAAGGTTTCTGAATATATTAGCTTCACCTATAAAACTATAGACTTATAAGATGACTTTATCATGCTATAAACATTTGATAAATGAAAATATTATTTCAGTTGTACTGATCCATTTTTTAGACACTAATGGAAAAGAAGACACATTGGAATATGGTGGATGTTTCCTCACAAAGGACTCACCTGAATTTTGTTCCCTCTGTTTCTCATATGGAAGACTTGGATGATTCATATCTTGAAAATATAGAGTTATCATAGCTACATTATTTTTCATTCCATCTCCCATAACATTTTTTTTCTCTTGAGTACAATTATTTCATTTCTCGTCACAATCATCATTAATGCAGTTCCTCTTGTTTCCCACCATTTACTAGTCCAATAATCATAGTGTGACAAAAACTAAACATACTGAAATAATACATAATCAAGAATAATAGATAAATTTATGAAAAATTAGGTTTTATACTAGTTTATCTATTATAATTTCAAAAAAACTTGGATTATAACCTATACAATGACATATCATTATGGTTATTTTTATGGATTCCTCATCATAGATTTAGAAGGTTAATTAAGAATTTCCTCTGAAACCCCCTATAATACCCCATAAATTACATACATATATATTCCTTCAAAATTGATGTGTTTAAATTATAAAATATATCAAAAACCTGACAAGACTATATATGTATAGTGTCATTAGAAACTAGGAAACAAAAAAATTGTTTATAAGACATCTATATTATCTACAACTTATTATTTCATAACTAGACAAATTTGTGTCATATATTATTTAATAACCTTCTTCGTAACCTCAGGAAGTGAAAAATATGAAATTGTGAGCTCAGTTGCTATGTATGGGAAAACAAGATAGATATCAATTATATCATAATAATAAGACATAAGAATAAAACATTTTAAAATCTTATCCTGCATATGAAAGAACGTGAAATTGTGTCATGGGTTAAATCATGAGAGTTCATATGGATATATGAATGAAATCCAAAAATTCATAACATAAGATGTGAAATCTTTTTACATACACATAATAATAGGAAATTATTTCTTATTAGTCAAGGATCATTACCAAGACCATCATTGTGGATAAATTCAATTTCTGGACCGAGTTCACTCCTCATCCCAACCATGTCTTACTGATCCTCTTAAATTTTCCATTCTATCCATGTCTATCTCATGAGATATTAATATTTACCAAATATGTTAGAGGGAAAAATAGTTCCCACCCATCTGATAGTGAAATTATTCTTACGTGTTCTATAAAAACATAAATCATTCATCATAGTAAAAACCAAGGAATAAAATGGGTATATTAAAAATCATTCCATCATAATCCATAAAAAATAAATTGGGTTTAATAATTATAATTCCATCATAAACACAATAAAGTAATCATAATAATAATTATACGAACATAACCCTATTTATAAAAATTTATCTTTGATTTTATCTTTGATAGCCACTAATTTTGATAAAATATGTAAAATTAATTCCTGGAGAAACTATACATTCTTCATCAAAAACATTTTATTTTCTTAAAATGTCATGCAATTTTAAATTAATATAAAATATTTGAAAATAAAAATTAATTCTTGTAAAGTAATAATCATGAAAATAAGGAATTTTAAAATTTTCAAAATACATTAATTTTTTTAAGTTAAATTAAAACATTCTTCTCGTACTTTTTTCAGAATGTAAAAAGGTAAATCAAATAGAAAAAAAGACATCATTCATAATATTTTGAGAAAAATTACTAATGGGTAATATTTACATTAAATAAAATATAGAACAATATAAATAATATTTTCTAATACATAATTATGAAAAAAGGACATGTATGATAAATATATACTAGAACATACTTACATAAAGACAATATTGAATTAAATGAGATTGCAAAATTATCTCCTAAATTAGGTAAAATATCCTTCATAATTATATGAAATTTTATTTTAATGATTTGAAAAACGTCATTGATTTATTTTAGAGTCATACAAATTTTTATGATACAAAATATGATCATATTTTTATCTATTTTTAGTAACATTATTACTCATCCATCGGGTATTAACATCTTTATTTTCTAATACATGTTTTGTCATATAAGTTCATGTTCTTCTTCTTTTTTTATAGTTATATCTTTTATATTATTATATTAGTATAATATATATAATATTTATCAATTCATTTCATTTATATAATCATTCTTTAATTAATATCATGTAGAATAAATCACATCGTATCATGGAGATTGTTGGCCTAACCTACGCACGATCGATGATATAATTGCAATAATTGTTAAATGGTATTGAAGTGGATGGTGTATAATAATTATTAATCAATATAATGTTATAATAATAATATGTAGTTATTATTTCTATCATTATACCCTTACAAGTAAGGTGGTGATGAAATATAGATTACACAACGGTGTAGATACGGTAAGTGGTACGTATGCACGCGCGGGGATTTCATTTTTCATAGGAACGATAGAAGGTAGAATACCATTGTTTAATTATCATAATAAAATATATTTATATAAGTTATACTTAATTTATTAATTTATAATGAAACAAATAATGAATATGAGTTTTAAGAATAAATAATTTTTAATGGATCAGTAGAGTTGATTGCCACTACTTCGACATGCTCGATTTAAATCCCCTATTAAAGCACTAGGGTTTTTCATTATAGAAGACTATAATATATAGAATGAAAATAGGGAGGTTTAATAGGGATATGGTTAGGGGAGTTCTGAGTGTCATGGGTCAATTATAAGTTAAGAGGGGAGGGATGAGATTTCCTTTTATATTTGAGGCGAGAGGCAATTTTAAAAAATCGACTAAAAATAATTTATAAGAAAATCAAACAGTAACCAAAACAACCAAAATTTCACAATTTCAATGATTATATCATATAAATATTCAATATCATCATCTTATAAATTTTATACCTATATTTTTATCAATTTAAACATTATGATTTTAATTTATACATTGTTAATCATTTTACTTTTTTACCCGGGTAAACAATCATTCAATATTAAAAGGGTGAAATATTTATTTACTTGATTACAATTAGACCATAAATAAATAAATCAGAATATTTTTAAAACTATAATAATTTTTCTATTTATTTAAAAAGTTTTTTGCTGTTTAAATAATTTAATAAAACATTAATTTGATAAAAAATCTATATTGTCAATTATGATAGTATCCCATTAATTGATTTTTATATATATTATAATAACATGTTATATTCTAAAAAAAATATTTATTTTAATAATATTTAAAGGTAATATAGTAGATTCATTAGACATATTAATTATCAAAATTATTTTTTTTAATATTTTAATTTTAATTATTTTTTAGTATAATAAAATAACTACTGAATCGTTTTTTATTATTATTTAATTTTATTATTTGTTGAATGAAAAATAAAAATAAAATATTATGATGAATAAAAATAAACTATATTTTATAAGAATACTTGTTGTGGAATATATCTTCTAAAAATCCTTTATTAAAAATGTCATACGTTTTAAAATTTTAATGTGAAATTTTTTTTATCACATTAAATAAAATAATAAGTGTTTCATAATCTCTTATATAAGGATCAAAATGGTAAATAAATCATCCATTGGATGGTAACAATAGATATTTACACAACCAATAATATTTTTTCAAGTGTTTGGTTATTTTATTGTTTATTATCTTCTTTATAACATTATTTTATTAATTTTTCATCAATTAAATGTTTTCATCATCGTTATTTTATAGACTATTTAGGTAATTATTTATTTCTTAAAAATTAAAAGTTACATCGCATGACAATTAAGAAATATTATCTTTAAAAAAATGTATTTTTAATCAGAATTATCTTACAGATAACATTATAATAAAAATAATTTAGTTTTTAAAATTTGAGTGAGATATATGTAACTTTTTGATAAATAAAACAAATTTAATGTCTTAATCTCATCCAATTGGCATACAATGGACACCATTTAGACACAATGATGATTTATGTTGAAACACACTCATACAATGATACTATGACATTGTAAGGGTAATTATATAATATTATTATTACCATTAATTACTTGGTTTGTCCATTTTCCATATTAATAAAAATTAACTAAGTGACTATTCATAAGGATAAAACGAAGAAATCGAATTAAATAATTTTATACTTTTCATTTCAAATTGGGAATCCATTTTTAAAAATTCAAAACATATAATTTTTACTAATTAATTTAAAATTTATCTTTCTTTCAGAAAGAGAATGTATATTTTAAATGATAAAACTTTGAAAATGATTGATGTGTTTTTACATCTCAATTTAATGTAAAATTAATTCTAAAGAAATAAATTATATTTTATGATGAAAATATTTTATATTTATACTTTAAAAAAATAAAATATTATAATTTAACCACATAAATTATTTCAATTAAAAAAGATGTTTTCAATTAAAATTGATTTTTTTATTACTGTTCCTTGATATTTGTAAGTTATCAGAAACATATTAAAAATTCCTTCAATGTAAATTTTTGTATCCATTTTCCCTAAAAAAGTTATTTGTAATATATAAATTATTAATGTATAAAAGTTTTATTTTAATAATTGATCTTTATTAAATGGAGGTAAAATTACACTTTTTAAAGTATAGTTTTTTATACATCAAATATTTTTTTTCATAACCTATAAAAAAAATATATTTGATGAACATAAAAAAATTATTAATTATATAACTCAAATATTTCATTAATTTCACTAATTTCATTTACTTATAGTAATTAAAAAAAATTGTTAATACAAAAAATAAAAATATTTAATTTATTTATAATTTTCATAAATAATAGGTATCCAATGGATTCACTATACATTTTCAAAATTTAGAAATATTTATTCATGAAAACCTAACAATTTTGTTATAATGGTAATTTTATACTAAGTTTGTCTCATGGTTGTTTTAGACTCACAATTGATTGTAATGCTTGCTATTGATGAATTGAAATTATCTAAATAAAATATTTCTTAAAAACATCAAGGTGTTATATTCTATCTTCGAAAGGGCGTATTTTTTTTAGAATTAAAATGATGTCCATGGTTGGTTCATGGTTAGTTTAATAGTGTGGAAGAATAGGGCCACCCATTTTCATAAAGGAAATAGTTTTCATCCACCATAAAACAACCTTGGATTAATTGTGTGACTTTGTTTGGGTCTTAATGGGGTTTGTAACATGGGCTACACATGGTTTTCCAAATCAATGCACAAATCCCACATAGTTAGTGCCACTAAACTAGTAGTTATGCATGGTAATCGACATGATCTTCCAAATATTATGGATTGAATAGGTGAGGTGCATGTACCAAATGTGGTAGCTCCACGTGATTGGTGATTAATTTTTAAAACCATGAATCCAAAATATGTGGCTTTTAGAATGGATAAAAATATTGATATTTCCACTATAAATTTAATAGGGATTCCGAAACACTTTCCTTCCAAGAACTACAAAACACCTCCCCCATTCATGTGATCTCTCCTTCCTCCTATCCTTTGGGAGTAGAGGTAACTACTCTATCCAAACATAGAATTATCCATTGTTAGTTGTTTTGAATATACCATGGTAATGTATCGACTGCTCTTTATTATCAACTTATTTTTCCTTTCCACATGTAATGGTAAATATTTTCAAGATACTTCCACATATTTTTAGTGTATTTTTAAAATATTATTTTTCTTACTCTCTATAATGAATTAAATTATGATATTGGATAAGTGGATCATCCTATGTATGAGTTTAGTCGTCCAATTTTGTTTCTAAATGTCTTAATGCTTTATATTTTATGGCATTGTCCTATGTACTGGAATAACCTGCACATTGACCCTAAATTTATTTTACAATGAATAAGATGTTTAAATTGGAATACTAATTCCTTATTAGACACTCTTATTACAAATTATATTCAATGACCTCTACGTGATCCACCGAATGTGGATTTTAATCTTATACATGTTCCCAATTACTCTTTTGTAACCAAAATACTTGTTGGTCTTCTTGGTTAAACCTTCTAAAAACATTTAACTAATTTAAATAATTTAATTGAATGTTTATATTTATAAAATCATGATTCTCGTGGATATCATTACTTGAAAATGAATAATAACAGGTCTGAAACCTCCCTTTAATATTTTCATATATAAATGGAGTATAAAGGATTAATTTATTTTAAATGACATGTTAAATTGAATGAAACCTTTAATATATCTTTGGCATTATGACATGAAAATTTAGATAGTTGAATTTTATAATTTAAGTCAATTGAAATGATTTATTTTCCTAACATCTCATTTTGACCCTTGACTCTTTTTAATCAAATACTAATAGATTAAATAATTTTATTTGACACAATGGCCTGATTATTGAATGGGAAATAATATTTATTAAACATAGCATTCCTAATGGTTCCTTGTACATTTTTTTGTTATAGGTGAGGGCTGACATGATCTAACATTGGATTTTAATGGGGAAGCCTTCATCACTAAGAAGGAATCCCCCAAATCAATTGGGATGGTTTCTACGAGAGAAACACACCATCAAAATTTTCAATTTATTATTATACATGAATACCATGTAGAGTATGAACAATTCACTTGACTCTTCATCAGATATTAGGATTCATTAGATACACTACTTGGATCTAACATGATTTCCATAGACTTGTGATTCCAAGAGATATTTCCATGTTCTCTAGATCATGCTTAGCCAGATATTATGTGTGATGTGACTCCACAGACATTGTTAAAACATTTTATTATGGAATTCCATGGATTTATCTTTTGGATTATACTTAGAACCCTATGTCCAGACGACCCAATTTGTTACTATGAGTTGGATCAACCATTTTTGGTCAAGGATTCCTCATTTAAATTATATATCTCTCCTTATCATTATATTTACATTTCATATGGTCCCATGTTATATATTTTTTTATATGCCTGCCTCTTCCTAATGTAAAATTTAAAACTCATTATAGTTCCCTTTGTGGATGCCCAAGGTACTAAACCATATTTCCACACCGATACATGCATAAAAATGAAAATAATTATGTAAAGTATGAATATATAAAAAAGGTGTAAGAACTGTATGGATATTATGTCTTGGGATAATGAATATATGGTTGGTCAGGTGTCATCAATGAATATTTGGATAACATGTTATTACATATCATTTAACGATTAATTTTGATATATGTATATGCTGACCATTTTATATTAATTTATTGTATATCTTTAGACACCATTGGTGGTTAACTACTTAGTATATCACACATCCTTATTAGGCATCCATTATTTTGATGTATCTGAATAAAAGGAAATTTGTAATACATGGTTCTTGGATCATACTTGCTTCCTAGATTCCTTTTAGAACAAGATGGTGTGTGCGATTTAATGACCAATTATAATCCCTTGATGCTATTTAATATTTCTATTTAGTCATATATTAATTTAAATCATTTTTATCCTCTATATTTACTATTTGTACCTTCTTATTTTTATTTCATATCATGTTCATGCATGATTATTAAATCATTTTTTATTATCTATTAGTTGAATATTTTTTTCTAAAGCATATTAATTACTATATTACATTTAATTTAATACTAATCTTGATGATATATTCTCCCCATTGTACATATATTTGACCCTCACATCTTGTTAGTATCCTCTAGTGTACTAGGAATAATAGTTTAGACCTAGTGGTCAATTGGCTTAGGGAACCATTTTAGTGGATCCTAGGATAGAATGATACTTGTTGTATTAGAGAAATTTTTCAACTTACCTTACTATTTGGGATTCTAGATTGGAGAATAAAAATATTTTTACATGTGGTGAATAACTTTTTTATGGGTCTGACCCACCCATAAAAGAGGGAATGATCATGCTTCATGATTGGAATGTGGTTTTCTGTTAATATTGATGATTATTTAACAATGAGTTATTGTTATACATCCTTTGGTTATTGATTAATAATTTAAGAAATATTCCAATGTACTAATATGGAAATCATGTGTCACTACAAAAATCATGGTAGGATAATAGAATTCATAAGACATGAATGTGTCAAGCCATGTAGGATGAATCATAGTCTTTCTGGTTCGGGATTATTTGTATACTTAATGTATGTAATTATTTAATATGCTTAGATATATTCATGAATCTTCGATTATATACATATATTTTCATATTTAATTCTCAATGACTTATTTTCTTGATATAATTCTGAAATATGTAGTTGATCATTAATTTTTTTTCATAATCCATAATAGTTTTTCTCTATATTGTTTGATTTTGGAACTTTATTTATCTAGTTACAACATGTTTGATACATGGTCCATTGGTTTAATGGGATAAAACATTTATGGTTTTGATTAAATGGTTTCCCCTAAAAAAATTTGATTGTATTATCCTTTATGAATTTATTTGGGTAACCCATTTATTAAAAACAACATACATACATTTGAAATATTTGAGACTCGATATAAAAACAGGGTTGCAATAACATGAATTTATAATGTAATATATAGAGTGAAGAACCATTTTAAATGTGTAATGGTAATTCATATAACTGATCCTAGATTCATACATGTGTATTATAAATTTAAATTCCTATATAAAATTGATTCCTTTATGATGTCTAATACCTATTATTTTGGTATGATGATTAACCCGACTAAAACAAAATATGATCAATTATCCCAAGTAGGTCCTTTGAGGCATGATAATTATGAGATTAAAGATTTAATGATTTCATTAGCTTTCAATAATATAAATTTTTAATGGTTCACTTATATGGGATTCCAAAATATATATATATATATAGTGTGTTGAATCCATAAATTGGGAATGATTACACATATATAATTGAACCCAAATTGAGATGATAGGACCCTTATAGGCATCCATTACATTCTTATTTAAAGGGTACATAAAACCTTGGGGGTATGCTTGTTCTAATGGAATGGTCATTTATAGTGTTACAAGTTTCTTATTAGGTGTTACATATAAAAGTATAGTGGTATATTACTTTACCAGTACCCATAATTAATAAATTCCTTGTTACCTACAATTCAGCATTAATATTATGATCATTCAGTATATTATATATGAAATTACAAACCAAAGAATTTTTTCATCTATCTATTTGTAATTTACATTCTATTTGACTGAGTGTGTTATGAAGACACTTGAATTGGATAAATTGTAAATAGGAAATTAAATGATATTTTTCAAAAAGTAATAAGATGTCAGATAAAAAAATGAATTGTACAATTTCCCTAATAACTATTACATGATGTCTTCCATAGATGAAATATTTTAAATGTTTAAATATATTATAATATATTTGGTTTCAAAAATTAAAACCTTTTATATGTCCTTTTTGTATGATCCTTTATATATAGGATCAGATTTAGATTTTTCATAGGGATGGGAATGTGGATGCTTCCCACAGATCCCTGTTGTCTTCTTCTTATGCTGTGTTGTTTGAAGATGTGAGATGGTCAGCCCTAGTAATACATTTGGGTATGAACAAGTATTAGGGTTTGGGCCTTCTATATGCATGGATATATAATGGTTTTGGTACTACCTTCCAACATTCAACCCCTGTTAATTTTTCCATTCACTTTTCAATGAAGAGGTTCTATTTGGGTTCTCATTGTCCCCTGTAGGACTGTTAGATATAAAAAATTGAAACTACATGTAAATGATTTTTTTCTTGGAAGGATGAGATTCAAGGGGTTATTCCAATAATTGAATACCTTGTTAGTTCTAGTTACGTTCCTCTAATGTGATTTTGAGACCCATGTAGTTCAATTTTGTCCCTTCCTATTTCGGTTTAACCACTTCTAAAAGTGGTGTTTTAATTATGATAGACAATGTGTAATAAATTACATTGAATCAGATTTGGAAATCATGTCAAATATTAGAGGGATTATTGGGATGCCTATATACAATAACATTATAATTATACCTAACTATGTCAATGTTGTGGTTCTGTTAAGGAAAACCTATATTAGAGATTATTCAAAGACTATGTCATCCTTTTTTGTGAGAAAAGTTATATGAATTTTTTTTGACCAAATCACCATAGGTAATAAATTTGTTTGATTCAGGAAATATTATTTCCCTAATTTTGAAAAGAACCTGGATTGCTTGTTTATCAAAACTAACATCCTTTGGTGGAAATATTTTGGAACCAAAACCGGTTGAGCATTGCATGCATTGTGACACTTCATTTTTTAAAATAATTTCATGAGGAGAGAATTCATTTTATAAATCATGACACATAAGATATTATCAATTTTTAATTGGTGTTTAAAGGGTAATCCTGGATTATTCAAATAAAAAATAGTTATGTAGTATCATAAAATTAACCTTGTAAATAAAAAACTCTAAAATACATGATTAAGGTATATGAATTATGGGGTGTGGGTTGTATTCCTACTGTTTATGGTATTCTTATCTTGTAAATGATGTGTGAGGATGATCTTAAAATTGAATTTCAATGAGCAGCTGAGTAGGGTTTGATAATCAATTTTTTTAAATGTGAAACTTTCCAATAGTGTGAGCTTGAGTGTTGTGTATTATAACGGATGTTCCCAGGATGAGGGATAAGATAAAATGGGCTTGGACACCCATAGTCAGGATACAAAGTGAAAGGTGATGAAAAAATAGGTTTCAATAAGTTGATGTGATTGTTTATCAATGGAATATATAAATTTATATCAATGAAAACTAAGTGTAGATCTAGTTAATAGGTGATTATACTCCTTTATGACATCCCGCTTGATTATTGTAAGTGAGAATCAAGAATATTCCATGATACCTCAAAAAATATATTTTCTCCTTTGATGAAATATATATACAAGTGTTCATGTTAAGGATCAATTTAATGTTTGACATATAGTATATCACACATCATTGGAATATGAAACAAGAACACACATTTATAATTATTGTTAATATTTCCACATGATAAACATTCATCTTATGTAGTAACAGGTGACAATTTTTCTTTATGTAAACACACGGTATGGGTGGGATCTTATCCTCGCATGTTATTAAATAAACTATGGGTAAGGTATGGGTTGGGGTGAGATGATTTATACTATTTTGAAGTGACTCTATTTATTCTTCTATGGTGGGGGTGGGGCCTAAGTAACATGGGATATACCCCATGATAGAATGTTTGTGAAACCATGATACCAGTCGTGTGATGACAGTTTTTTAAATAATATTCCATTTAATAGATGAAACAAGGTAAAACTAGAATTTTTAGTACATTTCATGTATGAATCGATGATGGTTTATTAAAAATTCTTGAGGTGGGAGTTTTTCCAAGAGTAACTCATGAATATACCTGCATATTACATACGAAAAAAATTGTGGTTGGTGTTATAGAATAATAAGTTTTGGGATTAATATATTGTTATATTATGAGATGTAACTAGAAGTAAAGTATAGATATCAGTATGATTTCATGTAATTATCTAGGAATAATTTATTTTAATTCTTGAAATTATATTCTCGGTAATTCATCATTGTTTGGAGCCATGAATTTTTAAGAAATAGTTTACACGATAAAGTTCAGTTTTCCCTATTTTTTAGATAGATTTCGTTGCAGATGAAATTTCATCAGTTGTGCCTTCATGATGAAGAGGTGGAAATAGAATGTGTCAGTTGTGGTTATCATGGAAAAGTCACTATGACCAATTTGGGAATATTTAATTTTAGTTTTACCATTTTGAATACATCGAGAACCTGGTCTCGACTCCATATATTTTTTAGGATTAATATGTTATGATTTTCATATGAAATCTAGGAATTATTTCAATATGATATTTTTACTGTGGGAGTACAGTGACTCAATTTGTCCATTTAAATCTATAATATATGGTGGTTAATTCCATTGGATAGATAATAAGGTGATGAATATGTGATTTTAAATATGGAATGATGGTCTCGCATAACTGTCATCTAGATATTTCAATGTTAGTGGTGAAAATTGGATCGAGTTTTAGAGAAATGTATAAGGTGTTCTATATGTGATGTTCGAAGGGTTTTTGGGAATTTAGAAAAACAATTCAACCAAATTAGATTTTTTTTTGTTTTTTTTCCAATTCTTATTAGGTAAAAAAATATTTAAGTTGGGATATTGTATGTTCCCATGATTTGGACCATGTTATAAATTATAATTGAACGTGAAAATTTATTATTTATTGGATGATCTGGTTTATAATCTGAGATATAGATCATGAGTATGAGTTTTAGAAACCGTAAATGTATTTTTTTTAATGACATTTAAGCCTCAGGTTGTTTCTCAGGAATTTCAGTTGATCGTGAAAGCATCAGGCTCTGTAAAACTATGTTTTTTAGAAGAAAAACAAGGAGTGTGATTTTCATACTATTGTTTTAACTATAAAGATGAAATAAGAATCCCCTATTCTTATGTATAAATTTTTTAAAACATTCCAACCACATAATATTAATTTTGTGTCTTAGAGTAGTTTTTCATGTGTTAACCCACACATGATGTAATTGTTTCCTAAACTATATACCTAGAATGAACCAACAATTCCACATAACTAGTATGTAAAAATTCTTAGGAATGCACTATATCAATATATATATCCAAACAATGTGGGGTGAATGTATATTGGATAGTATCACATCATGGTTGTCCCATGGTTTTAAAATTACTGCATCCAATCCATACTAATTTCAAAAAGTGTAAAAATGATAAAAATTTACTTTCCTTCATTAAATGGACATCCTCTCATTTTCCCTCAATGTTGTGGGAAACACCTCCCCCACACGGGATATCTCCCCCATACGCTCTTATATAAATGGAGTGATATTTTAATTATAAACATTGAATCAACTACATTTTTCAACATTTGATATCCCTCAGTATCTTCTTAACACTTATTTCTTCTCATTAGATATTATCTTATAACATGGATATCTAAATTTTGGTAAGATAAATCACCCTCTTCCCTGAGAATTTGAGAAATCTTAAGTTTTCATCGATTTCATCTAAAATAAATTCTCAACACTGAATGAGTGGACCATCCTTTGTATAAGGTATGTGGTATAGTTACATTTCCCTAAATTCATTTTCCTTTATCATTGATGTTGTTTTGTTGTGTTCTACTGTCACCACCACATTGACCCTAAAAACATTTTACCTTGAAATAGATTTTTAAATTGTGATATTAATGAACTATTAGACATTCATATTATAGTTAGAAGTCCATGACCTAAATTTGAGCTTCGCCTTGGGTGTTACATCATTATTTCATGGTTTCGCCTTACCCATTGATAACTGAAACACATATTTATTTTTTTGACATCCCCAAATATTTTAATTAATTCAAATGTTTGGTTACAAATTTTTTTTTTCAAATAATGTTTATCCTACTTCCCATAAGTTGAAATTTAATGTTAATACCTTTGAATAATCCCATGAACCATTCCATGTATAATTGAAAGGTCACCGAGTAATTTATTCAAATTGAAACCAATACCCATCATACAAAATTTATATTACTTTTAAATAATGTTTATCCTACTTCCCATAAGCTGAAATTTATATTACTTTTATCACTTGTTCATGGTAATTATCTACCAATTTTATAGATTATTTCATCAACACTAGTCGGTAGCCTATGGTTTATATAGACTTGTTCCTCTGTTCACATAACTCCATGGCCTAGGGCACTATCAGGTGTCCACCAGACACGGGCATTTATTATCTTATTAAAACATTTTAATCTTTTTACTATTTTGGGAGATGGTACATAAGTGGTCTAGGAATGACTTTGGGCTTTTGATTCACCTCATACTCTTGATTAATGAACAATACACTTGTGTAAATTAAATTTTACCTTGGTTATGAACAAAATTTTATTGGTTTTCACAAATATGATTAATATTCTTATTCGATATTATTTGTTTACTGAAGATTATATTTTATGGTTTTTTATATTGAACCATTGGAAATAGACCAATATACATTCATCATACATTCAATTTGTGTTTGAAATGACTTATTTGTTCTTGTGTTTGATTTATCAATAATTATAGGGGTTAATTAGTTTTATGTGTCAATATTAAATTATATGGTGTTTCCCCATAAAACTTGTTGGTGGAATTTCAATTAGTTAAAATAAGAAAGTTTTATTATGATAAATGGCCATTGTAATATTATCATGATTCTTTATTTACTAATATCTATTCAAAAAATTCATATAAGGGATGTATAAAGACCCTCTAATGAGTGATTAATAGGATTTAATTCCCTAATAAAGGATATCTTAATAGTACTTTTGATGATGTTTGGTTACTTAATGTGTCCACAACAACCTATATTGTTTTTTATGATACATATTCTTGATCTAAATCTATGTAAACAACTTGGGAAGTAGATAGAAGTAATTTGGAATTCATTTTACGTGGTATTGAGTTCAGGTGAGTGTGTTATATTGGTCAGATTCATTTCCACATTTGTTGTAGATGTTCATTACTAGCGATTTGGGAGAGTGGGTAGAAACTCATGATTTGGAATTAAAATCAATTGGTAGGTGATCATGTTTGAGAATTCTTAAGAGGGATATTATATGAGTTATATTATAGAGATTGAACAGTAATAGTATTTTGGTTCGTTGGATGGGCATGTGGTCCTAAGTTCAGTGGGACATGAACTATGGGTGCATGAGTAAGGTTGTTTGGTTGGGTTCTACTAGATTATACACCTATTGTGTTTGGATGAGTTTGAGTAAGTTAGTGCTTGAGAAACAATGATAGTGTTATCAAAGAATCAGTCTAACAGAGGATATTGATCATTTCCGTTATTTTTTTTGGAAAAACCTCGATGATTGAGGGATAGTTCTCATGGTAATATGAGGTACCATTATTTATTTGGAATAATAATAATACATGTATAGGCTGATAACAAATGTAATCAGTTCGATATATATGATCATTGTACGTATGCGTTTCATTAGAATAGAGGGATTCCAATTATGTTAAAATGAGGAATTTATAATGGATCATGGTACTATGTTATGGTTTTTCAATGTGGTCTTCAAATATTGTGGAAAGTGGTAATATAAGACATAAGCCTAGGTCAAGGGGGATATATTCTTGTGTCCACAAGACATGTTTTGTTAGGTAATTAAATAATGGTGTAACATAATCAATATTTTGGGTAAAGAACTTTTGTTTGTTGGTGGGTGTTATCCTCAATATGGGTGGTTTTTTGTAGATATTTTGGGTTTTATTTCTTATTATCTTGGAACAGTTGATTGTTGGTGGTTTTCATTAGCACTCATGTATGAATAGGATGATGATGTATAAAAATAGTTTTCAATAATACATATTTAATATGGTGTGAGGATCGGGTATGGGTTTCAATGGTAATGGAAATAACACATCTAAATCTCGGATAATAGTATCAATCACATGGTTATTATTGTTTTGTTAGATGGGTTGTTTTTTTAGTGAGAATTTTCTAAAAATAATCATTGTGAAACTAGAATAGAAATATTTGATAGGATCAAATTATATATATTTCCTTGGTGAACTACCATATTGGAGAATCAAATGTTGTGTTTTGTATAGTTAGTTCATTGACATTGATCATGGAATTAGTTGAGGTGACCTGGTGTAGTATGATCGATGGTGTGTTGGTGCATGAGGTGGGGGAATAATTTTTGATGAGCTATGTAATGATCTAATCATGATTTTTGATGATGTATGATCTTGTAATTCCTCTATGAAAGAAATCATCGTTGTTATGTGATGTCATGTGGTGATGCATCATTGGGTGAATCCATGTATTTTTGGATAATCTACCATTTGAGGTCAAAATAGTATTTTCTGTGTATAATTGGAAAAGGTGAAGTCAGGCTGACATCAAATATGTTAATGGACCAATATAATGTTTATTTTAATAGTATATTAACCTCGAGGGGATAATCATGACTAATAATCTTTATTTGTGAGTAGTGTCTTGTTGTAGGGGGAACCAAAATCATGGGGAAAATTGATTGATGATATTGTGGTATCTAGCAATGGATGTGGGGGCCGAGATCCATTTTGTTATTGGAACCAGTGGTGAGTGGTGGCATAGATTTTGAATTTATTGTAAACATTAGAGTTTCAATTTAGGTAGTATAGTCATGCTTATCATTTGGATACAAACACAGTGATAAAGAAATAATTTAGCAATCGTGGTAAGTGGGATTGTTAGCTAGATCATTCCTGATGATTTTCGAGGATTCCAGTCCCTATTGTGGGAAATGTTTAATGTCTTGAAAATATTATTGGATATCAGGTTGAGAATGAATTTTAATTCTAATTCCAATAATGTGTTAATTAAATGAATTTTATTCAGTTTATGATTCTAAGTATTTTAATATCTCAAAAATATTTTTATTAACATGGAATGAGGCTAAGTTGGTGGATTGTGTTCTCAGGTGATTTTCGAAGCAAGGCCCAAAGTCATTGCTAAAATATTTTTTCATCAAAAGGTCAGTTCATAAAATTATGTTCATGTCACTAAACACTAAAACAAAGAGAAATGATGCTATGGTCAATGTATTTTTGGTGTGTTCTGTACATTTTAATATAGATAATTGATATAACCTTACATATAAGATCAATCCATGAAGATTCTTCACTAAAGGTGAAGATATTTTCATAGCCTACAAAAACCATGTCCTCCAAGTACTGCATGAAATTTTTTATCCAAAAGAGTGCATCATGTCTATACCCTCTCTATAACACTATGATAGGTGCATGACATTTTCTTAATAGATGGTTGTATTATCTATTCATCATCGAGTAAATAATTTTTTATGGTCTAAGGGTGATGAGTGGAATATATTACGGACAACCTCTCCTCACCCCCCACATCTATCATTTCCCATGGTGTTGTGTATTTCTTAGTGAGTTTATATAGAAATTAAACATATGATCTTTTGGGTTCAATCTTTTTATTTGCATCCCTTAAATAATTCATAGTTTTTGGAAATATTAGCATGTATTTATTGTTTATTCCACTAAATACTACTGCAATCATGTGAGTAAATTGGTATTTTCATTTAAGGTGGTGAGAGGAGATTAATAAAGGTTGACCACATGTCATTTGCTGTGTCTTGAGTGTGATAGTGATTCCCAGTGAGTTTTTAATGACTATGCAACTTTGGCTGAATTTAATTAATTAATTATATTTTATTATAAATAATTATTTATGTTTTATAATTTGATCTTGAATATTTCCTACTATTATAGGGATGGAAAAGTGATGGACATGATTATTTAAGGGAATATAAAGCTTGGACTAGATGGTTTGAGGAAGGTGGTTCCCATAATATAATGTCATGATAATGTTTACTGTTGAATACATCCCCTCATGCATGTTTCATTATACAATGTAGAAATATATAGACTGAGTAAGCCTTAATAATGAAATAGTAGGTTCATGATCCTCTTAGAGGTGGAATAAGTTCTCAAATGAACATTTAGTGTTCTTAGATTTCTTAATAACATTTTCACTCATGGTAGACAGTGTCATGTGAGTGGATTTGAGTCCTTGTATAGTGTAATGATTTCTACTGTGATGCAAGTATCATGGGTATCATCGTGAAAGATTGTTGGTAATTCAATAGAAGGATTAGACCTTTTACTGATGGTTTAGAATTTTATACCTCCCAAACATAGTGAGTGACACCCTCATAATGAAGGATTTATAAATGGTGATCACTATGAGTGGGGAGAGTTTTATAAGACTTCATGTGGTGTGAATGTGGGGGGGTTTTCTCAATAATGGATAGAGAAATATTTTGATTTAAATATGGAATTGAACCCAAGTGAGGGTTATAATGAGATCTCATCTTAACTTTTGAATCCCTAGTTGGATAAATCATATATGTTATGAGGTAACCATGGGGTAAAAATTGTGTGTGGATATTGATGAGATGGTATGGGTATGAAGGAAATAGGTTGATTCCCTAGAAAGATAGATTGTAATTGTGAGAGGACTGTTGTGTTCAACAATTTTAATGAGAGGTGTTCTAGGTGAGGGGAAGGATCCTATTTTAGTAGTTATGATTGATGAGATTGTGGGAAATTTGATGAGCAACATGATCTATGTTTTATGCATGTGATCAAAAATTGGGTTAAATTTTTCAATTACTTCCTCAACCATGTGTAATACGACACTGGATGTAATTACATTAGTTATAAAGGATTATACAAGTATATGATTTGAAACCAACCATGGTAGTTGTTAGTGTTCTTGGTAAATGTCTTTACTTTGAGTAAGAGTGTACTGGAAGGCATCTCCCAATATAGAGGGGTATAGTCCACTAGTGCATGTAAGTCACACCATGGTAAAGGGTAGTGGTATGTTTCAGAACCTATACATAATAAGAGGGTGGTGGATTTGCATTATGACTACCCTATAGTGGGAGATAAAAGTTAAGAAGGGATTTGATGTGAGAGTATGATGATAGACCCTAAAATGCGAGATAAGTTAGTGGTTTTTATATATATAGACTCTCATTGAGTGAGAAATCTTAGAAGGACCTCCTTTGATGAGAAAGAGTTTCCCAATCATTTTCATTTGACTTTACCAGAAACCAATTATTAGTTGTTTGGATTTGGTTCAGTACCTACCCAGAGTCATTGTGTATGGGATGGGATGGGATGTGGGTTATTAAGAACAAGGTGATGGTAGGATTCTATTAATGCACCAAACTATGTATCTTCAGGTGTCATAGTGTACGAGTTAGAAACAAATGTTGTAATGTACATGGAGTCTTGGTCTCCTAGTTAGAACATGATATTCAAAGCCTTTGTGACATGTGATGTATTTCAACTTGTATTCAGATTTTTTTTCTTGTAGAACGTTTTGAGACATAATTGATAAATCTCTTTTCACCAATCATTATAACCATAATGCTTGTGGAGACCGTGAAAATCAATAATGGAACATGGAAACAGTCATTAACAACATGAAAATTCATTGTGACCAAAAATCGTAAGAAATTTGATTTAATTTTTTATCATGCAAGTCATTAAAAACAAAAATCTATACTCACTTGAGAATTGTATATTACTTTTCATTAAAAATTAATTTAATATGTTAACTTGAAAATTCATAATATTTATATAAGAAACAATAGAAATCATAAATTAATCATGTTGGTAACATATGATATAATTTTTAAATAAATCATAAATTACTACAAAAAGTGGAATAACAATATGGTTTACATGTATAAAAAATGAATTTGAGTTCTATCATAGAACATCCCATTTTTTTATATAATTTAACCACCATTCCTTTATTAATAATGGAACTACCAATCCATTATTTACAGTTAAATCACAATTAATTTTTCTATAATAGAACAAATCTTCATCAGAATAAATTACCATTAACATTAAAAAATCAACTATATATATCATTAATTTATTTATAAAACTCATTAAAACGTCCAATATTCCTTTCATTACACAATTAACCCATGGAAAAGAAATATGTTCCATTATAATCACCTTGAAACAGTCATAATCCATTGAAATAAATAATTATAATTGCATTAAATCAAAATTACCCCTTTGGAGAATAAGTGATACCACTTCATTTTGGAAATGATGAATTAAATACCCATTAAAACATGATGAAATTAATTCTAGAGTGAAATAAAAAATTTATTTTGAGAATAAATTTTTAAAAATAATAATTTACAAATTTTTATGAACATAATTTTATTTAAAAATTTCATTGGAATTATATAATGGGGGATTCAAAGAGTATAATATTCATAATGGTAGAAAATCATTTAATGTTTCCATAAGATAAATAAACATTATTTAAATCATTTTGTAAAGGGTGTTAAAATAGAAGAAGTTAGAAAAAGAAAAGAAATTTTATTTTCAATATATTCTAAAACAATGAAAAATATCATAAAAATACATTTGTTAAAGAATTTATATTTATAAAAGAACATTTTTGGGAAAAAAGTGAAAACATTTTTGAAAACATTGATATTGACGAAAAGATTCATGATGAAAATGAAGATATTGTATTAGCAACCCTTACAAATGACTTTCTCGATGTTTATTAATATTTAAGTGAGTTAGATGAAATTAAAAATTTAAACCACGTTCAAAACCATTGGATAATAAAATAAATATGAATTAATAAATTAATGAAAGTGATTTCCCTTAAGTAACATTTATTATAAACAATCTATAAAACAATGGAGACTGTAACATAAATCCTTTCCATGTTTGGAAACTATTCATTTATAAGACCCATATAAGAATAACATCAAATAAAGCTTTAAATATTTAAAAATATGGATACTAATGGAATAAAATGATGAAACAATAAACATATATTCCACATAAAGTAATACTTGTGCATATCATAAATGTATATCCCCAGGAATCATAATTTCAAACTAATAACACGTTCAACGATCGTATCATAAAATTGAGATTTAATCAATTAAGAAATATTGTCAAAAAATTTATATATGAAAAACCTTTGAGAATATATAATAAATAAACTGAGGTATTTATTCAAATATAACAATGAATAATAATTTCAATGAGGAATATTGATACCCTAAGAAAAAAATAGTTAGGAAACATGTTACAAATTGGTTACATTTATGTGAAATTCAAATAGATAAAACAATTCCAATGCCACCATAAAAAATAATTATTTATTATTTATTCATTATATAAAATTCCAAAGGGGATGTATATATTCTATGGTTACAATATTAGGTGCATATAAGTAAAATATTCTTTGATGAATGATCTTTGAGATGAAATCACGTACATTGAGTCCAGAAATTCCATGACTATCATTTTACTATGGTATAATAAACATACATAAATTATTTCCTTGTTTAATTATAGTTTTATTGGTTTATTAAATTATCATTGAAACATTTATTTCATTTATTATGATGTACAATTTAATTATTTAATTAGTTAATTCCATGTTGTTTATTTTGAGAATGTTCTGTCCATAATTTCAAAACAACTTTGATGTATTAAAAATAGTAAAATATTTAATTACCGCATTATATTAACTATAATAACAATGATATAATTATTTTAAATTTATAAATTTGGTTCAATTATTTTAAATGTTCACTCAACTCATGTTCATCATTTTTTACATGGGTTTAGTATTTTCATCTATTTCACTCCTTCCTATGTCAAAAAATTACTATTCATAAGGGATAATATAATTTTCCCTATATCACTAGGTTAAAGCACTTTACAAAACATACATCACATTTACCTTGGATTGTAAACAGGTTGTTTCATTAAATTCATCAGTCGGTGACCTGGATCCTCGTTCGGAATCTCTTAACCATGAATTATAGGTGTAAGAATTAGAGCCTTTATCCAACTCAACTCATGGAAGGAGCCTTGTTATATTATCATGCACACCACCATGCCACGTGAACATGCTTTAATAACTACTCACCACATAAAGCATTTCAATAAATGATAATCATGAAAGACCCGCATTATTTACAAATCAAAGATCATTAAATACATAAACCATCATTTATACTTATCCCATGTATAAATTCATATTTTCTTGCCTTAAATAATTTGAATGTTTCCAATACAACCTATAAGTAAATTAACATAATAACATTATTTAATTTATTCCATTCGCTTTATTCCAAGTAATCCTCCATATTCGAAGATAACTACCCAACATAAATACCATTATTGTAATTTTATAATCCATGATATCATGTAAATATGTTTATAATGGGATCTATCTCATCTCAAAAAAATCCTATCATAAAAAAATTTCATATTTAGGTTGAGGTCACATTCCATGGGTGGTTATATAACTGATCTAATCAACCTAAATGTATCCCATAGGAATTATGGAGGTTTTAATTCATAATTTAACAATCCAATATACTAAATCCCACTAATGGAACCGAAATCACATGAATGAAAACCCATATAAAATCCAATATGATCATTAACCAACATCCACACTATGGGATATAACATATATTCCACCTACCTTGATTCTAATGACAAATATCACATACCCTTTCCATGTGACTCATATTTGAATACCCTTCGAAGCCCCAACCAATGATCCATTGGAAAAAAGAGCGTTTTGATGATTCCAAAAATGAATAACAACCAAAAATACCTAATCTGGAAAAAGGGAAGATAGGGAGTACTATTCATACTCGGAGTTTCTGTTTTCACCCAATGATGCTTCAAATTGATTAAAAATGAAGGGGAGTAACCATTTAGAAGTCATGAAATTTTGGGTTCTTAACGAGGGTTGCTGGATAAAAAATGAGGAGAAAAATTAGGAATAACACAAAAATACCGAATGGGGAAAAGGATAAAATCACAATTTTATTGAAACGCATATTTTGGACATATAGATTTACAAAATTTTCACAAACCATTCACCACCATCATTCCAAGTGGGTAATGGTTTCAAAGTAACCTAGGGATCCCACACAGTTTAGCAAAATATGTGAAAACCTTGTCATGTGGCTCTATCTAAACCCATATAGTTTGTTCTTCCCCCTTACATAGGTTACCAAACTATGTTCCCTTTCCCCCTAGGTGGCATAGTTTTGGTGAAATGTTCTTCCTAACCATGAACCAATTGTGTTACATGCAATGGATAGCCATTTTTCCTTTCTTTCAGGTCTCAAACAACTATGGCACACTGAATCCATTCATACACCACGTTATCCATTAATTAACTATCACTAAGATATTTAAAAATTGATTTAATGAAGAACATGCCTCCATGGTGTATGGGTTAAGATAACCACAGTGGTATGAATATAACTGGACTACCTCGACTAGTAGAATGTGTCTCACGCATGGGGATATCCACTCTAGGAATGGGTTTTAGGATAGTTACTGATTTTACCTCTAGAATCGAGATAATGGAAGTAAGTGTCTCCCATCATTATACCAATGTTGGTAGAGCTAGTACCTGTGGATCCAACATGTTATGCTTTGCTTTTGTGTTATATTTTATTATATTTTTACCCAGTTAATTTTATAGGAATAATCTTTTATATTTTGTGCACTAATTTTTAGCATTTTTATGGTATTTTATGAATTCTTGTACTCACACCATACAAAGATATTTAAGTGAATTTTTGGATAGATTTCATGGGGAAAATGTGAAGGGAAAGGGCCATGTGATGTGTGGTAGAGAATGTGGAACAAAAATATGTTTAATTTTCTAGATGGTGTTTGATTAGGACATCTGCCACTATTTTTTTACTAGAATTACATGTCCTTTGGATACTTGTTACATTTATATTATTATATCATGTATTTTATATTTAGTTCTCTGAACTTACTCAAATTATTCAATTTTTTATATTTAATGGTGAATTTATTTATTTGTCTGATAACTTGATACAGACGGTATTTTCTCCCCAATGATTCCACTCAATACCCCCCAGTTAGTAATCTCAATGTGGTATATGGGGAGGTGCACCAAAGATCTTCTGTAATCCATCTCAGAACCAATTTTTTTTGGTTGGGATGTTACAAAATGTAACACTCCATAATGATAAATTGTTAAAATATTAAATGATAAGTCTCATGTCAACAAGGTGAACCTTTCTTTTCCGAATCCTACCAGATTAGAACTCCGCATATAAGCATGCTTGTACTTGAGTAGTTATAAGGATGGCTGAAATTAATGGAAAATTCTCAAGGTGTGTGCGAGTGAGGAAAAATCAAACTATAAATATCATGTGTCAGACTATAGAGATATTCATTAGTCTGATGACCCATTTAGGTATGTGGGTTGGCCCCAAATAGGGGATTACATGACTTTGGGAAAACTGGTGGAACCTAGCGGGCCCAGTCCAAATGACCATATTAAGAAGGTCTGTGTGTGCTGATATCAGGGCCTAGTTGTTACATTATTTTCAAAGCAGGAACCTAGACTTAAGTGTGGTGTAACTACTTATGTTGAGATGTTGAGTATGGAATTAGGAACTTATGATCCATGGAGGTTGTAACACCATATAATGATATTGTCTTAAATTACTAAATTATATGACACATGTTAAGAGGGTTCATATTTTATTTAGGATCCTATCGGATTAGAACTCCATAGTTATGAATTTTTTTCCTAAATTAGTGATCAGGATGGGCGAAAATCTAGGATGTTTCTTAGGTTTTGTGTTAGGGAGGACAAATCAAACTAGAAATATATTTTTCGTTCTATGGGGAAATCTGTAAATAAAATATTGATTTTCGGAATCTTGGTGGACCCCAAGTAGGTGACCAAATATATAAAGGGTTAATTTTGGTACCTTTTGGGCTATTACCTGATATAAATCACAAGGTGGTGTGTTAATACTATTAGTAGGGCCAAGTTTATACAAAACCCAAGTCAAATACCAATTAAACAAACATTAGTAGTTATACTTAATTGTAATCATTATATAATAAAATATTAAATTGATTTATCTATTAATATTTAAATAGTTCCATTATTATCATTATTTATTTGAGAAATTGATTCTATTTAAGAACTATTTTCACAGTGTCTTAGTCTATTAACTCCTTTCTCAATTGTGAATAATTCCCCTCCCCTTCTCTTTCTTCCTCTAATTTTCATACACCTTCTCTTTCTTGTTCCTTCACGTTAACCTTCCCCTACAATTATATTTCATCCACTATCACTTAGACCTACACTTCTCCTTTATAATACCCCTTTCTCATTATTCATGATGGATTTCCCTTCCATTTTTTTATCTATATTACACATAAAACCCTTAACCTTCTTCATCTTACTATTCTAGATATAAGTAATGTTCCAAGAAGCACTACACATATATTAACTTTTTTATAATCTGATTTTAACAATATCCATGAAATTCACATAGGTATTTATGTTTCTAATTTTATGGAATTATATTGTTATTCTATAAAATCATGGATTTTTCATGTTACTAGTCCCTCTTGTAAAATTGAAATCCAATAAATTTTAGAAAGACCTAAATCCTACTATCCACCCCCTCATTTGAATTTCAATCCATAAAGTAAAACTATGGTCACCCAATAATGTATTTAAATTTTTAATATATTTAACATTTTATTGACTATAAAATATTTATTTAATTTTTAGTTTTCTATTGGGGATAAATATTTACTCATTTATTTCTAAATTTTTTTGTTTTGATTAATTTTTTAATCATGTGTTTATTTTTATTTTCAAAATTTCATTATTAATAAATTATTGAGAAATCATTCTATTATTTCATTTATATCTATTTTTCTATATATTATATAATATATTTATGTCACATAATATGGAATAATAATATCAATTTATTGTAATTATATTGTATCTGATGGTATGTTATCTGTAAAATTTTACATGTTCTTATATTTATACATAAATCTGTTTTATTCTTAACATAAATTATTTTTATTAATTTATGCTATATATATATAATGTATGATGGATAAATATTTCTTATCATTACCCTATAATACCACTAACAATTATAATGAGATAGTGGGAATTTTAAAATTTTCAAATTAAAACTGATTCACAGTTAGAAGAACAAAATTCCCATGTCCTAATTCTCATTTCATATAATGGTTGAATATGAAAGAAGTTTATATGAAAATTCAATTTAAATCACTTTATTATAGAAATGTGGGACATGTTTTTCATGGGAAATTGAACATTTCACAATTTTAGACATGTGACACTCCGTAAAATGAATATCCTAAAACCGTAATGGTGGAGATTTAAAATAAGAACCCGATTATGGATTTATATTACTCGGGGCTCAAAATGGTGAATATTGTGTCATATAAGTGGGATTTCATTCTTATGTTATATAGATTGATATAACAGATAATGCAACTAAGAAAAAAAATGTGGTTTATGAATCAGTGGAAGAAGAAAATCATGTGTTGTGTGAAGGATACAAGAATTAAACAAAAAAATCAATCGATAAAAGCTATACCATATAAACTATTTATTTGGAATTATAGATTATGATAATTCAATTATGTTGGAGATTCTATATGATACATGTTTTGAATAAAGGATTCTATAATAATTTTTGAGATGAAGAATTTTATTAAAAACACGAGTCCAAATTATATAATCATACATGCATGTAACAAGGTATACAAGTTATGAAAATGAGAATATTCAGATATAGTATAGTGTCAAAAATGTTATACATCTTCATTGAAATCTATTAATCATGAATATAATATAAATGTGAATATTGTGAATAAGAACTTAAATAAAACTATTATGAAAGTTTATGTTAGTTTACTTTAAAAAAATTATTAAAATAATTTATCATTTTATAAATACCCATACATTTCCTAAATAGATATTATATTTTAATATATGAATATAACATATGTTTAATAAAAACAATTTAGAGGTCCATAAAGGATTAGTTTCTATGGATAATGGATAACCAGTTTTCCTATTTAATAAAATATCATAACAATCCCATAAATACCTTCCCAAATAGATAACTTCTTATAAATACCCTACATAAATTTCTTCATTAAGAAATGTTGAAAGGAAAAAATTAGAACAGGTGAGCTCATATGCTCTATATAATTAAAAAGATAAATATAAATGATCACTTAAAAATATCATGGGACAAGTTTAAGATAACATGTGTTTAAATTTTTAAAATCATTATTTAGTATATCATGGATCAGAATATCTTTACATGGTATAAATCATAGTAGTTCATATAGCATGAAATATAATATAATCATGAAACATGACCCATGAGGGAATAAAAATGGAATAACACGTAATTTTTTCCATATACAAAATAATATAAATTAAAATCTTTATTCAAGTCCCACTATAATTACTGTCATCATGGATTGGATTCACTCTATATTCTATCATATACTAATACTAGGTTCACTCTCAAGACTATCATAGCGAAAATATCCCTATAATAAACATAGTTCAGTACAAATTACATTCCACAATATCTAATGATATGTACAAATTTAGAGAATTCATTGGTGATATATATAATTCTGGGCACATCAATATCATAATCCTAATCACTTTATATATATTCAACAATATCATAAAACATTCATTATATATCATAAATTGTGAGAATAAAAGGGTGTTATAAACATTTCAACATCTCATCAAGTCATTCCCCATTAAAAATAAATTGATTTCATAAATATCTCATCATCATAATCAAAAAACATCTCTATAATTTATAAGGATGTAATCTATGGATCATTTTCTTAGTAAATCATAAGTAACATTTACTATTGTTTCTCTAAATTAAAATTCCTTTAAAATTTTCCATAGATGAATTATTAATGAAAATATACATTTCATTTTTTAATCAAATTTTAAAATATAACTAAAATTATAGATATTTTGGGATTTATTTAATTTATTATTCCATTTTAAATTAGATTTATGATTCAAATATTTTATGGGTCATGATAGTGGGAAAATCATTTCATTCTATGTATGTTAAAACAATGTTTTCAGACACATTTTAAAAAAAATATAAAAAAATTAGAAAACATAAAGATGATTACTATGAAATACATTTATAGAAATTAATATATGTGTCTACATTCATAAGATAATATGAAATACATTCTTCAAAATAGTTTAAATAAAGCATTGACATTAAAGGAAAATATTACTAACTAAAGTGAAAATGGTTTATATTTTTCTTAAAAAACATTTTCACCAATATTTTTATTTATAAAGATAGTAAAATTATAATATTAATTTAAATTATAAAAAAATTAGAATATAAATAATGAGATTCTTGAGAAGTTAATTACAAAATTACATTGTCGTACTCTTAACAAAAAACAATCTTGTTAACAAAAAAGATAGTAAAACAAAACCAATACATCTTAGGTAAATTTTGAATTGGAATCATCATTATGAATAATTAAAATTGATTTTTTTATCTCAAGAATAATATAAAATTCATTATATAACAAGTGAAATATGTATTAATTATTACTTATATAATAATATAGTTTTATAATATAACATATGTTTTAAAGATGAATTTTTTAGATAATAAACCCTTACCGTTTAGCTAATCATTGAATGAAAAAAACATAAATTATAAATCCTAATATGGATTTATTAATAATAATAATTTTAAATAAAATTATTATAAAAATAATTTATTTGAATTATAAACATCACATTAATGAAATAAAAGTTAAGTATGGAATATATCTTATATAATGAAAATTATGATAATAAAAAATTACCTCAAGATTGACTTTTACTAAACCAGATCAAACATCTTGTAAGAAAAATTTACAAAATTATAATTATATAATTGAATAATTTACATTATTATAATATATTATATGATAATATTATAACATTTAAACAATGATTTATTATTAATATTATTTTATAATCACAACTATTTCAATTTTTATGAGAGTTTGAGTTCATCAGTTCTTGTCCTTGATCATTGATCATTGTTCAATCATCATCATATTAATAGTAATGATATAAATATTGTATATTTAATTATGTATATAATTATAATCATTAATTAATGTCATTGATAAAAAATGATTTACATCATTCCTAGATATTATAGACTATATGTACGCATAAACATAGTTATCAATTTCAAATAAAAATATGGAAATAATAGTAACTACTATGTTATCATTCGGGGTACATATCTATATCATTAATAATATATATATATATATGTATGTATATATATATAATATATGAATTCACCTTAAAAATAAGTTGTACATGTAATGTAAATCACCAGAATTCATTGAGGTGGTAGTCCACATGTACGCACAAGTGATGAAAATATTTCCGTATGGATTAGATGTTAAGAAGATTGATGTGATATTATAATTGAACATAAAAATTATTCCATGAATTTATGATATTTAAATTATATAGACAATAATAAAATTCTAGAAGATATGGTGACAGAAAATGAATTGTATCGATTAGTGGATGTGGTAGTCTCCATGTTTACACGAGCGATAATTCCACTTTTAAATTGATTGAATAAATGGTAGATAATTTGAGTTCCATAATTATGATAGATTTTAATTAAATGTAGTATAAAAAATTATTATTTAATTATGAATACCAATTATTTTTATAAGTTATATGAATAAATATTTTATAGAGTTCGTGTAAGATGGCTATATCATCTATTGTATACCTGATTTTGTTCCTATTTTAAGGACCTTGTTGTTGTACTTTATTTAGAAAAAACCTTCCATGTAATGGATATATATGTATATATTATAATTTGGCAGATTATTATTGATATAAATATCTCACTATAGTTTCAATAGGATATAAAATCTGGGTCCTTTTAAAAAAGAGGGAATGGACACATTTGGAAATTAAAAAATAATTTTCACATAATAAATATAATTTCATTTGAAAGTGTCACCATGAGCCCATAATTTTTGAAGAATACATTTTAAATTGTTTTAATCCTTTCGTGAAATAATATTTTTATTGGTGTAACTAGTTTTTCAATACTTATCTTTTAGTTAAACCCCTTAGTTTGTAACTTTTATCTCTAACTGCAGTAATGATTTTTTCAATATTAGAGGGTTCTAATTTAATATATAATTATACATATAAGGGAAAAAATTTCTCATCAATGTAAAAATAATTATATTTTAGAATATTTCTCATCCTAAGATTCCACATTCCAAATTTTAACAATTTTCCAATAATATAATAAATTGTTTTTGGACAATATTAATTTCATTCTTCAATAAACACATCAAGATAAAAAAAATTGAATATAAACTCTTTAAACATAAATAATTCGATAATGTGAAACATAAAATTCAACTGTATCCCTAATTAATCAATATGAAATAACTTTGTATGATTTTAAAATCACTAATTTTTTTTACTGATTGAACAAGAATAATGTTAGTTTTCTATAAGAATATAATATAATTATACCATTAATAAAAACTAAAAAATGAATTAAACTCAAAATAACTAACCATATTCAATATAAATTTTCATATTCATGTATAACATGTTATTATCCCATTGTGATCATGTAAAACTAATTAAAACAAAAATACTATAATTTTCATGTTTTCTATACATAAAATAATATAACAGACATTATCAAGGGATAATGGAACCAAAATTATATATATTCATATTTCTTTGGTTATAGTATAATTTGACCCAAAAACTGAAACAAATAATTTTTTTGGGTTAATATTTAGACATTATGATACTTTTTAAACCATATTATAGCCAATTTACCCACACTGATGGGATAAATATTTACCATACTTACTTTTAATAATGACAAAAAATTAAAGATACATATTAATAAAAAACATCCTTCTTCCAAATTGGGAATCCATTTATTACAATTAAATATTTTAAATTTTAAATTTTTTTAATATATATTCAATAAATTGAAATATATTTTTTAAAAAATATGTATTTAAGTATATAATTTAACGTCTGAAAAAATCAATCATATTTCTTGTTGAATAGTAATTAATTATATTATTTTAAAAAATGATAATATATAAGTATAATTACAAATATAAAATATAATTGGATATATAAAAATAATAATTTAATGAAAAAAATGAGTACATTTGAAAATATGTATTTTTACTATTCATAGAAAAATGAAAAATTTTAAAACTAGAGATTTACCTTTGAGTTATGTTAAATATTTTAACATCAAAAATAAATTTTATTTTATAAAATGAATTTGGTAGTTTTTTTTAAATTAATAATAATTTCAATTGATAAAAATCAAGAATTCTTTTTTTGAATAAAACGTTTCTCAGAATAAAAAAAGATTAACATAATAAATTGAGTGATTATTTTTTATTAATTTATCAATAAATTTTTTTAATTAATAAAATTTACGAACATATATCATAATTTGGTTGCTCAAATTAATATCCTCTAATTATAAATCTAATTTATAATTTTCACATTTATATAATAATATTTATGTAATATATGGCAATTTTAGTAAATCTAGGTGTTTAATGTTTCTAATCTATCATGATTATTACTCATTTAAACTAAAATATCAATTTGTAAAATTCACCAACACCCTGTTATAGAAATTTTACCTTCATAATTTTATCTCATTCCATAAATTTTTAATATTTTAAAATACCATCATTCAAAACCCACATTGTTGAGATGAATAATATAACTTCCATCCAAAAGGGGAAGTGGAAAACATAATGTTTACTAGAAATTCAAAATTTTCAGATCATTATATATTGATAAAAATAATGAAAAGATAAAATATATACATATATAATAAAGCTAAAATCCAAGGACTAATATAGTGTGAAATAAAAAAAGGTCAAAATAATGATAATGAACATAAGAAATCAAATTTTCTAGGGGTAAAAAGACAATAGATTTATCATAAATGAATGAAAAATGATAAATTATTTATTTCAGTATCAATTTAAGAATGTTTATAGATTATTTTAATATCATGAAATATATCACAATAATGTTTACCTATGTGATTTCTTTATATTTCAAAATCTCAAACTCATCCTTTGCTATTGTTTTTATGAATTTCCACTTCATCACATACTCTATGAAATTAATGTTCTTGTTTAATTTTACTTACATAAAGTAGTAAAATATACTTTTAATAGACCATATTATCCATAAAATAATGTAAATTTATTCCTTACTACTTTAAATATTTAATGAAACATAAATTGTTATGAAAAATGTTCTAATATGGATTAATATAATAAATTAAACTACAAAACCTCAATAAATCACCATGAGTTAAACATTATAAATTACATAATGAGATAACCCTAATAATACTTCAAAATATTCCGTAATAAATTAAATTAATATATTAAATATGTTAAAGCATATATTTTATGAACGACTATAACATTTATCCCTAAATAATATTAAGTAACTCCTAATGTCACATACTAAATATGTTAATAATCTGACTATAAAATCTCTTATTATAATAATATTAATAAAATCAAAATCAAAATTAAATAATATATTAATCTAATAATTATCACAATACATATTCATAAATGAAAATCATGAATGGAATATATTTAAGAAATTTAAAAATTTAATAACAGATATCGAATATTACATAAAAAATTTTTTTATTAAAAAACTAACCAATTTCATCAAAAAAATGACATCTCATTTACATAATCAATTTAAATCTTCTCATTATCCCAAAAAATTATTAACTTATCATTAGTCACATGTTAATGGTTATCTTTCCCATAATCATGTGTTCCAAAATAATATCATATTACCACTAAATAACTTCTCATGGTTATATATACCATTCAATGTATGTTTGAAACTACCTAAAGGAAAACTAAAGTGGTTATCTGATCATTTATAATTATTATAATAACTATAATATGATTAATATAACACTTATACAACATATCTCTACAAATTAAATACATAAACACATTACTTCATTCACTTTAATGATTATTGTGTCATATGTCCTTCAATGGCCTTCGACTTAACCCTGTGATTGGGACATTGACATAGATAATTAACAATTTCTCATTATATAACACATTTAATTTCATCTCAAATAATTTATACAAATCCTTCATTTCCATATAATTAAATCTTATCCTACCATTGAGATATTACTTAAGGTGATTCTTCCCACATTCATGACATGAAAAAAATTAACTTCCTTACCTCAATGATCATTGCCACCTAGCCAACTATAAAATTTCTTAATCCTATTATTTTTTTCCTAGTAAACTCACACATGTTTCTATTTTTAATCATATATCATGATAAATTATCATTATTAATCATAGGTGATCTCCTCATACTTCCTATATCAATCAGTTTCTTGAGAGGAAACTCATTGTACTGTAGGTGGCATTTAATATCAATGTGATTCATCCTAATTTTAGCCATTAATTATAACCAAACATTAAATTTTGATAAAATATAATCACAGTGAGATATGATATTATCATGAAAAATAATTTATAGGATGTAGAAATCATGAATGATTCCTTTTATTAAATGATACCCGTATGTTATCTTTAGTTATTCAAGGTCATCATCTACTAGAATCCTTCAGAATTATTTATAATGAAAATTTTATTTAATAAATTAATATTCCATGGGAAAATCAAACCAGGGGTTCTATAATTTCACACAAATTTTTTAGTAGAATTTTGATAATTATATAATAAAAAAAAATATTCTAGTGTAATTACCCCTATATGAATTCTTTCAAAAACCTTGTCTACTTATGTTGTCTAGAAAGAGAATTATTTCTATCAAAACAACATAATATCTACTTTACAAAAACATTAGTAGGTTATCTGATACATTGACACATCCAATGGGTTTTAATTATTTTTCAATAATCTTAATATCCAAGGACTATCTAAACCCTCCCCTGATATGAAATATACTGACCCCAACTATTTATACATACTTATTACATCCTAAAATATAAATATTCAATATATCTTACAAATATATTGCTGATGATCGAAAAAAATTGGTGTATTTTTTTTACTATATACCTATTACTCTTATTTCTTTAATGATCTTCTATATCTCCAAAAAATATCTTCCAAAATATTACTATTATTATACATTCTCTACTTAAAACACTTCATTACTAACTGGGGAAAGGAAAGAAAGGGTGAGAAAAGATGCTCAGTAAGGGTAATCAAGGGTGATATTATAGATATATTAAATGTAATATTATCATTAGGGTATGATAAAATGAGAATATCATTTTAAAATATGTAACCATATTATAATATATCATAATAATGACACATGTAATAAATATTTTATTTTCATAAGACATAAATCTGAAAGGAATTATATAACTTGATGCATGAGATAAAAACATTCTCAAAAGACCCCAAAATGTGGCATATACAATGTACATTAAAATGATTCTTTTCATGTATCACTTATAATAATATCATAATTAATTGGTTTCACTTTTAATTACATCATATCTCTAGTCACGATTCACTCTGAAGACTATCATAGTGAAAAAAAGTCACTTACTAAACTGAGTTCACATCAAATTCTAGTCCATATTATCTCATGATATATTCAACATTAACCAATTGCTTGGGGGATATATAATTTTAGTACAACATATTACGTAATGAATATAAATTAAAAAATTTATATAATGTCATAAAACTTTCATCATATATTATAAATAATTGAAAAGAAATGGGTTTTGTAAACTTTTCAAAAATATATCAAAGAATAACCAGTAAAAAGTAAATAAGTTTCATAAATATATCATATTGATAATCATAAAACATATAGAGAAAAAATAATTATGGTATCCTTGGTTATTATATATTTTAATGAATAATAAAGTTCAATTGATGTAATCATAAATGGAAATTCCATTAAAATATTACGTGGAATGTTTCTTGAGGAAAACAATTTTTTGAATCTTGAATAACATAATTAAAAATCAAAAATAAATTTAAAAATATTATGTAAATTATTTTCTCTAATCTTTACCCCAGAAATTTATAATTTAATCTTAAAATCATTTATAATTATCCTGGGTATGAATTTCTATTCATGTTGTGTACATTTAAAAAATATTTTATTCCCATTTTCAGAAAATCTATATGTACCTCATTTGGGAGATTATAATAAAATTCATTATAGTAATTTGAATAAAATTAAACTATGGGTAATTTTCTCTTAACCATTCATATGAAAATATAAGAACATTATTTAATAAATTATAAATAAAATATATATATGGAAGGAAAATATTGTACATTAATGATGAAATAAATTTTTTTTTCCTAGAAACAAATTTCTCAATAATGTTCATTAAAAAAGAGATATAAATGGTAATACTAAATGAAAATTCTAAGAAAAAATAGAGTGGAATAAAATTCCTGAAATTATTGAGAGGTAGATGATGAAATTTCAACAACATATATTGAATTATATATAATCCTATAAAATTAATTGCATTTAAAAAAACACTTACCACTTGGTGACATGTGAATTGTATACCACATGAATGAGTAAAATCAAATTAAAAATTAAATGTCATAAAAAATATGATTTTAATTATTTGATAAGTTATATTGACAGTAAATATTTCTCATAAAAACTATAGGTTTTTAAAATAAAATATTTCAAGAAGGAGAAAATTTGAGATGATAAAACCATTATATTTTGGTTATATCCAAATAAAAACCTCATGAAGGGGAGATATTATAAGGATTTTTATTTCCCATATAACTTCATGACAAGAATAATTAAATACATTAATGGTTAGATATACACCACCCAATGTAATTAAGTGGTTAGTATGCCACATGTCTCATAGAACCAAATGAGGGGAGAAACATTTACCTCATGTTTATAGTACAATCATAGTGCTCTCATATCATGTATAATAAATTTAAATTTATAATAATTATATCACATAATCATTTATAGATGTATAATATAAAATATTATTCACTTATAAAATTTCAAAACCCATTTATTAATAATTCTATATTAGATTAATCGTTTCCTAGTGTTAACTGTATCATTTTTTCAGAGAGTTTTAGTTCAGTAGTTTTAGTCCTTGAGATTTGACAATGACTCATTCATATGGAGAATTTTATTTTTTGGATAATTATAATATATACTGATTATATATATTTAAATTTTAGTAATCCAAAAAATTTATAGACAAAAAAATATATACACTATATAGGGAGTTTATAGATAGTACACACACATGAATGTTTTTGTTATTTTCTAAATAAATAATTAAAAATAAAAAAAAGTTTACCAAAAAAGTAATGTCATTAATAAAATATATATAAACAAATTAAATCCTAATTTATTAAAATCCATGTATAATTTATATTTAAAATTAATTGAATTATTTCGTAGAGGTGGGGTTCAACACATATGCACGAGCAATGTTTTCATTTTCCAATGGCTTCGATGGTAAGAAGATAAAAATTATTTTATAAAATCAATGCCATAATTTTTTTTAAATATCATATAAAAACATTTAAATCATCATAAAACTATCCATGAAATATTTGGATGGAAACTTAATTATATAACTTCATCGAGGAAAAATTCCACATGTACTAATTAGTGATAATTTCTCTTCTAATTTGATGAAATATATGAGGAATACTAGTATTTCTAAAATCATAATTATATTTTGTTATGTTTATGATACATAATATATAATATTATTTTAAAAATCATTAAATAAATAAATATATTAAAATATTTCGGGTAGGATGGTTACCTCATCTATAGTAGAAATCCTTTAAATGCTATCTTAAGGACACATAAAATGGTCATTTAAAAAGACCAACACCTCTAATTTATAGATATGTAAGTTCATAAGATAATTTAGTATATTTTTTCTAATCAATATGGATAAATTTGGTTTAATGATGTGAACGGTGGGGTTTTATTTTACTAGGGAGGGAAATGGCACATATGGATTTAATAAGTGTGTTAAAATATAATAAATTCATTATATGTGAAATGGTAACCATGTGTCCATGATTTTGAATAAAATATAGGATATGAATTAAATCACATAATCTTTTTTTGGATATTTTTAGTTAGAGTCTCTATACGTTTCTTCATTTAACCCCTTAGATTACAATTTTATCCTTAATTGTGGTAATGAATTTTTAATTATTAAAGGGTTATAATAAAAATTATAAGGTAAAAATTGAATAATATATATAAAATGAATGATAATTTCAAAAACATAGCATCATATTTTTCAAATTTAAATATTCTAAAAATTTCAAAATAATTTCATAATTTTTTTCAAAAAATATCATTAATTTAATCATTCACATTATTCTCTTAACGTGACCTTAAAGACATAAAAACAAGAAACATATAAGATTATAAAAAAATTTCAAATATATAATACATTATTATTAACCATAAAATTCATGTGTGGAAATCATTCATCCAAAAACTATTACTTTTGGTGTATTTAAATACATTTTATTTGATTCTTTTACAATATGCACATGCATAGTGTCACCATTGTGTAAAAATTTAAGGCATTTTTAACATCATTTTAAACTAGAAAATAATATTAAATCATAAAATATATTTTAATCCTATTGAAAATAAATATTTATAGTCATTCATAACATATATGTATTCACATGTTCACATATAAAATAAATTTCAAACAAACATGTGATATTGTGGAATTTTCATTCCTTATAATAATATATATTCCATTTTCAAATAAATGGAACAATAATATTTATATTATAATTTATGTTGTATATGGTCCAATTTATCACATTTAATTAAATAAATAAATATATTGGGTAGATTATGAGTAATTATCTCTGGTTTTTTCCCTATTTTAATTGTTTTATCCTTACTGATATGAAAAATATTTCTCAGGGCTACTATTAATAATGGGAAAAAATAAAAGAGGATTATTTACCATGTATGAAAATCCAAATTCATATTACATTACCCATTTTTCAATGTTCAATATTTATAATTTTAATATTTAATATTTAATATAAATTTATAAAACACAATGAACAACATTTTTAGAAAAATGTGTTCTTCTGATTAAAATTTAATTATATAAAAATCAGGAGTCATACAAATTAAAATGGAATTAATTACATTATTATAAATATAGTGGTTAATATGTATCTTAATGAGAAAATCAAAATTCTAATTGTACTTTTGAATAACTATTTTTACAGAAATGACATTATCGTAATTGAAAATTTTTTAGTTTTTTACTAGTCACTAATAAACAAATCATTTCACACAAAACAAAAAACCACCATAAGTTATTTATGATATACTTATTTCAAAACATTTTTTCATTTTATAAAATATACTTTATAAAAATTTTAGATGTTAATTATAATTTCAAAGAATAAAATTCCATAAAAATAACTTTTTAAGGAAGTGATTTTTTGAAGCATTAAATTATATGACAAAAAAAATTAGTACTGCATTATTAAGAATTAATATATAAATTTATATTATGTAGGGACATTATAAATATATTTCATTATGTGGTTACTAATATTAATTCCCATAAATTCAAGTACTTGCTTAAAACTGTTATATTTAAATAATAATTTTCTCATGATATATCGAATTCCATTGAATGATCAATGTTTCTTGGTAATAAAGAGATCAATTTTATTATTCTTTTAGACTAAATTTTCTAGATATTTAAATTTTTTCTCTAAAATATCATATATATTTTTTTGTAATTCCATGTGAAACCACAATAAATGGTTTTATAGAATATCAACAGATTTTGAAGCATGGATATATTTTTATTCCTTATATCCTAATTTCTATTCAGATCCAAGGAATATGGATTTTGGATTGTTTACGGATTGATTTAACCCATCTAGGACTCTATATACAACTTATATCCTAAGGAAAATATATGTTTATCCCTTATAGTCTACCTTTGTAGGTAACTTTGAATCACTGTTACTTCATTATTTCATTTATTTTTATATGAAATAATATTTGGGGAAATTACATTGAAGTATACCTTCATTAAATTATATAATAATTTAATTAGTTATTAGAAATTATTATAGATAGTTATGATTCATCTCTATAAAATATTTTCAAAATGTGTGTTGATATAATGTTGATAATTAATGATCACCCAAGATCAGGATACACATATGGTTGGAAAAATCACATTGGCTAGGCTTATCCAGTTTATTACTTTGACTCATATCATAGAAGACCAAAACATAATGAAAATTGGTGTTTCATGTCTGATAATAAATACATAGATGCACCTCATATATATCGTTTTAATAAGTTAGTAATTAGTTGATGAAATTATTTTCCCACACCCATAAAATATTATCAGGTTTGGAAATCATAAGACGATTACTAACTTTTTTTTAACAATTTAGAAGGGGGTTTTAGTTGTACGTTTTGGTGAAAATAGGTCAACTCACCTTACATATGGTTGATATATAATAATGGATGAAAAAAATATTTTTTTCAAACATGTTTATTGGGAATATAAATTATTACATAATAACATTGATGTTATATAAATTTAAAATAAAATATTTTAAAACGGTTTCTTGGAAATTTTCAAATGGTGTGTAAAATAAAAATACCGAATTATTACATATAAGGATATTGAATAATGAATATAAATAATAAATTTTAGTCAAATTATAATAGAATGTATCTTAAATAATTTTTTTCATTGAAAACTAACAAAAATTGATTTTCCTTTTATTTCTATAAAATTTGAAAGTACATAATTGATATTAGACTTCAAATTTAATATGTTTAATAATAAAGAACTTATGTTATCTAGAACCCCTCATTTCAAAAATCCAAGCCTTATATTTGGTATTTTAATTATATTATGTTCTTAAGTAAGGGTTGTTCAAGTTTGGTGACCCTTTAGAGTTTTCTTCTGTATTTTCCCAAGGTGCACGTTTGGTGCACAATTTAATGAAAAAGTGAAATTTATTTTGGAGACCATGCACTAAGAGATATGGGAAAAAGGGAAGGCACATGTGTAAGCACACAATTTTTAAAAATAATGAATCTATATAAGATAAATATTGAAAATATGGATACTCAAATATATCATGGTATTTGTCGAGTTGTGTAAACTGTGGGGGACAACCATGCATGGTCCTTCTTGGGGTACAGGCTGGAACCCAATTAGCACACGGTTTTCCAAACCGTGTGGCGAACATTGCACATTTTAAAAAATAAATCCTAAAAAAGTATATATAGGTCATTATTATGTTTTAACCCCATTTTATCACCAAATTGACCCTAACTTGAGTTTTCCTCCTCTCTATGTATTTAATGGACCTCCAAACCCAAATTAGAAGTTATCTAATGGTGTTTTTTTGATGCGTTGAAGCACGAATCACATTGTAAGTATTTGTTTATGGGGGGTTTGGTATTTTTTCATACATATAAATAATTCAGTATATTGTTTTCTATGATATATCATTATATGGATAGATTTTTTTTATAATCATTGTTAACTTTTTATTTTATATTGGAGACGATATCTAAGTTGGTTTTTTTGGAGATTTATTCCGGTTTTGTAGGAATTTTTATGATGCTATTCAATTTCATCATAAATCTTATGGTATGTGAAATTACTCTAAACTCATCAGTATAAAACTAGAAAACATAATATCAATTTTTTATGAAGTTTATTATGAAATAGTTGAGAAACTATTGGTAGAATCCCCTTTTTGTGATGATTCAAGAGATTATGAAATTAATGTATTAGTGGAATGTTAAAATGGAAACATGATACTCTAATGATGATTTCTAAATTGTTATTTGGTTTGTATGTAGGTAAAATGGTTTTCACAAAAAAAATATGTTTTAGTGGAATTGTTTTTTGGAAAATGATTTTCAATAAAAATGTTGGCATTGTTTTAATAGTTATTATAAAAGATTTTTCAATAAATGGTATGTTTTATTAAAATAGAATATTTTTATGATTTTCAATAAAATTGTTTTTAATTCAATGGAGAGGGATGGGTTGGAAAATGGTTTGTTGGAATGGTTTGTCATAAATGTTTAATCATAGAGGTAATGATATGGAAAATGGTCATCAAGTGCCACAATCAAGGTATACAGGTTATAGATGTGAAGTTCCACCGTAAATGGTAACACAAAAAATGTGTGGTTTCATAGTTGACTTATTCGTTATGTGTTTGGGTGTGTTAGGATATGTGATATGGAATACGTAATTCCAATTTAAGTATGAAATAGTTGGAATGAATTGTTTGGTTTCTTTTCATGGAACATGATTTTGTTTTGAGAAAACTATTTTTCTCAGGAATTTACATTATATTATCATAAAAATTGATTCAACTATTTCATATAATTTTTTTATATAATTTTTATATCATGATATATCATAGTTTCATGAGTAGGGAATTCATTTGGGGAAATCACATTGTGTTTCATTACTCAACCCTTCATTAGAACATTGGTGATTTTATAGATATTGTATATCAGGTCATAGGAAAAAGTAATGTATCACACTTTTTTCGAGGGGATTCAGGATACATGGGAAGTTTGGGGGTGTTCAAGAATGAATAATTTATGGAGATTTGTATTTATTTCAAGTATTCCTTGAGTTTTTTGTTATTTTCTTCCATTGTGTACTTTGTGGATATGCAGACTTCTACTATGGTACTCTATTCTTGTTTGGTTGTGATTATTTTACTACATTTGCATTGATATTATGATTCCTATATTTATTTTGTGGTTATTTAATTTTTTAATGGTTTTTCTATAATATAAAGTTAATATATTCCCACATTTGTAAATGAAGCAATTGGATTTTATTTCCAGCCTTTGGAATCGTTGAAACACCCTAAGATTTTATGAATTATTTTTTTTCAAATTATTTTTTATTTTTTATTTTTTAAATTTCATTTGACAATTTAAATATTTATATATATATATTTATTTATATATTAAAATTATAATTCAATCATTCATTTAAAAAGGCACAGACTTTGCTCATGCAACCCGTAACACCATCTTGGCATGCGTTACACGCAACAGAGAGTTTCTAGGAAGCATCATTTCAGTATAATTTTATAATGATATAACTATATCATAGATGATAAAAATAGTTATATAAATATTAATAATAACTTTCAAATACTTGTTATAATGTTTTTATAGAAACAAAATATGTTTATATTGAATGATATAATTTTTGGTAAAGTCTATAAATTTTTAAAAAATCTATGAACTACACTTCATGACCTTCGATAAAAAACAATAAAATTAATTTTTTACACATATATAAATTGATGTTCAGAAAATAAACTTAATTTATTAATCCTAAATTATATTCGGTGGATATTTGGGATTTTTCATAGAAGCATCATTTTTTGTTAAATAGTGAAAAGTACTACTTTATTGTTAGAAATTTCCATTTTCTTTAAATATTTATTAATTTCAAAATATATTTAAATTTTTTTGATATCAAATTAGATGAATTTTACATATATTAATATAATTTAGGTCATTAGATTCAATTTCAATTTGAAATATAATAGAAAAACATTATATCTTTCTACAATAAAACCCCATAATTTCGTCCTGTCATAGGGATTATCATTATTCTTAATTTTTACTCTTTTATGAATATAATTAAAAAATGAAATAAATTATTTTAATCAGTATATTATTTATATTCCAAAAAAAATATACTAATTTTTTTACCAAATTGTTTAGTAAAAGTTGTTTACATTAATCTTAATGATAGAGGTAAAATTTAACATAATTACGAACTAAACCTTATTCTTAGGGGACCAAATAACCTATTAAATTGTAAAAAAATAATTGGATTGCGATATATCATCCATAAAACATCCATTATTTCTTTATTTTGGATATTTATGACTATTTGAGGTAAGAACATGTGTACACCAACCTTGTTTTCAAAAATTCCATGTGCGTAATTTTCTTTCCCTATAAAAGGCCACTAAATATAGTACATATTTAAAGATATAAAAAAAATTATCTTTATAAATTCTCATTAAAATAACCATTAAAACATGCATAGATTCCTTCTAGATGATTCCATTTTTGCAGGAATAAATCTTGGGAATCCTTTTGGTACAAACCAATACCATGTTAAGTGATTAAGAGGTAATGCCTTCTCTCAAGATCCTTTCTTTTCTATTCCTTCTCAAACCCCGAAAATATTTTTATTCAATGAATGAATAAATACCAAATATCATAAATATACTATGATGTTTTTACCATTATTTGTTATCTTAATCTTACACACACCACCATTTTATGGGTAACGAACATATTCTTTACATGTACGACAAACTACCACCCCACTAAATGATGTTTGATAAATTTTCCTTACCGCCTCTAATAGTATAAATTATGAATGAAAAAGTATTTGTATAATATATATATTAAATATACTATTTATATAATCATATATATTATTTATATAACACATTTCTTTTTTAATTCCCATTTTCAGTTAATAGGATCATTTCATTTGAGAGGTGTGGACTACCACCCCCTCAAAGTGATGTGATTCATTCAAAAACTACAATGACTGTACTAAGGATGATTCTTGTAAACTGATATGATATATATGATATAATAATGATACATGGATAATTATATATATATACATATTTCATTTACCTTATTTATTTCAATATTATAATAAAAATAGAAACAACATTCATTCATATGTACGGCTTACAATCTCCATGATCCGTGTATTAAATTTCATACATATATATTCTATAAATTATTATATTACACATATACTAGATATAAATTTATTTATATCATTTTATACATGTATTAATCATGATATATGTATAATAACCAATAATATTACAATGTAAGACACATACAAAGAACAAAGGGAATATTGCCTAATGTAAAACCTTAACTTATAATTTATAACAAGATTGTAATATAATGTCATAATAAAACAATTTATGGTAGTAAATATAATAATATGGTTATTTAGAATATTTATAATAAATTTATATTTATTATACAGGTGTTTTTAACAAGTATAACATGAATCAAGACACATGTAAGGGGATTTCAACTAATTTTTTTTATTACTATGAGATACAAGATTTATTCACCACCCATTCCTTTTTTGTGGTGTGTATAATTACCATGTATGTATTCAATGATTCTTATAATTATATTTTTCTATTATTACATATCAATTATATTATCTTTATTTCATGTTGTTAAAGTTTCAAAGATAAAATATCTATAAAATAGATTTTTCTCAATCTTCCTTCTTAGAGTCTCATGTTTTGTTACGCACATAAATTCTTTTTCAAGGCGTATATACATATAATTTACTTGTTATGTAATGAATATCCTGATAAATATGACATTTTAAGCTTTATTTAAATTCAAATTCTTACATGGGGATCACTCTCTTATGATACCATGTTATAAGAGTTTATTGAAACAATCTCATCGCTTTTCAATATTGTATATGTTTATGATTCTGTTTATTAAATATTATGTTCATATCTCATTAAAATTGATGAGTTTGCATATCCAAAAATTTTCAAGAAAGATTCATGTATGGGTACAACTTTTATACTCTTTGCTATATTATAATGTTTAAAATTTATTTTTTAGAATCCTGACTTTATCACATCTCCACTATGATATCAATGTTCCATAAAAACCATGTATTCGAAAAATTGTTTCCAAGAATATTTTTCCATTGTCAAATAAACATTAAAATAAATTCATTCCATTTTTTATTCTAATAGTGAATTTAGATGAATATTATATTCTCTCTCAAAACAATGAATTTTTATAACCATTTTACCATGCAAATAGAATGTTATTTTTAACTTCTACGGATTTACCAGCCACCATTTCAATGAATATTTCTATGCATTTTTAAACAGGTAATTTTTTGGAAAATGGTTTTAAAAGTATTTTTTTGGAAATTTTTTTTAAAAAATATATTCAAAATAATTATATATGCTATCAGTAAGTATTGTTTCAAAAATATTTCCAAGATTATTTTATATGATTTCAACATAATGTTTTTTTAAATTTTTTTCAACACTTATTTATATGTTTTCAATGTATTATAAAACAAATTATTTTCAAAAAAATCTATCATATACATTCATGTATAATGGTTTTCTATCCATTTTCGTGATTTTATTATATTTTTTAAAAAATAATTAATGGAAAAAGTTATTAAAATTTATTGAAGATTAGTTTATATGTTTTCAAAAAAGGGGTTTCAAAATGAATTTTAGACTTATTTATAATATTTATAGGTATTTTATAAGAATATTTATTTCAAATAACTGAATGTCCTAAAAATATTTTTTTATATAATAATGTATATTTTCATCATGAATTATTTTTTGAAAGATATTTCAAAATATTTTTTCATGTTAGATGAAATCTATTGATGTCACTCAAGCCCTTCAAGGAAATTATCTAAAGGATCTATTCATATTCTTTTAATGAATTTTTTTTCTTAATTTTATGGTATTTATGAAATCTATTTTCCATTAACAATTTATATGTTTATGAAATAAATTAATTTTTTACAGGTTATAATTTTAGTGAAATGATTATTAATACAATATATTTTTTAAAATGTTCGGATATGTTGAAATTTTTATGATACACATATCGTTGCATGGTTTATGATATGATGATTTATGATCTTATGGACTATGTATATATTATTTCATTATAAGTTTGGTGTGACCTCTATCTCCCTCCAATGCATTGGGTAAATATTTATATCTCATGAGATAAACATGGCTAGAATGGGAAATGAACTTGATTTAGTAATACGAGGTTCAAATAGGAAATTAACTCAGTTAAGTAATATAGGGTTGGAACAAAGGGTGAACTTGGATTAGTAATAAATGGTTCCAAATGGTTGTGAACCAAGTTTGGTAGAGGACTTTTTCCACTAAGATGCTATTTGAATCAATTCCTTTACTACTATATAAATAATTATATATTCATATTTGTCTTCCACACTACTATGTTTTATTCCCATGTGATGATTTCAGTGTTCATATTCATTACTTCCTTGAGATTCATTTTTTATGTACTACCAATCATTATATTACGATTCGTGTATTTGATATTTGATATATAGGGTATGATCATCTATTTTCATGATAATGTTATTATACATATATGCTCATGATTAGGATTACATATCTCCATTAACATGTATAAAAATGGTCTTTAACATCGAAAATATGACATCTTTTTCTTATAAATTGTAATTAAATTTGTTTTGGAGACTTTAAGCATCATATTTTTAAAAAACCAGCACCAAAAGTACACATTGGTATCATTTTTTGTGCCTGTTTTTTTAAAAAATAAATCTTTTTCTTCGAGTTTAAAAAAATAGATGCCATTATTTTTTTTACAATGGTTTAAATCATTATTTAATATTTTATTTTAATATTATTGGTGCCTAAAAGGAGTTACATATTAAAATTTATCAATGTCAGAAGTCTAATAACTCTAAGATATTCCATAATGAAATCAATCTTTTCAACATCGTGACTTTTAATCTGTAACCTTGTTTTAGCTTGATGAACAATTAAATTGAAGATTATGAAATTATCAAAAAAATTTAAAAAATAAATCTTTAATTATTGAATTAATTTTTGCACAAAAAAATAATTCCAAAAAAATCAATCTAAATCATCTTTTTCATCTATTTTAAAAAAAAATAGATTCCAAAAAGTATTAAAAAAACATGAGATCAGTATTTAAATTTTTTCGCAGCCTGTGTTTAACTTTTTAAAATTCATCCTAAATATTAATAAAAAGAAGTTGAAAATATATTCCTTTTCAATATATAAATCCATTTTCTCTTTCAATAATCATTTTTTACCTCTTTAATTCTATCAAATTTTCAATGCAGCTTCAGTCCTTGATTTGAACACTGTATCTTTTAGAATCTATAAATTTCTCAATTACCATCTTCCTTTATTTCAAATCAACAAGTTAATATTTATTATAATTATTTTTTATTCTTATAATCGATTAAAAAATATAAAACATCCAGATGATATTTATCAAATTATATGAAAATTTAATTATCGATCATCGTTTTTATTTCTGTATGAGTTCCACCCTCAATCTAGTAGGTATGATGATAAAGAACAAATCATGTTGATTGATACTCTTAAAATAATATATTTATTTTGACGTATCATGTTTATTTTCATTCGTTTGGGGTTTATAATTTTTATTCAATTTTCTAATGTTTTCTTGGAAATGAGTTGTATCTATCTAAAAATTGAGGGGTTCATCCTCCGAAAACCATAAATTTTGACTACTAAAAATATTTTAGCTCCATGAGCAATCAAATATAATAATAAAAGTGTTTTAAAACATTGAAAAAATTATATTATTTAATGTACTCTATTATTTTAATAAATGACTATAAATATATTTTATAAAAATTAATGGCATTGATTTGTTAAAAATTGAGACTAAATTTATAGTTTTGGAAACAAATTGTCTTTATTTTTAATGAAACATACACCAAGAAACAAATGTAAATCCTTTTTAGAGTATTTATACAAAATCCAATATAAAAAATCAATATATATTACATCATTAGCTTCAACGCCGGTTAAAAATCGATAGATATATTTAAAAAACTGATGTTAAAACCCATTTTCTACTAGTACTATTTAACTCTTATAGAGCATTTGATCTCACCAACTTTTTATGTTTCCTTCCCCAGGTTATAATAATAGGTACTTTGTTTATGTGTCTAAGAAGGGTTCTAGTCAAGAAAAACCTAGCAAAAGAGATTGTTTCTCACTTATGTATTATTGTCTATATTTTTTTGTTTGGAATTACACTATACTAGTATGGTCTTTAAGAGTTTGTTTGTATACAATTAAAATTATTCAATAAAAGTTATTTAATTTTAATGTATGAAATTTGAGGTCTGATATAGTTTATATCAGTGGAATGGTTTAGTCATCCTTTCTAATCATGGATGGTAAAAAATTTATGAGATACCTAGGTATATTTCTAATGATATGTCTATGGATGTATCTATGAATAAGTATAGGGATTTGTTAACATGTAACAAAATTTTATTGAGTTTTGGAAGTGGATTGAGTGACTAGTTTCCTAGAAATAAATCCTCTTTTAGATACTATAAGTAGAAGGGACTCTAGTAGAGATTTACCTATGGGTAAAAACTCTGAAAAGATGTTCCAGATTTAACTTAGTATATCATGGTACATGAATATAGGTCTTACTACAGACCTTGTATTAACCTCCCATTGGATATTTTTGGAGAACTCACAAACACCTCATACTCTATTGTGAATTATTTAAATATAATTTGTCTATGAATAACCTATGATGGAACTATGATTTCATTGAGTACGGAATGATTCATAATTTAGATATCAAATAAGTAATTTTTGTCATGAATATTTGGTTTTATACTATATTAATTAATGCTCACACTATGACTTTGGTTTTAGTTAGTGGAATGAATTGGAAGAAACTAGATTAACATTAAATGTGATGGATCATTTTCTAATGTGTAGACAAGTGGGTTGATTACTAGAGTGAGAGATTTTGTGATCATTCTTAATCAGTTTTCACGAAACATGATTAATAATGATTACCATATCAAACTATCGGACTCATAAAGTAAGAGAAATAATTATTTCACTTAGAATTCGGGTAATGATGACCACAAAGGAAAAATGATTCATTTTTTGTGTCAATATTTTTTAATGAGTAACCTAAGTGAGTGCCTTATTGGAACATGCATATGTTTTGATTATGGAAATTAACGACACAAAGAATGTGACTGTAATGGTAAAATGATGAATTTAGTTAACGAAATGGATGATAATTTTAGCCTCCCTCAGAGATCATTGAAGGTAAAATATTTTACCAGGGGAATAAATGGTCATTATGTAAATCAATGTCCCAAAATGAAATATCTTCTATATGATTAGAATGGTGGTATAAGTAATAATTACATCATTGATGATGAAGAGACATTAGAGGAAACATAAAAGGAAAGAGGTATTATGATGAGGTAGCCATGTCAATGGATTAAGGATAATGTAATAGAAACTTTTTCATATTTGGATTAATTAATTGTGTGTGGAGAAATATATAATGATTGTTAAGAATAATTGTTTTTCTCTAAATTTACAACATGTTGAATAGTTTTGGTAGAATATAAAATACATATAATTTAAAGGTGATGTCCATTGAAAATGAAAGATTAAGGGATAGATAACCATTAATATGTTCCTTATTTTAAGATAATATAATTTTGATAATGAAATATAGGATATGAATAAGTAAATTTTATGTTACTGATTACCATGGAACTAATTAAGGACATGTTGAAAATTATTTTTTGATATCATAGATGAAGTTTACAACATTTTTATATTTATTGAAGAAAACAATTATATTTTGAATGAGGTAGAATTAATGTTTTCATTATTTATTTATTTTTATTTGGGGATATTACCATGATTTTAGGAAATATACAATAAGAGTATTCACATGTTTGGAAAGTGTTAAACAAGTGAAAATTTGTGTTATATGGGGATAAATTATGAGCTAATTTTGTGACCCTTTTTATATGGTTTAGTATTTTAAACTTTTAAAAGTGTTTTATCAATAACCATTCATGAAAATTTTATTTAAACTTCGGTGTATGTATTTAGTTATTGATATTGTGTTGAAAACCATTGTTAAAGGGATATTTAGTGAATAGCCTTGTTTCAATGATGTCAATAGTTTTTATTTTTTATATTATATTAGAATTGTTTTATAAAAGGACATAATTTTTTTCGAGTGATGACCAGTCATGTCCTACAATGTCATTGTTCTCGAACCCATTGTCGAAAGATGATAAAGATTTCCCACATACCACTAGCCTACATGATGTAAAATGTAATTTATAATTATATTTGATGATTCATTACTTAAGATAAAATATTATAGTGAATTTTTATATTTATAGATTAATGTATTAACCATATTTATTTTAATGAATAGTTGTAGATAAGTAGTTACTAATTTCACTCTTTTATGAGCCCTAATATATTCTAAATGGCAATTTTGGCACTTTAGGGAAAAATTTTAATTTTTATATATTCATTACATGAAGTAATGTATGAATTATAAATTGATAAAAGGAAAAATAATGAATGAAAATTTTTATATATTGATATATAATGTATGAATATTCCTTTTAATCTTGGTTTATAAAATAATTTCTCAATGTTAGGAAAATGATCAAATGAAAATTGTTTGTCCTAATACCATAATTTTGATGAAATAATGGCCTTTTAAATCATCACATATTTTTGACTTTGAGGCCCTCAATTTTTTTGATCATTCACATGTTTGGGATTGATTCCCTCAGTCACTCCTTATATATATTTATTCTTTTCCTAAATGAACATTATTTACTCCCAACCTATGTTGTCCTATGTGGAATCTTAGTTATATATTACACTGGGTAACTATTAATGTCTCAAATTTCCCATTTAAGGGTTGCATTAGGATTAATTTTTATTATTCGTGTTTTTAGGAATGAATATATTGAGTATTTATCCTTCGATAATACAGATATATTTGTAAATAAAAATTCATTTTATGGTGGGGGGTAGAATTTAACACCATAAATTTTTGTAATTTTCTTAAAAAAAATTATCTTTCTGATATTTTTCATTTCACGTTACTTTTAAAATATTTCATTATATATATATATATATATATTAAAAAACTACTTGATACATTCCTTGCACAAGGAACCAACTTGTCATGTGTTACCCACAACACCGACTTTGCATACGTTACATGCAACTCAGAGTTCCAACGAATAATCATTTTAGTATTATTTTTTAAATTTAATTATTATATCCTATATGTTAAAATTATTGATATGAATATAAATAAATACTTTTCAAATATTTTTATATATTTTTTATATAGAAATAAAAAATACGGATAATAAAACAGATAATTTTCAGTAAAGTACTTTTATGTTTAAAATTAATAGGAACTACAATTTTGTACTTCTACAAAAAGAAATAACATTAATTATAGAGTCATCATGAAATTTTTTTTGACAAATTATATTTATTTTTTAATTTATAGTGCCCAAATATTTTTTGGGTGAAATATTTGGGATTTTAATGAGAGACTTCATTTTTTGATAAATAGTTAAATATTTATTTAACTTAAAAACTACCTACTTAGTTAATTAATTATTAATGAGAGATTATATTTTTTATTTTATTTAAGGACACATAAGATCAATTACTCATCTATTAATACAATTTCGGTCATTAGAATCAATTTCACATTGAAATAGAATATAAAAACAAAACATTATTCTATATTAAAAACCCACAATTTTATACGATCTATTGGATTAGATATCATATTTATTTTACCACTTAAATGAATTTATTTATGAAAAAATAACATACAAAATTTTAATAAAAATAATATTTTTATTTTAATATGATAAAATTACTTTTTCAAACAAATATTATTAGTAAAAAAGACTAAAATTAATCACAGTAGTTTAGGGAAAATTAATCTTAATTAGGGACTAAAATGTAATATTTGGGATCCAATTGACTTATACAGTTTCTCAAAAACCCATTTATGGCCATATTTCGTCCATTCACCTTCCATTATTTATTTACATGTTTTTATACCTTTTTTTAGGTAACGACATGTGTACAACTAACATGGTTTAAAAAATTATAAGTGATTCATTTTCCTTCCCTATAAAAGGACACCACCTCTCCCACATCCACACACCTCTCATGTAATTACTTGGAATTTCCCTAATTTATTGTTAGATATTATTTTATGAAATTCTGAGACCATGTGTGGAGATGTCGCGTGATTGTAAGACATGGTGTTCCCAGAATAGTTCGTTGAAATATATTATATTTTTAAAATCATGTGTGCATGGTTTTCAAAAAAAAGTTGAATATATGGTAAATGGGTTCTAGAATAAAAAATACAGAGGTGTTATTATGTTCAGAGTACTGACTTTAACTTAGGCAAGGCCTAACATTGGTCAGTGTGGGATTTTTATGAAAGATAGTTTTAAACGTAACTGTAAATAAATTAATTAAATAAAACTTATTTTATTTTCAAATTGTATTAACATAAGAATGGAGAAATGTATTCGAAATGTAAGACCAATGTTGAGTTCATAATATTTTTTCCCAAGGTGAGACATAAATTTAGTTGGCCCAAGTATCCTGTGAATAAAACCCCATAAAAGATTTTTTTGTCATTAATAAATGTAAAGATTAATTATTTTGATGATAATGTTTTGATTTCATTTTAAAAAAAAATTATGTGAAAAGCCCATGGTTAGCTGGATAACACTAGGAACACTGGATAATTTCTAGGGATAGCCTGAATAAATAATACACTCAAGAAAATGATGATAGGTGGAGATTAGATCACAGATTGTTTCACCAACAGAGTTGGAGGATATCATCAGTGAAGATAATGAAACCATTATTCTTCAACGAACGATCCAAAATATATAAAGGGAATTTGACCTCTTTGCTATTTACTTTATCCTTTTTATATTAAATGACTAACACAGACTAACCATCAAAAATGTTGATCCTTAATTCAATAGTTCTTGTGGGATGGATATTTGTTTCATCGTTTGAAAGGTAATATATCATGGTGATTATATTTCATCATTTTAAATACAAACAGGAATGGATGATGCCAATAAGAAAAAAGGAAGTGGTCTGTCCCACTTGGTGTTGATTTAATTATTTTATTCCTTGTTATTCATGCATTTGGTGTTAGACCCCCTTGGTTGTGGCTCAACATTATCGGGATGCTCTAATTATGATTAGAAACCCTGCTCTGAAGAGAATCAATATCTGAAGCAAAATCAGAGATCATTGGGAACAAAAAACCTTTATCTAATGTTTATTGAAATCTGGACACTGGTGGTGGCCTAGTGGTCCATGGATGGGACCGTCAGCAAAGATCTGGTGCGGCAGTCCGATGAGACGAAGTGGATATTGTGTGGTGGCTAGAGGTGGAAGGTGGGAACAGCTGGAGGAAACCGTGAAAGAAGATGGGCTAGTCCATGTGCCTAGATAGGTTGCTGGGGAGGCCACCAGTGTAGCGGCCAGTAGAGACAGAAAATGACAGGGTGTCGTGTTAGATCTAGGGCGGGAATTCGTTCCACGGTAGGCGGTCACGACATTGACTGGGGGATGCCGTGGTGAGGAGGACGCATATGTGGTAGGTGGACTACGTAGATCCCATGCCGACAGTAATTCCATGAGGTACGTGGATGGTGGGATTACTGCATGGATGCATTGCGGCAATGCATGGAGCCATGAAGCACAGGGTCGGTGTGGTCTACGTTTGGAGAAGTAAGAAGGCCCGCAACACAAGCCAAACCAAGTAGAGTTGAGTCACTCTAGCAGTCCAGAGGGATGTGGCCCAGTTTTCCCAGTAGGCTGATCCTATTGGGCCAAGCTGGTCTAAAACAAATAGAACCAGACCAGGCTGGGACTGGTCATATTGGCCTCAAACCAAACCTGAGTGATACCCTTTTTATAAAAATAGCTGTAACTTTTAATCAATGTGTTTATTTGATGAGTGGTTTGTGGTTTTGGGATTCTTGCGATGAGACAGTCCTTATGAGATTCACTAAATGAGATTTTTTTTAATTTGGATATAAAATTTTTGCTTGAGATGTAGGTTCTCCTGGAATGAGTGCACTACTATAGGAATCTTATTTCTGGTTGTGACCTAGTTTTTGTGTGACCTATAAGATACATGATATTTAATATGGGTGACCTAAATGATGTGTAACCTATGACCCATATTTAATAATTAGAGACTATGTGTCTTACTGATACTATGTGTGTTACTGAGTCTGTGTGTCTTACTGAGATTGTATGTCTTACTGAGACTATGTGTATTGTGAAGATTGGGTGTCTCATGGAAATAGAGTTCCTCATTGGTTTGCGTATATCATGTCTTTATTAGAAAATATGATGTAAACATATACTTGTGTCATCAAGCTACGTTATTTTTGTGTGGTATACATCACTTATTTTTGTGTTGTATACTTCGTGTATTTTTATGTGGTATTATTCCTGTATTTATGTATTGTATACATCAGGTATATCATTGTATTATACTTTTTGTGTTCTATTGTGGTGTTCCTTCATGGTTTTACTATATGGTGTTTCTTTTTCATGCCCATTCTTGGTGTTCCTTTATGGAATTCCTTCATGGTGTTCCTTAGTTGTGTTCCATCATTGTTACCCTTAGTGGTGTTACTTAATGGTGTTCTTTTGTGGGTTTCATTTTTGGTTTTCCTTGAGGGGTTTCATTAATTTTGTTCCTTAGTTATGTTCTTTAGTGTTATTCCATCTTAGTGTTCCTTCATGGTGTTTCATCGTGGTGTTTCTTGGTGGGGTTCCTTCGTACTCTTCCTTAGTGATGTTCCATTGTGGTGTTCCTTAGTGGTGTTCTTTCTTGGTATTCCTTCATGGTTTCCATTAGTGGTTTTACTTCGTGGTATTCAATTTTAACTACTTATATATTGTATCTACTTTGTTGTTTTGAGGTTTCCTACTTATTTTTATTTTACTCACCCCTACATAGGATTTGACTGCACTTGTCGTGGCTTGTGGAGATGATCGACTATTTGATGGAGTACTGGGTGGACCCAGACTAGGTGGATCTTAGTGAGACCATAAATTTAATTTGAGATCCTATGGATTCATACATTTATCAAATATATTTCCCTCGTTTTAGGTTTCCCAACGGATGAGTTTCAATAACATTTACATTCACTTTTCTAGACTATTTTTTGGGTGGGCTTTTATTTTGGCCTTGTTTACTTTACAGTTTTCTACCTTTGTACACTATAGTTGGTATCTTAGTGTTACTCATTCTTCATTACATAGTGATTTTATATTTCATAATTTTTGGATGTAGATATTTTATTGTGTTCTCATGAATATAGTAAAATTCCTCCAATTTTTTTGGTATGCCTGCACCGTGCTAGTCTCCATCCCAAGGCCTTTTGGAGGTGGGCATGGGGTAGTCACATCAAGTTCCACTCTCATATGGGTCATGAAGTAGTGGTATCACATGATATTTGGATCTACCTAAAGGACTAAGACTCTATGATACCTTTTTGGTGTAATAGTGTTATCTGATTCGTGTACAACATTCAGGATTGGGAATCTAGTGTTGGTGTAACGACCGACATATCCATACACCAAGACTTTGAATTCTTTTTTGGGACTAGGTAAATCAAAACACATGTTGTAGTGAAAAAATTTTACACATACCATATAGGATTTGGGTGTGTTCTCATGTCCTTACTGATTAAGGTCACTAGGTATAATTTATTAACTATGGTACATCTTGTTATATTTCATGATACATCCATATGGATAGATAGAAAAGATTCCTCCACATTATAATGAGGATGATTCGTCAAGTGATAAGACTGTGGTAAAATGATTTGTACATGGCAATGAACCTCTAGGTTGTACACAAGCTATAACTCAACCTGTAAAGCATCACATGGTACCTATAGTACCCCTTAATGAGGTGTACAGGCAGAGCGCACCTCACGAGTTTTTGTAATAGAGACCCCTTATCTTTTCAGGCGATCCGACACATAGGAGACTGGGGACTGGCTTATGGTTTTGATTCATGTTTTCTATATAGTTAATACACTATCAAAACATATCATGGTGCTGACAGCAAGACTTCTACAAGACATTGCTGGGAGATGGTGGGGTTTGGATACCCAATCGTTTGATGAGGAAATTTTTCTATAGATAGAGTTTGAGAACCTTTTCATAGAGGAGATATCAGCTTATATGCTATGTGTTATGCATGTTAATGAGGTTATAAAATTTCAGTAGGATGATGTGTTGGTATCTGAGTATTCATTTAGGTAAAACAGCATTCCCATGTATTCTATGGATGATATATGTGACTATTACATTAGGGATCTGGCCATCGGGAGAGGTATACATAGGGACATTCGATCCAGCATTATCCCTCTATGAATTACTTACTATTCTATGGTTATAAGGAGATAATTTGTTTTTAAGAGTCCTTGGGATGAGCTAATAAATATAGTGATAGTAAATAGTGGGAATGAGGGGCATAAAAATTCTCAAGGTGGTATACATTTCAGAGGAGCTGAGAGAGAAGTAATAGGTGGTAGACATTATGTCATGTTACCACCCCCACACCAGAGGGGTCCAAATTAAGCATTGTGATATGGATGATAGATGAGGGGGTAACTTTATGTAGTCAAGGATTATGACACAATGAGCCTATATACAATTTAGGTAAGAGTTGTTCCTATTATACATTATCTTTAGTATTGATAGACATAGGTAGTAGTCATCATTTTCATTCCATGAATCTTATTTGAGGCTTAGATCTTCTGGATGAACTGTTGACTCAACCCTCATGCTTGGAGACTTCTACTAGAGGTGACCCTTGATCATAAACTAGTTCCAACTGTGTGGATAGACAATTAGAGGTGGGAGTTTCAATTGGTATGTCATGGTAGAAGCATCAATTCCTTATGACATAAATATTTATATAAACTCATTACCTACAGTTCATGCTTAGATTGATAGTTTTAGGAAAAGAATGTGGTGCGTCTGTAGTTGTTCAATGATGTTTTCCTTTGTAACTCCTTGACCCCAGTTACCGTGAGTCTATGCATTATTACATAACATTGGGAAGATCACAAATGTTCATGTCTCGAAAAACTGATTAGTTTAGTATCCCTGGGAACACTATATACATTCATAAGTCTTATATTACTTGATAAAGTGAAAAACTACAACAACATAGTCTCGGTATTCAAAACTCATATGCCCTCAGACTATCCCTAGAGGTCAGTCATGAAATACTTCTTCACATCCTTGGAAAAATAAAACATAGAAAGGGGTGACATCAGATGCTCAGTAAGGATAACAATATAGTGGAAACATTCATAACTAAGCATAAACATTTAAAGAAATGTATAAATAAAACAATAGCCTTCTAAACATGAACATCATCATAATATGGAAATAATAAAATGAAATATTTCCATTTATATATTCACATGGTTATTCTACATGTTGAATAATGGCATTCAATATCAATAACCACTTTCATAATGATGGAATGCATAATGCTAGACTATCAAAACCACATAGTCAAGGCCTTGTTCCAAGACTACAAATATGATTTTTTCAAGGCCTTATTCCAAGACACTAGTTTGTGTCATGAGACCTAACGATGCATCGAGGAGCTATAACGGTCTCCACTAGTCACTTACTATGTCTAATCCATTCCTCATATGAATTGGTTTAATCATAACATAAACATTCGTATTAAAACTAGCATAAAAATGTCAATACTTTATCTATAAACCATGAATGGTATAAAAATAACACATCCACAGTCAAACATATCACAAAACCGTCAATACAATATAGATGTTTTGTATCATAATAAATCAACTTCAAATAAACTTAAAATCAATCGAAGGATGTTGACATAGATGAAATCAAAACTATTTGAGAGAAATATCTCTTTTTTGAAATCATTTAAAAGTCACATAATTAAAAAATAAAACATTTGAATTGAAAATATTCTTATACGATTTTAAGGGAAGCATTGATAATTTTATAATGGTGAAAAATAGTTGTACCCTCTCTGAAAGTTAAAAAATTCATTCTTACCTTAATTTTGTCGAAAAGGTTAAAAAAGAGCTTGTTTGGAAAACGACGGAAATATTCCTTTATAAACATCCTATAAAAAGATAAAGAAGGGTATAAATGACTTTAACCCATATTATATAAAATATTAAGAATGTTTTGAAATTCATTTTTAAGAAACATTGATGTGGATGATATAGAGGTCCCAATAGAGAATTACGTATAAACAACCTCAGATAATGAAGAGATTGTGAAATAAACCCTTATGATATACTTTTCCTTGGTCGAGGGTATGTTAAACTCCGGTATAATGGTGAAATAATTGTTATAAAACTATATTATAATCATATACACTAATATTATATCATATATGATCTCTTAATATTGCTTTGTTAATAATATATTAGAATTATTGTCATTTTGGGTGTTAATAGATAAGTTTTACTTTATATTCCTTGTTATTTTAGTCATATATGTTATGGATGTGATGTAAATTATTCATATCAAGAAAGATATCATGTCTTTAAACATTATATTTAATCGCCTAATGAAAATTAGTCTTGAATGGATATGATGGGGAATTAATCTCATCACGTTCATGGAGACGGTAATCCATACGTACACACGAGTGACAATATCATTATTTTGATATTAAAATAATATATAATTCTATGGTATATCATATATAAAGAATAATTATCATGTTATATTTATTTTTTACATCAGTTACACATCATTATTATACCCATCCAAATAATAATGTATTTAATTACAATTACACCACGACGTGGTGACGGTAATCCGTACTTACGCACGTATGGTGACATGTCATTCAAAGGATGGATAGAATAATGAATTTAGTTTTACCATATTTATAATAACATAATGGTATATAGAAGATAATGTAATTTTTAATCTTATAATGGAAACAACATATAAAAATTAAGTGGAAGAATAAAGGAACTTGAAAGAGGTGATGAAATATTTACATATTTTTGGGTTCTTCCTTTTGATTTGCTCAAAAGGGAACCGTTGGTTGGATTTCTAACTATATTAAGCATTCTATAATGAATAAATTACAGTTTATATGGTATTTGGCCAGGGGATGTCTGAGACAAATGGCATTGAAGGTGTGAATTATTGATAAGTTGGAGTTCCCTTTTATAAGAGGGGTGAGAGGCACCTTAGGAAAAGCTAGAAATATTATTTTATAATAAAATAGTTTTCGGTTTAAAATTTCTGGAAAATGGATTGAATAAAGACTATGGTGGGTATGGGTCGGAAAACACTCAACCACTAGGTTTTAGACAGGTTTGGGTCACTATTTTAGCCTTTTCTTTTAGATTTAACTCTTTGTTATATAGTTTTACATTTACAATGTCTATTTGTATTTTTATATTATATGGTTAATAAAATTATTATATACATCCAATAGAACCCCATGTTATTAATTAATGATACAACTATAATTATATAAGTCTTTTGTCCAAACCTAATATTTTTAGGAATAGAATATCAATTAATAATATAAAATTTTATTAAAAACTCTTTTATGTCAATTTTCACACTATGTGGTATTTTGTTTTTTCTAAAGTCATAACAGAATTACAACTTAAAAAAAATTCATTTAAACAACCCTAATATGTCATATTAACCTATAAAATAAGTTTAATTTGTCAAAAGTCTCAAATTACATTTATTTGGATATTCATAATATCATTTATTTTAATATTTCATTAATTAGATAATTACTGCATCGTCATTGTGTCATAAATAAATTACGTTATTTAATGTCCAAAAACTATAAATAAAATACCATTAGGGAGGAAATATTTTTATCTTTATAATTAATATTTATAGTCAAATTTATCTTATGAATAACCTTATATTAAAAATCTTTTAGTTATTTAACATTGATTCTAACTCTTTTAACTCTTCTTTAAATAAAATAATAATAAGTGTTCTAATCTAAACCATGTGGACCACATTGGTTTATATTTAATTCCTAAGGTTCTTTATGGTTGAATTATACTTATCCGATAGATATAGGACATGTGTTATGGTAATAATAATATCATTTTTAACCTTAATTACACTATTTACTTTTAACCGTGGTAAGTAAAAGTAAAAACGTTACTATTCACCAGAAATTATTATTATTGAACAACATTTTACTCCTTGATATTAACCGTGTCTCTCGGATTTTAGAAACTCCATTAACAGATGAGGTATTATTAAGTTTTATGTGAATTTACAATTTTTCCACGAGGTGGGTAAAATACGGTGAAAAGTTCAATAAAATTTTTATATATCTAAAATTATTATAAATTGACTCCAATGAATTAAATAGAACTTATATAGGTAATATTTATTTATTTTTACCTAAAAAATTTAAATAAAATTATTAATTATTTAAATATAAATTCAGTTTTAAACTCTAACTTACTGTTTTTCACTATTCATCAAAAATTGAATGTTTTCAGAAAAATACCAAAAATTCACCCTAAGTTAATTTCGAAATTCCAAATCCAAAAATGAAGTACATTTTGAAAGATATAATTTATAAAATTTCAAAATGTGTGTATTACTATTCATAACATCAAGTTTGATTGGTTGTGCTGTGTCAGAACTCGAAGTTGCGTACAACACACGCTACTGAATTATTGAAAAAGAAGTGTATCGTGGAAGCTTAGGGTGTTACATTCTCCCCTCCTTAAAATATTTCGTCCTCAAAATTTCTATAATATTGCTGCATAAAAATACTCGGGTGTTTCTTCATTTATGATCCTCAGGTTCCCACATTGCCTCTTCCATCATATGGTTTTCTCCATAAAGCTTTTACAAGATGAGTCGTCCAGTTTCTCAACACCTGTTCTCTAGTATCAATGAACATTTACAGGATTGTACCAATAAGACATATCATGTTCTGGTTCTAATTCTTTATAGGTGAGTACAGAAATTCGGTTAGGCATGTATTTTCTCAATAGTGATACGTGGAACACATCATAAACATTGGAGAGACTTGGTGGAATATCCTACCAGTAATCTACAGCCTCAATTCGTTCTAGAATTTATAATGGTCTGATGTACATGGGACTCAATTTTTCTTCTTACTAAAACATATAAAACCTTTACATGGATAAACCTTCATGAAAACATGATCTCCTACCTGAAATTCCAAATCCTTCCTTCAGTTAACGACATAGCTCTTCTGCCTAATTTGAGCTTCTTGGGTGTGGTTTTGGATTACCTTCTCCTTTTCCATTGTTTCCTCCACATGTTCTGGGCCTATGAGTTTTCTTTCGCCAACATCATCCCATCAGGTTGGTGTGCGACATCTCCTTCTATATAACGCTTCATATGGTTCCATATGAATACTTGAATAGAAGCTATTGTTATATAAAAATTCTATCAGGGGTAAATATTGTTCCCACATACAATGAAAGTCAAGTGAGAATGATCTCAACATGCCTTCTAAGGTTTGAATAGTCGGTTCTGATTTTCCATCAGTTTGGGGGTGGTAGGCAGTGCTCAAATGAAGATCTGTATCCATGTATTTCTTAATGCTTTTCCATAATCTTGATGTAAATTGGGGATCGTAGTCAGAAACAATCGATAGTGGTACTCCATGAAGTCTTACAACTTAATTAATATATAGTCATGCTAAACCATTAAGTGGTAAATCTTCTCTTATTTCAAGAAAATGTGCTGACTTGGTAAGACGATCAATAATGACCCATATTGAATCATTACTTCTAGGAGTCTTTTGTATTCCCCTTACAAAGTCCATCATAATATTATCCCATCTCCACTCAGGTATGGGAAGTGGTTTCATGACTCCTCTTGGTTGTTGCCTTCCAACAATCACTTGTTGAAACACCATACATCCTGACACAAAATTAGTAATCTCCCTCTTCATGTTGTCCCACCACAAAGTTTCCTTCAAATATCTATACATTTTGGTACTCCCAGTGTGTATAGAGAAATTGGAACTATGAGAATCGTCCAAAAATTCCATTTTTAGATCAGGTATATCAGGAACACAAAGTCTCTTCCCAAATTTCAAAATTCTATCATCATACACAAAGTCACTTAATATCTCATCATGTAAAGATTTAATCTTCTTTCGAAACTCATCATCACTGGTCTGAGAATTCATTATCCTTTATAGTAAAGATGGTTTGGAAACCATTTGAAAAGTATTGATGTTTCACCTTCCATGGTGATTCCCATATCCAACTTTACTATATCCATATATATATAGGATATTTTTCAACTCTCATCTTTTTGAAAACACCATGATCCTTTCTACCCAAAGCATCTGCCACTTTATTTTCCATCCCCGGGTGGTTGTGTATTGTGCAATCATTATCATTGAGTATTTTAATCCATTGTCTTTTCCACATGTTGAGTTCTTTCTATGAAAAAATATACTTCAAACTCTTGTGATCATTATATATCTCACATTTTTCACCACATAGATAATATCTTTATATCTTCAAATAAATGATTATAGCTGCTAACTCAAGATCATGAGCAGGATAGTTTTTATCATGAATTTTTAGTCGTCATGGCGCATAGGTAATAACCCTATCATTCTACATAAGGACGCAACCAAGTCCTTTTTTGGAAACATAACTATAAATAACAAACCCATCATTCCCTGATGGTAGTGTCATTACAGGATCATTGACTAATCTTCTATTCAGTTATTTAAAACTTTCTTCACACTATTTTGTCCAAACAAATTTAACCTCATTTAATGTGAGATTTGTTTATGGGTTAGCCAACCAGGAAAAATTCGAGATTAAACATCGATAATAACCTACTAAAACAATAAAACTACATTCCACAGTTATACTCATCAGTGATGGCCATTCATGGATTGCTTGGGACTTTGAAGGATCAATGGAGATTCCATCCTTAGAGATAATATGGTCAAAGAAAAGAAATCTCATGAATCTAGAATTAACACTTGCTAAACTTCACCTATAATTCATGTCTTCTCATAGTCTTCAGGATAATGTGCAATTGATTTTCATGATCTTCTTAGAATTTGGAGTATACCAAGATATCATCGATAAATACCACTACAAATTGATCAATATATTCCTTGAAAACTCTATTCATTAGATCCATGATTACAGAGGGTGCATTAGTCAATCCAAAAGGAATTACTATAAACACGTAATGCATGTACCTGGTTCGAAATGCTATATTCAGAATGTCATCCTTCTTCACGCACAAATGATGGTATCCAGATCAAAGGTCAATCATTAAAAAGTATTGAGATATATCTAGTTGGTCAAATAAATCATCAATGTGAGGTAGGGGATACTTGATCTTTATTGTTATAGCATTGATCTCCCTATAGTCAATTCAAAACCTCATAGATCCATATTTCTTCTTAACAAAAAGGACAGGGGCTCCCCATGGAGAAAAACAAGGGAGAATAAATCTTGTATTACTCAATTACACTAGTAGTTTCTTTAGTTCCGCTAATTACATAGTGTCCATTCTATAAAGGGTCTTCGATATGGGAAATGATCCAGGAATTAAATCAATGGAAAACTCAATTTATAGTTCTGGATGATGTTCAGGTAAATCCTATAGAAATACATCAACATAATCTTTCACAATAGGTACATCATCTATTAGAAATTTATTTTCCTCACTAACAGTTTTTTCATTATCTTCCTCTCCAATAATTGAATTTAGTTGAGCTACTGGGGGTGGATCTCGATAAGAGGTATGTGGTGACGATTCTTCTCTAAAGATAATGTGTTCTTTATCATCATCATAAAAAAATTTAACCTCCTACTACATAAAATAAATTTTTGAATCATGTTATGAATACCAATCAATACTAAAGATTATATCAAATTCAATCATGGGTATGATGATGAGATTAGCAGATAAAGAAAATTTATATACCCTAGTGGGGAATGATTCACAAAACGTTATTGTGATGATACTTCCCTTAGGAGTTTTGACTGATAACTCCCTTGTTAAATCAAATTGGAAGTATCTAATTTTCTTAGAAAACTGGGAAGATATTAAACAATGTGATGATCCAGAATCAAATATAGCATTTTCTAAACTTGAGTAAACCATTAAATTACCTTCCACCACGTCTTTTAGAGCTTCAACCTCAGTAGTAGTGATAGCATAAGCTTGGCCTTGATCCCATGGCCTTTTGAGGTAAGTTCCCCTGACGCTTAGGACATTCATTTGCATAATTCCCCATATCCCCGAGATTGTAGTAATGAACTTCGATAACTTCTTTATTCCCCTTGAAATCACGAGCGTGGTAGCTTTTTCACCACAGTTGTAACAGACCCCCATTCCATTCAAGAATGTACAAGGGTGTTTCTTCCCACATTTACTACAGTATGTATACTCAAATTTTCACTTCATCACCTTATTTCCATTTCATGAATTTTCAGAACATCTCTTCTTATATTTATTTTCTTTAAAGTAGTTTGACTTAGACAATTCTATTTCTGTCCTGATATCACATAAGACAATGACTTCGTATGATGACAAGGATTGTGAGACAAATGCTAGAGGAAGAAATAGTTTTAACCCATCAATGAAACGATCAATCTCACTTCTTGTGTTACGTATACAATCTATATCATGCCTCGTTATCCTTGTAATGTTAGACTCATACTTTGCAACATTCTCATCCTCCTTTTTCCTCAGACTAAGAATTTGCCTTTCCATATCATCTTGATGGTCAGAGGGAAAGTATTTTTCTAAGAAAATATCATTAAAATCCCTTCATTCCATATTTGATACATTATCATCTTCCTTTGTGTTTTGAATCAATGACCACCATTGATCAACATCTCTAGTGAGGCGGTAAACCACCATGATAACTTTTTCCCTTTCACTACTCCCAAGGCATGGAATATTTTCTCAAGAAATATATCCATTGCTCAGCCACTAATGGATTTGTACTCCCATAGAATGTTGGTGGATTTTTCCTCATGAAATGGTATAAAATTGATCCTCCATGTTGTGGATTAGGGTTCTCCATATGGGTAATGTTATTATTCATAACCTGTGTGAGTTGTACCAGTATAGTGATAAGCTGATCAGCACCAGTTGGTTCACCGGCTCCACTATAATTTGCTTGAGCATGAGGGAAATCCCTACAAATTGTGTGTGCAATGACATAGTTTCCATTCCTTCAAATAGGAACCATTTCTAAACAATGGTATAAACTATAATAGTTTATGAATATAAATACATAATTCCAAACATGTATAACTCATAACATAAATTGAACAGTTTATGAATATAATCTATAATCATACAAAACAAGTATTTGAGGAAGTATATACACATAAAACCTTCATAATGGTTTGTATAGAAAATGAGAATTTTCATAAGCATATCCTCCGAGAGTGTCATAACCAATAGTGCAGCAAGGCACGTTGTCATGCATGAGTTCACATTTGAGTCTAGCTCAAAGCGGTGTTTTCGAGATTTACCTCTTGGTACATTTGTGCCAAAGTTGCCTCTACTTGCTTGTATCCAGACATGGATGTATTGTTTGGAAAACTCACAAAATATCTATAATACCAAAATTCTAGGATGTTCTTATATACTAATCCTCAAAGACTATCTTAGGGATATGTTCTCTAAATAGAGTTTATCGAAATATGGATTCCATGGTTTGTACTAAACATCCTCTGATACCAACTATAACACCCCAAACCTAGTTACCCAGAGTCTGTGCATTTTTATGTATCATTGGCATGATCACAAAAGATCAAGTCTCGAAAGTCTGATTAGTTTAGTAGCCCTATAAATAGTAGATACATTCATAAGACTTACATTACATGATAAAGTGAAAAACTAAAACAACATAGTCTCCATAGTCCACACTCATATCACCTCAGACTATCCCTACAGGTCAGTCATAAAATACATCTTCACATACTGGGAAAAATAAAACACAGAAAGGGGTGAGCTCATATTCTCAGTAAGGATAACAATATAGTAGAATCATTCATAAATAAGCATAAACATTTATGGCAATGTATAACTAAAAAAAAGCCCTTTAAACATGAACATCAGCATAATATGGAAAAAATAAAATAGAATAATTCCATTTAATTATTCACATGGATGTTATACTAGTCAAATAATCACATGCAGTATTAATAACCACTTTTCATAATGATGGAATGCATAATTCCAGACTATCATAACCACATAGTCAATGCTTTGTTCCAAGACTGCAATTATGATTTTGTCAAGGCCTTGTTCCAAGACACTAGTTTGTCTCATCAGACCTACTGATGCATCGAGTAGCTATAGCGGGCTCCACCCATCACTTACTAAGTCAAATGCATTCCTTATATGAACAGGTTTATACATAACATAAACATTTGTGTTAAAACTAGCATACAAAATGTAAATACATTATCCATAAACCATGAATGGTATAAAAATAATACATCCACGGTCAGACATATCACAAAACCATCAATACAATATGGATGTTTTGTATCATAATATATCATCTGCAAATAAGCTTCAAATCCATCAATGTATTTTGACATAGATGAAATCAAAACTATTTGAGTGAAATATTACTTTTTTGAAATAATTTAAAAGTCTCATAATTTTAAAATAAAAAATTTACTTTGAAAATATTTTTATAAGCTTGTAAGGGAAGCTTTGAAGATTTTATAATGGTGGAAAATAGCCGCACCCACCATATAAGTTAAAAAGGACATTCATAACTAAATTTTTTCGAAAAGGTTAAAAGGGACCTTGCTTGGAAAACAACGAAAAGATTCCTTTATAAACATCTTATAAAAAGTCAAATAAGGGTATAAATAACATTAACCCATATTCTATAAAATAATAGTAATTTTTTGAAATACATTTTTATGAAACATGGATGTGGATAAAAAAGGGGTCCCATTAGATAATTACATATAAACAACTTCAGATAATGAAGAAATTGTGAAATAAACCCTTAATGTGTAATTTTACTTGGTCCAGGGTAGGTTAAACTCTTTTATACTAGTGAAATAATTGTTATTAAATAATAAGTGAATCATATACATTAATATGATATCATATAAGATCTTTTATCATTGCTTTGTTAATAATATATTAGTATTATTGTTGTTTCAGGTGTTTTATGAGATTCATATTCCATTATATTCAATTGTTTTTGAGTCATATCAGTTATGGATGGGATGTATATTATTCATATTCAGAATTATATAATTTATTTTACCATTATTTTTAATCATCTAATGAAATTTTTCTTGAATGGACTCGATTGGGAATGAATCTCACCGTGTTCGTGGAGACGGTAATCTGTACGTGCACACGAGTGACAAATATCATTATAATGATACCAAAATAATATATAATTGGATGTTATATCATATATATAGAATAATTATCATGTTATACTTATTATTTACATCATTTAAAAATCATTATTATATCCATCCAAATAATAATGTATTGAATAACAATTACACCACAACATGGAGACGGTAAGTCGTACATACGCATGTATGGTGACATGTCATTCAAAGGATGGATTGAATAATGAATTTGGTTATACGATATTTATAATAACATCACCGTATATATAAGATAATGGAGTTATTATTTTATAATGGAAACAACAATGAAAAAGGAAGTGGAAGAAGAATGTAACTTGATAGAGGTGATGAAATATTTACCTCTTCTTCATGATCGTCCTTTTGATTTGATCAAAAGGGCTCCATTGATTTTTTTTCTGACTAAATAAAGGCTTATAGGATGATGGGAGGAAAGTTTAAAGTGTATTTGGGTGGTGTTTGGATGGGAAAATTTTCTTTGAAGGTGTGAATTAGAGAAAATGGGGAAGTTCCCTTTTATAAGAGGGGTGATGGGTACCTTAGGAAAAGTTAGAAATTTTATTTTATAATAAAATAATTTTCGGTTTCTAATGGATAAAAAATAGATTATTTAAAGGATAAAGTGGTTATGGGTCAAAAACAATTCAACCAATTGGTTTTAGATAGGTTTGGGTCACTATTTTACCCTTGTCCTTTATATTTAACTCTTAGCCAAATAGTTTGACATTTACCATGTCTCTTTTTATTTTTATGATATATGGATGATAAACAGACTATATACTTCCCAGAGAATACCAAGTGGCTCATTAATGATACACCTATTATTATATATGTATTTTGGCCGAACCTTAGATTTTTAGAAATTGAATATCCATTAATAATATAAAATCTGTTTTAAAAACACTTTTATGTCAATTTTGACACTATTTGGTATTTTGTTTTTTCTAAATTTATAACAGCATTATTACTTCGGAAAAAATTCATTTAACTGACCCAAATATTTCATATTAACCTAGAAAATTATGGGAATTTATAAAAAGTCTCAGATTACATTGATTTGGATATTTATAAAATTAATTATTTTATTTTTTTATTATTTAGGTAATTATTGCATCATCATTGTGTCATAAATAAATAAAATTATATAATGGCTAAAAAATATAAATAAAATACCATTATGTATAAAATCATTTTATACTTCTAATTAATATTTATAGTCGAATTTATCTTATGTATAACCCTATATTTAAAATGTCTTTTTTATTAAACATTGATTTTAACTCTTTTAACTCTTCTTTAAATAAAATAATAATAAGTGTCCTAATCTAAACCAATTGGACCAAAGAGGATCATATATTATTAAAAAGGTTGTTTTGGTTGAATTATACTTATCAAATATAATTAGGACATGTGTTAGGGTAATAATAATATCATATTTATCTTTAATTACCCTATTTACTTTTATCCAGGGTAAATAAACGTAAAAAAGATACTATTCATGAAAAAACATTTTTATCTTATTTAACCACATTTTACTCCTTGATATTAACCATGATTTTCAGATTTTTGAAATTCCATTCAATAAAATGGAATAATTATGTTTTATGTGAATTTGCAAATTCTCCTAGGAGGTGGGTAAAAGACGGTGAAAAGTTCAATACAATTTTTATATATATAAATTTATTATAAAATGACACTAATGAATTACATTGAAATTATATAGGTATTATGAATCTATTTAGACCTAAAATAAATTTAAATAAAATAAATAATTATTTAAATAAAAAATACAGTTTTAAACTATAACTTAGTGTTTTTCACTATTCATCAAAAATTGAAAGTGTTCAGAAAAATACAAAAAAATCACCCTAAGATATTTTCAATATTCCAAATCCAAAAATGAAGACCATTTTTAATGATAAAATTTATAAAATTAAAAAAGTATGTATTACTATTCATAACAGCTTGTTTGATTGGTTGCGGTGTGTTAAAAACTCAAAGTCACGTACAACAGATGCTACTGCATTATTCAAAGAGAAGCGTATCATGGAATCTTGGGGTGTTACCTCCTTGTTAGAATAATGAAAACCCACGAAACATATAATGGACTCACCCAAATATGGTTACAGCTGATAGTTAATCAATTGGGTTGCCTAACCATTGATGTAGTGTGTGTTTTGATTCCTTAGTTTCCTATAATGATGGCAGAGTTTCAGGGGATCCAGAAAAGGTTGATAATGAATAATTGGATATAGATCCTATAGGACTATGATTTATAGATTTTATATTCTCTTGGGATATGGAATGTAGCTGTATTCTCTCTCAGTATGAGATCCATCATGTAGTTACAGAATGAGTCGTTTGAGGCGTTAGCCACAGTGAAAATAACCTTTGTGGATGGAGATGAAGCATCTTACCCCCAGTCGATGTTTTTCAACCTTGAAATATTATAGTGAGTGAGGTTGTCATAGATTGAGAATACTTACTAAGAGTCCTTACATTCTCATATATCCACAGGGCATTCCCTTAAGGTATATTCAAAAGGTGGGGAGCACATCGTTCTTTTTAGACGATGTATAGTGGTACCTATGGCGCTTTGAGAGAAGGTCTTGAGGGTGTTCCATATGTCCCGTTTGGTTGTGAATATCGGGGTGGAAATTATTTAACATGATCTTATAAGAATGTTTTAATGGCTATTAATGAATAATGGCATTTTAGAGTTCGTTTCTAGATGCCTCATTTGTCAGAAAGTGCAGGTTGAGCACTAGGTTACACTAGGATTGAATCAACCCCTTGAGGTTCCATAGTGGAAGTGGGATGGTATATTAATGGATATTGTGATGGTTCTATAATGTTTTTATAGGGTTCATGATATCATCTATGTGATCATTGACCAACTCACCAAGATGACCCACTTACTAGCATTTTGGGATCAATGTTTAGTAGAGAGCACGTGATGCATCTATGTGCAGGATATACTTATACTCCTTGGAGTCCCTTAGATGATAGTTTTAGATCATAGTTCTTTCCTTCAATCCTTATTGGGGAAATAATTTCATGAGGAATTTGGGACCCAGCTACACTTGAGCACAACATTTCACCCACAGACAGACAACTAGACTTAGTGGACCATTCATGTTCTGGAGGGAATACGGCGGGATTGCATGTTAATTTTTTTTAGAGTTGGGAGGATTCTTCGTCTGGTATCAATTATTTGATGGTGCATTTGGTGGTAGAAAAATAATCTCTAGGTCAGCACATTGGAGAAGGATACTCAGATTTGCGCATAGTACCAGCATCTGTTTGGTTAGCCCTTGGTTTACCTTTGTAGGTTTTAAAGCCCTAACATGGGGAGAATGTAATGAATCATATTTTCATGAATTAGTTAATAGAAATTAGTTGGGAATAACTTGAGACTATGCACTGAGTCATCATACGATATTGAGGCTTGATGTGCTCAAGAATGATTCATTAAAAAAATTTATGTTTTAATAGAACACACACATTATTTTCTTGAACAAGTTGAATAACACTTAAAAGGGTACCTGAATCTAAAATCAGAGGTCACATTTAGGTTCATAGTATCAGATATACCTTAGGCAAGGTCTATCATCGGTCAACATGGGATGACTCTGAAAGATATTTTTTGGATTTAACAATAAATTAATAATAAAATAAAAATTATTTTATTTTGAATCCTATTAACTCGTGAAAAAATAATATGATTGGAAATTCTGGACAACTATTGAGTTTGTAATGTGGTGTTTTCCTTAAGGGATACTTTACTTTAGTCAATTTTGGTCTTCTGTGGAAAAGAAACATGAAAATTAAATATTCATCAATAAATAATTTAATTATTTTTTTTGACACAACAATGATTTCATGTTAAAAGATCCATAGGAAAAAATCGTAGGGATATAGGCATAAACCTAGAAATGACAAGGAATTTCTTGGGAGAGCTGGTGAATGAATCCACTGAAGAAAATGATGAAATATAAGAGATCAGATCCTGAATCACTGTGCCAAAAAAGTTGGAGGATCTCATCAAAAACAATGATGCAATTGTGACTCATCAATGACTGGTCCAATCTCTAGGTTGCAAATTTGATTGAATTTTTATTTCGGGTGCCCTTATTTGATTCAATGACGAATGTGGACCAACCAATGAATAGTTTGATCCATGGTTAGGTCATTCTTGCAGGATGGATATTTATTTTGGAGTTTTATGGTTAATTTATTATTATGATTTTATTTATTTTTTTATTGTTATAATGAGAATTCATTATGGCTGGCATGAAAAATGTTTAAGGTTTGTTCATCTATGAGCTCTTTTTCTTCTTCTGTTCCCTTTTCTTTGAGATTTCCCTATTGGACCCTTGTGGGTACAGATAGAAATTTCTGAGTAAATATATGAATGATTGGACCCTAGGTTCCTAGGAGAGTCAATATCTAAATCCAGATAATAGAATATTGGGACTCGATAATCAGGGATCATCAACCATTTCGAATTTCCGTCATCGGAGGTGGCCCAGTGGCCTCTGGAAGGGACCGCTAGTGTGGGTCTGGTGCGGTGGTCCAGAGAGGTGAATATCTATTGGTGAAGGGACTAGAGGTAGAATTTGGTAGAATTGAGCTATGGCTAGAAGTTATGAAAAGAGAATCTAGAACAGTCCATGTGGATGTTGAACCGACAACCGATAGAGATAGAACGTAACATGGTGCCATGTTGGAGCCTTGGTGTCGGTGTGGGCTATTGCAGGTGGCCACAACACTCACTGGGGTATGTGGGGGTGATGAGGTTGTGTTTTCAGTAGGTAGACCATGTGGATCCCATGGTGACATCAAGGCCATCCGGTAGGTGGATGGCACGATAACCGCGTGGATGCGGGGCAGCACCGTGTGGAGCTGGGAGGTAAGCGGTCAAGGCAGACACCATAGGGCACACCCAGGAGGCCCATATTGTGTGCCAGTCCATGGGGTACTTTGTACCATTATCATTTAATAAATTTGTATATAATAAAAATTCATCAATTCTAATTTAGTTTTTCACAGTCCTCAGAAAACATTGTGTGAAAAATTTATTTGCATTTAATATTATAAAACATCAAGAAACAATTGTACTAAGACATTTTAATTTTGAGATGTATATTCAAAAGAAATTTCTATATATTTGAAAATAATGTATCTTAGGTTACATTGGATTAAACATATTGACTCTTATATTTATATGGAAGAATTTATACTGTTATAGTTTCATAAATTGGTACATAATAAAATGCCATCAGTTGTGGTATATATTTTAAAATTCCTCCATAGACATGGTGGAAAAAATATAATCACCATTAATCTTGTAAAATTTCAGGAAACATTGTACTAATACATTGTAATTTTGAGGTGATATTTCCCCAATTATTTGTCACTATGATTTTTCCTCTCACAATGTGTTTAACTGAAGAAACCAAAGAGATCGGGCATATACATTATCATTGGAATTATCATTTAGAGAGGTATTATAATCATTATTCTATATCTTTCATTTAATAAAACTATAAAACTCATTACATATATGGTTTATTATACAATATTACTTTTTTAATTAGTTATATAGATAAATTGAATTATTTCATAAAAATTAAATAACAAAAAAAGCCTATATTACTAAATGGTATATGGAAAAAGAGTGTCTCACCCTTTTTATATTTATTTAGAAGATATTAACACATGATTCAACTAAGTAATTCCTATTTTCGAAAACAAAAATGAATTGTAGATATTTGGTAAAACAATAATCATTCCAATATTACCTCATCAATTTAAAAAATCTGCAGAGTTTTCCTCAACACAAATAGAGTTTATACAAGAATATAGATATTTTATACTCAATAGTGAAATTGTATATACTTTTACCGAATAATTAATGAACTATAAAATAAATTACATCAGTGTTAAACATGAAGTGATAAAGAGATAAAACATTCATTAACAGAAAATTTATTAATTGGTTTCAATGTTTTATATTATCATAATCATTTTCATTTGAATAGTATTTTGATATATCTATCATATATAACTAATTATGTTTTTTATATATACATATTGGTCAATAATTCTTATAATAAATATTTTGTTCAATATGATTTAAAATATCTATTTAAGGACCGTTGAATTATCTAGGATATTTGATTCTTATAATATTCATGGATACATGTTTCATACATTTTTGATTGAGGAAGGATTAAAAACACAAAATAGTGGGGTTATCATTAAAATTATATATATGGGATAATATGGAAATTTGATTGACGTAATCCGATTAAATTATCATATGAGATTTAATATTTTTTTAATTCTAGTTGGATGATAATTAATTGTTTCTAATAAATTATTAAATAAATTAATTATTTGAGATTATCTAATTTTATCCATAATGGTATTCATGGAGGAAAAAATCCATATATTTTGTATTCATAAGATAAAACAACCTATTATCTTAATGGTAGAGACGATGAATGATGGAGTGATTTAGTAAATTTCTAGACCAGTGACATTTAGAATATGAGTGATAAAATTGAATACTTTTTATATGGTGAGGAAATCCATCAACAACATTAGATTTATCATTCTCCCTATTATAATTTTAAAATAGTCACTCATGCAAGAGAGGGTGGAGATGATTAAATTATATTAACTTTTTTATAGAGTAATAATCTATTCAATGATCAATCAATTCATTATATACTCAATCATATTTTATCATATTTATCATTTTTTAATACATGATTTTATAAAAATTACGTATATAAAATTCAAAAAAATCATACTTTATATCATATATCATGTTCAATGATGTTTTCTATTATTTATTGATAAATTAGTGTTGAAAGAAATGAGTTAATGATATCATCAATTCGTCTACATCTCATATGTTTATGGATTATTCTAATATAATCCACCCCTCATCATTAGTTACTAGTACTTTAGTTATAGCCCCTTTTTATCATTTCATGTCCTCTAATATGCACCCTTTTTCATCATGTACAGTCCCTACTTCAAGTGAGATTCCTTCTACTTCAGGGATGTTAGGGTGATCAGATGGAGTATCTAAGTAAAATCCAAAGATTCAGAATGTGGTATAATAGTTACCATTAGGTGGGTATTAGAGCATGATAGTTATTTTATATAATTATTTGGGAATATCATTTTTTAAATTAATATTAATATTAATTAATGAATAAATATACTAAACTTATTTAGATAATGACATGATGGAAATACATGAATAAATAAAATGTTTAGATTTTGTAAAAATTTAATGTCTTTTTTCCGTTTGAAAACTCTTTGGTACCTAATAATTTTGTAGGAGCCTTATAATGACAGATCATGAAGAAGTTATCATGTGAGATGATGTAAATTCCAAAAATTTATCATTATTATTGGAACATTATCATCAATTATATTAATAATATTTTTTATAAACAAATATAATAAATTGAAAATAAATACTCATAGTTTATATTATTTGAAATTCGTATCAAATGCATGTCAAATAATTTTTTAACATTGAATATATAGATCTTTTTACATTGTGAGTTACATGAATACGTTATGAATTAATGGAAATTTTAATGATTATAGAAAACACAAATTGATATTAAGTCTTGGTTATGGTGTGAGGACATTAAAACCTACATCATTCTCTATCTAATATAGAAAAATATATGGGAAGGGATTCAACAAGATTATTGGAATACTATTTTGGGTAAGAATTATTCAATATCATATATGTTATATGAGACAATCTTAGTACATTAAAAATATTTTCCTTACTATAATATAATATTTTATAAAAGTATCCTTAATTCTTCTGAAATATTATTCAAAAATAATAAAATAGAGATAAACAAGTCATATCACAAATAGTTGGTTCCAAATGTTTTTTGAGAAGATGATCAAATATGATAATATAATAGATATTGTTAAATATAATTTTTTACATCATATGTACATAAATATTTCTAGTTAATTGTTTTTTATATATATATAGTGGAAAAAGGTTTATTTTATAGACCCTTGTTTTTTTTTTGAAAAAATGGTGAGAATATTGAATATTTAGGTTCCATTCTCTTATGTGGTAAAAATTTTCAATTTCCATTATTAAATGATCTATGAATAATTTTTTGAATGTTATATTTATCTCATTATAGGGTCTTTTCACATGGGTTGTAATTTGGTATGATTTGGAGCCTGAATTATTTCATGAATAGTTCAATAGTGTGAATCAAAAAATTAATAATAGTATTTAAATAAACAAAAATAGATTTTAAATAGAGTCCTATATCTAATGTATGACTTAGAAGATGATTATGTAATGTACAGTTTTACCAACCTGTGGTATAAACTCTTCCATGGTTCTAGTAGTCTGATCAGGTCCTTAATTGGTAATTAAATTAAATTAAATTACATTACATTAAATTGAGTTCTTTTTTATCCCACTTACAGTTTCATATCAAACTCATTTTTTGGTATGGTGAAATGAAGGATCCCCTATAATCCAGTATAGCTTAGATATGAAAGGGGAAAATTTGAGATTGAATTTTCTAGGAACCTCAATCAGAGGTAGGTCTAGATATATTAGTGTTCAATTAAAGTTATTTGCTTAAAGATTCAATGATTTTTATGAGGAATGATATTTAAAATATTTCTATCTACAATCAAAAAGTTATTACACTTTTTTCAATATGTTATTTCATTTATTGTGGTTTGGTGATGGCTATTGTGGGGTGATATGCAGGTGAAATAGGGTTTGAGAGTTTATGAACTTTTTCTTTTATTTTTTATGGATCTTTAAAATTTTTAGGGGTCATTATGTTAAATAATGTAGAGGAAGAAGAATGAAAAATAATTGAAATAATACAAATGAATTTTATTTTGGGATACAACTTACCATTATCAAATAACCTACATAAGGTAAAATTATTTTTACACTTATGTAGGGCCTGCATAAGTGTATGGTTCTTATTACTATAATTAATAGGGCTATTGAATGGTATATTATTGATAAACTATATATAGGGGGCTATATAAGGGAATTTTCTTTTATACATTACTCTGGTAGGAAGTTTAAGGGTAATATCATTTACCCTTATAGAAGAACCCCCCTTGTTTAGGGGGTATGTGTAATAATAAAATTTTTATTATTTTATTTAAAAAAATATATGTTTCTCTACTAGTCATAATGTATTATTTCATATCTTCAAATCAGTTTTGGGTGAAACTAATATGAAAATTACTCTATTTAAAATAATTATAATATTAATTATAAAATAAAATTTGAAATTATATTATAATCAGTTCATGTAAAATACATTGATTTTGGTACGTGATTTTATAGAACATATCAATTATGACATGGATGAGATTTGGAAATAGTTCTTATGATTTTCTATAAAGGGAATTGGTCTCTACAATGTATATAGTCCTCTGATCATCTCACTTAATGTTTTATTCATTTTATATGAAATTTGATTTTTATTGTCACCACTTATTATAGATATACCGTGAAATTAAATATATTTGTTTTTCAAATTAAATGAATAAATTTATAAAATCTTATCACCTGAATAATGAGTCAAGGGACATGATGGATCCTTGAGAATTAGATTTATGCCTCCACTGTCTACATTTATATATTAGATTAAAAAATATTTTAACTGATGTGTTGTACTTGTAAGGGTGTAATTTAATTAAAATGAATTATTTAATAAATTTCCCATGAAATTAACAAATATTAAATGTCCATTAGAGTCCCAAGGGCATATTCTTGATTCCATGACCATTTATGGTCAGTGAAGAGATCATAAATGTGTGTGATTAGATTTATTAACCTTATAAGTAAATTAATAAAATAGAATGGTTTAATGTTGAAAACCTTTGTATATGGTATTTTCAACACTTTCTTATAGATAGTGGTGATATGTAGATAATTTTGAATGTGTGTGGACCTTAATGTAACTATTAGATTCCATAAAACTTTATAGATAGATAATTAGACATTTTTGGGTGTTCATATTCCCCTGTAGATTGTGAGTACCCGAGTGGATATAATCTGGGTGGAACTGTGATAAGTTGGGTGAATTAGGATTGAATTAGGATTACTAGGAAAGAGGGATGGTTTTTATTCCATCTATCTATAGTAACCTAATAATATTTATTCTTTTGAGTTTGGTGGGGCCATGATGTGGTTTCGGTGATGATGTAAAGGGAAACTCTATCTAGAATGTGATGTCCTTCATCATGAGAAATTAAATGATTATAAGATAATAAATGTAGTTTTTACATGATATCATATGGATTATAGGACCTTGGATGTATCCCAAGTGATGTGGTAACCCTAGAGAGCAGTAATGTTGAGAATCATAAATAGTAAATTCTAGGTGGAACCATATACCTATAAAAATGATGATGGTGGATTAGGTTGTGAACATGAGTTTTTGTCTAATGAAATTTTTTATGGGTCTAATCATGAGATAAACTAATTAGTGTATGATATATTTTTGTGTATTGTGATAATCACACGGATAAAGTATTCCCATGGTATGAGAATTTGTTTTGTTTCATAGAAGTTTGTGTTTTTTCCCCTATGTTTCAAATGACAGTAATGATTTCCCATTAGGAAGTACGCATTCCATTGATATTCTAGAATTGGTATGTGTTTCCAAGGAAGGGATAACGTACCCTAGGGTTTCTAGATAACGATTCATTTCTATTAGTGGCGGGAGTCTACCCCTATGTTATAGATGAGGTTACATGAATTCTAATAGATTCCATATGAGAAGACATGTATTTTATAGTCAAATTAATATATTCCCCTTTTTTATATAATGGTATTTTTCTTAGAGAAATCCTTATATTGTCCAAAAAAAATTTCCTAAATCTCGGATGTCTTGTAAGATCGTAAAGATCCACACTGAATTTTTTAATGTGTCTTCCCCCATGAACGTATTTTTTTGAGTATATCACATTTTTTTGAATTATTTTTACATTTTATATTTGGGACATTTTTTGTGCTTCCCTACAATGGTTTAATCACATACAGATCGGGATTTCATTGTCCTTGGGATCCCATGATGACTTAACTAATAGTAGGTATAGGTTGTGTAGATGACCAATCTATCATGATCGAAACAGATATCACATTGATGTATTGGATACATACATGTTGAGGAATGATGATGGTGGTAGATCCTATTTCTCATTATTATGTTATATATTTATAATTTTTTATCATTCTAGTGGGGGACATATATTTTATGATAGAATGGTTGATAGTATATATGATTATATACATATTCATTTCATTTTTATATAGTTGTGTTCATTATTGATTATATATACTCTAGTTTTGTTGTGGATGATATTGGGTTTTAACCCATTTATTTATAAATTAATGTGATTATATAGTCCCCCCATGGTAACAGAATTTACCCTTTCATCTTGTAGGAATCCTTTGACTTATGGGGAGGATTTTCTGAGGTCTTTCGACCCTTCCTCAATCTGTACATTGTCTTGTAATAAAATTCAAGGGTAGTTAATTAGTTCTGGATGATAGATAAACAAATTTATATTTTTATGGGAAATAGATATCAGATGGTAATTATATATATTAACTCATTATAAACATTATTCTTAAAATATAAATTGAAATTCACTTTTTATTATGTTGGATCTTATAAAATTTATACAAAAAATTAAATAATTGGTGTATAAATTCTTCTCAAAATTTTAGTTTTATGTTGTTGTTTTTAATTTATTTATTGATTTATAAAATGTTATTGATACCATATCAATTTTATTATTTTATATATTTTATTATATCTTGACTATAAAAAAATATTTAAATGAAATATTATAAAATATTTTTTATGTGAATTTGGTGAAATTATTTCATGTAAATTTAACTATAGTTAAATACATAGTTTACCAAGTTATTAGTTATATTTAAATGAAAATATCATTTTTCTAAAAATATTATTATCTCAATATGAAAGTTTCAATGTACTATATTTTTTGATACAATTTGATATTTCTTTTTCATAATTTTTATGTAATTTCACCAAAAAATAAATTACATCATAAATAGATAAAACAAATAAAAATAATGAGTTATAGGAAAATTAGTGACTAAACTTGATATTGATATTATATGATTTCTAACATTCATAGTGCCAAATTTGTATGTTTTTAATTCTATATTAATCATTATTTATGACCAAGTGTAACACCATGATACGAGATTCCCAAAGTCGGTTCCTTACCTTACTACAGTGGCACATTTACAAGGAATCAAATCCCATTGGAATAGTCATTTTAGAAGTTTTTGGAAGAAAAAATTACATACTTGATATCAGTATTACATTGGGAATTATAATATAAATCATTATACATAATAAAATGAAATAAAAAGAATCCTTAAAATCCCCATCAAATATTTCTACTTCATATCATTAAGAATGGAAGAAAAATAAGTGTGATCTCAAATTGAGTAATAAGGGTAATTATAGTAGAATCAAAAATGAATAATGTAGAATAGTAAAAATTATAAGGTAAATAATGGATTACACATGCAATTTATATAAAAGGACAAGTAAAAAATAAATATGGATGGATATTTAACTGAAACACATGCCATTTAATCAATAAACTGATAAGAAACTACATCCATAGATAATGTCAATGAGATAATATCATTATTAAATAAAAACTAAATTTGAATTAATGAAATTAATAAGTATTTGATTCCATGTTTTATAGGTATGTGGTAACATTACAATCATGACCTTTCACAAGATAATTTAGAACAAATCAGTTAAATACCTATCTAATTGGACAAATGATTAATCTGATGAGACCGCCAATTCATCGATCAGATATCTATTTCTAGGAACATGTCATGTCTTACCTATCCAAATAATTCCACAAATAGTGAGTAAATTATTTAATTTATGAACAATATGCCTTATCATGTATCTGTATTCTATACAAGAAATCTATTTATCAATATTTCCACAGTTAATTAAAGAACTATAAATTACACACCATATGTAAATATTCTATACAATTTTGGAATTATTTATACACATAAAATAAGTTTTTGGATATATTTAATAATTTTTACTTCCAATGAAATTTATCATAAATAATCTATTATTTCAAGAAAAAGTTAGATTGAGAGAAGAATGTTTGATTTCAAATACAACTTTTACCACATAGTAATTTTCAATTAAACCCCCAATGTATGAGATTATTCTTATTTAAACATAAAACCCATTAATTATTAGTTAATAATTATATTAAATTATAAATGGAATAATATACACTACATTAATGTTAAATGGTTTCTTATAAAAAAGTGTCAATGGAATATAAATTGAGATAAAGTACTTTACCTTATACTCCTTTTTTATTAAATAACATTAATATTAAGATATAATTTTTCTAGTAATTTTATTAACTTATTACATACCCTTAATAATAATTATAATATCAGATATTTTATTCATATAATATTTTATTCCCTTTTTGATACCATTCTCTGATTATTTTCATCGTTTCAGGGGTTTATTGTCATGTTTTTTAATATGTATTAACATATTATTATTTTATACTTAATTAGATCCTGATTAAATTTTATCTAGGATGTATAACATGATTTTAGTCTCTTATATAATCATTATATAGGTTTATCTAGATCAATGCATAAAATGTTGAGAGATTAAATGAAATGAATTGTTCATGGAGATGGTTGGTCATAGGTAGTTTAAAACGCTACTTCCATTTCTTTTTCATGTTTTAAAGTATGTGATATATATATATATATATTATAATTTTAGAATCATATTTATGTTATATATATATCATATATTTTTTAATATCATTCTTAATAAATTCTATGTAATGTGGGAACAAATCACATCGCTTCTGAGGAGGTTGTATTCCATATGTCCAAAAGAGATTTTAACATATTCTCACAAGATGGAAAGCATGACGGTATGTGTTATATAAAAATTAAAAATTAAAAATTTCATTATTAATAATATATATGTCATTTAAACTTTATATAAATTAATATTTTCATCCATGAATGGTGGTAATTGAAGACTGAACCACCTCAGTTCACTGGGTGATAGTCTAATCTACAAGAGAATGATGATTGTGTATCCCAATTGATGGAAGTTTATTTAGGTGGAGATCTAAACCCTACGATTTAAATGTCTCAGTATATAGATTATATTAATATTATTATATATTTAATACATATAAATAATCTGAGGGGTGGATAATGAAATGATACAAAAGTGATTGTTGAAGAATGTTATCTATTATCTAGGTAACTCTATTTGGTTTATAAAAAAATCCTTCCATGGTGTTCTGTCATCCAAAAGTGAGGATTCAAGTATTAGGGAATGTATATTGGGAGATTATATGTTTTTCTTTTGGATGATCCAAATGTATTTATAGTAGTAAATATTTGGAAGAGGGGAATGGATTTTTAAAGTGGATGAGGAGTGGAATTTTTGTAAATATAAAAAAGAAAATACTATTGGGAGGTCTCCCTTACATAATGTTTCTAAAATAATGGTCACAATTAAATAAAATATTGGATATGGTCTATGTATATATAACCAATGTATTCTATAAAATTTTCTACTTCATTTTTCATTTATTGTATGGTTTAAAACCTTATTGAGCTAGATTTTATCTTAATCGGTGTAATTATATTTAATTTCTTTCACTAAAATTTTTGGTAAAAAATCATTGTTTAAATTACAATAAGTTTTAAATATTTCTTAATAAAAATATTGATTCCATTTTTCCTTATTCAAGTAAGAATGTTTAATGAAATAAATTTAAAATCAATCACATATACAGGACCAACAAACTGATTATTAATGTGAAAAAATTCAAATATTTACAATGTTTTTATATCTAAATTGATTATATGAATGATTCAAATGATTTAAATTTTATTAATATATTTAAAAATGATATAATAACAATTTATTAAATTTTATAATGTAATTTAACAATTTAAATTTTTAAGATGGAATGTTAGTTTTAAAATATAATTTAATATTTTTCAATATTCCTAAAGAATGATATTTCACATAAAAATACAAAAAAAACAATAAAACTAAGATAATTTTTCAATTATAATTTCATAATATGATTTCATTTTTACAAATAAAATTTATGGAAATTATAAAATTTAAATTTCAATTACGTGAACCATTAAAAGGTGGAAAAACTACCAGTAGGAAAATATATCTTCTTGTATTAAATTTGTTTCGTTCAATTATTATTCATAAAAAACCTATTGGATGAAAGAAAAAATAATTAATTGAATATAATATAAATATGTATTTCATGAATATCATTCATTAAAGGAAATTAATTTAATTTATTAGGTCAAAATTATTTTGGGTGCATTAAAAATGTTTTTCAGGCTAATATTTCCTTTACATACAATTTGTTTTTTTAATTTATAATAATTGATATTTAATGAATTAATTTTATATTATTTAAACCATATATTTTCAAAATTCCTTTATTAGTATTCATGAGTACTGATTTATTTTCTAGATTGTATATTATTATATTAAATAATTATATTTAATGATATATTGTTTTTCTGTAATACATGGTATTGTGTTTTACGTTATCCAACATAGTGTTGAATGTACCACAAGATATTATCAGTGTTTTGTGTAATTAATGATTAAATTAGTGTTACTTATAAATAATTCTACATAAAATTAAATTTTTGTATAATCAAAAATATTTTTTTTTCATGGGTTGTTTTAGTATCCCAATTTTAAATAAATTGTGTCCCTGTATTTCAAAAAAGATCTCAACAATTGAGTGTTTGAGATTTGAAAACAATATGGTTGATAAAACAGACGTCATAAATAGGGTTAATAAAACATCACCATAATTTTAGGGAAAATGAAATTCTATGAAAGAAAACTAGGCTTTAGTAAAGGAGAAGATTTTTGAAAACATGGAAATGAAACAAAAATATGACAATCATGTTCTAATGGAGAGTGACAGAGAAAATGTTCAAGAGATTCATATTGACCATAATTCCATTAACCAGATGTGAAAAAAATGAAAATTATATCATGAAAATGATGATAATAGGATAAAATTTTTGTTTCAAGACCGTTTTTCCTGAGTTATAAAAGTATTTCAGTCACTATGAATTTATGAAAATATACTTCAATGGTATATTTTTATTTCATAAACACGTTATTATCCATAGGTTTTTCCATGAACTATTTATAATACATCTCCTATAATAGGTTGCATCATATTACTAAGTCATTCATTGACCTCTAAACCCTCATCCAAAGATCAAATTAAACCATTTCATAAATAGATAATGTTTTAAATAGGTCATGATCCAACACATTATTTATTGTCCATAATTTGTTTTGTATTTTTTTAAAATTATATAGATTATTTTTAGATAGCACCCTTTGGCAACAGGTGATTCTGAAGTCCAATGAGCTCCGAATGGAATTTTGTACTTTTATTAAGGTGCGTTAACTAAATGTGTGAGTGGGATTTTATAAATTTTGAACATTTTCTAGGATCAAAAATATAAGGGAACGATTTAACATGGAACAACAAGATTCTCGTAGAAAATACTTTAACATTGGACATCTAGGGTCTGATAGACAAGTTAATTTTCAGACTATTTAGTAATTTAAAAAAGTAGATTAAAGATTTATTTTATTTTATTTTCTCAACATTGAGTGGTGAATGGAAATTATATGATGTACCGACTAGGAGATGATGTCACACATTAAATGAGGATCCATAATTTCTCATTGTTCGATCATAACGATGGAACGTCACTATGCAATAGAAAATCAATAATGTTTTTATTTTTGTTAAACAAACGCTTTGGAGGTTTGACAATTGAACCATAAGAAATTAATTAAAGAACCTATGGAGAGATTCTTCTCCAATGAAGAATGAAAAACCCATGCCGAACGTCACCGAATTTGACATAACCTGAAGAATAAAGCCAAAAAATTACAAATGATGATGACCCCTTCAACACTCAAGGACTGAATGATACTACAACGAACATAAATTGACGTAGGGGTTTGAAAAATTTAAAATCTTATCGTTCTTTTATGAAAATGATGAACGTTGACCAACCCATGAACAGGTAGATCCACAAATTATGTATTCTTGTAAGGTGGTGACTTTTTTGGGATACCACAATTAAAGATTAAATTATCAATTTTATTGGTTGAACTATAATCCCTATCCCTCCCCTTATTTTTAAACATCTAACGCATAGGGTGTGAGCCGACACAAACATGGTCTATGCCCCTCTGAATATGTGTCACTCATGTATGAATTCTAGAAATAGTGGAAAGGAAAGTTCGAGGGAGTCACATGAAATGTTGATTCCTTACAATCCCATAGGATCAGACGATTCAAGAAATGGAGAAATGGAGAAACTCATATGGCCTATAGAAGAAACCGTCGGTGTGCCAACATGCCGGTTGTGGCCCTCTGTGGTAGCTACATGCTAAGGGAGGTGTCGTGTCATGGAGGTTGAAGGTCATGTTCAGCTGACTATGACAGTGTGGAGGTGCGGCACCGACCGACACCAAATAGAGGTGGAAGCACGCTTCCGGACTGCCCGGGAGAATTATGGTGGTCGCTGAGCTGGAGACCCATAGCGCCACACTAGCGATGCATTGAACGGTAAACCTGTGAGCACAGATGGCGGTTGATGTGGGAGGATGCGGCCACTCAGCCGCATCATAGGCCATGTGCAGTGTGGCATGCGACGGGTTGTGGTCACTTGACAGTGGCAGAAAGGCGTCCATGCATCTGCGGGGCAACATTGGAGTTGGACGTGGATCCCTGCCACATCATGGCCAGGCCGAACATCGGTTTGCCTCTAGAGAACCCATGATCCAGACCTGGCACACCGAGTCATGATGGACCCAAAACCCAACTAGCTAGAACCAGGCTGGATTGGGTCCACATTGGTTTGGCATGCCGGGGATAGATTTGAGGACCTCAGTTAGGGTCATGTCGGTTCAGTACAGCTAGGTCCACCCAAACCCTAACCCCATCAGACCCTTTTTAGAAAAACATGAATAACATGAAGACGAAGCACCCAATTGACACACCATCTATGGAACAAGGACCCCTGCAATGAGGATGTCATTCTAAGATACTCTATAGGAGTTTTGTGGATATTGGTGTATGGCCATGATGGATCAGACATAAATCCAACCATTCCCTATTAACAAAAATGCCCATATCTTCTTAGACTGTGTGTCTGTTCGATACGTGGTATATTGTGTTGGGAACCATTGGATGGTTTGATCCTTTACGTTACTCTGTGTGGCACTTCATGGTGTTTGAAGTATGATCGATGTCTAGAGAAGTGAATCCTCCAATAATCAAGTGTGATATGTAGGGGTGTCCATGGGTCAGGTCGGGTTGGATCGTAGGCGTTTCAGGGCCCGACCTGAACCAAAAGGTTTGGGTTGGGTCGGGTTGGATCACATGATTCATGAGCGGCTGACCCGACCCAACCCAACCAGTTGGGGTCAGGTTACTCGTCGCATGCCCGAACGACCCAACCGAACCCAACCCACAGTGATTCGGTTCAATTCGGGTCGGGTTATATGTGTAATATCGACCCAACCCGACCAATCCTGACCCAACCCGCCCCAACCCGATAGACCCGAACCAGCCACTCAGACCCAACCCCCCTTAGCCCAACCCGATGGACCCCTGCTGCCCCCCCCCTGCTGCACACCAACAGCTTTCATGTACCCCCTACAAATCAGTGGGCCCCCTCCCCCACCCTGCACTACACAGCCTCAGCCTGCCCCTCTCCCCCCTACTCACAAAACCCAACCACCTCCCCCTACACTGAACCCCTGCCCCCTCCCCCTGCACCCACTCCCCCTCCGCCCTCCACAACATTCACCAAACCCAGTCTCCTCCGGCTGCACACCAGCACACAAACACCCTTGCAGCAGCCTCCTTACACCCCTTCCCCCCTATCCCCCCTACATACCCCCCTGCAAATCAGCACTCAAACAACCCTCCACCGACCTCCTTAAACCCATACCCCCTTTCCCCCCCTACATACTCTACCTGTAAACCACCACCCCCCCCCCCCCTCTCCCCCAGCCTGAAAACAAGAACCACCCTCCCCCTACACACACCACCTAACCCCCCCCCCCCCCCCGCCACCATGCACAGTAGCCTCCCCCCTACAAGTACAAACCAGCCAGCCTCCCCCCTCCCCCCCCCTTCCTGCACACTAGACCATGAACCCCCCCCCCCCACCTGCACACCTGCACCAGCCTGCCTCCCTCCCTACTGATCCCCAGCCTACCTTCCCCCCATGCACTGCACCACTGCCCCCCTCTCCCCCGGCACTGTACCGATGACCCCCTCCCACCATGCACACTAGCCTCCGCCCTACAACTGCAAACCAGCCAGCCTCCCCCCACCACTCTCCCCCCCGTCTTGCACACTAGACCTAGCCTCCCCCCCACACATGAACCCCTGCACCATCCTGCCTCCCTCCCCAATGAACCCCTACCCACATCCCCCCCTACACTCCACTGCACCCCTTCCCCCCTCTCCCCAATACACACACCAACCTCCCTCCATTCCTGCACACCAGAACCACACTCCCCACCACCTTCACCCATGAACCAGCCTGCCTCCCTCCCCACTGAACCCCTGCCTACCCCCCTGCACTACACCCCTTCACCCTTATCCCCCTACACACACCAGCCTCCCCCTCCCCCCTGCACTCACCAGCCTCCCCCTTCCCATGCACACACCAGACCAGACCCATCACAACACCTCCACCTTGCACTACACCCCTACCTCCCTCTCCCCCCTGCACACACCACCCTCCCCCTCCCCCTGTACCACTAGCCCCTCTATTTCACCACTACACTAGCTAAGCTAATAGCCTACACCCCTCTCTAGACTAGACTCAAACACTGAACAGACAGTGAACACATTGAGAAAACAAAAAACAGCATCTATTTGTCTTAAATGCAGAATTCTAAATACTAAATATGTTTTCTTTATAAAAATCATCATATAAAGGTGATGTAAATCACAGCCATAATAAACATAGAGAAAACAAAAAAAACAGGATCTAATTAGGCCAAATTCCAATAAGGTAAGGTTTAGGTCAGGATTCAGAAGTGCAGATATTCAGAAAATGTGTATGCTTCGTATAGGTAAGAAAACATGTTGAAAAAAGAAATTAGCCAGCAGCATCCAAAATTCTAAGAGAAGAGACTCCCCCATCATTCACCCTATATAAGTTAAATGTTTTCGACAATTTAAGTACAATATTAAGAAGGTAATAAAATAGAATAACATCCATGTTTAACATACAAGTTATGAATCAGTCGCCCAGATCAATTCCAGGAAACAGATAATATAAAATTGGAAGCCTTCAGGGCTTACATCTCTGCACAACAAACCTGTAAAAATCACCCAGTAAAAATATGTGTCTCAAAAACCTCGGAATTTTAAGAAACAACTTAAAAAAACACATGAAATGATGGAACAAATGATTTCTCAATGAGCAAGTTTATCATTTTCAAAAATTCAGAAACAAAGGACATGAAATTTCCATCCTTGTAAGTATGTAGAGGGTACAATCAAGAAGGTTAAAAATCCAAGGTTTTAATGATTGTTGATAGGAGAAGGTCCCTATTCTATGAAAGGGAAATAAATTAAAAAAAAACCAAAAAAGGCATGCATGCAAGAAGATGGAAGAAGTTAAGAAGGTATATCAGCAGCCCAAAAATATTGGTCAAACAAAGAAAGAGTGTTTAGTTCGTCCTGATCAATTGGACAAGACTAAAGAAATTAATAAATCATAATCCAATTCTATGAACAATGAATACCATGTGCTTTTATTTCATGAGGAGTCATCCACAAAATATTCCTTGAAAAGAAAACTGAGATAGATGAAAAAAACATGAGGAATAAATTCTTGGGAGGAATCTATATATATTTTTTGGGTGATCTATGTATGTGATGACATTATTATGAAAATAATTTGTAAAACACCAATAAATTTATACCATGATGATGAGTGCTCCATCCATCCATCATCTTTTCCTCTACTACTAATTTAGACGGTGAAACTATAATCATGAATTGTGGTTGATGATGGAATATCTAAAAAAACACAACAAATGAAAGAATAACTCATTATTTTATTTTTTTCAAACAAAATATTATAATTGAAAAATGAAAAAAGATAAAAAAATCCTAATATTTTTAACAGTACATGATTCAATCGATTCCACTTCTTCTAGTTTTTTTCTAATGTAAATTGGTTTCGACTTTCTAAACCAATTTTGTGATAAAATAAATGCTTTAATGGTGTTCGGATTAAAACAACTATGAAACGGATCAAGGACTCGTCCTCTTGTACTAAAAGCAGACTCTGAAGATATAATAGTTAAAGTAATTGGTAGAATATCTCTAGAAATGCATGGGAGAACATCATATTTGATTGCATTTCTTTTCCACTAACTTAAAATATCAAATCCTTTGAAATCATCGTCACAATCATCAATCTCATGATATCTCTTTAGTTAATTCTTTTGTTGTGTCAATTGACTTTTCCTTTTATTTAATCTATATACATATTTCCATTTCTGATCATCCTCCCTATCAGTACTAGCTTCATTAATATGTGACTATTGATGTTAACTTTACTCACATTTATCAATAATTGGAATGGGATATTTACATTTTTAAACCTCATTGAGATTATTCAGTAGCTCTGTTAATTTTTTGATCAACTGAGTTTCATCTTCTTCATCATCAAACATCATTTCAAAACTAACCTGAACATATTCCAATTTATATAGAAGATCAAGAACAACTACCAAAAGTAAGAGAGAATTAAAATTTGAACCAATACCCCAATACTTGTCCAACTTAAGTTTTATTGCAATAGCCATTTCACTCACAGTAATATCATGACTCTTCATCCATTTCTTGATTTTTCTATATATGTCACAAAGAGTATGAAAGAATGTGTGACATGTCACATACCTAGAACCAAAAAACTCAACAGTGCTATCATAATTTTTTTTTGAATAAATTGGAATATACACGAGCACGCTCCCAATCATATGTTGTAGGATCCCCACCTTCACAAATAAGAGCACTCATGAAACTTGCATCCATTTCAAGGAGAATAAATACTTTCTCATACTTCTCTGCAACATCCAACATAAAGTAACAAGAATTCCACCTAGTAGGCACATCATGAATTATTTCCTGTTTATTGGGACATTTTGACACCACATATATGCACTTGAAAAGAGCCAATCTTGAAGGTGAACTTCTCACAAATTTGCAGGAAACTCTTATTCTATATATTGATGTTGATATTTCCTTTAGCCCATCACTAACAATAAAGTTTAATATATGTTCACAACATATCATATGCATATAATCTCCATTAAGTATAGACCCATTCCAATCATTAACCCTCCTCACCAAATAACTTATCGTTGTATTATTAGAAGTATCATTGTACACGGTAAATGTATTAATCCTTTCAATCCTCCATTGTTTCAATTTCTGTTCTAATACTCGACCAATTGTTTCCCCTTTATGACCCACAACAAGACAAAACCGGATTATTTTTTATTTAAGATCCAATTATCTTCAATAAAATTTGTAGTCACACACATATAATTTAGATTTTGAATTGAAGTCCATGTGTCAGTTGTAATACATACCATGTGAGAGGAAATATCAAACATAGACTTCAATTTTTCTTTTTCATCCAAATATAACTGCAAGAAATCCCAAACAACTGTTTGTCTATATAGAACATAAAATTGAGGCTGAATAACTTCAATAAATTCTCTAAAACCTTGATTATCAACATATTTAAATGATAACTCATCAATGATTATCATTTTATCAAGAGCTATCCTGCACTCTTCCTGGTTAAAATGGGCTACTGAAATTTTAACCATCCCATCATCCTCATCTTCACACTTCTTTGTAATACCAAGAGTGGTTACAATTTTGTAAAGATTTTTGTTTGGATTTTTGTTGCACTTTATCAAATGCATGTTCAAATTACTAGTTCCATGTTGGCCACAAGTGCAAGCATAATATTTTCCCCAATAATTACAAACAACCCTTCCATTTTTCTTATGAAAATGATCCCAAGCTCGAGAAATTATAGAACCAGTATTTTTATGAATTATTACCTTAGGAGACCTCTTAGTACCCTCAATTTCTTCAACTGGTATGAAACTACTCCCCCCTCCTATTTCTATTGAATGTGTAGTTGGAGTAGACCCCATATGACTTCAGGTTCCTGCGCCAACTGGAAGATTAGAACAACTTATTTTATCACCACCTCCATCCATGAATCGCTAGCTAGTAGTGTTGTCAACTCATGGAACACACACCCCTGGGCCCTGGTAGATTAAGGAGAATAAATTTTAAAACCAATATATGGATTTTATATTATAATAATAATACAAGTTTAATCAATGATAAAAAAATTTTGAACAATTTTTAAATGATTATAAGGTGCATCATGCCTTGAGCCCAACATGACACCTACTCAACAACCAAGGCTGCTTCGACCAATGCTCATCATCAAAAAAATCCAACACTTTACATTACTAGAACCACCAATATAAATACACCAACATCGACATCATCAATGCTAAAACACCAAAAACCAATATTATTATTGTCAGACCATCACACAAAAAATCAAGAACAACAAGAAAACCCAATGCCACCACAAAACACAACTGACCACAAACAAATTTAGAATCAACATGAGACCAAATGACAGTCGAGACCAGACAACATCATCACCATCACATCACAAGACCACTAGCAGTAAAAAATGAAACCCCAAACTACCACCATCGAAGGAAAAATGAAACTCAAATGAAGAAATGAAACCAAGGCTAGTCATCCTGCCTCATGGAAAATTAAATTGTTGGATTCTAAAACAACACATCCTAAAATACCTACAAAAACCACATCAAAAAACAAGAATTGGGATTCTTTGCAGTACAATAGTTCAAAAAAAAGTTTAAAGGTTTAAAGGTTGTGTTGAACTAGGTAACGGGAACCAGTGGATGTGTGACTAAACCAAAATTTTACAAGTGTAGAAAAATAAAATTGAGAACTTATTAATAATGGAACGATAAATATAATTTAAACGAACATGATAAAAATAAAATCAATTCCTTACCACCACCACACTCACATGTAATAGTAGCAGGAGGAGGTCACCCGAGCTATGGGATTTCTCCCAAATCCTGAACCCAAATTGCTGCTGAGATGAGAAGGTTTATTTCATGGGAGAAGGAAAACTAGGATAACTTTTATAGGTGGGTTCGGAGGTGCGAAAGGAGGAAAATGGAGAGTAGTATGGAAGAAGGGTTTATTTCTCGGAAGGAGAAGAGAGAAGAACAGAAGGAGAGGGGTTCAAGAAACTCGAAGAATGATGGAGGAAGGACATAAGAAGAGGGGCGTCGCCTCGCCTGACACAGGGTTTCTTCACCTCATGCGAGGGAAGGTAGGGGTTGGGTCATGGGGAGAGTAATGAAGGCAAGCGCGATGAGCCCAATGGGAGAGTGCATGAGGGACGGAGGGAGGGCGACGCGAGTTGCGGCAGAGTGAGAGAGAGAGATAGGATAAAAAATATTTAGGCAGGCACCCAGTGGGTCACTGGTCGGGTTGGGTCTAAATGAATCCATCTTGAGACCCGACCCAACCCATACATGGGACGACCCGTTATGAACCCGAACCGAGTTTTTTTTGTGTCACCCGACCCCACTCGGTCGGGTCGGGTCGAACCCATCGGGTTGGGCCAGATCTGGACACCCCAAGTGCTAAGTGTGGTAATCCAATGGCTGGCTATGACATGAAGAATGACTAATGACCCTTCATGGATCAGCATACTACTGACCCTGTGTGGATCAAGACCTAGAGACCATGTGTGGATTAACATACTAGAAACCCTGTGTGGATCCACACCTAGTGACCCTGTGTAAATAATCACCTTGAGACCCTATGTGGATCATTAGGTATCAACCCTCTGTGGATCAGCACCAAGCGACCTTGTGTGGATCAAATGAAGAGATTCTCAACATAATAATAGGATCTAGAATTAAGACTAATTATATTTACTTGTGTACATATATTATACATCATGTGAGATATCTTTTACTTTATGCTATGTGCTTGAGATGTTTCTTGGGGGTACTACCTCTGTATTATATCCTTTGTGGTTTTTTCCAAGGTGGTGTTTTCCTTTTTTCATTTCTAATAGATCATTGAGTGTCTTTGTGTCCCTAATGTGTATTTTCATACTTACCCAATAACGGGAATCGCCTACAACTGTTGTGTCTTTTTTATATGACGAAAAACTTTTAATGGGGCATTAAGGATCTAGGGCTAGACGGTGCTCGAAGGTGGATAGAAATACATTGTGTGAAATAGTCCCATTCATTCGAGAACTGCAACTACCCTTTAGGTAGGATCATTGGAAGATGACCTCTATAGCATTACTTCCTTTTTTGTACTTTCATTTCATTTGTGCTTCTATTATGGCCCCTTTTCTTTCAGTTTACACACTTTACGTTTAGTGGTGGTACATTGTGGTGGATTTAAAATTTTATTTTTTGTGGTTTTCTTTGTATTGTACTCCTTTTATTTGTGTGTACATGTTTAAATTCAATTACATCCATTTATAGTATATTCCTTTACGGTGCTTGCCACCAACCCCTAGCATATAGAAGGCAGTCTTGCTGTAGTCACAGCATTGTCCCCAGGTGACAGGTCATGAAAAAGTGGTATTAGAGTGTGGTATGTTGTATTAGAAGAACTATGAGTCTGTATTTTCGATTATAGAAATAGTTTTAAGTGTCGTGACTTTGGATTTCAGTCCTAGGAGTCTAGTTCTGGTGCAGCGGCCAATGTATCCATACACCAGGAACCTGAATTCTATTTTCCAACTTAGTAGATGAAAACACAGGTTTCATGTGTTCTAGAAATGTTTTCTCTTGATCTCTATTAAGTGAGATCACCCGGTATAACTGATTAACTGTGTCGCATCTGTTGCCGTATAGGATGCCTCCATGAAGGAAACCATTTAGGATTCCAGTGAGAGATCATGAAAATGGCCCACCGAGCGATGAGATGTCGGTGTAGGGACCACTTACCATGATAACACCTTCAGCTGGTGTACCTTTAGCACCACCACCCATAGAGAAGCAGTTGTTACCAGCCCCACTAGAGGATAGTTCATACTGACTAATCCTATTTGATGAGTTACATAGAGAGAGGCCTCTGAGGATTTGATGCAAGACAGATCCTTATGTAGATGAGCATTGGATGGGGGATGTTATATGGGATTATCTCATGGTAGTGATACCTATAGACTATATGGTGGTCCTAACCACTATCATTTTCTAGGTCACAGTAACTTGATGGTCGGCTTTGATGCTCCATACACACGAGGTGGAGACCATTTCTAGGTTGGACATAGAGAGCCGCTTCATGGGGGGGTTCTACAAGATAATATATGCTCAATGTGTATTTATGAGCTACTTCACCTAACATAGGTCATATTGACTGTGGCCCAACACTCGGCATGTTTTAACGACCTCTCCCACTCTTCCACTAACTTGGTATGAGACCCTTTATTTGAAGCCTAGACCATTGAGTGGGGACTCCAAAAGAAGGTTAGGTATTAGATGATTTCCCTCAGAATACCGACACAGGATGGAGTGCTAGAGAGAGCTCAATTAGTGGATAGATTCCTATCCGAGCAAGAAATGACGGTGGGAGCCACAGAAGGAAGACAGGTGGACGAGTCATGTGAAGCATGTAGTAGGAAAACGATGGGAAGTCCCAAGTGGTCTAGACCTTCTGAAAGACAACCCCAAGCTGCAGGGTTGGAGGTGGGGAGATCGTGTGTAATATGTGGTCATCTGAGTGCTAGCGTATGTTACTGCTACGGCAGAAAAGGGCATAGAGATCATGGATGTCCAACTCCTCTGCACGGATGGCCAACAAGTAGTCGAGGGACCCCTGATGCAGAGATAGTTGTCTGAACGAGGAGGTTTGTAGGGTGGAAAACGTGGCAGGGGATTAGGCTGAGCAGTGGGTAGTGGGTGAATGTTCTAGGTACTACCTCCCCCACAACTAGGGGGTCCACCACTGGGTCAGGGATCCAGCAGACAAAGAAGATAACATCATTAGATAGTGGAGTCCAAAAACCAAGATTTCATATAGATGATTATAGGTAAGACCTATATATAATCAACCTTAGCTACATTTCTTATAGACATAGGTTACAATAGGAATTTTCTTTTTATTGACCTCATTTGAGTATTGAAGATTCGGGTAGATCCGTTTGATTAATCCTTACAATTAGGGACTTCTACGAGAGGGGATTTGTTGATTACACACTACTTCCAGCAGTGTGAGCATACTCTAGTAGGCAATAGATTCGATAGAGGTCTCCTAGTAGCAGCGTCAGGGCTTGGGGGTACTACCTCTGTATTATATTATACATCGTGTGTGCTATCATTTACATTATGCTATGTGTTTGAGATTTTTCTTGGGGTTATTACCACTGTATTATATCCGTTGTGGTTTTTTCTATGGTGGTGTTTTCCTTTTTTATTTATAATAGATCATTAGGGGTCTCTGTGTCCCTAATGAGTAAATTCATACTTACCACAACATGGGCATCGCCTGAAACTATTGTGTCTTATGAAGATGAAGGAAAAAATTGAATGGGACATTGGGGATCTGGGGATAGACGATGCTCGATGGTGGATTGAAATACATTGTGTGAAATAGTTCCATCCGACCAAGAACTGCACCTACCCTTTAGGTAGGACCATTAGCGGATGACTTCTGGATCATTACTTACTTTTTTGTACATTCCATTCATTTAGTCGTGTATTATGGCCCCTTTACATTCATTTTACACACATTACGCTCTGGGGTGGTACATTGTGGTGGCAGTAAAATTTTATTTTTGTTGGTTTTCTTTTTATAGTACTCCTTATATTTGTGTGTACAGGATTAAAGTCAATTCCATCCCTTTCTAGGATATGACTTTCTGGTGCCAGCCACCAACCCCTAGAATATATCAGGCATTCATGGGGTAGTCACGACATTGGCCCCAGGTGACAGGTCATGAAAAATTGGTATTAGACTGTGGTATGTTGTACTAGAATAACTACGAGTCTGTATTTTCGATTTTAGAAATATGTTTAAGTGTCTTGAATTTTGATTTCAGTCCTAGGAGTCTAGTTCTAGTGCGGCGGCTGACGTATCCATACACTAGGACCCTGAATTATATTTTCCAACTTAATAGATGAAAACACGGGTTTTATGTGCTCTAGAAATGTTTTTATCTTGATCTCTATTGATTGATCTCACCAGGTATAACTAATTAATTGTGTCGCATCTTTTTCCATATAGGATGCCTCCATGAAATAATCCATCTAGGATTCTAGTGAGAGATCATGAAAATGGCCCACCGAGTGATGAGGCTTCGTTGTAGGGACAACTTACCACGATAAAACCTTTAGGTGGTGTACCATTAACACCACCACCCATAGAGATGCAGTTGCTACCAGCCCCACTAGAGGATAGTTCATGCTGACTGATCGTGTATGATGAGTTACATTGAGAGAGGCCTCTGAGGTTTTGATGCGAGACAGATCCTTAGGCAGATGAGGATTGGATGGGGGAAGTTATATGGGGTTTTCTCTTGGTAGTAATACCTACAGACTATATGGTTGTCCTAACCACTATCATTTTCTAGGTCACATTAGGATGGTGGTGGCGCTTGATGATCCAATCACAAGAGGTGGAGACCATTTCTGGGTTGTAATTCGATATCCACTTCAATGGGGGAGTTTGTACAAGATAATATATTCTCAATGTGTATTCATGAGCTACTACACCTAAAGTAGGGCATCATGACTGTCGGCCAATACTCGGTGTGGTTTACCGACCTCTCCCACTCCTCCACCGACTTGGTATGAGACCCTTTCTTTAGAGCATGGAACTTTGAGTGGGGAATCCAATAGAAGGTTAGGGCTTCAATGATTTCCCTCAGAATACCAACACAGGATGGAGTGCTAGAGAGAGATCAACTGGTGTAGAGGTTCCTAGTTGAGCAGGAAATGACGGAGGCTGCCAGAGAAGGAAGACATGTGGAAATTCATCTGAAGCATGTAATAGGCATACGATGGGAAGTCCCAAGTGGTCTAGACCTTCGGAAAGAAAACCCCATGCTGCAGGGTTGGATTTGGGGAGCTCGTGAGTAAGATTTGGTCATCTGAGGGATGGCGTATATTACTACTTCGAAAGACAAGGGCACAGAGATCATGGATGTCCAAATCCTACGCACTGATGACTAACAAGTAGTCTAGGGAGCACTGATACCGAGATAGTGGTTAGAATGAGGAGGTCCAGAGGGTGGCAGATGTGGTAGGGGAGTAGGGTGAGCAGTGGGTAGTGGGTGAATGTTCAAGGTACTACCTCCCCCATAGCTAGGCAGTCCGCCACGGGCTCAGGGATCCGGTAGACAGATAAGAGGTCAACATTAGATAATAGAAACCAAAAACAACGATTCACTATAGATGATTATAGGTAAGACCTCTGACTAATCCACCTTGGCTGTAGTTCTTATAGACATAGGTTACAATCATACTTTTCTTTTAATGGACCTCGTTCGAGTATTGAAGATTCGGGTAGAGCCGTTTGCTCGATCCTTACAATTTGACACTTCTACGAGAGGGGATTCGTTGATTACACACTAGTTCCAGAAGTGTGAGCTTACTCTAGGAGGCAAGATATTTGGGAGAGGTCTCCTAGTAGTAGCATCATGGCTTGGGGGTACTACCTCTGTATTATATTATACTTTGTGTTAGCTATATTTTACTTTATGCTATGTGTTTGGGATGATTCTGGGGGGTACTACCTCTGTATTATATCATTTGTTGTTTTTTCCATTTTTGTGTTTTCCTTTTTGTATTTCTAGTAGATCATTGCGGGTATGTGTGTCCCTAATGAGTATTTTCATACTTACCCTAGCACTGGCATCACCTGCAACTGTTGTGTCTTATGTAGATGATGGAAAACGTTGAATGGGGCATTGGGGATCTAGGGATAGATGGTTCTCGAAGGTGGATGGAAATAAATTCAGTGAAATAGTTCCATCTGACCTAGAACAGCACCTACCATTTAGGTAAGATCATTTGTGGATGACCATTGGAGCTTTACTTCCATTTTTGTACTTTCCTTTCATTTGGGCTTGTATTATGGCCCCTCTACTTTTAGTTTACACACTTTACGCTCAGTGGTGGTACATTTTGGTGGCTGTAAAATTTTATTTTTTTGTGGTATTATTTTTATAGTACTCCTTATATGTGTGTGTATAGGATTAATGTAAATTCCATCCATTTCTAGGATATGCCTTTCTGGTGCTAGCCCCCAACCCCTAGCATATAGAAGGGAGTTTTGGGGTAGTCACGACATTGGCCCCCGGTGACGGGTCATGAAAAAGTGGTATTAGAGTGTGGTCTGTTGCACTAGAAGAACTAAGAGTCTGTATTTTTGATTATAGAAATAGTTTTAAGTGTCGTGACTTTGGATTTCAGTCCTGGGAGTCTAGTTTTGGTGCGGTGGCCGACGTATCCATACACCAGGACCCTGAATTCTATTTTCCGACTATGTAGATGAAAACATGGGTTTCATGTGTTCTATAATTTTTTTTCTCTTGATCTCTATTTTGTGAGCTCACCAAGTATAACTGATTAACTTTGTCACATCTGTTTCCCTATTGGATTCCTCCATGGAGGAAACCATCTAGGATTCTAGTGAGAGATCATGAAAATGGACCACCGAGTGATGATGCTTCGGTGTAGGGACCACTTACCGTGATAGCACCTACATGTGGTGTACCATTAGCACTACCACCATAGAGATGCAGTTGCAACCAACCCCACTAGAAGATAGTGCATTGTGACTAATCATGTATGATGAGTTACATAGAGAGAGTCCTCTGAGGTTTCTATGTGAGACATTTCCATTGGCAGTTGAGGATTGGATGGGGGAAGTTATATGGGTTTTTCTCTTGATATTGATACCTACAGACTATATGGTTGTCCTAACCTCTATCCTTTTCTAGGTCACAATAGGATGATGGTGGAGCTTGATGGTCCAGACACATGAGGTGGAGACCATATCTGGGTTGGAATTTGAGAGCCACTTTATGGGTGAGTTTGTACAAGATAATATATGCTCAATGTGTATTCATGAGATACTACACCTAATGTAGGGCATCCTGACTGTAGCCCTATAATCGACGTGGTTTACCGACCTCTCCCACTCATCAACCTACTTGGTATGAGAACCTTTCTTTAGATCCTGGACCTTTGAGTGTAGAATCCAATAGAAGGTTAGGGCTTCCATTATTTCCCTCGGAATACCGACACACGATGGAGTTCTAGATGGAGCTCAACTGGTGGAGAGATTCCTAGCCGAGCAGGAAATGATGGCGGGAGCCACATAAGGAAGACAGGTGGGCGAGTCATCTGATGCATGTAGAAGGCGGACGATGGGAAGTCCCAAGCTTTCTAGACCTTCTAAAGGACAACCCCAAGCTATTGGGTTGCAGGTGGGGATCTTGTGAGTAAGATGTGGCCATCTGAGTGATATAGTATGTTACTACTGCGGCAGACAAGGGCACATAGATCATGCTTGTCCAACTCCTCAGCATGGATGACCAACAAGTAGTCAAGGGACAGCTGAAGCAGAGATAGTGTTTTGAAGAGGAGGTCCAAAAGGTGGAAGACGTGGCAGGGGAGCAGGCTGAGCAGTGGGTAGCGGTTGAATGTTCTAGGTACTACCTCCCCCAAAGCTAGGTGGTTCAGCACGGGCTCTGGGATTCGGTAGATAGAGAAGATCTCAGCATAATATAGTGGAGACCATCAACCACGATTCACTTTAGATGATTATAGGTAAGAACTCTGTCTAATCCACCTTATCTGAAGTTCTTATATACATAGGTTACTATCACACTTTCTTTTTTATGGAACTCGTTCGAGAATTTATGATTCAGGTAAAATCGTTTGCTCGATCAGTACAAATAGGGACTTATACAAGAGGGGATTAGTTGATTACACACTAGTTCTAGCAGTGTGAGCTTACTCTAGGAGGAAATAGATTCAGAAGAGGTCTCCAAGTAGCATTTTCATGGCTTAATGATGTCATCATTTTATGGAATTTTTATCTATAGTCCATACTCATATTGACTATTTTAGGCACAAATTGTGGTGTGTCCATGAGGATGGGACTATGTGTTCCTTCTCTGGTGAGAATGTAATATTTGTAGCACATTATATAATTATTGTATGAGAGTGAAACTAATCACTCACCAATTGGCTAGCCTCACCCTTGGTGTAGTGGATTAGAGGAGTCCATGATTTCTTGTAGTGGTGGATGAGTATGAGGATGTCTTTCCAGAAGATGTACCATTACTACCTCCTCAAGGAAAGGTAGAATTTGGCATTGGTTTTTACCTAGTGATGGCACTAAAATCTACAAATTTATATCAAATGGCTCATTTGCAGCTATGTGAATTGAGGTTATAGCTGTAAGACTTGTAGATGAATGGGTTTTGAAGACCCTGTGTTTCTATATGGGCATCCCCAGTGTTTTTTTCCATGAAGGCAGACATGATCATGAGGTTATGTGTGGACTTATGGTTCTTAAACTATGTTAATGTGAAGACTGAGTATCCACTAACAAGGATTAATTACCTATTCGATCAGAATAAGGTATTGAGGTGGTAATCGAAGATAAACCTCATAAAAATCTATCATTATATTCAGGTATGGGATGAGGACATACCAAAGACAACCTTTAGGTACCAGTACGTCCACTATAATATTTTTTATTCCTATCATCATTACCAATGCCCCAGAAGTTTTCATGTTAATCATGAATAAGATTTTCAATCCTTACCATGATCGTTTTGTGGTAGTATTCATTGATGACATCTTGGTATACTATGCATTAGAGGAGGAGCATAATACACACTTGTGGATAGTCCTAGAATCTCTCTGTGATAACTGGCATTCTGGTAAGATCTCAATATGTTAGTTCTTGTTTCAGGAGGCCCACATTAGGGACTCTCCATCATATACACTGGAGGTACAGTATATCCGGTAAATAAATGGGTGGTGCTTCTTTGGAGCCAGCAGGAAGCGTGACTGAGGATCAGAGTTTCATGGGGTTAGCCGGATACTACCACAGGTTCATTCCTACCTTCTGCAGATTAGAATTACCTATTACATATTTGAAAATGAAGGTAAAACCCATCGTTTGGAAAGATAAATCTCATAAGAGCTTCTATATGTTTAGGTAGATCTTGACTGGGGCTCCCTTATTGAGGATGCAAGATGAGGGAATCGACAACGTGCAATACTGTGATGCATCTGGGACCAGACTAGGTTTTGATCAGATGCACGAGAGAGCAGTGATCGCCTACTACTCATATCAGTTGAGGAAGTATGAGCAGAACTATGTGACACCTAACCTGAAGTTATCAACTGTGGTATTATTCTTGAAGATGTGGTGACACTACTTGATGGGTGAACGGTCTACCATCTACACTGACCAAAAGAGCCTTAGTTGTATCCTTTCACATATGGATCGTACCATGAGGAAACGGTGATGGCTGCAGTTCCTCAAGTACTATGACATTGAGATTGATAATCCCTAGAAGGGGAACCTAGTAGCAGACACACTAAGTGGGCTGTCTGGTTTAGAGCTGCTGAGTGCGGCGACATAGAATCTAGTTGCAATGCAGATATCTTTCATGGATGATGATGGGGAATCTTACATATAGTTTATGAATATCATTACCAAACTCTATTAGTGTGTTAGGGAGGTATGTATTTTGGATTAGGACTATGAGGCCCGACATGCTTAAATATCTTCATGATAAGGTCTTCATGTAAATTTCATAGGTGGGGAGCAGACCATCTTTTTTAGAGGACGCACCATAGTACTAGTGATGTTATGGGAGGATGTGTTCAAGGAGTTCCATACATCCCCTACAGTGGTACATGATTTTGTGGAAAAGATGAACCAGGAGCTCGGACATTAGTACTAGTGTCCATGCATGAAGAATGTGGTGGAAGGGTTCATTTCCTGATGCACTTATCAACAAGTGATGGTCGAGCATCAAGTCCTAGTAGGTTTGACACAACCACTAGATAGACTAGAGTGGAAGTGAGATGGTATCTCAAGGGACTTCATGATGGGGTTTCCATGCACGTCCTAGGGCCACGATTCTATCTGGGTGATCGTTTATTGGCTCACCAAGTCTGCCCACTTTATGCCCATCTGGGAGCAGGGATCGGTAGAGGGTTTGAGATGCCTCTAAAACACAATCATATTGAAAATTTATGAGTTTCCTTCAATAATAATCTCATACAATGATACATGATTTACATCTCACTTGTGGATGGGGAATTACGGGGTATTCGGGACTCAGTTTCACTTAAAAAAAACTTTCTCACCCCCAGACGGATGGTCAGTCAAAGTGGACCATAAAGACCCTAGAAGACATGATTCATTCTGGAATCCTTTATTTTGGTCGTATTTGTGAGGACAACCTTCCACTGATAGAGTTTTCATACAAAAACAGCTGTCAAAACTACATAGACATGACACCGTTTGAGGCCATGTAAGAGAATCCCTATAGACCACCTCTATGGTAGATGGACCTAGAGGAGTCATCACTCATGGGTCCAGAGATGGTACGGGCTACCACTGAGAAGGTGCAGATCAACCAGGAGCAGATTAGGACTCCATAGAGCTGACATAAGTCTTATGCTGACCTGATATGTAGACCCTTGTAGTTCGAGTAGGGAGACCATGTTTTTCCTTCGGGCCTCTCCCTGACAAGGTTTTTTGAGATTTGGTCGGGGCAGCTTGTTATCTCCGAGGTACATCAGACCTTTATAGATTCTCAATAGAGTTAGTGAGGTGGTGGGCCGCCTAGCTCTTCCTCCACATATGCACCGGGTGAATGATGTTTTCCATGGGTCATAGCTGAAGTGGAACATGCATGATCTATCACACGTCATCAACTGGGGTGAGCTGGACATTGACGATTGGGAGATGTTTCCAGAGACCCTATTGGAGATAGAGGATAGACATGATTTGGTCCTTTTTAATGGTCAATTCCTCTTTTTTACATTCGGTGGCTTCATGAGAACCTCTAAGAATGAACATTGTTTTGGGAGGCTCAGATTCATGCCCAGTACCCCCATTTGTTTGTTTTGACATTGTGTTGGATTTTGGGTCCATAAATCCCTACGGTGAAGAGAATGTAATGTCCCAAATTTTTTATTAAATGTTTTTTTAAATTATATGGATATATTTCGAGAATAAACGCTTTGAAGGCTTGTTATTTCCATGCTCAGTGAGCCCAGAATCGAATTTTGAACGTTTTTAAGGTACGTTTAGAAAACTTGGGGATGTTATTTTCTAAATTTTGAACTTGATCTCAGATCAAAAAACATGAGGTAACTATTGAACTATGAATATGGATATTCTTCAATAAATTCCTTAACATCCTCCGGAAATGGTCGGATGGAAACAATAATATTCATACTTTTTTGGAAAAATAATAAAATAGATTTAAAAGTTATTTTTTCTCACCGTTGAGCTGTGGACTGCAGCACTGCAGTGCGGTGATGAAGCAACTATGAGGCACATTAAATGAGGATCCATAATGGATCGTTGTGCGAGCATAACCGAAATGAAGTTTCATAAATTAAATAGTGTAATGATGCATAGTCACATCATAAGAGAAATTTAGTGAAATGTTTCTTTTTATTAAACAAAAACGATGGAGTGTTTATAATTAAACCACAGGAAATTTTCCAATGAACCAACTGTGAGATTCCTATCCAAATAATAATGAAAAATTCTATCGAAATGTCGTCAACTTCGACGTACCCCAAAAAATAATGTTAGGATGTGACGAATGATGTCGAACTATTGAACACTTGGAGATGGAACACTATAGAAACAAATGTCAAATGTGGAAGAGGTTTGAACTATTCAATGTTTCCCCATTATTCTATGAAAACAATTAATGTGGATCAACCCACAGATAGGTTGATCCATAGATCATGCGTTCTTGTGGGAGGGTGACTTTTTTTGGGATTCCTCTATCCAGGATTGAATTATCACTTATGTTGGTTGAACTTCACTCCATGGACCTCCCCATGTTTGTAAACATCTAACGTGGACAGCATGGGATGACTCCAACAAGTCTTAAGCCCCACTGTATGCCATTTCTTCATGGTTTTATTCTCAAAATATATGCAAGGTGAGTTTGAGGCCATTGTCGGGACAATGGAATCCATATGATCTTTTTGGCACAGACAGATCAATAAATTGATCTCAAGCCCACTGATTCAGTAGGATTGGAGACCCACGGTGCCATGCTAGTGCCGTGTTGAATGGTAAACCTACGGACTTGGTCGGAGGGTGATATGGGTGGAGGTGGCTGCATGGCCGCGTTGGAGGCAGTATGCAGCACGGCAGGTCGCGGTCCGTGATTACACAACTCCGGAAAAAGGGAGGACCAACATCTTATGGGGAAGGAGGGGGTCTAGTTGTAGCTTCTAGTCACATCCTTGCTCGACCAAAGGTCGGTCCGCCTCTAGTGGACCAGGTAGACACTCCGGTCGGACCCGCTCTAGTAGGATGGACCTTCCCAATGGGTTGGACCCACCCCGTCGGGCCGGACTCATGACCCAATGGGCTGGACCTAGGTCAGTCCGGTTCCCAATCAGTTTGGTATACCCGATTATGTCGGGGGACCCTGAGTCAGGCCAGGATGGTCCGATCGGGTCATATCGGACCAGAACACCACCGCCCCTTTATAAAAAAATGGAAATAACGTGCATACCATGAGTCCAATTGAAACACCGTCTATGGTACGAGGACCCTAGGGATTGGGTGGACTTTCTGAAATAATATACAAGATTTTTTACGAGATATTTATATATGTATGGGTTGGATCGACCTCGAATACAATAGGTCCATTTTTTACAAAAATTACCATATCTTACAGACCATGCATCTGTTCAGCACACCATCTATTCCATTGGGACCCTTACGAAGAGAAGGCCCTTTAGATTACTCTATGCGGGACTTCATAGTGGTTGTGGTACAACTTATGTATTGAAGAGAAAATAAATCTAGAATAAAGTATTGTGACTCCAAGAATACAATAGCTACTTGTGACATGATGAATGACTAGAGAACCTTCGTGGATCAATATACTAGAGACACTCTGTGGTTGAACACCTAGCACCCCCTATGTGGATCATTATACTAGATACCTTATATGGATCATCACCTAGAAACACTCTATGGATTATCACCTAGAGACCTTGTGTGTATCAGAACATAAAGACTCTATGTGGATCAGTACCTAGCGACCCTGTCTGGATCATCACCTAGCGACCCTGGGTGGATCAGTACCTAGAGACCCTATGTAGATTAGTAGCATAGCCTCTCAGTTAAATAATATGATCTAGTATTTCAAATAATTATCTTTACTTAAATACTTAATTTTTAGATGTTTTGAGTTGTCTTTTACATTGTTCTATGTCTTGGATATTTTTATTTGTGGTATTACCTCTGGGGTATTTTCTTTTTCATTTTTTCATTGGTGGTTTTTTTCATTTGTGGATTTCAAAGAGAACATCAGGGGTCCCGTGGACCCTACATAGTATTTTTTTACTCACCCTTGCATGGGCTTTGCCCGCACCTATAATTTCTTGTGCAGACAGCTAACAGCTCTGAATATGACTTTAGGGAGCCATATCCAGATGGCCATCAGAGGTGGATCAATAGATGTGGTTTTCTTTAGATACATCTGACAAAGAGTTGTACATACCCTTCAGGTAGGATCCTTGGTGGATGACCTTCAGATCCTGTACTTCCATTGTTGTTCATTGCTTTCAGTTGGACTGTTATTCTGGACCCTTTACTTTCAGTTTACAAAGATTACTCTTAGTTGAATTACATTGTGGTGTTTGTACTATTTTTTTCCTTTTGGTTTGATTTTAGTATTATTCCATGTCTGTGTGTCTACAGGTTTAATGGAAATGCCTTCCATTTTTGGGATATGCCTTTCTATTGCTAGTCATCAGCCACTGGCCTATACAAGGCGGGCTTGGAGTAGTCACGATATGAGCCTCGAAGGATGGGTCATTTCAATTTATAATTAAGGTCACTAAATTTGTAAAATTAAAAAAACATTAGTCTTTAATAAAAATGAAGAATCTCTTTAATCGTCAAATACTAAACATTTTAACACCCTCATTTTGTATTCTCGTAAAACATGGTAATAACTTGAAATTCAATAAAACATTTTTGAAAAAAAAATCATGATTCTTTATTCCAAATTTAAAACAGAGGATATTAGATATCTTACTTAAATCCAAAATATTTCTAGACTCCATCATTGATTGAATAACCATTCTCAAATGAAACGTTATTCAATTCTAAGTAAGCCAATATTATCCCATTTAGAATATCTGAATCATTTAGATCCTTATCTAGCTAGTATTATCTCAACATTTTAAACATGTTAATTTTTGGATTTCCTATATCCATATATTTTTTAATAAGTTCCTCTTATCACTGAATCATTTTTCTTAGCTATCATAAACTGTTTAACATGTTCTCTGAAATCCTTAGTGAAATAGTACAATTGTAAAATACTTTTATATGTCATAATTATAATAACTATTACATCACTAATATAATACTGAAATGACTTAATTATAGAATCAAATTATAATATTTTTAATCATACCACTTCATATATGGTAGTATCATAATCCTGAGCATGACCCATTAGCTTCCTCGAAGTTATATTCCCATGAATATTGGGAAATGTATTTGTGTACTACACTATTTTACCAAATTCCAAACACTGAATAACATGTTTTCATTAATCCCTTGGAATTATTTTTTATTTTTACCATTTTATCTACACTTTTAAAACCTTAATCCTTTTATGAATTCCCAATGGTGATAAATTCTACAATTATCACATGTGGGAAAAGAGTCCATCCATTCATCTCATTATCCATTTCATTGTTGTCATATTATTCACTTATTTACTTTCATAACCATGCGACTTGGATAATTATTCTTCTTTCTTGATATCAAGTAATACTATTTCAATATATGAATAGAAATGATTGAGATATAGGTACCCTTCAGATTCATGGCATATTTCCTTAAAATAAATGGTCAATATTATATTCCCTTTTTAGTATAAAATCCATAGAATACCATGCTAACCATGTAGACGTAGTATCATACTCCACAACACTTTCTTACTCATTTATCTTTTAAAAAATGAATATTCTCTTTGTCTCATTTTGTTTGTCATAATGGATGTATTTTTCAAATAACTTCTCCCTAAAAACATTTAATTCCATGACTTCTATTTCCACTTCCTTTCTAGTATTATGGATCAATGACCAACGTTGATGTGCATAAAAATTGAGACAATACATCATAAATGTACCCTCTTCCTTTTCACCCCATCCAAATTCCATTGTTTTCTTCTTCAAGTACTTAATATATTTCTTAGATGCCAGTGGATCAGTTGTCCCACTAAATGATGGGGTGCATATATCACATAAAGTGACCCATCATTAGAGAATCTCATTGAAGAATATGTTTCTCCATTAGATAGTTTTTATGTATCATGGACCTATTAAGAAACACAAATATATCAATAACATTCTTGGTTTTAATGCAATCTATATTGACATTCTCAGTAAATAAAATGTTATATTTTTCATGGTTATTGATTAAATTCTTCTTTACAGGTTCCATTTCAAAATAATTTAATATACTAGATTAGATCATAAAATTAAGAACATTGTATAGTTGAAAATATTGAAATACACTTAATATAAATTGAAAAAATTATGAATTTCTCGTATCATAGTCATAAACATGGTTTCTTTTCATATATCCTTAATTACAAATCATTCATAATTAATTTTCAAGAAAACATATTTAGCCTAAATGTATCCCCTAAGAGTTTCAAACTAGTTGTGATGTACAACACATTTTTCTGTACTAGGTTATACTCTATTAAAATATGATTAATCTTTTTTGGGGTTTTAACCCTAGTTACATCTGTTCTAGAAGTGAGTCCACTTGTAGTATTTAAATAGGGATCAATTTATAGGAATAACCACATAATCTCAACCTTACCAAAATTCAATGATGTTATTCTACACTTATCCTAAAATTATGTTATAGGGTTATGTTCCCTAATATATGTTCTTATAAATGTGTCTACCAATGATTCTACTAAACATTCTCTCATAACAACTATAACACCCTGACCCAAAAGCTCAAAGATGGTTCTATATTTTATTACCTTGGCTTGATTAAAAGGAATCCAATATTGAAAAAATAGTCAGTTTTTTATTTTTGGTAAACCATATTACCTACCCGATACCCATATTACATTGGTAATTATAATATAAAACATTATACATAATAAAATGATGTTAACAACACCCTTAAAATATCATTTAATTATTTATTCTTAATCTCCTTGGTAATGGAAAAACATGTGTTGGATAAAATGTTATATAAATTTAGGTACATTATAAGTAGTAATGAATAAATGATAATAATAAACACATAAAAGGAAATAACTAAGAAAAAAAATTATTTATATAACTCAATAATGAAAATTCAATATGGTATGGTATGTAACTGTGAGGCATACCATTTAATGAATAAACTGATAATGAACTATATCAACAGATAATGTCAATCTGAAAATATCATGGATTAATAAAAAATAAAAGTTAATAAAGCCAATGATTAAATATTTGGTGACATGATTCCATGTTACATGGTATATTTACCATTAATACCTATCACATGATGGTTTATAGCATATTGGGTAAAAACTTTTATCATAGGACAAATTCATCATTTCATTAAACTATTGTTGCATCGATCAGATATCTATAACTAGTATCAACTCATGTTGTACCATTACAAAATTACTCATATATCAAATAATTGATTTCATTCATGAACAATATTCCTTATCAAATATCTATACCAAGTAAAAGAAACAAAAATTAAATATTTCTCCTTATACTAATATGACTTTCTCGTACAAACCTTATGTAAAAATGGTATGTGGTTTCAGAAATAATTATACCCATAACATAAGAATATGAATATATAAAATAAATTTTATTTGTAATGTAAAATGTTTATAAGTAAGACAATGTTATAAGATAATGTTAACAATCACATAAGAATAGGGGTGTCCATGGGTCGGGTCGGGTCTAGTCATAGGCATTTCAGGGCCCAACCCGAAACAAAAGGTTTGGGTTGGGTCAGGTTGGGTCACATGCTTCATGAGCAGCTAACCCGACCCAACCCAACCCGTTGGGGTCGGGTTACCTGTCGCATGCCCGAAAGACTGAACCCAACCCAACCCACTGTGAGTCGGGTAAATTTGGGTCGGGTTATATGTGTAAACCCGACCCGACCTGCCCAAAATCGATGGACCTGAACCAGCCACTCATACCCAACCCCCCTAAACCCAACCCAATGGACCCATGTTCCCCCCTGCTACACACCAGCAGCTTGCCTGTACCCCCCTACAAATCAGTCAGCCCCTCCCCCACCTTGCACTGCACAGCCTCAGCCTTCCCCTCTCCCCCCGACAAACAAAACCCAGCCCCCCCTGCACTGAACCCCTGCCCCCTCCCCCATGAACCCCTCCCCCCTGCACCCCCTCCCCCCTGCACCCCCCTCCCCATCCCCCCTCTACACAAGTCACCAAACCCAGCCTCCCCCTGCTGCACACCAGCACATAAACACCACTGCAACAGACTCCTAACACCCTTGCCCCCCCTCTCCCCCCTACATACTCCCCTGTAAACCAGCACACAAACACCCCTGCACCAGCCTCCTAAAACCCCTGCACCCTCCCCATTACATACTCTACCTACAAACCAGCCCCCCCCCCCCCTCTCCCCCTGCCTGCACACCAGACCCACCCACCCCCTGCACACACCACAACCCCCCCCCCCCCCACCATGCACACCAGCCTCCCCCTACATGTGCAAACCAGCCATCCACCCCCCCCCCCTCCCCCATTCCTACACACTATACCGTGACCCAGCCCCCCCCCCCACCTGCACCCCTGCACCATCATGACTCCATCCCAACTGAACCCCTGCCTACCTCCCCCCTGCACTGCACCCTCGTCGCCCTCTCCCCCATTGCACTACACCCCTGCCCCCTCTCCCCCCTGCACACACCAGCCTCCCCCTCCATCCAGCACACAAGCACCCCTACAAACCAACATGGTCCATGCACAAAACCCCTCCACCCCTGCATTTTCACCCCTGCACCAACCTTCTTACACCCCTACCCCCTTCAACCATGCACACCAGCCTCCCCCTGCAACTGCAAACCAGCAAGCCTCCCCCCTCCCCCCCCCCATCCTGCACACTAGACCCAGCCTCCCCCACTTGCACCCCTACACCAGCCTGCCTCCCTCCCCACTAAACCCCTTCCCACCCCCCCCCCCTGCACTGCACTACACTTGTGCCCCCCACTCTCCCCCTGCACCCACAAACCTACCCACTTCCTACACAATAGACCAAGCCTCCCCCACCTACACCCTACATCAGCCTGCATGCCTCCCCACTAAACCCCTGCCTTCCCCCCCCTGCACTGCACCCCTACCCCCTCTCCCCCTGCACACAACAGCCTCCCCATCCCCCCCTGCACACACCAGCCTCCCCCTTCCCTTGCACAAACCAAACCAGTCCCAACACAACTCCTCCCCCTGCACTGCACCCCTCCCTCCCTCTACCCTTGCACACACCGTCCTCCCCCTTCCCCATGCACAACCAGCCCCCCATGTTGTACCCTTGCACCAGCTAATCTAGCAGCCAGCACCCCTTCCCCAGACCAGACTCAAACACTAAACTGACAGTGAACACATGGAGAAAACAAAAAAGATCAGCTATTTATATTAAATACAAAATACTAAATACTAAATATGTTTTCTTTATAAAAATGAACATATAAAGGTGAAGTCAATCACACCAATAATAAACATAGAGAAAACAAAAAACAGTATCTAATTAGGCCAAAATTCCAATAAGGTAAGGTTCACGTCAGGATTCAGAAGTGCAGATATTCAGAAAATGTGTATGCTACGTATAGGTAAGAAAACATTTTGACAAAAGAAATTAGCTAGAATCATCCAAACTTCTGAGAGTAGATACTCAACCATCTTTCACCCTATATAAGTTAAAAGTTATTGACAATTTATGAAAAAAATTAAGAAGGGAATAAAATAGAAGAACAACCATGTATAACATACAAGTTAAGAATGAGTCACATAGATCAATTTTAGGAAACAGATAATATAAAATTGGAAGCCTTTAGGGATTACATCTCTGCAAAAAAAACTGCAAAAATCACACAAAAAAAATATTTCTCTCAACAACCTTGGAAATTTAAGAATCAACTTAAAAAACACACAAAATGATGGAACTAATGATTTCTCACTGAGCAAGTTTATCATTTTCACAAATTCAGAAACAAATGACATGATATTTCCATCCTTGTAAGTATGTAGAGGGTAAAGTCAAGAAGGATAAAATGCCAAGGATTTAGTGACTATTTATAGGAGAAGGTCCCTATGCTATGAAAGGGAATGAAATTCAAAAAAAACCACAGAAAAAGGCATGCATGCCAGATGATGGAAGAAGTTAAGAAGGCATGTCAGTAGCACAAAAATATTGGTCAAACAAGGAATGATTGTTTATTTTGGCCTGATCAATTGGACAAGACTAAAAAAATTAATAAAAAATAATACCATAATAAGAACAAAGAAAAAAATTTGCTAGTTATTAGGGGTATCCATGGGTCAGGTTAGGTCGGGTCGTAGGAGTTTCAGGGCCTGACTCGAACCAAAAGGTGTGGGTCGGGTTGGGTTGGGTCACATGCTTCATGAGCGGCTATCCTGACCCAGCCCATCCCGTTGGTGTCGGGTTACCCGTCGCTTGCCCAAAAGACCTGACCCAACCCAACCCATTATGTTTTGGGTCAATTCGGGTCGGGTTATATGTTTAAACCCGACCCAACCCGACCGAGCACGACCCAACCCGCCCCAACTTGATGGACACGAACCAGCCACTCAGACCCAACCCCCCTAAACCCATCCCGATGGACCCCTGTTTCCCCCCTGCTACACCCCAAGAGCTTGCATGTACCCCCCTACAGATCAGTCGGCCCCCTCCCCCACCCTGCACTGCACAGCCTCAGCCTTCCCCTCTCCCCCTACACACAAAACCCATCCCCTCCCCCTACACTGAACCCCTACCCCTCCCCACCTGCACCCCCTCCCCTCCCCCTCCACACCAGTCACAAAACCAAGCCTCCCCCTGGTGCATAGCAGCACACAAACACCCATACACCAGCCTCCTTACACCCCAACCCCCCTCTCCCCCTACATACTCCCCCTGCAAACCATCACACAAACACCCCTACACCATCCTCCTTGAACCCATCCCCCCCTCTCCCCCATGCCTACTCCCCCTGCAAACCAGCCCCCCCCCCCTCTCCCCCCTGCATGCACACCAGAACCACCCTCCCCCTGCACACACCACCTCCCCCCCACCATGCACACCAGCCTCCCCCCCTGCATGTGCAAACCAGCTAGCCTCCCCCACTTTCGTGCACACTAGACCATGACCTAGCCTCCCCCCACCTGCACCCCTGCACCTTCCTGCCTCCTTCCCCACTGAACCCCTGCCTACCTCCCCCCTGCACTGGACCCATCCCCCTCTCCCCCCTGCACTTCACCCCTTCCCCCCTCTCCCCACTGAACACACCAGCCTCCCCCTCTCTCCAACACACAAACACCCATACAAACCAGTCTTACCCCTGCCGAAAACCCCTCTACCCCTTCATTTTCACCCTTTCACCAACCTCCTTACACCCCTTCCCCCTCACACCATGCACACCCGCCTCCCCCTACAACTGCAAACTATACACCCTCTCCCCTCTCCCCCCCTTCATGCACACTAGACCCATCCTCCCACCCCCCCATCCTTCACCCCTGCACTAGCCTTCCTCCCTCCCCACTGAACCCCTACCCACCTCCCCCCCTGCACTGCACTACACCCCTTCCCCCCTCTCCCCCCTGCACACACCAGCCTCCCCCCTTCTTGCACACTAGACCCAGCCTCCCACCCACATGTACTCCTACACCAGCCTACCTCCCTCCCCACTGAACCCCTGCCTACCCCCCCCCCCCCCCCTTGCACTGCACCCCTGCCCCCCTCTCCACCGTGCACACACCAGCCTCACCCTCCCCCTACACACACAAACCTCCCCCCTTCCCCTCCACACACCAGACCAGACCTAGCACAACACCTCCCCCCTGTACTACACCCTTGCCTCCATCTCCACCCTGCACACACCAGCCTCCCCCTCCCCCCTGCACCAGCAGCCCCCTGTTGTACCCCAGCACCAGCAAAGCTAGCAGCCACCACCCCTTCCCCAGAGAAGTCTCAAACACTGAATAGACATAGAACACATGGAGAAAACAAAAAACAACATCTATTTGTATTTAATGCAGAATAATAAATACTAAATAAGTTTTCTTTATAAAAATCATCATATAAATGTGAAGTCAATCACACCAATAATAATCATGGAGAAAAAAATAGAATCTAATTAAGCCAAAATCCCAATAAGGTAAGGCTCAGATCCGGATTTAGAAGTGCAAATATTCGGAAAATGTGTATGCTACGTATATGTAAGAAAACCGGTTGGTAAAAGAAATTTTCCAGCAGCATCCAAAATTCTGAGAGCAGAGACTCCACCATATTTCACCGTATATAAGTTCAATGTTTTTGAAAATTTAAGAACAAAATTAAGAAGGGAATAAAATAGAATAACAACAATGTTTAATTTAAAAGTTAAGAATCAGTCACCCAGATCAATTTCAGGAAACATATAATATAAAATTGGAAGCCTTCAAGGCTTACATATCTACACAACAAACCTAAAAAAATCACCCAGTACAAGTATGTGACTCAACAACCTCGTAATTTTAAGAAACAACTTAAAAACACACAGGAAATGATGGCATGAACGATTTCTCACTGAGCAAGTTTATCAATTTACAAAATTTAGAAACAAATGACATGAAATTTCAATCCTTTTAAGTATGTAGAGGGTACAGTCAAGAAGGATAAAAGGCAATGGATTTAATTAATGTTGATAGGAGAAGGTCCCTATGCTATGAATGGGAATGAAATTCAATAAAAACACAGAAAAAGTCATGCACGCAAGAAGATAGAAGAAGTTAAGAAGGCATGTCAGTAGCCCAAAAATATTGGTCAAACAAAGATAGACTATTTAGTTTGGCCTAATAAATTGGACAAGACTAAAAAAATAAAGCTTAATCCAATGCTAAGAACAATGAAAAAAATTTTCCTTTATTTAGGGGTTTCCATGGGTTGGGTCGGGTCGGGTCGTAGGCGTTTCAGGGCCCGACCCAAACCAAAATGTTTGGGTCGGGTCGGGTCATGTCACATGCTTCATGAGCAGATAACCCGACACAACCCAATCCGTTGGGGTCGGGTTACCCGTCACATGCCCTAAGGACCCGACCCAACCCATCCCACTGTCAATCGGGTCAATTCGGGTTGGGTTATATGTGTAAACCCAACCCAACCCAACCCAAAGGACCCGAACCAGCCACTCACACCTGACCCCCTAAACCCAACCCAATGGACCCCTGTTGCCTCCCCTACTGCACAACAGCAGCTTGCCTGTACCCCCATGTAGATCAGTCGGCCCCCTCCCCCACCCTGCACTGCACAGCCACAGCCTGCCCCTCTCCCCCCTACACACAAAACCTAGCCCCCTCGCCCTGCACTGAACCCCTTCCCCTCCCCCCATGCACCGCTCCCTCTCCCCCTTCCACACCAGTCACCAAACCCAGCATCCCCCTGCTACAAACCAGCACACAAAAACCCCTGCACTAGCCTCCTTACACCCCTCCCCCTCTCCCACCTAAATACTCCCCCTTCTAACCAGCACACAAACACCCCTTCACCAGCCTCTATAACCCCATGACCCCCCCTCTGTCCCCTATATACTCCCCCTGCAAACCAGCCCCCCCCCTCTCCCCCCTACCTGTACACCAGACCCACCCGCCCCCCTGCACACAACACCTCCCCCCCCACCATGCACACCAGCCTCCCCCATGCAAGTGCAAACCAGTCAGTCCCCCCCTCTTCCCCCATTACTGCACACTAGACCATGACCCAGTCTCCCCCCAACCTACACCCCTGCACAAGCCTGCCTCCCTCCCCACTGAACCCCTGCCTACCTCACCCCCCATGCACTGCAACCCTTCCCCCCTCTCCCCCCTCCACTACAACCCTGCCCCCCACTCCGCCTGCACACACCAGCATCCCCCTCCCTCCAGAACACAAACACCCCTACAATACAGCCTTCCACCTACACAATATCCCTCCACCAATGCATTTTCACCCCTGCACCATCCTCTTTACACCCCTTCCCCCTCCCACCATGCACACCGGCCTCCCCCCTACAACTGCAAACTAGCATGCCCCCCCTCCCCCCTTCCTGCACACTAGACCCAGCCTCCCCCCCCCCACCTGCACCCCTACACCAGCCTGCCTCCCTCCCCACTGAAACCCTGTCTACCTCCCCCCTGCACTACACTGCACCCCAGCCCCCCTCTCCCCCTGCACACACCTACCTCCCCCCGTCCTGCACACTAGACCTAGCCTCCCCCCAACCTGCACCCCTGCACCAACCTGCCTCCCTCCCCACTGAACCCCTGCCTACCCCCCTCCACTGCACCCATGCCCCCTCTCCCCCTGCACACACCAGCCTCCCCCTTCCCCTGTACACACCAGACCAAACCCCGTACCACACCCCCCCCCCTACACTGCACCCCTGCCTCCCTCTCCCCCCTGCACAAACCAGCCTCCCCCTCCCCCCTACACCACCAGCCCCCCCTGTTGCACCCCTGCACCAACTAAGCTTGCAGCCTGCACCCCTTCCCCAGACCAGACTCAAACACTAAACAGACAGTGAACACATAGAGAAAACAAAAAATATCATCTATTTGTATTAAATGAACAATAATACATACTGTAACAGCCCAAGATTTTATGAAAAATATTCTTTTTAATTTTATTAATGTCTTGTGTTGTACGCTACACCAAAAGGAGCTTTTACAACAAGAATCTTTGACTTGCCTTGCATTACACGCAATCACAACCTTCCTCGATAGCGTGTGTAGTACGCAATACTGAGTTTCACTAAACAACGATATGCTATTAAAATATTATTATAACTAGCCGTTATGAATAGTAATAACCACCTTTTAAAATTTTAGAAATTTTAGCTCTCAAAATGGACTTCATTTTTGGATTCGTAGTATCAAATTTAGCCTAAGGTGAAATTTTGGTACTTTTCGGATAACATTCATATTTTGATGAATAGTGAAAATTACTAAATTATAATTAAAAACAACTTTTTTAATCGAAATAATTAATAGTGATAAATTATTAATTTGAGTGGTTTTAAAGTATATTTAGAATATATTTTTACAATTTAATACAATGTTGGTCATTAGATGTAATTTCACATTTAAACCAGACATAATCAAGTGTCAATCTTTTGATAGATATTGTTTCTTAAAAACACGCTATTTGTTTTAACAGCGGGATTTAATTATAAAATTAATTAATGCAACTTCTATGTTATGAATTTGGTAAAATAGACTTCATTTTTGAATTCGGAATATGAAAATATATCTTAGGATGAAATTTTGGCATTGTTCTGAAAAACATCAATTTTTGATGAATAGTGAAACTACTAAGTGGTAGTTAAAAAACTGAATTTTTCATAAAACTTAATTTTACCGCTTCTGTGAATGGAATTTCAAAAATCCGAGAGACACTGTTGATGTCAGTAAGTAAAATGTGGTTCAATGAGATGAAAATAATTTTTGGTGAATAGTAACTTTTTACTTTTATTTACCACGGTTAAAAGTAAATAGGGTAATTAAGGGTAAGAATGATATTAATATTACCCTAACACATGTCCTAATTCTATTGGACAAGTGTATCTCGACCAAAAACAACCTTAAGTGTAAAATATTATCATTTAGGCCCACTTGGATTAGATTAGGACATTTATTATTATTTAATTCAAAGAAGAGTTAAAAGAGTTAAAATCAATGTATATTTACTAAAACATTTTTAATATAGGGTTGTACATAAGATAAATTCGATTTTAAATATTCATTAGAATGATAAAAAGATTTCCTACATAATGGTATTTTATTTGTAATTTTTAGACATCAAATAATTTAATTTATTCATGTCACAAAGATGATGCAGTAATTATCTTATTTATGAAATATTGACATAATTGATGTTATAAACACCAAAATAAATGTAATTTGAGACTTTTTATGACTTCCACTAATTTTATAGGTTACTATGATATATTAGTGTTGATGTTATCAACTTGGTTAGAAAATATAATTCTGTAATGACTTTCACAAAAATCATATATCAAATAGTGTCAAAATTGACACAAAATAGTGTTTAAATGAAATATTATATTATTAATTGTTATTTTATTCCTAAAAATCTAAGGTTCGGCTAAATGACTTAGATAAGGATATATATATTAATAATATACAATTTGGGGTTCTTTGGTCATGTTATAGTAAGTTTATTAACCATATAGTGAAAGAAAACAAAAAGACACGGTAAAAGTAAAATTATTTAACTTAGAGTTAAATCTGATTGATAAGGTTAAAATAATACATAAACTTGTCTAAAACCTATTGGTTGATAGGAATTAGACCCATCCCCACTTTATCTTCGTTCGAAATAAGACCCTTTGAAACCATTATAAACCTATTTTGACTTTAATATAAAATAATATTTTGAGATATTCCTAAGGTGCCCCTCTCCTCCCTTATAAAAGGGTACCTCCTCCCCCTTCTCCTCACACCAATTTGAGCACTCAAGCTCGGCCAACCCCTGCCAAAATCTCTTCTCCACTTCCATAGAATAATCCTAGAGGTCCTGGTATTCTTCAAAGACCAATCTTAGTTCCCTAAGTGGAGGATTCAAAGAGGCGTTTCAATGAAGAGGTAATATCCATTACCGATCTTTTCAATTTCTTTCTTCTTCAACTTCTTCTTCTTTAGTTGTTTCATGATAAAGTAATAACATCAGTATAACTTACATACTGATATGTTATTATAAATATGAAACAACTCTAATTAACCTTCTATCCATCCTACGGAAAAAGGAAATCACCGCGCGTGCGTACGTACGGAATACCGTCTCCACGTCGTGGTGTAATCTATTTTCCGACACCACCTTAATTGGATGGGTATAATGGTTTAATTAGTAACTATATATGATTATTATAAAGTTATATTTATACTGAAATAGTATACATACACTTCAACACAATTCCACGACCATGGGAATGATATCATCGCTCGTGCGTACGTACGGATTACCGTCTCCACGACGCGATGAGATTCATTCTCCATGTTAACCATTTAAGAATGATTATAAAGTATATATAAGAAATAATAATTAAATATATGACATTATAAAGCTACTGGATTTATGTATATATATATATATGTATGTCATCTACTTACTTCCATTCAAGACAATAAGGAAAGGAAAACAGCGTTCATGCGTACGTACGGACTACCGTCTCCATGAACGGTGTTTTCATTTCATTTATCTATCTATTATATATATATATACTGAATATATATGATATATATATCATATTTTATATTCTGGAAGTAAGTAAATCATGATATAAGTAATAATAATGTCAAGAACAACAAGTCAAAACACCTACGATAAATGAAACGATTTTACCCAAAACGCTTCTTTAACATGAAATTTACAAAAGAACGGGTAATATAATGTCATAAGTTAACCATATATGATATCATAACAATGTATATGATTCTGTAATAAGTCAATGACATTATTTAAATCATTATACAGGAGGTTCGGACACATACGAAGCAAATCGGACCTAAGGTAAGGGAAATATCACAATCTCATTTTTATCCGAGATTGTTTATTCGTAAGTATTTATTGGGGTGTATTTTATCATCCACATCCATGTTTCATCAATATGTAATATTACATACATCCACCTACAATTTTTTAAATCCAAATTTACCCTTCGGTGAGTTTTTATTAAAAGATATGAAAGGAATCTTTTTTCGTTGAGGTACTTTTTGACTTTTCCGAAAAAAGTACGAGATGAATGTTTTTTTTAACTTAAACGGCACGAACGGATTTTTACGGTTTTATAAAGCCTTATTTTCATGAAGCTTCCTACAAAAGATTTCATGAATACTTTTAATAAAATCTCTTTCTTTTAAAATTGCATGATGTTTTGTGAAAAGAAATTGATTTTGAAAAAGAAAGGATATTTTCCTCAAGAATTCATTTCAAGTGTTTTATCAAAATTATTTTCCATCTAAGATAATAAAGGGTTCTGTTTCTATCCATATTTTTTTTTATTGATTTGACTATGTTGTTATGGAATTATGTTTATGAATTCCTTTATCTTATATGAATGGTTTTATGATGTCATGTTGTTTAAGAATCCCATTTTTATTACATGGGTTATGAAATGATGTATGATTTATGATTTTGTGGCACACATAAGAATGGTATCATTATGAGATGGGTGAGACCTATATCTCCCTCCAATGTATTGGGTAAATATTTTATATCTCATGAGATAGACAGGGCTGGAACGGTAGGTTATACCGGTTCAGTGAAACAGGACTGAAACGAGGGTTACTCGATTCAGAAAGGGACTTTGTCTACTAAGATTGTCTTGGCAATGAGTCTTGACTAACAAGAAATGATTCTCTATGATTATGTGTGAATGCCACAAAGTTTCATGTTTTATGTTATGATTATTGTGATTACATTTCACTACCATGATTTATCCCATGTTATGAAATTATGCTCTCTTTTGCAGGTTATGATTTCCAAAATGTTATGTTCTTACGAATACGATGTGATTGATATTTCTTTTGTTTACCCTTACTGAGCATTTGAGCTCACCCTTTTATGTCTTCTTTTCACCAGGATATAAAGAAAGGTTTTAGGTAAAAAAAAGAGAAGATCTTTATGGGAGATGTTGAAGATCTTTCACCACGATTAGAAGATTTTATTCCGAGTTTCCAAAGACACTAAACTATTACGATCCTTGTGTGTGTGTTTTTTTATGTACTAAGTGTTCCGCAAATGTAATGTAATGTCCATGTACGTTAAGCTTCGGGTCTCTACACATACTAAATATGTTTTCATTATAAAAATAATCATATAAAGGTGAAGTCAATCACACCAATAATAATCATGGAGAAAACATAGAACCACATCTAATTAGGCCAAAATTACTATACGGTAAGGTTCAGATCAGGATTCAGAAGTGATGATATTCAGAAAATGTGTATGCTACGTATAGGTAAGAAAACCTGTTGACAAAAGAAATTAGCCAGCAGCATCCAAACATCTGAGAGAAGAGACTCCACCATCATTAACCATATATAAGTTCAATGTTTTTGACAAATTAAGACCAAAATTAAGAAGGGAATAAAATAAATGAACAACCATGTTTAACATACATGTTATGAATCAGTCATATAGATCAATTTCAGGAAACATATACTATAAAGTTGGAAGCCTTCAGGGAATACATCTCTGCACAACAAACCTTCAAAAATCACCCAGTACAAATATGTCTCTCAAAAACCTCGAAATTTTAAGAAACAACTTAAAAAACACACACGAAATGATGGCATAAACGATTGCACACTGAGCAAGTTTATCATTTTCCAAAATTCAGAAACAAATGACATGAAATTTCAATCCTTGTTAGTATGTAGTGTGTAAAGTCAAGAAGGTTAAAAAGCCAAGGTTTTAATGAATGTTGATAGGAGAAGGTCCCTATTCTATGAAAGGTAATGAAATTCAAAAAAAAACCGAAAAAGGAATGCATGCAAGAAGATGGATGCAGTTAAGAAGCCATGTCAGCACCCCAAATATATTTGGTCAAACAAAGAAAGAGTGTTTAGTTTGGCCTGATGAATTTGACAAGACTAAACAAATTAATAAAGAATAATCCAATTCTAAGAATAAAGAAAAACATGTCCTGGTATTTAGGGGTGTCCATGGGTCGGGTCGTAGGCGTTTCAGGGCCCGACCCGAACCAAAAGGCTTGGGTCAGCTCATGTCGTGTCACATGCTACATGAGCGGCTATCCCGACCCGACCCAACCCGTTGGGGTCTGGTTACCCGTCGCATGCCCGAAAGACCTGACCCAACCCAACCCATTGTGAGTCAGGTCAATTTGGGTCGGGTTATATGTGTCAACCAGACCCAAAGCGACCCAACCCGACCCAACCCGACCAAACTCGCCCCAACCCGATGGACCAGAACCAGCCACTCATACCCAACCCCCCTAAACCCAACACGATGGACCCCTGTTTCCCCCCTACTGCACACTAGCAGCTTTCCTGTACCCCCTGCAGATCAATCGGCCCCCTCCCCCACACTGCACTACATAGCCTCATCCTGCCCCTCTCCCCCCTACACACAAAACCCAGCCCCCTCCTCCTGCACTAAACCCCTACCCCTCCCCCTCTGCACCCCTTCCCCCTCCCCCCTCCACAGCAGTCAGCAATCCCAACCTCCCCCTACTGCACACCAGCACAGAAACACCCCTCCACCAGCCTCCTTACACCCCTTCCCCCCTCTACCCCCTACATACTCCCCCTGCAAACTAGCACACAAACACCCCTGCATCAGCCTCCTTAAACCCCTTCCCCCCCTCTCCCCCATGAATACTCCCCCTGCAAACCCCCCCCCCCCTCTCCCCCTGCCTGCACACATGACCCACCCACCCCCCCCCCCCCCCCCGCCTACACACAACACCTCCCCCCACAATGCACACCAGCCTTCCCCTGCAAGTGCAAACCAGCCAACCTCCCCCCCCCCCCCCCTCTCCCCCCTTCCTGTACACTAGACCAGCCTCCCCCCCACCTGCACCCCTACACCAGCCCGCCTCCCTCCCCACTGAACCCCTACCTACCTCCCCCCCGGCACTGCACCCCTGCCCCCTCTCCCCCCATGCACTGCACCCCAGCCCCCCTCTCCCCCCCTGCACACACCAACCACCCCCTCCCTCCAGCACACAAACACCCTTACAAACCAGCTTGCCCCATGCACAAAACCCCTCCATCCCAACATTTTAACCCTTGCACCAACCCCCTTACACCCTTTCCCCCCTCCCACCATGAACACCAACCTCCCCCTGCAACTGAAAACTAGCCAGCCTCCCCCCTTATTGCACACTAGACCCAACCTCCCCCCACCCGCACCCCTGCACCAGCCTGCCTCCCTCCCCAATAAACCCTTACCCACCTCCCCACCTGCACTGCACTGCACCCATGCCCCCTCTCCCCACATGCACACACCAGCCTCCCCCCTTCCTGCACACTAGACCCAACCTCCCCCCCCCCCCCACCTGGACCCCAGCACCAGCCTACCTCCCTCCCCACTGAACCCCTTCTTACCCCACCCCCTTCACTGCACCCCTTACCCCCCCCTCTCCCCACTCCACACACCAGCCTCCCCTTCTACCCTACACACAAGAGCCTCCCCCTTACCCTGCACACACCAGATCAGACCCAGAACAACACCTCCCCCTGCACTGCACCCTTGCCTCCCCTTTTCCCCCTGCACACACCAGCCTTCCCCTCCCCCCTACACCACCAGCCCCCCCTGTTTCACCCCTGCACCAGCTAAGCTAGCAGCTTCCACCCCTTCCCCAGACCAGTCTCAAACACTGAACAGACAGAGAACACATGGAGAAAACAAAAAACAACATCTATTTTTATTAAATGTAGGATACTAAATACCACATATGATTTCTTTATAAAAATAATCATATAAAGGTGAAGTCAATCACACCAAAATAAACATGGAGAAAACAAAAAATAGAATCTAATTAGGCCAAAATACCAATAAGATATGGTTCAGATCAGGATTCAGAACATCAGATATTCAGAAAATGTGTATCCTACGTATGGGTAAGAAAACCTGTTGACAAAAGAAATTAGCCAGCAGCATCCAAACTTCTGAGAGCAGAGACTCCACCATCTTTCACCCTATATAAGTTCAATGTTTTTGACAATTTAAAAACAAAATTAATAAGGGAATAAAATATAAGAAAAACTATGTTTAACTTACATGTTAAGAATCATTCACCCAGATCAATTTTAGGAAACAGATAATATAAAAATGGAATCCATCTAGGCTTACATCTCTACACAACAAACCTGCAGAAATCACCCAGTACAAATACGTGTCTCAAGAACTTCGTAATTTTATGAAACAACTTAAAAAACACACACAAAATGATGGCACAAACAATTTCTCACTGAGCAAGTTTATCATTTTCCAAAATTTATAAAAAAATTACCTGAAATTTACCTCCTTGTAAGTATGTAGAGGGTATAGTCAAGAAGGCAAAAAATCCAAGGTTTTAATGAATGTTGATAGGAGAAGGTCCTAATGCTATGAAAGGTAATGAAATTCAAAAAAACTACAGAAAAAGGCATGCATGCAAGAAGATGGAAGAAGTTGAGAAGGCATGTCAGCATCCCAAAAATATTGGTCAAACAAAGAAAGAGTGTTTATTTTTTGCAGATCAATTGGACAAGAATAATCAAAATAATAAAGCATAATACAATGATAATAACATAGAAAAACATGTGCTTGTATTTAGGGGTGTCCATGGGTCGGGTCGGGTCGGTTCGTAGGTGTTTCAAGGCCAGACCTGAACCAAAAGGTTTGGGTCGGGTCGGGTCGGGTCAAATGCTTCATGAGCGGCTAACCCGAACCAACCCAATCCGTTGGGGTCGGGTTACCTGTTACAAGCCCGAAAGACCCAACCCAACCCAACCCATTGTCATTCGAGTCAATTAGGGTCGGGTTAAATGTGTAAACCCGACCCAACTAAACCCAACCCACGCCAACCCGATGGACCTGAACTAGCCACTCCGACCCAACCCCCCTAATCCAACCTGATGGACCCATGTTTCCCCCCTGCTGCACACCAGTAGCTTTCCTGTACCCTCCCTGAAGATCCGTCGGCCCCCTCCTCCACCATGCACTGCAAAGCCTCGGCTTGCCCCTCTCCCCCCTACACACAAAACCCAGCCCCTCCCCGTACACTGAACCCCATCCCCTCCCCCTACACCCCTCTCTCTCCCCCTCCACACCAGTCACCAAACCCAGCCTCCCCCTGCTGCACACCAGCACACAAACACCCCTAAACCATCCTCCTTACACCACTCCCCCCTCTCCCCCCTACATACTACCCCTGAAAACCAGCACACAAACACCTCTACACCAGCATCCTTAAACACCTAACCCACCCTCCCCCCTGCATACTGCCTCTACAAACCAGCCCCCCCTCTCCCCCCTGCCTGCACACAAACACACCCACCCCTTGCACACAGCACCTCCTCCCCAACAATGCACACCAGCCTCCCCCTACAAGTGCAAACCAGCCAACCTCCCCCCCCCCTCTCCCCCCTTCCCACACACTGGACCATGAACCAGCCTCCACCACCTGCACCCCTGCACCAGCCTGCCTCCCTCCCCACTGAACCCCTGCCTACCTCCCCCAAAACACTGCATCCTTGCCCCCTCCCAACCCTCCACTGCACCCCTTCCCCCCTCTCCCAACAACACACACCATCCTCCCCCTCCCTCCATCACACAAACACCGCTACAAACCAGCCTTCCCCTGCAAAAAACACCTCCACCCCTGCATTTTCACCCATGCACCAACCTCCTTACACCCCTTCCACCTCCAACCATGCGCACCAGCCTCCCCCTGCAACTGAAAAACAGCCAGCCTCCCCCCCTCTCCCCCCTTCCTGCAGACTAGACCCAGCCCCCCCCCCACCTGCACCCATGCACCAACATGCCTCCCTCCCCACTGAACCCCTTCCCACCTCTGCCCCCTGCACTGCACTATACCCCCTGCCCCCCTCTCCCCCCCTGCACACACCTGCCTCCCCCCTTCTTGCACACTATCCCCCCCCCACCTTCACCCCTACACCAGCCTGCCTCCCACCACACTGAACCCCTGCCTACCCCCCGTGCATTGCACCCATGTCCCCCTCTACCCCAGGAACACACCGGCATTTCCCTCCCCCCTACACACACCATCCTCCCCCTTCCCTTTCACACACCAGACTAGACCCAGCACAACACCTCCCCCCCCCACTGCACCCCTGCCTCCCTCTCCCCCTGCACACACCAGTCTCCCCCTCCCCCTACACCATCGGCCCCCCGTGTTGAACCCCTGAACCAGCTAAGTTACCAGCCTTCACCCCTTCCCTAGACCAGACTCAAACACTGAACAAACAGTGAACACATGGAGAAAACAAAAAACAACATCTATTTGTATTAAATGCATAATACTACATACTAAATATGTTTTCTTTATAAAAATCATCATATAAAGGTGAAGTCAATCACACCAATAATAAACATGGAGAAAACAAAAAACAACATCTAATTATGATAAAATGCCAATAAGGTAAGGTTCCGATCAGGATTCAGAAGTGTAGATATTCCTAAAATGTGAATGCAATATATAGGTAAGAAAACCTGTTGACAAAAGAATTTAGCCATCAACATACAAACTTCTGAGAGCAGAGACTCCACCATCTTTCACCCAATATAAGTTCAGTGTTTTTGACAATTTAAGAAAAAAATTAAGAAGCGAATAAAATAGAATAACAATCAAGTTTAACTTAAAAGTTATGAATCAGTCTCCCATATCAATTTCAGGAAACAGATAATATAAATTTGGAAGACTTCATAGCTTACATCTCTGCACAACAAACCTGCAAAAATCACCCAGTACAAATATGTGTCTCAACAACCTCAACATTTTAAGAAACAACTTAAAAACACACATGAATTGATGGCACGAACGATTGCTCATTGAGAAAGTTTATCATTTTCCAAAATTCAGAAACAGATGACATGAAATTTCCATCCAATTAAGTATGTAGAGGGTAGAGTCAAGAAGGTTAAAAATCCAAGGTTTTAGTGAATTTTTATAGGAGAAGGTTTTTATTATAGTAAAGGGAATGAAATTCAAAAAAAACAGAGAAAAAGGCATGCATGCAAGAAGATGGAAGAAGTTAAGAAGGCATGTCAGCACCCAAAAATATTGTTCAAACAAAGAAATAGAGTTTAGTTTGGCGTGATCAATTAGACAAGACGAACAAATTAATAAAGCATAATACAATACTAAGAACAAAGAAAAAAATGTTCTTGTATTTCATGAGGAGTCATCCGCAAAATATGCCTTGATATGAAAACTGATATCGATGAAACAAACATGAGGAATCAATTCCTGGGAAGAAACTATGTATTCATTTTTTTGTGGGTGATTTACGTATTTGATGAGAATATTATAAAAAGAATTTTTAAAACGACCATAAATTTATACCTTAATCAAGAGTGATCCATCCATCTATTATTTTTTCCTCTACTACTACTTTAGACGGTGAAACTCTAATCATGAATTGTGGTGGATAATGGCTTGGCTTAAAAAAACACAAAAAAAGAAAGAACAAGTCATTATTTTATTTTTTCAAACAAATGTTTATAATTGAAAAATCAAAAAAGATAAAAAAAATTATCATATATTTAATAATACCTAATTCAATTGATTCCACTTCATCTAGTTGATATCGAATGTCAATTGGTTTCGACTTTCTAAACCAATTTTATGAGAAAATTAATGCTTCAATAGTTTTTCGATTCAGACAACTACAAAACAAATCAAGGACTCATCCTCCAGTACTAAATGCAGTCTCTGATGATACAGTAGTTAATGGAATATCTAGAATATCTCTAGAAATGCATGAGAGAACTTGATATTTTCTTGCCTTTCCTTTCCCCCAACTTTAAATGTCAAATAATTTCAAATCATCTTCACAATCATCAATCTCAAGATATCTCTCTAATTCATTCCTTTGTTTTCTCAATTGCCTTTCCCTTTTCTTTAATCTATATGCATATTTCAATTTCTCATCATCCTCACCATCGGTACTAGAATCATGAATATGTGACTCTTGATGTGAACTTGACTCACATTTATCAATAATTGGAATGGGATATTTATATTTGTAAAACTCAAAGATATTATTCAGCACCTCTGTTAATTTATTGATCAACTGATTTTTGTCTTCTTCATCATAAAACATCATTTCAAAACTCTCCCGAACATATTCCAATTTATATCGGGGGTCAAGAACAACTACCACAAGTAAGAGAGAATTAAAATTTGATCCCATACCCAAATACTTATCCAACGTAAGTTTCATTGCAATATCCATTGCACTCACAGTAATATCATAACTCTTCATCCATTTCGTGATTTTTTTATATATGTCACAAAGAGTTTGAAAGAATGTCTGACATGTCACATACATAGAACCAGAAAACTCAACAGTGCTATCATTAATTTTATTTAGAACTTGACATATACATGAGAATGCTCCCAATAATATGTTGTAGGAGCCCCACCATAACAGACAAGAGCACTCCTGAAACTTGAATCCTCCTCAAGGAAAATAAATACTTTCTAATACTTCTCTGAAACATCCAACATAATGTAACAAAAATTCCACCTAGAAGGAACATCAAGAATTATGGCCTACTTACTGGGAAGTTTTAACTCCTCCGCTATGCTCTAGAAAAGATCCAATCTTGAAGGTGGACTTCTCACAAATTTTCAGGAAACTCTGATTCAAGAAATTGCTGTTGATATTTCCTTTAGCCCATCACTAACAATAAGGTTTAAAATATTTTCACAACATCTCATATTCATATACTCTCCATTAAGAATAGACCCATTCAAATCATTAACCCTCCTCACCAAATAACTGATCGATGTATTATTAGAACTAGCATTGACCACAGTAACAGTATTAATCCTATCAATCCTTCATTGTTTCAATGTTTGTTCTAATACTCGACAAATTGTTTCCCCTTTATGGTCCTCAACAAGATAAAATCGGATGACTTTTTTATTTAAGATACAATTATCATCAATAAAATGTTCAGTCACACACATATAATTCATATTTTTAATTGAAGTCCATGTGTCCGTTGTAATACATACCACATCAGAGAAAATATCAAACATAGACTTCAATTTTTCTTTTTCATCCAAATATAACTGCAAGCAATCCCTAGGAACTATTATCCAAGATGCAACTTGAAATTGACACTGAATAACTTCAATAAATTCTCTAAAACCATGATTTTCACAATATTTAAATGATAACTCATCAATGATTATCATTTTAGGAAGAGATATTCTGCACTCTTCTTGGTTAAAATGGGCTACTAAAATTTTAACAGTCCCATCATCCTCATCTTCACACTTCTTTGTAAGACCATGAGTGGTTTGAATTTTTTCAAGATTTTTGTGTGGATTTTTGTTGCACTTTATCAAATTCCTATTCAACTTACCAGTTCCATGTTGCCCAGATGTGCAAGCATAATCTTTTCCACAATAATTACAAACAGCCCTTCCATTTTTATTATGAAGATGATCCCAAGCTTGAGAAATTCTAGAAAAAGTAGGTTTATTAATTGTTACCATAGGAGACCTCTTAGTACCCTCACATTCATCAACTGGTATGCAAATACTCCGCCCACATATTTCTATTGAATGTGTAGTTTGATTAGACCCCATCTGTCTTTGGGTTCCTGCGCCAACTGGGGGATTAGAACCACTTATTTTATCACCACCTCCTTCCATGAATCACTAGCTAGAAGTGTTGTCTGCTCATGGCACACAATCCCGTGGGCCCTGGTAGAATAAGGAGAATAAATTTGAAAACCAATATTTGGATTTGAAATTATAATACAAATACAAGGATAATCAATGATAAAAATTTTAAGAACAATTTTTAAATGATTATAAGGCGCATCATGCCTTGATCCCGACATGACACCTACTCAACAACCAAGGATGATTTGACCACTAATCATCATCAAAAAAATACAACACATTACATTACTAGATCCACCAATATCAATACACCACCGTCGACATCATTGAAGATGAAATACCAAAAACCAATATTATTATTCTTAGACCATCAAAAAAACCAGGGACAACAAGAAACCCCAATGCCACCATAAAACACAACTGACCAAAAAACATTTTAGAATCGACTTGAGACCAACTGGCAGTCGAGACTAGACCACATCCCTGCCATCACATTAGAAGACCACCAGTAGAAAACAAGGAAATCCCATACAACCACCATCGAAGGAAAAATGAAACCAGAATGAAGAAATAAAACCAAGGCTAGTCATCCTACCTCGTGTAAAATTAAATTTTTGGATTCTAAAACAACACATCCTAAAATCCCTATAAAAACCAAATCACCAAACCATAATTGGGCTTAGTTGCAGTGCAATAGTTCAAACAAAAGGTTCAAGGTGTAAAGATTGAGTCGAACTAGGTAACGGTAACCAGTGGATGTGTGACTAAACCAAAATTTTACAAGAGTAGAAAAATAAAATTGAGAACTAATACATAATGGAACAGAAGACATTATTTAAAATAACCTGATAAAAAGAAAATCAATTTCTTACCACCACCACACCGACGCATAACAGCATCAACAGGAGGATGTCACCCGAGCAATGTTATTTCTCCCGAATTCTGAAACCAAATTGCTGCTTAGCTGAGAAGGTGTCTTTAGTGGGAGAAGGAAAACCGAGATACCTTTGATGGTTGGTTTCGGAGGTCCGAAAGGAGGAAAGAGGAGAGGAGGATGAAAGAAGGGTCTTTTCACAGATGGAGAAGAGAGAAGAACATAAAGAGAGGGTTTTGGGAAGCTTGGGGAATGAAGGAGGAAGGAAGGAAGAAGAGGGGCGTTACCTTGCCTATCGTAGGGTTTCTTCACCGTGTGCGAGGGAAGGTAGGGGTCGGGTCGTGGGGAGAGGAATGAATGCGAGCCCGAGGAGCCCGACGAGAGAATGCCTGAGGGATGGAGGGAGGGTGACGCGGGTTGCGGCCGAGCGAGAGAGAGAGATAGATAGGTTAAAAATATTTCAGGCCGGAACCCAGCGGGTCACGGGTTGGGTTGGGTCTAAATGACTCCAACCCAACACCCGACCCAACCCATGCATGGTTCGACCCGCTATGAACCTGACCCGAGTTTTTTTTGGGTAACCCGACCCAAACTGACCCAACCCAGTCGGGTTGGGTCGAACCCATCGCGTCGGGCCAGATCTGGACACCCCTACATAAGAATGTGAGATTAGAAAAATAACTTTTACCAAATGGTAATTTTCATCTATATCCATCGTGGAGTAGATAATTCAAATTGGAACATATAATACCATTAAATATGAGTGAATCATAATTTAAAAATAATAAATGGCAATTATATAGCCCAAATTTTTATGAATTGGCACATAATAACTCATAAGTATCTATAGAATATAAATTAAGATGGAATCCATTACCATGTGATACGTTCGGGTTGAACGCATTTTAAACTATTACATAATGGATTTAACCATGTTATTAAAGTATAATATGAAAATAATAATATTTATAATATCATATATTATCTTCTTATAATATTTTATTAGAAATTTGTTATTAATATTTCATTATTTTTATCGTTTCGAGAGTTAATGGTCATGTTTTTCAAGTATGTTTGATTTATTATTTTTTTATTCATAAATTCATCAGGACTAAATAATATATAAGATATAAAACATAATTTAAATATAAAACATATTTATTAAATCTATTTATTTATTTAAAAAAATCCATACAATTTGGATAAAGTAATTAATTTCACTGTTAATGGGGATAATAGGTTGTATGTATACATGAACACTACTTCAAATTCCTTATCATATTTAAATAATCACTGAAAAAAATATGTGTTTATTATAATTTTAGTATCATAATTATGTAATATATATATAATATTTTTATTATTCAAATTATTAATACATTCAATCAAATGTGTGAATGAATCATGTCGCATTGAGAAGGCAGCATTCCACAAGTCCAAGAATGATATTATTATATTCCCCCAAAATGGAAATGTGGAAGGTACCTATCATATAAAAATTGATGAAGAATAAATAAATTATAAATATTTTATATATCCTAAATAGACTATAGATCCATAATTATTCCCCACAATGAAAGGTGTTATTGGAAAGACAAACGACATTAGTTCTTGAGGAGGTAGTACGTCATACATAGGAAGGATGATTGTGTAGCCTATTTTATAGATGTGTTTGTAGGTTTAGTTTATATCTATAGTATAAAATAATATCATTATATTGAGGATAATAATGTAATTATATTTTAAATATATATAAATAATATAATCAGTGTATATACAAATGAATCAAAAGTGTCTGTTGAAGAACGTAACTCATAATTTGTGTAACACCATTTGGTTTATACCAAAATCCTTCATGTAGCACATATGTTGATTTCACGTGCTCCTGTCCAAGTGTGGAATCTATTGAATACTTTATTAAAATATGGTTTAGTGGATGTATATGTAATTTTTAGGAGAATAAATATCTGGTTGTTATTCTGGCTGTGGGGTGTTGGCTTCTATGGTAGGCTCGGAACCAGGTCAGGCATGAGTCTAATGTCTCCCCTGCGGTGATCATGGTGTGAGCAAATTTCTTGGGGGGAAAGTGAAAGTGCCATAGAAGTAGGGGGATGTCACCCCTTTCTTAAGATGTTTTTAATGTAGGATCTACTCTCCAGATGTGGCCAGACCACCCACTATAGGGAAGTGGATTCGTTGGGGCCCTCTTACCAACTAGTTGAAACTCAGCACTGATGCACAAGGTTGACTGCGTGGTGGTGGATTTATTATAGACTCTTTCAGTTCGTTGGTTTATGCCTTTATATCATATTTTGGCCCTAGTGACTCCCTCAAAGTAGAGGCAAGATCCATGCTTACGGGTCTTTCCTTATATAGATCTAGGTATGTTGTCATCTCCTCGATGGAGTTGAACTCCAATATTATTTTTAAATCCCTCACTAGAGAATCTATAACCCCTTATAATTTCTTGTAACTAATTTGGGAGTTCAAATCCAATCTCAATGATGATATGGAGATATCAAACAACCAGAGTAAAGGAAAATATATGGATGACTCCATAGGCTCTATGGCTTCCCCAGATTATCATCTCATTGAATTCAGCACTTTTGGGTCATTTCCTTCTACTAGGATGTCTCACATGATTGGTGATGGCCTCAGTCTCTACTTCTATCATCCCAATGATTTTTTTATCTCTCCCCTATTTTAATCAAATGAATTTTTTTTAGTTGGCTATGTGGGAGGGTTGAGTTCCTTTTTAAATTATAGGGGAGTGGAATTATTGTAAATATAAAAAGAAATTTTTTTTAGAGGTATCCATTACATAAATTTCCAAAAATATTGAACAATATTCTATAAAAGATATAATATAATGTATATTTCAATAAAATTGATTTTCTACAATTTTATAGTTCATTTGGAAATTATATTAATGGTTTAGTCCATTGTTAATCTAGTTTTTCTCTTAATCGATATAAGTATGTTTAATTTATTTCTCCAATATATTTTGTAGAAATATATGTGTAAATTAATATAAAATAAATATTATTCTTATTATAAATATGAAATTCATTTTTCAGAATTCCAATAATGGAATTAGAGGGAAAATTGTAAAATTAATCTCAAATAAGGGATGTGAAATCATATTTTTAAATAATAAATGGTAAAAAATTTATGAATTTTTTATATCTAAATTCAATATAAAAATATATAAAATGATCTTAATTGTATTAATAGATTTAAATGTTTTCTAATAATAATTTAAAAAATATATATATTTTCAAACTGTATATTATTTAGAAGAAAAGTTAGTTTTCTATTAAAATTATGTAATTTTCAACATTCATCAGAAAATGAACCTTCATAGAAAATTACAAAACATAGTAAAAATTTAATTTTTTGATTCATTTTTCAATAAATATTATGTTTTTATAAAAAACATATTTAAAAAAGTTCCTAAATTTAATTTCAAAACCTGTGCATCATTAAATGGTGGAAAAACTACCTTGAGAAAAATATAGGTTTTTATGCATAAAATTATATTTTTTTATTATCATATGCCTATAAAACCTATAGGATGAATGTAAAAAAATGATTGAAAATAATATATATATATATATATATATAATATCATTCACTACTAGAAATAAATCAATATATTAATACAAAACACATTTGGTTGCAAAAAAATAGCTGTTTAAAAAAAATTCCTTTACATTCAATATTATTTTATTTCCATTTATAATAAATTGATAAGTAATAAATTCATTTTATATTTGTATAAAAAATATCTTTTATTAATTTAAAAAATCCTTATCCTATCCATAAATTTAATTGATAGGTTATATCTTATTATATTAAATAATTATATTTAATTATATATTTATATTCTATAAATCTGAGTCTTATGTGTAACACAAGAAAACATAAATTTATGTGTACCATAAGTTAATATCATTAATTTTTGTAGAATTATATTGAATTGGGATTGAGTTTTTAAAAAAATGTAGCAAAATTAAATTTATTCAAAAAGGAAAATATTGTAATTGTTGTTTTCCAGTCAGAATTCAACTATCACTGAGAGTGGGTGAATGAAAGATAAATTTTTCTTTTTTGTTTTATTACTATTACAGAAACATTCACCTCATATTAAATATTTCATTCCCCACTAAAAACAATTAATATACACAAACACATTCACCATAAAAATTTATAAGGTTCACTACTCAAAAAGAGTAGTTACATCGTTTTTAAGTTTTAAAAACAATCAGATAGTACAAAATAAACTATAAAATAATGACTTGATATAGAATACATTGACTATGATTATTCCTTACTCTCATGTATAACATTAAAGACCAAAAAATAGTGTGTGTGATATCTGTTTTTATAAATATGGTAATTCAATGTTTGTGGTGCATCTGGGTCATCTATCACAAATTAGATCATTCAAAACAATTATTCTATTTCTTATACAGAAGATGGTAGGAACTCCCTTTAGTCTACATAAAATTGTCATGATTCTTTTATATGCTCCCTATATTCTATGAAAACTGAGTTTCACCATGTGGGGTGAGTGCTTCTTGAACTACCACTTCTCCCACAGACTACCTCTAATCAACATATGGGAAATTCCACGTGTATTACAGATGCTTGGTAGACCACCCCTACTGCATGAAAGACCTATCCTTCATAGTCCACCACTACCTCACAACCCTTTTTCCCTTACAGGCTATCAATACCCTCAATAAAATTCTAAAAACTCTATCATTGGATAATATCCTTCATGAAAATGAACACCCCTGAATTATTCCCTCATCTATAAAAACACATCCATGTGAACTCTTTTATTCTTGGAATCCTCCTTCACAACTCATCAAACATCACTAAATTCTTCCTCCATGAAAATATTTTCTCTAATTAAATTTTTTCTCGCATAATGAAGGGACTTGGGTCCTCTATATAAGAAAATAAATCTATAATTTTTTATAATTTTGTTTACCATATTTTTCAATGTGGTGTATCCATCATCACAAATTGTACCCCTTATTTGAACTTCATTTTCCCCCACAGTCTGCATATCTACTTTATTCTGACAAGGTAGCTGATTTCATCCTACAATGGACCACAACCAATTTGAGGCACACAATGTCCTTCTTGGGAATTTGCGGTCTGCATACCATTGTTCATTGTTTTCATTTAATATCTGATTAAATCCATCCGGTTGAATTTTTTCATAATCATTCTGCAAAATTCATATGATTTACCTGAACTATCCATCACAGTCTGATAATTGTGCCTCCTAGAAGTCCTTTAATTCCAAAAAAACAATCTCTTGATTTTGAGGCACATAAATTTAGAAAATAGTGGGAAACTAAACCACCATAAAAATATGGATTGATATCATTAACCATTATGATTTGTAGTCTTCTGGATTTATGAATAATCAAACATTGATGGATCATTAAATCCATAACCAAATTATACATGAATCCACTTCATTCCAAAACCACTCAATTTTGTTCATCAAAAGCCTCATCCATCATGATATTAATCATTAATAAATCACCACAACCATCATAATATTCTATAAGATATGTTTTAGTACATACCTATCTTCCAGAAACATTATTATTTTCAATCAAACATAAATATGATTGGAAAAAACATTTCTACCCCGTTCCTTCGTAATTCTTCCATCACATTTCCCCCCAAAAAAACATATGATATTTGTGAAATACAAATTAATAAAGAGCCTTCATATTTTTCAAGTATTTTATAAACTTAATTGAGTTATGATTTTTGAAAAAACAAGACAGGACACATAGAAAACAAACTCCTCTTACGTCATTTTCTATACAACAAGGTCCCAACAGTAATGTCTTGTGGTGTTACACCTCGAGAGGAAATAAAAAAAGGATATGAGTTGTGATCAAACTTGTAGATCATATTTATTTTATTTGAGTCACACTAGTGAGTTATTTCAATTATTTAATAAAGTATTTATTGTAAAAATTATTGATAATAATATGGCTTATAATAAATTTATGATCATTTTTTTTGTGTTATTACTCATTTTATATGTGTGATTAATGTATCAAAATGAAACCTTACATAGTGATCTATGGTTGAAAATTAAGGGATTGTGTTTTTTTCTTGTTTTATTTTTAGTATGAAATTAAAACGTAATGGGATAAAAATAGTTATTATTCATCCTTAGTCTCACACGTATATTATATTTTCCTTATTTTGGGAAAGGATAATGTATTTTAGGTGTAATGGATGGGTACTGGACACTCCCCCTCATGATTTGTAGGGAGGATATTGTTTTTATTTACTATAATTCCTCTTACTTATGTATAAGTAGTATTACAAGCCACTGTAAATTAGAATTAAAAAAATAGGATGATACATAATAGAATATAAATAATGGAGTCATTATGAATATCTTCGGATGAACAGTTAATAGTGGAAGCATGTGATGTGGCAACTATTTTTTAGGGCATAACTAGGAGCATTCCCTTGGAAATTTCATCCTTAATATTAAAGGTACTAATCAATTATATATATTTTAATATTTTAATATGGTTATTACTAATATTCTAAATATATGTTCTCTTGAAGAATATTTTTGTAAAACTAATTTATAATGTAATTTTTTATAGGGTATTCAGTTACACTAAAGAGTGATTATTTATGGGAACATTAACACCGCATATCATTAGCGTCTATAAAAATGACATAGAAATTTAGAGTTTGTATTAGACCTCCTAGTTCATGTGTTGTATATTTTTCATTTGAATATATATATGATTTAATTTTAGCATCCAATTGTAATAATTAGGTTATTTATTTTAACATGTTTTCTGGTAAAGTTTTTATAAAATAAATTATCATTTTCTAGTGACTTCCGATTATACTCAATTTTGAATCTTCTAGATATATCATTATTGAAAATAAAAAATAGTATAGTATTCAAATGTGACTATTTATTATTAAATATTATTTATGTATAGGATTTGTTTAAACAACCATTAAATTAACGAAATATTAAATATTTAGAATTGGTTTTAACTAATGTCACATTCTGTAATACTATAATTATATGTGGATTAACTATCATTAATTAATTCATAATTCCCCCAATAACCAATAATTTACATAAACATATATTATTGAAATAACCACTGATTTTTTTTAAATTATAACCTCTTATAAATATTATAGTAATATAATACTTTAAGCTTCCTCTTTCATTATTGTGGTGGTTTTTAATCTTCCAACTATTTAAAATTCACAATAGTTCGAAAATCCCACCACTAAAAATACCATTAATTTATATGAAAAAACGAAATATATGGGTACATAAACCACATTATTCTTTAAATAATGATGTTATATGTCATTTTATATGAAGTGTGATATTATATAAAAAGGGTTAAGATATTCTTAGACCTACATTTTTTTTAGAAATCTGTGTCGGTTATTATGTTGTTGATAAATAATTTTTATCAACTCGTGAAATGATAAAATTTTCATGTAATCACATTTTTTATAGTTTATTGATATCTATAATGATTAAATTAATTAATCATAATTTCAAAAATAGATAATTTCTCATGTAGGATAAATTTTATTTTTTAATGGATGATTTATATGTAAAATGTTATCCCACCCTTCTCACAAATTTCATAGACAATGTATCTTATTAAAGGATAATAATAAAGACTATTAGATGAATACTTTAAGGTGGAGAGAAAAGAGAGTAGTTAAAGGAGCATTAAATTCCTTAACATTTAATATAATGTATAATATAAATAAGGGGGATATAAAAATTCATGGAGAGGGGAAGAATTAGTGAATATATATCTATAGTATTTTTCTATGTACATTATTTAAATTAAATGAAATACAAAGGTGTATGTATTGAAGTATATGATGAATTGTGTTGGGGTTTTTGGTTTTCAATTATCTAGACGTTTTTTTAGTGTCATCATGTATTTTATAATTAAGAAACAGCCCAATAATGATTACCAATTTGATATTGGGAAATGATTTATTATAGATAAATAATCATCATAAAAATATTTAAGGAGAAACCTTATATATCTATTGATTATAGAGTTGATATTCAAGGGAAGTAATGATTAGTAATGTTGGATGTTATAGATAAATATATAAAATATTTCCAAATATAGTTATATAGTGGAATATACAAATCATATAGAGGATATATAATTAAATATGAAAATAATGATGGAATATTGGGAAACAATCCAAGAGTCACTGAGAATGAAGTGTGTTGTATTAAATGAAAAAAGACAACTGAAAAATTGATTGAAAAGGTTGATCATAAGCTCTGTAAAATAAGTTGTATAGGATCATTAAAGTACTCAAGAAGTGTATTAACATAATTAAATATGATATAAATAATATAAAAGAGGTGTAAAACAATTATATTATTTTATAAATTTATTTGAAATTTTTAATTTGATAAAAATTTCCAAATGGAGAATTGAATAAGTAGTGAGCCAATTTAATGGTATTGGAAATTATGTAATTAGAAATGAAATTTAGTTTTGTACAGAACCACCTTTATAAGAGTCATTTTGAATATCTAATCTAAAATATTAAAACAACATGATGCTTCATAAGGAAATATGATTAATTATCTCAATGTGTATGATTTATATGAAGTAGATCTAATGAATTCACATTATTTTGTAATTCATGAAAGTATCATCTATAAAACAAAAGATTCATTTAAATATTATAGTATAAAATTGATAGTGGAATTGAATATGCATGTTTAATTTTCAATGTGTGTATGACTAATCAAACTATGGAAAATTTGAAAGATATGTAAACTCATAATGAAATGTAACATTCATTTAATATTTTCAAAGTGTTACTATCCGATAATTCGAAAAAGGGAATATATCAGCCAATATTCTTAAGATTCACTACTACTATGAAAAGTGAGGTGAATAAATGTACAAAATCTCATATCATTTTGTAATATTTTTTTTAATTGAAATTATAGATATCCTAAAGTGTTAAAAAATTATATAATCTTATAAAATTTATTATGAATAATTTAAGTCATATAATAGTTTCAAACACTCTAATATATTTTATTTTATAAAAATTATATATATTAGTTGTGGATCATAATAATTCATCATGGTGAAAATAATGTTTTATTCAGAATACTTTGGGCCAAAAATTTATGAACAATGTATGCATCAGTTACGATGATGGTGATCATATTTATATGATCACACTATATTAATATATAAAATGATTAATGAATAATATGATGATAGAATTGATATTTATTTTATTAAACATCATAATTATAAAAATGTAATTTAATTCACGATAATAAATTTCACTACACTATACAGAGAAAAAACATTCACTCTAAAGAAGTCTGACTATTGAAAAACAGTTAGAGCTAGTTTTGAGAATTGAAATACAACCATGTCTTATTGTGAGGGAATATGACATGTTGATATTAATATGTTATGAAATGGATTAAAATGGAATTATATTTTATAAATAATAATATTTAATTATATTTCAATATATATTATGAATTTTTAATATCCATGGTCTTACCCTATCAGTTTCAATGATTGTTAAGGAGAAGACTACACTTTCGTAACAAAATAAATATTTATATAGTTCAAATATGAAAAATATATTTTTGTGAGTTTGTGAAGTAATAAATATTTATCCTTCAAAACAAGAGTCAATGAGAATTATGAATTTATACAACATTTTATTCTAAATATCAAATGCATCGAAGAGAGACAGTGGGAACGTGATATAATATTCCAAAATAAATGTTTATTAGTATATTCAAAACGTTTATATCAATAAAATTATTAAGAGTAGAACATGTGTATAATGGATTTAGTATAATATGGATAAGATTAAGCTAACTCCTTACATATGAAATCCTCAAATTAGAAATAGTGATTGAGAATATAAATAAGACGGTTGAGTTATGAAGAAGCCATGTATTTTGGTTATTATTTCATGATTTATGAAGAAGTGTGAGTGGGGAAAAAGGATATCACATTGAAATCATCATATACTAAGGAAAAGAATTATTAAAAAAAATTAAACTAATTACAAAATGTTGTAATTAGTTTAAAAACTATTAATTTATTATAATGATCTTATTTTTTTTGATGCGGTGATATCTGATTTAGTCATGATGTTCTTGTTAAGGGTGTTTGTGATGACCCCTAATTAAATAAATAGAGCTATTATAAAGAACCTCTCATGGGATTTTAAGGTATTTTTTCTCGATATCTCATTTTATTCACATGTATAATATATTAGATACCAATTTCCAAGAATCAAATCATACAGAATAAGGATTATGTACCCTTATTTGGAATGATCCTTGTAAAAAACACTATATGATGTGCATTCTTAATTAAAATGTTCCATGTAGTTATAATGTATTGAGAGTAATCATAAGAAGTTATTCATATAGTCATAACTAATAAAAATGTATTGAATAGTGAGGTAGATAATTTAGAAATTTTAGAGTAATTATGTTAAAAAAGTCACCCTAACTCTCCCCCACCCCCAATGTGACAGTACACATTCCAAGGTAAAACATTAACTGTTAACCCCCCCAAATTTCATTGATTATTATTATCATTTCTCTTATGATTTTAGTTTAATTCATTATTAATTTTCTATAAATCTTGTAACCTCTATTTTTTCTTAAGAATATCTTTCCATGACATATTTCACACTCTATTAGTATCTTATAAAATCAGTTTCTATAATTATTCCAATAAAACCACACATACTGTGTTATATTAGTCCATGTGTGAAATTTTTTATAATATGTTTTCTTAAATATCAGAATAAATTATTCCAAAAATCATTTTAATTCATTCATGAATGTACTATGAATATATTATAGAATATCAATAATATATTAAGACTCATCAAAGATTTATGGATTATTAAGTGGTGATAATATTTAGTTCTCTATTCATATTTTGATAAATATTTCTTAAAAATCATGAATTGATACTCAAATCATGATAAAAATAAATTTAAACTCGTACTACTTATATTATTTCCACTTCTTTATATAAATATATAAAATATAATTTTATGAGAAATAATATCAAATTATAATGATGTCATTTGATATATTTAGTATGTGGACTACAAAATATTAACTAATTTTTTAATAGGTCTTTGGAAGACCTATGATGATAAAAATGGTGATACTATCCAACATCAAAAAATATATGTTTTATAGTTCTCTATAAACATACAATTATAATTTTTAAATACAACTTTTTTTGTAGCTGATTGTTTGTCATGTCTCCAAGACATAACCAATAATATTTAAACCCAAAGGGTGAGGTATAGTGTGTAACACGGGTTATCTATGGAGGTGTAAAGTAAATTAATCTTTATTCATGTAGTTTTAATTTATTAGGATTTTTTCATTTAAAATTTTATTTAAAAAATAAAATTATTTTGATGATAAAATAAAAGATAAAGAAATTAACATATAAGGGAAAGGAAAAAAAACTTAGTAAAGAATACATATTTTACCTATGAAAAATTACATACACATTTCTAATTATTATTTTTCAAGTTTATAGTCGATTATCTCTAAAATTATATTTTATAAACCAACCTCCAATGAACGTTCATTTCTTTATTTTATAAATTTGATGTCTAACCAGAAGAACCTAAACCCATCCCTCCTATATGTTAAATGGTTAGTCTCAAACTTATTCCGAGTGAATGTATATTGAACATTCCATAACATAATCAATCAAAATTATCCTCGTATAATGTTGTCTCTTAATTACTCAATACATGGGTGACCATCATAAACAAGGTTGTGGGTGGACCATTCAATACCCAACATTCTGTCTGCATAATGTATGTTATAAGTACATTTAGGGAGGAATGTATTTCTATATTAAAAAGGAAAAAAATATTGAGATGATGGATGAAAAACGATCACATACCCCCCCCCCCCCAATATGTCATACCCATAGTCCTCAAAGAGAGTAAAGATAATGAAATGGATAATTTATAATTTTTAAACTCAAAAAAGCATGATTCATATGTTTATTTTATATTACAATTGGATTTCCAATCCATTTTTACATCGGATGATAGCTATATGTATACTGGAACAAAGAAAAAAAATTGATGAGGAATATTAAATGTGATAAATCTAGAGGAGTTGAATTTAGATTCCATAAATTAGAAAAAAACAAATTGATATCTATAAATACAATTTATATGGTCTAGGATATGTATCATGCAACCCCTTCCACTTAAATTATTCAATACCCTGAGACACACATTTATAATTATGGAAAATAAATAAAAATATCAATATTTTTGTTATCACTACATTGAAATATCATCATGTTAATTTCATCTCTCCAAAAAATATTTTTCCAAGAACCCCCATAAAAAACATAATCTTCATAGCCACATACCCTTGTCTATGAAAAATTGACTAGGGTGGTTTGGATTTAAAAGGTGTCATAATACGATGTTTTTATTGGTTCATTGGTAGACCAGGCCTAACCACGGTCCAAGATGCTCTATATTTATATTTATGTAAAACAACCTAATCCATGAACATTTTTTATTTCATGATTTAAAACATACTATACAAATAATACCATCATGGAATATTTATTTAAATTTTATTCTAAATTTTATATTTATACAAATGTCATCTAAAATATAAAAATGAATAATTTTAGGAAATATTAATATAGTTATTTTAAAAACCATAAATCATTTAAAACAACATTTGATACCCTAGTGTGAAATGAAAAAGAAAAAAGTGACCTAAAAATCCCAGTAAGGGACTAAACAAGGAAATAAATCATAACATGATATATGATAGGAATATCATTATATCATAAAGAGAATGATTATACGAATGTTAACATGACAGAAGTAAATTAAATAATAAGATCGTGGAATATGTAAAGAATACATAATAAAGTAAATCATTAATAAAAGTCACATCATATATCGGTCAATATAGTCTAATCATTTTATGCAACACTACCTAAAAATTCATTCCACTATAATTAATAAAAGGGTTTTTCGGTTTATTCATTCCTGAGTATCAGAGGAACAACATGAATTTATCATGGGTTGTTAATTTCAAGGAGATATTGGTATTTTATATAAATGGTTTCTGGATTAAATTGGAAGGTGATTCGATCCAATATTGAAATTAATCATAACGTTGATAAATCTTACGATCATCTCAAATTTAACTTTTTCATTTGGGTTTTGAAAAGAATGAGATTTAGGGAAGTGTTTTCACTTGTTATTTGCTTCATCAAATTCTCCTGTTTACATATCACAATCATTTTGAGGAAATGATGTTTAATGAATTCAAATAGGGTCCTAATACATAGACACCCCCTCTCTCAAAGGACATTCATTATGGCATAAGATTATCTCAATAGACTACTGATATACAACATTCAACGAGGCATCATCACGCCTTTCTTATGAGGTGCTCACTTCACTGGAGTGTAACAAGATTACATTGATAAAAAAATGTTATTTTTCATTAATGAATTTAGTCCATATATCATAGGTGCTAAAATCATATAGTATTATACAAATGGGAGTGGAAAAATTATCAATATGGACAATAAAAAAGTTTCCATTTCTAACCGTTGTGTGGAGAGTCATAAATGAAGCATTAAATCATTACTATGAATTCATAGAAAAGAAATACATATATATTAAATGTGGGATAATATTTATATTGGAAGAATACATATTAGATACATTCATGGAATGGTTAATAAGACTACAAACAGAAATACGATCTTGAAATTAGGTTTCCTCCATAAAGCGGTTGAATCAAACTCGTCAACTCTGTTCCTAAAAACATTACTACGCATGTACATTCAATGATCAAGGTTCCTAAAATGGTGTAAAAGTAAATTTATAGATTTGTAAATAATTTAATTTCGGATTCTACAAGGTGTTCCATTGGGCTTCCGTAAAATACCCTTGTGATACCAGTGGATAATGGGCATATTGGTTTTGGGAATGTCAGAGAAACAATGAATTTGTTTTAAGGGAAACTAGCTTGGGAAAAAATGTGATGCATATAATTATAGAGTAAATTCATTAATGGAATGAATGGGAATTCTTATAAACTAACCATAAGAAATTTGACACCCCTTTAGATATCAATACAAGGTCGTGACCTGGAACTACAATGCCACTCTCATTGAATTCATGGTCATAGGGACATAAGTTTCTAGAAAAATAATTGGGTTGGTGAAATCTGTGGATACCCTGGTTTCCCTACACCAAAAAAATTGTTTAAACAAGAGAGTTACTTCCCATTCATTATTAAGTATACCCATGATCACACCCAATAAATGGTCGATGATAGTACCCACTTGGAAGAGTTACTGGATTCTTTCTTTTTAATGATTACTCCCTCAAGCTTATTCTCAACAATGGCATATTCTATGGTCTTATATCATAATAAAGACATCAATTAGTGGCGTGATAATATATGGGATAAGGCCATTCCACTGAAATATACTTTAATAGATTGATGGATCCACAACAATATTCATAAAATAGAAATGTAATTTTAATGAAAACACGACCACGATTTTTTTTATTCTCATATTACAATACTAAAATGGATAAGTCTACATCCATAATTTTTCACCATTTTCAGTGGGAATAGAAAATATAAAGTACTATATGGGTTTCCTATGGTTTAATATCTTTTTTTTCAATCCTCAGATGAGTTCCCAAAACAATGGTTTTCTGAAAATGACATTAACATGCACAACGCGGGGAATCTGTCCACTCTATTTATAGAGGTCTGATGGATCTTATGGTATTATTAGTACTTGGAATGCCACAAGACACCCCACCCCCAATATAAACTATACCTTATGGTTATAAATAGATTTTTGGTGGTGGATGTTGTTGGTATTTGTAGTCTATGCAAGAAATCACCCTCTTTCATGTGGGTAATGGAAAGAAATCATCAACATGCCATACCCAACCTCCATCATGTGGTATAGTTTGTAAAATATATCATCTTCAATTGGTCTCAAATAAAATGTGGACGGTTCTTTCATCCATGAATTAATTCATGTAGGAGGAGTGGTTTGTGACACACGTGGATCAGTGTAACTAGCATTCATAATTCTTTATGCAGCTGGGAATTCACTCAAGGTGGAAGAAGAATCCATTCTTAGTGGACCTGATGTTTTTCACTCTAAGGGAATATATTTGAATAATGAGTAAATAGATTCAAAACAGACCTAGAACTCTTTTAATGGTATTTACTATAATACCTAGGATATTAATTATATGATCTGCATATATAACGCCTTACTTCCATCTGGCATCAATATTTATCATATATTGAGGGAAGGTAATCGCATGGCTGAACTTCTGGCCTCCAAAGAAACATTTGATGTCCCAATTAAAGTTTTCGACTATGTTTGTTCCCTCATGGGGTTTCTACTATTTCCATTCCTGATTCTCTTGGCCTATATTATTACAAACCCCCCAAATGTATTTTTTTTATTTTTGTCATTAATCTAATGAAATTTCGTACAATGTGTGATTTAATAATAAGGTATGGGTCACTAAAAATTCCATCACTATAAATTGTAAAAGGTACCATGGTTTATTATTATTCCTCCACATTTCCATTAGCATGTTGTTATTATTTTCATTAGTGGATTGGGTTCACTCTCAAATCCAACAAACTTAGTCGAAAAAGTCCAATAGTGGATTATGTTCACTCTCCATTACTATTAACATAGTAAATAATGTCATAGAATGGATTGGTTTCTCTCAATAATTATTAATATTATACCTCATGAGATATAAATAATTACCCACTACATTTTAGGGCTACAAAATTTTGGGCTCACGTGTAACAAAACATAGTATGATTAAACTAACAACATGTTCACTATATATGGTATGTCATGATAGGGAAGATTTACCAAATGAATTAGAGGGATATATAATTACAATTAAATCTATAAAATAATTGAAATTTTTTTTTACATTCATACATGTGAAATTAAAGTAAAATAATCCATAAGTGAAGCAATAGTATGATAAAACCCATCAAAAGGAAGTTCATTTTATAATACTAATACAAGGAAAATCTGATTGAAATATCCTAAGTATTCACCATTAATAAAGGAATAAATTATTTTAAACATTAATGATTTTAAATTTGACATATTAATTTATCATGTAGTTTTAATATATAAAATTAAGTAGAAATATTTTTGAGAATAACTCAAAATAATGATGCACTTTAGTGAAGTTCTTTAAAATAATTAAATGAAATTTTTAACAAATAAAAGATAATATTAATTTTGAAAGGAGATGAAAATATATATAATGGATATAAAAGGGAGCTAAATATATAAATAAATAGAGAAATAATTTCTATTTAACTTTTTATATATAAATGGGAAATATTAACAAAATGTTAAGAAATTAGTGATAATAATATTGTGTATAAGGGTAAAAATGAAATGGATCCATCATTTAATAAGTAACAGGGGTTTTAATTGAGACTCTTACAATGTAAGAAACATTCTAAGAAAATACAAATGAATATGTGATATAGGTTATATTTAGAGATTAAATAATATTAATAAATAAAATAATTGATATTATATATACAATTTGTGTTTTAAATTCCATTTAAAATAAATTTGTTGCATAAAAGAAAATATATCTCAATGAATAAAATTTATCAATGAAACCCTAATAACATTAGTAATTTTTAGATAGAAAGTAACTTGGTGATTGAAGATAATATATTTATTTAGATACCATGAATTTAATCATTTTTACAAATATATATTATTTTAATGTATATCATCCATAAAAATATTAAATTTATTAATAACATTAAATCATTTCTCAATAAAGATAAAATCGGATGAAAAACACTTACTTGTGTCTGAAAGTGATCTTCATGTAATCATAACTTCTTGAATAATTTAGATACATTAATATAATATATAAATAATAAACGTTTTCATCTATATTTGGGTTTTTAGTTCTATATATAATACTTTTGACATTTTTTTAATATATTTTTCCCATACCTCAAATACACAGTGGATTTTGATATGTTTCTTCAAAATACATTTGGTTCGTTGACCATGGAAAGGGTTTTGGTAAAATAACATCATGATCACCATAATTTTTTATATTTAGTCATATTATAAATTCATTGATACAATAATAATATATTTTCAAATACAACTGATTAATAGACCCAAATTATGATAGGTACTTTAATAATTTCGTTTAATGTTGCTAATGTTTCTACAAAAATTTCCAATTGGCCACACATATATATTGTAAAAAAGTATTATTCTATTACATAAATTGTGTAATAATTAATATTTTCACATATTAAATAAATTTTTAATTCATCTATGTTAGGTGGTTATGGAAAACAGAACATGTCCTCTTTTGAAGGCGGAAGTCTACGGATACACATAAATAACAGTTTAATATTCCCTGGAGTGGGGTAGAAGTATGAACTGAATTAATAATAATTTAAAAGTTATAATAATTTTTCATATATCATACTTCTTCAATAAATAATCTTTTTGGATCAATTATTTATGGTGATGTTGGAAAATTGAAAACATTGTTAAAAGAGGTTGTAGTCCGTACACACACATGACTATATTTTCTTTTTTATAAATTATTTTGTATAAAAATCTAAATTTAATATTACATTAGAGAAAACATATTTTATAATAATAGAAGTTATTATGGTATCTCCTCATCATGGATAATTTTTTCTTTAGTGTTGTTGAAAAAGAAAAGAGCTTTAATGGTTAGATGGAATATATTACCTCTCCCTTGGAAGTTCTTCCTTGGGCAGTCACTTAGGGCTCTTTAGGCTGGTGTTTTGATAAAAAAAAGAAATAAAAATCATGTAAATGAGATATAAGATAGACTATTATATTTTTATGGTTAGGATAAAGCATTAAATATGAGGGTAAATAGGTAGGATTCAGTCTACTTTTATGTGTGAAGAAAATAAATCTTTTGTAAGAACTAATTATTTCTCTATAATATCACTCCATTTTTCAATTGAACATAATAAGAAAAATATTAAATATGGGTATAGTGACGGATATAATGATTATAAACCCTCCAAAAACCAATAGTAATCATTTTTTACATTTTTTAACCATTTTAGCTATGCTAAACAACTCTTAACCATATTTATCCATATCGCAGTAACACCCATTTCACACTTGGGAACAAATCTTAAAGGAAAAAAAACCAATCTAAAATTATTTAATCATTTTAATTTATAATTTTATATATTTAACTTATATTATAAAATTTAATTTCACATTGTTAGATAAATTAATTTTTTTATTAAGATACATAACACATAAAAATGGTTTTGTCAAAAAAAAACCGATTTTAGAATTAAAATGTTTGTGTCAGGTAATATTTTCAATTTTTGTGATTTTAAATAAATAAATTGGTTTATATTAAAATAAATAAATTTAATTTGGATTTTAAATAATTAAAAAACAAAATTTAAAAATATATTGACAACTATTTTATATACAGATTAATATTTTACTTTTTTATTAGGTTTAACATTGGTTTGAAACATTCTAAAACATATAGCTAAAAATAATAATATTACCAACTAAATAAAATTTTGATAATTAGTTTTTATAAATTATATGTATCACTCTTATACTAATAAATCAATAATGTTTAATGTTTTGGAAAAATTGTATTTGTATTATTCATCTAATTATCATTTATTTTTGCAAAATCCAAATAAATAATATAAAGATTATTTATATATTATGGATATAGAGTGGTAATTAATTTTAATATATAAATATTAAATAATTTATATGAAATAATTTAAATATATTAAATGTATAATTTATTGAAAATTTGTTTTTGAAAATTATAACATAACTTCAAAGGTGTCAAAAATGGGATTATAAAATTAAATTAAAATTTTAAAAATACTAAAGTCGTATATAAAGTAAATATTTTATATTATAAATTTTTTCCTTTATTTAGAATTAACACTCATACACTAATAATGAAAAAAAATCATATTATATAAAAAATTGATATTTTTCATTATTCTCATAACAATCAATCATTTAAGAAGAAAAAAATAATCAATAAAAAATAATCATGAAATTATAAATAGAAAATTTTATCTTTATATGTAAAATTAAACATCTCTATTTTAATATTTTAACTTTTAATTAATAATTTAAAACAAAAAGAGAAAACATTTTCATGGAAAATAACTTTTTAAAATACTTTTTATTTTATAAATTATTTATATAAAACACAAATAAATATTTTATTTATTGATTAATATTATATTTCATTAAAATAATCATATAAATGTGATATAAATTGTTTAAAAATACATCACATAAATACATTGACTCTTACACAAAATAATTATTTTAGTACATTTGTAGACAATAAACCTTATTTATATAAATTAATATATTAAAAAAATTTGAAATTCAGTAACTCATATTCACACCTACTATTTCTGTCGATATTTTTTAATAGTCTAAACATATTATGGTTTTATTTTAGCTCGATATTGAGTGTGGTGAAATTTATCAAATATATCATACAATATTAAAGAAAAACATATATTAAAATCTTGGACTATTCCCCCCCCCCCCCCGCACCATAAAAAAAATTGTGCACATGATATTTAAACCACATATACTGGGGTTAATTTCCATGGAGATATCCTAATTAACTAGGTATTAGAGGTTGATCATGGGGTAATCACTGATATGAATTGAGTTTTCCTTATATGTAATTTTATATAATACCTATATAAAAAATGATAGTCCATTCCTAACCGAATACAAATAAGTGAATAAGGGATAAATCTATATGTTGTACCATTCTTCAAAGAATGAAGAACATTCATATTCAATGAATAAAATAAATTTACAATGTAACATTGTTTAGTTTTACTTAAAAACCAATATAGGTTAAATCTTAAATGAAATTATATATTAAAAAATCAAAAGTGAAAAATTTATATATACCTCAACAGTAGTCATTGCATTGGATTTTCCTTATTCGCATGATTTGGGGGGTGGTTTCTTTTAGTTCTGGTCATTATCCTTTAGATTTCTATCATTTTTTTCATAGGGATGAAATTTAACACATCTAATACATATAATCAATAGAATATCCTTATAAAGATCATTTTATTTATTCATCATATCCTTTTTTCCCTTGAATTATCATTGAAAAAATAACTCTTTTAAATTATATAAATCATCTTCTTGTCCCCTTGAATAAATTACGATGTTTATTTGTCCCAAATTTTTGGCATACATGGTTTTAAATATTGCTTATTTAATCTTCTTCATCATTTAATTTTCATGAGTTTCTGTAAGGAACCGACCACAGTTTCCCAAAGTCGTTGCCTTATTTGATTACATTGACATACAAACAAGGAATAAAAATATCGAAGGACAAATTAGTTTTTTATTATTGGAAACAAGATTCATACATAAGTTAAACATTACAACTTAAAAATAAATACAACATAGAAACTTTATAGAAAACATCTGTAACTCTTAGGTTATTTAAGCGTGTCATTCATAACAAAATTATTCGTTTCTTGAGAAAATGAAACAGAATAAAGGGGTGAAATCAAATTCTCATTAAGGGTAAGCAATACAACAAAAGATAACAAAAAAATTAGATATAGTGAATAATTAGGAACACATGCCTCTAAAAATAAACATGAACATAATATGGTAGAAAATAAGATGATTAAATATTTCCATAACATAACATAATCATGTGTATTCTAATAGTTGAATAACCACAACCACCATAAATACTATTTTCATAATGATGGAACGCAAAATTTGGGACAACATAACAATACTGTCAAGGCCTCTTGCCAAGATCATATGTAATCATTTGTTTAAGGCCTTGTGCCATGACCGTAGTTTGTCTCATGAGACCTACCGAGGCCCTGAGGGGCTACAAAGGTCCCCACCTGACACTTACTATATCAAAGGAATTCTCCATATGAATGGGGATAAACATAAACAATATACACTTTCATATGGAAATAAATATTTGAAATGAAAATTGCTTTCCCCGAACATTAATCCAAAACACTAACCATTAAAATTATACAAATGAATGGTTTTAAGATAGAAAATCAATATCCAAAGTAATAATAAACCATTAAATTAAATATTTTGTATGATTAAATGGAATAATAATTCAAATAATACATAATAATAAACAACTGTGTTGAAATAGATGAACATACTCTTTTAAAATCTAAGAGTAAATTTTGAGATAAATACTCATTTACTTTGAAAGGAAGAGTTACGTTGGAAAATTATTTTTATAAACCCAGAAGATAAGTAAGATAGTATTTTTATAATAAAATGAGTTATTTTAGAGGGATAATGGTTTCTAAAATCCTATTATAAGGATCTCTTGAAAAAAGATAAGTTTTTTAGAAATTCCCTTGAATCAGCATTGTATTTTGGAACAGTTTAGAATGATTCTTTTAAAAAAAATTACAATACATAAAATAAGGAAATATTCTGGTTGGTATATGTCATGACCCGTCCTAGGGCCCCGTTCTGTGACTACCCCAAGCCCACCTTCCATACGCCAGGGGCTGGCGACTAGCACCAAAATCTTAAATCCCGATAAAAGGGAAGGCATTACCTTTATATAAGAAAACAAACATCACATAGTACGTAAGATAAAGTAAACACTAAGTAAACTGAGTACAAAAGTATGTTTTGAAAAGTAAATGGTCCAGAATACAAACCCAAATGAAAGTACAGTACAAGTGAAAAGAAATTTCAACCGTAGTAAAGTAAATCAGCAACCGCCGAGTCGTCCTCTGACTATCCCACCTGAAGGGTTGGTACATATGGTATCCTCAGCTCCTCGGGTTCGGTCGTCCGTTCCGTGTACGTCCCGCCTAATTGTCCACCTCCGGGTACCATCATGCTTCAAAGGCCTCAACCACAATCAGGGTTGTCCATAGTCTGCAACCAACACAACGTAGTGCGGGCATAGCCTGTGCATGGGTGATTATACGATACTCAGTAGGGACCCCGAGACCCCCGATGGTCTCCCATAATCCACAAAGGATAAACCAAAAATTAAGAATACAAATACAATTTATCTGCCGACACTACGTAGGTATATTACCATACATATACCTAAGTCATCATTTCCAGTACGGCTCCAACTCACGAGACCAAGTACAACTGAGTCCCCATAGGAAAGCACAACCCAGTCTACGTAGGAAAGAAAGTCAGTCATATCGATGATATTGATTGAAAGTCAAGACTCATCTCACACAGTAATACTACTCACGATGAGGGGTAGAGATGATAGATGTATCCTCTGAATTATATCCCCTGCCGAACCCACATAGTATCCAAGTACATAAGTCGTCGCTGCCGAAACCACGTAGGATCCAAGAATATAAGTCGTCGCTACCGAACCCATGTAGGATCCAAGTACATTAACCTTCACTGCCGAACCCACGTAGGATCCAAGTACACTCGTCATCACTGCCAAACCCATATAGGATCCATGTAAAATTGTCCTCGATGTCGAACCCACGTAGGATCCAAGTACAGTCATCATCGTCATCGCAGTCGCAGCCTACTCTAGGGTTTCCGTACATAGCACGCTCGATTTCAAAAGAATCTGCTCCTAGAGACAAAGATCAATATATCAACTGTCACGAAGACTAGAGTTTATTTATCCCATAGTTCCATCCCACTTAATTGGGGAAAAACCAAGAAAAATGTTCCCAAGTCACAGAGAACAAGACAACCAAGCCATTTCCCTAAAGTACACAGCGTGTAGGTAAGCGATACACGCCGTGTCATCAGACACCGGGAACTTCCCGTGTGATACAACCCATGTCGTAGGGATGGTCATATAGATAAGTAAGTACATGGCGTTTAGTATGGTTACACGCTGTGTCCAAACCTCTAGGGTTAGTTCTATGTGTTCTATCCATGCCTGGACGAGTGGTGGTGTACATTCCCAGGTACTCCACCCTGTGTCCGTGTATTTCTGGAATACACGCCGAGTCATCATGAACCTGCTTCCACCATGGTGAATGTAGTACATGTCGTTCCTCTTGGCCGTGTGGTTAGTCCCATGTCCGTGTATCTCCCAGATTACACACCGAGCCTCGCAAAGCATCCTCTTCTTTTATATGAAGAGAATACACACCTTGTTTCATGGACTTGTATTTCTGTCTGTGTCCATTTATTTTCCCTAATTACACACCATGTCCATCGAAGTCTCCTCTTTCAAATAGTGTGGAGAGTACACACCTTGTGTCTAGAGTCACACGCCATGTAATAATTTTCTAATGTCTGAAATGGAAGACATAGTACGCTTGTACTACACGGCGTGTGATTCTGGAGTACACGCCGCGTATTATGGAAATCTCTAGAAATGATGCCTCTGGACAGCACGCCCCCCGAGGTGTCCATTCTTCGTTCCGATGATCCATTTGATATGATGCTTCCGCTTCTAGGTCACCCTGATGCTCTGAAACCTTTTTCGATGTTTTCAATCCTCAGATTGTCTCTAAAAAGATGACTTGATTCACCGCTCAAAGAACTATAGGATAACACCATAAAAAAACAAGATCAACGGAAGAATCAGACCATGTTAGTTTTGCCCGGTTCCTTCGGCATTTGTCCGATCTCAAGTGGTTTTATGAGAAACAACAACATGGAAGGTAAACCAATGTTTCAATATCAAAACACACCCCTACCTCGAAGGAAGTTCAGGGTTGTCAAGCGTCGCAGATGATGGAGGCGTTCCTGTCGTCATTGGTATCTCCTCCATTGTCGTGGAGGAGGATGAGGATGAAGAATATCGGGGCCTCCAAGTCGACATTCTTCGTCGGAGTCTTGGTGTTCTTCAAAAAATGTGATGAATTTCTTCAAGGGACTTAGATTTCTCTCACCAAAATCCTCACACAACCAGCCGGCAAAATAAAATAAGCCCTCCCATTATTTTATTATTTTTCCAAGCATTTAAAATTTCCAAAATTCGAACACATCATTAAATTAATTAAATTAGTGTGTGTTGGCATTAAATTAATGTGATGAGGAAATAAGTCACCCAATCAATGGGGAATTTAAACCATGTTATGATTAGTTACACAACATAAGAGGGGGTTTAGTGGAGTTAGAGAATGTGAAGGGATGGGCACGTGTGGGCCCCATCCAACATTTATCCTCTCAAGGGTAGTTAGTAACTAGTGGGTCCCACCCCAACTCCCACTCCTAGGATAAAACCACTTATGTTAGGAATAAAATTTGTACCACAAATTTTATTCAATTATTTATTAATCCCAAAATTTTAACAACTCCTCCGAAGAAAACACACCCTAGGTAATGATCCTCTAAAGAAATTACCACCGTTGTGGTTTCATTGGTGCCCTTGGATTTTTATTTCGAGCACCAGTTCAAAAGATAGAAAAACCTGCTCATTCGTTCATTGAACGTACACAAGATAATCTTCAGAAATTGATTCTGGGCACACTAGGCCTCAGAATCAGGTGCCATCAGAAAATGTGTACATGTAAAATCACAACGAATTTAAGAAAAACAAATTTTATGGAAATTAATGGGTCTTTACATTACTCCCACCTCAGGGCTTTAATTCCTCGTAAAGATACATTATAAAATAGGAGAACAAATGAGGGTATTGTTGATTCATCTGGGCCTCCCACTCCCATGTGCTCTCCTGGAGGTTCCCGTGCTACCACCTGATGCACACTACAGGAATCGACCGTCCACATAGGACCTGCTCCTGTTGATCATCGATCTTCACCGGGACCTCCACAAAAGTCTCCCCATCATCGATGTCCAGCTCTCTGTGATCAATGATATGCATCGGGTTGTGAACATATTTCCTCAACTGAGATACATGGAATACGTTGTGCACCCGATGCAACTGAGGTGGAAGAGCCAGGCGATAAGCCACCATGCCTATCCTGATGAGAACCTGTAATGGTCCGATGAAGCACGGAGATAACTTGCCGCCCCGACCAAATCTTCGTAATCCACGTCGAGGTAAGAACCATAAGAAAACGTGGTCTCCATCATCAATCTCTAGTGGTATCCACCTCCTATCAACATATGACTTCTGTCGGCTCTGATCAGTCCTCATCTGATCCTGGATGATATGTACCTTCTCCGTCGTGGCTTGGACCATCTCTGGTCCTACATGTGCTGACTCCCTAGGGTCTATCCAGTACAGAGGTGATCTACACGGTCAGTCATACAACGCCTCGTATGGTCCCATCTCGATGGTGGAGTGGTAGATACTGTTGTATGCAAACTCCACTAAAGGAAGATGATCCTCCCAGCTATGACCAAAGTTGAGGATGCATTCCCGAAGCATGTCCTCGAGAGTCTGAATGGTCCTCTCCGTATGAACATCCGTTTAAGGGTGAAAGGCAGTGCTCAGGCATAGCTGCATCCCAAATTCCTCCTGTAACCCCTTCCAATACAAGGAAGTAAAGCAACCATCTCAATCGGATACGATAGTCGATGGCACACCATGAAGCCGTATGACCTCCTGAACATAGAGGTGTCCCAATCTCTCCACTGATCCCTGCTCTCTGATAGGTAAGAAGTAGGCCGATTTGGTGATTCGGTCCATGATTACCCCGATGGAGTCGTGTCCTCTGGAAGTACGTGGAATCCCTATCACGAAATCTATAGATATCCCATCCCACCTCCACTCCGGGAAACTCTAAGGATTGTACCAAGCCTGCTGGCAGGTGAGGCATCGTGAAACGAACTCTGCCACAACCATCTTCATACCCGGCCACCAGTGCTATCGTCTGAGATCCCAGTACATCTTCGCCACTCATAGATGTACCTCTAATGGGGAAGTGTGAAACTCTCTTAGCACCTCTTCTCATAATGCAGCTGGTACCATGGTACGTCCCCTAAAAAGGATGACGTGCTCTCCTCCTATAGAAAATCAATCAGGTGATTGTCCTATGGATATCATTTCATGTCGCGTCTCATAGTCAACGCCCCCATGTTGTGCCTCTATGACCTGCTGAAGTAGTGGAGGAGTGATTCTGAGCGTCTGTAGAAAGGTTTCTCTATATCTATCCACAATGGATATCTACAACGCGACTATCCCCTCCATCACCTCTCCATGTAGCTAAAGGCTCGACCTCCTGCTGATAGGATCAGCTACTACGTTTCCCTTCACATGAGTATAGACTATCTCAAAGTCATAGTCCTAGAGGAACTTGAGCCATCACCGCTTCCTCCGGTTCAGTTCCATTTGTGAGAAGATGTACCTGAGACTCTGGTAGTCAGAATAGACTGTAAAGTGATCACCCATCAGATAGTGTTCCACATCTTCAAGGCGAAGACCACTACTGCTAACTCCAGGTCATGGGTAGTGTAGTTCTGCTTGTGTTGCCTCAACTGTCATGAACCATAGGCGATCACGGGCCCCTCCTGTATCAGGAAACACCCGAGTCTGTTCACAAATGAATCGCAGTAAACTATGTACCCTACTCCCTCATCTGGTAGCCTCATGATGGGTGCACTGCTCAATCTATGTCTCAGCTTCTTGAAGCTCTGCTAACATTTATCCGACCACAGGAAGGGTTTCCCCTTCTTCATCAAAGCTGATAGAGGTTCTGCAACTCTGGAAAAGTCTGGCACATATCTCTGATAGTATCCAGCCATACCTAAGAAACTCCGCACCTTCGTCACCCTCCTGGGTGGCTCCCAAGCTAGAACTGCGTCGATCTTCACAGGATCCACTACAAATCCTGCATCAGAGATGACATGCCCCAATAATTGGACCTCTCGAATATAGAACTGACACTTCAAGAGCTTACCATAAAGCTGGTGCTCTCGGAGTGTGTCCACTACAAGCCGCAAGTGGTAGGCGTTCTCCTCCTCAGCAGTCGAGTAAATCAATATGTCGTCGATGAAGACTATGACAAATCGATCGAGGTGAGGCTAGAAGATCCTCTTCATGAGACACATGATCACTTCTGAAGCATTGGTTATGCCGAAAGTCATATCCAAGGACTCATAGTGGCCATACCGACACCTGAAGGCCATCTTTTGCACATCCTTATCAAGAACTCTGAGCTGATGAAAGCACGACCTGAGGTCTGTCTTCGAGAACTAGAGTTCACCGTTGAGCTGATCGAAGATGTAATCAATCCTCGGAATTGGATACATGTTCTTCACAGTCAACTGATTCAGGAGACAGTATTCGACACACAGTCTCAAGCTCCCATCGAGCTTCTTGGCGAACAAAATCGGGGATGCCCAGGTTGAAACACTAGGTCAAATTAATCCCTTTCCCTGCAAGGCCTCCAGCTGTACCCACAGCTCACGAAGCTCTGCGAGAGCCATCTGGTATGCTGGAGTAGATATCGGGGCTGTCCCGGGGTACAGGTCAATATAGAAGCCTACCTCTCTGTGAGGAGGTAGTCCTGGAATGTCGTCTGGAAAAACATCCGCATACTGATCCATCACAATAGGAAAACTCAGACTCCTCAAATCAACTGCTCTTAGGATGTGACTAGCCAACTAATGGGTGATCGGTTGTCCTCTCCTCTGTGTGAGTCCATCATTCTCTCCACAGACTCCCTTCTCACCGGTGAAGGTAAACCTGATCCCATCGGTGTGGACACAACGCAGATTGTGCCTAATACAGTCAATCTAAGCATGGACCGTAGAGAACCAATCCATGCCCAAGATGACGTCGGAAGGCCTTGACGCCGCTATAAGGAGATCCCAGCTGAAGCTCTCACCTCCTAGATTTACCTCACACTACTAGAACTAGTGCGTAATCGTCGAGTCTACTCTCTTAAGAGTATCTAGCCGTAAGGATCGAGCCAACAGCTCCGTCGGAATCTCCACGCTCCGAACAAGGGAAGCAGCAATAAAAGAATGACTCTCTTTTGTGTCTATAAAAACATCAGCAAGGGTGGAGTATACATAGATAGTACCTGAATCATCGCAGGTGCGTCGTGTTCATAGGCCTCCATTGCATGAAGATGAGCCTACCCTTATCCGCCAGCTCCTTGTGGTCAGGGTGGACCTTCTGGTGGTGGTAGTGGTAGAGCCTCAAAGCGTCACCCACCACCCACTTCTCGGCCAGCTCCGCTGCCTCGTCCGCCTGCTCCCTGCAGACCACCATGGTCGAACCTCTCCCGTTCCTGGGTGGTTCCTCAACCATCTGCTTCTCCTCGGCATGGAGGGTCAGACATTCACGAGCCATGTGGCCCTGCCCGCTGCATGCATAGCACTTTATGCCTCTTGAATGACTACCTCTGCTGCATGTGCCCCTCACCTCCGAACTAGTATCCTGAGGTCGCCCACCTGATTTTCTGGTCTTCTTGGACCTCTGCGTTGTCTGTCTACTACCGGCTGCAGAAGACTCCGCTATGTGCTACCCTGTGGTAGGTCTCGCAGTTGGTATTGACTTAGCAAGAAAGATCTCCGCAAGAAGTGCTCTCTCCAGTACTCCTTCCTATGTCGGAATGCTGAGATAGATCATCGATGCCCTGATCTCATGTCGCAGTCCCAACTCTATGTTCTGGGCCTGGATGAATGGGTCACTTACCATGTCTATGGAGTAGCGTTTGAGATTGGTAAAACTCACCGAGTACTGGGCTACTGTCATGTTGCCCTGCCGTAGCTGTAGCAACTCCTGAATATGCCCCGCACGGAGGGTGGCTGTAATGAACTCTAAGAGGAAAATGCTCTCGAATTCCAACCAAAGAAGAGATTCCCCTTCTTGCACCTAGAGCATCAGGCTCCACCATCTACCTGCTGCCGCGTACTGGAGACTCACCGCAAGGATCACCATAAGATCTGCTGGTGTCCCTACAAGTCTGAAGACTTCAACTACAGCCTCCAACCAATCCTTGGATTCCTAAGGGACCATCTCCACGTGGAACATAGGTGATATCTGATGCTGAAACTTATGCAGTGCACTCTGGCGCCGTGCACACTCAGCTGTTGGGGCTGGTGGCATTGGTGGCTCGCCGGGTAGAGGTATCGCCGGTGCCTCCGCTATAATGGGGCCCTGCAATGACGCCTCGTCAATCGGTGGGCTGCCGTCTCACAAAAATCTTGGAACCCTAGTTGGCTGCCATCATGGGGCTATCCTGAAAATAAACAATTGCACCATGGTTAATACAGTATACCTAGTGAGCTGACACAAAGTAATCACAAATAAAACTTTTTAATCACACATGCAATAAATGATTTCCTACATTGAGTCAGAAATCAGAAGTCAGGGTTCGGGTGTATGGATACCTCGGCCACCACACCAACACTGGACTCCCTGGACTGATAACCACACTCAATACCCTTAAAAATATCGCTTCACATAGAAGAATTTATCAGAGTCCTATGTTTTGTGGTAGAACCGACTCCATTGATGCCAATTTGTCACCACCCGTCCTTGAGCCCCATTCCGTGACCACCCCAAGCCCACCTTCCATAGGGCATGGGCTCTCGACTAGCACCAAAGGTGTAAATCCCGATAAAAGGGAAGGCATTGCATTTATATAAGAAAAAATACATCACAGAATATGGAAGATAAAGTAAAAACTATGTAAAATGAGTACAAAAGTAAGTGCTAAAAAGTAAATGGGCTAGAATACACACCCAACTGAATGTACAGTACAAGTGAAAAGATAGTACGACAACAGTAAAGTAAATCAGCAACCTCTCATTCGTCCAACGGCTACCCACCTAAAGGGTGGGTACAAATGGCCTCCTAAACTACTCTGGTCCGGCCATCCGTTCCATGTACGTCCCGCATGATTGTCCACCTCTGGGTACCGTCACGCTCCACAAGCCTCAACCACAATCAGCACTGTCTATCATCTGCAACCAACACAACTTAGTGTGGGCATTGCCCGTGCAGGGGTGAGTATACGATACTCAGTAGGGACCCCAAGACCCCCGAAGGTCTCTCAGAATCCACAAAGGATAAACCACAAAGGAAGGATACAAATACGAAGTATCAACTAACACTACGTAGTTATATGCCCATACATAAACCTATGTCATAATTTCCATTACGGATCCAAATCATGAGCTTATGTACAACCAATTCCACAAAAGAAAACACAACCCAGTCCACACATAAAAGCACAACCCAGTCCACACACGAAAGCAAAACCAAGTCCACACAGGAATGAAAGTCAATCATATCGATGATATTGATTGAAATTCAAGACTCATCTCACACAGTAATACTACTCCCGAAGAGGGGTGGAGATGATAGATGTAGCCTCTAAATCATCTCCCCTGCCGAACCCACGTACGATCCAAGTACATAAGTCATCACTGCCGAACCCACGTAGGATCCATGTACAGAAGTCGTCGCTACCAAACACATGTAGGATCCAAGTACAATAACCTTCACTGCCGAACCGACGTAGGATCCAAGTACAGTCGTCATCACTGCCGAACCCATGGAGGATCCAAGTACAATCTTCCTTGCTGCCGAACCCTTGTAGGATCCAAGTACAGTCGTCATCATCGTCGCAGTCGCAACCAGTTCTAGGGTTTCCGCACATAGCACCCTCGATTTCCGGAGAGTCCTCTCCTCGAGACAAAGTTCTATATATCAACTGTCACAAAGACTAGAGTTGATGTATCTCGTAGTTTCGTCCCACTTCATAGGGGAGAAACCAAGAAAAATGTGCCTAGGTCACAGAGAACAAGACAACCAAGCCATTTCCCTAAAGTACACAGTGTGTACGTGAGGGATACACGCCTTGTCATCTGACACCAGGTACTGCCCGTGTGATACGGCCTGTGTCGTAGGGATGGTTGTGTAGATAAGTAAGTACACAACATGTAGTATGGTTACACTCTATGTTCAAACCTCTCGGGTCGGTTCTATGTGTGCTAGACATGAATGGCCGTGTGGTGGTGTACATGCATGTGTACTCCACCCCGTGTCCGTGTATTTTTGGAATACATGATGAGTCATAATGAAGATGCTTCTGCCATGGTGAAGGTAGTACACACCATGCCACTTGGGCGTGTGGTTCTGCCTGTGTCTGTGTATCTCCCAGATTACATGCCGAGCCTCGTGAAGCCGCCCCTTCCTTTCTATGAAGAGTATACATGCCATGTTTCTTGGTCATGTATTGATGTCTGTGTCCGTGTATTTTCCCTGATTACACGCCATGTCCATCGAAGTATCCTCTTTCAAATAGTGTGGAAACTACACGCCGTGTGTCTAGAGTCACACTCCATGTACTAATTTTCTAATAATTGAAATGGAATCCATAGTACGCTTGTACTACACACCGTGTGATTCTGGAGTACACGCCGTCTATTTTGAAATTTTCCAGAAACAACGCCTCTGGCTAGCACGCCCCCCGAGGTGTCTTTTCTTTGTTTCGATGATCTGTTTGATATGAAACATCTGCTTCTAGGTCACCGCGATGCTCTAAGGTCTTATTCGATGTTTTCGGGCCTTCGATTGTCTTCGAAAACATGACATGATTCACCACACAAAGAACGGTAGGAGAACAACATAAAACAACAAGAACGGCAGAAGAATTAGACCATGTTAGTTTGGTCTGGTTCCTACCTCATTAGTTCGATATCATGTGGTTTTATGAGAAACAACAACATGGAAGGTAAACCAACGTTTCTCAATCAAAACACACCCCTACCTCGAAGGAAGTTCATGGTTGTCAATCGTCGCGGATGATGGCATCGTTCCCGTCATGGTTGGTATCTCCTCCCTTGTCACGGAGGACAAAGAGGATGAAGAATATCGGGACCACCAAGTCTACGTTCTTTGTCGGAGTCCTGGAATTCTTCAACAAAGGTGAGGAATTTCTTCAAGGGACTTAGAGTTCTCTCCCCAAAATACTCACACAATCTTCCAACAAAATAAAATAATGCCGCCCATTATTTTGTTATTTTTCCAAGAATTTCAAATTTCTAATATTCAAACACATCATTCAATTAATTAAATTTGTGTCTGTTGGAATTAAATTAATGAGAGGAGGGGAGAAGACACCTAATTAATGGGGATGTTAAACCATGTTAAGATGAGTTACACAACTTAATAGGGGGGTTTAGAGGAGTTAGGGAATGTAAAGGGTTGGGCATGTGTGGGCCCCAACCCACCTTTATCCTCTCATGGGTAGTTAGTAACTATTGGGTCCCACCCCAGCTCCCACTCCTAGGATAAAACCACTTAAGTTAGGAATAAAATTATTACCACAAATTTTATGAAATTCTTTATTAGTCCCCAAATTTCAACAACTCCTCCCGAGCAAATGCACCATTGGTAATGGTCCTCGTAAGCAATTATTATCGCTGCGGTTTCATCGGTGCCCTCAGATTTCAATTCCGAGCACCGATTAAAAATATATATAAACTCTCTCGTTTTTTCACTATAACATACCTGATCTAAACTTCGGAAATTGATTTCGGGCACACGAGGCCTTAGAATCAGGTGTCGTCAGAAACTGCATACTTGTAAAATCCCAAATAATTTAAGAAAAAAATATTCCTTCAAATTGACTGGTCAAAACAGTATAAATATCTATAATATTTTCATATAATTTATTATTATTACATAATAATACATGAGAATTTAATTAAGGTAATTAATCAATGAAAGTAAGCAGAATGAAAATGGAAGTTTGGGTGAAAAACCCTTACCTTAAATCTAAGTGTGTCCCCCTCATGAACTTAAGGTCCTGTAATATAAAATTAGACTCATTAATAACTTAATTAAGAATATATTAGAATCTAATTTATTTTATCATATTTTTTTAGTTCATTTATTTCCTTATTGATACGTTATAATATCGAATTTCATCATTTTGGTGTGTTCGTTTTCCTGATTTTCATAATCGGTTCTCCGGTTTTTAATGAAATGGAGTTCATGTTGAATTGATGTAAATATCCATAACTGAGATTACATATTATTTATGAACATACATATTTGTTAATGTTCATTTATATCATTTGGTTATGTGGAAAAAATATGAATCGTTAGATGAATTATTAATGATATTCACTTAGATTATTTAAGTGGTATTTTGATTATTAGAACTACTTTTCTCTTCTGATTTAATAATATGTACATATACAGGTTCATGAATATTAAATTGGTTATCATAAATATATTATAGTCATTTTCAACCATCAAAATGGTTTCATGAACAGTAACGTAGGAGAAAACGAAGAATGAAACTTCATTGACCATAGAGGCTATAAATTGGAACCTTGTGGACATTGATTTCATTTATAAAATAAAAGGAGGGGAGAGAGAAGATATTGATGATGGTTAGTCCATTAACATGATATTATTCCAGTATATAGATTATACTAGAGTTATAATGGTCATTTTTATAGAGGAGGTGAGGAGAGGAAAAGAAAAAGCTGAAATTGAAAATAAATGGAAATTTGAGAGACCCTTTATGAAAATTCGGCAGCCTAATGGTGTCTCTTATAATATCATAAAATTGAATGATGAGAGAAAAATTGAATCTCATAATATGGAAATCAAATGTATGGTGATAAGAAAACATAAAATAAAACTCCATCATATGTGAATAGAAATTCAAGGAGATAACATAAAAGAAGTGTCGACTAAAAGAGGAGGGTGAAAGATTCCCTTACCTTGTAGAGTAACTCCTACAACACGAAGGTTGGGTCCTTGGGGGCTTAAGGACACCTTGGGAGGATTTATGGATATGTAAAAACACCAGATCATCATGGATGATGGATTTGGAATGAATGAAAATGGATGGTTGAGTGGGTATTTATAGCAAAAGAGAGTGAGTTTTTTAATAATTTCAAAGGGACACCTCATTAGTGGTTTTTGCTAAACCATGTGATTTACCATGGTATCATCCAATGGTTATTACTATTTGGGTCTCCTCATGTCATATTTTATTGTAAAAATTTCAACCTGCCTTTTATTATGTCATTATGATGTCATTAAACTACTAAAAACTCAAAACTATATTTTTACTATTCATGAAAAATTCTAGTATTTTATTAAAATACCAAAAATTCACCCATACCATTTATTTATGTGTAAAATTTAAAAATGTACTCCATTTTCAAAAATAATTTTTTAAATAATATTATTTAAATTTTCAAAAAAATCAATGTGAGTTCAAATAATAACAATTTTAATGTATAATTAGTTTTATATCACATTGAAAAAATAATTAAGATCTCATTATCTTATTACCTTAAGAAAATAAAATAATATCATTATTTGATACTCATAAGGGTCATGTTACTATTTATATTATTATTCATAATGGTATATTACTATTCACCAAAAATCATGATTGTTCAATCAGACTCCAAATGACTTACTGGTCACAACTCCGGATGACAGTTTTTTGAAATTCAAAACATAATAGAGGAAAATTTATTTTATTGGATAGATTATAAAATGAATTCAATATTTATTTTCAAAACCATGGGGTGTTAAATTCTACCCTCATTAAAAAAAATTCATCCGCGAAATACAAAAACTGATACCTAAAAAGATTCTGGTATGTCTTCTACAGAAGCTCGTCAGGCTACCATGTCGCTTCCTCCATCTTATGGTTCCTCCAGAGAACCTTTACCAGAAGAGTCGTCTGATTTCTCAATACTTGTTCTTTGGTATCATGAATCATGATAGGCTCTTCACAATAAGACAGATTGGTTTCATGTCCTATTTCTTCATAGTTGAGTACATGTGTTGGGTCTGGAATGTATTTCCATAACATAGATATGTAGAACACATTGTGAACTTTGGAGAGACATGGTGGCATTTCAAAGGGGTAAGCTACGGATCCAATTTGGTTCATAATTTCAAAAAGTCTATTGTACCTAGGAATTAATTTTCCTTTCCTACGGAATCATATAATACCCTTCCATGGAGATACCTTTAATATAACACGATATTCTTCTTGAAATTCAAAATCCTTTCTTCGGTTGTCAACATAGCTCTTTTGCCTACTATGAGCTATTTTGATATTGGTTTGGATAATCTCACATTTTCTGTTGTTTCTTCAACAAGTTCTAGGCCTACAATCTTTCTTTCACCAACATCATCCCATCAAGTTGTTGTACGACATCTCTTTCCATACACCTCTTCATATGGTTCCATTTGAATACTTGAATGGAAGCTGTTGTTATAGGAAAATTCTATGATAGGTGAATACTGATCCCCCATGCCTTGAATGTCATGAGAACAAGACCTCAACATGTCTTACAATGTCTGAATAGTCTGTTCTTATTGTCCATCAGTTTGTGGGTGGTATGCAGTGCTCAAATGAAGATCAGTATCTAGGCCCTTCTAAAGACTCTTCCAAAATCATGATGATAAATGGGGATCCTGATCAAAAAAATTAATGAGGGTATACCATGATGTCTTAAAAATTCATTAATATATAGTATTGATAAAATTTCAAGAGGTAAATCGTCTCTTATAGCATGAAAAAGTGATGATTTTTAAGATGTTCAATAATGACCCATATCACATCATTCTTTATGGGAGTCTTTGGTTCCCCATGAGAAATTATATTGTAATATAATCTCATTTCAACATAGAAATTCGAAGGGGTTGCATGACTTCTCCAGGACATTTTCTTACATCCTTCACCTATTAACAGACCAAAAATATTGACACATAATCAGTAATCTCCCTCTTCATGCTTTCCCACTAAAAATGTTCCATTAGATTCCTAAACATCTATTATTCTACTAGGGTATATAAGGAAATTAGAGTTGTAAGCATCATCCAATCTTTCAGTCTTTAGCTCATTAATATCGCGAACACAAATCCTCTTTCTAAATTTCAAAATCCCACCTTTATATGAGAAGTGAGTCAAATTCCAATCATTTAGAAAATTAATTTTTTTTAAACTCCTCATCATTAGCCTAAGAAGATTTTATCCTTTCCATTATAGAATTTTTGGAAGGAATCTGAAAAAGTAGTGATGTGTTACCTTGCTTGATAATTCCCATATCCATCTTTACTAGATCCATGAACAAAAGATCACTTTTAACACTCATCTGGTTCCAAATTCCATTATCCCTTCAACTCAAAGAATCTTCTACCTTATATTACTTCCTGGGAGTTAGGGTATTATCCCATAATAGTCTTTGAGTATCTCAATCCATCTCCTTTGTCTCATGTTGAGTTCTTTCTATAAGAGTATATATTACAAAATCTTATGATCAATCTATATCTCACATTATTTTTCATATAGGTAAAGTCTCCAAATCTTCAGAGCACATGTTACTGCTGAAAACACAAGATCATGAGTTGGATAGTTTTATTCATGAATTCTTAGCTACCTAGACGCATTGTAAATCACTGAATCATTCTGCATAAGGACACAACCAAGTCATTTCTTTTATGTGTCGATATAGATAACAAACCCATCATTCCTCGATGGTAGGGTTATGATCGGAGCATTCAATAACCTCCTATTCAATTCATCATAAAATTCTTCAGTTCATTGGTCCATATGAACTTAACCCCTTTTCATGTATGCTTGGTTATTGGATTTCCTAAATAGGAAACGTTCTGAAAAAAATTGTGATAATAACCTGCTAAACCAATAAAACTTCATACATCAGTTATGTTCGTTGGCGTAGTACATTCTTGCACAACCTTTGTCTTCGTAGGATCTATCGATATTCCATCCTTAGAGACAATGTGGCACAGAAAGGAAACTAATTGGAACAAAAAATCACACTTTCAAAAATTCCCATATAATTTATATATTCTAAGTGACTTCAGAATAGTGCACAAGTGATTTTCATGATCTTCAAGGATTTTAGATTATACCAGGATAACATCAATAAACACCACCATAGAGTCACAAAGATATTAATTAAAAACACTATTCATTAGATCCATAAAAATATATGGGGAATTAGTTAGTCCCAAATCCATTACTATAAACTCGTAACGCACGTACCTGTTTTGAAATATTGTTTTTGGAATTTCAACCTTCCTTACAAGCATCTGTTGATATCTAGATCGAAGATCAATCTTTAAAAAATATAGGTCTCTAGGATTTTGATCAAATAAATCATCAATTCTTGGCATATGATACTTATTCATTATTGTAATAGAATTGATTTTACTATAATCAATGCACAACCTCAAAGATCATTCTTTCTTCTTGATAAAGAGTACATGGGATCCCCATGGGGAAACACTGTGTTGAATAAATTCTTTATCACTCAATTTTTATAGTTGTTTCTTTAATTACACAAACAAAATAGTGGCCATTCAATAAGGGGTCTTTTATATGGCCCTTTAACAAGGAATTAAGCCAATAGAAAACTCAATTTCCCTCTCTATAGGATGTCCTAGTAAATCCTTTGGAATGATGTCAACATATTCTTTTAAAATATGTACATCATCTATCTTTACATTCATCTCCTCACCCATATTTATTTCATTCCCTTCCTCCCCAGTAATTTAATTTAGTAGAGATACTAGGGGAGGATCTATATGGGAATAAAATGTAGAGGTTTCTGCTCTAAAAATATGGGATTCTACACCATTCTAAAAAATTGTTACTTCTTTCATCTCGAAATAGATCTTCGAATCATAATTTAATATCCAATTAAAATGTCGAATTATATCATTGTTAACCATTGGTATGACTATAAGGATAGAAACGAAATCATGTTTAGGAGTCATGAGGGGGACTAATTGACACACCTTTTTTGCAATGATACGTCCACTAGGAGTTTTGACTGATAAATCCTTTATTAAATCAAATTGATCATGTCTATTTATTTGAAAAAATGGGAAGATATAAATGAATTCAATGATCCAAAATCTGATAAAGCATTGGCTATGTTTTAGGAAATTATCAATGTACCTTCCAACACTTCGTTAGAAACATCAACCTCCACAGTTATGACTACATAAGCTTGGCCTTTCTCCCTTGTCCTTCGTTGGGGAACATTTCCTGACCCATAGGAAATTCATGTGCATAATTTTCCATCTCCATGATATTATTTCACAGAACATTAGTACATTCTTTCATCCCCTTAAAATCCCGAGATAGGGGACCTTTTTTCCGCACTTGTAACAAAATCTCATTACCTTCAGGAAATATCCAGTGTGTTTCTTCCCAAAATTACTGCATGATGTTAATTCAACATTTAGCTTCTTCGCCATTTCCATATTTCCTTTTTTCTGAATCCCTTAATTCTCTTGCTTTCCCTAAATGTCATATGACATAGATAATTCCTTTTCTATCATGATATCACACGAAACATTGTCTTCATATGATGATAAATTTTAGGGGACTATAGCCCTTTGGAGGAATGGTTTAAAACCATCAAAGAGTTGATCAATTTTTCTCCTTCGATTATGTATGAAGTCTGCAGCATGCCTTGCCTGCCTTGTAAAGATGGTTTCATACATGGAAACATTTTCATCCTGCATCTTCCTCATATTGATTAATTTATTCTCTATATCTGATCATTTTTCACAAGTGAAATATTTTTATAAGAAGATTCTCTTAAAATCCCTCAATTCCATCCCTTTTATTTTTTCCTCCTTCTTTTTTTGCTTTGGATTAATTACCACCACTATTCTGCATCTCCCGTTAGACGATAAAATTCCATGACAACATTATCTCTTTCATTACACCCCAATACAAGAAATATCTTCTCAAGGGAACTTATCCAATACTTATCTAACAATGGGTTTGTAGTCTCATTGAATGATGGAGGCTATTGTCGCATAAAGTGATCAAACATAGAACCTCTACATGGTGGATGTTGATTCTCTATGTGGGTAAGGTTTTTATTCATAACATGAGTAAGTTCTCTCAGTATTGTTATAATTTATTTAGCACTAGTCACAGCACCCGAGCCAACATCATAATATTGCGTCTTAGGGAAATCTCTATGCGCGTTTGTACAATTTTTAATCCTTCCACTAGGAACCATTTATAAAAAATTCCACACACTAGATTAGTGTATGAATCATATTTTATAATATCAATGTAGAAAAATAATTATCATGAATTAAAATTTTATGCATAGATAATATCATTATCATAAACATGGTACCATTGAAGAAAAATTTACATCTAAATATTTCATATTGTCATTTGAAGAAAATTTGAATTGTCATAAGCATATCCCCCGGGAGTGTCATAACCAAGAGTTTAGAAAGGCCCGTTGTTGTGTACCAGGATAAACTCGGTCAAGCCCAAAACTCCTTGTTGGAGCTTTCACTCCAAGGTACATCTGTGCTAGATCCACCACTACCTACTCGTATCCAGACATGGATGTATTTCTTAAAAGGTGCACATAATCTATTCCAAACCAAGATTCCAGGACGTTCTTGTATATTTATTCTCTAACTCTATCTTAGGGACTCTTTCCTAATCTACGTTTTCTAAATCTATTTTCCATGTTTTCTACTAAACTTACTCTAATAACAATTGAATGGACCCGACCCCAGTTTCCTAGAGCCGATGCCTTATTTAATTACATTGGCATAAAATCATGGAATAATCATCTTGAAGGACTGAATAATTTAGTATTATTGGAAACAAGATAAATACATAGTTTAAACATTATGACGTGAAAATAAATAAAACATAGGAACTCCTTAGACAACATCCATAACTCCTAGTTTATTTAAGAATGTCATTCATAATAAATTCTTCATGTCCTGAGAAAATGTAACATAATAAAGGGGTGCGCTCATATTCTCTGAAATGGTAAGGAATAAAGTGGAAGATATAATAATCATTAGTCATGGAGAATAATTGAAAACACTTTCCTCTAAAAATAAACATGAACATAATATAGTAGAAAATGAGTTGAGTAAATATTTAAATAACATAACATAATCATGGGAATTCTACTAGTGGAATAAATTCATGAACAATTAATAATATTTTTATAATGAGGGAATGCATAATGCTGGAAAAAATAACCATAATTTCACAGCCTCGTGCCAAGACCATAAGTAATCAATTTGTCAATGCATTGTGCCATGACCGTTGTTTGTCTCAAGATAACTAACGATGCACCGAGGGGCTATAGCGGGCCCACCTGACACTTTCTCTTGAAACTAATATATGAAATGTAAATAGCTTTCCTTGAATATTAAGCATAAACACTAACTGTTCAAAGTAAACTGATGAATGGTTTTAAGATAACACATCAATATCCAAAAGGATCATAAAAGATTAAATTAAATATTTTAGTGATATAAATGGATACTAATCCAAATAATACATAATAATCAACAATAGTTTTGAAATATTTGAAGATACCCTTATAAAATCTTTGAGTAAATCATCGGATAAATACTCTTCTAGTTTGATATGAAGAGTTATATTGGAAAAATATTTATATAAAACCAGAAGTGAAGTAACATAGTATCTTCATAATAAAAATAGTTATTTTAGAAATATAATTGGTTCCAATAATATATTATAGTGTTCTATTGAAAATATATTAGAATATGAGAAATTCCTATGAATCGGGCTTGTATTTTGAAAACGGTTTTGAAATATTCTTTTAAAACATGTAACTATCCATAAAATTGGGAAGGATACTGGTTCGTGTACATATATAGAATACCCACACAAAAAAATTATGTGTAAATAAAAATAAATAAGAATTTCATTGAGGTAATTAGGCAATGAATGTTACCCGAATGAAAACGGAAGTTCTGGTGGTAAACCCTTACCATAAATCAGAATGTGTTCCCCTATTGAACTTACAGTCATGGAATATGAAATTAGACACATTAATAACATAATAAATAACTTATTACAAATTTATATATTTTATCATAATTCTTTTTAGTTCATTTATCTCTATTTTGATAAGTTATTATACCTAATTTCGTCGTTACAGAGTGTACGTTTTCTTGATTTTCATTATCGGTTCTCTTGTTTTTAAGTAATGGAGTTCAGTGGAATAGATGTAAATCTCCAGAACAGAAATTAAATATTATTTATGAACATAGATAATTTTTAATGTTCATTTCTATCATTTGGTTACATGAAAAAAGGATGAATCCTTGGATGAATTACTAATGATATTCACTTAGATTATTTAAGTGGTATTTTTATTATTAAGAACTACATTGTTCTTTTGATATAATAATATGTAAATACACTAGTTAATGAATTTTAATTTGGTTATAATACATATATTATTTTTAGTTCGTACATAAAAATGGTTTAATGACCAGTAATGAAGGAGAAATTGAAGAACGAAACTTCTTCGTCCACGAAGGCTATAAATTGAAACCTCGGGTATGATGATTTCGTTTATAAAATAAAAAGGTGAGTGAGAGAGGATATTGATGATGGTTATTCCATTAACAAGATATAGTTCTAGAAAATATATGATACTAGAGTTATTGTGGTCATTTTGATAGAGGAGGTGAGAAGAGGAAAAAATGTAGCCTTGAAAATAAAAGGAATGTTGAGAGACCCTTTATGAAAATTCGGCAGCCTAACGGCAGTGCTTAAAATATCATAAAATAATATGATGAGAGAAAAAGGGTATATAAACCTAGTTAAATAAAAATTAAAGTAACAAAAACACATAAAAATTAGAACATATTAGAATGGAAATTCAAATATATAACAAAAATGAAATGTCGACAAAAAGAGAAGGGTGAATGATTCCCTTACCTTGTAGAGTAACTCCTATAACATAAAGGATGGGTCTTTGGGGGAATAAGGATGCCTTAAGGGGGAATCATAGAGAGTTAAAACCAATAGAGCCTCGAGGATTAGGTATTTGAAATTAATGAAAATTAATGGATGAGTGGGTATTTATAGAAAAACAGAGGGAGTTTTTTTAATAATTTCAACGGAACACCCCATTTGTGGTTTTTGCCAAACCACGGGCTTTCCAATGGTATATTCTCATGGTATTAGCCAATTAGTACACATCATGTCATATTTTTTTCTTCAAAAGTCATCCAACATTTTATTATTTCATTATGATGTCATTAAACTACCTAAAACTCAAAACTGTATTTTTACTATTCACAAAAATTTCATGTATTTTAGAAAAATCCAAAAAACACCCCCATACTATTTTATGACATGTAGAATTCAAAACTGAACTCCATTTTTCAAAAATAATTTTCTAAATATTATTAATTTAATTTTTAAATTAAATCATAGTTCATTTGAAAAATAACAATTTTAATGAATAATTAGTTTTATATCACATTGAAAAATTAATTAATCTCTCATTATCTTATTACCATAAGAATATAAAATAATATAATTAATTTCTATTCATAAGTGTCATATTACTATTCATATTAATATTGATAAGGGTATGTTACTATTCACCAAAAATCATGTTTGTTATATCGGACTCCTAATGACTTACAAGTCACAACTCTAGATGACAGTTTTTTGAAATTCAAAACATAGTAGAGGAAAAGTTGTGATTAATCATTAGATTATAAAATGGAATAAATATTTATTTTAAAACCTTTGGGTGTTACAATTTGTACCCTTATCTTATTTTTTAGATATTGTATTCAACTATGATTGCATTGTTAATCGTCTTTAGGGATTGTTGGTTTGGAATGATCACCAGATTTATTAGACTCGATATTATTCTAAAAAGAAGATAGTTGTGATAATTGTCATATATTCCTTAACACCTAGATTTTATTCCGTTTAATTTTATTCCGTGTTAACTAAATTGAAATTTAACATAAATATTTATCAATTTATAATACCACCATGTTAGCCTATAATAATTATTTTTCTGTCTATATCACTCATTTTATATCCTATATCATTTAGAGTTTATCTGAAATCATTACTAATCATATTACACTATACATTGTTTAACCAATATTGTTATTAAATCGTCACAATTTATCTAAACCAGGGTTCTATTATACTTCTCAACCAAATTACCTTAAGTAGCTTGTTAGTTAATCATTTATAGTATTATATAAATATATTAATATAAACCAAATAATATTTCCCAGTAGTGTCCCACCGAGTCTTTAATTTGACCTCTTTACCTTTCTCTAGGACTCGGTTAACAGAATACCCGTCACACCGTCTTTGTAGTAATTACCCATAGGTTAAACTCTGATAAAACCTAAAACAAATTTCTAGTGTCTTGATATAGATTTATTTTATTTTTAATCACAAAAAACATTTCTTTACCAAGATGCATAGATTTTATCTTATTCTTAGTCTTATTTATTTAATTTTCAAAAACGTTTTCTCGTCATATTGTCTAAAAATTACTATACCATTCTACGATAAAAATTATAGTGACATGAACATTAAATATTATGTATTTCATTAGTTATAATTTTTTTTGGAACAATATTCTCCTTTTAAATATACCAATAGTGTCTTTTCATGATTAGATACATTGACACGTCATCTAAAATACAAAAAACAACATTTTTTAAACCCCCCACATAGTACTGCTAAAACCTACAGATCATTTAAAATTGCATGAGATATCCTAGAAGAAAATAAATAAGATAAAAAATTATATATAAAGACCATAAATGGAATAATAGTATCAATAAATAAAAACATTAAAGTCAATAGTAATATCATTACATAATAAGTAGAGTGATCATAATCATTGAAATATAAAATAAGGTAATGATTCATAATATCATTGAATATGAAGAAAAAATATAAGATTGCATATTTTAATAACATATCATGGATCCTCCCAATACCATAATCATAATTTTTAGATTATACCATGATGGATTGGACTCAGTCTTCAATCCTATAACCATATTAAAAAATGACCCATTAGTGGATTTGGTTCACTGTTAATTCTCATAACTGTAGTTGGAAAATATCCTTATAAGATTATGTTCACTCTAAATTCCCCAAAATATTTCGTAAAAAATACCATAATAGATCATGTTCACTCCCTAATCCATTATATTATATATCTTATGATATAAAAATTTACCCCATGTGTTACAATGAAATATAATTTTTGCCCCACCCATCACATAACAAAGTGTTATTAGAAAAAACACTCATCAATCATATGTAGTATCTCAAGAAATTGGTACATTACTTACAGAATTATTAGTTAATATAGTTATGGGAGATAAAATAAAATAATAAAAAAAACATAATATGGACATTAATATTAAAACACTAAAAATTACATTAAAAAAATAGACAAAATAGCATAGTTTTTAAAAAATAAAATCTATCATATTGAAAACACATAAAATAATGTATAATGGGGGAAATAAAATTTATTGTATATTTATAATCGATTTTACCCTTCACCAACACTAATTATTTTCTCAAAATAAATGAGACCCAATAATTATAATGTTTTTATCTAATAATTTTTAATATAAAATCATATTACTATATATTACTTGGACAGATGACATGGTTTCTTATTATTATATACGGACAGGATAGGGGAGGTGAATTTACCACAAAAATTACATTAAATTGATCTCCGTCAGAGTGAAAATTATATTATCTACCTATTTTATACAAATTAATACATTAAAATATTTTTATTTTCCAAACATGTTTCTATATAACCTAAAATTAAAATGTTAAAAAAATAAAATATAGTGTTCTTCTCAACATGATCTGAACTTATACTGCATATATATTGTTACTACCACCTCTCATCCCAAGTTTAAGAGTTGGAATGACTAAATTATCATGTGGCACAAAATTTTACAAATACCTCATGTCTAGAAGTAGACAGAACATTTTTTGTACACAAAAAATGTGTAAAAATAACACATCCCCAAAAATAATTGATAGATAAAACGGGATGGAAAAAAATAAAAATTTTCCCATTAAATTTATTGTAGTATACTCATATTGATACTCACTTTGTTTTTGTAGGTAGTGGAACATCGAAAAATATAATGTATCATTCAACTTTTTATTTCATCTTTATTTTTTGGGTGACCACTTATTATTCAAACTCAAGTACCATTTCATCATCAATGGATTCCAATTCTTCATTAACTTCCAAGGAAATGGAAGGTTGAGTTATATCTACATTTATTTTATAATGATGGTAATTATGTGTATTGATAATTATTTATCACCAAGATTATTTATTTATTCTAAATAATGATTCTAGAGAACATCCAAGAAAACTAAGAAAGTGCATTTGGAGTTATGTATTATTATAGCCCAAGGGCATCACCTAAAACTATAATCCCCCCATAGATCTCAAAAAATATGAGATATAAAAGCATGTAATACTAGAACACTGAATAGCTATGGATGCAAGATGATCTATAACCATTTTTCCTTCTCTCTAATTGTGTAATACCTAGCTATTCCTTCCAATAATATTTGTTCACATTTTGATAATATAAGAGATAGATAATGGAGTAATCCTTGTACCTTGAATAGAGTTTTGAAGGGTGATGGGGTATGTTTCTAACTCTGCAAGATATATATTTTTCCCCTGGAAGGAAACAACCCCATGAACATGGTCATTGATTCAACATGAATTGGGTATCACCCTCCAAATTTACCTTTAAAATCCAATCATGTTTCTCCCATAGGGTAACGCAGAACACCCCCTCTGCACATGTCACCATGTATACATGAGACGCCAGTGTTGACTTTCTAAACAGTACCTAGGGGGATCCAGCGAACTCATTTACCCTATGTGTTTCTAGATTTAGGATTATTTATATGGGGACTTAATTGAATAATCCTCAATATAGGATCATCATGAAGATATTTTAAATGATTTAGTAAGAGAATTTGAAGATTCTATCTTCTTAATATAAGAGCCTTCCAAGATCCTAGAACTACCACATAATGAAAAATGTTTATTACATGCAATATACACTTGAAACTGGTGATAAACACCATAGGGTACACTATCCATTTATGTTCTACATCCCCCACACTATAGAACCACAGATCCAAGAAAGGATATCATTAGTTCAAATGTTTGGAAACATCCATGATATCCGTAATGAAGGTCCAAATTACAATCTCCCAATTCCCAATAAAGAATAGATGTTGTAAAATATCATCCTGAGGTTTCCTACAACATGCACATATAAGAGGCCTCAATAATAAAGGAAGAATTATTTTGGGGAGAGGTATTATGTATTTATTCTTCCATTTCCTTGATTTCCGAGATAGTGAATACCATTAGATTTCTTTCATTTTTATTATTATTTTTTTTATATCTCTATAAAATTTTTGGATTCATGATATAATTATTACAATTTATTTGATAAATCATCAATTTCTAATTTTTTATCATTATACTTCGCCATGTACAAGAGTATCTCTGTGGTATAGTATTCTTCTCATCTTAATGGCATGGCAGAATTAGGATTTTTTTTGATTTGGTAAATTTGTACTGTAGCATGTATCCACCATTAACCATGGGTACACTAATTTTTTTTTCCAACGATTATATTCTTATAACATAGGAACCTATAATAATATGGAAGAGTAGTTATTCTATTGTATTATGTTAATCACTGAATCAATAATACATAATATGATATCTCTAACACCTTTATACATGGTTTAAAAGGAATAATCCATTATATATTAATTCAAAAACCAGTGTTCTTAATAATTATTTCGAAGAAATAAATATAGAATAAAAATAAAGTAATGGGATTATATTGTTTAATAATGTGATCATAAAAAATTTATTTATGTAACCCCCTCAAGATTGGTTCCAAATTGATTTTGTTCTATAGTCAAGGATTGAAAAAAAAATACCCATGATTTATGACTCATTGATGAGTATAATAAATTCATTAAATGATTATCATACAACACATCTAATCTAGATAAAACCCTCATAGGTATTGATTGGTCTCCATGCATGTATGCCTAGAGTTTGTATAAGGCCCCAGCCTTAAACCTTACTTAATATTGAATTATTACAAGATTACACATTGAGGATCTTTTCAGGTTTAGAGTTTTAGAGAATTAGATCATGATACTTGAATTACATTCCACATTTAAACAATGTGGTAACAAAAAAAGATATTATTCATTATTCCTATCAACGGAAACATATTGAAAATAAAACATGGATTATTTCTTCACACATCCTTGAAACTATCATCACATCATGTACCTTTCCCTTGACCCGTGAAAATAATTTCAAAAACTTGGGATGAGCATAAAAAGATCAGTAAGGATTATAAAAATCTGGAAAGGAACATGAGTACATGTATACATAAGAATGAAATCATACTTTACCCATAAAACATAAGCAATTTAACATACCTCATAAAATCATGAATAAATCATAGAAATCATAAGACATAAAGGTAACTTGAGGCATTCATAACATTCTTACGTAGGGAGTATCCCTCTTGGTTACGTTTGGAATACCCACTAAAGTATATTCTCTAAATCTCTTCAAAGAAACCTTAACGTTTCACTCCTTCGTGTTACCCAATGCATTAAAGAGCTATATCGGGATCACCCGCCCTTAGTTTATCACGGAACCACCCATCTTCATAATAATTCCCAAGAACCTCGACATAATCGTATCACATAAAACATGTATAAAGGAAACATAACATTTCCACCATTCAATCACAAGATATCAATACAAAAAATTGATATAAAAACATTATGAAAACCATTTTAAATACCAAAATAAAAGAAACTAAAACATTGTATTTATTTTTCTTTAAAAAAAAGTTATGGCTTTTAGAGGAAGCAAAAACTCAAATAATGGTTATGGCGGTGGAGAAGTCATTGTCGCCGCATACGTACGAAAAAAATTCCCTTTTGTCATTTAGTAAAACAGTTCGTATAAAGAATATTCATTTTGGATAAACGTAAAATTAAATGGGGTTTATACACCGTATAAAAGATGGTTGAGTACAAAACAAAATATGCCTCAATGAAAGGAGATTGAGACAAAGTCCCATACAAAGATGGTATCCTTGGTTTAAGGATAAATCAATTACATAATTATGTGTGACAAACGAATACACAAAATATCAGTGGATATTAAGTGTAAAATAATCAAAGGTCATTCACACATATTAAAAGGTTGACATATTCAATAACTATATGTTGAACCCAAAGAAATTGAAATTGGGTTAAGAAGTTCCCTTGACAGCCTAACGGCGTCACATCAAAATGAGTTGAAGAGAGATAAAAAGCGTATCTCATCACTTGGATATAAAATTTACATCAATAAGGATATATGAGAACATATCCTAACATAACAATATGTAAATTAAAAGACCCAACAAAATAAGTCTTTTAAAAAGAGGAGGGTGAAAGGTTCCCTTACCGACTTGGGTATCTTTCAAAACATACACCCCATGAAAGAAGGACAACACATCATTGATGTAAATACTCATAAACAAAATTATATTACACAAAGAATAGAATAATGGTTAGTACATACACCACTCAAAGAAAATTGTGTCAAATGTAGCATAAATCTCACGGGAATAAAAGTGAGATGAAAAATCCCTTACGAAAACTGGGCAGCCTAACAGCGCCACATAAAACCTACAAAACTGAATTGATGAGATAAAATAGGGTATCTCATCATATTATCACAAATTTTATAGAAAGGGTGATATAATAGAACATCCCCCAACATAACAAAGAGGATCTTAAAATATGTGACATAAAGGAGAGTACTTAAAAAGAAAGAGAGAGGTTAGATCTCTTACGAAAATTCGGAAGCCTAACGGCGCCACTCAAAACATCCAAAATGGATTGATGAGAGAGAATAGGGTCTCTCATCACATGAACATAAAAAATAAAGTAATATTAATATAAAAGAACATCCCAATAACAAGAAAGATGTGATTTAAAAGGAATGACATAAAAGAGTGTACTTAAAAAGAAAGAGAGGAGTATGATCCATTACCTCAAGTCCAACTTGTCTTGTTCGTTTCTTTATATTCTTGAATAATAAACTTTGGTCAATTAATAATTGCCTAAGTACCTCCTTTATAGATTATTATTCAGTTCATATCACATATTATAATTTTATAATAATTTTTTAATAATGTCAGTTCATATCAGATGTTTTTGCCGATGTTTGGTACATGAGTCAAAAATGAACTTGTTTGAAAAATGATTGCCCATGTAGTTATAAGTAAATAATTTCCAGAATAGTATTAATGATTAAAATATAATATATATCCAGTAAATATTCATTTTATACTATTCTATATCATTTGGAGATAAAAAAATAAAATCACCGTTCATAGAGATGGTACGTCGTACGTTCGCATGAACGCTACTTTCATTTTTTGTCATAATAATGGAATTAAAACAAAATGAGAGAGATATATATATTTTATAATTCCAAAATGATATCCATAATTTAGATGTAATATATTACATATATATCCATTATATATATGTACTTATAATATTACATAACATTTTTAGATAAGAAATGAAATGTACCGTTCATGGAGACGGTAAGCCGTACGTACGCATGAACGCTACTTCCATTTCTATTTCACATTTAATGGAATTAAAACATAATGATACATAATAGTATTTTAATTCCAGTATGGTATCATATATAATATCATTAAATATATCCTTTATACATACCACATATGATATTAACGAATCAAATCACTTTGAGGGGCGGTAGTCCGCACTTCCTTAAATGAAGATATCGTGTTTACCCATAATAGAAACCATAAAGGTATGCCATAAATGAAAAATACAGAAGCTTAAGTAAAACATAAAAATATTAGATATCATATATGAAACACCCCAGGTAAATAAAGAATATAACATTTTCATATTTATCCATATTTGTGAATAATGTATTAATTTGACTTTAAAGGGGACGCTATGCTCGATGGCGTACCCAACACGCAACAACGAGTTTCTTGGGAATCTTACGTTGCACTCTAAAAATAAAATAATATTATTTTAAATGGTAGTTAACATGTAGCCGTTGTATTGGTGGGAATGGATAGAAATAACTAAAATATGATTATACATGTTTTTAAATGTTTTTAAATTTATCCAATAAAAGATAAAGGCTCAAAATACGGAAAAAATTCAATTTTAGGCGTATATGCCATAGTTTTCACTAAAGGTTCACTTATCGCCTTTTGATGGCGAACCATCATTAAATATAGTTTTGTTCACTCTTATAAATTCTATTGGACCAAATAAAACTCTTCTTAAGAATCAGGACATCAAAATTTACTTTGTGTAAATTTTTGCTATCTTTCCGATAAAGTTCATTTTTCAATGAATAGTGTAAAATGTTGTATTTTAATTCAAAACCTCTTTTTAATATAATTTATTTATATTATTAGATTATATTTTTAATTGCTTTTAAAGTGAAATTAGAATATATTTTTATCATTAAATCCAATAGTGGTCGTTGAATTAATTTCACATTGAAATCAGACTTAAACTAGTGTCAATCTTTTGATACTTATTGTTTCATAAAAACACGCTATTTTCTTTGACAGCGGGAATTAATTATTAAATTAATTAATCTGACTTATATGTTTTGAATTTTTTAAAATAGACTTCATTTTTGAATTCGGAATATCAAATATAGCTTATGGTGAATTTTTGGGATTTTTCTGAAAAAATTCAACTTTTGATGAATATTGAAACCACTAAGTGATACTTATAAAAACTGATTTTTCCGTTTAAATGAAATTTTTCCATCTTTGTGTTTTTAATTTCAAAAATCCGACATACATGGTTGTCATTAAGATGTATAATGTGGTTCAATGGGATAAAAATAAATTTTTGGGGAATAGTAACTTATTATGTTTTAATCGCGATTAGAGGTAATTAGTGTAGTTTAAGGTAAAAATAATATTTTAATAATATTAAATGAACTTGAAACATGTCCAAACCTCATTGGATGTGTCATGGCCGACCAAGACAACCCATGGGTCAACTTGGGGACCGAATTGAGCCACTTTGGATGGAAAATGACATAAATTTCCTTTTATTTAATGTTAAAGTAAAAATAACACAAACCTGACATGTTTTACTAAAAGAATTGTTACATGGAGTTATACAATTCAGATCTTTGATTATAAATAGTCATTAGAAATATAAAAAGATTTCCTACATCATTAATTTTTTTTTAATAATTTTTAGACACTAAATAAATTAAATTATTTATGACATCATGATGATGCAGCGATGACCTCATTACTTAACGATTTAAATAAAATGGAAAGATAATATAATATATAAGACCTACACATGTCCAAAACCAATTGTATTGGTGGATTTCGAAACCTTATCACCTTATCCTCGATTTATATCAATGTGGGACCCTTTAAATCCGAAACTCATTTTCAAATAAAGTAACATTTCTTTACTTTCCAAAGGTCCCCTCCTCTCTTCTTATAAAAGGCCCCCACCTCTACCTCCTTACCCACACACCCAAAGCCTTTGGCTCGGCCATAACCTGCCCATTTTGTCTATCCACTTCCCTATATTACTCCTTGAAGCCTCACATTGGGCAGAAGTCTTCCCAAGGAAGCCCTTGAGCTGAAACCAAAGGGAGTTACCCCATTTTTAGGTAATGTCTTCTTTTGAGTCCTTTTGTTTTATTTTGCTTCTCCAACCCCCTAAACTCCTTTTATTATTTTCTTTTGTAAAAACTCCAGTATCCTCAATATACTAGGATGTTTTTATAAGAAGTATTATAGCTTCAATTACACACACCTACATCAAATGGTTAAAGTACATACTGTTTCCGTGGATGGCGAATTTCTGCCTCACGAAACGATGATTGTTCAACACTTATATAACACCTTCAAAGGTGGCCATTAAGGTGTAACTATATTTATATATGATATATAATATGTTTATGTTTTACTTTATCTTCTGTATTTTTCATTTGTGGCTTACCTTTATGGCTTCCATTATGGGTATATGCGATATCTTCATTTTAAGAAGTGCGGACTACCGCCCCCTCAAAGTGATATGATTCGTTAATGCCATACATGGGACGTATAAAGGATGGATTTAATGTTATTATATATTATTTTATACTGTAATTATAATATACCTCTATATCATTATTTTTTATTTCTATTAAAGTACGAGATAGAAATGAATGTAGCGTTCATGCGTACGTACGGCTTACCGTCTCCATGAACGGTGCATTTCATTTCTTATCCCCAAATGTAATGTACTATTAAAAGTACATGTATATAATGGATATATATAATTAATGATACATCTAAATGATTAATATAATTCTGGAATTAAAATATACATACCTCTCATATAGTTTTAATTCCATTAATACGACGTAGAAATGAAAGTAGCGTTCATGCGTACGTACGGCTTACCGTCCTCATGAACGGTGCATTTCATTTCTTTCCTCTAAATGATTATGTGATATTATAAATACATGTATATGCCGGATATATATGATATATATGATATTCAAATCAGGAATGTCATTTTGGATATAAAGAACCTTTCACCACACGAACAACATGTAATTGTAAGAAGTCCACTTTCGACTTAAGAACCAAATATCGACAAAACAATCATTATTAACTTAATGATTACATAATGTTTATAACATGGAAATAAGTGATATAAAAGGAATAATAAGATTGAAAAAGGTTATTAATCAAGTATAAATTAACTCAAGTTTATTATTCAGGAGATTAAAGAACGATCGAGTCATGTCGGACCTGAGGTAAGGGATCATACTCCTCTCTTTCTTTTTAAGTACACTCTTTTATGTCATTCCTTTTAAAGATCATCTTTCTTGTTATTGGGATGTTATTTTATATTAATCCTACTTTAATTTCTATTTTCATGTGATTAGAGACCCTATTCTCTCTCATCAATCCATTTTTGGATGTTTTTAAGTGGCGCTTTCAGGTTTTCAAGTTTTCGTAAGGGATTTTTCATCTCACTTTTATTCCTGTGAGATTTATGATACATTTGCCACAATTTCCTTTGACTGGTGTATGTACTACCCATTATTTTACTCATTGTGTAATATACTTTCATTTATTATTATTTACATCAATGTTGTATTTTCCTTCTTTCATGAGGTATATGTTTCGAAAGATACCCATGTCGGTAAGGGAACCTTTCACCCTCCTTTTTCTAAAAGACTTCTTTTGTTATGTCTTTTATTTCACATACTATTATGTTGGGATATGTTCTTCTATATCCTTATTTATGTAAATTTTATGTCCAAGTGATGAGATTCCCTTTTTATCTCTTATCAACTCATTTTCAGAATTTATGAACTGACGCTGTTAGGCTGTCGAATTTTACCAAGGGAGCATTTTAACCCAATTTCGATTTCCTTGGGTTCAACATGTAGTTATTGAATATGTCCTCGTTTTAATATGTGTGAATGTCCTTTTATTGTTTTACACTTAATATCCAATTATATTGGGTGTATTTATATTTGTCACACATAATTTTGAGATTGATTTATCCTTAATTTAAGGATACCTTCTTTATAAGGGATTTCATCACATTTTACATCCCTATTGAGACTTCATAGTTGTTATGCACCAATTCACTCTTATATGGTGTATATACTGTCCTTTGGAATATTATATCATGAATCCATTTATTCTCATGATATTACAATGTTCTGATTAAATGTTATTCCTCAATTATTGTATTCAAGTGTCTCTAATTTTGGTAAAAACCCTTTAACCAAAATATTGCATTAAATGTTTTAATGATTTGTTCTTATTAATATCCATGTTTTAAAAATGTTTTTAAGGATTTATTTATATGGATATTAATGGTTTAAAATGTTAGAAGCCTCAAGGTGGTATGAGACACTTTGATTCAAAAATCTCTTTATTAAATGTTTTCAATGGTTTTGGAAATGGTTTATTTTTGAACGGATTCACTATTTCAATATACTAAAATGTTATATTGTTATTGAAATGTGGAAACGTTATGCTTCCTTTATGTATGTTTTATGTGATACGTTTATGTTATGGTTCTTAAGCATTGTTATGAAAACGGGTGGTTCCATGATAAACTAAGGGCGGGTGAGCCCGATATTGCTCTCCAATGCATTGTGTAATGAGAAGCAGTGAAACTTTAAGGTTTTTCCGAAGAGATTTGGGGAATATACTGTTATGGGTCTTCCAAACATAACCAAGAGGGTTACTCCCTACGTAAGAATGTTATGAATGCCTCAAGTTTCCTTTATGTCTTATGATTTCTATGATTTATTCATGGTTTGATGAGAAATGTTAAAGTGCCTTTTTTTATGGGTAAAGTATGATTTCATTCTTATGTATATATGAACTCATGTTTCCTTTCCATATTTTTATAACCCTTACTGATCTTTTTATGCTCACCCCAAGTTTTTGAAATTTTTTCACAGGTCAAGGGAAAGGTACATGATGTGATGATAGTGTCAAGGATGTGTCAAGAAAGAATCCATGTTTTATTTTCAATATGTTTCTGTTGATGGGAAGAATGAATATCGTCTTTTATGTAACCACATTGTTTTAAATGTGGAATTTAATGCAAGTTTCATGATCTAATTCTATAAAACTCTAAACTTGAAAACATACTCAATGTTTAATCTTGTAATAACTCAAGATTATGTAATGTTTAAGGCTGGGGCCTTATAGTTGGTATCATAGGTCTGTTTAGATAACTTTAGAGGTTAGGGTATTATTTAAGCATAAGTGGCATTACCATAATGGTTAGGATTTCAGAAAGAGTCCTAGTTTTAGATAAAGTGAATGAGTAAGTATATCTTAGTGTTTATCTTTCTCATTAGTACATGATGGTTTTTTTTATATACTCACACTGACCTTTTTGGTTTTAGTAAATGGATGGATCTAGCAGGCACCAAAGTAACAGTGGATGTGAAGGAAACTGTGATAGTTTTTTGAGCAAGCAACTGAATGATATGGGAGATGCAATGATAACTCTTGTGATTATCCTCGACCAACTATCTGGAGTCATGATTGACCACCTAAACCTTTTTGATTTCTCTAAGGCATCATATATTCAAGAAACAAATCCCTGCGGAAGTACAGGTAATAATCATAAAGTTAAGTGTGTTCAAAAACCTATGTGTCAATGATGTGGAAAGAAACACCTAGGAAAATGTTTCAAAGGGACAAAAATATGCTATAGATGTTGAAATGAAGGTCATAAAGCAAGAACCTGCCATGGAAAAAGGAAGAATCCAGTTGACTCGAGGAAAGGGAAAGAATTTCTTTCTGATGGATCAATTGAATGTTTTAAATGTGGTGTGCATGGTCATTATGCAAACACATGTCCTATGAAGAAGTTTCGTGAATGGGGTCACCAAGAGCATACAAATGTTCGTTTACCAATACCTAATGCCATTCCGATTGAGGATGAAGAAACTGACAATGACCAATCAAAGGTATGCATTATTTCATGACTATTGTTTTCCTATTTTGGAATCTTAGGATATGATTCATGATTTTGTTTATAGGAAAGATGTATTTCGGAATAAGTTGGGAAGGAATGGTTAATGTATCATGAAGAATGTTGAATGAGTAAGATGTCAACATATAAGGGCTTCAAGAGTTATGGTGAAATTCTTAAGAGTATTAAGTCTCTTTTGATGATGGGGTTACATTAGAAGACTTTTTATATTATGTGTAACCCTGATGTTTAATATATGAAAATTTTATTCAAGGAATTGTTATATTTTCTATTGTGGACATAGTTATAAAGAACTATTTGGGTTTATATGATCCTTACTTTTGAGGTAATTATGGGTTACTATATGTTATGATTGAAGTGAAAGGCATGAGATAAAATTGAGGTTAAATTATGTTATGGTTATTTTTTATGATTTTATCTCATTTTGGGGAATGTTTTAAGAATTATATAGATTTGGAAAAAGGAAAACACGCAGACCGTGTGACAACCCGTCGCGTCAGACAAAGCTGCGGGAATCAAACCCACAACCAAAGTGCGACTGGTATTTATCGCCTACCACTGGACTACGTGAAGTCCCTGGTTAGTTTGACCGATTCTTTTTAGTTAGATGATTTCATGAATTAAGAGTAAGTTGATTTTGGGTTATTTATGAAAATTATTAACCTATCACGGAGGATATGTGATTAGGTTAATTACTTTTCAATACGAGACATTAGGAGCAACTGATATTGTTTAGAGATAAATGTTACAATTTAAATTGGTAGACTATGTGACAAAATCCTTCAAATATTTGGGTTTCAATCTTAGTTTATTTTACTTTGATTAATTTTATGGACAAATGGTCCCCGTTGAACTTTGGGTTTTGTTGGACAAATTTTGGAGATTAAGAATAGATTTTCTTTTTATAAAGGGTTAACCTTTTTTTGGATTATCTGACCTTGTACTGACTTTTCTGTTTTTGGTTTTGGTTAATGCCTAAAGACATGGGATGTATATAGTTCTCTTTGGTGGATTAGGTGATTCTCTAGAATTTGATTATAGTACTCTTAATGTGAACAAGTCTTCCTAAATACTCGTCTTTTGGAGAAAATATGAGTTTGTGTAAGGAATCTAATAAAAGTTGAAAGTCAACATGATAAGTGATTATGTTTCCTTATGAATAAATTCCTCAATAAAAAGTTACTTAAAACAAAAATGTTGTCTATTAACTTTTCCTACTGGGGAATCGAATACCTTTTAACCCATCACAAGTTTGTGATTTTCTCGTGGTTAACTTCCTACTAAACATGTTTTCTATCACTCTCCATCAGAACAAGACCCTTTGTTTTTTCCTCCATGTCCAAATTTTCATACTTGGAATCCTAGTATGGGTTAACTCTGGTGACCTTTGTACTTATCCTTCTTTATTTTAAAGTGATTTTTTACAGACTCTTGTTCCGATGTGGGACTTTCAAGGATGTTTCCAAGCGCAATTTTAAAATTGCGAGGACGCAATTCCCAAAAGGGGGGAAGGATGTAACACCCCAGGTAAATAAAGAATATGAAATTTTCATATTTATCCATATTTTTGAATAAATTATTAATATGACTTTAAAGGGGACACTATGCTCGATGGCGTACCCAACACGCAACAACGAGTTTCTTGGGAATCTTACATTGCACTCTAAAAATAAAATAATATTATTTTAAATGGTAGTTAACATGTAGCCGTTGTATTGGCGGGAATGGATAGAAATAACTAAAATATGATTATACATGTTTTTAAATGTTTTTACATTTATCCAATAAAATATAAAGGCTTAAAATACGGAAAGAATTCAATTTTAGGCGTATATGCCCTAGTTTTCACTAAAGGATCACTTATCGCCTTTTGATGGCGAACCATCATTAAATATAGTTTTGTTCACTCTTATACATTCTATTGGACCAAATAAAACTCTTCTTAAGAATAGGGACATCAAAATTTACTTTGTGTAAATTTTTTGTATCTTTCTGATAAAGTTCGTTTTTTCAATGAATAGTGTAAAATGTTGTATTTTAATTCAAAACCTTTTTTAATCTAATTTATTTATATTATTAGATTATCTTTTGAATTGGTTTTAAAGTGAAATTAGAATATATTTTTATCATTAAATCCAATAGTGGTCGTTGGAATTAATTTCACTTTGAAATCAGACTTAAACTAGTGTCAATCTTTTGGTACTTATTGTTTCATAAAAACATGCTATTTTCTTTGAGAACGGGAATTAGTTATTAAATTAATTAATCTGACTTATATGTTTTGAATTTTGTAAAATAGTCTTCATTTTTGAATTCGGAATATCAAATATAGCTTATGGTGAATTTTTGGGATTTTTCTGAAAAACATCAATTTTTGTTGAATAGTGAAACAACTAAGTGGTACTTATAAAAACTGATTTTTCCATTTAAATGAAATTTTTCCATCTTTGTGTTGTGAATTTCAAAAATCCGACGTACATGGTTTTCATTAATAAGTAAAATGTGGTTCAATGGGATAAAAATAATTTTTTGGTGAATAGTAACTTATTAAGTTTTAATCGCGATTAGAGGTAATTAGTGTAGTTTAAGGTAAAAAGAATGTTTTAATAATATTAAATGAACGTGACACATGTCCTAACCTCATTGGATGTGTCAGGGCCGACCAAGACAACCCATGGGTCAACTTGGGGACCCCATGGAGCCACTTTGGTTGGAAAATGACATAAATATCTTTTTATTTAATGTTAAAGTAAAAATAACACAAACATGACATGTTTTACTAAAACAATTGTTACATGGGGTTATACAATTCAGATTTTTTATTATAAATAGTAATTGGAAATCTAAAAAGATTTCCTCCATCATTATAGTTTTTTTATAATTTTTAGACACTAAATAAATTAAATTATTTATTACATCATGATGATGCAGTGATGACCTCATTACTTAACGATTTAAATAAAATGGAAAGATAATGTAAAATCTAAGACCTACACATGTCCAAAACCAATTTTATGGGTGGATTTCGAAACCTTGTCACCTTATCCTCGAATTATATCAATTTGGGACCCTTTAAATACGAAACTCATTTTCAAATAAAGTAATATTTCTTTACTGTCCAAAAGTGCCCCTCCTCTCCTCTTATAAAAGGCCACCACCTCTACCTCTTTACCCACACTCACAAAGCCTTTGTCTCGGCCAACCCCTTCCCATTTTGTCTCTACAATTCCCTATCTTACTCCTTGAAGCCTCACTTTGGGCAGAAGACTTCCCAAGGAAGCCCTTGATCTCAAACCAAAGGGAGTTACCCGATTTTAAGGTAATGTCTTCTTTTGAGTCCTTTTGTGTTATTCTGCTTCTCCAACCCCATAAAATCTTTTTATTCTTTTCTTTTGTGACAAATCCAGTATCCTCAATATACTAGGATGTTTTTATTAGAAGTATTAGAGCTTTACTTACACACACCTACATCTAATGGTTAAAGTACATACTGTTTCCGTGGATGGCGAATTTCTGCCTCACGAAACGATGATTGTTCAACACTTATATAACACCTTCAAAGGTGGCCATTAAGGTGTCACTATATTTATATATGATATATAATATGTTTATGTTTTACTTTAGCTTATGTATATTTCATTTGTGGCTTACCTTTATGGCTTTTATTATGGGTATATGCGATATCTTCATTTTAGGAAGTGCGGACTACCGCCCCCTCAAAGTGATATGATTCGTTAATGCCATATGTGGGATGTATAAAGGATGGATTTAATGTTATTATATATGATTTCATACTGGAATTATAATATACCTCTATATCATTATTATTTATTTCCATTAAAGTATGAGATAGAAATGAAAGTAGCCTTCATGCGTACGTACGACTTACCGTCTCCATGAACGGTGCATTTCATTTCTTATCCCCAAATGTAATGTACTATTAAAAGTACATGTATATAATGGATATATATAATGAATGATACATATAAATGACAAATATAATTCTGGAATTAAAATATACATACCTCTCATATATTTTTAATTCCATTAATACGACGTAGAAATGAAAGTATTGTTCATGTGTACGTATGGCTTACCGTCTCCATGAACGGTGCATTTCATTTCCTTCTTCTAAATGATTATGTGATATTATAAATACATGTATACGCATGATATATATGATATATATGATATCCAAATCAGGAATGTCATTTTGTATATAAATAACCTTTGACCACACGAACAACATGTAATTGTAAGAAGTCCACTTTCGACTGAAGAACCAAATATCGACAAAACAATCATTATTAACTTAATGATTACATAATGTTTATAACAAGGAAATTAGTGATATAAAAGTAATAATAAGATTGAAAAAGTATCTTAATCAAGTATAAAATAACTCAAGTTTATTATTCAAGAGATTAAAGAACGATCGAGTCAAGTCGGACGCGAGGTAAGGGATCCTACTCCTCTCTTTCTTTTTAAGTACACTCTTTTATGTCATTACATTTAAAGATAATATTTCTTGTTATTGGGATGTTATTTTATATTAATCCTACTGTAATTTATATGTTCATGTGATGAGAGACCCTATTCTCTCTCATCAATCCATTTTTGGATGTTTTTAAGTGGCGCTTTTAGGTTGTCGAGTTTTCGTAAGGGATTTTTCATCTCACTTTTATTCCTGTGAGATTTATGATACATTTGCCACAATTTCCTTTGACTGGTGTATGTACTGCCCATTATATTACTCATTGTGTAATATACTTTCATTTATTATTATTTACATCAATGTTGTATTTTCCTTCTTTCATGAGGTATATGTTTCGAAAGATACCCATGTCGGTAAGGGAACCTTTCACCCTCCTTTTTTTAAAAGACTTCTTTTGTTATGTCATTTATTTCACATACTATTATGTTGGGATATGTTCTTCTATATCCTTATTTATGTAAATTTTATGTCCAAGTGATGATATTCCCTTTTTATCTCTTATCAACTCATTTTCTGAATTTATGAAGTGACGCCGTTAGGCTGTCGAATTTTACCAAGGGAGCATTTTAACCCAATTTCGATTTCCTTGGGTTCAACATGTAGTTATTGAATATGTCCTCGTTTTAATATGTGTGAATGGCCTTTTATTGTTTTACACTTAATATCCAATTATATTGGGTGTATTTATATTTGTCACACATAATTTTGAGATTGATTTATCCTTAATTTAAGGATACCTTCTTTATAAGGGATTTCATCACATTTTACGTCCCTATTGAGACTTCATAGTTGTTATGCACCAATTCACTCTTATATGGTGTATATACTGTCCTTTGGAATATTATATCATGAATCCATTTATTCTCATGATATTACAATGTTCTGATTAAATGTTATTCCTCAATTATTGTATTCAAGTGTCTCTAATTTTGGTAAAAACCCTTTAACCAAAATATTGCATTAAATGTTTTAATGATTTGTTCTTATTAATATCCATGTTTTAAAAATGTTTTTAAGGATTTATTTATATGGATATTAATGGTTTAAAATGTTAGAAGCTTCAAGGTGGTATGGGACACTTTTATTCAAAAATCTCTTTATTAAATGTTTTCAATGGTTTTGGAAATGGTTTCTTTTTGAACGGATTCACTATTTCAATATACTAAAATGTTATATTGTGATTGAAATGTGGAAACGTTATGCTTCCTTTATGTATGTTTTATTTGATACGTTTATGTTATGGTTCTTAAGCATTGTTATGAAAACGGGTGGTTCCATGATAAACTAAGGGCGGGTGAGCCCGATATTGCTCTCCAATGCATTGTGTAATGCGAAGCAGTGAAACTTTAAGGTTTCTCCGAAGAGATTTGGGGAATATACTGTTATGGGTCTTCCAAACATAACCAAGAGGGTTACTCCCTATGTAAGAATGTTATGAATGCCTCAAGTTTCCTTTATGTCTTATGATTTCTATGATTTATTCATGGTTTGATGAGAAATGTTAAAGTGCCTTTTTTTTATGGGTAAAGTATGATTTCATTCTTATGTATATATGAACTCATGTTTCCTTTCCATATTTTTATAACCCTTACTGAGCTTTTTATTCTCAGACCAAGTTTTTGAAATTTTTTCACAAGTCAAGGGAAAGGTACATGATGTGATGATAGTGTCAAGGATGTGTCAAGAAAGAATCCATGTTTTATTTTCAATATGTTTCTGTTGATGGGAAGAATGAATATCGTCTTTTATGTAACCACATTGTTTTAAATGTGGAATTTAATGCACGTTTCATGATCTAATTCTATAAAACTCTAAACTTGAAAACATCCTCAATGTTTAATCTTGTAATAACTCAAGATTAAGTAATCTTTAAGGCTGGGGCCTTATAGTTGGTATCATAGGTCTGTTTAGATAACTTTAGAGGTTAGGGTATTATTTAAGCATAAGTGGCATTACCATAATGGTTAGGATTTCAGAAAGAGTCCTAGTTTTAGATAAAGTGAATGAGTAAGTATATCTTAGTGTTTATCTTTCTCATTAGTACATGATGGTTTTTTTTGATACACTCACACTGAACTTTTTGGTTTTAGTAAATGGCTGGATCTAGCAGGCACCAAAGTAACAGTGGATGTGAAGGAAACTGTGATAGTTTTTTGAGCAAGCAACTAAATGATATGGGAGATGCAATGATAACTCTTGTGATTATCCTCGACCAACTATCTGGAGTCATGATTGACCACCTAAACCTTTGTGATTTCTCTAAGGAATCATATATTCGAGAAACAAATCCCTACGGAAGTACAGGTAATAATCATAAAGTTAAGTGTGTTCAAAAACCTATGTGTCAATGATGTGGAAAGAAACACCTAGGAAAATGTTTCAAAGGGACAGAAATATGCTATTGATGTTGAAATGAAGGTCATAAAGCAAGAACCTTCCATGGAAAAAGGAAGAATATAGTTGACTCGAGGAAAGGGAAAGAATTTCTTTCTGAGGGATCAATTGAATGTTTTAAATGTGGTGTGCATGGTCATTATACAAACACATGTCCTATGAAGAATTTTCGTGAATGGGGTCACCAAGAGCGTACAAATGTTCGTTTACCAATACCTAATTCCATTCCGATTGAGGATGAAGAAACTGACAATGACTAATCAAAGGTATGCATTATTTCATGACTATTGTTTTCCTATTTTGGAATCTTAGGATATGATTCATGATTTTGTTTATAGGAAAGATGTATTTCGGAATAAGTTGGGAAGGAATGGTTAATGTATCATGAAGACTGTTGAATGAGTAAGATGTCAACATATAAGGGCTTCAAGAGTTATGGTGAAATTATTAAGAGTATTAAGTCTCTTTTGATGATGGGGTTACATTAGAAGACTTTTTATATTATGTGTAACCCTGATGTTTAATATATGAAAATTTTATTCAATGAATTGTTATATTTTCTATTGTGGACATAGTTATAAAGAACTATTTGGGTTTATATGATCCTTACTTTTGAGGTAATTATGGGTTACTATATGTTATGATTGAAGTGAAAGGAATGAGATAAAATTGAGGTTAAATTATGTTATGGTTATTTTTGATGATTTTATCTCATTTTGGAGAATTTTTTAAGAATTATATAGATTTGGAAAAAGGAAAACACGCAGACCGTGTGACAACCCGTCGTGTCAGACAAAGCTGCGGGAATCAAACCCACAACCAAAGTGCGACTGGTATTTATCGCCTACCACTGGACTACGTGAAGTCCCTGGTTAGTTTGACCGATTCTTTTTAGTTAGATGATTTCATGAATTAAGAGTAAGTTGATTTTGGGTTATTTATGAAAATGATTAACCTATCACGGAGGATATGTGATTAGGTTAATTAATTTTCAATACGAGACATTAGGAGCAACTGATATTGTTTAGAGATAAATGTTACAATTTAAATTGGTAGACTATGTGACAAAATCCTTCAAATATTTGGGTTTCAATCTTAGTTTATTTTACTTTGATTAATTTTATGGACAAATGGTCCCCGTTGAACTTTGGGTTTTGTTGGACAAATTTTGGAGATTAAGAATAGATTTTCTTTTTATAAAGGGTTAACCTTTTTTTGGATTATCTGACCTTGTACTGACTTTTCTGTTTTTGGTTTTGGTTAATGCCTAAAGACATGGGATGTATATAGTTCTCTTTGGTGGATTAGGTGATTCTCTAGAATTTGATTATAGTACTCTTAATGTGAACAAGTCTTCCTAAATACTCGTCTTTTGGAGAAAATATGAGTTTGTGTAAGGAATCTAATAAAAGTTGAAAGTCAACATGATAAGTGATTATGTTTCCTTATGAATAAATTCCTCAATAAAAAGTTACTTAAAACAAAAATGTTGTCTATTAACTTTTCCTACTGGGGAATCGAATACCTTTTAACCCATCACAAGTTTGTGATTTTCTCGTGGTTAACTTCCTACTAAACATGTTTTCTATCACTCTCCATCAGAACAAGACCCTTTGTTTTTTCCTCCATGTCCAAATTTTCATACTTGGAATCCTAGTATGGGTTAACTCTGGTGACCTTTGTACTTATCCTTCTTTATTTTAAAGTGATTTTTTACAGACTCTTGTTCCGATGTGGGACTTTCAAGGATGTTTCCAAGCGCAATTTTAAAATTGCGAGGACGCAATTCCCAAAAGGGGGGAAGGATGTAACACCCCAGGTAAATAAAGAATATGAAATTTTCATATTTATCCATATTTTTGAATAAAGTATTAATATGAATTTAAAGGGGACACTATGCTCGATGGCGTACCCAACACGCAACAACGAGTTTCTTGGGAATCTTACATTGCACTCTAAAAATAAAATAATATTATTTTAAATGGTAGTTAACATGTAGCCGTTGTATTGGCGGGAATGGATAGAAATAACTAAAATATGATTATACATGTTTTTAAATGTTTTTACATTTATCCAATAAAATATAAAGGCTTAAAATACGGAAAGAATTCAATTTTAGGCGTATATGCCCTAGTTTTCACTAAAGGATCAGTTATCTCCTTTTGATGGCGAACCATCATTAAATATAGTTTTGTTCACTCTTATACATTCTATTGGACCAAATGAAACTCTTCTTAAGAATAGGGACATCAAAATTTACTTTGTGTAAATTTTTTGTATCTTTCCGATAAAGTTCGTTTTTTCAATGAATAGTGTAAAATGTTGTATTTTAATTCAAAACCTTTTTTAATCTAATTTATTTATATTATTAGATTATCTTTTGAATTTTTTTTAAAGTGAAATTAGAATATATTTTTATCATTAAATCCAATAGTGGTCGTTGGAATTAATTTCACTTTGAAATCAGACTTAAACTAGTGTCAATCTTTTGATACTTATTGTTTCATAAAAACACGCTATTTGCTTTGACAACGGGAATTAGTTATTAAATTAATTAATCTGACTTATATGTTTTGAATTTTGTAAAATAGTCTTCATTTTTGAATTCGGAATATCAAATATAGCTTATGGTGAATTTTTGGGATTTTTCTGAAAAACATCAATTTTTGATGAATAGTGAAACAACTAAGTGGTACTTATAAAAACTGATTTTTCCATTTAAATGAAATTTTGCCATCTTTGTGTTGTGAATTTCAAAAATCCGACGTACATGGTTGTCATTAAGAAGTAAAATGTGGTTCAATAGGATAAAAATAATTTTTTGGTGAATAGTAACTTATAAAGTTTTAATCGCGATTAGAGGTAATTAGTGTAGTTTAAGGTAAAAAGAATGTTTTAATAATATTAAATGAACTTGACACATGTCCTAACCTCATTGTATGTGTCAGGGCCGACCAAGACAACCCATGGGTCAACTTGGGGACCCCATGGAGCCACTTTGGTTGGAAAATGACATAAATATTTTTTTATTTAATGTTAAAGCAAAAATAACACAAACATGACATGTTTTACTAAAACAATTGTTACATGGGGTTATACAATTCAGATTTTTTATTATAAATATTAATTGGAAATCTAAAAAGATTTCCTACATCATTATAGTTTTTTTCTAATTTTTAAACACTAAATAAATTAAATTATTTATTACATCATGATGATGCAGCGATGACCTCATTACTTAACGATTTAAATAAAATGGAAAGATAATGTAAAATCTAAGACCTACACATGTCCAAAACCAATTTGATGGGTGGATTTCGGAGCCTTGTCACCTTATCCTCGAATTATATCAATTTGGGACCCTTTAAATCCGAAACTCATTTTCAAATAAAGTAATATTTCTTTACTGTCCAAAAGTGCCCCTCCTCTCCTCTTATAAAAGGCCCCCACCTCTACCTCCTTACCCACACTCACAAAGCCTTTGGCTCGGCCAACCCCTTCCCATTTTGTCTCTACACTTCCCTATCTTACTCCTTGAAGCCTCACTTTGGGCAGAAGACTTCCCAAGGATGCCCTTGATCTCAAACCAAAGGGAGTTACCCGATTTTAAGGTAATGTCTTCTTTTGAGTCCTTTTGTGTTATTTTGCTTCTCCAACCCCATAAAATCTTTTTATTCTTTTCTTTTGTAACAAATACAGTATCCTCAATATACTAGGATGCTTTTATAAGAAGTATTCGAGCTGTACTTACACACACCTACATCTAATGGTTAAAGTACATACTGTTTCTGTGGATGGCGAATTTCTGCCTCACGAAACGATGATTGTTCAACACTTATATAACACCTTCAAAGGTGGCCATTAAGGTGTCACTATATTTATATATGATATATAATATGTTTATGTTTTACTTTAGCTTCTGTATATTTCATTTGTGGCTTACCTTTATGGCTTCTATTATGGGTATATGCGATATCTTCATTTTAGGAAGTGCGGACTACCGCCCCCTCAAAGTGATATGATTCGTTAATGCCATATGTGGGATGTATAAAGGATGGATTTAATGTTATTATATATGATTTTATACTGGAATTATAATATACCTCTATATCATTATTATTTATTTCCATTAAAGTATGATATAGAAATGAAAGTAGCCTTCATGCGTACGTACGACTTACCGTCTCCATGAACGGTGCATTTCATTTCTTATCCCCAAATGTAATGTACTATTAAAAGTACATGTATATAATGGATATATATAATGAATGATACATATAAATGACTAATATAATTCTGGAATTAAAATATACATACCTCTCATATAGTTTTAATTCCATTAATACGACGTAGAAATGAAAGTATTGTTCATGCGTACGTACGGCTTACCGTCTCCATGAACGGTGCATTTCATTTCCTTACTCTAAATGATTATGTGATATTATAAATACATGTATACGCATGATATATATGATATATATGATATCCAAATCAGGAATGTCATTTTTTATATAAATAACCTTTGACCACACGAACAACATGTAATTGTAAGAAGTCCACTTTCGACTTAAGAACCAAATATCGACAAAACAATCATTATTAACTTAATGATTACATAATGTTTATAACAAGGAAATTAGTGATATAAAAGTAATAATAAGATTGAAAAAGTTTCTTAATCAAGTATAAAATAACTCAAGTTTATTATTTAGGAGATTAAAGAACGATCGAGTCAAGTCGGACGCGAGGTAAGGGATCCTACTCCTCTCTTTCTTTTTAAGTACACTCTTTTATGTCATTACATTTAAAGATCATCTTTCTTGTTATTGGGATGTTATTTTATATTAATCCTACTGTAATTTCTATGTTCATGTGATGAGAGACCCTATTATCTCTCATCAATCCATTTTTGGATGTTTTTAAGTGGCGCTTTTAGGTTGTCGAGTTTTCGTAAGGGATTTTTCATCTCACTTTTATTCCTGTGAGATTTATGATACATTTGCCACAATTTCCTTTGACTGGTGTATGTACTGACCATTATATTACTCATTGTGTAATATACTTTCATTTATTATTATTTACATCAATGTTGTATTTTCCTTCTTTCAGGAGGTATATGTTTCGAAAGATACCCATGTCGGTAAGGGAACCTTTCACCCTCCTTTTTTTAAAAGACTTCTTTTGTTATGTCTTTTATTTCACATACTATTATGTTGGGATATGTTCTTCTATATCCTTATTTATGTAAATTTTATGTCCAAGTGATGAGATTCCCTTTTTATCTCTGATCAACTCATTTTCTGAATTTATGAAGTGACGCCGTTAGGCTGTCGAATTTTACCAAGGGAGCATTTTAACCCAACTTCGATTTCCTTGGGTTCAACATGTAGTTATTGAATATGTCCTCGTTTTAATATGTGTGAATGGCCTTTTATTGTTTTACACTTAATATCCAATTATATTGGGTGTATTTATATTTGTCACACATAATTTTGAGATTGATTTATCCTTAATTTAAGGATACCTTCTTTATAAGGGATTTCATCACATTTTACATCCCTATTGAGACTTCATAGTTGTTATGCACCAATTCACTCTTATATGGTGTATATACTGTCCTTTCGAATATTATATCATGAATCCATTTATTCTCATGATATTACAAAGTTATGATTAAATGTTATTCTTCAATTATTGTATTCAAGTGTCTCTAATTTTGGTAAAAACCCTTTAACCAAAATATCGCTTTGAATGTTTTAATGATTTGTTCTTATTAATATCCATGTTTTCAAAATGGTTTTAACGATTTATTTATATGGATATTAATGGTTTAAAATGTTAGAAGCTTCAAGGTGGTATGGGACACTTTGATTAAAAAATCTATTTATTAAATGTTTTCAATGTTTTTGGAAATGGTTTCTTTTTGAACGGATTCATTATTTCTATATACTAAAATGTTATATTGTGATTGAAATGTGGAAATGTTATGCTTCCTTTATGCACTTTTTATGTGATACGTTTATGTTATGGTTCTTGGGCATTGTTATGAAAATGGGTAGTTCCGTGATAAACTAAGGGCGGGTGAGCCCGATATAGCTCTCCATTGCATTGGGTAACGTGACGGAGTGAACCGTTAAGGTTTCTCCGAAGAGATTTAGGGAATATACTGTGATGGGTATTCCAAACGTAACCAAGAGGGTTACTCCCTACATAATAATGTTATGAATGCCTCAAGTTACCTTTATATCTTATGATTTTAATGATTTATTCATGGTTTGATGAGGAATGTTAAAGTGCCTTTGTTTTATGGGTAAAGTATGATTTCATTCTTATGTATATATGAACTCATGTTTCCTTTCAATATTTTTATAACCCTTACTGAGCATTTTATGCTCATCCCAAGTTTTTGAAATGTTTTTCACAGGTCAAGGGAAAGGTACATGATGTGATTATAGTGTTAAAGATGTCTCAAGAAAGAATCCATCTTTTATTTTCAATATGTTTCCGTTGATGGGATGAATGAATACTGTCTTTTATGTAACCACTTTGTTTTAAATGTGGAATGTAATGCATGTTTCATGATCAAATTCTCTAAAACTCTAAACCTGAAAAGATCCTCAATGTGTAATCATGTAATAACTCAAGATTAAGTATGGTTTAAGGCTGGGGCCTTATAATATATAAATATAGTTTCATCTTAATGGCCACCTTTAAAGGTGTTAGAAGAATGTTGAACAATCATCGTTTCGGGAGGCAGAAATTCGCCATCCACGGAAACAGTATGTTCTTTAACCATTAGATGTAGGTGTGTGTAAGTGTAGCTCGAATAATTCATATAACAACATCCTAGTATATTGAAGATAGTGGATTTGTTACAAAATAAATGAATAAAAATATTTTAGGGGGTTGGAGAAGCAAAATAAAACAAAAGGACACAAGTGAAGACATTACCTTAAAATCGTGTAACTCCCTTTGGTTTGAGCTCAAAGGCTTCCTTGGGAAGACTTCTGCCCAAAGTGAGGCTTCGAAGAGTAAGAGAGGGATGTGGAGAGAAAAAATGGGAAGGGTTTGGCTGAGCTAAAGGCTTTGGGAGTGTGGGTAAGGAGGTAGAGGTGGGGGCCTTTTATAAGAGTAGTGGAGGGGCACTCTTGTAAAGTTACAAAATGTTACTTTATTTTCAAATGATTTTCGGATTTTAATGGTCTCAAATTGATTTATTTAAAGGATAAGTTGATAAGGGTTCGAAATCCACTCATAAAATAGGTTTTGGACATGTGTAGGTCTTAGATATTACATTATCTTTCCATTTTATTTAAAACGTTAAATAATGAGGTCATCCTGCATCATCAGGATGTCATAAATAATTTAATTTATTTAATGTCTAAAAACTATAAAAAAAACTATGATGTAGTAAATATTTTTATCTTTCCAATTACTGTTTATAGTCAAACATATGACTTGTATAACCCCATGTAAAAATTGTTTTAGTAAAACATCTCATGTTTGTGTCATTTTTACTTTAACATTAAATAAAAAGTTATTTATGTCATTTTCCAACCAAAGTGGCTCCATGGGGTCTCTTAGTTGACCCATAGATTGTCTTGGTCGGCCATGACACATCCAATGAGGGTAAGACATGTGTCAAGCTCATCTCATATTATAAAAACATTATTTTTACCTTAAACTACACTAATTACCTGTAATCGCGATTAAAAACTTAATAAGTTACTATTCATCAAAAAATTATTTTTATCCCATTGAACCACATTTTACTTCTTAATGAAAACCATGTATGTCGGATTTTTGAAATTCAAAACACAAAGATGGAAAAATTTCATTTAAATGGAAAAATTAGTTTTTATAAGTACCACTTAATGGTTTCATTATTCATCAAAAATTGAAGTTTTTCAAAAAAAATCAAAAAATTCACCCTATGCTATATTTGATATTCCGAATTTAAAAATGAAGTCTATTTTAAATAATTCAAAACATATAAATCACATTAATTAATTTAATAATTAATTCCCGCTGTCATAGAAAATATCGTGTTTTTATGAAATAATAAGTATCAAAAGATTGACACTAGATTAAGTCTGATTTCAAAGTGAAATTAATTCCAACGACCACTATTGGATTTAATGGTAAAAATATATTATTATTTCACTTTAAAACCAATTAAAAAGATAATCTAATAATATAAATAAATTATATTAAAAGGAGGTTTTGAATTAAAATATAACATTTTACACTATTCATTAATAAAAAAGAACTTTATCGGAAAGATACTAAAAATTTACACAAAGTAAATTTTGATGTCCCAATTCTTAAGAAGAGTTTTATTTGGTCCAATAGAATGTATAATAGTGGACAAAACTATATTTAATGACGGTTCTCCATCAAAAGGAGATAAGTGAACCTTTAGTGAAAAGTAGGGCATATACGCCTAAAATTGAATTCATTCTGTATTTTAAGCCTTTATCTTTTATTGGATAAATGTAAAAACATTTAAAAACATATATAATCATATTTTAGTTATTTCTATCCAATCTCTCAAATACAAATGATACATGTTAACTACCATTTAAAATAATATTATATTATTATTAGAGTGCAACATAAGATTCCCAAGAAACTCGTTGTTGCGTGTTGGGTACGCCATCGAGCATAGCGCCACCTTTAAAGTAATATTAATATTTTATTCATAAATTTGGATAAATATGAAAATTTAATATTCTTTATTTACTTGGGGTGTTACATCCTTCCACTCTTTTGGGAATTGCGTCCTCGCAATTTTTAAATTTGAGCTTGGAAACATCCTTGAAAGTCCCACATCGGAATAAGAGTCGGTAAAAAATCACTTTAAAATAAAGGAAGATAAGTACTAAGGTCACACAAGTTAACCCATACTAGGATTCCATGTAGGAAAACATGGACATGGAAGAAAAAGCAAAGGGTCATGTTCTTGAGGGAGAGTGATAGTAAACATGTCTAGGAGAAAGTTAACCATAAGAAAATCACAAACTTGTGATGGGTTAAACGGTATTCGATTCCCCAGTAGGAAAAGTTAATAGACAACATTTTTGTTTTAAGTTACTGTTTATTGAGGAATTTATTCATAAGGAAACATAATCACTTATCATTTTGACTTTCAACTTTTACTAGATTCCTTAATCAAACTCATATTTTTTTGCAGAAGACGAGTATTTAGGGAGACTTGTTCGCATTAAGAGTACTATAATCAACTTCTAGAGATTCACCTAATCCACCAAAGAGAACTATATACTTCCCATTTCTTTATGCTTTAACCCAAACCAAAACCAAAAAGGTTAGTACAAGGTCAGATAATCCAGAAAAGGATAACCCTTTAAAAATAAAATCTATGCTTAATCTCTAAAATTTGTCCAACAAAACCCAAAGTTCAATGAGGACCATCTGATAAACAATTTGTCCATAAATTCTACAAAGTAAACCAATATAACATTGAAACCTAAATATTTGAAGGATTTAGACACATAGTCTTCCAAGTTAAATCGTAACATTTATCTCCAAACAACATCAGTTGCTCCTAAAGTCTCGTATTGAAATGTAATTAACCTAAGCACATATCCTCCATGATAGGTTAATCATTTTCATAAATAACCCAAAATAAACTTACTCTTAATTCATAAAATCATATAACTAAAAATAATCAGTCAAACTAACCAGGGAGTTCATGTAGTCCAGTGGTAGGCGATAAATACCAGTCGCACTTTGGTTGTGGGTTCGATTCCCGTAGCTTTGTCTGACGCAACGGGTAGTCACACGGTCTATGTGTTGTCCTTTTTCCAAAACTATATAATTCTCAAATCATTCCCCATAAAGGGATAAAATCATAAAAAATAACCATAACATAATTAAACATCAATTTTATCTCATGCCTTTCACTTCAATCATAACATATAGTCACCCATAATTACCTCAAAATTAAGGATCATATAAACTCAAATGGTTATTTATAACTATGTCCACAAAAGAAAAGATAACTATTACTTGAATAAAATTTGCATATATTAAACATCAGGGTTACACATAATATAAAAAGTCTTCTAATGTAACCCCGTCATCAAAAGAGACTTAATACTCTTAAGAATTTCACCATAACTCTGAAGCCCTTATATGTTGACATCTTACTCATTCACATTCTACATGATCCATTAATCATTCCTTTCCAACTTATTCCGAAATACCTCTTTCCTACAAACAAAATCATGAATCATATCCAATGATTCCAAAATAGGAAAACAGTAGTCATGAAATAATACATACCTTTGATTGGTCATTGTCAGTTTCTTCATCCTCAATCGAAATGGCATTAGGTATTGGTAAATGAAAATTTGTATGCTCTTGGTGATCCCATTCATGAAACTTCTTCATAGGACATGTGTTTTCATAATGAACATGCACACCACATTTAAAACATTCAATTTATCCCTCAGAAAGAACTTCTTTCCCTTTCCTTGATTCAACTAGATGCTTCCTTTTCCATGGAAGGTTCTTTCTTTATGAACTTCATTTCCACATCTATATAATATTTCTGTCCCTTTGAAACATTTTCCTAGGTGTTTCTTTCCATATCTTTGACACATAGGTTTTTGAACACACTTACCTTTATGATTATTACCCGTACTTCCGTAGGGATTTTTTTCTCGCATATATGATGCCTTAGAGAAATAACCAAGGTTTAGGTGGTCAATCATGACTCTAGATAGTTGGTTGAGGATAATCACAAGAGTTATCATTGCAGCTCCCATATCATTCAGTTTATTACTCAAAAAACTGTCACAGTTTCCTTCACATCCACTGTTACTTTGGAGCCTGCTAGATCCAGGCATTTACTAAAACCAAAAACATCAGTGTGAGTATATCAAAAAACCATCATGTACTAATGAGGAAGATAAACACTAAGATATACTTACTCATTCACTTTATCTAAAACTAGGACTCTTTCTGAAATCCTAACCATTATGGTAATGCCACATATGCTTAAAGAATACCCTAACCTCTAATGTTATCTAAACCTCCCTTTGATACCAACTATAATGCCCCAGCTTTAAAACTTACTTAATCTTGAGTTATTACAATATTACACATTGAGGATCTTTTCAGGTTTAGAGTTTTAGAGAATTAGATCATGAAACTTGCATTACATTCCACATTTAAACAAAGTTGTTACATAAAAGACAGTATTCATTCTTCCCATCAATGGAAACATATTGAAAATAAATCATGGATTCTTTCTTGACACATCCTTGACACTATCATCACATCATGTACCTTTCCCTTGACCTATGAAAAAACATTTCAAAAACATGGGATGAGCATAAAAAGCTCAGTAAGGGTTATAAAAATATGGAAAGTAACATGAGTACATGTATACATAAGAATGAAATCATACATTACCCATAAAACATAATCACTTTAACATACCTCATAAAATCATGAATAAATCATAGAAATCATAAGACATAAAGGTATCATGAGGCATACATAACATTCTTACGTAGGGAGTAATCCTCTTGGTTACGTTTGAAATACCCACCATAGTATATTCCCTAAATCACTTCGGAGAAACCTTAACGTTTCACTCATTCGTGTTACCCAATGCATTGGAGAGCTATATCGGTCTCACCCGCCATTATTTTATCATGGAACCACCCATCTTCATAATAATGCCCAAGAACCTTGACATAATCGTATCACAAAAAACATGTATAAAGGAAACATAACATTTCCACCTTTCAATCACAATATATCAATAAAAGAAATTGATATAAAAACATTATGAAAACCATTTTCAATACCAAAATAAAAGAAAATTAAAACATGGTATTTATTTTTCTTTTAAAAAAATCGTATGACTTGTAGAGGAAGCCGAAACTCAAATAAGGGTTACTGCGGCAGAGAAGTCATTGTCGCCGCATACGTACGACAAAACATTCCCTTTTGTCATTTAGTAAAACACTTCGTATAAAAAATATTCCTTTTGGATAAACGTAAAAGTCAAAGGGGTTTATACACCATATAAAATAAGGTTGAGTATAAAACAAAATATGACTCAATGAAAGGAGATTGAGACGAAGTCCCATACAAAGACGGTATCCTTGGTTTAAGGATAAATCAGTTACATAATTATGTGTGACAAATGAAAACACAAATTATCAGTGGATATTAAGTGTAAAATAATCAATGTTTATTCACACATATTCAAAGTATGACATATTCAATAACTATATGTTGAACCTAAAGAAATTTTAATTGGGTTAAGAAGTTCCCTTGACAGCCTAACGGCGTCACATCAAAATGAGTTGATGATAGATAAAAAGTGTATCTCATCACTTGGACATAAAATTTACATCAATAAGGATATATGAGAACATATCCTAACATAACAATATGTAAATTAAAAGACCCAACAAAATAATTCTTTTAAAAAGATGAGGGTGAAAGGTTCCCTTACCGACTTTGGTATCTTTAGAAACATACACCCCATGAAAGAAGGAAAATACATCATTGATGTAAATACTCATAAATGAAAGTATATTACACAAATATTAGAATAATGGTCAGTACATACACCACTCAAAGGAAATTGTGTCAAATGTAGCATAAATCTCATGGGAATAAAAGTGAGATGAAAAATCCCTTACGAAAACTCGACAGACTAACACCAACACATAAAACTTTCAAAAATGGATTGATGAGATAAAATAGGGTATCTCATCATATTAACATAATGTTTATAGAAAGAGGAATATAAAATGACATACCCCAACATAACAAAGGGGAGCTTAAAAGAAGTTACATAAAGGAGAGTACTTAAAAATAAAGAGAGAGGTTAGATCTCTTATGAAAATTCGGCAGCCTAACGGCGCCACTCAAAACTTCCAAAATGGATTGATGAGAGAGAATAGGGTCTCTAATCACATGAACATAAAAATTACAGAATTATTAATATAAATTAACATCCCAATAAAAAGAAATATGAGCTTTAAAAGGAATGACATAATAGAGTGTACTTTAAATGAAAGAGAGGAGTATGACCCCTTACCTCAATTCCAACTTGTCTTGTTTGTTTCTTTATATTCATAAATAATAACCTTTGGTCAATTAATAATTTCCTAGGTACCTCCTTTAGAGATTATTATTCAGTTTATATCACATATTATAGTGTTATAATAATTTTTTAATAATGTTAGTTCATATCAGACGTTTTTGCCGATGTTTGGTACATGAGTCAAAAATGAACTTGTTTGAAAAATGATTGCCCATGTAGTTATAAGTAAATAATTTCCAAAATATTATTAATGATTAATATATCATATATATCCAGTAAATATTCATTTTATACTATTCCATATCATTTGGAGATAAAAAACGAAAAGCACCATTCATGGAGACGGTAGGTCGTACGTACGCATGAACGCTACTTTCATTTTTTGTCATATTAATGGAATTAAAAAAAATGAGATAGATATATATATGTTATAATTCCCGAATGATATCCATGATTTAGATTTAATATATTACATATATATCCATTATATATATGTACTTATAATATTACATAACATTTTCAGATAAGAAATGAAATGTACCGTTCATGGAGACGGTAAGCCGTACGTATGCATGAACGCTACTTCCATTTCTATTTCATATATAATGGAATTAAAACATAATGATACATAATAGTATTTTAATTCCAGTATGGTATCATATATAATATCATTAAATATATCATTTATATGTACCACATATGGTCTTAACGAATCAAATCACTTTGAGGGGGCGGTAGTCCGCACTTCCTTAAATGAAGATATCGTGTTTACCCATAATGGAAAAGATATAGGTACTCCATAAATGAATGATACAGAATCTTAAGTAAAACATAAACATATTAGATATCATATATAAATATAGTGTCATCTTAATGGCCCCATTTGAAGGTGTTCGAAGAATGTTGAACAATCATCGTTTCGGGAGGCAGAAATTCGCCATCCACGGAAACAGTATGTTCTTTAAACATTAGATGTAGGTGTGTGTAATTGACACTAAAATACTTCTTATAACAACATCCTAGTATATTTAAGATACTGTATTTGTTACAAAATAAATGAATAAAAAGATTTTAGGGGTTGTAGAAGCAAAATAAAACAAAAGGACACAAGTGAAGACATTACCTTAAAATCGGGTAACTCCCTTTGGTTTGAGCTCAAAGGCTTCCTTGGGAAGACTTCTTCCCAAAGTGAGGCTTCGAGGGGTAAGAGAGGGATGTTGAGAGACAAAATGGGAAGGTTTTGGCCGAGCCAAAGTATTTGGGAGTGTGGGTAAGGAGGTAGAGGTGGGGGCCTTTTATAAGAGGAGTGGAGGGGAACTCTTGTAAAGTTACAAAATGTGACATTATTTTCATAAGATTTTCGGATTTTAAAGGTCCCACATTGATGTATTTCGATGATAAGGTGATAAGGGTTCGAAAGACACTCATACAATAGGTTTTGGACATGTTTAGGTCTTATATATTACATTATCTTTTCATTTTATTCAAATCATTAAATAATGAGGTCATCGCTGCATTATCATGATGTCATAAATATATTAATATATATAACATCTAAAAATTATAAAAAAATACTAAGATGTATCCAATATTAATATCTTTCCTATGACTATTTATAGTAAAAAATATGACTTGTATAACCCCATGTAAAAATTGTTTTAGTAAAACACTTCATCTTTGTGTAATTTTTACTTTAACATTAAATAAAAAGATATTTATGTCATTTCCCAACCAAAGTGGCTCCATGGGGTCCCCAAGTTGACCCATGGATTTTCTTGGTTGGCCATGACACATCCAATGATGGTAGGACATGTTTCAAGCTCATCTCATATTATAAAAACATTATTTTTACCTTAAACTACACTAATTATCTCTAATCGCGATTAAAAACTTAATAAGTTACTATTCACCGGAAAAATTATTTTTATCCCATTGAATCTCATTTTACATCTTAATGGCAACCATGTATGTCGGATTTTTGAAATTCAAAACACAAAGATGGAAAAATTTCATTTAAACGGAAAAATCAGTTTTTATATGTACCACTTAGTGGTTTCACTATTCATCAAAAATTGAAGTTTTTCAGAAAAATCCCAAAAATTAACCCTATGATATATTTGATATTATGAATTCAAAAATGAAGTCTATTTTACATAATTAAAAACATATAAGTCACATTAATTAATTTAATAATTAATTCCTGCTGTCAGAGAAAATAGTGTGTTTTTATGAAACAATAAGTATCAAAAGATTGACACTAGATTAAGTTTAATTTCAAAGTGAAATTAACTCCAATGGCCACTATTGTATTTAATTGTAAAAATATATTATAATTTTACTTTAAAACCAGTTCAAAATATAATATAATCATATAAATAAATTAGATTAAAAAGAGGTTTTGAATTAAAATACAACATTTTACACTATCATTTAAAAAAAGAACTTTATCGGAAAGATACTAAAAATTTACACAAAGTAAATTTTGATTTCCCAATTCTTAAGAAGAGTTTTATTTGGTCCAATAGAATGTATAAAATTGAACAAAACTGTATTTAATGATGGTTCACCATCAAAAGGCGATAAGTGAACCTTTAGTGAAAACTAGGGCATATACGCCTAAAATTGAATTCTTTCCATATTTTAAGCCTTTATATTTTATTGGATAAATGTAAAAACATTTAAAAACATATATAATCATATATTAGTTATTTCTATCCATTCACGCCAATACAATGGCTATATGTTAACTACCATTTAAAATAATATTATTTTATCATTAGAGTGCAACGTAAGATTCCTAAGAAACTCGTTGTTGCGTGTTGGGTACGCCATTGAGCATAGAGTCCCCTTTAAAGTCATATTAATATTTTATTCACAAATATGGATAAATATGAAAATGTAATATTCTTTATTTACCTGGGGTGTTACAGTTTGCCTTCATTTTTTGAGTATCATTACATACGACTTGAAAACATTAATATATTTATCACATGAATATTATATATACATCATAATAATTATTGATAGTTTCACTACATATATAGACAATTTTATATATTTTATATCAGTATTCTACACACACACATATATATATATGCATTTTATGAATGTGTATATATATACATATACACACTACATGTATAATATACATGTATGACATGTACAATCATATTTTTTATATATATTCACACACATATATATATACACAGATTAGTTCACATCCAAATGTATCCAAATTTCACTACAATATCATTTATACTTTATACTAAAGTTCAAAAAACACTTTCTAAATGTGTCCAAACTCTTTCAGATATAATTTCATCAACCTCTCATCAATATAATACAAACACTTTGTTAAAAAAATAATATCCATTTACATGGTCTTAATAGTGTCACCCTACATGCATTAGATTCATTAAAAAGAAATATAAAATATTTATTTCTTATATATATGAAAATATCTGTGTCTAGAAAAAAATTTGTGATCCTCCAAATACTAAGGGGTCTGGTGTGATATCCATAAAACATTCTCATTTCACTTTAGGAACATGTCCACCTCAAGTTGTATCATATAAATTATATTTACACCTATGTATTCCCTTTATCTATGATACCAATTGACCACATTAAATAAAACATGTTAATATAATAAATGTTAACTCATCATTTCTTGGTTCTCTGGCAAAGACTAACCAGGACAACGAAGAGATCACATGTAATTAATCTAATAAATTGTAACATCATGTATATATAATAACAATATTTAATCACAAAAAATGTGACATAAATAAATAGTGGCCATGAATTTCCTTATTCTAATTAAATCGGGGCCCAGATCTCTTCACTTATCATACAAGTGTAAATATCCCATTTATTTATGGTCTAACCATCTACATTTTCAACAACATTCCCAACCACTTCCACGTTATAAAAGTCTATAATGTCATGTGAATGTATGGTATCAATATAAAGGTTATCATGTTAGGTATCTCTCCAACACCAAGTAAGATGAATTTATTATAAGAAATCACCACTACGTATCTCAATAATATATATAATTAACCAAGATATATTATAGAAGGATAGGTCACGAAGAAACATATTTTCATTACCTTGTGAGTATTTTATTTGTATCCCTTATATAACCCTTAATAGTTTCTATAAGGATTTATTAAAGCTAACTATCACATATCAACATTTACCATTATACTCCTTGATTATCATTCATTGTGGAAAACTAAAATTTAAACTATGATGAAATTTTAACATTATATCATTCCATTAATTTAAATTGAATCATAAATAAATAATTTAAAACAGTTATTTTTTTATAGAAATATTTTACAAATGAAACCATTAAAGCCAATGTCTTAGTTATTTAATTATGAGGTATTCTACAATACATGCATGTTATTTGTGTAGAAATGTTTTTTATATTTTTTCTCATCTCTATGTAATTTCATTCCACATTTTCATCCGAGCATACTTTAAAATAATCCCATTAATATCATTGGGAGAATCATATATAAGTTAATATTTTTAGAATAATTGAAGAGACATTGAAATAAAATTTAAAAAATTCAACTCTATAAACATATTAAAATTTATTTTCATTGTCAAATGATTAATTAATTTTTTATATTTAACCTATTTCAATGATTAAAATCATTAAAAATGAAATAAAATATCTATATCAATTTACGATCAATTCATAAAATCATCACTTCTAATTTTATAACATATTAATAAAAATCAATTTTAAAATATATATATGGTATCAAATACCATTGAAAACTAAAGAATTATTTTTTCTTAAATCGTTACCTAATATAGACATTACATGGATTTTCACAAAATCATTGTGGTTTCCTAGAAAATACCATCATATGGTACTATTAATCTATCTTACTAATGAATCTATGTTTAAATGACATTAGCTAAATACTTGAGTAAAAAATGTTATAATTTCCAATAAACTATAGTCCTCTGTATTGAACATCTTCCATATTATACTATCAATTCAATATAAGTATCTAATCATATGCCTAGTCCATTTATTCTCAAAAATTTTGATATTATATAGAAAATATTTCCAAAATAAATCCATCTTTTAAGAACATTTTAATAAATGAAAACTAAAAAAATTCTGCATCTGGAATAAAATATAAGGAAAAATAAATTATCACTAATTCATTATCATACTCAATTATATTGGGCATATGAGTTGAGTCTAAAGTTACTTATGCCATTTTACCTCTAATTCGTGTATTTTTCTTCTAATTATCTTGATTCATTTCTTAAAAATGTTCTACATTTGGTTATACATGAATGTGTTTCTCAAACACAGTAAATCTTTAAATAATAATTTTTCATAACATTGAAATTTAAGGTTTTTTTTACTCTAACACTATGCCTTTTGAGGAATTAATACACATTTTTTATGATGATAATGTTGTTATCTAAAAAATAAATTTAGATGAGAATCACATTTTATAAATTTACATCCAGTATATTAACTGCATATTCTCCCACTAGAATTGATTACCCCATACACCCTTCTCATTTTGTGAGCCAATATATTTATTTCACTAACCATTGAGTTCCCTCACCACATAGTTGTATAGTTATGTAAAATTATAATAAATAATATTTTTGGTTCTTGTATTGTTGATTTGAATCCCACTTTTCCAATTTATTAAATAGATAAACTGAACTTTATTCCTCTAGTATCCTTCCTAAGGTATTGCTAGGTAATTTTCATCCAAATAAAACACTAAAAATAGGCTAACAAAGGACAATCAAATGGTACTTTTCTTTGGAATAACCTATACAAGGATGATATATTTTCCCCCATTCCTGTATTTACTTCCATTATATAATCAAAAGGTACCCTACATTGGTATACCATACCATGTTTGATAACAAAGGTCTTGAAAATTGTCACCTTATAAAAAATCGCAATCTTAGTGTTCATGGGGTTTGTCATTTTAATAGTATCTTAAAATTAATATACATAAAATGAAAATTATGTTTTTAACTATTTCGTGTTATTTAGTGTTTCATCCTCTCATGCTTTATTCATTTTTTGTATGCATGCTTATAAAAAAAATTCAAATCTGAATTTCATCCACCAAATTCATCTGTTCCTACATAATTATCGTTTAACCTCTTATAAAACACACATGTTTCTATTATTTATCTAAATATAAAATACAATAATAGTCATAGGTATTATAATGAATTATATTCAAAATGTACATCAACATTTCATTTAATGGTGTAGAGAAAAATTAAAATGATAAACTACACATGAGTAAGCCTAAAGAAATATATAACCATTCATTTCACAATTCTGAAAAGGTATAATCCCCCATGATAGTGGGTTGTATTATCCCTAATCCCACTCTATGGTAAGACATTACATAAGAGAGAATTAAATTCATGGTATCTGTAACACCTAATATGCACAAACAATATTCAACAATTATTATCAAGATCACAAATAAAAAATAAATTGTGTTAAATGTAGATGGAAACTAAATTTTATGTAGTCAGATGTAGAATTTAATGTGTAGCTCTATCACATAGAAAAAATTTAACACATGTTTTTTTGTAAAAAATGAATAAAGTATAAAATAAATTATATTTTAGTAATGATAAGAATAACATAGATAAATCAAAATTTATTTCATTTAAATATGACAACATTTTATAAAATTATTTTAAAATAAAAATTAACTATAAACATTTCTGAATTACCTAAAAAATTATAAATATTTCATAATAAAAGATATATACAATTTTATATCCAATTTAAATATGAATTATTTTTTATTTTACATTATGTTTAATTTTATTTAAAAATATGATATTTCATGAACTGTAAATAATTTACAATTCAATTTCTATACTATGTAAACTTTTATATAATATTAATAACAGTTATTATTTTTAATATAAATAATTATATAATAAAATTATCAAATCCCATGTTTAGTGGTTTAAATAATAACATTGAATTAGTCCTTGTTTACTTTTCATAAATTAAATTAATTATTTGTGAATATTTTTTAGTTTTAAATATATATTAAATTATATTAACACATTATTTAAGTAATTTATAATCTATTTTTAAAATATCACTTTTATATCTAAATAAAAATTTTATTTAAAAATTACCATGATTTTATGTAACATTGAAATAATTCAATTCCTTTTAATTATGATACATAAACCTTTTTTAAACCATATTAATTTGAGAAATATATTCATAATATTATCTAATTAATATTAAGGTACAATTTTATATAAATGATTAAAAACATGTTAGGTCGACTAGGTTAAATACACTGAGAGGGGGGAATCAAGGTATGACATATTTAAACCAGATCCCCTTTGTATTTTTTTCATTGTTAATAAAAATTTTATACTTTATCTTTCCCACAACCAAGTATGAATAAAAATAAAAAAATTGAATAGGACAAAACAATTTTACTTGTTTCACCCTCACTAGGCTACGTCCAAGGATCATACGGTGATAATGTGACGATGTACCGAATCCACTTAATGTGGACTTCTATTCACAATATTCCGAATGGAATCTCTATCAGTCCTGGTTTAAAACCAATCAAAATTTGAAATTTCACTGGTCTCTCTCTCAATTGATGTTTTCTCACTGCTTCTTCATAAGACCCACTCGTAGTTTATAGAATTGTAGGTCTCTTCATTATCTCAAACAAATGAATTAACCACTATATATAGATACTCTATTGATGTCCAATTTTCATCCATTACTAAATATCACTTTATCATTGATTTACATGGAAAACCATTTAAAATATATTTCATGTTGCACAAAAACTTCAGGAAGCTCCATATTTTCAAAATCTCAACTAGTCTTTTCAAATCTTCTACATTTGTGAAGGTCAAAATGGACTTCATAAAGCTACACTATTTCTCAAAGGATAACTAGGCTTTGAGAAGCTCACATATTTCAGTATGATTTTTATGTCCTTCATGAATTCCTTACTTTCACGATGCTCAGAACATTTGTTTTTCTTATAGAATTCGTGAACTTCATCACATAAAACTCCTCTGCAAACCCCCTTCCTAAAACACCATGAAGAACCCAGAGACCAAAAATTCTCATTGCATCTCTATTTTTACTATTTAGTGGGTAGGGGACTATTTATATGAAATCCCCTCATTTTGGAACATTATGGGCCACATCATCATCATTTTATGAAGCTCCTTTATTTCCTTTGCGGTGCTGCACTTTTTCAAGAACCTCCATGGAAATTTCATATTCATGATGTTTTATCAAAATTGATGATTTTTTCATAAAACCCCATCATGATTTCAAAGAAACTATCATAGAAACATGATGCTCTATTCATTATGCTCCTCAAATTCACCATTTGCGATGCTCATTGTTGTTCATGGAGATAAAATTCATAATTCATTGATACTTCAAGAAACACTTTTCATGAATAAAATCTTAATGAAATTCATGCCACTAAAATATTTTGATAAGGAATTCAAGAGCATCCAATTCATGTGATGAAATCCAAACACAAAATTCTGGAGCCTAAAAATTTGGCAAACAAAGGGAAACGACGTCACCTTCTATATTCAAATTTATATACTACTTCCAGGGAATCCATTTCTCTATCATAGATCATTCTAAACATACCATGTCAAACATCTCTCTAGAGTTCCACAGAATACATTGGAAACCTTATTTTCATGAAACAAGAACTACCCAAAAATTCGACAATTCTACCTGGAGGGATTTCCTCAAAAAATAACCCACTTTGGTTAACGTTGAATACTCTTTCAAAATTTTATACTCCATTTAATATTCTTCCATTTTATAGTAACATTCACATCATGCAATTGAGATAGTGATCAATGATTTTATTAAAAAATAATCTTATCCCAAACAATCCATGGTCAGTATGAGAAAAAAGAGTAGATTTAAAATCTCATCAATGAATCAATTCATTCTAAATTTCACTGTATTTTGGTCTACAATATGTTAAAAACACTAATAAATTCATAAGGTAAAAACACACCTTACATCGGATAGAGGGGGTTTCACATCCCTACTATTTAAAGTGTGCATGGTAGACTAATCTCCAATAGCTAGTCAATGCTATTCAAATGCTTCTTTGGATAATTACTTTATCAAAATGTTTGCAACATGTGGTTATGTGGGCCAATACTCAAACTTCACTATCCCATGATCTACCTTCTACTTGATAAAATAAAACATGATTTCAATTTTATTTGTCCTTAAGTGTTGTATTGTACTTTTTCTAAGATTTATAAAACATTAATTATCACAATGTATTATAATTAGAGATGTCACTTCAACTCCCATATCATCAAGATGTTGATTCATCCATATTAATTTTGTGCATGCTTGAGTAGTAGAAATACATTCAACTTCTGTGGTGCTTAAAGAAATACCCTCTTGTTTCATTCTCAGCCATGAAATATATAATCCACCAAGATAGAAATAGACTCCTGACATTGATTTCTTATCATTTATTGAACTGACCCAATCTGCATCAATATTTCCTTACAACTATGGATGATATTTTTCATTATACATCAAACCAAAATCCATAGTGCCTTTGATATACAAAAGTATTCTTTTCACTACAATCATGTGGTATTCATTGGGATAGATTTTATATCCCATTACTTGAAATGTGGAAAAAATAAGGAATTTTCAGACAATTATAGTAAAAACCCAATGATTTTCATGTATTCTGTGATATAAAATAATTTTCCATCATAATCTTGTGATATTTTTTCCTGGGTAGCAACAATATTTGTTATCTCCTTGTAATTATAATTTCCTATTCTTTTCAAAACCTCTTTGGATTATTTGCATTTAGAAATGAATGTCACATTCCTTCCCTGTGTCCCCTATGAACCAAGGGAAAACATCACCTCACCATTCATCTTCATTTTGAAGTAACTACTCTTTAATTCAGAAAAAAAATTCATTACACTTCATCTGATCCTCCAAATATTTTTTATAGACATATACCTACACCATTATCATTTTATTACATTAATTGTTGACATAGAGGTTTTAATCAACTCCACCACACTAAAAATGAATCTTTTTCCACAAAATATTCTAGCCTTTAATACCACTCTCTTGTTTATTGATTAAAATTATATAATTCCTTCTTCTACAGAAAACATTTATTCTCATACTCACTAATGAGAAAACCATATGGATACTCAATCTATACTTTTTCTTCCAGAAACAAATTCATAAATTATAACTTGATATACATATGGAGAACCTGGAACATTCATTCAACTCCTATAGCCATGAATAATCAGATTGTTTCTAGCCTTGCAATAGTTAAAAATATTTTTCCAATATCGATTCCATCTATATAGGAGTACCTTTTGCACACTATTCATGATTTGTTTTGAATCAGTATGTCATATTCATGCGTCTTGTTGCAAAAGTCCCTTTTAGTCCTGTAGATAGTCTATTCTATAGGCCTCAAAAAATATCTCCCACCTATAATTATTGTCAATTTCGTTAATCACTCTATTCATATCATAAACCCATTTTTCATCTCCAACTTCATTTGAAAAAAAAATTAGTCTCTACCTAAGATAGGAAAGATTATTCTTGTAATGACATCATTATTATTGTTTAAATGAGAATTTTCTGGTCACCAATGATTATTTCAAATCTATTTATTCTCAAATCATTGGATTCTACATAGAAACAGTCTTGAATTCCTCCTTCTCATCATAAGTATCTTCTTTTGAATCAGCATCTTCCACTTTCCCCCCAGTATTTATTACCGCATCATCACTTTCATTAGAGATATTCCCACTTTATTATGGAATATTATATACATTTACACAACAGTGACAACATTACATTTATATAGTTTTCCCACCCTCTTATTAAAGCATTTATATGATTACCTCTTTCCAGAGTAGCAACGGAATATCCATTTATCTCCACGGGACTCAAATTTCTTGAGTTTTTATTTTTTGAGAATAATGCACCTATATCCAAATATTTGAATGTATTTTAATTTTGGATTCTTTCTATAACACATCAAAAATAGATAATTTCATTCTTTCAAACACAACGAAGACCTATTAAAAATTTAGACCATTGTTAAAACTGTTTCCTTCCAAAATATCATTAGTATATATTTTTCAATAAGAATCATTCTAGACATGTTGTTGATGAACCAATTTCTCCACTCATCCACTCCATTCTATTTAGGAGTTCTCACTGAAGAGACATGGATACTTATCCCATGTTTCATGAATATTCTTCCACTTAGATGTTAGTGAATTATGTTCCATTATCATTACAAACATTCAAAATTTTATTTCTATATTTATTTTAACATTACCACTAATATTTTTTTATGCAAAAAAACCCATCGTACTTGTGGGAAAAGTGAAATACCAATTACATTCTATTGAAATCATCCATGAGAAGGATTTAATATCACTTACCATTATTATCTTTATGAAATAGGTCCACATAAATCTACATGTACCAATTCAAAAAAATTGACTTTTTCCCTTTCTCGTTTACATATTTCATATATACTTAACTTGTTGACAAGCATTACACATATGAGTATGATCACGTGATAGTTTAGGGAGGTACCTAGTAGGATCACATTTTATTTGATCTTCCAATGATGATTGACAAAGATGACAAAGCCATGCATAAAACAACTTTCTTTCTTCCTCTCTGGACAAAAAACCCATATCTTCTTCTGCAATAACATAGTAGATATTCACCCTTATTCATTTTTTATTTAGAATAATTGAAACATCTATTCTTCTGATTATGCAGATGATCTTGGTGAAACATATAGCATTACTTGAGCCACATTGTTTACTAACACTAAGAGTAACTGAGACCTTCTACTACCAAGACACCAGCACAACTCATTTCCATCCTTCTGCACATGGAATTTCTCGAGCCAATTATCTTCAAGACTTCATAATTTCCAAATTTTACAAATCCCTCTTTGTCATAATTTATTCTAGTAACTTGATTATAATTTCCTGTTATATGGGATTTGAATCCTCTATAAAGGATATATACACGAGAATGATCTGATGATTTATGAGAAATTTCTACAACCACTACCTTCTCATCTCCTTTCATTGTGATCTATGCTTTTTCCTTCACACTCAATATAAATTGAAAATAATTATCTTCTGTAGAGTATGATGGATTAGCTTCATCCTTTTGGGCAGTAAATTGACTTTTAATTTTTATCTCATTTAATGATTCTATGATTTTATATTTGCAACCACTTTGGTTTTACTTCGGAACATTCCTCTTCATGGGTAATGTAAAATATCTAACCATGTGCCTAAATATTCTGCACCAATAATAATGTCCCTCAAAATATGGTCTACAATATTGTTCTCTGTTTTTCTACCACAATAGTTCTTGTTCCCTTTTGAATCTCTTGGATATAGAATAAACAATTTCTGAGTTTCCCATATTTCCAATGAAATAACACTAGATGTGAGATACCATTTTATGTGTCACTTCAACACCACTGTCTTTCCCATGGGTTCCTTAAATATTTCTATTCTTCTTTATACCCAAATAATCCTTAAATCTTGGATCGAGTGCTTGTAGTCTGACTTCAAACATGAATTCTTTCTATCTGTGATCAATACTCATTCCATCCTTATCATTTTTTTGTTATTTCTTCTATTCTACTGGTCCTCTATGCTCTACTTTAAACTCTTTGATCCTATGATTTCTCTTCTTTCCTCATTCCATATAGGGAGTAAAAAAAATTCATGATCCGTAAATTTTCATCATAGAGTGATAACTTATTCTCCATATTCCTGAATGAATTTGATTTTTTCTTTAGCTATGTCATTCAGACTATTGATCTCCCTTCTATATTCTTCAACTTTTAGATTGTACTAATCATCTATTTATGAGTCCACTAGAAATAAATAATTATTGTTTTTGAATTTGTTCTATTATTTTAAACTTATCCTTTTTATGTTGCTGTATATAGATATTAGAATCATGAACCACATTGTTTTCATTATTTTTTTGGCTCTCCAAACATCTATTTATTATATAGAGGCCTCTACTTCTTAATGAAAAGAGGCTCTTCTTTCATCTTATTCATTATCGTTTTCACATTATTTATATTAATTGATGCTACCGAAAAAGTACACCAATAAATTTTCTCCACAATCCTTATAGTTCACCAATTTTTCTACCTCATATTCTTCTAAACTGTCATCTTCTCTTGAATGAAGATTCTTGTTTTTTAAGAAATTTTTCTTAAACATTTTCTCCCCTTTCAGGTATGATGAAGAATTTTTCTTTTGAATTTAATCCTCATCCTAATCATCTTCATAAAACATTATAGGTAACCTTGTAGCAATATGAAAAACCTTTCTACATTCGAAGAATTCCAATGGAAGTTTCCCCTAGAACATTCATTTTCCACTTTGAATATTTATGGAAGGGAATGACATCACCTCATCTGTTTCGTCATCTTCTTATCCATATTCATTATATAAATTTATTATGGACTCAAATTCCGCCTCTTTGTATTTTCCATTATTTACAGAATCATTATCATCATTTCTCATTTGATATGCAACAAGTTAGTTTCTTATGTTATCCAATGATATCTCATTTAGATTATTATCTGTTAATACTGAGACTTTTGGATTGAACAAGGGTGGATGTTTCATCAAGATATGCTTCACAATATTTATATCTTTATTCACTTATCCAAGGCCAGACATGTCTTTCACTCAACATTTACCCAATCAATGAATTTATCAACAGACTCATTTGGGTTAATTCTCAGATCATCATATTTATTTTGAAACACCTAAAAACGTTCCACCCTGACTATCGATTCACCGTCATAAATGTTTTGAAACATTTTCCATATATCATGTGATGTTTTACATGACATAAACTTTATATAAATTGTATTGGATAGGGATCCGCCTATACAATTGATTCCTTTGGAATCCGTATGAAATTTCCTTCTTTCATATTTTGATAATGAACAACTATTGATATCAGTTGATAATCTATGCATGGATGTTGTAAAGACATCCATTCCTCAATTTTTGAAGTAATGTTGTATCCAATTATTCTATATTTGAAAATTTCTTCCATTGGAGATCATAATTCTATTGTGATTTACTACCTCCATTTCTTTTACTAAGAGTGAAACACTAAATTTAACATTTCCCTTTGATAAAAATTGTTTGGTCAATTAGGTTAAATACCTTAGGGGTGATTCAGGGTATGATAGATTAAAACTACCACACATTAAGATATTGTTTTTTTCATAAAAACACTCTTCTATCTCTTACACATTGTAATGTATAAAAAAAATTAAATCATCCACAAGAAACCACAATTTTTCTGTGTTCATCATCACTATGCTACATTTGAGGAGAATATAATGGAAATGTTCTGACGTACCAATTCCACTAAAAGTGAACTGCAATTCACAATGTTCAGATTGGTCTCACTATCCTTCCTAGTTTACAACCAATCATAATTATAATTCTCACTACTCGGTCTCAACTAATGTTTTCTCACTGCTTCTTTAGAAGACCCACTCACATTTTAGTGACTTATAGGTCCCTTCATTATCTCAAATGAATGCATCCTTCAATATATATTTGTTACCTATTGAATTACAACTTCCAACCAATGAGTAATATCACATTTCAAATGATTTACTGGGAAACCCCTTTCAAATACTTTTCATCATGCACATTGTCTTTAAGGGGATTCCTATTTTGTGAAGCTCAACTCACCTTCGTGAAGAACCTTATTTAGCGAAGCTCAAACATTTCTTCATAAATAAACCCTCTTTTGTGAATCTCAAATATAATTTTCAATGCTCATGGGTTTATGTTATATTTTTATTGCAATCAAGTATTCCATACTTTCATGATGCTCAAAACATTTGATTGGATTATAGACTTCACAAAATTCTTCTCTTAAAACCCCTTCTTGAACCAGCTTTACGAACATGGAGATATTGAATTATCATTGAGTTTTGATAATTATTATGATGGGGGTATATGCATATTTATAGGCATTCCAGTGATTCTGTAAACGTACAGTCCATTTCATCACCATTTCACAAATATCTTTTATTTATTTTATGGTGATTCACGTTTTCGCAATGCTCAATAGAACATTCACATTCATGATGTTTTTCCAAAATCATGGATTGTTACATCATAAACAATCATTACATCAAAACAACCTTCATGGTGCCATGATTCTCCATTCGTAATGCACATCACTTCATAATTGACGATTCTTATTTTTATTTATGGAGATCAACGTATGAATTCATTGATCCATCAGGAAACACTATTCATGAAGCATTTATTCATGATTATCATGATTATACCATATTATAATATAGACATAAAAAAAACTTTTTACAATGCAATCCAAAGTCCATATTTTAGACCCCAAAAATATGGAAAACAATGAGAAATAGTGTGGCCCTGTGTGTGCACATTTCTATACCACTTCTAGGGAATCCATTCTGTTATATTGGATCTTGGTAAACATAATGTGTCAACAATATCTCTAGATTACTACAAAATACCTTGTAAACATTCTTTTTCAATAAACCAAACAACTCAAAAATGCATCAATGTTACCTTGGGGGATGTTTTCCCAACAAAAGATTTAATCCATTCGACATCAATATATTAAAGTTAGTAAATTAAAAAAATACAAAAAACAATTTAAATATTCCAAAATATCTATTTCATTATTTATAAACTATTTATAAATAATCTTCTTCATTTAGATATTGAATTCAATTTAATAAAAATTATGACATTATTTATTTGTCACAAATATTTTTATTAATTAAAATTTTATTATATTTTATAGAGTATAGTAATTAATTTTGTTTAAGACTATATCATTAATTTTATCCCATTTTATAATAAATTTTTTACACCTGAAAAACATAAGAGAATAAATTCTTTAAAAAAATTATTCAATGTAAAAATAAATTTTCATTTTTATTTATTGGACTTTTAGTCACATTTTAATAAATATATATTTTATAATTTATCACTAATTCATAAATCATATGGATATGTTGATTTTAATTTATAAATTAAATAATTTTTTATTGATAAATAATATAGCATCACTTAGCTTTCCCACCTAAGAAGTTACGCATCACAAGGATAGCATGTTAAGCTCTAGTGTTGTAATGACCCAAAATTTTGAATAAATTTTGTTTCTTAACTTTGTGTGTTAAAATATTTTATACTCAACAAAACTATTTCATTTAATAAAATGAGTATAGTTAAAATAAGATCATTGGGTTTCAACTGTTCTATGACTATTGGTCAATATGAACGTTGGAAACTAAATGTTGCGATTATTATCTATAAATACAAGTGATCTTGATTAATTAATTTTGAAAAAAGATTTGATATCCCCATCCAGTAGTCTCGAGTCTATCGAAGCCCATCGGATGGAACTCGGGAAGGAGGTAGCCCCATTGGTCTTTACTCTGGACCCAACCCAAGCTGAACTTCATCATGTGAAGCTGGAATAGAATCGACTTCACGAGAAGATAAAGCTAACAGAAATCACTACTTAGGCAATGTTGGTCGCGCCACCCCAAGATTATATAACCCTATCACACCTTACTCTTAGTTCTTATACTGGTGTTATAAGGGGTAATGTAACGAGACCATAACTGCCTTGTGTAATCCTTTGATTTAAACAAAAATTGTGATGTCTTCTTATGGTAATGTTTTTGAATTATTAATCTTTCGGATAAATATATTATTCATATTATTGATGAATTATAGAAAAATGATATTTTAAAATATTTATGTAAAACTTAAATAATAAATAATGTGTAATGATTTTCATAAAATGGTCTTCTACAGCTATGTTCAGTATGAAATTTACATTCTAATATGATCTACATAATATTTTTTGAATAATAAATTATGAATAGTGATTTTATTTTTATGATTAGTAATGTCTCCAAATAGATTAATTAACATCACTTAAGAAAGTATTAATATAATTTAAGAACCATGATTATGTAATGTGATTCAATAAAATAGGTAAATAATTGTTTCAAAAATTATTGGATAAGTATTAGATTTTCATGTGAATTGTTTTTTTATGTTAAAATTAAATTAAAAGTATTTAGAAAATTATTTTCATAGAATGGGGTTCATTTTTGAAATCAAAGCATCAATATTTAGCTAAGGTGAATTTTTGAGATTTTTCTGAACGATTTGAATTTTAAGTTAATAGTTTTTTTATTTTAAAATTAATGTAAAAATATTTAGAAAATTATTTTCATAAAATGGAGTTCATATTTTGAAATCACATAATTGATATTTGGTTAAGGTGAAATTTTGGGATTTTTCTGAGAAAGATGAATTTTCAGTGAATAGTGAAAATACAGTTTTTGAGTTTCGGGTGTTTAATGGCATCATTAATGATGTAATAATTATGAAATAATTCAAGTCAACTTATGAATAGTTAGATAACATATGAGGAGTCCCATGTGACCAATACCATGGGAAAATAACATGGGCACACCAATGGTTTTTCCAATACCACCGATGAGGTGTCCCTTGAAAATTAATGCTTTGTCCCCTCACTTCTCCTATAAATACCAAGACTTTCACTCATTCATTTCATTTCAAAATCATTTACAAAGAGGTTCTGGTCCCTTTACCTCCCAAGGAGTCCTCACATGGATCCCTCAAGCCTCCCAGGGTCCCAACCTTCATTCTTTTGAAGTTACTCTTCAAGGTAATAGATTTTTTCACCCTCTTCTTTTAAGCCATGAATTTTGTTATATGGTGTCTCTTAGTTTCCATCTATTTTTTCTGAGGGTATGTTCATATATGTTCTACATACTATAAATTTCATGTTTAATTGTTAACATACCCTTTCTTCTCTCATAAATTTGTTTTTGGAAATTTTAAGTGACACTATTAGGCTGCCAAATTTCTCATAAAAGAAATCACATCTTCTCATTTCATTCATGTTTCCTTTTCATATGTTATGTCTTTAAAATATCCATACCATGATCTTATTCAGTAACCATACTATATTATTAATTATTTATTAGTGGTTTACCCTTGTCCCCTCTCTTTTCAATGTTTTCTAAAACCATGTTATATAGTCATTATGCTGCAGAAATTTCGTCTCAAAATTTCAATCTCTTTCTCTCAATAAATTCCCATGATTATTTATGTGAATACCTAGACCTATTTAGTTTATATGGGTGTTAATAAATATATAAATATGATATATTTGACTCTGGTATGGACATACATATAACCCTCACTCCCATTTCCATGGGTTATAAATTATATAATGATCTTATTTTTAAGAGCATTTAAAACGTCTTGATTTTGAAATGAAACATGTTCCATTGATTCTCTATGGGGTATTTATGAAATGTTTTAATATGATCTATGTGTATCACATGTAAGTAAAGACATATTAAGGGTGTTCCCTGATACTGATCCAATGCATTGGGTAAAGATTTAATCTCTATAGATAATAAGTTCCACGATACCTTGGTGAATAACCTTCGTAATTTTTATGACACCTTGGGGATGGACCTTCGAGATATGTTAATGAATGTCTAAATGAAATTTTGTAGCCACAAATTCAATTTATGATTCATTTTATTTTAATTTTGATATTCCTATTCTTTCATTTCTCATGTCTCTATGTTTTTATTCAAGTTCTTATTTATATCACAAGTACAATTATTACCATGTTTACCCTTACTAGGCCATCTTCTCACCCTTTACTTTGATGTATATCTCCAAGATATGAGATGTAGTAAATACACATAGAATGAACCTTTGATGAATCCCTACAAGTGGTTTATAAGAATTTTTATTTTGTTTTCAAGTATTGTGTTTCTGATTTCCAAGACCCTAGACATTAATGATACTCTGTATGTAAAATGTAATTAAAAGTTATGAAATAAATGGAGATATTTCATAGTTGGTATCAAAGTTTAGTTTAGTTATTTATGGAAATTAGGTTATGAAAACATTACAGAGAACCCAATAGAAACGTTTTATTATAAGAAATCTTCCTAGTATTTTGGTGAGTATTGAGTATGTGGATTATCAAGAAAATACATCCCTATCTGGATACGAGCAGGTAGAGGTGGCTCTGGCATAAATTTACATAGGGGTAAAACCCAAAAACACCAATTTGAGCTAGACTCGGACGGGAAATGGTACCCAACAATGGGCCTTGCTTCACTCTTGATTACGACACTCCCGGGGGATATGTTTGGTTAATCTCAAGCTTTTTTTGAAGCATTATGAAGGAATTATAGAAACATGTAATTGTGTTAGCATGAATTTTTAAGATATAAAATCATTTTTAGATAAAAGATTCAACAATTAAATTAGTTTCATATGAAGGATTTGTTCATTTAGATGATTTCCCCATCGTCTAGGAATATGTTGACGTATTTCTTAATGTGTTACCATTACCTCCCCCAGAAAGGGAGGAAGAGTTCTCTATTGAACTGGTACCTGGATCTCATCTGATGTTAAATACCCCCTATAGAATGGAAAATGTGGAGTAGAGGAATTAAAGAAACAACCTCATGATCTTTTTGAGAATGGTTTTATCTGACCAAGTGTGTCTCCTTGGAGAGAACCAGTTCTCTTTGTGAAGAATACGGATGGATCGATGCAACTATGCAATGATAATAGAGAACTAAATGGGAGAACAATGAAGAAAAAATAATCTCTTCCAAGAATTGATGACTTATTTGACCATCTTCATGTGAAACAATTATACTCAATGATTGGTCTTGGTTCTGGTTATCATCAATTGAGGGTGAAGAATGATGATATTCCAAAAACTGCCTTCCAATCAAGATATGGGCATTATGAGTTTTATGTGCTGCCCTTCAGACAGACTAATGCACCTGCTATTTTTATGGATCAGGAATAAGTTGATTTTGGAAACTTTTGTTTTATCAAATTGATATCCTTTGTATAAGAAAATGATTTGGTGATTAAATGATAAAGGTTATTTAGGACGATGTTTTATCTTTAAGAGTACTATATACCTAAGGGAAATAAAATACTACAAGATTTAAATTGGGGAGGAAGGGTTGAATTTTTTTTGAAAGAATTTATGTATTTATTGTGGACATATGGTGATTTAGGTTATTTCTGGAAAATGATAACCCTATCATAGAGACTCTGTGAATAGGTAAATTACACTTTAGTATGAAACTTTAATAATAGTTGATGATATTTGGAGATAAATGTTATGATTTATTGGGGAAGAATACATTATTAAATCCTTCTGATTTTTGGGTTCCAATCTTAGTTTGGATTATTCTGATGAATTTTAAGGATGGTTGTGTATTGACTGGTCTTTCTGGAACTTTGGGTACTTTTTTTGAATTTCGGATATTATTAGTCATATTTAATTTTATAAAGTATTATCCTTTTTGAGGATTATACGATCTCGTACTAACCATTTTAGTTTTAGTTGATGAATAAAGACAAGGAATAAAATATAGTTTTTCTTTTGTGGATTATGTTACTCTCTAGATGATGATTCATGTGATTTTGAGGAGACCAAGTCTTTTGGAATGCTCATTGTTTGGAGAAAAGATTAGCCTGGGTGGAAACATATTAATGGATGACTGTATACTTGAAGGAAACTATATTTCCTTATGTTTCTATTCAATTTAGTAAATTAATTCCTCAAAATTATGAAAATTAACATAAAACAAAAAACGTTGTTGGTTTACGTTTCCTACTGGGTAATCAACGTTCGTTTAACACATCTTAAGTATGTGATCTTTTTATGGTTAATTTTTTCCTAATCATGTTTTCTATCACTCTCCATCAGAACTATACCCTTTGTTTTCACATCCATATCCATGTTTCCTTACATAGAATCCTATTATGGGTTAACTCGAGTGACCTTTGTACTTCCCTTTCATTCTCTTAAAGTAATAGTTTTACTTACTCTTTTTCCGATGTGGGACTTTCAACGAAATTTCCAATACCAATTATAAAATTGAGAGGATGCAATTTCTTAAGGGGGTAAGATTGTAACAACCTCAAATTTTGAATAAATTTTGTTTCCGAACTCTGAGTGTTAATTTATTTTATACTCAACTAAACTAATTCATTTAATAAAATGATTATAATTAAAATAAGACCATTGGGTTTAACCTATTATATGACCATTGGAAACTAAATGAATCGATTAATGTATATAAATATAAGTGATCTGGATTAATTAATATAGAAAGAAGATTCGATGGCCCCATCCATAAGTCTCTGGCCTATCGAAGCCAATCTGAAGGAACTCGGGAATGAGGTAGCACCTTTGGGCTATGCTCTGGAAAAAAACCAAGATGAACTTCATCGAGTGAATCTAGAATGGAATCACCTTCGCGAGAAGTTTAAGCTGATATAAATCACAACTCGGGCAATGTTGGTCGAGCCTCCCCATTAATCTATCACCGTATCACACCTTACTCTTAGGTCCTATGCTGGTTTTATAAGGGGTGATGTAATGAGACCATAACTTCCTTGTGTAATCCTTTGATTTAAATAAAAATTGTGATATCTTCTTATGGTGATGTTTGTGAATTTTTAAATGATCGGATAAATATAGTATGCAAATTATTTATGAATTCTAGAAAACAGATATTATAAAATATTTATGTAAAACTTAAATAATTAATAATCTGTAATGATTTTCAAAAAATGGTCTTTTACAGTAGTGTTCAGTATTGAATTTAGATTCTAATAAGATCAACATAATTTTTGGTGAATAGTAAATTATGAATAGTGATTTTATGCATATGATTAGTAATTTTACCAAATGGATTATGTAACTTCACTTTAAAAAGTATTAATATAATTTAGGAAACTTGATTAAGTAATGTGATTCAATAAAATAGGTAAATAATAGTTTTAGAGATTACTTGTTAAGTATTTGTTTTTTCAGGTGAACAATGTTTTTTATTTAAAAAAAATTAAAAATATTTAGAAAATTATATTCATAAAATAGAGTTTATTTTTTAAATCAGAGCATAGATATTTGGTTAAGGTGAATATTTGGGATTTTTCTAAAATAGTTTAATTTTCCGTGAACAATGTTTTTTATTAAAAAAATAAATCAAATAATTTTTTTTAACTATTTTCATAAAATGGAGTTTATTTTTGAAATCAAGGAATCGATATTTGGTTACGGTGAAATTTTGGGATTTGTTTTCAGAAAGTTGAATTTTTGGTGAATACTGAAAATATAGTTTTTCTGTTTCGGGTGTTTAATGACATCATTACGGATGTAATAATTATGAAATAATTCTGGTCTTCTTATGAATAGTAAGATACGATATTATTTTTCCCATGTATCCAATACCATGGGAAAATACCATGGGCATGCCCATGGTTTTTCTAATACCACTGATGAGGTGTCCCTTGGAAATTAATGCTTTGTCCCATCACTTCTACTATAAATAGCAAGCATTTTCATCATTAATTTCATTTCCAAATCATCCCCAACGAATTTATTCTCTCTTTACCTCCCATGTAGTCTTCCCAAGTTTCCCTCAAGCCTCCCAAGGTCCTGAACTTCATGCTTTCTAAGTTACTCTTTAAGGTAAGGGATTCATTCACCCTCTTCTTTTAATCCATGTCTTCCTTTATATTGTGTCTTCTAGTTTCCATCTCTTTTTTTAGGGTATGTTTTTATATGTTTTCTTTACTGTCCATTTAATGTCATATTTTTGAGAGACACTTTCTTCTAACATCAATTTTTTTCTTAAATTTTATGTGATGTCGTTAGCCTGCCGAATTTCTCGTAAAAAAATTGCATATTCACTTTTCATTCATGTTTCCTATTCATGTGGTATATCATTCAAATATCCATACCATGATATTATTCAGTACCCATAATATATTATGAATTATTTATGAGTGGATGACCTTTTTCAACTCACTTTTAAATGTTTTCTAAAACCATGTCATATAGCATCTATGCTGTAGAAATTTCGTCTAAAAATTTATATCTCTTTGTCTCAAGAAATTCCCTTTGTTTATTTATATGAATTCCCAAACCTCTGTTGTTTCTATGTGTGTTCATAAATACATAAATATTATATATTTTATTCTGGAATGGACATACATATAACCCTCACTCCCTTTCAGTGGGTTATAAATGATATAATGATATTATTTTTAAGAGCTTTTAAAACATCACGATTTTGAAATGAAACCCATTCATTTTATTTTCTAATGGATATTTATGAAATGTGTGAATATGATCTATGTGGATCACATGTATGTAAAGAAATATTAATGGTGCTCCCTAATAGTTCCCTAATTTATTGGGTAATGATTTAATCTCTAGATATGAAAAGCTTCACGATACCTTGGTTAATAACCTTGGTAATTTTTATGACACCTAGGGGACGGACCTTGGTGATATGTTCATGAATGTCTAAATGAAATTATGTTTCCACATATTCAAGTTATTATTCAGGTTCATTTCATTATGATATTCCTATTCATTAATTTCTCATGTCTTTATGTTTTTATTCAAGTTCTTATTGATATCACTAGTACATTGATTTCCTTGTTTACCCTTACTGGGCCTTCTTCTCACCCTTTCCTTTGATGTCTATCTCCAGGATATGAGATGCAGTAAATATACATTAGATGAACCTTTGATGAAGCCTTACATGTGGTTTAGAATAATTTTAATGTTGTTTTCATGTATTATGTTCTTGATTTCCAAGACAATAGACTTTAATGATCCGCTGTATGTGAAATGTAATGAAAAGTTATGTAATAAAAAGGTGGGATGTCATAAGGGTTGGTCGGCCGATTATGATGATGGTGTGAGTAGGTGTGGTCCACTCTATGGGATATAGGGGGGATATGAAAATTCATATCCTATCATGTGTAGTTAATCTTAAGAGCACATAAGATAACACCCCCTACAGTCAGTATATACTTACTAATGTCTCTTTAGAAAAATAAAATACCCTCTTCAGGATGAAAATTTTAAAATGGGATTCATTTGTTTGGAGAAAATTCATCCTATTAATTAGTGTCATCCCACAAAAATGATTCACATAATTTTTATATACCATTATGTTCACTATATCCATATACAACACTTGATGTGTACATTATGGTTCCTTCCCTGGATTTGAATGTTGAGTACCTACCAACATATTGAACCAAACATCCATATTTCTTGTTCGATCATTTACAAGCTAGTGAATAAACATACATTACACAAATATGGAACAATTGAATATATCCTCTTTGTTTTACATTATATTGAATATATATAAAACATAATATCCATCCCATATTTATGTCATGTGGACAAAAAACATAACAAAGATAATAATAGATGTTTTTTTACAAAAAATCATTCCCAGCGGTGTTATTACATAACACTCACACTACTTCCCTTTTAAAAAATATTAATGGGTCATCAAGAATCTTTTTAAAATGGCTAAAAATGTAAATACATAAATGTATCATATTAAAAAAATGAAAAAAGTTGATGATGAAAATATAATATTCTTAATTTTACATGAAATATGTCGGATGAACTATTAAAGATAAAGGCTATAATAATACTATTTGAAATTGTTGGATCATTGTATTGACTTTTACTAGTAGAAAAAATATTTATATATGAAAAATATATCCCCACTAAATGTTACATTAAATAGAAATTTAAAATTAGGTTTGTTTATGGATAACCCATCTTTTTCCAGGATATTGGATGCAAGATTTGGGAAGATTACATGGGATATAGATCAATGAATACTAACTATAAGTGTAATACATTAGTCTCTTGATCTTGATCCAAATTAGTGGCTACCTAAATCCCTCAAAAGGGTTTCTAGAACTTTCTATTTAGAGAGATTAATGATTCCATAAAGATTAAATATTCAATAAGTTTGTATGAAACTAGATCTCATTATTAGCATTAAATTAATAACAAAATCAAACCCACACCATTGAAGAGAAGTAAATGTCATTTTTATAAAATGAATGAGAGGTACATCATGAATGATAAAAACATGTACTACAAGTGGTTTTTATCAATTAATAAATATGATTTATACCTCATCAATTACTATATAATAATATCCCAATAATAAACATAAAAATATTTTAATCACGATGAAATCTATGTGGGGTTGTTTTTTATAACATATGGGTATCCCAATTATTTTCTAAATTTATTATTTTTATTGCATGAATCCCAGTAGAAAGAATAAATCCATCACATGTATATATTACATGAATTATACGAAAAATTAATAATTGTATATTAATCTATGATATTTTTTATCACATAGAGTTTTAGGAGGAGAATCAGTGATCTATTATATTTTAAAAGATATTTCATTTGAAACCCAACATCTTATATCGATTAATGATATTGATTAATTCAATAATTTATTATAAACTCAACTTTAGGAGTTGTAATAAATAAAGAGACATTGAATTTTATTTGAAAATATTTTTCTAAAATTTAAACTCCTTTTTATGTATGGTATTCCCTCAATAATGGATTCTCTACTCTCTCCAATAATAATATTACAATATAGATTTCATTTTTATGTCTACGCATCCACTACAACATATCGTTGGTTACACCCCTCAGTCTGAGTTTTTCTTCCTATAATCACTCTTTCTTGTATTCAAAGATGCTTATTAAAAGTTATATAGAGAATCCTCTTCTCCTCATATGATTCATCATCACTTAGAAGTACGAACTACTCAACAATCCAACAAAATTAGGATTTATAATATAGTCCATCCAGAACATCAAAAATAGTTCTAGTCTCAAGATTTATTTTAGATCGTGATTTATCTAGAACTACCTCATATGTACAAATACTTAGGTTTATATAAGATATCATTATTCTTTAATGGCTCCTAGCATCATCGCAGTCACTATATATGATATAGATGTGTGTCAAGTTCATAGAAATTTGTTTAATAGGGTATAAAAGTTATCTAATTCATTTTAAATCTTCTATAATATTCTTTTTATAAAATATATATATTTTTACTCACATAAATTATAAAATTTCTTATAAGGTCAAGGGAAGCACCCCTTGAATAAAATATATACTACCTTTTTTCTAGAAATATAGATCCCATTATATGTCCATATAATTACCAAACAACATGACTCAAAAAACATGGAATATAAACGAATTTCTCATAGGCTGAATATTCTATGGGTACGTAATCTTGTATGCCTCCCCTGAACATGTACTGAATCTGCATGCCATGTTTTCCAACTACCACTTGTTTGAACCACATCCCTATTGCACTGCCTATTGGGATCCTGATCGACAATGATGATCCTAATGATTTAATTCATATTTTTCCTCATTGAGATATGGATATTTGATACAAACCACAATGTCCTACTATCCCACTAATTCCTATCATCAATATCCTCACCACAGATCTCAAACACCATTGTTTCCTTCACAAATCCCCTTGATAGCAACCCCTGCATCCACCCATATGAATGGTATTATCCCAATCCAAACATAGTCCACCATCGATACACAAAAATATTCAAATATCTAGACTAGTGGCGTCCAACTATCCCAACATATCATCCAACCATCATCTCTCTATCATGGGATGCTTAAATCATACCCTTATAATTGTGGTTGTGGTTGGGATCAAACCTATAATCCCTAACTATAGTATTAACATAGGTAGTTTCAGATTACAACTTCATACTCACCACATTTCCCCATATAAATATTTATCAAAACTTGGTTTAAATTCAATAATTTAAACTCCCCAAAATTAATCAAATATGAACTTTATTTATGTAAATCCAGTAATATATTTCACGATTTATATAACATTTCAATTCTAATCAAATAATTTTTTAATCTTCATAATTTTTTTTCTTATTTCATATGATATTTATTATACAATAGCTTCTTATCTAAAAATACCACTTCTACAAAATCATCTGTTATCTCCAAATCAATGGTAATGATAATCTCTACCAAGTGAACATTTTTTTCATTAAATATCTATTTTTAAATATCTCTCCTTGTAAATTAGGATATAATGACTTATATCATTCAAATAAATAGTTTAATTTCATATGTGACCTAAATTAACTGACATGTTTCACTATGTAAGTTCAACAACCCTCAATAACACTATTCACTTTGTCTTAATAGAAAAATTCTCTGATGATGTTAACTTCGACTACACAAAAACATTATATTATGCATGTCATAAATATGAATATGTATTATCTTTAACATGTGTATATTCACCAATTAAATTTTATTTTTTTACATATCTATAATTTGGATTCATATTAAAATTGGATACGATGGTAATTTATCTTCCCTATATAATTGTCTACATAGAAAATTTAGTTGTGTTAGAAATACATTACATGAATCTATTGATTTCTAGAATTCACTTCAATAGTCTCAAATCCTCTTCAAATTTCATTCATGACTTCTATATAACATAAAAACTTATAAATATTATATTTATAGTTATCCTTTATCCATTAATACTTTTATTTGATTATTATGATTATAACACATTAATGTTCACAACTAATTTTCCTATTTTCCTTGAACCTATCCACACGATATATTTAATCTATATCCCCATGGTTCCCCTTCATTTATAATGATAGTACCTCAATAACGTTATATAATTATTTAGATGTCAAAAATATCATGACAATAAATTCCTTTTCATGAATCCTTGAAAATCCTAGAAGAATCATGATCACTACCCTAAACATATATCAAACCTATTAAAAATAAATGAATCACTCAATTGTGAACCAAAATATCTAATGTTGAATTTATTTTCAATTCCAAAATACTAAAATTATATTATCAATCCATAGATGAAATATTTATTCAACCCTATATTGAATAAAATGGATATATTAATGTATGGGTATTCTAATCTCTTATCTTAACATTTGAGGAACACATTATCCCTAAATATTTTTATGTTGAGAAAAGGAAGATTCCACGCCAATTTTATAATATAAATCCTTTAATTATTTCACATCAATATCTATGTCTTGTCTCTAGATCTAAGAAATAATAGATATATAATCATAGTTTACCATATTTCCCCTTAATTACGATGTTTGTGATATCATGCTCTGAATAATATCAATTCATTAATATTGGTTGAATAAAATGTATTTTTTTGAAAGAGGCATCTCACCAACACACATAACAATATAACAAAAAAAGTTATTGTAAAGGTCTTGTAACTCCCCATTTTTAAGATTATTTAATAACCAATAATCCTCATTAAATACTACATTAAATACAATCCTAAATAAGGTATATAAGTGTGATTAACTTATCTTGACCTTCTTGTTTTAAAAGTATTCCACAAATTCCAAATATACTAAAAATAATAGAATAGAGTCTTATTTCATTTATTTCATCCTCCTAAATCGGTGTACTCTTTTCCATCATCATAGTGACTTTTTTTGAATAGTACTCCCTAAGACTCTCATTATCCTTATTTAATACTGTGTATATATATCATGCTTATCCTACAATAAATTACATGTTAATTCTAAAGACATGATATTATAGGGAATATGGAAATAAGTATTTTGGTCTCAATGGTAATATTCGGGCTAAGAGATTCCTAAAAACAAGGGTTATTCATTTATATCAATTGTATCATGGGAACGTTTCTTTGGAATATTATTTTCATTTTGAGTATCATCTATTTTTTATATTAATAATTACCTCCAAATTATTATTTCTATAGAATTTATTTTTCCTCCTCTATCTTCTGAAAATTCTTGTTTCGATTAATATGAAACCTCCCATCAATTTTCTCCTCAACTTCTGAGTCCAAATTCTTTCCTTTAACTATGAATAGTTTTTCAACTTATTTGAATTATTTATACAATTAAAATAGAATTTTATAATCATGTATGAATTTTTTTTTCTTGAAATTATCAATATCTACATAATCATTACATGGTTTACTAGTATTTCCCACATGAAATATCTTCTATTCCTAGTCATAGGGAATATCTCATTCCAATGTGTTCATGTATACCTTATCATTTTAACCTGAAAACACTATCCACAAAAAAAATTTCCAAAATAAAATATATGTTTTTATATATAGGTTTTTTGTAGTTATAGACAAATTTTTTTTCTAATGACATTTTTCCATTTTATTCTCACCAAAACATCCACTTGTTTCTTTTTTATTTCCTAGTAAATACATATTATACAAGAAACAATTGTCTTTTTATAAATGCTTTTCAAAACACCAGTAAAGACACTAAATAATTGTTCTTCCTGATTACTTCTATATTTTTGTTTGAACTATACTATATATAACTAAAACTTATTTTGACTACGTTATTATGGACTTATTGGAATATTATTCCCTAGATTATCTATAAAATATTCCCTCTCAGTTTTCGTAGGCCAATTACCCACATAAGGTTTTAAAAAAATATGAATATTTAGATAAAACTAGTATATTTTGAACCTAATTATTTTTATATTTACATTTCTGATGTGAACTCTTTTTATCAATAGTATGATAGGATAAAAAATTTACATCATCATATATATTGAATTATTCTTTATCCTTATTCGGCTTGTGAAATAAAATTGAACATATGGATTGTGGGTCAAATGGTTCTACTTCAATTATTTCTACTACTTCCTTGATATATATTATAATATATTCATATATAAATTAATTTTAGCATGTGATTATTGATTTAATCAATTTATATCATTCCCACATTGACATTATTTTTTTAGTATCCACCAATTTCTTATCGAGATTGTTCTTTTCTTTCATGATGTATTATATCTTTCCCATAAAGAATTAAAAAATTTATATTATATTCCACTCTTGTTTTATCATTAATTCCACATCATAATCACTGATTGACTATTCAGAACCACTATGAACAATAATAAATAGGGATAATTTATTATTTGAGTCACTATATATGTTATATTTTTGTTTCTTACTCATATGGTTTATTCATTGATTGTTGACCCACATCTTCTTATTCTTTCGTTTCTTATATCTTCTAAACATCCTAATCTGATTCTGATTCAGGATCATGATTCTTTTTGAAATTCATTTTAATATTTCCATTGTAATTATAATTATATAATCTAGATAGAATCTCAAAATTTCCATTCAATATACACATAATTAATAACTTCAATATAAGAGTTACAATTTTCTTTCAGTCATTTTCATTATTAGCATATGAGTTTTCGAACTCTGTATCATATTCCTCTCTGGATTTTCCTTTTCCCAAGGAAAAATATATTTTTCATATAATTTTTTTCTTTAAAGGTTTTTTCCTAGTTCACCTCAAAACTATGAGTATATTTTCTAGATCATCAATTCTAATTTATTTTTTATCTTATAGTGATGATATTATTGAATCAAACAATAAAAAAATTATCATTAAATTTTTTATTTTGATGGTATCCATTTGTCTCTCACTAAACCCCAATATGTCGTTCAATATTTAATTTAACTAGGTGAAATATCTATACATATCATCATTTATATCCATTTAAATATCATCAATTTGTCTCCTAATAATATGAGGTATGGAATTTTTAAAATTTCCCATTACATTTATAGGTACCTTTTAATATGTTCTAGATATCTCTAGTAGTCCTGAGAACCATAAAATTTGTGTATAAGTTATTTAATAGTGATATTATCATTCAATTTTTATGATTAACATATAACTACATTTTTCTACTATTTAATTGAGTCTTTTTTGTGTCATCAGCAATGGGTTTAAACCAAAATATTGAAGTATCGCTTAATACTAAAAAAAGTGATTGGTGGTAGTATTGCATCATATACCAATAGATGTGAAGTTTTTCTGCTGAAAGGTTTTAAAAAATTGATTTTAATTGAATTAATAATATCTATCTCTTAGACCTATCCATTGGATCTTTATAAGGAAACTATCCATCTAATCACAATTCATTGTCTTAGATCTATCAAAACACTAAGAGGGAGAGGGTTGGTTCCATGATACCATTTATATTATAATTGATTCTTATTCTAACCAACCCTATTATAACATTTATATTTATTGATACTCTATGATTTCTCAAATATAGATATTTGGGAGCAGTAATATGGAAATTTATTACCACATTATATTTACAAGGTTCAAATTTAATGTCCTACACTTTTCCATGTTGGTTATTCTCACAACATAGATTCTCCACTATCACGATCCATCATCATACAACATATAGTCCATTTAATTCTCTTCAAATACACTAAATACACAAGTTGATTTTACACCTTATTATTGATTAGTTATTCCCTCAAATCACTCATTCTCGTCATCAATGGTATTGATCCACAATTAGAAATATCAACCTCTTCTACGGGTGACTTCTATACCACATGGATGTGTGGTCTCTCTACATGTGTAATGCCCAAAAATTTTAATATATTATTATATTTATTATATTTAAATGTGTATGATATCATTATCGACAAGAAACACTAAACATAAATAAACACATGAAAAATTTAGATGAAATATAAAAAATTATGTATACTGGTAAAATCTAAGTCATTAAATATGCTGGTATGAATTAGATTAACTACAGCATGAAATATTTGTAATATGAAAATAATCTCCACATATAATACTAATGAAATTTAATTTAAATAGATCAAATTAATAAGTAAAATATTTTATGATTTAAAAAATATTTTTCAAATATTATTGTTTTATTTCCATAATCAATATGAATTATGAGTTAAAATAAAAAAACATAAAGGAATTTAGTATAATATGATAAGAAAAATTAATTTTAAACATAGTTAAAACATTCATAAATAATAGATAAGAATTTAAAAAGTTATTTTCTAATATGAACAGTTTTACACTATATTTTTGTGTTTTATTTAAATATTAAATATAAAACATTTATAAATTTATTATGAAAAATAGAAATCATTTTAGGATAAATCATAAAAATTTAATATTTTAATGAATTTATTTAATATTTATATAATAACTTATTTTTAGATGAATAATGAAAATTTTTATTTTCTAAAAATATCAAGACCTTTAAGAAATCACTTGGATATAATCGTAACCTAAAAATTAATAAAAATTTTCTTATCAAATATATATTTTTTATGTAACATTATTTATTTCAAAATAATATTTTTGAATTACAACCCAGTATTTTATATTTCTAAACATAAGTAATATTATCTAAAAATTTTGTTTTAAAATATTATAATTTTTTATTTTGAATTAATTTATTATTATTTAGTTAATTAACTGAAAAAATATATATTTTTAATCTATAATAATATCATTGAAGTTATATAATAATTACCACTATATTTTTAGTCATAAATATTAAGCTACCTTTGGTGAAAATAGTTATTATGTTAAAAGATAAATTGGGAAAAGTATACATTTAAGGGGTAAAGGGTTTGAGACAAGATGAAAATGTTATATAATTTAGTTAATGAGGTTTTTTACCAAATATAATCTCCACTCAATTATTTCACTTTTTGGAGCCACATTACACTTTTAACATGTTCTACATTTATATTATGTTGAAAATTTTATAAAAATGTCAATCGAATATCTTATAAAGGGGCATCTGACCACCCCGTCAAAGAACCCATACATGTTAGGATTACACATGAGGCACCACATGTTTCCCTTCCTATATAATTCAATTCCACACTTTTGATCATCTGGTCATAATATATTTCTTTATTTAATCAGTTTTGAAGATATCTTCCCAAGAAAACTCAAAGTGAGCAACATGGGTAATCAATATTACTTAAATTATTTATTTTATATTTCGTATTTATAGTTATAATATAAAAAATAATGATTTAATTAAACCAGAATTTTTGGTATATTTGTTTTTTATTCAATATGAATAAGTGTATATTTACTTTTCGTTTTTTCAACAATGAAAACTGAAACATTAGTTAGTGTGATCTGTGGACAACCACTCCAACAACACAACATGTATTATATCAATTACCAAAATAGAAATATGATATAAAATTAAATTTTATTAAATAATTATCATATATATATATAATATTTATGACTCCAAAATAATAAATAATTTTTCACCTTTCTCATTTTCGATGGAAAATGATGTTGTTAACCATGCATACGTGTAGACAACCACCCCCATGGAATGATTGGTTTTTTAATATCATCATCAACATACATGGATAATATAGGTAATAATATTAACGAAAAATATTATTCTTATGATATAATAAATATTATGGTACTGAAAATTATACATCCAATTAATTATATGACAAAAAATATTATCATTAATTTAATTATTTAAAACAGGTGAACTAAGAGGAAATAAGTCTATTCATTCAAAGTAAAAAAATTATATATACAATATCTTATTTATAATTATTAATAAATAATATATATCACAATAATAAAAAATAGATAGGATCGTTATATAACTATTATATTTCTATTATAACTAAGACACCTCATAGCAATCCATCAATCACAGTACATTCAATTTTGGGCTGGTTTACCCAAAAACATGAACAATATTGTTTATTTATTTCATTAATGACTATTAAAACGTATTGAGGGAGATAATATTTTATTATAATGTAGTTAATATTTGGTTTTTATTTCTTTTTGGTCATATATACAATTAATACATTGATTAATGTAACAGTTTTCATTAGTTCAGAAACGTTGTAGCATTATTGTCGTTTATTTCATCTTCATTATTTATGTTATAAATTAACCTAAAAAACATATAACCATAAAAAATATCATGTAATATATAGTTTTATACATTTAATTATCTTTGAATAATTATCTTTATAATAAAGAATTAATATTGGCACCCATTTTGTAAAACTAGTTCAATGCGATAAATATTTATCCAACACATTACTAAAAATATGTACTAACTAATATATATTTAAATATAATGATTTTAAATAAGTATTATAATAGGTTGTTTATGTTAATAATTTTATTTGTAATGTATTTAATTAAATTATTTTTTTATTCAGAATTTTTTTGTTCTCTAATGAATGAATCAGGACTATGGTAATGGTTTTCTTCTAAATCTTCTATCTTTGAGACATCATTGGTATTATACATATAATAAGATTTATGTTTTTCATATACTATATATTCTATATAAATACCATAAATTCTATTTTAATCATGGTATTTTATGTTTAATTGTATTCCATATATCTTATTCATGTTTTGGATTAAAATATTTCCCAATCAATAATAGTTCATTGTCTCAAACAATACTTTTTTAAAGAAAATATTATTTAAACCATTTTTTCATTTCAATGGTCTTATAACTACCCATGTAATTATATTTTTCATATATATATATATATTATTTAGGGAAAATACTATGAAACTATGTATTGTGACCTAGGCTATTCATACATGGGAATTACACTATTTTTGACGAATATTTTTTACATTACAAAAACAAACATTAAATGTCCATATTAATTTAGTACCTTTGGAATCATTGAATCAAAAAACATATGTCTATAATTGAATTGAATTTTCACATTTTATGTTTGTCAGGACCCATCCCCCGGGGCCTGTGTCGTGACTACCCCCAAGCTCACCAACCATAGGCCAGGGGCTGGAAACTAGCACCAGAATGACATATCCCTAAACCTTGGAAGGCAATATATTTTTTCCTAAAAACACACAAAATCCAAGCACACAACAAGATACAATCACAGATTAAACTCTTTTGTAAATAGGGTTAGTACAGTAAGTAAAGGGGACAAAATACAAGCCCAACAGGAAAGTATATGTAAAACTGAAAATAGCGTCTATCAACACCTTCCAAGGATCCTACCTGAATGGTAGTTACAACTCTCGAACAACCATCTCTGTGGTATGTCTCATCAAATGTTCCACCTCCCAGTAGCCTCCAGTCATTCCACCCTCATCCTCGTTCAATTTTTTTTTATCATTTTCACATGACACATCACGGTGTGAGCGTAACCCGTGTAGGGATGAGTATAACAATACTCTGTATGGTCCCCAAGACCCCTGAAGGTCTCTCTGAACCCAAATAGGATAATACACAAATAATGACCACAATTACAAAGCTCTATGCAATAATCCAACCTACTTAGGTTTATGCCCATGCATATAACTATGTTATCAAGTAACCCAACTCATTCAAGAAGAACACATAGCCCAACTATTTAGCCAAATGCACAACTGTTCCCCAAAGGAAAGAATACCACCTGGGTAGAACCACACAAGATAATTCCACAAAGGTAAAGACTCATCTCACCCAATGTATAACATAATTACAAATGTATATATGATTATTTGTATTGCAATATCATCTTACACCATTGAGAAGATCTGCTTTTGCCCTACATAGGATCGAATATGACCCACACATGATCTGAAGATGACCCAAAAATGATCTCAAGATTACACTCATAGTATCCGAAGATGCTGATCCACACAGGATTTTAATATGACCCACACATGACTTGAAGATGACCCATACTACATCGGTAGATGTTTACCCACACATGATTTGAAGATTCTTTAAGTATAGCCAACCACATGGTTGTCGCGCTAAGCATGCGTGATTGTGGGAGGATCCTATCCTGCTACCATCGTTTGAAAATTCAACTTCCAAAAAATCCACGAAATATGTATCACGAAGTTCCATGAAGTCCTAAGGGACCCAACGCGATAGACGACATGTTAATCAGATGCCCAGTCTATAAGTTATTAGTGTCTCTGTTCCGAGGGCCTGGATCGATGCAGGTTTGATCCCACCCGGTCGTACCCCAAAATTATGCAAAACTCATGTGAAGTATATCAAAAGGACCTTCTAAATACAAGGATTTAATTCCCAATGATGGTTTGTCAATGGGATGCCTGGTTTTAATGATATGGCCAAAAAGGTATATCTGGGTCCAGATGGGCCTGGGATTGGTTAGACCCCGTCCGGGATGCCCGACCTAGTCTCAGTCTAGCCCAGATGGGATAGACTACAGTAGGCTCGACACACAAAGGGATTTGGGTTCACCCTAGCCTCCACCCAATGGAGGTGCCCACTAGGATTCCCGAATGGCACGAGGGTTGTTCGGTTTTGGCCAACCCCGTGGCCCCATGTGGCACTGCCAGCTAGGACAGGGACCCACTGGAGTGGGTCCTGCTCAAAATGAAAGGTCTGGCAGGGGATCAGGTTGGCACCCCTTCCAGCGGCACCGGTGTGTACCACGGTTTCCATCGCGGCCGACCGGGTGTCGGCCGCCATTCAAAAGCGTTGTTGCGGCTCGGCAGCTACGTCCTCCAACACTGGCGGTGCGGACATGCGCCGCTGTAGCTTCCACGTGGTCGGCCAACGTGCCAGCCTCCCCCATCCTCTACTATGGCCAACGGGTCATGGCCTCCTTCGGCGGCACAGTCTCACCTCCTCCACCATCACGATTGGCTGGTGTGTCGGTCGTCGCCTGTATCGTGCCAGCATTGGTCATCGGTGGACATCTGTAGGTCATCGGTTCAGCTATAGTGGCCTATTCTCTTTTCTAAAGGAATCGTTGTGTGTCTCAGGACGTCACCTTTGCATCTATCGCATCAAGGTCGACATCCAATCAACTCGGGGTTTCACCCATGAAGAACATGTCAAACAACGAAGTAACAGAGGGATCAGGCTTTGTTCGTGTGCCCCACACACTCCCCGTTAGACCCATAGCATGAAACTCAAGAATATTGAATCAATTTAAATCAATGAATAATATTTAAGAACAAACCCTACATGAATAGTTTGTTGAAGATGGTGTGAGGAAGAATATAAAGACGATGAAGGTGACTCTGGCATTCATCGCTCCTGCAATACGCTTTCGATCTGTGCTCTAATGTTGGTTCAATGTTCTTAATCCGGATATTCATTCTTTATTAGAGGATATTCTTCCACCAAGAGATCTCTAGAAAAACCATTTACCAACGATTCTCAATTCCAGGATAAGTGAGGAGGCTATCACCCAAATTTAGTTTAATAGTTCATTAATTGTTCAATTAATGTTGGCTCATTATTTGGGGGAGATTTTCCAAGAGTTACACCACATTAAATGGTGGGTTTCATGATCCACCACCAAATTCAAAAAGTTGGGGAGAGATTTTAAATATAAAAGAAACCACTATTCTAATTTTATTCCTCCGCAAAAAATGATATTTCCATATTCCACCCTTGACCCACTACAGTGGAGGTGAGGTCCCCCTTAAGTGAAAATTGGTGATTCGAGTTCAACAGTGTCCTCATATTTCAATTCTGATCCCCGGTTCAAAATTACAAATTACCACTAGCACGTTTACAAAACCTACCATAATGAATGTTCGTAAATTCATTCTGGGCAGTCAGGGCCTCGAAGTCCTGTGCCTTGAATTTTCCAAGACTCGTAATATTTCCATATAATTGAAAAAAATTACATGGAAAATTATGGGTCATTATATTGTCTGCACATCTGGTATTTGTGTCCCCAAAATCCACAACACAAACTAGAGAAAACACATGAGGGTACTGAGAAGAAAATATGAGGTTCCTGCTCCCATGTGCTCTCTTGGAGGTTCCCCTGGTGGAAATGTACACAGAACGGAGGTATCGATCACCCATGAAGGACTATCTCCTCTCAATCCCCAATATCTACTGAAACATCTGAAAATGTCGCCCCATCATCTTACCCTAGTCAATGATGTTTGAAGGATCATTCACGTACCTTCTCACCTGGGATACATGGAAAATGTTGTGCACCCGGTGCAACTAAGCGGGAAGGAATAAGTGGTATTCCACCTCGCCAACTATACTGTGGACCTGAAGGAGTCCTGTTAACCTCAATGATAACATTATGCCCCGGCCTAATCTCTACAAACCTCATCGATGTGAGACCCAAATAAAGACATGGTAACTATCCTCGAACTCCAAAGGTCTACATATCTGACTAGTATAAGACTTCTTCCTGCTCCGTGTATTCTTCATCCTCTCCTGAATGATCTGTATCTTCTCTGTGGTAGCTCTTACCATCTCTGGTACCATGGGTACTGACTACCCTAGGTCATTAAACCACATAGGTGACCTGCAAGGTTGACTGTAGAATTCCTCAAATGGTTCCATACCAACGGTGGAGTCATAATTGTTGTTGTATGCAAACTCCACCAAGGTAAAATGATCTTCCCACCTACAATTCAAATCTAGGACACAAGCATGCGACATGTCCTCGAGGGTCTGAATGATCATCTCTTTCTGACCATCCGTTTGAGGATAAAAGGTTGTTCTCAATAGAAGATGAATCTCTAATGCCTCTTATAACCCCTTCTATAGCTGGGAAGTAAAGCATGCATCATGATCGGAGACAATCATTGAGGGAACTCCATGAAGCCGTATAATCTCCTGTACATAGAGGCATCTGATGCTCTCTACTGATCCCTGCTCTATGATAGGTAGGAAGTGGGCAGACTTGGTGAGTCGTTCAATGATCACCCAGGTGGATCCATGTCCCTTGGACATTCATGGAAGTCCTATCACAAATTCCATGGAAATTCCATCCCACTTCCACTCTGTCACCTCAAGTGGAAGAGCTAAACTTGATGGAACCTGATGCCCTGCCTTCAATTGCGGACAAGTGTGGCACCATGAGAATAACTCTACCAATGCTTTCCTCATTCCTGACCTCTAGTGCGGATGTCGGAGGTCCTGGTACATCTTCTCCACTCCTAGATGTACTTCATGAGGGGATGTATGAATCTCCCTCATCACATTCTCCTGTAGCGACATCGGTACCATAGTACATCCTCTAAAGAGTATTAGGTGCTCCCAACCATCAAGAAAATCCATCTAGTGCATGTCAAGTGGATATATGAGCAGGTCGAGCCTCACAGTCATTGTGCCCAAAATGGACCTCTCTGACTCGCTGAAGGAGTGGGGGAGTGACTGTCAGAGACTGAAGATAAATTCCTCCAACTCGATCAATGTAGGATATCTGCACAGAGGATGGCTGCTCTATCACGTCACTCAAAAATTGTATTCCAGATCTCCTGCTAAGGAGATATGCTACTACGTTCCCCATCCTAGGAGTATAGACTATCTCGAAGTCATAGTCCTAGAGGAACTCAATCTAATATCATTTTCATAGGTTCATGTCCTTCTGAAAGAAGATATACTTCAGACTCTTATGATCAGAGTAGGCTATAAAATGTTCACCCATAAAGTAATGTCGCCACATCTTCAAAGAGAAGACCATTGATTCTTACTCCAGGTCATGGGTAGTATAGTTATTCTCATTTTGTCTTAGTTGTAGAGAACTATGCACGATCATTTCTCACTCTTGCATCAGGACACATCAGATCTTGGTCCCTGACGCGTCGTAGTAGACTACATACCAAACTCCCTCCCCCAGTATCCTCAAGATGGGGGAAATAGTTAGTTTCTACCTCATCTCTTGAAAATTATGCTGAAATTTCTCAGACCAGAAAATGTATTTCCCCGTCTTTGTCAATGCTGATAAGGGTCTCTCAACTCTGGAAAGGTTAGGAACAAACATCCAGTAGTAACCAGCTAGTCCCAGGAAACTTTTCACCTCTATCCCACTTGGGGTGGATCTGAAGCAAGAAAAACCTCAATCTTCACTGGATCAACTGCAACCCCAGCCTCCGAGATGACATGTCCTAGGAAGTGAACCTCTCGTTTCAATAACTAGAACTTTGAGAGCTTACCATAAATCTGGTGCTCTCAGAGTGTGTCCAAAACTATATGCAGATGATAGGGATGCTCCTCCAATGATACAAATCATTCATGCCCCATACCCCGGGGCCTATGTTGTGACTACCCCAAGCCCACCATCCATAGGCTAGGGGCTGGAAACAAGAACCAGAAACGTATATCCCTAAAACAGGGAAGGCATTTCATTTTAACCTGCGGACTCACACAATCAAAGTACATGGCATGGTTCAGCCACAAAGTGAACTATATAGTAAATATGGTGAGTACAATATGTAAAGTGGTCAGAATACAATCCCGACTAGAATGTACAATTAAAACTGAAAACAACTCATGTGAACACCTTCCAAGGATCCTACATGAAGGGTAGGTAAAGCTCTTGAATGGTCGTATCTGTTGTTCGTCTCTTCTAATGGTCCACCTCCAAGTAGCCTTCAGTCCAAGCATGCTTAGCCTCGATCAATGTTGTCTGTCATCTTCCCAAGACACAACAAGGTGCAGGCATAACCCATTCAGGGGTGAGTATAATAATACATAGTAGAGACCCCAAGATCCCCAATGGTCTCTCACAATCCACAAGGGATAATCAACAAAGAAACACCATAATTACAAAGCAAGAAGGAATAATTAACCCAACATGGGTATATTTCCGAACATATACCTAATTTTTCAAGTGACCCAAATCATTCAAGAGGAACACTTAGTCCAACTATTAATCCAAAAGCACTACTATTACAAGTAGGAACGAATAAAACATATTTAGAACCACACTGAATAATACAACAAAGTTAAAGACACGGCTCATACTAGGTATAACATAAGTAGAGAAGTATAGAATACTATTTGTATTTATAAATCATATTACTTCACTGAGAAGCTCTATTTTTGACCCACATAGGATCGAAGATGACTCCCAGAGGATCTAAAGATAAACCACACTGGATCTAAAGATGAACCAAATTGGATCTAAAGTTGTTGACCCACACAAGATCTGAAGATGACCCACACAGGATGTAAAGATGACTAAGATAGGATCAGAAGATTCTAACCCACAAGGAATGTGAAAATTATTCAAATACAGCCATCCATAGGGTTCCTGTAGTAAGAATGCTTGATTCTGGGTGGATCCGCTCCTCATGAAAATGGTTTATAATTCATCTACCAAGAAGTCCCATGAAGAAGTATCATGAAGGATGTTCACGTCATGAGGGACCAAACGCTATAGACGATGTTTCAATCAGACGCTCGGTCTGTATGTTATTAGTGTTTAGGTTCTGAGGGCCTTATTGGATTCGAGTTCGATCCAACCTGGCTGTACTCTAACAATATACAAAACAAAAGTGGAGTATACCCAAAGGACTGTATTGATCCAATGATTCCATCACCATAGACAGTTTATCAAACAGATGCCCAGTTCTCAAGATATGGCCAAAAAGGCATATCTAGGTCGAGTTGGGCCACGGTCCAGCCCGGATGGGTTGGACCACGTTAGGCCAACCCGCGCTGGGTGCGGCCCACAATGTGGCTCACAGACAGGCTGTCCAATCATGGTGGGGCCTACCCTAGCCGCCACATGGGGAGGTTCTTCCCGCCCCCACCGGATTCCCAAATAGCCCAAGTGTCGTTCTATTCTAGTAAACCCGACAGCACCACATGGCGTCTCTTGCTGGCACATGGGACCCCCCGAAGCGGGTCCTGATCAGTGTGACACGTCCGGCCGATGATCGGTTCGGTAACCCTTCAATTGGCACAAGTTTGCGCCGTTGTTGTCTCCGTAGTTGACCGGGTGTCGGACGCCCTCCAGGCGCCCCACTGCGGTTCGGCAGTAGCTGCCTCCAACAACGGCGGTGCGGATGCATGCCCAACCGGGCTTCCACACGCTCGGTCGGCCATCACACTCCCCCTCCATTGCCGATGGTCCTTGGAATCCTTTGGTGGAATTGTTTTACTGCTAACACCATCATTGTTTTCCAGTGTACCAGTCATCACCTGCACCCTGCCGGGGCCAGTCATCAGCAAACTTCAGTGGGTCATTGGGTGAGCTCTGGTGGCTCGTTCTTCGATCTGAAGGAATCATTGTGTGTCTCAGGACATCGCATTTTCTTTAATCCAATCAAGGTATAGTTCTGATCAACCCAAGGTTTCTCCCATGAAGAAAAAATCAAACAAAAATGTAACGGAGGGATCGAGTCATGTTCGTTACTCCCATAACCCTCATGTTAGACCGATAGCATGCGGCTCAAGAAAATTTAACCTACATACATCAACGAAGAATATTCAAGAACCAACACTCACTCAATTTTTTTGGAGATGGAATGAAGAAGAAGATGAAGACGATGAAGTAGACGCTGACATTCTTCACTCTTAAAATATGCCTCTGATTTGTGCTCCAATGTTTGTTCAACATTCTTGATCCGTCGATTCATTATTCGTTGGAGGATGTTCTTCCACCAAGAGTTCTCCCGCAAAATAATTTTCCAAAAATTATCAATTCTAGGGAAAATAAAGAGCCTATTCCACAAATTAATTTTTAATGTTCATTAATTGTTCAATTAATGATGGATTATTAATTGGGGGAGGGTTTCCAAGGGTTTCACCACATTAACAGAGGGGTTTCAAGGTCGGGTGGTCCCCAAAACCAAATTAAAAAAGTGGTGGAGTTATTTCAAATAAAAATAAAACTATCGTTTCATTTTTATTCCTCTACAAAAACTGAGATTTATATCTTCCACCCTCGACCCACTGTGTTCGAGGTGAAGGCCTCCTTATGCTAAAATCTGAAATGTGAGTTCAACGTTGTCGTCGAATTTCAATTACCAGCACCGGTTCAAAAATTAAAAATTACCACTAACACGTTTAATAGACATACCTTAATGAAAGTTTACAAATTCATTCCGGGCACTCCAGGACATGAAAATCATGTGCCATCATTTTTCTTAGACTCTTAATATTTCAATATAATTTTAACAAATTTACTTGGAAAATTCCAGGTGTTTACAATGTTCTCCATAACTATCACCTTTCATATACACATTATAAAAAATGCATATCTTTATAAAATAAGTAATGGAAACCTAATAATGGATGAGCTCAAAGTTCCATAATAATAAATAAGGGATATATGTAAGCATAATTATGTAACTAAGGGTATGAGAACATAATTGTAACATCTTAAAACCATAAGATTAATATCAAATTAAAGGATTTATGAGATAATAACATATATTTAATAAGACAAGAATCATAAGGGGATCATTGTATACGAGCGATAAGATAATAAAATTAGTATGAGATAAGAATATGTGGAATAAACATAAACATATAGCATTTTTTCCACAGTAGTCATGGATCACTTCTAAGGAAATATTATTGGGATGTTTTCAATATCTAAACCATCTTAGAATTCAATGTTCACTCATATGACCATCATAATGGAAAAAGTAATTCATGGATATGGGTTTGTTACCCATTCCATCAATGTCTATCTCATGATACAAAAATAATTACACAATTATTTAGATGGATATATTGCTCCCACAAGTCATGTAATGAAATATAAAATATGTGTATCATAATATCATAATGATTTATAATATCATAAACCATGAAATAAAATGTGTATAATGAAATTTTAATCATATGTTAACCTCTATTAAAGAGATATGTTTCATTATAATTTAATAATACCATTACATGTGAAAAGAAGTTAATTTCATAAGAATATTAATTATGGAAGTGAGATGTTTTTCATAACCATCAAGACATCAATACATAAACCATTCAAAGAAACAATATGAATGGTAGCCCATTATTACATCCCCAGTAAGTCATGATTTACACAAATGTATGTCATATTATATAGAAAATAATAATTAACGATCATTTAAAACATTTTTTCTTTGAAAATATGCTTTCCTCTTTGAAAATTCATTTAATTACATTAATCGTGTTTCAAAACGTTTCTCGTTGAAATGATCACTAAAAAATAAATTACAAAAAATTAGTAAGAAAATACATTAAAAATTATCATTTAATCATTGAAAAAATCATAATGAAAATGACGGTCATGATGGTGTGTAAATTGATACATACCGAATAGTCCTTTTCCACTATAAAAAGATTAGAAGTGTTTTATGATCCAAACAGAATAGGAATATTCATTTTAAAAAATATAGGTATAAATTAAAAACTACGTAAAATAAAACTGATATGTAATTTTGAAAAGGATAAAAACACTTTTGATAATATTTTTAGAAAACATAGTTTTCATGGATAACCTATTTTTGACCGAGGAGAGAAATAATGTTTCATTTTAGTAAAAATATTCTTAACTATCTTAAGTACCACATAGTGGGAAATGGTACCATTAAATAGATGATATAGTAAATAAAATTTTAGAATAAAATTCTTGATAATTCTTAAGATACTGATCTTCAGTTTCAATCAATGTAAGAATAATCATAAACAATTCCAATAAATATTGAGATTTTAGAAATAAAATCATACAATTTTGGTTACATTTGAAAACATTTTTATCATAAACCCAATGATAGAGAGATCCAAAAATGGATATTTAAATCCAAATATTTATATGTATATGAATAATAAAATACATACATGGGTAGTATACATATCAGATATAAAAAATATGTAGTGAAAATGTATTATATCTCACAGAAAATAAAAATTAGATGTAAATTCCAATCCTTAAAATTTGACTTATGTTGTACTTGTTCAATCCTAATGTATAATTAATATAAGTTTATTGAACATTATTTATAGAACCATTTTTATATATATCATACTATATAATATTTTATTATGACTTTTTATTACCTTTATGTTAATTATTCAATATTATTGATATATTTTGGGTAATAAATGATTTATTTTGAAAATATGTTTTAATGTGTTATGTTACTGGTCCTTGTAATTTAATCCTGATTTTCAAATATCCAGACTGATAAAAATTATAAAAATATCATATATATTCTTATATATGTATATATAATAATCTATAAAAGATAGAAATTGAAAATGAAATACATCGTTCATAAAGATGGTTTGTCACACATATGCTTGAATGTTTTTTTCCATTTTCCCATTAGATTGGAAGAAATATATATTTATTGAGATATTATAATTGAAAAAATAATTTATATTTCAAATATATCACATATGGTTATTTAAACCATCCTTAATATATTCAATTAAATACTTCAAAGAATCATGTCGGTTCGCAAGGTGGTAATTCATTATACCCATGAAAGACAATACCATATTCCCAAAAAATGTTAATCATGAAGGTGTGTATGATATAACAATTAAAGAATCATAATAACATATTATAAATCATATATAAATAGTATGTAAGTCATTATTCCCAAATATTATAGGTGGTAATGGAAAAAAATGACATTAGATTGTGAGGCGGTAGTCTGTCGTACACATGAATAATGAATTCATAACACATTTGAGGGAATTTTGAGTGCTTTTATGCCCTTAACGTAACAAAATCAATATCAATATATTTTAAAAAATAATTTTATTATATAATCATGATATTAAAAAATGGTTTGGGGATGAAATAAAACCCAAACATTCATTGTTAATCATTACCTCTTCTTTGAGTACATCTGTTTAGATTAAACCAATAGACTCCATTAGTAGTATTTCTGCTCAAAATATGGAATATATGATGAGAGAAAATATTTTTTTTGAAGAAAATAGAATTTCTATTTTTTATGAGACGACAATAAGGGTTGGAATTTTATAATGATGGTGAGTGGAAAACTTCTAAATGTTGGAAAGAGATACTTCCACCCATGTTTTTTCATGTCATGTTTCTCCAATAATGGACCAATATCTATACAATAAGTGATACATTCTATATATAACCATAGAATTGAATTTTTGTAAATTTTTAGGTCATTTTACCTTATGTTTAACATTTAGTCCCTTACTAAACTCATTTTTCTCTTAATCACCATGATTGTTTTTATCTTTTTCACTAAATATTTCTTTTTAAAATTTATGTTATAATTATATGACAATATAAATTATTTTGATAATACATATGGAATATATTTATATATATTCTACTCACATATGTGATAGAAATTAATTAAAAATTAATTCCACAAACGGGATGAGACAGCATGTTTTTAAAATGAAAGTGTTAAAAATTTGGAAATATTTTTATATCCAATCTTAATTTGAAATTTATTACCAAGTCCAAAATTAGATTTTTTGATTTATAATTTAACTAATTTCACTTTAACACCATTTTGAAATATAATATAACTCCATATATAATTTATATGATTTTTTTTCTAATTAAAACTATTTTTCTATAATACTCATCACATATTTAAATTAGTCATGATGGTTCAAAAATTGTTTTTTAATTCATAGAAAAAATCCCATAAGAGTTTTAAAAATTTTATTAAGAAATTCAAATTGACATTCACCAGTTCTTAATTGAGTCGAGCTCAATATGGTGTTTTAAGGATTGTTTCCCCTATATACATATGTGCAATATAAAAATACCCTTATAGTGTCCAGATGGGGTTCTATAAATAGGATACCACTCACTCTACCCTTTTCAAAAAATTCTGGAAAATTTCTTATACATTGACTACTTCTTAGAAATATTCTTATATAGGTACTTAGGGATATCGCTAAGGATTTTTTATCCATGTTTACAATGGTTATATATACCAATGATATGATACCAACTATAGTTATCCATGTTTCTCATACATATGATACCAACTATAGTTATCCATGTTTCTCATACATAGATATTACATAATTCCTTTAGGATATTTGTTAGGCCTAAACCATTATAGAAGAATCACACTCCAACCCTAGGGGGATTTCGATGAGCCCGTAAGGGGCGACGCAGCGCGAGGGTTTTCTCTCCCGGCGCCGCCTCCTGGTTTCGCCCCGGTCAGGCGCTGCTTCCTCCCATTCCTTGTCTGTGGTTCACGGCGGGGACTTCCTTGGCTCGGTCGCCTTGATGGTGCGCTTGATTCAGCCTTCTTCACGGCGGCGCAGGCGTCGAACGACCGAGTCCCAGGGTCCGCGGGTTGAGGGAGTCTTCCCATTCGTGGTCGCAGGCATCTGGTGAGGGGTGTGACTTCCGGGGGTCTGAAGGTTGGTAGCGCTGGGTTTCGGAACAAGATCTGGTTTTTACTGGGTCCTTCTCCGGTTTTGTGCGTTTTGCTGTTTTTTTCTTTTTTCATTCTGTCCTTCCTGCTTCTGGTTCCTGTATGGATGAATTTTTTTGTCATTTCATGGATGGATCTGGCGGTTTCATGCCGCTGTTTTTGATGTTCATGCGTCTTTGCGAGCATGGTATGAGTCTTTTCCTCTTTGTTTCGAGGTTGATGTTTTTGTGTGTGTGGAAGTTTCCGTATGTTGTGATTTCTTCGGCCTCCACCGAGGATCTGGTGTGTGCCGCTGATGTTTGTACTGGTGAGGTCGATGGACGAGACGAGGATGGTCGATGGTGGACGATGACGGTCGCCGGTGATGGAGTTTACGGGAGCCGGTGAACCTCACCGGTGTCCCGATGAAGTGGGTTTTCCGGTCACATCGGGGGCGTATCCCAAGGATGATGAGATGGTGGAAGGTGATCCCGGGTTTCGAGGTGGCGTGTGGGCTCGCGGATCGAGGAGTTACGCGGTTTGATGGTGGTTTTTTGAATTTTGAAAAGTTTGATTGTATCCTTGGGTCCCGGCAACCCCTTTAAACCGGCTTTCTGATAATGAAAAAATATGATTTCCGGCCTTTAGGATATTTATTGCACTCCACCAATACATTCACAAATACCGTATTAGTTTATTGTTATTGGAAACATGGAAACATTAATAATATATAAAAATTGAACTACATTAACTCCCACTAGGTTCTCCATTACTAAAACTCTTCATAGATACATAATACAAAGTGCATATCATCATAACATGTAAAACAAAACATAATAAATGGTGATATTAGATTCTCAATCAGGGTAAACATGGGATAAATGTATGTATAATCAGGAACATAAGGGTATTAGAACTGATCATTACATTTTAAAACCATACATTTTTTTATCAAAACCCTAATAATGATTAATGGAAAAACGATTGATATTTTATAAATAATGAATTATTGGGAATAAAAATTCATGAGCTATAAGAACATAACATTTTCCTAAGACAAGAGTTTATTGAATTAAAATAAACATATATAATTATTTATATTGTATTCAAGGATCACTAGAAAGGATCTCTTTGTGAAATGGGTTCACTCCACAAAACAACTTAATGGTCAAGGTTCACTCCCAAGACTATCTTAGTGGAAAATGACCGTTACTTTGCTAGGATCACTCCCTATTCCAACTGTGTTTATCTCATGATATATAAATCATTACCCAATTCATTTGATGATGATATATGTCTCACCCATACCGTAATGAAATCATACATATCTTTACCACATGATAGAAATACTTAATCATATCATGTCCCACTAAATGAAATGGGTATCATAATCATTTCATAATATCGTAACATGATAAAAATTTGTTGGTCTAATAATCATTTTATAATAGAAAAAACCATTAAAATATGTGTTTTTCATAAGCATGTGACATTTGTAAAAGAAAATGGGGTTAAAAACATTATTTCATTAAAACTTAAACCATTCAGAGAAAGAATATGAATCACACCCTTATAACATATCCCTAATAATTAATGATTAACTCCATTGGATTTTATATTTGACGGAGAAATTTTTAATCATTATTTAAAATATCTATTACATAAAATATCATTTCTTCTTTAAAAAAAATTATTTTTAAAACCTAATATTAATTTGGAATTTTTTTTATTTAATAAAACTTTAAATTATTGAATTTAAATAATTCTGGGGAAAATTTTCATTAAAATTCAAATTATTAAACTTGTAATTAAATATTCACGAAAATTATCCTCATGATGCAGGGTAAATACATAAATGATAAACATTCATTATTCATTGTAATTTTTTTTAAAAAGATCCTTGATCAAAAATAAAAAGTTGAATTCCTTGAATACATTTCTGTAAATGAAAAGTGGGTAGAAATGAAAATGATAAATTATTTTAAAATTCATAAAAACACATTTGAAAATATTTATACAAATCATGGTTTTGAAAGAAAAAAGACATCCGATCAATGATTGAAACACGTTATACTTTTAATAAAAACATTTCCTTAATTTAAGTAAGTACCAAAGAGTAGATAAATTGTATCATTTATTATAATATATTATGAAAAACTATATGAGAATAAAATTCATTATAATTATTGTTATATATGATATATATACTAATGTTGACTTATTTTATACTTATATGGAACCTTTCCATGGTTCAACATCACTAAAACCTTCTAATTATACCTAAAAACTCTAAAGAAACTTCTAGTATGAAACCCCTGATCGAGATTTACATCTGGTTATGCTATTGTTCCTTCTCCCCACACTATCTCCCCTATCCCACTTTTGATTCTGAATCACCTCTCTAGTCCCACTCCACCTCCACGTGCTCCACCTCTGTGTGTTATGCCTCCGCATACTCTAACAAAGGCTCCTCCTCCTTTGGCTCATCCCCCTTCAACTCCTCTTCCTTTATGTCATCCAGAACAGGAAAATCTGCCTTCATCACTTCCACATTTGGATCCTCCTCTACGCCTAGGGTTATCGTGCCCTCAGCCATGAAATGAGTAACCTATTTCATGGATTTTATATCCTTTCCAGTCATTGTTGTTTGGATAAATCCTCAGTGGATTACACATGAGACATCTATGGTTTTTCGCATTTATCTATTGAAGAATCGATAGTGAGGTATCACCACAATTTCTTTCTCAACTGAAGAGGTTCAGTCTCATTCCCTTGAAATCTGCTAATAGGTTATTTGATTATTCATAAAGAGTAGACCATCACTTTATTTTCAAAAAATAACCTCAAAATCATGTAATTAACCTCCCTTATATCCATCATTTTTTTATTTGTAGTTACACAGTATTAATGAAAACATTCATACTATAAATTTTATTCTCTAATACTACAACTACCTTTTTTCATTCTACTTGACCGTTATTTCTTAAACCATATCATTAATAATGATTATATTTTTTTCCTATATTTCTTAAATTTATACACCACTCGAATTATCAGGGTATTGTACATTTCTAGGTTCGTATGGATTGGTGAATTTTTTTATTTCCCTGTATAAATATTTTATGATCCTTAGGCTAAGATATGTGGTCTCAAGAAGTGATTCCTCTTCCATTTAGTTTTAGGTATGAAAAACCAAAATCCCTTTTAATTATTTTTTCTAATATTAACTCTTTCTATTAGAACCACTAAAATCATATCATGCCATTGATATTCTCTAAGATAACATCATATAATAATTTTTTTGGTAGTTTTTTGTGTAATTTTATTGTTCTTACCGTTTAATATCTTTATTTGTTTTTTAGAATATAGGTATCTGAATTCCATATTACGATGCCAAAAATATAGGAAATAAAAGAAAAGTCATATAAATTCTTCTATTTTTTTGAATTATAATTTTTTATCATCTATTTGTTTAAACTACTCCTTAATGAGGGTTTTTGGGTAGTGAATCATATTTTATATGGTTTTAGGTATGAAAAAATAACTTCCCTTGATAAATATTTTTTTAAAATTTTAATTATATCAATTAAAAATTTACATTCATTTTATCACATAAATATTCATTGAGATCAGAACATATAATATTTTTTTGGTATGTTTGTGTGATTTTTTTTTTGTTCTTTTAATTTTATAATTATATTCATTTTTTAAAATGTAGGTCTCTGAATTCCAAATTTCTACTCATGTGTTTTATAAAAAAAATTGAGGTCAGCTAAAATCTTCAATTTTTTTATTTATAAATTTATTTACAATTTATTTTTTCAAAATAAAACTAAATGAATAACTTCATTTTATATAATACATAAAATATTTTCTGTAAACTTGTATTAATTTATGTGGTGATGTCGGACCGTGATAACACCACTCTAATGATCATGGTATTGTACATTTTTATGTTCTTTTGTATTGGTTCATTCCCTCCATGTATCTCAGTGTCTGATATTTTTATACATTTAAATTTGTTAAGTTCTGCAAAATATAATCGTTAGTCTGATGAACTTAATCTTCTTATTTTTTTTTCTAGTATGAAAAAAAATCCCATTGAATGAAACCAGGTATGAGTGTAGTTAATGGTTCCCTAACATCTCCTTGATCAGTTCCTCCTATGAGCTGTGAGCACTTTATAACATTTCTATTTTAAAATTCATTATCTAACTGTTTATGTAAAAGAGAATTGATTCACATGTTTATGGGGATTTTATCCTTATTTATCATCATTTTTATATGTTTCTAATTTATATTTTTTATTGGAATAATATTTTTTTTCATTGTATATTTTTTCCATTCACTACTTATATGTTGTGCACTTTTAATATTTTGAATCCACTATAGACATGTTCCCAATTAGTATGTTATGTTCATTAATTTTTTATGGATGGAATTATATGTTGCATTCCCTATTAATATGTTACATTCATTGAAAATTGATTCCATTATATATTTGTTTCTATTCACTTTTATAGTATTGTATTCGTTGTTTGTTTGTTCATTATTAATATGTTGTGTTTCTAATATATATGTGTTTCAAACTGTATATGTTTTTTTACTTTATAAATGTTTCCATTTAGTGTTGGTGATTTTTTTTTCATTATTGAATCCAATATATATTATTTTTATGTATTAAAGACATATGAATATAATTCATGTGACATAATACAATGAAATCAATATTTTAGGATAAGTACATGCATCTTGAAATTATGTATTCCTTTAGGAACATATGAGATAATTTCATTAATAAGGTGGAATTTATTATGTGTACAATGAAGATTCATGGATAAATAAAAAATCACTTCAGTTATCCATTATTTATGTTCTTCATTTATAAAATATTTTATTCTATAAAGGATAGGTCAGGTATCTAAATGAGTTTGATTTCATTACATTTAACTTAGATGTCTTCCTTGTCGAATCAATGTGTTCCGATCTATGATTAATGAAGAACACATTTTATGAATCATAACACTTTCCCCCTCTTGAGAATATTATTTATGATTATATAACGTTGAGAGAACCACTTGATGTTATGTTAATATTATGACATAACGTGGAGTAGAAGTCACATCTTATGTTAAGAATTTAATGTATTGGGTGTCCCTATTATAGGAAAATATAATAATGCATTGATATAAAGATTCAAATTTTTTTAAAATATTTAATGTAAAGTGACATTAAATAGTTACAAAGTTTTAATGAATTTGTTGGATTAGTACACCTCCTAAATATTATACTTTATCGGTTCAATTACATTCAAATCTAATTTAAAAAAAATATTACAGATTTTATTCTATAGTATGTGATTTTTCAAATTCCAGTTTCCTACCATATTTTCCTACAGTTTCAATTTATATCAAATAGTAGTACAATGAATCTATTCTCTTTTTATACTCAATTTGTAATAGGTTTTTATATATTCTGCTTATCAGATTATATTTTTCTTATATATATATTCTGTTGGTATAGGCGTATACCCTTGCATTTATTGTATAATTAATATTTAACCTAATGAGTTTTGATCAGATTGTATTTGGATTGTATTTTTATTCAACATTGATTGTTTTTATACTCCTTGGAATTTGTTTTTATATATTTTGTTGATCAGATTATATTTGATTGTTGTTTTTATATTGTTTCTCCAGAATTTATAGGATTGTAGTTTGGATTGAAATGCAACTCAAGATTATATCTATATATCTTATGCCAAACATTGTTTATATTATGAGGTCATGAATCCTTCACTGATGTTTCATATAGTTCTTTATCATAGTATAAGTAGTTATTAGTGGGTTTTTAAACATAGCAAAGAGAAAAAAAATTCCTAATTACCTTACATTGTTAATTGTATTTCTTAAGCATACTTAGCTGACCTAAATTATTATGCATGTGCCTCTTCTTTTTTTATTTGTAGTGATGAATAAAATGTATTGTATTGATTATAATTGATAATTATTTGTGGAAAAAAATTATTTGATACCATACTATCTCTCAATATTGATGACTTCTATGAAGCAGTTTGTCTCCCTTTAAAGAGTAATTTATATTATACATACATATGCTTGTCCGAACAGTTTAATATTTAAGTTCCTGAAAATGTAATGTGAGATAAGGAATTTGACATGGGAACTGTAGGATAATTGTGAGTGAGAAGCTATATACACCACCATGTTTGGTCAATATCATGTGGATTTATATGTATTTATAAAAATATGTTATCATCTTTGATGTGGATTTATTTTTTCCCTCAACTGTTACTTTTAGAAAAAACATATGCACCTTGATTCTGCATTTTAATGTGGTTGTATTGTTTCCCTTAATTGTATATTTATATTCTACACAAAATTCAACTATATTAACTAATTGAATAGTTTTTTATTTTATTTTATGTAAATTTTTTCCCATTACTTATTACTACTTTTCAAAGATACAAGAGGTATAGATTAGTGGTATTTAGTCACAATCCACATGAAAAACATCAAAAAAACATAATACTTATTCAATGATGATAAACAATGTTTCTTCTTGTTCATTATTTAATTTTTCAAGATTTAAGTAAATATTTTACACAGATAATGCTTTTTTTGGTTAAAAAAATGGAATGGTGAACCATTGTCTGAATGTGGGTGGAAGAAATGAGATTATAGTTTAAGGTAGAAAATATAAAATGAGGATCATAGTAGATCAATTCATGAATTTCTATTGTTGGTGGTTGGAATGAATGCAATAAGGTAGAGAGGTCTCCCATGGAGATTGAATGTGAATGTCAATATGAAAGTTGCACCATAGCTATGTCATGGAAATTTTTTAGGATATTTTTTGATCCACGATTCTAAGTCATATGTTTAATGATCGATGTATATACTCTAATATATGTTTATTTTTGTAGGTGTTGGTAAAAAAAGACAAATATGGTTTCCTCTTTATTTCATATAGTGGTGATAATACATTTGGGAATGAATATATGTAATTAAATAGTATAGTTTCATAAAATATGATGAATATATCTAATTTTTTACCATAAGGGTATCTTTTGGCATGAAATTAGTACGTGTCTTTTTAAAATTTATAGAAATTATATAAGGTTCAATATGAGTGTTCTTATGGATCTCCTATAAATTTCACATATTATAATATTTTACAATGGGATATACAATTTCTAATCCACTGAAAGAGTTTAAAGATTTATATTGATAATCCAATTATAACTAATAGTTTTATTTTTATATTTGACACACTTATGATCACTATGTAACATTCAACACTAATTTTTTCAGTATTAGTAATGGATTCAATGTATTGCTGAAGAAAGTTAAGAGTTTGTTTTGTTTAAGGGTTTACATGTGCATGTTTAAAAATGGTAAAAGTTTTTCCCATTATAATTTAATAGCATGTGGGAGATTCATGTGGCCAACAAATAAAAATTTCAATCATCACTGAATCATATTTAAATGAAGTACAACTTCATTTGGATTCTTTTAGAGGATGTTTAATTGAAGAAACAAAAATTGCAAGGCAATAAAAATCTTGTTGTTACTATATATCTTGTGCACAATAAATATTGTTGTTTTATTAATATTCATTTCAAAATAGATAACATAGAAATCATAGGTATCATAATATTTTAAAAATAAAATAAAGTTAACTTATTTCAAAAAGTTTCTTTCAATGTTTTTTAGTTTTCTATATGTCTTTTATATCCATTTCACACCTTCCAATTTACCCATCATTCATTTCAACATCTTTATGTACATAAAACAAAAATATATTAAACTGTAAAACATCAGATACATGAATCACTTCTTAGATCATGTATAAACCAAATCAATATTTGTAAACCAGCGACCCATTCTCATGCCAATTAAATATTACCGAGAAAAGAAATATACTTCTATATTCTATATCATAGTTTAACAACTGACCATGCATAAACAGATTCAATAATATAACTTCACTTTGCAATAAACTTTGTTCCAATTGATTCTATATTAGTCTCTACATATACATTCTTTTTTTTTTTGATTTTCTTCTATGTCAGCTAATATGTTATATCATTTTGATCAATACATTTTTTCTGCATTAAATTTATCCAGTGCAATTTTTCATTTAATTTATTACATGTTTCTTGTAAATCAAATATGATCAATCTTATGATAGTTTCATTATTAAGTAGTAATATTGGTATTATATTTAAGATGAAATGTTATTTTATTTGTTTTCAATGGTTTTGAGATGATCATGTATATTTGTATTATAAAAAATATATGGGTTTCTTTTTTTTTCTTCATATTTCAGTGCATGAGAAGGGGGTGCATACCAAGAAGATCTGTTGAGAGGTAATAACATTAAACGAGAAAAGATTATCTTTCCCTCCCTCCCCCATAATTTAAACCATCCAATGGAAATTTCTGTATATATATATATACTTATTTATTTTTTAATTTAATGATTTGAAATAACATGCAATAAAATTTATCTCACAAGGTTAAGATGATATATGTTCAGTATGTTAGTAGTAATTACTTTTTTTAATCAGTGATAACATTATCTCCTCTAATTATTATCATAGTAGCTATATTTATCTAACACATTAATTTTCATGTGAAGTGAATTTAAAATAAGGATCTATAAATTACTACTTCTAATTTATATCATCATTTACTTATTTAATACTTTATGTGAAATATCCTGCAACAAATCAACTTGCAGACCAAGTCTTCCATCATGGATGCAACCACCACCCTAACATGAAGCATAGTTGAGAAATGTGGTCCACAAAGCTACTGGATTAATAATTTTATCTACTGGGAACTCTGTTCCACTTCAATGGAGACCAATAGAGAGTCGGTGTTATAGACTTTGGGTTGGGATACAAGGTTCTCAACTAATGGTCAAGTTGATATCATACCCTTAAACTCTGTTAACTTTAGCCTCACCAAGCCTACTTATTCAGCCCTTTTATTCCATTATTTATATTTAAATGAAATTCAATCCAATATTTAATATTATAATGATCATAATCTGAATTATCTATTTGAATCATCTTTCCATTTATGTAATAAATTTCTCCAACATTTATTTCCAATATAAAGTTCTTTTCCATATTAATTTATATGAATATTTAGTACTCTTTTTATGAGTTCTTAATAATTTTCCTTCATTTTACTCTATTATTATTTACCACACATTTTTATTTTTAAATAAATTAAATATTAATACGAATTAATGAGTTTGAAAATTTTAATTCTATTATTTAAAGTGATATTTTTTTGATAGAATCGTGCAAATATGCGGGTGGAGTACTTGTGTATGTTAAGATTCTATCAATGTAATCATATTACTAAAAACACCTGATTAACGATGAGATTGTATCAATTGACACTTACAACTTTGGTAACATTTAATATTAAACCCCATGAGAGAATAAAATTACATGAGGCTTTATATATCATTAAATGAATAATATTCATGATTTATCATGTAAAATGGGAAGTATATACCCCTTATGAAGGGTTTATAACATAACATGTGTCTTAAAGGAGGAAAATGGAGGAAAAACACCATTATGGGGTTTGTAACATTTTAATGATGAACCCCATGAGAAAAATATAATAATCTAGATATTTGAATTAAAACAATTTATAGTGGATGAATCATGGAGTACATCAATAGGAATTTTACACCCCATAAACAATATATAATTTTTTAACATGGCTTGTGTGCCTCACAAAATAAAAGATAGATCGAAATCTCATACCGTAGGTCTTCAAATCTATTATAATCATTCAATTCCACTATAAATTAAATATATGATTTATTATAACTATGTTACATAACCATATTCATTTATATTGTATCCTATATGATTTTTTTATGACATTTTATTTCATGTTTATTAAAAATTCTATGTTAATGTTACGTTTCACGAAATACATGCTTTATTTTTTGTATATGTTTTTATTTCTTATATTTTTTCTTCTACTACATTAAAAATGATTTAATCACATAAATATAGATAAATATGATGTGAATATAATTTATAATTAATATATATGTATTTATAATAATATAGAAATGATTTAAATAGTAAATTAAATACAACATTCATGTATATGGTAAGTCGTACGTATGTATGCTTTTATTAAATTTTCTTATAGCATAATAATAAAGAAAATTACATGAGATATTAAAACAATATAAAAATTTCTATTTCATTTATATAACATGTTTTTATTAAAACCATTAGTATAACATCCCATGTAACACATTAATAAACAACATCGCTTTGCAAGGCAGTAGTCTATCCTATACACGAACGACATTATCGAATTCTCACAATATGGAAATAATGATGGTATGTGTGATATAAAAGTTATATAATTATAATATCATAAAAATATTAAATATCATATAAAGGTATCATATATATCATTTTTGAAAAACATGATATGTGCTAATAATAAAAATTAAGATATGGGTTCATGGGGTGGTAGTCCACCATACACATGAACTATCATTTTGTATCACATTTGATAGAAGTGTGCGTGGTTGAAGATAATAAAATCAAAATATAAAATATTATTATATTTAATATAGTATTTTATTTATATAAAATTTATATAAAAACAAATAACAATGTTTGCGTAGGAAATAAATAAATATTAGTTGATGAAAAATATTTCTTCATCGGGTATCTCCTTTTAGTTTACATCAAAGAAATCTCAAACAAGAAATTATGCTCTAATTAATGCTTCTTGGTTGAATTTACTCCATTTGTAAAGATATTTGGAAGGTATTAGTTCTTCATATGTTTTTGAGATGTGTTATGATATGAGAAGAGGGGATCATTTTATAAGGACGATGAGTGGAAAAAATATAATTTTTTAAAGAGAAAATTCCACAAACATTGTCTTCATGTCATGTATCTCCATCAATGGTCCAAGATAGATACAAGAGGTATGAATTATACATAATTCCATCAATCTTGGGATGTAAAATTTGTTAGGTCATTTGGACATTTATTTTCAAACTTTAGTCCCTTACTAAACTTATATTTCATTTAATCATCATAATTAATGTTAATTTTTTTTACAACTAACATTTTCAGAAATTAACTTGTAATTATTAGAAATTTTAAACGAAACTTATTAAAAAAATTTAATCCATTTTCTCAAATTACATTAATATAATTTGAATAAAATAATTTTAAATTAATCCCACAAACAAAATTAGATTACGAGTTTCTAAATTAAAAATTTTCAAAATAATAAAAATATTTCTTATACAATATCATTGTGAAACTGACAAGAATAAAATAAATAGGATTTTAATATTCATAATTTATGTAAATATAATTTAAATAATTCTATTCAAATCAATATTTTTAATTATTCATTAAAAAATTAAATATTTTAGGAAAATCACTAAATTTAAACAAAAGAAGATTCTGAAAATGAAGAATAAACATTATTTTATCAAATTCTATTTTTAAAAAAATTCTAATTGTAATTTTATTATTTTTCCCAAAAATAAAACCAAATTTAATTTTTTCAGAAATTAGTATTTTCAAAACATATAAAGTTATTAAAGGAATTTTTTTATTAAATTATCAATATTTTTAATTTATATAAACACATTAAAAATCTAATTCAAAATGATTTTTTTACTATTCTGGTTAATTTGTTTAAAGACTAGGTTATATTTTTTAATTAACGATATTAATAATATCATAATGGTATTTTAAAACTCAATCTCACAGCACAATATATGTTTGTATGGATTGTTATGAAAGATTAACACGGTGTTTCAAATAATGTATTATTAAATAAATGTTGAGTGATACTCAATACATCAAAATATTTTAATTAATTCAAAAAAAATTCATAAAATCTCAGAGTGTTACAATTCAGTTTATTTCCAAATAATACCTTTTTACACAATTGGAAAACCAGCTGTAATTATTTTTGGAAACTCAATTTTCATTCATTATGTAATTATCATACTCTTAAACATTCATGTTGGTTATTTTATAATTTTTTTTAATTATTCAGAAATAAATATTTTTCATTTTATTTAAATTTCTACCACATAATACATATCTTTGAAATACCGCTTACTTGAAGGTGTATCTTTCTTATAAGGGATATTGATAACTCACGTCTCCTCTCCATGCATTGTATTATTTCATCATAAAATAAATTATTTCATGTTTGTCTTATTATTCACTAATATTTTGATATTATTATATATATTAATGTATCTTTATTCTATATACAATGTGAGTTTTGAAAAAAGGTATTATGAAAATAACAGAAATGGGTTTTCTTTTAACATTAATATGGTTTTTATTATCCTCATAATTTATCCAACATAGAAAATTATTAATTTAAAGGATACATTATTGGATATTATATTTATAATTATTTATTTTTAAAATCATATATATAACCTTTTCAATTGTTACATTAAATGATACATGTATATTTTTACACTATATTGTTCAAAAAGAAATTTTATGTTTTTTGATTCTATTTGATTTATTATTTTTAAAATTATTTACCCAAATATTGTTTATATTCAATGATTTATCAATATATATATATATATAAATATTATTTCTGTTATTGAACTCATGGTATCAAATAGTAAAATTCTTAATCACTTCTTCAGAGGCACTATTTGAATCATTATTTTTTATGAGGGTGTTTATTATTTATTGTATCATCCCTATATATCTCTTTAATGTGAAGGGGTTATGTTAACTTAATCCATACAGATGCATTATATGGATGCACTATCATAATTTTATTACGTTATTGACATAGCTATATACTCATTACAATATGTACAGTCAAATTAATTTTTTTTATAATTCAGAATGGATGATGTTCACCTAGAATGAAATTTAATATTTTAAGATAGAGAAAATTGTTGTAACAAATTATATTGTTATTAAAATAAAGATTATTATATAGAATTTTAATAAGTATTTATTTATCCATAAAACTTATTCTGTGGGATGGGTTATGATCACATCAAACTTTATATTAACAGGGTGAAAATTAATGAAGTTCTGGATGATTATTTAGTGCTAATGAAGTTTGATGATTTATTAACACTTCATATTTTTTATTATTTGGATACCGGTATTTTTATTCAGATATAGATTCTTTAAGGATTGGAAAGAACGTCTTGTTGACTCTAATGGTGAATTTTCTTGGACCAAATTAGGTAATATGTGGGACCTCAAATTATATTGCCTATGGATGCATTGACGTGTCTCTTGACACTAAATAACATAGGTTTTAATGTATACCTATAAAAAATAAATATAATTTTTTAGTAAAAGTCATTAATTTTTTTTTATATTTTTCATTATCAATTCCATTAGTATGAGATCAATATTATTAATATCAATGATTTAATTTATTATCATTTATGTAGCATGATCACAGTTTTAGATGATTATGAAATTATTCAGATTATTTATTCCCACAATATTTTGTATACCATGGTAATTATTTTGAAATATATTTTCATTTGTTTCACTTACTAAGAATTTTATCTCGCTCCTTATGTTGTTATATCCCTAGTTTATAAAGAAAAATATTACACATGATAAGTAAAAAATTATAGATTGTGTAGAAAATTTTCAAATGAATATGATGAATTTTTATGGATTATGTAGCTTCTTATATAATAAAAAATGAAAAATTATTGAGAGAGGGTATAGAATTTATTAATTATTTGTTTTCCTAAGTATCATAATCTCTAAACCTAAAAGAATATTTGAATGTGTATAATATATTATTTTCCATAATCCATGTAATTATGGGGTATTTTTTTTGGAAATTTATAGTTCAAATCAAAGACAATATTTAAAGCATGTGTTTACGACATCATTTTCCAGAGTGTAGGTATGGGGAATCATAGTTTGTATCAAAGTAGAGTTTAGATAACATTAATTCTTAGTATGTCGGGTGAGGATAATTTAAGTGTAATTATGTTATCATTGATTATAATATCAATGGTATAGGTACACATTAGGGTAGTAAATGTTTTACTGTTAAGGTAATAATAAAGAATTTATTTGATCATTAGGATAGGGAAACATCAATGAAAACTGTAATGATATGTGCAGGTGATATTTATATATATAGGATAACATCCTGAAATTTATGGTAAAATAGATATTGTTTGGTTCTCCTAGAAATTAAATCCATCTCTAGTTTCAACAAGTGGATTCAAGCATTGTAACATATGTGCTTAAGGGTAATCTACTCGAAAGGAAAATATTAGGAATTCACTCGATCATCACCTAGAATATCATAAAGTTGCCAAAATAAACACCTCATTTGACATTCCTGGGGGATATGATTCGTTTAATTCACATTCTCCTTATGAACCATTATATGGGATATAAATATGTTATGTAAGGTAATCTAATTGGAAGGTAACAATTGATAAACGAAATTGAAACATAGATATTAATAAGATTTGATATATAGTAATGGATATTGTATTTCCTAGATAAATGATATGTTGGATTCTGAGAGCATATATTTCAATTATTTTTGAATTTAGATTATTTTAAAAAAAACCATTTTAAATTTGGGATCACTATTCATTCATATTCGACTGAGAAGTTTTAGATAGCCTATATTAAAATAAACTAGGTCAAACTAAGATTGTTGTATGGTTTAACTAAATTATTTATAGGATATCTTGATGAAGAGTATAAATGTTCATATGGTTAAATCCATTTTATGTTATTTATTAGAAAAAATCATATGTATTGTTAATGTTTCATCACTGATTTTAACCCTATTAGTTTTAATAATGGATGGAACTAGAAGGAACCATATGTTTGAGGGATATTATTGAGGTTAACTCAATTAAAACCCCATTAAAATCAGAGATAGTGTGAGAAGCCTTTTAATAATTTCAAAACATATATATTGAAATATTATTTAAAATGTAAAAATATTTTATGTCCCACACACACCAAATAATATGATGATGTAGTCTCCTGAAAGATCACTTGAAGAAGATGATAAAAGAATTAATATTAAATTTTCTGTATTTCATAAATATGTGAAGGTCTATAAGTGAAATTTTATTAAAGGGAAATGAATATTTAATATCTGTGGATTTAATGGTGTTCAGACTCAAAAGTGCACGGAATATAGATAATTTGAAAAAATATATTGATTCAATTTCAATATAGTAGTGCATTAAGAAATTCAATGTCCCAATCCAATGCCCAATGGTTGAAAATAGTCACAAAGAACCATGAAAATAATGAAACTAATATAAAAATAATACTAATGTAATGGAAATTGAGATTTTATCATATATTTTTTATTGTCTTTAGATAGTTATGATTTCACCGACTACTAGATATGAATGCATAAAAAATCTTATATGTATGATTAATATATAAACCATTTTCATGTTTTGTGGGAAAACATTCCTTATGGGACTGGATTTTCATCTACTAGAAAAATTATATTTAAAATTTCGAATGATATGGATCTATTCATAAGATTCTTATAATAATTTTTCAAATGGATAAATCTCTTTCCACATCCTAAATAAACCCATGATTTTCTATTGATTTATGGTTAATTATGTATTCTCTATAGATATTATTTGGATATTATGAGTCAAATAATGGGGAATAAAATTATTTATTTAGGGTATAAACTGTATCTCCATAAATTTATAGTATATTTTTACAATTAAATAACTAATTTTTGGGATAACATTTTCCACATGAAACACTGGACAAAAATGAAACAACGAAATACATAGATAAAATTAAAATATTTATATATGATCATTAAAACCATGTTTTTACATGAAAAGGTATGAATTTGTGTAAAATCAATATTATTTATGGGTGTAGTTAAGATAAATTCTATTTCTAATAGTAATGATATTCAAAAATTGGTGCTCAAATAACTTAAAATTCATTTTATTCTTTAAAATAAATTTTTCATAAATTAGTGATTTATCTCAAGAAACAATGAATATTATGAGTAAAAATTAGTTTAAATTATATTTCATATGAAAAATAGAATACCATTATATTAACTATAAATTCATATGATATAAGAATAAATAATATCTAACACTTGAAAAGGTCATTTTCTAAAATTAAGGGGTTTCCATAATATTATGGAATTTTATTTAAATATTAAATTGTAAAATTTAGTATAATTTAACATGATAAAATGAAATTAATTTTATTATTAATAATAACATTTTAATCATAAGATTAGTTTTTGGGATTTATCTATATTAAATGAATTTTTTTAGTATGGAAAAATATGCTTTTTGAAAACACCAAGAATTATATGACTTTTTTGGAAATAACATGGTTTTAACAAAAAACTAAAACATGTAAATGATTTTTATTGAAAAAATATAATATTTATACATACAACAACAAATTTAAGAATATTACATTTCAATTAAAAACCTATATTTTAACTTTTAGAAGATAATTAATATTTTCCTTAAACAATTATTACATTATATATATTTGTTTTAAAATTAATGTTAATAAATTTTTAAAATTGGATCAAACTAAATTAATTTAAATTTGTAATTTTTTTAGATCAAATCATATAATGAGTTCCACATTAATTTTTGGAATAAATAATAAGTTATGTTACAAAGAAACTAGTCATGTGGAAAATGCTAAAATGGTAAAAATTCCAGGCATAAAGGGATTAAAACAAGATAAAACATGTCCTTAATTGAATTTATAATGAATATATAGAATATATACAATATGATATAAAATATTTACTCAATGTTTGACCATTTTAACATGTATAACATGTTCACACTTTATATTAAGTGGAAATATTTACAAAAAAATCCACTTTTGTCACTTATAAAAGGGGCCCCTAACAAACCCTTCATAAAAACCACAAAAAATATTTTTAACAATGAAAAAATACCAGTATTTAATCCAATATAATTCTATTCCAATCAAATTATCCTATATTCCCAATATATTATCATATTTCATCCATTTATATGGGATCTTCTATGGAAATCTAAAAGTGATTTATTTGAGTAATCATTTTTACATAACATAATTATTTTTTATGATTCATTTTCTATTGTAATTTTAAAATTATATATAATTATATAATTAATATTAATATTTTTAATATTATTATTCTTTTTTAAAATGATTAGTCACATTTTCCCCTTTTTATTAGGAAGACTGAAACCATAATTTTTCTGTTATGCAGACTACTACCACCCCAATGTAATGGTATTTTTTTTCTAGCACCAAATTACAAGAATATAATGAAAAGAGGATTTAATAATTAATTTTTATTTGTATTTTATTATTATAATTATTAAATAGTTAACTACATTACTACTTTCTTTTAGGATATGGAAAATGATATCTCCAATCATGCGTATGTGTGGACTACAGCCTCTCCGGAATGATTGATTTTCATTTTATGTTTCATTTCCACCATACCTAGATATCCCTTAGAATAGTATTAAAGTATGATTTGTTTATATATTTAATTGTTGAGTCAATATTTTTTTCTTTATGACTTTTTCATTCCTTCTTTTTTTGAAAATCACAAACACCTTATCTTTAAAAAAATCACTTTTATAAAGAAAATTGCTTTTATAAGGAAAATCAATTTTATAAGGAAGATCGCTTTTTTAAGAAAAATTATCCTTATCATATTTTCATCCATATATTTCTTAAGTATATGATCCGGATTCATTTCTATATTATCGGAATCATTTGAAACTTTGATATGAAGCATTCTGTTTTAGGTTCTGAATTCTGGATGGGAACTGTAATGAAGTTTCACTCCGAATTCTGGATGAGAACTGTAAGGAAGTTTCATTCCAAATTCTGGATGAGAACTGTAATGAAGTTTTACTCTGAATTCTAGATGAAAACTTTAATGAAGATTCACTTCGAATTCCGGATACGAACTCTGATAAAGTTCTACTCTGAATTCTAGATATGAATTCTCATGAAGTTCGACATCGAAATCTAATGACAAATCCTGATTACGAATTCTCATTAGGAATTCTGATGATCAATTCTCATTCCAAATTCTCATTCCGAATTCACCTATTAATTAGAATCTGATCATATTTTCTTTATACACTCTAAATTTATTTAGGCTTTGAAAATTATTTTTGGTTAGACTCCGAACTTTCATTTTGCTTACACTTTTATAATTTTTCTACTCTTTGACATTTTTTGTACACTTCGAACCTTCACTCTGAACAATTGAGTTAAACATAAAATGATGTCGTACATTCCGTTTCTCTTGTTTTGTTATAAAACGATGTCGTCTGTTATGTTATAAACTAACCGTTGTTTAAGTTATATGTGTACAGGTCCCTATTAATTTTAAGGAAAATATGACCGTTGGAAAGGAGGCCGACTTGCCTATAAATAAGAGCTCATTTGAAATAGCTAAATACGACATAGAAGTTGATCGATCTAGAGACCACACACTGCTATGATGATTTATAGAGAGAGAATGATTTTCATTCCTTGTGCGTATTGAACCGCTCATTCAGTTTTTTGCTTCGTGTGACTCAGAATGTTGGTGAATACATTCGAGGACTTCCGGGGATAAGAAGATAGAGGTGCCGATTACCTTGATGTTCAAGGGCTTTCTTGCTGAGGAATACATAGGTTTACAACTACCTAGAAGATGAGGGCTTGCGAGGATAACAAGACAGAGACTCTGATATTCGTATCGAGGGCTTACCCTAGTGTGGGTAAGACAGACATTCTTGAAAGTATAAATCAACGGACCATTATCCTAGGTTGCTGGATACCCTTCTCTTTGGGTTAAAAGACTTATATCTTGTTAGTTGTAGTTTTACTACTTGATTGTTTCCGATACATTCTGTATTTTATGGAAATTATAACTTTCTTATACTTCCTTACATGTACTCTGTTCCATTTAGATTCTATACTCTTTAAGGTAGAATCTCATATTTTAATCTTTAGTTAAGTTTCAATTTCCAGATCTATATTTCTGGAACCTACTTTCGGAATCTCTTTCGAGCTTTAACCAAGTACATAGGACTTGAAGTTTATAACTTCATTCCTTATTCAAAGTTTTCATTTGGTGTTAGAGGTGTCGTGAATTTACTTAGTTTAACATTGTTAAACTTAGCTCTTTCCTTTGTTTAAGGAAAACATAGTTATTCATAACTTACTTTAAAGGTTCAAAAGGAATTTTTTAAGGGTACAATTCACCAAAACTCTTGTATATTGAGCATCTACATCATTATTTCGATCCTACAATTGGTATCAAAGGAGGTATCTGAAATAATTGTACTCACGTATATGTTTTTCTTGCTAACTTTTTAATTCCAAACTTTATCATTCCGAACATTCTCATTCCGAACTTTTTCATTCTGAACTTTGTTATTAAAAACTTTTTCTACTAACAAGTTTGTGTGCCAAAAGTTATTTTAAGTATGGAAGGAATTAATGTTGGATCCATTGATAATCTAAATCCTACAAGAACACCAATCTTTTATGGTAATGACTATGAGTACTGGAGATATTGAATGAAGACTTTTGTTATCAATACTGGAGTGGACAACTTTGTTATGCTTACTGGAGATTATAAAATTCCTGATAAGGAAGCTAGAACTTTTACTAACCAGGAAAAGCAAGAGTATCAACTCAATTATAAGGAATGCAATACCTTACTTTGTTCAATGACTAGAAATATATATATAGCCAAATTTCTTCTTGTGAAGCAGTTAATTGTATCTGGGTGAAGTTAGAGGTTACACACTTTGGAACTTCTAATGTGATATAGACTAAGAGAGCTATGCTTAGAGATGAATACCATGGATTCAATTTTCCTTATAGTGAACCTATTTGTAATGTTCAATAGAGATTTATGACTATTTTCAACTGCTTATAGTCTATGGGAGAAAAAGGGTTCGATGATGAAGCACTTGTGGATAAGATAATTGATATTATACCCAATGAGTGGGAATCCAAAAGAACTGTAATAGATGAGAATAGGAAGGTCACTCAAATTTCTCCTGATGAGTTATTCGGAACTCTTCATTAACATGAAACCAGAATGAAGAGAGATGTTGACAACATCAAAAAGAAGAATGGGAATGGTACTGTTGCTTTTAAAATAACATCAAATTAGATGAAAGCCAAGACTCCTGAGAGAGTAACCAGATCCAAGTCTAAGAAAGTCATTTTCCTATCCGAATCTAGTAAGAGTGAAGTCTCTAAAAATGAGTTATCAAATCTTGCTCGAATGATGAACAAGATAGCTTGCCAAAGAAGTTTCCAATCCATGTATAAGAAAAAGGAAAGGAAAGATATGAATGATGGAGAAGTCGCATGTTATGAATGCAAGAGAGCTGGAAATATTAGACCAGATTGCAGTTTGCTCAAAAAGAAAGAAAGGAAAGAAAGGAATTCAGACAGGAACATAAAGAATTATTATAAATCCAAAGCTAAGAATGTTCTGAAATCTAGTGACACCTATGGTACCAGTGGTGGTGACTCTTCAGATGAATCTTCTGATTATGAATCTCTAGAACAGAAGAATCTTGGTCTTATATCCAGATTACCTATTGACAATCATTGTTTTATGGATAAGGTACGAAATGATGAATCATTGACCAATGTATATTTAAATTCTAATAATGGTAAGTATTATATCTCTTCTAAGGAAGAATCCTCTTCTGATGAAGAAAATACTTCACCTACCTATGAAGAAGTCGCTTGGTTTGTTGAACTTCCTGAGATTGAGAATTCCAAACTCAATAAGAAACTTGATAAGGAAAACTCTAGTAATTCTATTCTTACAAAAGAGATATCAGATCTTTCTAAAGATCTTGATAAGAAAAATGATAATTTTGAAAGTATTTCAAAAAATCTTGAGGAAGTAAGTTCTGAGAAGAACAAACTTTCTAAAGAATTAGAAAAATTAATTTCTAAGAAAAGTATTTTCGAGCCTAGCTCTAGTTCTAAATATAAAGATTTTGAAGATAAAAACTTGGTTATAAAACTCAAGTCCGAAATTTTTTCCTTAAAGATGTGTTTATCAAACATTACTCATGTTAAAGAAAATTTTTATAAAATGTATTCCCAAATACGACCTTTATGAAATAAATCTGGATTTGGTTATACCCATGAAAAACCATTTTTTAGTAACAATTATTTTTTTCCTCAAAGTGCCCCATTTTGTACCAAGTGTCAATGTGGTGGTCACTGGGCAATGAATTTTTCCTTAAACAAAACCCAATCTCTAGGAATTCAAAAAGCATATTTTTCTAAGAAGATGTGGGTACCTAAAATATTGTTATCCGGAAATCTCGGATCATAACAAGTTTGCATTCCAAAAGTATAATTCTCTTCTTGATTTTATGAATGTAAAGAGAGTACCAGTGGCAACACATGGTACATGGATAGTGGATGTTCCCGGCACATGACTAGTAACAAAATCTATTTTGAACATATTATCAAAACGAAAGGAGGAAAGGTAACTTTCGGAGATAATGATAAGGGAGAGATTGTCGGTATTGGTAATATTGTTCTTATAGGTAAAACATTTATTTCAAATGTTCTTTTTGTTAAGGGTCTTAAGCACAACCTCATTAGCATAAGTCAGTTATGTGATGAAGGGTACCTTTTGAATTTTAGGAATGATAAATTCTTAGTTCACAATTGCAAGGAAGAATTTATCCTCTCAGCCAATAGGCATGAGAATGTTTACATCTTAAATTTAGAAGACCTTAGGAGTCAAGATTTACCTTTCCTAAGTGCAATGGAAGATCATTCCTGGTTATGGCATAGAAGACTAGGTCACTGTAACCTTAGAAACATATGTAAACTCTCTAAGAAGAAACTAGTTAAGGATCTACCAGAGCTTAGATTTGATTCTTATAATGTTTGTGATCCTTGTTAATATGGAAAGCAACATAAATCTAGTTTTAAATCAATCGGTGAAGTCTCAACAACTGGTGCATTACAGTTAGTGCATATGGACCTTTTTGGTCCAACACAAACTGGAAGTATTGGAGGCAAATACTATGTGTTTGTTCTAGTTGATGATTACACTATATTTACATGGGTTTATTTTCTAGAAAATAAGTCTGAAGAATTTTCTTATTTAAAATGTTTTAGAGCCCAAGTTAAAATTGAGAAAAACCTTCCATTGAAAACTATTCATAGTGATCATGGAGGAGAATTTTAGAATTCTGATTTGGTAACTTTTTGTAGTAGAAAAGATATTACTCACAATTTTTTAGCACCTAGAACTCCTCAAAAAAATGGAGTAGTTAAAAGAAGAAATAGAATTCTTCAAAAGATAACTATAACCATGTTGAGTGAATATTCTATAGCTAGACATTTCTGGGCTGAAGCTGTATGTAATGCTTTTTATACTATAAATCGAGTCTTAATTAGACCTTTTCTTAATAAAACACCTTATGAGTTATAGAATGGTAGAAAACCAAGAATATCCTACTTCAAGGTTTTTGGTTGCAATGTATTCATTTTGAATAATAAAGATAACATACACAAATTCACACCAAAATCCAATGAAGGAATTTTCTTAGGTTATTCCACAACTTCTAAGGCTTATAGAGTTATTAATAAAAATACTTGTACGGTTGAAGAAACAGTACATGTAAAATTTGATGAGTCAGATCCTTTTGTTTTTAATCCATCCCAGCCCACATCCTAGGATGTGTTTTCAAAAACTGATTATCAAACTTTGATAGAAGATACTTCTGATAAGAAAAATGATCAAGAAGATACTTCTGAAACATTTACCCCAGAATAATTTCTACACTATGTTGATGAACATGCTTTTCAAAACCCAAATCAGGTGTTTCTTAAGAATCATCCCAATGATAGTATCATTGGTGACGTAAGTCAACAAGTAAGGACTAGAAGTTCCTTAATAAATGATGTTGAACATCTAGCATTTCATTCCCAATTAGAACCAAAAATCACTAATGAAGCATTAGGTGATGATGATTGGATCAAAGCCATGCAAGATGAAATAAATGAATTCGAAAGGAATAAAGTCTGGACTATGGTTGGAAGACCTATGGAAACTTCTGTTATTGGAGTAAAGTGGGTTTTCAGAAAGAAATGTGACGAGAATGGAGTCATAGTAAGAAATAAAGCTAGACATGTTGCTAAATTCTACAATCAGCATGAAGGAATAGACTATGAAGAAACCTATGCTCCAGTAGCTAGACTTGAATCTATCCTTATTCTACTTGCCTTTGCAGAATTCTTTAATTTTAAACTTTTTCAAATGGATGTAAAGTGTGCTTTTCGTAAAGGTTATGTTCAAGAGGAAGTTTTTGTTGAACAACCTCCTGGCTTTGAAGATATAAAACATCCTGATCATGTTTTTAGACTTACCAAAGCTCTCACTACGGGAAAAATGGGTATTTGCGACGGGTTATTTGCGACGGGAATAAATCCCATCGCAAATAACCATGTTAAAAACTTATTTGTGATGGGGGTATTTGCCCGTCGCAAATAAGTAGCCTTTTGAGACGGGGAAGGATATCCCGTCGCAAAAGGACTGGCGCCCTTTGCGCGCCAAATCGCGGTAAAACTATTTGCGACGGGAATATTCCCCCGTCGCAAATAACCGGTGGCGGTAAAAGTTATTTCCGACGGGAATATTCCCCCGTAACAAATAGTATGTCGGCAGGTGGTTATTTGTGACGGGTCCCGTCGCAAATAACAATTTAACCGTTGACTGTAATAAATGTTGGCTAAGGTATTTGCGACGGTTCCCGTCGCAAATGGGCCCGTCGCAACTAATCTAACCTATAAATACCCCCATCTGTTTTTTCAAATCATTCTCAAATTCCATCTTCTTCTTCTCTCAAGATTTTATTTCTACAGTTCAGTTTTTCTCAAGTTTAATTTTTTTCTCCGGAGTTGGTATTGAAGTTTTGAAGAACGATCAGAGATCAACCTCATATCAATTTTCAAGGTATTTATATTTATTTTAATTTCGTATTTATTTTTAATGTTTTATTAGTTTTAATTATTCTTAATTAGTTGTAATTTAATATTGTTTACATTGTTTTATAACTTAATAATTAGTAATAAATACTAATAATTAGGAATAATAACATTATTTAATTATTAATATATTTTATTATTAATATTAAAATAATATAATTTTTTATATATATACAGTTCTCTTTTCATCTGTGTGTTTTCTGTCTTCACATGTATTATTTGTATATAGAGATAGAAAACACACAGATGGAAGGAGAATGTATATAAATTAGAATATTATATTATTTTAATATTAATAATAAAATATACTAATAATGTTATTATTCATAACTATTGGTAATTATTCCTAATTATTGATAATTATTCATTTAATTAGTCATAATTAAGAACAATTACCAATAATTACCAATAATTAGTAATACTTAGTAATAATTACCAATAATTAGTAACAATTACCAATAATTAGTAATAATTACCAATAATTAGTAATAATTAGTAATAATTAGTAATAATTACCAATAATTAGTAATAATTACCAATAATTAGTAATAATTACCAATAATTAGTAATAATTACCAATAATTAGTAATAATTAGTAATAATTAGAAATAATTAGTAATAATTAGTAATAATTACCAATAATTAGTAATAATTACCAATAATTAGTAATAATTACCAATAATTAGTAATAATTACCAATAATTAGTAATACATACCAATAATTAGTAATACATACCAATAATTAGTAATAATTACCAATAATTACCAATAATTAGTAATAATTAGGAATAATTACCAATAATTAGTAATAATTAGTAATAATTACCAATAATTACCAATAATTAGTAATACTTAACAATAATTAGTAATATTTACCAATAATTAGTAATATTTACCAATAATTAGAAATAATTACCAATAATTACCATTAATTAATAATAATTACCAATAATTACCAATAATTAGTATTAATTACCAATAATTACTAATAATTACCAATAATTACCAATAATTAGTAATAATTAGTAATAATTAGTAATAATTAGTAATAATTACCAATAATTACCAATAATTACCAATAATTAGTAATAATTAGTAATAATTACCAATAATTAGTAATAATTACCAATAATTAGTAATAATTACCAATAATTAGTAATAATTACCAACAATTAGTAATAATTACCAATAATTAGTAATAATTACCAATAATTAGTATTAATTACCAATAATTAGAAATAATTACCAATAATTAGTAATAATTACCAATAATTACCAATAATTACCGATAATTAGTAACAATTCGTAATAATTACCAATAATTAGTAATAATTAGTAATAATTAGTAATAATTAGGTCTATCTCAAAAAAAAGTTTGCGTCAGTCGTGTATGATCTAAACTCTATAATTATCCTAGGTTGAGTGTTTTTTCTAACAAATTATTCAAAACCAGTAATGCTTTTATATTTTATAGAGACATATGGAACAACGAGGTCGTCAACAATCATTATTAGGTGACCGCATATGGATAAATCAACGTAGAAATCCAAACGGTTCTGGTTTAAATCCAGTATATGTAGAGGGTGTGGAGACTTTTTTATCATTTGCGGCATCAAATCCAGAATTTGTTTCAGAAGACAAAATAAAATGCCCTTGCAGAAAATGTGCATTGAGAATGTTTGATACGTTTGACAAAGTGGGAGAACATCTCTTGCATTTTGGGTTTCAACCAAATTATGTATTTTGGTATCAACACGGTGAACGGAGTTCCAGAGAAGGTGATACCAACTTGATTCTGGATCCATCCCGGTTTCAAGATTTAGTACATGATGTTGCAGGTTCATCTGTTCAACATACAGAAACTCCGGCTGATATAGCTTCAAATCCTGAGTTGGCACCGTCTGAATTTTATGAGTTGTTGAAGTCTGCTGAGGATGCATCATATCCTGGCTGCAGGATGAGCAAATTATAAGCATTTTCAAAATTTATGGATATCAAATCAGATAACGGAATGTCAAACACCTGTTTTGACCAGATATTTTCTTTGCTTAAAACACTGTTACCCGAAGGAAATGTTTTACCTGCAAATTACTATGAGAGTAAGAGGCTTGTTCAAAATTTGGGACTTATTTGTCAAAAGATTCATGCATGTTCAAATGAATTCATTTTATATTCTGGGGAAAATGAGTCGTTGGATAGTTGTCCCACATGTGGGAAACTGAGATATAAAGAAGGACAACACGGGAAGTCTGGTTTGATTCCTGTAAAACAGTTGAGATATTTTCCGATTACATCCATACTCCATCGTTTATTCATGTCTAAGAATACAGCGACAATGATGTCATGGCATAAAGATGAATATTTCAACCGATAAAAGCTTGAATCATCCAGCCGATGGTGATTCATGGAAACATTTTGATAGAGTTCATCCATCCTTTTCTTTAGAAGCTAGAAATGTTCGACTGGGGTTTCCACTGATGGTTTCTGTCCGTTTGGATCTTATGGTAGTCAATATTCATGTTGGCCTATTTTTTTAACTCCGTACAATTTACCTCCATGGATGTTGATGAAGGAGCCATATATCTTTTTTACTTTACTAATTCCAGGACATCTGAAGAAAAATATTGACGTTTATTTGAAACCATTGATTGATGAATTAAATTTATTTTGGAGTACTGGTGTCAGTACATATGATGTTGCAACGAAACAGAATTTCATACTGAGAGCAGCATTGATGTGGACAATAAGTGACTTCTCGGATTATGGGATGTTATCTGGCTGGAGTACACAAGGTCAGAAATCAGGTACTTACTGTATGGGAGAGAACAAAGCATTTATGCTCATTCATGGAAAGAAACCTTGTTATTTTGACTGTCATCGCAGATTTCTTCCAGCTGATCATCCTTTTCGCAGAAACAGATCTCATTTCAGAAAAGGAACAGTTGAAAGGGAAGGACCTCCAAAAATGCTATTAGGTTCGGAGTTAAAATCAGTTGTACTTTCATTACCTCCCATCACTTTTGGTCCCACAATAAACCAAAAGAAAATTTCTAGTTTTGGGAACGAACACAATTGGATTAAACATAGCATATTTTGGGATTTTCCATATTGGTCTGATTTGTTGGTCCAACACATGTTAGATTTCATGCATATTGAGAAGAACTGTTTTGATAATTTGTTTCATACAGTTTTGGATACGCCAGGAAAGAGAAAAGACAATGTAAATGCACGTTTAGATCTTGCCCAAATTTGCAGGCGTACAGAATTGGAACTGTTTGAGAATGTCAGAACAGAAAGGATACTGAAACCAAAAGCAGCTTATACTCTTTCTAAAGAAAACTGTTTATTATTTTGTCAGTGGATTGCAGATTTGAGACTTCCAGATGGCTGTGCTTCCAATTTGGGTAGATGTGTAAAGAATGGTCATATTACTGGATTAAAAAGTCATGATTGTCATGTTATAATGGAAAGACTGCTACCCATTGGATTAAGAGGTCTGTTGAATTCTGTGATTTGGGATTCCATAACAGACATGTCTCAATTTTTTCGGGAAATTTGTGCGGCTACAGCAGATTATGATGCTCTAGGCAAACTTGAAAAAGATGTTGTTGTAATTATATGTAAACTGGAAAAAATATTTCCGCCGTCTTTCTTTGACTCAATGGAACATTTTATGTTACATTTGCCATATGAATCCAAATGTGGAGGTCCAGTACTGTTTCGATGGATATACCCATTTGAAAGATGCATGAAAAAATTGAAAAGAAAATTACGTAACAAAGCATCTGTTGAAGGATCTATTGCAGAAGCTTATTTGCAAGTGGAAATATCTTTTTTCTGCTCCCATTATTTTGAATCTGAGTATCCTTTAAAACGCAACCGAATGGGACGGAATGAGAGGAATATTGATGAAATCGACAATCAATTATCTGTTTTTAACCAGTCAGAGCTTGGTTTTGGTGGAGTTTATGAACGCTGGCTTTCAGATGATGAACATAATAGAGCTCATACGTATGTTCTTCTCAACTGTGAAGAGATGACATCAGTTGTACTGTAAGTGTTTTTATCACTTATTCTATCATTTATGTTACAGTAAATAACTTTGGTTTTTATAGGTTGTATGATAATCATATCAAGAAACAAATTCCACAAATTACAGCAGTTGCTCTCGAAGAACGTCGACTGAAAAATTTCTCTCAGTGGTTTCAAAAACTGGTAACATAAACTCTTTATCTTTTATAAACTAATTCAATGTATGGTTTACTATATTGATAATTATTTCACAAATTTTCAGGTGTCTCGACATGCTGATAAAATTGACAAACGGCTGTGTGTATTGAGTAACCAACCTTCCAAACTTGTTAAAACTTATAATGCATATGTGGTGAATGGATTTTGATTCCACACACATACATATGGGGAATCCAAAAAAACAATGAATAGTGGAGTTAGCTTGAGAGGATCTCATCATCGAGAAAATGAAGTTGACTTTTATGGCATACTTGATGAAATCATTGAACTCTGTTATCTTGGACAACATTACATAACCATGTTCAAATGTCGGTGGTTGGATAAAGAGAGAGGCGTGCGTGTTCATCCGACTCATGGAATCATCGATATTAAATGTAAAAGTGTTCTCGCAGTAAATGAACCATACTTATTGGGTCAACAGGTACATCAAGTTTATTACGCAAATTACTGTGCTACATCAAGAGACTTGACTGATTGGTGGAGTGTAATAAAAATCAAAATTCGAGACAATCAGTTTAGTCAAAGTGAATATGCATTCACTGATGTGAAAAGAATTGAAGTTTTTCAAGAGAGTACTCAAAATCAATCTTTTTTGCAAAGAGACATGAGTATCGATGACGACACCCCACATTTAAGAGTCGGTGATGACGATGATGTTAATGATGTCACATATGAATTTGAAATGGTAAGAGATGAAGCAACTGTAACTCGAATGGATATCGATGATGTTGAGGAGGAATATGAAGATGACATTGACATATATGAAGATGATGATGAAGATGAACAATGATATAATTCCATGGTATTTATATACAATCATAATATGTATATATGTATATATAATAGTAATTATGAATTATTTGCTAACAACATTAACATTTTCTGTTTCAGATGGACGACGCCACATTTCGTGAGTTGGCGGATGCTGACCTGACTTTCGATGCGAATGAGTTGCTGCCAGATGACCCTCAGCCTGCAGGCGCTCTAGGTAGTACGAGGAGGGGGCGCAGTCTTGCACGATTGATGATTCCTGAACCCATCCCCGAGCGACGTCCACATCTTGGGTTTGATCCATGCACACGGAGGTGTGATAACCTGTGTGATAACCTGTTGATTTGACTAAGATTTCATTAATCTATTCACATAATAAATGTTTATTATTTTTACAGTTTTCCGCATATAGCAGTTGGACAGGGCAGCGCTATTTTGCGCAACTATTTCTCTCAGCCGTGGACCACATGGGAGCAGATTCCCATTGCTGTGCAGCAGGCTATGTTCGGCCATTGGTTGGTCCGTACGTAAATAAATAATTTTAATTTTGAAAATTATTTCATTTCTAACTTGATATTTTGATTTATTTGTAGGGTTTATGGTATCCAATCGAGGATACCATGCGTGACGCCATCCACGAGGCATGGGAGGTGGCCATGCGTGATCGCCTTCGTCAGTTTTTCCACAATTTAAGAAAAGCTGCGATGAAGAAAGCAGAAGTGTCAAATTTTGACAAGTCATGTAGAGCACACCGACCAGAGTACATTTCATCCCATGTATGGGATGGATTATGTGAGCACTGGTTGAGTGGTGCCTTTCAGAGGAGATCATCTATGGGGAGGTATAATCGGGGGAGACAGGAGGTGACTCATCGAGCTGTGAGTCGTTCTTTCAGTACTCATAGACAACATCTGGTACGTACATTATTTATAAATATTTTATATAACTATAAATATTAACAGTTTATTTTTTATTCTTATAGGCTGTCGAGCACGACGATATTACGGAGTACGACGTATATTGGAGGATGTATAGTGATCCTGCTACTGGGGAGCTCAGAGGTGATCTTCAGCATCACATCGTGGTTAGTATTATTTGTTTTCAAGTTTAAAAATTAACTATATATAATATATTCACAATTTTAATTTTAAATTGCAACTACAGGAGTCGTATGAGGCCGCAGCGTCACAGATTCAGCCTGAGAGTCAGGCCGAGTCATCAGATCAGACCACTGGCCGCCGGTTTGATGAGGCAACATGGATGCAGGCCACCTAGTATGCCTTCGAGAAGGGCCAGGTAGTTGGTATCAGCTCTCGAATGACTCCCGGAGATTATTATGGCAGTGCTGCGATGTCGGCGTCCAGCTCGAGAGGAGCTCGTGCATCTTCTTCTGCTACACAGTATGAGGATCAGTTGCGATCTCAGACTACACTGATAGAGAGTCTCCGACAGGAGCAGGAGTAGATGCATCAGTAGCATGAGGAGGAGCGTCGACGCCAGCACCAGCTGTACGAGGAGAAGACGAGTCGGTGGCAGCAGCAGCATCAGGAGCAGATGGAGTACATGCGCCGACTCACTCATGCTTTAGGGATGTAGTTTCCTCCACCACCATCTGCAGATCCCTCCTCCCCCCCTCCTTCAGATTAGAGTTTGTATTTATGTTATAAAATTTGTGAAATCAAAATATGATTTTTTTTCTATTCATAGTTTCTGTCTCATTATAATATATTTATTAATATTCTATTATTTTTTATTTTTGAATTATAATTCTATTATTATTCTATTAATTAAAATAATTTATTATTTTTATTTGTGAATTATAATTCTATTATTTTATTAATTAAAATCATTTATTAATATTTTATTATTTTTTATTTTCGAATTATAATTGGATTATTATTATATTAATTAAAATAATTTATTAACAATTTATTTTTTTTATTTTTTTTATAGTATTTGCGACGGGATACTATTCTCGTCGCAAATAGTATTATTATTTTATTATTTGTTAAAAAATAGTTTTTGCGACGGGCCCCGTCGCAGCTAGTTTTTTACAAATATATGGAGTACTAGTTGCGACGAGGATTCTCCCCGTCCCGGAAAAGGGCTTTAGCGACGGGCTCGTCGTAAAAAAATGTTATTGCGACACCGTTTTCAGCAACGGGTCATTTGCGATGGGACCCCATCACAAAAAGACATTTGCGACGGGATCCCGTCGCAAATACCTGTTTTTCTAGTAGTGTCTGTACGGTCTTAAACAAGCCCCACAAGCATGGTATGATAGACTCACTCGTTTTTTACTTCAAAATAACTATGTTAAGGGTAACTCAGATCCAACACTTTTTATAAAGAAATATAAGAAAAATGTTTTGATTGTTCAAATTTATGTTGATGACATCATATTTGGTTCAACTCTGCAATATTTACCCGACTCTTTTACAAGTCTAATGAAATCTGAGTTTGAAATGTGTATGATGGGTGAGTTAACATTTTTCCTTGGTTTTCATATTTTTCAAAAACCAGAAGGAACCTACATATCTCAACATAAGTATATTAATGATCTTCTCAAGAAGTATGGTTATGAAAACACTAAGAGTATAAGTACTCCTATTGGTACCTCAAACTCATTAGATCTTGATGAAGTTGGGAAACTGGTGGATCAAACATCCTTTAGAGGTTTGATAGGAAGTTTACATTACTTAACATCTAGTCGAACATACGTAATGATCTCTATATGTTTATGTGAAAGATATCAATCCAATCCAAAGGAATCCCACTTAAAGGAAGTTAAAAGAATTTTTCATTACCTTAAGGGAACCATGGATCTAAGATTATTTTATACTTTTAGAAATGTTTTTGTTTTAAAAAGCTTTTCTGATGCTGGATTTGTGGATGTATAATGGATAGAAAAAGTACATCCGAATCTTGTCATTTATTAGGAGATTCATTAGTTTCTTGGTCTTAAAAGAAGAAACATTCTGTAGCACATTCCACTGCTGAAGACGAATATGTATCAGCTGGAAGTTGTTGTGCTCAAGTGTTGTGGATGCAGCACACACTCACAGACTGTGGCTTGAGTTTTACTAAAACTCAAATTTTGTGTGATAACACAAGTGCCATTTCCCTAAGTAATAACCCTACACATCACTATCGTGCAAAGCACATAGATTTTAGGCATCACTTTCTTAGGGATCACACAATAAAAGGAGATATTATTATTCAGTTTATCGAAACGCAAGATCAACTTGCTGATATTTTCACAAAATATTTGGCTTCTGATAGATTTGAATACATTAAACAGATGTTAGGAATGATAACCGTAAGGTAATCTCTCTTAATTAACATTCTGTTTAAAAAGTCTCCTTATAGTAATAAACTCCTTTTCATATGGGGAGTACATTGGATTGTTAATGTAACTAAATTTTTTCAATGTTATTTTTTCAAGCTTTTCGGAACTAAATTTCTGGAATGGGAATTTCTGGAACTGAAATTCTCCAGAATGGATATTTTCGTATAGAAAACTTCTGGAATGGAAATTTTTGTTTTGAAAACATCCGGAATGTACAATTTCACACTGGTGTTTCCATAATGAGATTTTTGTACCAATACTTTCTTAATGAGCTTTTCGTTTTCAAACATTTGTAATGAAATTTTCATGCTGAAAATCTTGAAATGTTTCTTTCTTTGTTGAGTTTTTCATAGTGAGTTTTACGAACTATGTCTATTTGTAGTATTAAAGTTTTTTTCTTCAAAAAATAATATTACCCATTACGAATAATTCTCATAAGTCAATATGAAAGGTATGATTTCCTTACTAGAGATTTTTTAATCATACTTTACTTGCTGGTATTTTCTTATATTTTGTTTTTGGATTCTAGTTTTCTTAAATCTTTGTTTTAATAAAAAACTCAAAAGATCGGATTCAATTTTTCTTGAGAATTATTTTTCAACCGTCAGATCTGATCTCAGCTTGTTACAACTGTTTGATCAACCGAGGAAGATGAACCGTATTTTCATTTCCTATATAAAGGGTACCCAAATGGTAATCCCACATCGGTTTTTCAAGCTTCATCATCCCAAAACTCTACCTCTCTATTTGAATGCCGTTCCGATCTTCAGCAAACTCCATTCTGAACTTCCCAGAAGTCTACAGATCCGAATGTCTGTGGAAGTAGCTTCTCAAGACATATCTTCTTCTAAAACAACTTCCAAGTGGTTAGTATATAGAGAAAGGTTGGTTCATCCTGATTTCTTCAACAAGTATGGTTCTCTTATATCCAAGAACATTAAGCTTAACGGATGGGAAGATGTTACTGTGTACAAGCCCAGAAATCAAGATGAAGTTCATTCAGATTTTCTTATAGAGTTCTATGAGACAGTTTCCTTCCTTAAGGAAGATGTTAGGGAGAAGTTGTCATTTATGTCTTACGGTAAGACTTATAATCTTTCTTATGCCAAGGCAGCCAGCTTGGTAGGGCTGAAAAATGAAGGAGAATACGAGTTCATCTCTCATGGGTTGCCAGATTCAAAGGGAAGCTTCAACAAGGAAAAGGCATTGAAAACTCTCATACTGTCATATGACAAGGATCCAAAGATTGCTACTCTGTCTAAAAAACTTTTGATTCTAGAATTATGGGTACAAGGCCTTATCGTACCGAGAAAGGGTGACAAATATAGTTTGATGAAGAGCGAGATTTATATCCTAGATTTTCTGATAAATCTGAGGAAGTTTAATCTGATGAAACACATTCTTATTACCATTGAAAATGTTAATAAATGGAATCTGAGAGCTCAGATTATAATGTTTCCAGCAATCATCTCGAAGCTAATAGCTCGGTTCCTTGAGTCTTTAAAGGAGGCCTTAAAATCTAAACCAAGAGTTTGACAGATTATTTTGGTGAGTGATGGTACCCTCAAAAGGATGGATGTAGCCTTCGACAAGAAGACTGGTCAGTTTTTTGATTTACCTGCTCAACAAGAAGTGGTTCCGGAAGCGGGTGAACTTGAATCCTCAAAGCCAGTGAGGAATAGAAAGTTGAAAGAAGTAGAAGTTGAAGAAGAGAATCCCAAATCTAAGGAAGTTCATTCCGCACCTCCGAAAACGAAGAAAATGAAAGCTTACCCTAATGAGGTAGTTGTTAAGTGGAGGGAAATCAAAGAGAAAAGAGTGAAAGGGGATCCTCAGTTTGGCTTGGATCCTGCAAAGGCTAAGGCCTTGAAGGAAAGAGCAGTAGATGAGCTAGAAAAACAAGTTAAAGAAAAGAAGCTCAAGAAGAAGATGTATGAAGCTGAGGTGGCTCAGACTTTATTAATGATTACTGAGATGGCCTCCGGAAACATTCTCGTTCCGAGATATTTTTCTTTGTAATATCTACCTGAGACTCTAGGAAGAAACTTTGTCACTCCGGAAGAGGCAGTTGCTAAGCCAGTTGAGGAAGTTGAGAAAATTGAACAAGTGGAAGAGGAAGAAGCAGTTGCTGAAGGTAATGGTGAGACGGGAGATGTTTTGAAACAAGTAGATGATTATAAGGGGACACCTTCTGAATATTTTTCACTCTGAATGTCAGAAGCTGAATCATAAAAGTTAGTCACTCTATGGAAGGATGAAGATGAAGGAGAACAAGAAGTATCCTATCATACAGAGGAAGAACAACTTATACATGATGTTACTCAAATGGAGAATGTAGAGGGTGGCGCTCAAAAAGTAGTTGATGATGAATACAATGTTGTTCATGTTTCTGATAGTGTATAGAAGACTCTGGAACAACAATCCATTCCGAAAAAGGACAAGGGAAAGCGACTTGTTGTTGATACCCCGAGCTCAGTGGTTTTAAAGAGAAGGGAAGTTGGTGATTCTTATAAGAAGAAGGATGAGCAAATTGAAGAAGGAAATTCTCCAAGAAAAGTCTCAGATTTGGAGTCATCTTTGTTGGGCCATGACATTGTTGTTCAGTCATTAATGAAGTTGGTGGGTACTATTTCGACTTTCTCAAGTATTGATTCAAGATGCCGGATGCTCTAACATGCTTTGAATCAGAAAATAGACTCCATATTCATGTCTATGGAAAAATGTGTTGATATTGAGGCTCATTTCAAAACTTTTTTTGTTGGCTATGAAGCCCACAAAAGGACTTGTAAGAGAATGACTAGTTGGTTGAAGAAAACTGTAGAAGAGATCAGGCTCTTTGATTAATTCCAAGATAATATTAAAGATGCTTTTGAGACAAAAGACAGGAAGATAAATGAACATACTTCATCCTTTGAAGAAAAGTTGATAGATGAAAAGAATTTCCGGATTCAAGAAGTCATAGATCTGAATGGGATGATGAAATCTGTTTCTCAAAACTGGAATTATGAAAGGGATCATCAGATTGATTTTGAAGAGAAGTTATTTAAGCAAGAAAAAATCTTGAAGGCTCAGGAGGAAAATCTTCAAGCCCGGGAAGAAAAAATTGAAGCTAAAAATGAAAAAATAGTTGTGTTAGAGAAGCAAGCTGAAGAAGACCATAAAGACTTAAAGAAGATGAAGACTATTCTTAAGGGTCTCATGGTGAAGGAAAAAGATCCAAAATACACAAATCCGATCTTTTCTTGTATCTTAACTTCCTTTTTGTTGAACTTTCAAACTTAATTAAAATTGTTCTTGCTCGTCTCTTTTGTTGTGGTTACTAATTTTTCAGGTACATTGTTATATTTTCCATTCCCTCGAATTCTTTTTGGAAATCTCAAAGGGGGAGAAGTAAAAGAACCCAAATAATGGTGGAATAGGAAAAAGAATCTGAACAAAGGTTGAGAAAAAAAAATAACTCTAATAGAGTTTATCTAAGAGGGAGTTTTTCATTAAAGAAGACATTATTTTTCTTAAATGAAATATCATTCCGGAAATCTAGAATACGATCCTTAGAGTTTCAAATCCTAAGGGGGAGTTAGTCGTTTTCATCAACAACCATAAGAAAAGGGAGATAAGCCTTAATGTTTTCTTTCTTGTTAGACTTTCTTTTTCATAAGGATGTTTGTGTTTTCCAAAAAGGGGGAGATTGTTGAGTCAATAATGTTTTCCTTATAACTTTTCCATTCCTTCTTGTTTTGAAAATCAGAAACACCTTATCTTTAAGGAAAATCGCTTTTATAAGGAAAATCACTTTTATAAGGAAAATCACTTTTATAAGGAAGATCTCTTTTATAAGAAAAAATATCTTTATCATATTTTCATCCATATATTTCTTATGTATAAGATTCAGATTTATTTCTATATTCTCAGAATCATTTGAAACATTGATATGAAGCATTTTGTTTTAGGTTCCGAATTCTGGATGAGAACTATAATGAAGTTTCACACTGAATTATGGATGAGAACTATAATGTAGTTTCATTCCGAATTCTGGATGAGAACTATAATGAAGTTTCACTCTGAATTCCAGATGAGAACTGTAATGAAGTTTCATTCTGAATTCCAGATACGAACTCTGATAATGTTCTACTCTGAATTCTGGATACGAATTCTCATGAAGTTCGACATCAAAATCTAATGACGAATCCTAATTATGAATTCTCATTATGAATTCTGATGACGAATTCTCATTCTGAATTCTCATTCCGAATTCACCTATTAAATAGAATCTGACCATCTTTGCATTATACACTCCGATTTTATTTAGCCTCCGAAAATTATTTTTGGTTAGACTCCAAAATTTCATTTTTCGTACACTTTTATAATTTGTCTATTCTTTGAAATTTTGTTTACACTCAGAACCTTCACTCCGAACCTTTGAGTTAAACTTAGAATGATGTCGTACATTCTGTTTCACTTGTTTTGTTATAAAACAATGTCGTCTATTCTGTTATAAACTAAATGTTGGTTAAGTTACACGTGTACAGGTCCCTCTGATTTTTAAGGAAAATATGACCGTTGGAATGGAGGCCAACCTTGCCTATAAATAGGAGCTCATTTGAAAGAGCTAAATACGACATAGAAGTTGATCGATCTAGAGACCACATGCTGCTAAGGTGATTTATAGAGAGAGGCAGCTTTTCGTGCCTTGTACGTACTGAACCACTTGTTCATTTTTTTTCTTCGTGCGACTCCAAATTTTTGTGATTACATTCGAGGACTTCCGGGGATATGGAGATAGATGTGCCGACTACCTTGAAGTTCGAGGGCTTCCTTGCTGAGGAAGACAGAGGTTTCTAACTACCTAGAAGTTGAGGGCTTGCGGGGATAGCAAGACAAAGACTCTGATCTTCATATCGAGGGCTTAACCTAGTGTGGGTAATAAAGACTTTCTTGAAAGTATAAATCAAGGGACCTTTATCCAAGTTTGTTGGATACCCTTCTCTTTGGGTTAAAAGACTTATATCTTGTTACTTGTAGTTTTACTACTTGGTTGTTTCTACTGCATTCTTTATTATAAGGAATTTTTTAATTTCTTATACTTCCTTACTTGTACTCTATTGCATTTAGATTCTATACGCTTTAAGGTATAATCTCATATTTTAATCTTTATTTATGTTTCAATTTATGGATCCATAATTTCAGAATCTCTTTCTATCTTTAAGAAAGTACATAGGACTTGATGTTTATAACTTCATTCCTAGTTCCAAGTTTTCATTTGGTGTTAGATGTGTTGTGAATTTACTTAGTTTAACTGTGTTAAAATAAGCTCCTTCCTTTGTTTAAGGAAAACATAGTTATTCATAACTAACATTAAAGGTTCCAAAGAAATTTTTAAAGTGTACAATTAACCCCCCCCCCCTCATGTATAATGATCATCTACATCATTATTTCGATCCTACATTAATGATATTTGATTATAATTTTATATTATATTAATGATATGCTCAATAAACATTCATTGTTAATTCATTTTTTTAAAATTGGTGAACTAAGAGGAAAATGATCAATTATTTCTAAGTAATGAATTTATTTAAATTATATTATATATATAATTCATTAAAATTAAGATATATCATGTTAATAAAAACTAAATTTTATCCATTACCATTGAACCACCTCATAATCATTCATCAACCATTTTAGGTTTATGTTTTGGTCGATTAAACCACCTAGTTGAACAGTACTATACAATTAAGTCATGGATAAATATTAGTAATTATTTAATATTATAGTAGGATATAAACTTATAAAAAATTATATCTTGTTTTTATAAGGTTATATAAACATTTATCTCATTTATTGATAAATCATTTTTTCATTTAGAATCACAAAAAACGATCATCGTTGATTTCATCTTCAAAGTTTGTAACCAAAAATATCATGGAATGAATTATACCCAATAAATATATAATGGATTTTCAATTATATAAAATAAAATTTTCTCTAAATAATTATTTTTATCAAAACAATTAATACCAACAACATTTTTATTATAGTAGTTCATAGTACCAAATTATTACTTACACCTTCTGTGGAAAATAAATAAATCCATAATGAAATTTATATTTAAAAAATTCTTGTAAATCAAGAGTATAAATGGTTATTTATATTAATAATATTTTTTAAAATGTTTATAATGAGCTTAATTTAATTAATCTACATGTTTTTTTAAAGTTCATAACAAAGCAATACATTGGTAAGAGGGTTTTTCTTAAATTCCACTCTTTGAAATTTTTTTGGTATAATACCCCTTTTTAACATAGATAATGTATATACTCTAAATTTTAGATATAATATATTAAATTATATTTTTATCATTGAATTTTATTTTTTGTTACATTCCCACAAATTAAATATGTTTTTATTAAAATGTTATTCAGGTATCATGTGTTATTTGTATCAAAACCTAATTACGTAAAACATGTAATTGTTTTGTAGACTTTTTTCCTTTGAATGGTTAATTTACTAAACACATATTTATATTAATTATATATATGTTTATTCATTTAAAATTAAATCCAAAACTTCTCAATTTCATAAAATTAAATTTTAATTAATTTTTTCCCCAATTGAAAAGAATTTTGGTAGCTACATTTTCACTCATTATGTTATAATAGTCCTATTAGACTAAAAAATTTGTAAATTATTATAATTGATTATAATATGTGGAAATACATTTATTTATAATTATAAAATTCTACAAAATAATAATCATTCTTAAAATATTTCTGACATTAAGGAGCATATTTCTTATAATTGATAATGATAATTTATAATCTTTTCTCATTAAGTTATATTGTTTCATTAAGAACTTATTTCCTCCAAAAATGTGTTTTCCCACCATAAAATTATATTATATGATAATTTATTCTATATATTGGGAAATAATATATTTATATATAAATGAAATCATGTTTACTCTTTTTACAATCTGACCATTGAACAATTATTTTTGGGAAAATTATGTGAATGTGTTTTCCTTTCACTATAATATATTTGTTCATTAAATTATCAATTCACCAAATTAAAAATTATTACTTTTCAATACAAAATTGATAGAGATACTGTTTAAACATTATGATTTTAAAATCATTTCAATTAACTATTTTAATAGTTACATTCGTAAATGACATATATATTTTCATTTTACAGTAATGTTAATAATATTCTATAAAATCTCATTTAAGTTTTCTCTCCCATAACCCATGTCATTTTAAATTTTTTTCCCTAGTAGAGTTTATGTTTCTTGATGTATCCCTTAATATATATACATGTTAACAATAGGGTGACATATTATGTGGTATTAGAGAAAAAATTTTTGATCCATTGTTTTGTGATATCATTCAAATAAATATTTTTTGTGAGGGTTTTTTCATTTTTTTTCAACACAATTATACATTTACTTATTGCATAGGTGTCATGTTATATTGAATACACCCATATTCATTATGTGGATAGAGTATGATCATGTTATTTGATTATTAAAATTGTTTTATAGTTATTTATATATATGATGTAAACATTACATTTTAAATAATTCATATTGGATGATGCTCACCTAGAAAGAGTGTTATTCTATTAACTTCAGAAAAAGAATTGTTATTATGTACATTGTTATTCTAATAATGATGACTATTGTAAAGATATCTATAAATTTTTTTAGTATCCACATTTTTCTATAGATGGGTTGTGATAATGTTACTCTGTTAATTTACATGGGTAAATGTATTTACAATCTTGCTAATTATTGACTATTGATGCATGATGATTATGTACTGACTTTATATATTTTTTATTATATAGACATTGAGGTTTTTATTTTGGGTGATGTTCGTTATATAATGGTACGAATATATTGTAGACTCTTATGGTTAATTCATTTGTCTTCATCTAGTGATGGATGATTCCAGGAATTATATAGCTCATTGATTCATTTTATAGTCTTATAAAGAATAAAAGAGTGGTTTTTGTCTATTCCCCACCCCATATTAGTGTAGTGTCTAAGAAAAATGTCATGATAGTATGTTTTGGATGTGTTTAATTATACAATTATTAAGTATGAAATTATTATTATTTATATCTATGTCTTATTTTATTCTTATAGACATGGAATTCTCTCAGTTTTAATTAATTTCGACATTAGTTATTTTATATTTTTCTTTGAAATAAAGTATTTATTATTATATTTTTTTAAAACTCTAGTTATATCTTCCCCTAAATAAGAATATTGAGATACCCCTTTTTATTTTTCTATTTCATAATGTTATAAATAAATATATTCACACGATACACCAAACTATATAGCATGTGTGGGGAATTTTTTAGAGATTTTAAAGACTTCTTATATATTAATTAGTTTCTTATATAGTGAAAAAAATGTCCGGTAGAAGAGAATGAACAAGAGAATTATTATTTTATGTTTATCATAATCCTAAAAAGATATAAACCTAAATTTTAATGGTAATTTATGTAATGAAATGTTTACTTTTAGCATTGTATTTATGGGGTACTTATTACATGGAGTATATAATTGGTATCAAAGAAAATATTTAACGCCTATTTTTTAGAACCAAATTCAATAGGGTGAGTCTGTGGAATCACTGCTCAATCCCATTGAATTATGTTTTATCACGTACTTCCTCAAGAACATCATAAGTAGTGATAGTATTGTGAGTTGTTCTAGATAAATATTTATTCATATCCTCTAAGGATTCATAAATAATTTAATGCATAGTTGATCTCTTTCATCTTTAATGAAACCTAACATTACTTCATTCTCTCTCCATGACATATAATTGTATTGATTTCCGGTAAGACAAGTTCGTAGTTTATACATGTTCTATCAATTATGTTACACTTTTTTATATTATTCTTCAACAACATTGTTTTAGTGGGATGTCTTGGAAGAATATCTATAATAAATTTATTAAATCAAAGAAGAATTTCATTAGTTTTATAGAAAGAATTTTATTTCAATATTTCTCATAATGAAATATCATTTCAGATGGAATATCATCAAACCAAGTGGGTTCTCACTTGATTCTCTTATTTGAAAGCCCATCCTCCACCAAGTTCGCTTCCGAGTAAACTGTAGTAATGATGTTTTTGAAATTAGAGAGGTAGGTGATACATTTAATCCATTTAGCAGTGAGTTTCAAAGATATTTGTATCACACCATTTCGAATTTCATTCACCACAGTGGTGGAGTCACTTTCCAACCAGATATTATTCATTCCATTAAGGTAAGAAAAGTAAATGGTATGAATGATGCTAATCACTTTTTCCTCGAGTGAAGAAGAAATATAACATGTAACTAAGAAACAACAAAGAAAATAACTAGTATGATCTCTATAACTATCTCTAAGACCTAAAGGACCCATGTTTCCTTTTGAAGAACCATCGACATTTATTTTAATCTTGTTTTGAAAAGGTATATTCTAGAAAACTTCAAAGAGACCATGATGTTTTTTAAATTTACCATGAAATTCAATTTTCTAAGGAATAATGGTTTTATTGTATTATAGTAGTCATCTAGCTGAATAATTCTAGGCTCCTTGTCCTAAATTATGAGATAATTGAGGGATTACGTGATGTGAAAATGGGATTTCCCAGGGGTGAGGCCATTACGACCAGACCAAAGAATATGAACATGTTCTGCTGTAGTAGCCAGAAGATTTTGTTTGATTTGAGGTGTGATATTTAAAGTTGTATTAAATTGTATCTATGTAGAAAAATAAAGAAATGTAGGATAGTGAACCTTAGATATCACCTACATCACATTCCATAAAGCTGATATTGTGGCACAAGATAGGAATAAATATGTGATGCCCTCCCTATGATGGTTGCAAAACCTACATCTTGAACATAAAATAGTTCATCATGACTATAGGCAATCATACATAGGTAATTTATTGTGTGAATATTTCTTAACTTTGGATTGCTTAGAAGGCCTGATCTAAGGCTTGTCATAAAATCTATGCTATTAGAAGTCATTAATAGTTTTTAAATTAGAGTGATAAAAGAATTTATTGTCAGGAATGACATTCCATGAAATCTCACATACTAAAATATCAGTGGTAGGAGAAAAATATAGTTTTTTTGTGAGATTTATATAGTTCCCAGACATCTCAATGTTATAAAAATTCAAAAAGTCCAATATAGAAACATCTTTATCCATAAGTATTAGTTGATGATCCACTGAATTAATAAGAGGAGATGCAATCTGATTTTCAATCCATAAATTCAAAGAAGATGCCTCAAATGAAATCCATCTTCAATATTACATGATATTTGAATAAGCATATTTGATGTTTGTATAGATAGAAGAGTCGGTATAAGCAATGCATTGCCTTTTTAATTTATCAATGAATCTACCTATGAGATATTTGACATCCTTCTAATCACTACTAATAATATTCCTTGTGAACATTACAAGCAGAGACTCACTAAATAATTCTATGTTTTTGATTCTCATGCCTCCCATATCAAGGGGATTACAACATTTACACCATGATACAATGACTATTTTTTTTTCAATAATGCTTCCACTCCACACAAAATTCATAATGAAAACAATGAATTTAGTTACCAAAGATTATGAAATTTATAAATCATAAAGGAATAATCCATTTTGGAAATGATAGTGTGATTAAACAGACAAACATGACCATCTATGGAGAGAGATTTCCATTTTCAAGAATAAATCTTCTTCTTTATATGATCCATATTTTCGTAAACATCTCTATTTGAGTTCTTATTGTTGTATCATAATTATTACTTTTCCATTGATCATAGTAGTACCTAGGTCATCTTATGAACTTACTTGGGTGTTATTTCAGGAGAAAATTCAAATTACATGTCATGAATTCACAGCAATCCATCCAAAATTATCATTTCCACACTAAACACATATTAAGGTAATTGATAAAAAAAATTAATACTCATTGGGAACAATATTAAAAAAACAATATTTATATACAGTACCACATATTGTATTCTACACAAACACACATTAATTTATTAAATATATATGGTGTGTGTATACCATGTTTATTATATACATGTATTCAATGTATCTTTATCATATATATATATATATATATTAGTGAACATCCAAAAATTAGATTTACGTTTCCCTATTCTTCTACCATACTGATAATTTTTTTCAGAGGGATAGTGATTTCAAACTGATAACATGTGATCCAATATCTTTGGTTGTATTAAGACAAACATCCAATTGGATACCACATGAAACTCATCTATGTATATATTGATCCTTCTCTTATTCATCAATAAGCATGATCATTCACACACATCCCAAATGTTATCACTCATAATATAGGTAATATTTATTTTCTATCAAAAATCACACATATTTATATTTAAATGAATAAAATTTATAATATATATACTTTACATATAAATAAAAAAATTTATAAAAATGAATAAATTATGTATATAAAAAATAAAATAGAGGTATTTAGTGGATATTTTCAATTTAAATAAATATTAAAATCCTATTATATATATAAATGATATTATAATGTTTGATTTTCTCACTTCCTTTTATCCCACTAGAATTTCTCCAAGGAAACTCTATATATTCTTTTCACAATTTTGGTTAACTAAAAATAATAAGATATTTGGATTCTTAAAAATATAATATATTTTACTCATCGATAAAAAATTTATGTGTGTTTGAAGATCTTATAACTCGTGATTTTTAGAGATTAAACACTAGAATTTTGACAAAATTATATTACTTTTCCATAAATTCCTTTTATACCTCATTAATTATCATATTTAAAAATAGTTGTGAAACTATTTTTAAATGGATAGAAATTAAATTGTTCCTTTTTATTTCCATGCACATCAATTATATATAAATTGAAATTATGAATTTAATCCTTTTCATGGATAAGATAATATAATTATTCTTGTTGAGTGGATGACCCACCTTTTATACATCATTGTATTGTAATATATTATGAAGTGATAATTTTTATTATCTCTAAACACATCCTTTGGAAAAAGTTCATCTCCATTGTCAAATTTTCATCTCTTTATATGTGAATATATATCATAATTATAAATATATATATATATTCTTATAATAGTTAATAAAAATATTACCACTGGAATATTTGGAGCGTGTATAGGGTAATTTTTCTCATGTATCCTTAATTTATTAATGTCTGGCATTGGATATAAACGTATTATTTTTCATGTAAACGCACTCAAATCACTTATTTAAATTTCATAGATTTTCCCCTTGTGTATCCATTCTCCTTACTCAATTAGTTCATCATTAGTCAATTCATTGGATGGAGATATGAATAATTTTGGAGTAGATCAATTTAGAATCAAACTCATAGATTGTAAGGGATGTATATTAGTTTCTAAATGAGAATTTTTGAATGAGTTTGTATTATTTGGGGATGATGGACTATTTTTCATGTTCTAATGTGATGTACCGAAGCACGGTGACAAACTAGGTTATAATGTATCTAGTGAGATGATTGTGAACATTGTTTTCTTTCAATGACAGATACTAATTGATATATTTGTGAATAAAATCAATGTAGATGTCATTTGGTAGTGTTATAAGTTTGATAAGAGGTAGGAAAAGAAATGGTGGGTGATTATGGGGTTTTCTAACATATCTATGACAATAACAACAAACAGACACTCTGTGTTCTAGGTTCACACATCATGTTGTTTCCAACAGCAGTAGTGTGGGTTTCATTCAAAGATAAGTAACACATTATGTGCAGTCCGACGGCTTATTTTCTATAAGCCTAAAATAGATAGAATGGTTGTTGTAGGGAATACATAACCAGGTAACCATTTTCCCACATGTCATGTGGCTCAGGAACATACGTTGTGTAACTAAATTTTTTCCCAGCTTCACCTACCATGTATTATACACAGAGTATTATGGCTATGTTTGTATTTTGGGTTCGCCATAGGAGAGATAATTTATGGATATAAAAACCCTAAATTTGATAAAAGGTAATACAGCTTGTAAAAACCATGTACCTTATAATACAAAATATGTAGGTAGACATTTACATAACATGTGGTGAGGTTTAGACAATTAGTATATGATGTTTACTTTTCCAATATTATTTGATTTACATATCTCTAAAGTCAAGGATTTTATATGGGTGGGTGAGTATATCATCCATGGTTTTTTCAAAATTATATATCATTGGATTAATCATTTGGTTCATCCAATGAAAAAATAGATATTTTTAAATAATTCACTTAATTGATGTTGATGGTGTTGAAAAGATATGGTTGGAGCATAAATTAGTGGTCAAGGATTCCCAAAATTTTATTTTTTATTTATTAGTGTGGCATGGGTTACCCTTTGATTCTAATAGAGTTATATTATCTCTCACAACTTTTACACTCTATGAATTCCAATTATGTACAACTCTAATCTTATGTGTGCTACTTGTTGAGACATGGATCCTCATTTTTTATACTAGATATGTGAAGTGGATTTCAGGATTTCAGTATTTTAAATTTTTTATATTTTTTATGAATTCTCCCGAGTAGTTATACAAAATAGGTGCTCCCTCAAATATCCTTTTCTCCATCCCTTATAGAATATATAGGTAATTATGAGTTATTATTTCTTTATTACAAAAGGGATTCCGGAAACTAGTTTTCTTATTATTAGTTTTTTTCCATAGAATCCTACGAGGTATGATAATACTCTTCCTTAAATAATAATATTATCTAACATGTGTCATGTTATATGGAAATATTTGACTATTAGGTGGTTTTCATGATGGATAGAGTGTTTCTAGATATTATTGGTATATAGAAGTTTTGTTAGCGGCCAGTGATTGAATACGAACCTTATTAATTATAGGGACACTCCCACCTTAATTTATATGTTATTTCTTCTTTTTTTCATTAGTGGCGTATGTATCACTCAATTTTTATTATGTATTATATTATTTTATCGTTATAGATGTTATCGGTTACCACATTCATTTTATATTTGTATTACTATTTTTAATTTTAGTAATTATTCATTATTATAACATGTTTTAGGTTTGTTTTGTGCATATATGTATAAGGATAATGCCTCACGTTATGCATTATTTTCATCCCCAGTGTCAGTAACAATCCTTTATATTATTAAAGGTTGGAAGAGGGGGTCAGACATATGATATTGCGACCATATAGGGGTCGTATAAAAACTCATGTATTAGTGGTATTTGAGTGGGATTTCCCAAGTAATTAAGTTTAATGATTGATGATAAATGAGTATTGGGTTGTCAGTTTTGGAAAAATGTGTTAGTGATCCTTTGGATATACTTTTATATAGTTCCCTCGACCCACACTATATAATTTGGTGAAAAAACTACACTAATTACACAGATTATTTGATTTGGATCCATAGTTATTGAATCATTTATACATATAAAAAATTTACATTTCAAGGATCTTTTTATTTTTACAGTTTTATAGAATTGGGAAAATATATATTTAGTAGAAACAATGTTATTTATTATAAATGATAATATTTACTATTATATAAGGAACTACCTAATCCAAAACAATTATTCAACATCTCAATAAATTCTCCACATAAGATATTATTCTAGGAACATATTTTTTATTACATTCATTCATACCTTGGAGAAAGGAAAACAGAATAAGGGAGTGATCTCATATTATCAATAAAAACAATATAGTTAATAACAATCAAATATCAACAGTGACAAAAATATTATCATATAAAATTAATTAGAAAACATAAGAAAATAATAACCACTAAAATAAAGATCATAATTCATCGAATAATATAAAAATAATTAATCAAAAGAGTGTGTAAATTATATTAAATAAATATGATCCATGAAATTTTAACATCGAGATACCATAGAAATATAGCACAAACATTAGTATATGGAAAATTTTATTTATGAGACGCAATAATAGGTCCTAATATAAGAATGTGGAGAATCATTCAAATTTGGAATAAAAAATAGTTTAACGAAAATTATATTCTTGTCTCATGCCATCAGTGTCCATTCATAATGATACATCTTGATATTTTAGGATATATTAACGAATTGGATTCCTTATATGTCTTTAAATTCATGCAATCTGATGTTTAAATAAACTACAATATTCCATTCCATTATAAAAATGTAGTTATATTATAATACTAAATATAAATAATATTATTTTTTGAAAATATATTTAATGATTTTAGATTAAGAAAATAAAATTTAAGTAAAGACATTATATGAGGTAAATGTCCATTTTTCATTTAAAAGGTTTAAATTTTTTTGTGAGATAATATTATTTTAAGTTATAGAAATTTTATATATACTATATTATGAAATGGTTATAATTTTTTAACTATTATTATAAAAATTAAATTATTGAGAAATTTTGGGATCATTATCAAAATATTGATTTTCTAGTGAATTGTGAAAAATAGATACTTTTAAAGAAAATTGTAGTTTGGTTTCAACCATTTACAATGTTCTATTATATTTTAAAAAGTTTAATTTTTAAATCAATTATATTATCTGATGAATAATCTTATTATTTTTATTTGGAATCAATTTTAGGATGAATCTTTGTATCAATTATTTTCATAAAATTGTTTTATATAAAAAATGTATTTTTATTTTGATTTTTTGTTTTATCATGAATTAGTTTAATAAAATGATTAAAATGGAATATGAAAAATTGGATAAAATATTTGGAATCATGAGGTCTAATTTTTAAAAATTTATCTCATTTTGGTCAATAATATTACTAACCATAGAAAAAAAATAGCACGACAATAATAAAAAAGGTAAATGGAAGTAAAACCTTGGGATAAAGCTTTAAGATTTCAATATAACTTTCTTTTATTATATTTTATATTTTTATTTATATTACTCAAAACCACTTCATAAATATATGGACACTTGGGGATGCATTTCTTTTTTTTACCATTATATTAACAGAGGAAAAGAAAACATACGAGCTGTCAGATTCTTAACAATGGTATCTCTAATATTTTATCTTATGGGTAAAAACAGATTAATTTCAATTAATACTTTTTTTAGAAATAGAAATTAATTTTATTCATCATCGTAATTCATTTTATATTATTATTGATTGTATAATTTTATTTATATTCTTATGAAACATTAATATAATATTTAATCATCATTATGTAATATAAATAAAGTGATTTTAAAATGATAAAACTAATAAATATTTGATAAATTATTGACTTCCAAAATTTATGAAGACAAATAAGGAATAATATGGTGGTTTTAAAACATTATATTAAAATTAAATTTTTGAATTAGTGTCTGATTTGAAGTTTGATTAATGGTTATAAAAAATATATAAATTATATTTTATGTTCATGAATATTTTATTATATAAATTAAAAATCATAAAAATATTACTAGAGGATAGTCATATTGATAAAGAGTCATAAATATCACCCTTGTACCATTTATAAGGAAATTTGTAAATTATATGTAAAATTGAAACCCATTAGCTTTGAAAACATTATTACTTCAGTTACAGTTTGAATATGTTTACATGGGGGTTAAACTAAAAGATATTGATTAAAAAATAATTAACGTATCAAATTTATATTTGTTCAAGGTATATCAGACTAAATCATCTCTAAATTCAAATATATTTCTATTTAGAATAATATTTTAAGAGAACTAATTTATTATATTTTAATTTTTTCAAAATTCCAAGAGTTTACATCGCCTTTCTTATAAAAGGGGAACCCTCTATTCTCTTATATACCCCATTTTGAGCCATCTATCTTGACCAATCCATGAAAAATTATTTTTTAAACTTTTTATCCATTAATTTGAGGTTCTTTTATTCTTAAATTTTTATTCCAAGTGTCATTAAGATAAAATATAAAGGGGGAATACCAAAGAATATTTATCCATCTTACTAAACCTCTATTAGTTTTTTATTATACCACCGATAAATATATGGAATTCATCATAAAATAATAGATATTATATCCTAAATAAAATGAAATTAATTATTATTTTGAACCCAACATTATTCAGAATATTTTATATAAAATGATAAGTGAAAATATCACTCATGACAATGTATGAATTTTTGTGTCCAAATAAAGATAAAAACCATTTTCCATCAAAATAATTCAGGGATGGTTATTATGATTGGTTTAAATTTTATATATGATATTCAATCATTTGTTATTCTTATTTAATTATGATATCATCTTTACCTTCTTATCTTCAAACCCAATATAATATTATAATGTCTATCGGGCATACATGTGGACTACCACTATCCAAGAGAGATACGATTTGTTTTTTTAGATTTCATTATATGGGAACAATAATAGATTTAGTGAATATATATTTTATATAGGATATAATAATTATTCTTTAATGGTTAATTATTATTCACCTTTTTTCATTCCATCCATTGAAAAGTAAAAACATTGTTCATGAGTACATACGGTCTACCATATCCATGAATAATGTAATTAAATTTTCTTTCTCTAACTTTCATGAATGACCCTATATATATATAGGGAATATGTAACTATTGATATTTTTTAGGTCGACTAGGATAGATACCCTGAGAGGGGTGGGGTGAATTAGGGTATGAAAGATTTAAACAAATTCCCCTTTGATCTTGTTTCTTCATTGGACAAAACTTTGTTCTCTCTCATTCCCAGTTTAGAGTATGAACAAAAATTTAATCATGGACATGACACAAAAAATTTACATTTTCACCCTCACTAGGCTATGTCCAAGGAGTATACAACGGTGATGTGTTGATGAACCAAATCCACTATAAGCGTATTGTTGTATAAATGTTAGAAGTGGACTCACTGTCCCACCTAGTTTACAACCACTCACAATTTTGACAACTCACTTTTCTCTCTCAACTGAACTGAACTCACTACTTCTTTAAAAGATAAACTCACAGTTTATAGAACTATATTCCTATTAATTATCACTAATGAATGAATCCTCCACAATATGTAGATGATCTGTTGAAATTCAAATATCATCCAATGTTGAATACACATTTTCCACATATTCCCAAGGAAATTCATTCTATAAACCCTTTGCAATTCCCTCTTAATATGGGGAAAACCCACTTTCACAAATCCCCTTCATAGAGCTCTTTGCGAAGACCCTTCACGAAAATAAAACTGTCTTCGTGAAACTCATATACATCAACCAAACCTATAATAGTCAATTGAATTTTGTATCCTACGTGAATCTCGGGTTTTTTTTTCCAAAAATCACTTTTCCTTTTCAAACCAATTCTATTTCACAATGATTATAACTTTCAGCAAGATTTGAGACATCACGAATGTCTTTGAAAACCACCTTCATGAACATCATCTTAACTTCGGATCTTGACATTTTTCATTCATTCTCACTCTCTTTCATTCTTAAGGGGTTAGACATCAATTTATAGGCATTTCAACTGATCCTTCTGGCCATGTCATCACCATTTCACGAAGTAATTTTTTACCTTCACAGAAATCCACTTTTCATAGAGACTATGGTCAGAAACATTCAAGTCCTAATGATCCACCTATAACAAACTCCAATTCATCACAAAACTCATGCCTTAGTCATATTTTCATAAGCCCTTCATGAAAAACTACTTTCACAAATATTTCTCGGAATCATATAGATCACCATCACAGACATTTAACTCTTTGAGAATCACCCATCATGGACTCCCATCCTTCATGAAACTCTTGCATTAGCCATATTTTCATAAGCCCTCCAAAAAATCCACTTTCACAATGATTTGATGTAATTTTTAAGATCACCATCCAAAAAATTCATGACTTCACGAACCACACTTCACAAAATCCCAGTCTTCCCAAAATTCATGCTATTCCATATTTTTATATGGCCTTCAATAAAATCCACTTTCAAAATTATTTTTCGTAATCACAAATATGACCATCAAAGCATTTCAGGTCTTTGTGAAACATACATTGAAAATCCCATCATTGTGAAACTCATTCTGTTAACATGTTTTTATGAGATGTTCACGAAAAAAAACTTTAGCAAAGACCTATACAAAATCCAAAATTTTGATCCCAATGAATTGGAAAACATAGTATAAATGGCCATTATTTATCTATTGTTTTGTACTACCTCCAGATCATCAATTTCTTTTTCATGGTTCTTTGTCAGTTTGGATTGTCAATGACATCTTTTGAACTCCAAAATTTGTCATGGAAACCTGATTTGTAAACACAAACAACCAAATCAAAAATTCTACAATGTTACCTTGAGATATTTTTCCCTAAAATCTCCCCTTTGGGATTGTTGACAACTCATCTCAGAAGGATTCTTTCACTTTGATAGCTCACTGAGTCTCCTTACATCATCCACCAACATTCACCTCTTTTGATTCAGATAGCAACCAAATATTCACTCATGACATACTCAAAAACCATGTGAGAAATTATCAGCGTGAGAACAAGAGTAGTATGAAAATTTCATCCATGAATCACTTCATTTTTTACACTAATTGTTGATACCATACTAATACCAATTTTTCCCATTGAAATATTTCTTACACCATTCCTACATCACACTTATGCTTTTATCACAATCTTTATCTACCGTGATATCTATTCATTTATTGATCACATCTAGCATTGTTATATTTAAATCTATCCCCCTATCTCACTGCTCCATCTATCAGTTTCTCCCTGTGTCTTTGACTAAGACATTTTGTACCATAGTTTCGGCCCTTTTGGAGTAACCTTCACTATTTATCCACCATTTTCAATTAACCTAAAGGATCCCCATTTTTAATATGAAAAATAGTATAGAACACATATCAACATAGTAGGGAAAAACACACCATACATCTGGGAGAGATAGAGGGCCAACATCAACACTTTTTTAAGTGCACATAGTAGATAGAACTCCTAGAGCCAATCGATGCCTCTCAAAATATTCTTTGGGTAATGCCTTCATTAGAATGTATACATACTATAGTTCTATAGGCACATACCCTAACGTCACGATTAACTTCTCAACCTTCTCCTTTATAAAATTATAATTTATCTCAATTTTCTTTGTCCTTGAGTGACAGAAGTGATTTTTGCAGAGATTATCGTCAGTTTTTTTACAACTCTGGATTCCGATCGGAGACTTCCCTTTAACACCAATATCAACAAGTTTTTATTTCCTCAACAATAACTGTGAGCATGTTGGAGTGTCAGAAATATACTTAACTTCTGAAGTACTCAATAAAATGAAATATTGCTTCCTTCCTAGCCAAGAAATACACAGACCATCGATATTGAAAGGACCTCCCGATATAGATTTCCCATCATCTGTTGATCCATCCCAATCTACAACTCTATATATCAAAATCTCTAACTGAGACTTTTCAGTATACTTCAAACCAAAATCAACAGTTCCATTGATATCCCAAATTATTCTTTTCAATGAAATCATGTGGCTTTCCTTAACATTTCATTGAAATCAGGTTGCTTGGTATGTGGAAAAAACAATATGAGGTTTGGTCACTATCAGGTACAATAAAATCCTAATAATCTTCTTCTATTCATTATTATTAATTACCTTTCCATTATCATATATAGATAATTTCATCTGGGTAGCATCAATAGAAATCATCTCCTTTGAATTATCCATTACAAATCTTCTCAGAACCTACATTGAAAATTTTAATTGATAAATGAAACTGTCAAACCTTCCTTGTTACACCTATAAACCAAGGAAAAATTTAATCTCTCCCATCATTGACATTTCGAACTAACATTTCCTGATCTCAGAAAACTGTCTACACCGAGCATCATCTGATAGGCCAAATATTATGTCCTTGACAGAATCTAACACCATCATCCTTTGATTACTTTCATTGTTAAAATATAGATTTTAATCAACAACACCATGCTGGAAACCAAGATTCATCAAATACTGATAAATCCTTTAGTGTCGTTCTCTTAGTTCTTGTTTCTGCTCATATAATGCCCTCTGCAGCCAAAAAAAATTTCTTATCCTTATAAATGATAAAACCATCTTTATTCTTGATATAAAATTCTTTCTCAAGAACTCCATTAAAGAATGAAGATATTACATACATCTAGAACACATCGAACATTTATTGATCTACAATGGGTAAAAATAATCGGATTATCTCTAGCCTTGCAACTAGAGAAAATGTCTCATCAATATATATTCCCTTAATCTGGGATTATCATTTTCATACTATTCATGTTTTTTTCCCATAATAGTGCCATATTTATTCCTCTTGTTCTAATAGAACCATTTAGCCTCGATGACATTTTTATATGATGTCTTAAAAACAATCTCCCACCTCTAATTATTCTCAATCTGATCTAGCTCTTTATTCATAGCCTGAACCCATTTTTCTTCTTCTACTGCATCTGCAAAAAATTATGCTCTACCTGAGATAGGAATGATATCTTCTATTGAGATTTCATTCCTTTTTTCTGAAATGAAGCTAACTTATCACCAATGATATTCTGCCTATCAATTTCATCTTGACTCATTGGATTCTATGCAAGTACAGATTTTACATCCTCGTGCTCATCATCAGTGTCTTATTCTAAATCAACATTGACCACCTCTACTCCTGAGGCATTTCTTTCCATCTGATCACATACATCAAGAAGTTGTTCACTGTACCATTGAATATTCTCATCATTTTCCACAATAGTGATGTCATTTATCTCAACTACTTTTACAATCATTTTATTAATGCATTTTTATGTATTTATTTTTCATGACTAGCCAAGTAATATTCCCTCATCTCCCTGTGACTCAAATTTCCTATGTTTTTCTTTGTTAAGTAAAAGAATTTATTTCCAAATATTCAAAATTACATCACCATTTATTTCTTCCCATAACACATCACATATGGTGTATTTCCTTCCTTCGGACACAATTGAACTCTATTAGTGATGTAGACTGATGTCCATACTACATACTTACAAAATTTCTCTGGTAGGTATTTTTCTATAAGCATTGTTCTGGTCATGTTGTTGATTATCCAATTTCTCCATTCAACCACTCCATTCTATTGGGGGTTTTTACTGAATAAACTCGATGCCTTATCTTGTGTTTCTCGATAGAGTCTTCCACTTGACTGTTTGTGAGTTACATGCCATTGTTAGTACAAAACATCATAATTTTCTATCTATGAATCAATTCACACTTCCTATGGTACTTTTTTAAGAAGATAAACACATTAGTATTTTGGGAAATAACAAATACCCATTCCATTCTTCTATAGTCATTGATGAAAAGAATGTATTTCCTCTTTTTGTCAATTTCTTTTGGTGTTATAGGGCCACAAACATCAGCATTTTCCAATTCGAGCACTATGGTTTACTTTTTTTCCTTTTCCTTATATGTCTTTATAATAAGATTCCCTTATTGACATTCATCACACATGTGATTATAATCACATGATAGCCTATAGATGTACCTTGCTACATCACACATTACAAGATATTCCAGGTATGGTTGGCTTAGATGGCCAAGAAGTTTATACCATAGCTTATTTTCATCCTCTCTAGATAAAAAACACATATCTTATTCTCCAGTTACCAGGTAGAGATTTACCTTTTTTTGTTTTCCTGATAAAATCAATGCCCTATCTCTTCCATTGACGATGCACATCTTCTTAGTAACTCTTATTGAATTCCTTGAGTCACATAGTGGGCTAACACTGAGGAAATTGTGAATGAGTCCTTATACTACTACTAAATCAACACATCTCATCCCTTTTCCCCCAAACACAGCCTTTCATGATTCAATAATCTTTAGGCATTCATCGTTTCAAAACTTCAAAAATCATTCTTTTTCCTATTTTATGTTGGTAACAAGATCCTTATTACATGTCATGTAATATGTGCAACCACTTTCAATGATCCCCACACAAGAACAGTCTGATGCTTTAAGGGAAATTTAATCAACCATCTCCTTCTCATCCATTTTCTTCTTGGACCATTTTTTTTCTTCACACTCAGTATAGATTGAGACTTTTTATCTTTCTTAGAGTATGGTGGACGAGCTTCATCATGAAAAGCTGCAAATATATTTATCATTTTCAACTCACCAATTGATTCAAAGATCTACTACTTTCAAACATTTTGATTTTGCTTTGTCACATTCATCTGTATAGTCGATGTACAATATCTTTCCATGTGCCTAAATCCTCCGCACCAAAAATAGAGTCCATTAGAATATGTTCTAATGAACCATTCTCTGTTTGGTTTCAACCACTGTTCTGGTGAAATTTTATATCTCGTGGATATAGAACACATATTCTATAAATTTCCCATCATTCCAAAACAATAAAACCTGATATATGATGAATTCCTTTTTTCAGTTCTGCACTACTAGTTTTCCCTTGGGATCTCTGAATATTTTGATTCTGATTTGTGCATAAATCAACATTCAATCTAGAAAATGGTTCTTGTGGACTGAATTGAATTTTCATAGCTTTTTGTTTTGGATCAATCCCCCCATCTGCCTTAGTATCTAAATATAATTGATAATTCTTTTCTTCTGAACCACTATGCTCAACTTTTAGATTCTGGGATTTTTGAGTGATCTACTTTTATTTTGTCCTATTAGGGGTCAAAAGTTTTACATGATCATTAACCTTTTTCAAAAAACTGACAACTTCTCCTTCAAGGTCTTCAATATAATAGATTTGATAATTCCTTTTGTTTTTCATGACATAGATCTCAATTTTCTATTCATCAACCTTGAGTTTATATTCATCTTCCTTTTCTGAGATCTCTAGCCTAGAAGACTTAGAGTTTTCAATTTCTTTTATCTTCTTATACTTCTCTTCTTCCTACTGTTGTATGTAGAGTTCGGAATCATGTACCACCTTGTTGTATATCATTGTTTTTTCTCTCCAAGCATCAATATATTCAAGAGATTCTTCAAATTCAGCTTCCACGTCGACACATCCTTCAATTTCATCTCTTTTTAATCCGTGCTGGTTTCTTCCTATTTTTGAGAGCTACCGACAACTACTACAATAGTGTTCTCTCCTCGATCTGTGCATTTCCCTATCTCTTTGACCTCTTTATCCTCAGACTCATCCTAACTACCACATTCTTGTGAGAGAATATTATTTTCCTAATTAAATTTCTCTTGAAATGTTTTTTCCTTTCAAATAATCTGATGTATTCTTCCTGGGAATTTTGATTTCGTCCTCCCCATCTTCTTGAAACATATTAGGGAACCTTTCAGCTTGGTGAGAAACTATTCCACATCTAATGGAGGCAATAGGATGTTTCCCATTGAACATTCCTTTTTTTCTTTGAAATTTCAAGGAAAGGAATGAAATCACATCATATATCTTATCTTCATCTTGATAATCATCAATAGTGAGAAACATCATGGACTTGAATGACACCTCTTTAGATTTACCATTTTCCATAGCATCATTATCATCGTTTCTCATTTTATAGGCAACAAGGTTTCCTTGGAGGTTATCCAATGTCAAATCTTTCAGGTCATTATCTCCTAAAACATAAACATTCATATTGAACTGAGGTGGATGTTTCTTCAAGATTCACATCACAATCTTTATGTCTTCAATAACTTCTCCAAGACCTCATATGTCTCCCATTATAACATTTACCCTATCAAATAAAACATCAACATACTCATTTCGGTTTATTCACATATCTTCATACTTGTTCCACCACACTTGTAACTTTGCCTCTCTTACCGTTGAATCTCCTTCATATATGTTCAACAGCTTTCCACACATAGCATGTGATATTTTCTATGACATCACCTTCGTATAGATATCATTTGATTGGGATCCCCCAAAATAATAATTTCCCATGGCATTAGCATCCAAATCTCTACGCTCGTCTTCTGATAGTGCATCAATATTATGATAATCTTTTATACCATGCATTTCTGCTATAAAAACATCAATTTCCAACGATCGGATGTAGTATTTCATCCTATTCTTCCATAACTCAAAATGTTTCCCATTGAAGATTGGAATCCCCTTATGATTAGTGACCTCCATTTGAGATAGAAACATTGATATCATCTATTCACTCTAATACTACCTTTAAAGAATATTTTATTAAATTATTTACATATAATAAAAATAATGAAAGAGTACACTCATACTGATAAATGGTAGAAAATGCCCTCAATTATATAATTTTGACCCAATAAATTCCATAAAGTAAAAATTATATCCCTTTGAATGTGAAAAACTCATTACATTGGTTAATGTTAAAATATGTTAACTAATGTGTTCAACCAATATATAATGTTTAAAAAATATCAAAAAACAATCAAAAATTTATTATTGGATTGTAATTAAACCTCAATATACCTTATGTTATAATATCTATCCATTTCAAATCATTTCTCTAGAGAAATATTTTATAATATATTCATCATTTAATAAATTTCCAGACTATACCTCTCCTCACAAATAAAAGGGAATACCTAATTTCAATTATTTACAACCGTTTAAGTCATTTACATTGACCAAGCCCTACTAAATCTATTTTATACTAATATAGACATGTAAAATTGGTTATATTATTCGTAAAATAACATTCCATGTTAAATTAATAATGGATATAATGTAGGATTGTTGAAGAATATGTATCCATCTTACCCATCCTCTATCAAAATGTCTTTTCTTCTACCTACTCTATGAATATTTTGTTGATAACAAATAAATAAAATCATTATCCAGAATATTATGAAACATTTTTATTTCTAATAAAACACCTTTATTCTCCCTCTTTTACATCAAATGGGAAGTAAAATTATCCTTCTTGTGTACAAATGTCTTACCGTCTCTATGTAGTGATATAATTTATTTCCATCTGCAGCATTAATGATTGTTATCATTATGGTTTTAATGTTTATATGCGATATTAATGAAACAATTATGCCTCTATAATTATAATTACAAAATCAAAAAATTATGTACCAATCCTTAGGAATAAAATAACATTACTTTTGTGAATGTGTGTACTACCTCCTACACGAAGCGATGTGATTTATTTTCATTTCTGATTTACGTGGATAGTAATAAAGATATATTTAATGAAAATATATGTTATATATTATAAAATAATTATTTTATAAAGGCAAAATAATATTTACCTTTATTTTTCTATCCAATAAATAGTTAACATCCGTGTTTATGCATATGTGTGACCTAATGTCTTCATAAATAGTCTCATATTATTTCTATATATACTTTTATGGATAATGATAAATATATTTATATGAAATATATAAGATTTTATAATCAATATTAAATCTATTAATATAATGGAACGATGATAATTGTTTATGTATTAGGACATGAAAACTGAAACATACATGAATCATGATGTCTTTGTCACGTGAAATAGTAATTTTAATAACAAATTAGTAAAAAAACGGGATAAAGTATGTTATAATTAAATCCACTATGGAGAGAAATATATAATATTTTCATTTTAATATATTTATAATAGATATATATTTATTGTCTTGTATTTTCAAATATGTTTTAATCGATACAAAACTAGAGGTAAGTGCTTTTTTCATACTTTTTGTTCCATGGGAAACATTCCATATTCACAACTATTTTCATTTATTTAGTGTATATACATCCCATGAATATATTTCTAACCGATTGTCATTAAAATTTATGATTAATTACTTATCCATATAATTTTATAAAATCCAGGATGTTTTAATCTAAATTTCACAAATTTGTTAAGGGTTGTATGTTGTAATCTTTTTGTTTAACATGATTTTTTTTACATTTAATATTATAAAATTTGATGATATAAATTTTAATAATAAAAAGATTCTTTTTATCCTTTTTTTATTTTATAGTTAATTTTTTTCCATTAGTTTTTCACTAATAATGATCTAAAGATACAGAAAGATTATTTTAGAGAAAATATAACACTATTTCACTTTTTTGAAAAGAATCGATTTTTATTCAATGTATTTATTTTCAAAAAATATTTTAAATTTTATGTTTAATTTTATCCTTTGATTTTTGAAATTCATTTTTACCCTTTATTTACTTGTTAAAATAAATTGAAAGGAAAATTCGATTCATTTTCAAAATGAGGTACTCTTTCCCTATTAATTTTTTTTTGAAATGAATATTTTTTAACGTACAATGAATGAAAAGAATATTCCTCTATACCAATCATTTAATTAAGTTAATATTAATTTTAATTCATTAAATTTCATTTCCAAATATATTATTTTCCATAATATTTTATAATATTTTTAGAAAGAAGGGATTTTGAAAAAAAATGTAGTTTCCTTTAGAAATATTTCAGTGTTCTTATAAAGAAATTTTCAACCTAATGACATCCTTGATGTTAATTATATTTTATTGGGGATATAATATAATTATATAAACCTTATACATTTAGTGGATGTTTATTATTATTATGAAGCGATTCTTAAGAATCCCATTTATTTTCCTTTATTTAAAATATGTTTATTTTAAGAAATCATTATGAAACATGTTTTATATACATAGTTATGATATAATGATATAATGAATGTTTTACCATCTTATAAATAAAATATGTATGGTTTTAATTATGTGATAGGTTGGCCTAAACTTATATATCCCACCAATGAATTAGCTAAAATATTATATCTAATGAGATAATTATGGGGAAAATGTTGTTGTGCATGATATATATTGCGAAACATGTTGATGTTATTTAACTACTATGAGAAAATTTTTAATGTAATTAATACTACATGGTAAAAAAGTCATTGTCCTTGATCCACTTTAGGGAATAGTTGATGAATCCAGATCCGTTATGAAATAGTAAACATGTGTGGATTTCTCATCAACTATGATTTGATGGTCTCAACAGCAAACCATGAAATTTGATGTATTTTATATGCCATTACAGGTGTCACACTTTTATGATATGATTTTGATCTTAATATATCGTTCATAATTTCTTATAAATATATATATTATTGAAAAATGATTTTATTTTACATGAGAAAAGTATATTAATTCCGCAAATCCAATTTTATTCTAATGAAATACATATATGAAAATTAGATTTCTGATGAACCCCATCATGGTATGGGTCAAATAAGAAAAAAAGTGTCTGGAGATGATTATCTTGAAATTGAAATAATAATTTCATGAAATAGAAAATATTTAATACATTATTGTAATATGAAATTTATTACACTATATAATGTAAATAACATTGTACAATATAAAACTAGTCTAGTGAAATTAAATTTGAGAAAAAAGCGCTTAAAAACGTAGAAAATTTCTAGTAAAATACATTCAACTATTTTATTTCAATTAATAATTAAATACTATGACTAGTGAAAGGATATAGAGAAAAAATTTGATTGAAAACATGGTTTAAAATTTCAAATATGTCCCGAGTAGTGAAAATCTACTAAAAAAACTCTTATCTATTTTCTATACATAGTCGAATGCACTCAATGATCCTATATAAACACATAAATATATTAATAACCCTTTTCACATAATTATTCATATAAATATATTTGATAAAATTCATTAATATTATTCTATACATGTATATTAGTTTGTTATTTTCTATTTTCAATATTGATTCCATGTAGTCTTGAACATCTTAAACTAGTTTTATATTGGTGGTGTAATTCACCATTCTGATCTAAATATAATCATTAACAAATAATATAATGTACTATAGTTTATGTTTTATTTATAATTAATAGTGTTATAATTTCATTTTCTAGGGTTTTTTTATAATCATTAAAGATAAATTTTATAATGGGAATGTTTCAATGGTTTTTAACTAATGAACATTGGTGTATAAAAAAATAAGTTTAATGTAAATTTTATGATTCCAAAACCAAAATATAAAATTTAGTTTCAAATTTTTATCATATATTAACACTAATCATGATTTCATATTCACCAATAATGTTATTTTATACCATTTCTAAAAAAAGGAGGTTAGACTGACCCAATGATGAATATACCATATTTAATGGATATATGTGATTTTAAAATTGTTTACATTAGAATAATAAAATTATAAAAGAATAATAATGATATTTTTTTGATATATTTATGTTGTTGGATCTTATTTTTAATCATTTTAATAAATAAAAAATAATCAAGATGAAAACATAGTACCTTACATTGTAGAGGGGATAGTCCATACAATGCACAGTCAATGTTTTCATTTCACAGAGAATTATATGGAATAAATATGTATTATATTTCTCACTTTTATTTATCAAATATTATTTTATAATAATGTATGAGAGGTAGGGGTGAAAAAATAAGAGTCATCACTTTTTGGAGGTGGTATTTCACACAACCCTTGAATGATGGTTTCACTTTTCGTAATAAAAAAAGAGGGAAATTGGTGAATAATTATTACCTTAACATAATAGAAATAAATATACAATAAATTTATATGTAATTATATATCAATTATAATATTACATTTTGCGGATTAATAATAAAAATAAAATATGTAGGTACAGTGTTACTCGTATTTTGAATATGGTCGTTCCCTAGGAATATAGCATGAAAATACAAGGATTGGGAAAATATATTATGACCATATTATCAAGAAGAAGTAATAATATTTCATGGAAAATAAATAATATAATATTTTAAATAGGAAACCTAATATATATATTTGTCCGGAAGGCTTTTTGAGAGGTCCCTTTTATAAGTTTTGAGAATGGTATTTTGTAATTATTTTAACATAATATAGAGTGATCACAAGTTTCACATGTCATAAAGACTCAATGAATGATAAAAAAATTTGGTTGAGTTAATTTCTAAAATAACTCAACAATTAATTTGAAAATATGTTTTAACCATGATTTTATGTCCTTTACTCCTTGAATTTTCACTTTTAACTTTTTTGGTTTCACCATGGTAACTAATTGTTAATAAAGTTAGTTTAATTTTAATGACTAAAAGTAAAATGGTCCTCATTTCAAAATTTATTCATACTAATTAAAAATATTAAATTCGTTTTTTCAGATAAAATATCTAAGTGTAAAAAAATAAATCTTACCATTAGAGATGGTGATTCATAAAAACATGTTTCTTAGAAAAGTTTATTGTATTTTTAAAATTTATGTGATCGCTAAAGTTATCAATGACATTGATTTTCCTGAGATAAATTTGTTTATAATAAAAATTAAGATAACTTTTTTCATTAAAATAAATCTATAAATGAATTTTAAGCAAATAATATTGAATTAAGTGAATAGAAAAATACTTATTTTATTGTAAAATACTTCTTCTGATTAATAAATGTTAGTAATTGGTTTTTTAAATACAAAATGGTATTACAATATAAATATTTTACAGAAAAATACATAATTGTCCAATTTAATGGTTTTATAATGTTCTATATATTTTTTAGATAATAATAATATCAGTAAATTTATAGTTTTCATACATATATAATTTAATCTATGTACATAAAAACAATTATCCATGAAAATCAAAAAAATATCTGAAGATAATATTTTTATTCTATGTACAAAATTTTTGTTCATTTTTTTAAATTTATATTCAAATATATATATATATATCTTTTAAAAAAATATAATAAAAAAATGAAAAACTACATTCACTGAAAATAAATATTTAAAAAATTATGTATTCATAATAATATTACGTTGAATTTTTTATTGGTTACAATATTTTTATCTTCCATAGGTTTTATTACTGATATAATTTTTTCATATATAATTTCATGGATTTTTTAGTTCAATTTGTTTTTGTGGAACCAGCAATCAAACATATAATATGTTTCATTGAAAATAATATAGAAAAGTCTTCGGTCATTACATTCTCACCCACACTTAATTAAGGTATGTCATCGCAATTTTAATTATTACACACTACTGAATGTATGAAAGGATTGTATAAAAACTATTATCATTCAGGGTTTAACTTGTAATATGATGTCTGCCATAATCACTTATTTATTTTAATCTTTCTGTCATTCCTCAAGAAAAATAAATAATTAATACAACTATATAGTCATTTTTTTATATACCCTAATCATAAATTCAATAAATATACCTTTTTTAATACAATATAAATCTCCATAACATTATACCATCAAGAAACAATACATTACTCCAAAAAAAATCTCTATCTTTGACACTAAAATTGTATTAAATAGTAATTTATATGGTCTCACACTAGTCGATGTATATCATAATCCCAATAATTAGATAAGCATTAACAAAATTTCATGGAAAACCATTAAATTAAATAATTAATCCCCATCAAGGATATCGATACTTTCTAACACATTTTTCTAAAAATAAATAATTATTTTAAACATTAGTTTTATTTGTTATTTTATCATGTTTTGGTAAATAGTTGTCCTAAAAACATTTAATTTATTAGAAAATTATTTTTATTGTTTACTATTATATTTAATATATGTATTAAAACTATTAAATTAAATATACTAAAGAACAATACTTAGATATTTCACATCATCCTCATTACTCTTATAAAATACAAAAATATGATCTATAAATATCATTAACTAATGAAAATTAATGGTAATTTCGAGATTTAGTTTTAATGAAGTTTTTAACTACACTAACATCATAATTAAAAGGAAATTCACCTTTTATATTATAACAAGAATATAAAAAAATTTATCAACCAATTTAGTAGGCTCCCTTATTCAGTTATAAGACAGTGTTGTTACTAGATACATGTCTATTTGAACTTCATTTTTGTGGTCCTATTTCAACAACATACAAAATCCAAAGTGCATTTCTAATTTCACAAATATGACTATAAATATATTAATATAGATTAGTTTTCCCCTATCAAAACTTTTTTGACATAAGATCCTTTTTTAAAAATGACTCTCTTTTTTCAATATATAGTTATCCATGGTAGTATTACAATTAGGTTTTGCAGGGGCCCAGACCTCCATGGTCATTTACGTTGTCAAAATCTATGGTTTGGGATGTTCCTAGAGGCAGTGATGGCACATTTCTAGAGTTTTCCAAATTTCTAGTTTTTTTGTCAATGTGTCGCATCGGTAGATCAATGTTAGTTGTTTGGTGCCAATATTTCTGCGTTAGATGGTTATCATCGGTATCTCATCATTATTAACACAAGGCTTCGGTGAATTAGGGCCTCAATAGGTTGACACATCAGTAGCTCGAGCGTCGGTAAGTTGATGTGTCATTAGATCAGGTATTGGTAGGTCAAGGCATTGGTTGGTCAGGTCTCAATTGGTAGCATCAGTGACTGCCATCGGTGAGTTGCATCGGTCATTGGTGTCGGTGAGTGGCATTAGTGAGTGGCATCGGTGACTCATGTTAGTGAGTTGAGTCAGTGACTCAGGTCAGTGAGTTTGGTGTCGGTGACTCACTTTCGGTGACTCGTGTCGGTGATTCACCCATCGGTGACTCATTTCCAGTTTTTACCAGTTCTTCCTATTTCACCCTAGTACATTTTATTTTATGTATTTTGAGGTTAAATCCTTGTTTGTGTACTTATACAGGTGTTTCAAACAATATTTTTCTAAAAAGAGATGAGACCTTGCCCAGAAAATCAAGGCTCCTTTATTGAACAAAACTAACAACTTACACTAATATGAAAAATATGTGTCTTAACATAGTAACTATTTATAATAGGTAAAAACTCTTAAGGAATATGATCATACCAATGATAATCAACCACACCAACACATTTATTTTCAAGGCCATCTTCCACCGAATTTTCTTCTCGGTAAGTGTGAGTGATGATGTGATTAACTGAATGAAGATAATCCATGAATTTGATCCAACTATTAGTGAGCATACAAGATAAGTAAAGAGATCCCAAACTGATAGATGAAAAAATTTACATAGAATCACTCTCAATCCTGAGATTATTCCGCCCATGTCTCCTAGATTATTACACTAGAACAATAATACCACACATTTCATCTTTAGTTGAAGAGGCAATGCCACATGAACCATGAAAAGTGTAAATAACACCTCCTTGGTGATCTATGAAGATAGAACCATAGCCGGAAGGACCTATATTTCCTCAACAAGCCCCATCAATATTAACATTAATCCATCCAAAAAGGGATGCTTCCATAAAACATCCAAAGTACCATATGAAGGCCTGAAAGATCCCTTTCATCTAATCTGACATAGAATAGTCAGGTCATGAATTGAATTAGAGAAAAAATGTTTACATGGAATACTATCCCCTCGAACAGCAGCAAGAATGTGAGCATGAGCATTATGGGAAGAGAAGGACACACCAGAATAGAGTACCTGATTGTAGATATACCGTATGTAATGTAGAAACTCTGATGAAGAAACCAGCAATAAATAAAATAGTTGGGTGGAAAGATAGAGGGACCCCCAACTTTGTGTAGAATATCAAATGGAAATCCTCTATGGAAATGATATTTCCAATAAATATCTAATGGATTTCTGTATTAAATCATCTGCAATATAGCATAGAAAAATTGGATTTGCATCCTCCCTATGATGATGGAAAATAACACCTGATGATCATAAAGATATTCCAAAATTCAGTAGACAACAATCTATTGGGATTTTCAGATGAGCAACTCTCCAAGACAACATAGATCAAGATGACCTAATAAACTTTTTTTGAAACACATTTATCCATTTAATGTATGTATTGTAGTTCAAATTGAACCTGTAAAATTAATTATAGAAAATAAAACCATTAGCATCAGTTTTCCAAACCTATAAATCCACCTTATTGGGGAAACAATACTTGCTAACAAGATTCATAATTTTATCTAAAAGATCCTCCATATTAATCAGTTGGTTCAAGATACAAATATTCAAATCTATGTTATTGTTGATACCCCATACAAATCAACAAGAGGAGTACCACACCAATTTCTTTCCAAAAATCAACACATGAATCCTTAAAAATAATCCATCTTGAGTGAGGATCAATTGAGGAAAAAACAATTTTGAATGCATGCCAAATAGAAGAATCCAGATGATTAGAGGAACCCTTCTAAATACTTCTTATAAATTTAGCCTGATGGTAAGTAAGCTACTCAATGATTTTATTAAAGAGACTCTGCATAAAAGAATCTTGCAAAGAATCATTAAAGATATAATTATTTTTAAAATATAAACAATCATCATCACAGGGTTTAAAAAAGTTACATCAAGAAACCAAATCCAATTTCCTCTCTAGAATGATGCCACTCCAGATGAAGTTCTTGGGGAAAATTGATATTCATTGTGAGATAAATAGGTGATTTTTACACCAAAAAAGAAGAAAAAAACATTGATATAATAACATATTTAACCATATAAGCCCTACTTTCCATGGAGGGATTTTTTCCTTTCCGAGAAGAAATCTGTCTTCATACCATTCATTGAATCCCCTTAGATATTGAATGCCTTAAGAATCTCCCAAAACAAAGGCACCCCAAATAATTGAAGGGAAGCACCCCTCATGAATACCCAACTCTCTAACAATATCATTATTCTTGAAAATAGAGATGTCCATGCCAATATAAACCAAAGATTTGTCTCAACATATTTAATGACACAATGTAGAAGAATAGTGAGAAAGGGATAAATTTATTTTCATTATATTTCTATTATCTCCCTGGGTGAAAAGAATAATGTCATCAACATATAAAAAGTGAGTAGAAGAGACCAAACCCTGACATTCATTAATCACCTTCATTTTCCCATTTCCTCTAATAATGTAGATAATTATGCTATGGTAATCAACCACAATTGGGAAAATAATAGCAGAAAGGTGATCGACTCTTTTTTCCCTATGTAACAATCAAAAAACCCCATGGGGAATCCATTAATAAGGATTGATATATAAGAAGGTCGGAAAATGGAAAGGACCCAATCAATTAAGAGATCATTAAAACCAAAATTTTCATGAATCGTGCAGATTAATCTCCAATACATTAAGACAAAGTCCTTCCTGACCTCAATCATGATATATATGTTTCCACCACTCATGGATTTCTATAATATAATGACACATTCAAAAGCAGTGATGACACAATCCTAAATCGATCTCCATTGGATTAAACCAAACTCATATGGAGAAACAATATTTCAAGAAATACAAGAACACATTGTGGCCAAAATTTGACAAATAATTTTATAGATAGAGTTTTCTATGGAAACATTCCTGAATAGAGGTATTTCATCATAATTCTCTTCCTTTGGAATCAGATCCAAAAACTGAGCATTGAAAACATTAGCAAAAGAACCCACTTTAAATAAATGAATAACAAGCCTGAAAAAATCAGATTGAACAATGTCTCAATATTCTCGAATGAAAATATTACCAACATTATCTGGGCCATGGGAAATTTCAGATTTGTGACTAAATACTAATTCTTTAATTGAAAAATTCAATGGAGTATTAGTGATATTGATGTTGTCTTGATGATCCACATTCATTGGAATAATACCTTCCAAAGGATCATAATTAAGGGAAGGCCCATTGAAGATATCCCTAAAATAAGAAATCACATGATTTAAAAGGTCCCTCCTATTGTCTATAATTTGGTCCCCAATTTTTAGCAATGATAATGGCCTAGATACCTTCCTAATCTTCTATAGAGAATTAAAGAACATGGAGTTACTATCACCATCCCTCAATTATTTTCCATGAAAATATCCCTTTTCAAGTAATATTTGAAATTAAAAACATAATTTAGCATAGAAAATCACATTGATTCCCCCTGAGCATTACCTGAGAAGTCAGACAAGGTACTTTGATCCTGTAAATTCTAGAGAGAATCATCAAGATATGATATTTCCTGGTCAGGAGAACTGGAACAATCTTTTCTCCTATTTTTAAGAGCCCATTGATGATGTTTTTTCTTCTTGACACAATAAAACTCATCCTTACAACAATTCAACGAGATTCATGTTTTTTCAACCATGGATCTTTACAAAGGGGGTGTGATCCATGCCTTGTTAACCCTAAAAGATATTGGGGGATAAGGATCCTTTCCCACCAAGTCATCCAAAATGGGATGATGATCCTAATTGAATCTACATAATGTCATACATGAAATGGAACACCAATATTCAATACAATCTTCATTAATAGAAGCCCTATTAATATAACTAACAACAAACATGTTCAAGAACATTATATACCATGTATATTTAGCTCCAACTTGACTGACCTTAAACAACCCATTAGAGTCAATACAAGCTTTAAACTCCTGTGAAGAAATATAATTTAACATGGCCCTTAATTTCCCATTTGTAATCATGATGGTATTAAAATATCATAGGAATAACCTAGGTCTAGATATAGTGGAATTAAGGCCCTAAATATCGTCTAATAAACTTTTGTGGTCTCGATAGTTGATAATAGAATACAACAAGTTACATAAATACTAAGAACAAATGTTACCTAAATGAGCAAGTTATGTGCTGCATAGTACTAAAAATTTGGGAAATATCTGAAATGGAGTAATTTTCCCAAAACAACAACCTCTTGATCTCTAATAGACATTTGTTTGAACTATCTAATTGCAATAAAAAATTTTCCAAATTAGTAATGCTAGTGGAAAATATTCATCTAGGTTCTGATAAACTAATAAGCAGAGGCATGTGAAGTTGAATAAAAATCCGTAGAGACCATAAATATTCCCTATTAACAGACCCCTAGAAATTCTAGAAGAGAATCTTTATTTAAACATGATACATGGTTTGGGACGACCTTTCTTAGATCCTGCAACATTTATCTTCCCTGCTTTGGGAGGTCTCTCAACTTTTCATTTGGGGATTGAATCATCTTTAATGTGATCACTAATATCAGAGGTGGTATTGTCTCCCTTAATAGCATTAAGAGGCAGCCCACTGTCAATACTTCCTAACCTCGGCAGAAGAGAACCAGTATCAAACTCACTACCCCTCTTAACTTCCACCATATCATCAAGAGGATCCTTTGAAGGATCCACACTGCCCTACATAGATTGAAGAGTAACAGGTACATTGAATTTTGTATTAGCATGGTCTTTGACCACTTCATGACTGGGGAGATTTATAGGGGAATGCAAAACTATTGGACATGGAGAGGATGATTCAACCTGGATTTATGCACTGGGAGATGCTGAAATCACTATACTAGAATTTCTCATAGTAGTGGTTGTGGTAATAGCATCCATTTTATCTTCTTTACTAACATGAATTTGAATAATGTAAATCATAAAAACAATATTTTTAAACACATCCTAACTTCGGGATGGAGCAATAAGAATACTATCATTAACCATTTCACAATCAGAGGAAACTAGATCTGATAGGTTGGAAAGGTCTTTTGGATGAACCTACCCTTCTTGAATACCCCAAAAAAAATAGAAATATCATTGGAGATCTCCTAGAGCATGAAACATTCCTCTAATTCATAATGATGATCCAAAACCATATTAAAAACATCATTTGATATTGCAGAAAATAGATCCTCATCACGTGGAAAGAGCATCATTGTTGTGGAGCCATTCAAAGTCTCATTTTCCTTCTCCTCTTCTTATAATATGTTGGCTCATGAATGATTTATTAAATAGTGCATCTATCCTATGGAATAATATGTGTCTTGGGGGGTGAATTACCAGGTGGATCCTTAAGACGCTCTGATTCCTGTGCTTTCTTTGAAGTAACTCCTTTTTTACCAACCATAGAATTTATTCCCAATCTATTCTTATTATCATCAATCAAATTAGAGGCCTTAGGATCATAAATTACTGTCTTATGTATCGTCTAGAAATTAAGAAACAAATTATCTACCATATTCCATACATCACTAAATAGAGTCACATTTTCATATTCAACTATAATATCTGACGTGATGTCGTTAGAAAAAAATTATATACTAGCCGGCCTTTTCAATTCGAAGTTAATATCCACAAGTATCCTAGAAAAGAAGCCTATATATCCATCCAGGGTCCTCTGATCCTATATAATGTGAGATCCTAATAATGATGCAATATTATTGAGGATCTTTGGATGCTAATATACCCATTTCATCCCCTGCATCATAACCCACATTTTGGCGTTGAATTGCATGAGGATGAATGGATCGAAATTCACATTCCATTAAAAAAATATCAAAACTATAGTTTTTAACTACAAATTACCAAAACTCCAAGACACATTCTGACCTTCCTTTGAATGAAAAAGGATTTGGAAATACCCTTGCTCGATATGAATAAGTCTCCAATTTCCATTTCCCCGACAATGAGGCTCCCTGATGTTTAGATCTTCATAAGACAAAAGATGATCACATTTTGAGTAAATACCACATCTATGGTCAATAATTTGCAGGGAATGATACATTTTTGCAATGCATCTGAATCATACACCACCGAGAAGCCACTATTATCTATTCTAGTAACATTGGAGGACCTCGAAAAATCTTCCTTGGATGGATTTGACGAACAAGAACCAGAAAGAGTCTTCACAAAGGATAATCCATTCTTCTTCAAAATTGAGGGCTCTGAAGTATCCAATGACTGTATATGATCCTTTGACAAGGGTCGATCAACTTTCATAGAAAATTCACATTCAGGATTAAATTATTCTATTGTATAAATCAATGAAGATACACGAGAATCTGAGAATCTTCATTTCTATATATGAGCACTAGGTCATCCGTTATTTCCATTTTTGTATCACCTTTAATGGATATTAATTTTATCTATTATATCCCAATTCTCTAGGAACTTTGAGGTAGTAAATCTGTGTGGTTTTGACCACAATTCGACATTTTGGACTTTAAACTGTCTCACTTATGTTGATATAATATCTTTCCCTTCTAAGTCGATATCTTCTTTTCCCCAGGTTTTTTAATTTTCTCTCTGTGTAACTAGAGACTTTCCTCCGCGTTGAGTCGCATTTTTTTTCATATCCATCGATCATGTTTCACGTGGAGTTTTCCAGCTACTAAATCACCACCTATTTGGGTGAAAGAGGAATTTTTGGTAACATGATGTTCCACTTAGTTATTTATTTTGTATCTCTCTTAATTGTGTGTCATTCTGGGTGGGTGTACCCATTTATCCTTGTTAATATGGTTGATCCCAAATTTCTGGAAGATAATAAGAATTCCTAAATTAGGGGTTGGGAAGACGATGATGATAACATTACTTGATATGTTATACTTGATTTATGCCATATTTTGTAATTTTTGTGTGCCTTTTAAAATTTCTGGACATTGGTGGTCTCTTTTTGTGAACATGTATGCATTATGAACACGTGTTATTGATACTCCATGAATGAATGAAGTAATATGAAATTGGTTAACCATGTATATTTGGTTAAATAAATGGTTTCCAATATATATAACATGTTCTGTGATAACAATTGTTTTTTCGAGGGGAGTTAAAGAATGATTATTTGGAAAATATGAATAAACCATGAATTGTTGGTGTGGTTATGTGTTGTGTGTGGTTCTGTTCACCCTTGCTTCAGTTCTGGTTGGGTAGTGTTGTGGATGGTAGTGTGGTTCTGTGCATGGGGTGGTATGATTAGTGTGATGGTATTTTAGGATGATTTATTGATCAAATGTGGAATGGATGAACTTATACTGTAATGGGACTGCATCTTGGTATTGGTTTGGAAGTGGGGATGCATGACATGTTTGTGTCATGTTCATGTTTAAGGATGTACTGGGTGTGGTGGTGTGGTGTACGGGGGCTACCGAGTGTGGAGGTAAAGAAGCATGTTGATAGTTTTTCTTGTTAATTAGAAGGGAAGTGATTCATTATATTGTTGAATGATGGTGGATGTGGTTGTACGGGTGTCCAAGAAAGGGGAGTGTGTATTGGGACTGCATGCTAGTTGAATTTTGTTTGTTTTTAAAAATGTCTTGATTTTCATGTAGTGAGGCTACCTTGGATAGTTTATGAGGGATGAAATTAGAGAAGTATGGTGTTACAATTCATGGGTCATTCTCCCTATGTTTTTAGAGACCATAATTTTATGAATGGGTGTTATAATGAATTCTTTTACCTGGGACCTTATTTCATTTTTTGGCTTCGATGTGGTTCATATGGTATCATCACCTTATAAATTTTTAGTTCTTGGTAGTTTCCTAGGTTGGGATGGAATAAATATATACATATTTTGATAATGTAGAATGACCACTAGTTAAATGAACTTACTTGGGGTATGCATTGAGTTGTGACTTGTAGTAGAGAGGTATTCATTTATTGACTTCTGAATTGACTTTTTGTGGGGTGGATAAATTCATTTAGAGGTGGCAATATGGGATGCTTGGTGTGGGATGGTTTTTTAAAACCCATAGGTTGCGTTGAGTTCTTGGTACATATATATATATATATACTTTTAGTTCCTCTTTATTTCTATATTCACCCCACCAATATAGAGCACTACAGTCCGAACACCCCAATGTTTATGGGGGAGGAATTTTGTTCCTAGTATCAAGGTGGGGGGATGGATGGTTGGTCATGGGATCTTCTCTTATCCCTCTTTTAGGAATTGGTAGCACTAGACTATTCGTGGTAGTTGTGGGGTGGTTGTGAGACCAAGGTGCATGTCGTCGAGGTGTTCTTCCCAAGTGTCTTCGGGCAAAATATATGACGTCATTTCCCAAGTTTCCTCAAGATGTGTTGTGGTTGTGGCCAAGGTGTTTTCAGGAGGTGTTTGATATGTGTCCTTGGTGTGTGATAGCAGATAGTGACAGTGGGTCTTGTGAAAGAGGTGGTAGCCTCAATATGATCGATGTTATGTAGGATCTTTTAGCCAGTGGGATGTGGTTCAAGGTACCCAATTATTTATGTGGTTACTATTTTACATTACTTGAATTGTGTTATTTTGTGATCATTCCTTGGTGAGGTTGGGGTGGATAGTATACCTTATTATCTGATTTGGAGTTTTTTTTTGTTTTCACACAATGGCATTAGTATGCTTAACCCACATATGCATGGGTAACATTGGATTTTCCTACTATGAATACTTCTATTATCACCCAATGTATATAAAACTATTTTCAGGATTCTAGTGAGACTATGAGAACTGTGCTAGACCTTACTAGTTAGGAAATTTTGGATAGTTTCTGGGTCGCTACATATATTTTCACTTTCGATATTTACATGGAACTTTTAATTATATTTCTATTATTTTTACATTCATATGGAATGTATTTTGGTTTCCTTATCTATTTATATGTGTCTTGTTGTTTTTTTAGGTCCATACACCTTATCTCCATATCCTAGTTACTATAAAAATGGTAATGTCTCCCTTTTTTGAGATTTATATACCCTTGGTGCTGGTCTCTACCTCGGAGCCTATTGGAGGCGGGACTCAAAGGTCATTATTTCTCCTTCAACTTGAGGAAGGATCGTTTCAACATCTTTCTACCCCATCCCTCATCATGAAGAAGGAGGTTCGTGATAGAATGGAATGAGAGTGAGGTTGATAGATAGGATAGAGTTTGGGTTTAGGAAGAGTAAGTATTGAATGGTCTGGTAGGGAAGCAGTGCTAGGAGATCTTGGTGCATGACATGGGTTGGGGAAGATTGACTAGGACATCGGATTTTAGTGACCTATGATCTGATGCAAGAGATCTGATCTTACCAAACAAAATTGTGATGCTACACCGATCACAGGGTAGAGACCCTTAGAAGGGTACATGCATCATGATGACTAGTGTTTTAGTTTTTTTGGGGGTTATCATGAAATTAAAATAAACATTTAGTTAAAATGAATCCTAAATAAATTTCATAAAACCCGAGCATAGGAGTTCCTTTTTTACCATTCATCCAAGGAACTCAGTCATCATCCACATGTGGAATTAGGTGTGGAGGCTCAGCCGGATGACCCGGTTGACTGATAGAGGATTAACCCAATGGGGAAGGATGATCTGTCGTGGAAGACCCTTATTTATTTTCATCTGTAGACTCCACGAATGTAAAAAGGGAAGCGTTTCAGATAAAGAGATGGAGATTTGAATGAAAGAGTAGGAGATCACTTTTAGTTTCATCTAGGATTGTATGTAGTACTGGGTTCCATTGGTAGTAATTCAGATGCGGGGTGATGCATGTCAGTGCTGGATGATGTATTTGGGGAGAGAAAGGTGGGAGATGATCTATGGGTTGTCTTTGAGAAGGACTTCCGGGAAAAATTCCTCCCTTCAATGATGAAGGATGAGAAGGGACATGATCTACTCAGCCTCTAACAAGATATTATTTGAGTGAGGGATTTGGGGATCAATTTCAAGGATCACATTCCCTCATCCCTAGATCAGTTCTCAAATGAGGAGTATCGGGAGTGACATTTAGATGAGTCTCTCCATCCTTCCCTCGAGTACACAGTTACACCATTCAACTTGACGACCTATATAGAGGTCCAAAATAAAGCTGAGGTGGTTTAAAGGATGCACTTGTGAAGAGGTATATCTAGATAGAGGATCCAGTAAAGTTATATAGATGGTAAGGCTTCCAGTCAGAGGTCTCAGGTGCCAGAGACATCCAGGTTTTGACCTGTGGGGAGATGACCCTACCATCTTCTATTCATATCTTTTGGTCCTCATCCATTTCAAGTAGTCTTGGGATCAATGTGTTTCTCTTATTGATGCTACATGAACCATTAGATATAGTTTCTAGTTTGTGCTTATTATGGTGGGGGTGGGAAGGTTTAGCATACGCCTCATTAGTGGTTTCCAGCTAGGTTGTTTTAGCAATAAGGACAGTAGGCTCCTTTTCTACCGAGGGGAGATGAAGCTGGCAGAGGACGAACTCAAGGTGCTCTTACTGGACCTCGACCCAGATGTGGCCAGGTAGGTGTTCAATAGAATAGGGGAATATAATATGGGAATTGTTAGTTTCATGCCATAAAGGAAGCACTTCTTGTAGGGACAAAAATAATTCAAGGTATGATCTATTTGTTTAGTACTCTTGTTGAAACCTTGTTTTATTCTAGATATTCTCACTCTTTTTATCACCCGATCAAGCCCATTTTCTAGGACTGTACATAGGGATACATTTTATTCACTAGTTTTTTAGTACACTATTCAGAGGTTATACCATATTGTTTGTTATTTTTCATGGATATAGACTGGTGTGGGGGTCACATCAGACCAGTGGGGATCTCTTTCTACTACAGATGCACCATATGGTGTTATCCTTAACATCGACTGGTTTTACTCAGTGAATTATATTATCTACTGATTCTGAAGAAGATTTATGTTTTCATATGTTAATGGAAAATATGTCCCATTCATTATCGAGCGGAGTTTTTGGGTGGGAAGTTGGCATGCAGAACCTTTTCTTTCCATATTTCCCAATATTTCAGTTGAATCAGTGGACACTAGGATGGTGGGGGTTCCTGTAACACCCGAGACTTTTATGTTATATAAATCATCAAAGGAATCTTTTTCTACACAACACTCTCTTGGCTTTCTTTACACGAAATCGCAACCTTCCTTGATAGCTTGCGTCATACGCAATACAGAGTTTCACTAAACAACGATATACTATTAAAATATTATTAAAACTAGCCATTATGAATAGTAATAACCACTTTTTGAAATTTTATAGATTTTATTTCTCAAAATGGACTTCATTTTTGGATTCGGAATATCGAAATTAGCCTAGGATGAAATTTTGGTATTTTTTTGAAAACATTCATTTTTTGATGAATAGTGAAACCTCTAAGTGGTAGTTAAAAGAATTGAATTTTTCATAAAACTTAATTTTACCACTTCTGTGAGTGGAATTTCAAAAAGCTGAGAGACACGGTTGATGTCAGTAAATAAAATATGGTTCAATGAGATGAAAATAACTTTTTGGTGAATAGTAACTTTTTACTTTTTTTTACCACGGTTAAAAGTAAATAGGGTAATTAAGGGTAAAGATGATATTATTATTACCCTAACACATGTCCTAATTCTATTGGACAAGTGTAATTCGACCAAAAACAGACTTAGGAAGAAAATATGACCATTTAGGCCCACTTGGATTAGATTAGGACAATTATTATTAATTTATTTAAAGAAGGGTTAAAATAGTTAAAATAAAAAGATTAATAAGTAAATAATTTGTAATATGGGGTTATACATAAGATAAATTCAACTATAAATATTAACTAGAAATCTAAAAATATTTCCTACATAATGGTATTTTAATTTTAATTTTTAGACATTAAATAATTTAATTTATTTATGACACAAAGATGATGCAGTAATTATCTTATTAATGAAATATTGACATAATTAATGTTATAAACACCAAAATAAATTTAATTTGAGACGTTTTATGAATTACACTAATTTTATAGGATACTATGACATGTTAGTGTTGATTTAATTAACTTTTTTCTAACTAATCATTTTGTTGTGATTTTCACAAAAATCAATTACTAAATAGTGTCAAAATTGACATAATATAGTTTTTAAAACAAATATTATATTAGTAATTGTTATTTTATTCCTAAAAATCTAAGGTTCGGGAAAAGTAATTAGATAAGGATATATATATTAATATTAAACAACTTGGGGTTCTTTTGTCTTGATATAGTATGTTTATTAACCTTATAGTGTAAGAAAACAAGAATACACGGTAAAAGTTAAATTATCTAACTTAAAGTTAAATCTAAATGATAAGGTTAAAATTGATACCTAAACATGTCTAAATTCTATTTTATGAGAGGATTTCGACCCATACCCACCTTAGTTTATAAATTAATCAATTTGGAGCTATTTAAAACCGAATTTGGCTTTATAATAAAATAATATTTTTAGTTATTCGAAAGGTGCCTCTCTCCTCCCTTATAAAAGGGCACCTCCTCCCTCTCTTCATCACACCACTTTGAGCCTTCAAGCTCGGCCAAACCTTGATTCATTCTCCTCTCCACTTCCCTAGAGACATCCTAGAGGTCCTGGTCTTCTTTAAAGACCAATTTTAGTGCCTTAAAAAGGGTCTTGAAGAAGCACTTCAAAGAAGAGGTAATGTCCGTTACCGATTCTTCCATATTTATTTCTTCTTCCACTTCTTCTTCTTTAGTTGTTTCATTATGAAGTAATAACATCAGTATTACTCATATAATTATATGTTATTATAAGTATGAAACAACCCTATTTCACCATCTATCCATCCTACAGAAAAAGAAATCACCGCACGTGCGAACGTACGGAATACCGTCTCCACGCCGTGGTGTAATCTATTTTCCACCACCACCTTACTTGGATGCGTATAATTGTGTAAATAATGACTATATATGACTATTATAAAGTGAAAATGATTCTGAAATAGTATACATACACTCCAATACAATTCCACGATGATAGGAATGATATCATAACTCGTGCGTACGTACGGAATACCGTCTCCACGATGTGATGCGACTCGTTCTACATGATCTTAATTTCATAATGATTATATAAATGAATTAAATGAATGAATATGATATATATTACACTAATACCATTATGGAAATGAGGTATCTATAAGAGAAGAATAAGAATTTATTCAAAAAAACATGCATAAGAACAAAAAGTTATAAACACCCAAATAACAAGTAGCAATGAAATATTACTACTAAGAAGTTAAGAATATGACCATACATGATATCATAAAAATAAGTATTATTCTGGAATAAGTCGATAACACTATTTAAATCATTATACAGGAGGTTCAGACACTTACAAATCAAATCGGACCTAAGGTAAGGGAAATATCACAATCTCATTTTTATCCGAGATTGTTTATACTTTCTTATTTACTAGGGTGTATTTTATCATCCACATCGATGATTCCTCAATATGTAATATTATTTCCATCCACCTAAAATTGTTTAAATCCTATTTTACCCTTCGGTGAGTTTTTAGTAAAGGATATGAAAGGAATCTTTTGTCGTTTTTCGTACGAGGTACTTTCTGACTTTTCCGACAAAAGTACGAGAAGAATGTTTTTTTTAACTTATACGGCATGAATGGATTTTTAAAAAATTATTTCCAAGAATCTTCCTTTACACGTTTTCAAGTTTATTTTTAATCAACTTCTTATAGTTTAAAATTGTATGACATGTTAATAAAGGCAAAATATTTTTTAAGTAGAAAGGATATTTTCCTCAAGAATGGAGTTCTAGTGTTTTATCAAAATTATTTTCCATCTAAGATAATATAGGGTTTTGATTCTATCCCTATCATTAAATTTATTTGATTATGTTGTGATGGAATTATTTTTATGAATTCATTTATCTTATATGAATTGTTTTATGATGTCACGATGTTTAAAAATTCCATTTTTATTACATGGGTTATGCAATGATGTATGATTTATGATTTTTGTGGCACAAATATCAATGGTTTAATTATGAGATGGGTGGGACCTATATCTCCCCCCAATGCATTGGGTAAATATTTTATATCTCGTGAGATAGACATGACTAGAACGGTAGGTTATACCGGTTCAGTGAAACAGGACTGAAACGAGGAGTGAACTCGGTTCAAAAATGGACATTGTCCACTAAGATAGTCTTGGCAATGAGTCTTGACTAATAAGAAATTATTCTCTATGATTATGTGTGTATGTCACAAATTGTCATGTTTTAAGTTATGATTATTGTGATTACATTTCACTGCCATGATTTATCCCATGTTATGAAATTATGATCTCTTTTGCTGGTTAAAATTTCCAAAAGTTATGTGCTTATGTATATGATGTGATTGATATTTATTTTGTTTACCCTTACTGATCATTTGAGCTCACCCTTTTGTATGTTTTATTTCCCCAGGTCAGGAAGAAGGTTATTAAGTAAGATATGCCAAAAGGGACTATAGATATGATGAAATAAATGGGAGACAATGTAGACGTTTTATGAACCAGTTGTTTATGATTTCCAGTTTCTAAAGACACTATACCTATACAGTCCTTTCATTGTTTTGTTATATGTTGTAATATGTATGCTTCAATTTTGAAGTATTAACAATGTATGTAATGTATGGGTCGTTATAGTTGGTATCAGAGGAAAGGTATAGTCATCCTTTAGAAACTAGGATGCGAAAGCCTTAGTAAGAACCCTAAGGATAAGTCTAAGCATAGAACACGATCTTAGTGTTTTAAAAATGACCATGAATAACCTAGGATAAGACCATAAGTGTGAAAATTTATTTTTGATTATGTGGTTTTCCTATTATAATTAGTGTTGCTCAAACTATTCTTCTTGGTTTTAGTCAATGGATGGAACCCGAAGGAACTGTGTTAATGCGGAATGCGACGAGAAATGCAATGATTGTCCCCCTGAGCAACCAAACGTTATAGGAGATGGAATGAAAAATCTTGTAGCCATGATCACACAACTTTCTCAAGCTATGAATCATGAAGGACTTCCAAACGAGCAAAGGAAGGAGCAACATTCTATTGAATCCTTCATGAGACAGCGTCCACCTTCAGTCAGCGGGTCTACTGATCCATTAGTTGCTGAACAATGGATTAGTACTACTGAAAAGATATTTTGAGTTCTTCGATGTCTTGAACATGATAAAGTCATCTTAGCAGTGTATTCTTTGGAAGGTGATGTTGATCAGTGGTGGAATCTTATTATGAATACGAGGCAAAGGGATGAAATTGAGTCCATGGAATGGGACGAGTTCAAGAACTTATTTTTCAGTAAGTACTTCCATCGTATTCTCCGAACAAAGATGGAGAAAGAGTATCTTGAACTGATGCAAAATGATGATGAATCTGTTGGTACCTATAAAGCAAATTTTACAAGACTTGCAAGGTATGCTTCTGGTATTATTATCCAACCTGAGAGTAAGATTTATCGATTCTTTAGTGGCTTAAAACCATGTCTTCTAAGGGCCTTAGCAATAAGGGACTTCAATAGCTATGAGGAAATCGTTCCATGTGCTCTCAAAGTTGAGATGGAGATTGGAGTAACCCATCAGTCATATGGGTTTGATAATAAGAGGAAAATGGAATTTAAAGGAAAATCTAAAGTTCACACTAAAAAGAATATGAGCTTTCCCTTATGCTCAAAGTGTGGAAAGAAACATGGAGGGAGTTTCCTTAAAGGGACAAGTAAATGTTTCAAATGTGGAAAGGAAGGTCATCAGGCATTTGAATGCCGTAATGATGGGAAGAAGATGTCTAATGATGAAAAAAAAGGGATGCATAGAATGAACCTACTATACTTCAATGTCTCACATACATGGAGATGGAGCATTATGTCAATCAATGCCCAAATCCAATGGTTGATGATGATAGTCGATTTCAACAAACTCTTAAGGATAATGACAATGGAAAGTCACATGCAATTTCTATCAGCGATGCGGAGTACGATAACGATGTGGTGAAAGGTACACATACCATCCACTCTAAAGTAGCAAATGTTTTATTCGATTTTGGATCCACCCACTCCTTTATTTCTGAAGAATTTTCTAAGGGTATCACCGTATTACCTTAACAGTTAGATGTTGAGTTAGCTGTGACAACCCCTAATGGCACAACAGTCGCATAAAAAGTTTATAAATCTTCTCTGTTTGAAGTTTGTGGGAAAGGGCTTCCTGCAAATCTTGTGATCCTTCCTATAGTGGAATTTGATGTGATTCTTGGCATGGATTGGATTTCTCTACATGGATCTCAAATCAATTTCCAAATAAGGGAAGTCACATTTCACATTCCAGATCAATCTATGATCGTCTATCGATGCAAGGATGAACATAACCTTCCAGTGGAAATTTCTTCCATTTTATGGGTATTGATTCCACTAAATAAAGGTTATTTATCTCAAATGGTTGGTGAGAAACTCACGAATAAGAATATTCCCATTGTACGGGAGTTTGATGATGTCTTTCCGGATAAATTACCGGGTATTCCACTGAATCGTGAAGTTGAGTTTTCAATAGAACTTGTACCGTGTGCTTTGCCTATTTCAAAGACACCTTATAAAATATCCCCAATTGAGTTGCATGAATTGAAGAAGCAACTCCAAGAGAATCTTGATAAGGGATTCATACGCCCTAGTGCGTCACCTTGGGGAGCACCTGTTCTATTTGTTAAGAAGAAATATGGATCAATGAGACTCTGCATTGATTATCGAGAACTTAACAAGATCACTATCAAGAACAAATATCCACTCCCATGCATTGATGACCTATTTGACCAACTACGCGGAGCTCAATACTTTTCCAAGATTGATCTTCGTTTAGGGTATCATCAATTAAGGGTCAAAGGGGAGGATATACCAAAGACGGATTTTTGTACAAGGTATGGACACTATGAATTTATAGTGATGCCATTTAGTCTTACTAATACCCCTGCTATCTTCATGGATTTGATGAATAGAGTCTTTAGAGACTATCTTGATCAGTTTGTGGTAGTCTTTATAGACGATATTCTAGTATATTCAAAGAGAAAGGAAGAACATGAATATCACTTGAGAATTATATTGAAGACCCTGAGAAAGGAGAAGCTTTATGCCAAATTTACCAAGTGTGAATTTTGGCTTCAAAAAGATGCATTTTTGGGTCACATAATCTCAAAAGAGGGAATATATGTGGATCCAGCAAAAAAAAAGGTTATCGAAAGATGGTCGAGACCAACAATAGTAACCAAGATCCGAAGTTTTCTTGGTTTTGCAAAATATTATCGACGTTTTGTGAAAGATTTTTCACGATTATCTAATCCACTCACCAAGTTGACTCGGAAAGGAGTTAAGTTTGTTTGGACAGAGGAATGTGAAGATAATTTCAAGGAGTTGAAAAGAAGGTTATTCAGTGCACCTGTGCTCACACGGCCTTATAGTGGAGAAAGGTTTGTGATCTACAGTGATGCATCCAAGAAGGGATTGGGGTGTGTTCTTAAGCAAAATGATATGTTGATAGCTTATGCCTCACGACAGTTGAAAATACATGAGAAAAACTACCCAACTCATGATTTTGAGTTAGCCGTAGTAATCGTTGCATTAATGATTTGGAGGCATTACCTTTATGGAGAAAGGTGTGACATTTATACTGATCATAAAAGATTAAAGTATATTTTCACACAAAAGGAGCTGAATATGCGCCAAAGAAGATGGTTGGAGCTGATTAAGGATTACGACTGCTGAATCCAATACCACCCTGGGAAAGCAAACAAGTGGAAGATGCATTAAGTCGACAAGACCATGCTAGTTTATCTATGATGAGGATCACAAAAGATCCAATATTTATCGATATACAATGGATGGATCTTGGAATTATAATGAAAGGGGAAAAATATTATCTTTCTCAAATAAATGTTCAACCATCTATACATGTGAAGATTAAAGAGGAACAGAAAGAAGATGTCGAGTTACAAAAGAAGGTGAGAAATGTTCCTGAATTCAACTTTGATTGTGATGGGATAATAAAGTTCAGGAATCAGGTTTGTGTTCCTCCCATCCCCTAATTACAGAAGGAGCTGCTGGATGAGTCTCATAGTTCTTCATTGTCTATTCATCCTGGAAGCACGAAAATGTATAGGGACCTAAAAGAATACTTCTGGTGGGATGGCATGAAAAGAGATGTTGCTGAATATGTCTCTCGATGCTTGGTTTGTCAACAAGTTAAAGCTGAGGGGCAGAAGTCTAAGGGGATGTAACAACCATTACCCATACCCGAATGGAAATGGGAAAACATCACTACGGACTTTGTCACTAGACTTCCTAAAACATCCAAAGGCAATAATGCTATTTGGGTCATAGTTGATCGTCATACAAAGTCTGCACACTTCATTGCTATTAGAGAGGATTTCTCTCTGGATTAGCTTTCTAGGATATATGTAATGTAAGTGGTAAGATTTCATGGAGTACCACATTCTATTATATCTAATCAGGATCCGAGATTTACCTCGAAGTTCTGGAGTAGTCTTTAGCATACTCTGGATACAGAGTTGACTTTCAGCACTGCTTGTCTTCCTCAGACAGATGGTCAGTCAGAGAGAACAATTCAAACACTAGAAGATATGTTGAGAGCTTGCTCTATGGATTTCAAAGGTGGTTGGGATCAACACCTAAATTTGTTGGAATTTTCTTATAATAATAGATTTCACTCCAGTATTCAGATGGCTCCTTATGAAAATCTCTATGGAAAGAAATGCAAGACTCCAACTTGCTGGGTTGAAGTTGGGGAAAGAAAGCTATTAGGACCTGATCTCGTTGATAAAATTGCAGAAAAGATCAGATCTATTCAAAAACACATAAGAGCAGCTCAGAGTTGAGAGAAAAGTAATGCCGACAACCGAATAAAAGACTTAGATTTTGAAGTGGGTGATAAAGTGTTCTTAAGAATATCTCCCTGGAAGAGGGTTATGAGATTTGGAAAGAAGGGGATGTTGAGCCCTAGATATATCGGTCCTTTCGAAATATTGGATCGTGTTGGGAAGGTAGCTTACCGATTGGAGCTTCCACCGAATCTCTCTCATGTTCACGATGTGTTCCATGTATCTCTACTGAGAAATTACATACCTGATCCTTCACATGTACTCAGCTCAAAATTTGTACAGCTGCAGCAAGATATTTCTTATGAAGAACAACTGATAGAGATTTTGGATCGTAGTGAAAAAGTCCTACGAAACAATACCACTCGATTGGTGAAAGTTTTATGGAGGAACCACCAATTAGAAGAAGCTACATGGGAGCTTGAGGATATGATGAGGGAGAGGTATCCTCATCTGTTTGTTACAAAGTGACGAATTTCGAGGGAGAAATTCATTTTAAGGGGGGTAGAATGTAACACTCGAGACTTGTATGTTATATAAATCATCAAAGGAATATTTTTCTACACAATACTTGTTTGTCTTGCTTTACACGGAATTGCAACCTTCATCGATAGCTTGCGTCATACGCAATACCGAGTTTCACTAAACAACGATATAATATTAAAATATTATTAAAACTAGCCGTTATGAATAGTAATAACCACTTTTAGAAATTATATAAATTTTATTTTTCAAAATGTACTTCATTTTTGGATTCGGAATATCGAAATTAGCCTAGGGTGAAATTTTGGTATTGTTCTGAAAAGTTTCATTTTTTGATGAATAGTGAAACCACTAAGTGGTAGTTAAAAAAACTGATTTTTTCATAAAATTTAATTTTACCGCTTCTGTGAGTGTAACGCCCCAACCCCAATTACCAAGAGTCGGTGCATTATTACATAACATTGGCATGATCACAAGAAAGATCAAATCTCGAAAGACCGATTGGTTTAGTAGCCTTGGAAACACTAGATATATTCATAAGTTTTACATTACATCATAAAATGAAAAACTACTACAACAACATAATGTTTCCACAATCCACACTATTAACCCCTCATAAAATCCCTGCAGGTCATTCATAACTTACTTCTTCACATCCTGGGAAAAATAAAAAATAGAAAAGGGGTGACCTCAAATGCCCAGTAAGGAAAACAATATAGCGGAAACTTTCATAAATAAGAATAAACATTTAAGGCAATGTATAACTAAAACAAAAGCCTTTTAAATATGAACTTTCAACATGGTATGGAATAAATAAAATGAAATAATGCCATTTACTTATTCACATGGATATTCTACTAATCGAATAATCACATGAAAAAATCAATAACCACTTTCATAATGTTGGAATGCATAATGCCAGACTATCATAACCACATATCCAAGGCCTCATGCCAAGACTACAAATAAGATTTTCTCAATGCCTTGTGCCAAGACACTAGTTTGTCTCATGAGACCTACCGATGAAATTTTTTTAGAAGATACTTACGTTTAAAATTGCTCAAATATACTTCAGTGCTTTTCTGAAAATATTATGCAAGCTTCTGAAAACAAAATAACTAATTCTGAGACTGCTCGACTAATTACAGGCCATGATGGGTCCACTCCCAATCCCTTCCTGTCTACCAAACTCGAGAGTCAGGTTTTCTGAAAACATTTTTAAGCTTGCATTAAATACGTATACATTTGCACTGGGTTTTCATGTATTTGAGAGAAATTTCTCTTTTTTGAAATCATTTAAAAATCACATATTTATAAAGTAAAACATTTACTTTGAAAATATTCTTATATGGTTGAAAGGGAAGCTTCGACGATTTTATATCGGCGGAAAATATCTGCACCCGCCGTATAAGTTAAAAAAACATTCTTACATTAGTTTTGTCGAAAAGGTTAAAAAGCACCTTGTTTGAAAAACGACGGAAAGATTCCTTTATAAACCTCTTATAAAAAGTCAAACAAGGGTATAAATGACTTTAACCCATATTCTAGTAAATAGTAAAAATGTTTTGAAATACATTTTGAAGAAACACGGATGTGGATGATAAAGAGATCCCAGTAGATTATTACGTATAAACAACCTCGGATAATGAAGATATTGTGAAATAACCCTTACCAATTTGGTAACTTATGAAACATACAACCCATAAAAGAGGTATCATACAATGAATATGTAAATACACATAAATTAGAGTGTATTACACAAAGAATATAATTATGGGTAGTATATACACCACACAAAATGTGATGGTGGCAATATGGCATGAATCTCACGAAAATAAGGAGTGAGATGAAAACCCCTTACCACGTTAATCAATTGAGTCGTATGGACAAAAGTTAATAACCACCAAATGATTTACAGAATAACATGAATATAAAGAGAATCATTATAATATATATCAAATGGCAGTACACAATACACCACTTTCAATAATTTAGTGGCGAACAATGGAAATCTCACGGAATTGAAAGTGAGATAAGAAAATCCCTTACCTTGTACTTTTCCTTTGTTGGGATAGGTTAACCTCCTGTATAATGGTGAAATAATTGTTATTAAATTATACAAGAATCATATACATTAATATGATATCATATATGATCTTTTAACATTGCTTTATTAATAATATCTTAGTATTATCGTCGTTTCGGGTGATAATCGATTCGTTCTTCTTAAAATGTTTGGTTACGTAAGACATGTTTGTAATGGATAGATTATATCTTATTCATAATCAGAATGATATTAACATTATTTTTATCCCTAAAATGAGAATAAGACTTGAATGGATACGATGGAGAATGAATCTCATCGCGTTCGTGGAGACGGTAGTCCGTACGTACGCACGAACGCTACTTCCATTTAATTTTTATTTTAAAAGAATCGAATCCAAATGATACATAGGTATATTAATATTCCAGTATAATATAATATTTTATATATGTTACTTAAGTTCATTAACACCATCCTTTATACGTTCCATGTGTGGTATGAACGAGTCATATCATTTTAAGGGGGCGGTAGTCCGCACTTCCTCAAATGAAATTATCGTATGTATATACAACATGAAACGAATAATGGTATGAAATAAAATGGAATTACAGAAGCTTATATATAAAATATATATCATTAATATCATATTTAATTACAGTGCCATCATAATGGCCACCATGAGAGGCGGTAAGATGTATTTGAACAATCATCGTTTCGTGAGGCGTTAGTTTGCCATCCACAGAAACATTATGTTCATCATCCATTAGATGGAGTTGTGTGTATGTGTAGTTTTAATCCTTCTTATAACAACATCCTAGTATATTGAGGATACTGGTGTTGTTACAAAATAAAGGAATAAAAAGATTTTGGGGGTTGGAGAAGCAAAATAATTGAAAATAATTTAAGAGAAATCGTTACCTTTAATTTAGGTAACTCACTTTGGTTTGAACCAAAGGACTTCTTGAAATGATTTCTGCCTAATGGAAAGCTTCAAGGAGGAGGAGAGGGATGTGGGGAGCTTATTTGGGCAGAGTTTGGACGAGCCAAGTGGCTTGAGAGGTGTGAGGAATGAGTAGAAGTGGTCTCCTTTTATAAGGGAGAAGAGGGGCTCTTTAGGAAAGAGTGAAAGTATTACTTTATAATATAATTATATTCGGTTTATAATGGTCCAAAAATCATTGAGGTCGAAGATAAGATTACTAATATTCTAAATAACATCAACCAATAATAATTGGACAGGTTTTAGATAATATTTTAATCATTATAATCTTATTTATTTAAATGATTTATTAATGAGGTAAACATTGCATCATTATTGTGTCATTAATAATTTAAATTATATGATGTCTAAAAATTATAAATAAAATATCATTATGTAGGAAATATTTTTAGCTTTCTAATAAATATTTATAATCGAAAATCCAACATGTATAACCCTATGTAAAAATTGTTCTTTTAAAAGATGTAAGCTTATGCCATTTTTGTATTCATTTTAACTTAATTAAAATAAAGTGTCATTATCACTTACAAGTGGATCCATGGGGTCCCAAAATAGACCCAAAGATTCCCATGGTCGACCATGTATCAACCAATAGGGTTAAGACACGTTTTAGGGTAATTTAGTATTATTATAATATTATTTTTTTTAACCCTTATTTACCGAATTTACCATTAACCATGGTAAATAAAATATTTACCGCAGTAATTATTCAAAATGACTAAAAATAAAAGTTACCTATTTACACAATTTGAACATCCTGATTCAAAATATGGAATCCATTTTCCTAAATTCAAAACACAGAAGTGGCAGAAATTAATTTAAAATTAATTCCCGATGTCAAAACAAAAAGCGTGTTTTTAAGAGATAATAACTATCAAAAGATTGACACTCGTTTATGTTCGGTTTAATTGTAAAATTATGTACAATGACCATAATTATATTAAATGGTAAAAATATATTCTAAATATACTTTAAATCCACTCAAATTCATAATTTATCACTATTAATTATTTTGATTAAAAAAGTTGTTTTTAATTAAAACTTAGTAATTTTCACTATTCATCAAAATATGAAAGTTATCCGAAATGTACCAAAATTTCACCTTAGGCTAAATTAGATATTCCGAATCCAAAAATGAAGTCCATTTTCAAATATAAAATATATATAATTTCAAAAAGTAGGTATTACTATTCATAACGGCTAGTTTGATTAGTTATGGTGTGTTAGAACTCGGTGTTGCGTACAACACACGCTACCACATTATTCAAAGAGAAGCGTACCGTAGAAGCTTGGGATGTTTCATTTTAAATTTTTGATGTCCCCATTTAGTCAAAAAGTTTAAAATATTGTATTTAAAAAGGTTTCACTATTAGAAGTTGATAAAAGTGAAATACTGAAAATGAATCTGTTCTTGCAATATGACTAAGAAACTCATAATAGGGATTTTAAAATTATAAGGATTATATAAAGTTCAAAATGTAGTTAATACTATTCATGACCTCTTTTAATGGTGTGATTGAACTCGGTGTTGCGTGTAGTGCAAGTTATTGAATTATTTTTAAGAAATAACACACTCTGAAATCCTGGGGTGTTACATTCTCCCCTCCTTCAATAAATTGCGTCCTCGCAATTTGAAATTGTTCTTCGAAAATAAAAGGTTGAAAGTAGAAAATATATTTGTGGGAAAACCCACATTGGAAATTGGGTTACTAAAATTTCGTCTTAATATGAGGAAAAGATAAATGAAAGGGTCACCACCAAATTATGATCTCGATTAGGAGAACATTGGTGGAAATTAGAGACATATAATTGGAGGAAAAACGTAAATATTTATAGGTAGTGATTGAGGTCATCAATCACAAACAATTATAAAATTGAGGTCCTTAAACTCATCAATCTATGATGATTTGAAGTACCATCGGTTCAACAAAATATAGGGTATTGGGACAACACATTTTTGACATTTCAAAATATCTTAGTTGAAATCCCACATCGAAAAATGAATTAATGAGGCCTCTATTTAAAATAAAGAGTGGAAAGTATGAAGATTACCGAAAATAACACATACTAGGGTTCCATGTAGGAAAATATGGATATGGAAGAGAAATCTAACCATCAATTATCTGATGGAGAGTGGTAGAGAACATGGCTATGAAAAGGCCAACAATCCCAAAGCCATAAATTTGTGATGATTTAAGGTACCATCTAGGACAACATTTTTGTTCTAAGTTTATATTATTAATGTTGAGGAATTTATTTATGAGATTGGCTAAGATCATAAGGAGATATACTTACTTTATAATTAGAGTTTTGTCCATTAATAAATTTCTACCATAAACACATCTTTCACTCGTAAAAAAAATTATATTTATACTATTCGTACAGGGTTCCAAAATAAACGAATTTATAATTCATCTACCAGATCTTTTAAAAAAACTACATTATTTAATCCAGTACATCTCTTGGGCCAGTGGTAGGTGATACACCCTTGTCGCCCTTCGGTTGCGGGTTCAAGTCTCGCGGCCTTGCCGGACGCAACAGGTTGCTGCCCGACCTCCGGGTTGTCCTTTTATGGCAATCCAAAATAATCCAAATAAGAACTATCCAAAATAATTCTATCCTAACTCACAGTCCAACATTTATAAGGAAGGTAAACATAATATAGATCCTTTTTACCCCGTAATAGCATATAAATACCTTCATCATGTATTACCATATTCCTTATTGATTACATTCATGATCCTTTATTCCATATAGAATGCTGGATATACTTCATTAATCCAAATATGTTTTAAACCCCAACAATGATGGAATATACAAATCATTAATCAGTTCCAAGGTAGTCAAGAATATCCAATATAATTTATCCAAAACAATCACATATTATTCCAAAATCACTACCTCAGTATCAGAACTATATTATGATTTATCATTCTCTCAACCATATATTTTCCAAAAATTTATCCTGCTATTGAGTCACTTTTCTTTGTTCCACACAATCTCAAGTCCTTAATGAAATAGTACTGCAGTACAATCCTTATATACTCCATAATTATTATAACAAGTACATTGTTGATACAACACTCAATTGACATAATCAACATAAGAACTCTAATCATTCCTCTTCATCTGTGGTAGTATCATAACTTGATTATTATCCAATAGCATCATTTGCGTCATAGACTGATGACTGGGACATAGGTTCGTGTAGTGTCCAAACTCCCTGCAAATGAAGCATTGTACATTTGAAACCATTTTCTTACCCTTGTAGTCACGTACTTTGTGCCCTTTTCCTCCACACTTATAACAAACTCTCATTCCTTTCAGGCAAGTTCCAGGGTGTTTCTTTCCACAGTTACCACATATGGGAAAATTCTTCTTTTCCCTCTTCCCTTTATCCATATTTCTCTCTTCCACCCTTTTCTTCTCTTGCTTCCCTTAAAATCCATAGGACTCAGTAAACTCTTTACTTATCTTATCAATACATGATATTATTTCTTCATATGATGATAATACATGGGAGACTATTTCTCTTATAAATTCTAGCTTAAGACTATGAAAGATATGATCCTTCCTTCTCTTTGAATCATGTGTATTTCTGGAGTTCTCATTCCTTCTACTGGGCGCCATTTCTATACCATGGCATAAACTAGATCAGTTTATGAATAAAAACACATAATCCCATACTTATAAAACACTTAACATTAATTGAACTATTTATGGATATAATCCATAATCATAAGAATGTTTTCTTTGAGGAAGTATATACTCATAATCCCTTCAAAATGATTTGTAAAGAAAATGAGAGTTATCCTAAGCATATCCCTCGGGAGTGTCGTAACCAAGAGTGCAGCAAGGCCCGTTGTCGTGCACCAGTTCCCGTTCGAGTCTAGCTCAAAGCGGTGTTTTCGGGTTTTACCCCTAGGTACATCTGTGCCAGAGCCGCCTCTACCTGCTCGTATCCAGACAGGGATGTGTTGCTCGAAAAACTCACAAAATCTCTACGATACCAAAATTCTAGGAAGTTCTTCTATACTAATCCTCAAAGTTCATCTTAGGTCTACGTGCTCTAATCAGAGTTTTTCTAAATCTAGTTTCCAAGGTTTGTACTAAACCTCCCTCTGATACCAACTGTAACGCCCCGACCCCAGTTACCCTGAGTCGGTGCATTATTACATAACATTGGCATGATCACAAGAAAGATCAAATATCGAAAGACCGATTGGTTTAGTAGCCTTGGAAACACTAGATATATTCATAAGTTTTACATTACATCATAAAATGAAAAACTACTACAACAACATAATGTTTCCACAATCCACACTATTAACCCCTCATAAAATCCCTGCAGGTCATTCATAACTTACTTCTTCACATCCTGGGAAAAATAAAACATAGAAAAGGGGTGAGCTCAAATGCCCAGTAAGGTTAACAATATAGCGGAAACTTTCATAAATAAGAATAAACATTTAAGGCAATGTATAACTAAAACAAAAGCCTTTTAAATATGAACTTTCAACATGGTATGGCATAAATAAAATGAAATAATTCCATTTACTTATTCACATGGATATTCTACTAATCGAATAATCACATGCAAAAATCAATAACCACTTTCATAATGTTGGAATGCATAATGCCAGACTATCATAACCACATAGCCAAGGCCTCGTGCCAAGACTACAAATAAGATTTTGTCAAGGCCTTGTTCCAAGACACTAGTTTGTCTCATGAGACCTACCGATGAAATTTTTTTAGAAGATACTTACGTTTAAAATTGCTCAAATATACTTCAGTGCTTTTCTGAAAATATTATCCAAGCTTCTGAAAACAAAATAACTAATTCTGAGATTGCTCGACTAATTACAGGCCATGATGGGTCCACTCCCAATCCCTTCCTGTCTACCAAACTCGAGAGTCAGGTTTTCTGAAAACATTTTTAAGCTTGCATTAAATACGTATACATTTGCACTGGGTTTTCATGTATTTGAGAGAAATATCTCTTTTTTGAAATCATTTAAAAATCAAATATTTATAAAGTAAAACATTTACTTTGAAAATATTCTTATAAGATTGTAAGGGAAGCTTCGACGATTTTATAACGGCGGAAAATAGCCGCACCCGCCGTATAAGTTAAAAAAACATTCTTACCTTAGTTTTGTCGAAAAGGTTAAAAAGCACCTTGTTTGAAAAACGACGGAAAGATTCCTTTATAAACCTCTTATAAAAAGTCAAAAAAGGGTATAAATGACTTTAACCCATATTCTAGTAAATAGTAAAAATGTTTTGAAATGCATTTTGAAGAAACACGGATGTGGATGATAAAGAGATCCCAGTAGATTATTACGTATAAACAACCTCAGATAATGAAGATATTGTGAAATAACCCTTACCAATTTGGTAACTTATGAAACATACAACCCATAAAAGAGGTATCATACAATGAATATGTAAATACACATAAATTAGAGTGTATTACACAAAGAATATAATTATTGGTAGTACATACACCACACAAAATGTGATGGTGGCAATATGGCATGAATCTCACGAAAATAAAGAGTGAGATGAAAACCCCTTACCACGTTAATCAATTGAGTCGTATGGCCAAAAGTTAATAACCACCAAATTATTTACAGAATAACATGAATATAAAGAGAATCATTATAATATATATCAAATGGCAGTACACAATACACCACATTCAATAATTTAGTGGCGAACAATGGAAATCTCACGGAATTGAAAGTGAGATAAGAAAATCCCTTACCTTGTACTTTTCCTTTGTTGGGATAGGTTAACCTCCTGTATAATGGTGAAATAATTGTTATTAAATTATACAAGAATCATATACATTAATATGATATCATATATGATCTTTTAACATTGCTTTATTAATAATATCTTAGTATTATCGTCGTTTCGGGTGATAATCGATTCGTTCTTCTTAAAATGTTTGGTTACGTAAGACATGTTTGTAATGGATAGATTATATCTTATTCATAATCAGAATGATATTAACATTATTTTTAACCCTAAAATGAGAATAAGACTTGAATGGATACGATGGAGAATGAATCTCATCGCGTTCGTGGAGACGGTAGTCCGTACGTACGCACGAACGCTACTTCCATTTAATTTTTATTTTAAAAGAATCGAATCCAAATGATACATAGGTATATTAATATTCCAGTATAATATAATATTTTATATATGTTACTTAAGTTCATTAACACCATCCTTTATACGTTCCATGTGTGGTATGAACGAGTCATATCATTTTAAGGGGGCGGTAGTCCGCACTTCCTCAAATGAAATTATCGTATGTATATACAACATGAAACGAATAATGGTATGAAATAAAATGGAATTACAGAAGCTTATATATAAAATATATATCATTAATATCATATTTAATTACAGTGCCATCATAATGGCCACCATGAGAGGCGGTAATATGTATTTGAACAATCATCGTTTCGTGAGGCGTTAGTTTGCCATCCACAGAAACATTATGTTCATCATCCATTAGATGGAGTTGTGTGTATGTGTAGCATTAATCCTTCTTATAACAACATCCTAGTATATTGAGGATACTGGTGTTGTTACAAAATAAAGGAATAAAAAGATTTTGGGGGTTGGAGAAGCAAAATAATTGAAAATAATTTAAGAGAAATCGTTACCTTTAATTTAGGTAACTCACTTTGGTTTGAACCAAAGGACTTCTTGAAATGATTTATGCCTAAGGGGAAGATTCAAGGAGGAGGAGAGGGATGTGGGGAGCTTAGTTGGGCAGAGTTTGGACGAGCCAAGTGGCTTGAGAGGTGTGAGGAATGAGTAGAAGTGGTCTCCTTTTATAAGGGAGAAGAGGGGCTCTTTAGGAAAGAGTGAAAGTATTACTTTATAATATAATTATATTCGGTTTATAATGGTCCAAAAATCATTGAGGTCGAAGATAAGATTACTAATATTCTAAATAACATCAACCAATAATAATTGGACAGGTTTTAGATAATATTTTAATCATTATAATCTTATTTATTTAAATGATTTATTAATGAGGTAAACATTGCATCATTATTGTGTCATTAATAATTTAAATTATATGATGTCTAAAAATTATAAATAAAATATCATTATGTAGGAAATCTTTTTATCTTTCTAATAAATATTTATAATCGAAAATCCAACATGTATAACCCTATGTAAAAATTGTTCTTTTAAAAGATGTAAGCTTATGCCATTTTTGTATTCATTTTAACTTAATTAAAATAAAGTGTCATTATCACTTACAAGTGGATCCATGGGGTCCCAAAATAGACCCAAAGATTCCCATGGTCGACCATGTATCAACCAATAGGGTTAAGACACGTTTTAGGGTAATTTAGTATTATTATAATATTATTTTTTTTAACCCTTATTTACCGAATTTACCATTAACCATGGTAAATAAAATATTTACCGCAGTAATTATTCAAAATGTCTAAAAATAAAAGTTACCTATTTACACAATTTGAACATCCTGATTCAAAATATGGAATCCATTTTCCTAAATTCAAAACACAGAAGTGGCAGAAATTAATTTAAAATTAATTCCCGCTGTCAAAACAAAAAGCGTGTTTTTAAGAGATAATAACTATCAAAAGATTGACACTCGTTTATGTTCGGTTTAATTGTAAAATTATGTCCAATGACCAACATTATATTAAATGGTAAAAATATATTCTAAATATACTTTAAAACCACTCAAATTCATAATTTATCACTATTAATTATTTTGATTAAAAAAGTTTTTTTTAATTAAAACTTAGTAATTTTCACTATTCATCAAAATATGAAAGTTATCCGAAATGTACACAAATTTCACCTTAGGCTAAATTCGATATTCCGAATCCAAAAATGAAGTCCATTTTCAAATATAAAATATATATAATTTCAAAAAGTAGGTATTAATATTCATAACGGCTAGTTTGATTAGTTATGGTGTGTTATAACTCGGTGTTGCGTACAACACACGCTATCACATTATTCAAAGAGAAGCGTACCGTAGAAGCTTGGGATGTTTCATTTTAAATTTTTGATGTCCCCATTTAGTCAAAAAGTTTAAAATATTGTATTTAAAAAGGTTTCACTATTAGAAGTTGATAAAAGTGAAATACTGAAAATGAATCTGTTCTTGCAATATGACTAAGAAACTCATAATAGGGATTCTAAAATTATAAGGATTATATAAAGTTCAAAATGTAGTTAATACTATTCATGACCTCTTTTAATGGTGTGATTGAACTCGGTGTTGCGTGTAGTGAAAGTTATTGAATTATTTTTAAGAAATAACACACTCTGAAATCCTGGGGTGTTACAGTGAGTGTGATTTCAAAACTCCGAGAGACATGGTTTATGTCAGTAAGTAAAATGTGGTTCAATGAGATGAAAATAATTTTTTGGTAAATAGTAACTTTTTACTTTTTTTACCACGGTTAAAAATAAATAGTGTAATTATGATTAAGATGATATTATTACTACCCTAAAACATGTCCTAATTCTATTGGACAAGTGTAATTCGACCAAAAACAAACTTAGGAATAAAATATGACCATTTAGGCCCACTTGGATTAGATTAGGACATTTATTATTAATTTATTTAAAGAAGGGTTAAATAGTTAAAATAAAAAGTTTAATAAGTAAATAAGTTTTAATATGGGGTTATACATAAGAAAAATTCGACTATAAATATTCATTAGAAAGATAAAAATATTTCCTACATAATGGTATTTTATTTGTAATTTTTAGACATTATATAATTTAATTTATTTATGACACAAAGATGATGCAGTAATTATCTTATCAATGAAATATTGACATAATTAATGTTATAAACATAAAAATAAATGTAATTTGAGACTTTTTATTAATTAAACTAATTTTCTAGGATAATATGACATGTTAGTGTTGATTTAATTAACTTTTTTAGAACTAATAATTCTGTTATGATTTTCACAAAAATCAATTACTACATAGTGTCAAAATTGACATAAAATAGTTTTTAAAAAAACTATTATATTAGTAATTGTATTTTATGACTAAAAATATAAGGTTAGGCCAAATGACTTAGATAAGGTTATATATATTAATATTAGACAACTTGGGGTTCCTTTTTCTTGATATAGCAAGTTTATTAACCTTATAGTGTAAGAATACAAGAAGACACGGTAAAAGTTAAATTATCTAACTTAAAGTTAAATCTAAATGATAAGGTTAAAATTGATACATAACTTGTCTAAATTATATTTTATGAGAGGATTTCGACCCATCCCCACCTTAGATTAGAAATAAATTAGTTTGGAGCTATTTAAAACCGAATTTGGCTTTATAATAAAATAATATTGTTAGTTATTCCAAAGGTGCCCCTCTCCTCCCTTATAAAAGGGAACCTCCTCCCTCTCTTCCTCACACCACGTTGAGCCTTCAAGCTTGTCCAACCCCTTCCACGTTCTTCTATACACTTCCCTAGAGACATCCTAGAGGTCCTGGTCTTCTTCAAAGACCAATTTTAGTGCCCTAAAAGAAGGTCTCAAAGAAGCACTTCAAAGAAGAGGAAATGTCTGTTACCGATTCTTTCATCTTTATTTCTTCTTCAAATTATTCTTCTTTAGTTGTTTCATTATGAAGTAATAACATAAGTATCACTCATATACTTATATGTTATTATAAGTATGAAACAACCCAATTTCACCATCTATCCATCCTACGGAAAAAGAAATCACCGCCCGTGCGTACTTACGGAATACTGTCTACACACTGTGGTGTAATCAATTTTCCACCACCACCTTACTTGGATGGGAATAATGGTGTAAATAATGACTATATATGACTATTATAAAGTGATACTGATTCTTAAAGAGTATACATACATTCCAATACAATTCCACGATGATAGGAACGATATCATCACTCGTGCGTGCGTATGGAATACCGTCTCCACGATGTGATGCGACTCGTTCTACATGATCTTCATTTCATAATGATTATATAAATGAATTAAATGTATGAATATGATATATATTACACTAATACCATTCTGGAAATGATGTATCTATAAGATAAAATAATAATTTATTCGACAAAACATGCATAAGAACAAAAAGTTATAAACACCCAAATAACAAGTATCAATGAAATATTACTACTAAGAAGTTAAGAATATGACCATATACGATATCATAAAAATAAGTATGATTCTGGAATAATTCAATAACATTATTTAAATAATTATACTGGAGGTTCGCACGCTTACAAATCAAATCAGACCTAAGGTAATGGAAATATCACAATCTCATTTTTATCCGAGATTGTTTATACTTTGGTATTTACAAGGGTGTATTTTATCATCCACATCGATGTTTCCTCAATATGTAATATTATTTCCATCCACCTAAAATTGTTTAAATCCTATTTTACCCTTCGGTGAGTTTTTAGTAAAGGATATGAAAGGAATCTTTTGTCATTTTTCTTACGAGGTACTTTTTGACTTTTCCGACAAAAGTACGAGAAGAATGTTTTTTTGACTTCTACGACATGAATGGATTTTAATAAAATTATTTCCAAGAAGCATAATTTACAAGTTTTCAAGTGTATTTTTAATCAACTTCTTATAGCTTAAAGTAGTATGACATGTAAATAAAGCAAAATGTTTTTGAAGTAGAAAGGTTATTTTCCTCAAGAATGGAGTTCATGTGTTTTATCAAAATTATTTTCCATCTAAGATAATATAGGGTTACAATACTATCCCTATCATTACATTTATTTTATTATGTTGTGATGGAATTATTTTTATGAATTCATTTATCTGATATGAATTGTTCTTATGATGTCACGATGTTTAAGAATTCCATTTTTATTACATGGGTTATGCAATGATGTATGATTTATGATTTTTGTGGCACACATAAGAATGGTTTCATTATGAGAAGGGTGGGACATATATCTCCATCCAATGCATTGGGTAAAGATTTTATATCTCATGAGATAGACATGGCTGGAATGGTATGTTATACCAGTTCAGTGAAACAGGACTGAAACGAGGAGTAAACTCAGTTCAGAAATGGACCTTGTCCACTAAGATAGTCTTGGCAATGAGTCTTGACTAATAAGAAATGATTCTCTATGATTATGTGTGTATTCCACAAAGATTCATGTTTTAAGTTATGATTATTGTGATTACATTTCACTGCCATGATTTATCCCATGTTATGAAATTATGATCTCTTTTGCAGGTTAAGATTTCCAAAAGTTGTGTTCTTATGAATATGATGTGATTGATATTTATTTTGTTTACCATTAATGGTCATTTGAGCTCACCATTTTGTATGTTTTATTTCCCTGGGTTAGGAAGATGGTTATTAAGTAAGATATTCCAAAAGGGACTATAGATATGATGAAATAAATGGGAGACAGTGTAGACGTTTTATGAACCAGTTGTTTATGTTTCCCAGCTTCTAAAGAAACTATACCTATATGGTCCTTTCGTGGTTTTGTTATATGTTGTAATAAGTATGCTTCAATTTTGAAGTATTAACAATGTATGTAAAGTATGGGTCGTTATAGTTCCAATAGTTTTTGAAGAGTTATTTGATGTTTTCCATGAGTATTTTTTTACTGTACCACCTAGAAATTATGTTCAGTTCTAAATAGTCTTTCTACTCAGTGCTAGTACGATTACGATGGATTCTTATCAAATGACGCCTTCTGAGTTGTCAGAGTTGTGGATCCCAAATGATGATCTGATGAAGAAATGATTTATCAGTTCATTGTGTCTCTATGGGGTGCTTCTATATTGTTCAAAAAGAAGTAAGATGGTGGTCTGAGACATTGTATAAACAACTGATGGTTGAATCATGTAACAATCAATAATTGTTACACTCTCTTGAGCATATATAATCTTTTTGACTAGCTGAGTTGAGAATGTTTGTTTCCTAAGATCGATATAGAATCAAGGTATCACCGATTGAGGGTGAAGGAGTGTGAACATTAAAATACTACTTTGAAGTGCAGTTATTAACACTTTGAGTTAATGGTTATGGAATTTGGTGTTATGAATTCACCAAATTCGTTAATGGGGCTGGTGAACTCTGTCCTTTGTGAGATACTGGATCGTTTCTCCATCATATTCATCGAATACATCAGGATCTACTCAATGTTATAGGATAAGCATACAGAGCATCTCGAGATTTTCCAAGAGGTCATTCGAAACCAGAATCTCTATGTAAAGATGTCCAGGTGCATCTTTTGGACACAAGAGGTCTACTTCCTTCGAAATGTGGTGTCTGGGCGGGGTGCAACAATAGACCCGTCGAAGGTCGAGGAAGGTTCTTCTAGGGAAGCACAAATGAATGTTGTAGAGGTTCGTAGTTTTCTCAGTCTGGTAGGATACAACAAGATATTATTACTAGATTTCTCTCTAGTAGTAGTTATGTTGACAAATTTGACAAAAAAAAATTCAAGAATTTTTACATATCGGTCATTTCCGGGTAGTCTTCATCTATTTTAAGGGGAAGTTGGTTAGTTAACCAGTTCTCATGTTTCTAGAGGAATGGTGATATTTAATGCGTTTTTTGATGATTGCCTTCTAGGTTTGGGTTGTGTGCTATAAATAAATGGGGAGTGACCTCTTATGGGTCAAGGATGTTCTGTCCCCAAAACTATAACAATTCGACCCATGATATGAAACATTTAGTGGTCATGTCCACATTAATGTTGTGGCAACATTACCTCATTTTAGAGCATTATATGTTTTTCACACAACAAAAGATCTTGAGGTATATAATTTCCCAGCATGATCTAAACATGAGGTAGAAACGGTTGATGGAATTTCACTATGGTTATGATTTTTGGAAGTCCTAAAACTCTGGAAAGGGGAATATTGTGACCCATGCATTGATAAGTTTGTGGAAAAAGAAAGTGGATCAGGAATCTATGGATGCATGGAGCGAAATGGAGGAGTAGATTTATATTCACATAGATTCAATAATGGATTACAGTTGAGGCATTCTATATTAGATAATAGTTTATTCATATACGAGTGAGAAGGTGGAGGTGTCTCAGTGGGGAGACAAAAAGACAGAGGTAATGCGGGAATTCTTTTACCATGTTTATGCTCCTGAGGTATGGTCGGAGGATAGTCAGAATCAGATGTTGTTCCGTGAGAAGTTGTTAGTTCATGTGTCGATGTGTGAGGGGGTTATCTTTGAGTTTCATAGCTCTCACCTATAACTAAACATGGGTGTTTCCAATATTTATCATGGCGTGAGGGAACAATTCTCTTGGACCGGGATAAAGTAGGAAGTGGTGGAGTTTGTAGCAAGGTGGTGTGTGTGTCAATAGGTAAAGGCTCTGTAATGTGTTACAAGTTATTTGTTGAAACCCATAGTTATAACTGAGAATAATTTCGATAAAATATAAATGGGTTTTTTCATTGGATTGCCTAGGGATAAGGGATGATGCGATGAAATTTGGGTAGTGGTGGATTGGTTGATCAAATTGGATCACATCTTAGCAATCAAAGAGTCGAGTGTAGTGGATGTATTAACACATAAGTATATGGATGAGTTGGTTCATATGAATGGTTTTCTAAGATCCATTTTCTTAGATAAAATTACACATTATACAATGTGATTATACGGGGGATTTCGTCATGATTTTGGCACTAAGTTACACATCAACACTACTTCCCACCCTCAAAAAGATTAGAAGATAGAGTGGATGATTCAGATGACTGAGTAAATATTTTAGGCTTTGATCTAGAATTTGGTAGATCATGGGTACAAAACATTCCCTTGGTAGAGTTTATTTGCGATAATAGATAACAATATTTCATTGACATTACTCGGTTTGAATATTTATACTGAAGACTATGTCATCCATCCTTGTGTTTGGCAAAGGATGGGGAGGTAGTGGTTCATTATACAAACATGGTGCAGAGTATGATAGGGAAGGTGAAACTATTCCATGAAAGGAAGAAGTCAACACAAGACTAGTAGAAGTCATATTCCGATTTCAGAAGAAGGCCCTTGCTGTTCAAGGTTGGGGACCCCATGTCCCAGAAGGTTTTCCAACGTTGTGGGATGTGGAGATTCAGTAGAGGGGGTAAAAATTATCCATAGTTGATCAGATCATTTTAGGTGATGGTGTGTGTTGGTGAGGTGGCATACTTGTGGGAATTTCCCCCTCAGTTGAGGAGGATCCACAATGTCTTTCATGTCCCCCATCTTTTTCAGTATCTTCACGAGGACTCTCATGTCACTCACTAGGGATAGTTAGATATCAAGGATGACACAACATTCAAGGAGTAGCCAATGAAGATCTAGGATAATCTAGAGAAGGTGCTTCATGGATGGAACATTCAATTAGTTTGTGGGTTCTAGAGGCATGGTGTCCTGGAGGAGAGTTCTTGGGAGCAAGAGTTGAAAATGTTTGCACATGCCCCATAGTTATTTTGTGTTTTTATTGTGTGTTTAGAATAGTGATATATTTATGGAACCATTTTTGTTATAATATGGGTTTCTTATCTGTTCCATATAATGTGAATAATTCCAAACATGTGAAAAGGGGAGTCATGATTCTTAATTGAGACGCATTATGTGAGATCTTATTAAACCTATGCAGGTGATTCAGTGCCCCCAAAGAAGATAGTATCTTAATATGGATGAATGAATTCTTCAATTCATATGTCTGAATAGTTTTTTATTCTTGGGGTGTCTTTTGTATGTTCTGGTTAGCAGATGTTGGAGGAAGTTCTCTTTGATGTTGAGGTTTCACTCCATCTTTCTAACAACAGCAAGTGTTTTATCCTTTAATGGTATCTTATGGGGTGGTTATTTGGACACCTCATTCTTATAGGTTTGGTATTCATTTTTTGAAAGTGAGAATTGTTTTATAAGTATATAATATATTGACACAGACCTACTGGATACATTACATTGTCAAAATCTAGATTCTTGGGGGTTCTGGGAGGAATCAGAGGCTCATTTCACGTGTTTTCGAAATTTCTATTTTCTCCACTAATTAGTCACATCGGTCACTTGGTGTCAGTAGGTTAGTGTTGGAAGATCATTTTTGGTAGGTTTTCATTGGTATCTAAGCATATGTGACTCAGGGCGTCAGTGACTAAGGGCGTCAATGACTCAGGGAGTCAGTAGGTCAAGGTGTCGGTAGGTCGAGCATTGGTAGGTTGAGGCGTCAGTTGGTTAAGCATTAGTAGATTGAGGCATTGGTAGCTCAAGCGTCAATTAGTGGTGTAGCTGAGTGGAATTATTGATTAGAGTTGGTGGGTGGTGTTAGTGACTCGTATCGGTGAGTCCCATTGGTGACTCTCATCGGTGATTCAGGCATCGATGACTCTTATCATTGAATCACACATTAGTGGCTCGTTTTCAGTTTTTTTCCAATTTTTCCAGATTCACCCTCCAACATTTTATTGGGAATAACTAATTTTTTTAAAAAAAAATTGGGCATTTTAAGATTAATTACAATATATATTAATTATTTTAGTGATATCCTAATGATCTGAAAACATTAAAATAGTAAAACTGCATAGTTATGCCCATGATCTGGCTTTATGGCCTTTGAAACTGTCTCCCTTCTATATATATAGGATTTATCCCATCTAAGATGAGATCTTATTTTCATCGTGTATTTATATTTTCTCTCATTACACCTAGATCCTTTCCTCCATGTGGTTTCATAGGTTGTGTCGTAGCCATCGATCTAGTTTCCCATAATTTTTTCCTTTTACTCGTGCACCCCCTTTTTTGGCACAAGGAAAATTATTTTGTTTCCTATTATTCCAAGTATAGATTTCATTAAAGTATATTTTAATTGTGTATCATAATGGGTGGGAGTACTCATATCTCCCTGTGAATACAGTTTGACCCAAATTTAAATAAGACAATAATAATTAACTAATAAAGGTATGGGATGATGTTAATGATCAATTTGTTTCATATGTTATCATTGATCCAAGCCTTGTTTTGTAAGTGTTGTGTGCCTTCTGAAAATCATGATCGGTGGTGGTCTTTATTTTCGCACTTGTATGTATTGTGAATACTTATTGTTGATACTCCATGAATGACTTTATGATTAAAATATTTCATAACCATGTATATTCATTTAAATAAATGTTTTCCTCATGATCATGCATGTTCATTGATAACCCCTATTTTATTTTGAGGAATTGAATAATTAGTGTTTGATAAGTGTAAATAAACCTTTTTTTGTGGGTGAGGTTGTGTTCGGTGTGTAGTTTTGTTCATCCTAGTGTCTTTTTTGGTTGTGTGGTGTTCTGGATTACAGTGTGGTTTTTGTATTGGGTGGTATGTGTTTTGTGATGGTATCTCTGGCAGAGATATTGATCGATTATAGAATGGATAAACTTGTAATGATGTGGGACTACATCTGGGAAGTGGGGTTTTTGGATTGGGTTTTTGTCATATTATAGTTTATGGGTGTGCTGGGTGTGGTGTTGTTCTATAGCGGGGCTGTCGAGTGTGGTAGTACTGAAGAAATATGGGGGGTTTTCTTATTGAAAGGAAGGACATGGAAACCTTACTATGATGAATAATGGTGGTAGTGTTTTAACATGTGCCTAATAAAGGGTAGTGTGCAATGGAATTGAAAGTTTGTTGAGTTTTTTGTTGTTAATTTAAATGTGGTTCTATTCGTGTAGTGGGGATGTCTGGGATGATTTATGATGTATGATTTTGAATAAGGACAGTGTTACCTTGTGTTGACCTTTCACCTGGAGTTTCTAGATAAATTTATTTTATTAACGGCCTTTAGAATGGATTCCTTTACCTTGTCCCTTCATTATTTGTTTGTGTTTGGAAGTGGATGGAATGGTAGATTTCTCATATAATGTTTCAGTGCTTGTTAGTTTTTTGGATAGTGATAAAATATATAAATACATAATTTTCCAATACATAATGAAAACTAGTTAAATTAACTAGTTGGGTTATTCAATGAGTTGTGACTTTTAGTACAACGACATTTGTTTTTTGACTTCCAAAGTGACTATTGGTGGTTGTGATAAATTCATTTAGAGGTGGAAGCCTTGTGTGTTTGGTGTGGGATGGTAGTTGTCTTGAAAACCAATAAGTTTTTTTACTATTTGGTAGATATATATATATATATATAATTATAGTTTCTTGTGAATTTTATACACACCTCACTCGTTTTGATCACTATTTTCGAACACCCCCATGGTTATTGTGGTGGGTGTCCATTCAAAATATCCTGTTGGAAGGATGGATGGCTGGTTATTGGATCTTCCCTTCTCCCACATTTAGGCATTAGTAACCATAGATACTTTAGGAAGCTTGAGGGGAATTTGTGAGGCCCATTTGTCTATGGGGGAGGTGTAAATTCTAGGTGTCATTAGGATGAGATATTTTGTGATTTACAAGGTATCTTCGAGATGTGATGTGGTTTTAGACTAGGTGTTTTTGGGTGGGATTTGGTATGTGGCCTAGGTGTGTGTGGGTATGTTGTGACTGTCGGGATTGTGGAAGACCATGGTAGCGTTAGAGTGTTCTCCATTAGGTATGAGTAGTTAACTAGTGGGAAGTTGTGTGGGGTTCCTTATTATCAATGTTCTTACAATTATACTTTACTTGAATTGTGTTATTTGGTGAGTGTTCCTTAGTGAGGTTGGGGTGGATAGTATACCTTGTTAGTTGTTTTTTCAGTTGTTATTATTTCCTCACAAGGGAATTAGTTTGCTTCTACCACATGCGCATGGGTGATGTTTGTTTTTCCTACTAAGTATTCTTGTGTGGTGACCCTACACATATAAAATTTTATTTATGCTTCCAAGGAGATTATGTGGATCATGATGAACATTACTATTTTGACATTCATTATATATGTAATGTCTCTACATAGATATATTTTTTTGGTGTTTACATAAAAATTTTCATTATATTTCTAGAAGTTTTACATTAAATATTCACATGGTTTGAATTTTTGTTTACATATATAAATGTGTGTCTATTAGTTGTTTGAGTATGATACATATTATCTCCCAATCATAGTTACTATAAAAAATTGTAATGCATCCCATTTTTTGAGATTTTTACACCCTTGGTATTGTTACCACCTTGGGGGATATTAGAGGCAGAACTAGAGGTTCATTATCTCTCCTTCATCATGAGTAAGTAAGGTCTTGTAATCTTGGTACACCTTCCCTCATCTTGATGAATGTAGGTTATGATAGGATCTATATCCAAATTAGTTAACATCAAATTAAATATATTTCTAACATTTCATTAATTATGATATGAATTTAACATAGCATACTCCTCTAGAGTGTAAAAATAGCAATGTAGTTCTGCAAATTTTTCGTGCCCCATGTCACCATTAAGGTAATACCAAATCCACTCTTTTAGGTTTATTAAAATAATATACATTCTATTCAATTAAAAAAATCCACTATTAGTATCCATAAATGGATAAATATTTATAGAAAACCACAAAAAATATAATTTACCAAAATTTGATGATGTTATCCTAAAATTAGGCATATCTCATAGTTTTATCCTAGGGATTTTACTAACGATATCTTATCTTAATCACTAAAATATTTAACATTGCCTTAATTAACGTAAATTTTTATCTGTACCATTGAAATTATGATTAACCATAAATTATCAACCCTTAAATTATTCCCCAAAAACATCATATCTTATAAACTTCTTTAAACCCACATTTGAAACCAATTTTAGTTCCTCAAACCCTCAACCCTTACTTTAGTAAAAAAAATAGTTTATAAAATTGTATTGTTACACATATATAATAATTAGAAAATTCACTAATTATGTATCATTTATTTTACAATATCATTTTTAGGGTTTAGATTGTTTGGGAATTATAAAAAACATTTAATTAGTAAAACCCATATACATTATATCAAATTAAAAAATTCACACAATATTTGAAACTATTTATTCTATAAAATTTCTTTAATATCTCCCAAGGATCCTCGATACAAGATATTATTCTAAAAACATCATACATATTATGTTGTTTCATAACCTGGGGATGGAAAACATAAAAAATGGCGTTTTTTAGATTCTTAATAAAGGTAAACATATATGATAATAATCTAATATCAAAAGTGGTAATATGATATTTATTCTGATTTAATCATGATAAATAAAAATATATCGAACAAAGCATAGATCGTAATAAATTTCTTAAATGGAAAATAATGAATCAAAAGTGTGTGGAAACAAGAGTAAATAAACATGATTAATAAGATCATTACATCAGGATACCTTTTAAATCAGACACTGACCTTTGTATGGGGAATAGTACCGTCATGATCCACACTATGAGATCATAATATTAAAATACATAATATCTTTAGATATTTAATATAAAATTATATGTGAATAATTACTTTCATGATCCATAACATCAGTTCTCATGATAATGTGAAATAAAATTTACACATTAATACTTTATCTCATGTGATATAAACATTTTACTAATACATTGTCAGAAAATATATGGTCCCTCAAATCGATCATCCATATATTTGTGTTCCAATTTATTTAATTATTTAACCTAACAAAAAGAACCCATGTAAATGAAATGGTTCTAATATACTTTTAAAACTGAATAAAATAAATAAATAATTCATAATTCTATAAATAATCAAAACATGATGATCCCATAGAATTTTCATTCATATTGAAATGTATTCATTAAATTTATAGGTAAATAACATTCAATTAATAATATTTTTTTATACCATATAGATAAATTTTATATGGTTATGACAATATTTTTACCAATGGATAAATTTATTCCACCATGGAAAACAACAATCAGTCAAAGGAATCAATAAATACAATATTCAAAGAATAAAGTAATTATATTAAAAGTTATTTCTATTCAAAGTGGATGGCTAGGAAAGATAAAGGTAGAAACAGAACATTTATTAGACATAAAATAGCATTACATGGGTCATATAGAGAAATAAGGTAGATTTTTGTATTTAAATAATGTCATCAATATAGTTTAATATATTTCAAAATACATTTATATGTTCAAAAAAACTATTCTAGAGTATTAGAAAAATCACTTGGGAATTAGGAAATATAGTTTATTATTTGAAATAATGAACAAAAAATTATTTTATAAAACTAGGGGAAAAATAATTTTATTTAGAGACCATTTAAATTTAGAGATAAAATTTTAATATAAAATAATAAAATTGTAAGACTGATTTATTTATATATAATACATTAAAATGAAATGATTTTTACATACTTATGAAATTGACCAACACTGAAAATTTTAAAATTTCCATAGAATTTTTATTGAATGAAAAGTACTAAAAAATAAATTTAAAAAATTATTAAGTAATAAAAAAATATATTATTGATTTAATTAAATTAATATAGTCCTGGAAAATAAAGGTACCAAACCAAAAAGAAAAAGGTAGGGTCAGTTTTTTTACAATGGGAAGATTAATATAAAAGGGTAGAAATTAATTCCGAATATGAAAATTAAAATATGAAAAATAGAAAGATAAAAATAAAATCATAGGCTACTCAGATAGAAAGTTGTACAAATTAATAATATCTTTAGTCTTTTAAAATATATAACAACTTGATAATAAGATTTCTAATGATACCCTCATGGTACGAGTAACATAAGAATCAAAGGATATTCATAGGAAGATCGTGAAATAAACAAAAACATACAATCAAATTGAATAATTTTAATACATGATTGCAATAGCGTAGTGAATAGACTATATAAATGAAATAATGATGTCCTATATTGAACATGTCTTGGGAAATTAAATTTTATGCAATGAATCCCTTACAAAATTATAATCCTTAAAGACAAAAACACTAAAAGGATTTAATTTTAATGAAATATTAAATACCATGAATAATTATATGAACATGATACAAAATATTAAATGGGAAATTGTTACACAATTTTATATTAAACATGGCTTATTTTAAGAAATATGTCTCAATTGGTGAATCATAGAGAAAATAAACCATTTCCATGGATTATATTAGTTAGTTATTATCTACAATTAATATCAGTTGTGAGTAATCATAGTCATCAAGAGTTAGTTCTATATTAGTGGTGTTGTTATTTTTTCATATCCAAAAGTTTATCATTTTTAAATCTTATAAAATACTATAATTTGTTTTTTAGGTATTTATATTTTCATAATTTCATTCTATATGAATTTTATTTAATATTCAAAAAGATTAAATCAATATTGATCATTTTTCGATGGTTTTTCTTGAACTAATATTGGTATTTTAATTACTAATTATTATATAATTGTTAAAATTTCAAAGCCAAAATAAAATATATATTTCCTTATTAAAATAATATATTACCACTAATCAATTTCACGTATTCATCCATGATATAAGTTTCTAACATATTTCAAGTAAGTGGTAACACTGACCTAAAAAATGAATATACTACAATTAATGGATTATTATGATTATAAAATGTATTAATTTAGAATAATATTATCATTATAGATGAATATTAATATTATATATATTCTTTTATGTTGGTGAATCAGATTTTAAATAAGTTTCGTAAATTGGATAGAAACTATATGATATCAAGATACATTACTATTTTGGGGCATTTGTATTTACAAAATAGTGTTAACATTATAATTTCTTAGAAAATAATTTGAAATAAATTTAGAATATATATTTTATTTTAAAAATAATAATTATATTATATTTTTCATAATTAATTTAAAATTTATCTTTTATAATAATGGAATTGATGTGGTGGTGAAAAAACGTAAGTCGCCACTAGGTAGATGAGATAGTCCAAAAAATGCTCAAATAAAGTTGTTATATTTCATAACTAACAAGGGGAAAGGTGGTTAATAGTTATTAAATTATCATAAAAATATTAATTATACAAAAAATTATAATTTAATTGAAAAAATATAATAATATATTTCAAAAAATATTAAATAAAATAAAATAACCATGGAATGAAGTACTCATGTTTAGGACTTGGGATTTTCTTTTCTAAATGACTCGGAATTTGAGGGATTGAGATAATATATTGTGAGTAAAGGCTCATAAAAAGGTGTAACTTTCAAGATAATGGAAAAAATGTCAAATATTAAATAGGAAAACTAATTTGAAGGTGCTCATGAAGGAGTGATTAGAGGGCCCTTTTAAAAGATGGGAGAATAGAAATTTTTTTTAAATAATTGACGTTAATAAAAAGAGATCACGTGTTTTACATGTCAAGAAGACACAAAAATGGATAATAATTTATTTTTGGGTGATATATAGTCTATATTCTCTCAACAATCCATTATTACAAATATATTAAACATTTTTATTTCCATCACTCTTGGAAATTTAACTTTTTACATTATTGGTATCACAACAATAAAACATTTTCACATAATAAATTAACCTTCCATTTCTAAAAATAAATTTGAAATTATAAAAAATTAAAATATTATTCCAAATATGAAATTAATTTTAACCTATATAATTTCTATTCATAATACAAAAAATTAATTTTTCCTCACGTAATGAGCAATATAGTATTTTTAGTAGAAATATATTTTTAATTAAATAGCTATTTATAGGTTAACAATTATCAATTTATTTTATTTTCAATAATAAATTTGTTTATTATAAAACAAGTAAATTTTATGTGGCATCAAAAAACAACTAAATTTAAAATTTCATTAAATAATATTAAATTCAAAAAATAAAAAAAATATTTTTCAAAAAATATTATATATTTTCCGCCAATATAAATAATTGGTTATCAAAATTCAAATAAGTTTTCTAAAAATGTATAATATTAATTATTAAATACACATTTTACCCATTAAAAGGTTTTATAAACATCTATTATTTTGTTATATAAAGATAATGTAATAAAATTTATAGTTTTAGAAAAAATTGTATTTTTACTATTTAAGTAAAAATTAAATTATTTATGGAATTTAAAAATATTATTTGTTTATATTTTTGTTATTCTACGTCCACAACTCATGTTCCTTTTTTAATATTGCTATTATATATTTAATAAATTTAATTTTCAAATAAATATAAAATATATAAATGAAAAATCGGGGTTGCTGAAAAACTCCCTTTTAAAACATTAGATATTCTAAATATTTTTTTATGCATTTATAATTGATTACAATAGTTTTTATTTACCTTACGTATTTTTATTATTTTTATTATTTTATTATAAAATATATCTTGGAAGTTTTTTTTTGGGTTTTCATGCATAACAAGCTATCAAAGACAATGATTATCTAAAGAAAATATTATATTGTAAATTTTTAGGTTGTTACATTTTTACCCCTTATATAAATTTCATCTTTTAAATTAAAATTATTAATCACTGATGAATCATGGTGATAGTATTCATATAATATTTATCATTTCGGGTATAACTTCTAATATTATATCTTCCATACTCTCTTATACTATATTAGGTTTTTTATTTCTCCACAAATAAAATTAATTTTTCATAAAATCATATACTGAACTATATATATATACCCTATTCAAGCATTCTAAAAAGTATAGATTTCCTAAAACCATTTGAATTTTTATGAAATTAACTATAATAAAAGCATATATTCTTCTAAAATGTATATGTGTCTATAACATAATTTTTTTTCCTTAACTACTTTATAAATTAACACAGAAGTTATTATATATCATAATTCAAAATAATGATATGGACATTACAATAAAATTGTCATATAAAACAATTTTAAAAAATAAATAATCAATCCAATGCTATTTAATACTATATAACTCATTTTTATCAAAATCAGTCATGATTTTAAACCAAAGGTATATCCATAAATCAATTGTGTGTTCTTCAATATTTTTCCCCAAAAGTATAACCGTATAATAAATCACATTCCATGGTTATTGATAAATTTTATTATATGTTTCCAAACAATTACATAAAAACTAGAAAATATAAATCCTTATATGTTTCACATTATCCTCATAAAAATTAGAATATACCATAATATCATTGATAATTGTATATCACAATGAAAAATTACTATGAATTTCATGATTTAATTTCTCATATGATCTTGAAATTACTATCATAGGTATGACTTGGAAAATTTCATTTTTTATCATAATTATCATATATTGTTATTCTCAACCATTTTTGTATGCTACCTTATTTAGTTATAAGTTATAGTAGTTTCTAGATATATTCCTTACTCATATTCATTTTTGTGGTCCAGTTTTAACAAAATACTAAAAAAAATACTTAATATAATATCAAAAATAAGAATATGAAAACATAAATATGATTTTATCTTCACCTATAAAAATATCATTTTAAACAGATGATAGTTTTAGTTCATCCTATGACTCTAATTTTATAATACTTTTTTATCTAAATACATTTTAATGTTATGTTATCTATCTTACTTTGTTAAATTAAATTAAAAATCCTTCATAACAGTTCATTTTAGAGAATATGAATCAACCACAGTATATCCCTTGGGATTTTCAAATAATGTGTCAATTTATTCCATGGTGGAATGTAGTTGGTAATGATCGAGTGCATACCCAATGTTCCATTTTAAATATTATTACTACTATACAAATTTTTTCCCATGCTTGGATCTATATGTAGTATCAGGACAATAATTTTATTTCTTATAAAATCATAAAATCTCTATGTAATCCAATACTTATAATTTTCCCTCAGTATTATCCATCGGTTTTTAATAATTATCTCTTATCCTAATCCCAATAATATTTAATATGACCTCAAACTAACAGAACAATATTTAATTTTGAAATTATGATAAAGAATAACGTAGAAACCCATAAATTTTTGTCAGCTAATATCCCAATCTAAAAATATATCTTAACCAACATATTATACAGTCTGATTTACCCTAGACAAACACTCTAGGATCTTGTTCTTAAAATAAATCTATATACACACTAAATATTTTATACATTCTTAAATATATAATTTTTCACAATTAATATAAAATTTAAAATCCAAAAAATATATTTTGGGAAGAGTTTTATTTAATTAGTAATAATATTATTTTAGTAGATTCCATGTCATTTCAATCAAATATACATTTTTCTGAATATATAAAAATCTACATAATCTTTAAGAAGTCAACATTATCTCTCCCATATCCTCTAAAAATATATTCTTCATGACACATATTTTATATTAATTTTTTTTATAACCTTGTGAATGAAAAAAAAAATTTGAGCTCATATTATCATTGATTTTAAAAATCAGTGATACTAATAAAATATCATAAGTGAACATAAGATGAGAATATGGGTATAATAGGGATACATATAAAATTTATACCTAATATAAAGTAGATCAAGATTCATACAATAACCAATAACACAATAAAAAAATATTCTGTAAACATTAGTCAATAAACATGATCTATGAGATAATGTAATCAAGATAACTTATTGATGTGGCATAAACATAATTATAAAAAACATTACATACATGAACCACACCATGAGATCATAAGATAATATTTTATAACTAAATTTTGACATGAAAATTAATTATTATTGGGAATATTACATTAATGATCCTCACCGTAAATTTTAACTCTTATGAGTAACTGAAATATACTCATGAATACTCTTGTAAGATCCCAGACCTATATTCTAGTCAATAATTCCTTGATCCTGTTTGGTCACATGACCTCAAATGCATCTCTCTAAATGCCATATTATGTCGACTAGTAGTGAGGACATGGGTGTGTCTATGGGAAGACTATTTCCTTATCACTAGAGTGTATCGTAGTGGAATATCAATAATAGATAAATAGAGGATGTAGTAAAACAACTAGAGAATTGATAACCAACATGAATAGATAACAATATGAAATGGCACCTCATATACAATGATAATGATACATTTCTTATAAAATAACCCAAAAAAATTATTCACGGAATCAATACAATATATGTGAAAAAAGTACAAAAAGTTCAGAAAGTATCCCCACTACCATAATGATCCTCATCTCGATCTCATTATTACCTACTCCTAAGAAACTATCATGAACCTTTTGTAAAGGGATTTCCCTTATCTATAGCTATAATCATATAATCAAATCAGGTACCCAAGGATTCATAAAAATGGTGTGAGATATAATCCTACTAGGAAACCAACCAAGATCAAGTGCCATACAGTCAGTGAATATATAACTATCACATTATAAAGACAATAATAAAATATCCAATGATGTATTGAAATTAAACATATTATAAATTCTATGTTATCATTTATAACCATGTTCATTTAATTATTAAAATTCATTTAATATGTAAGTCTCAATACATGTCATAATTCCTAGTATCCCACATTAAAACAGAAACAAAGGATACCTAAAAAATCCATAAACTTTTTTTCAGAAACCAAATCATAGATTGTGCCTCTGATTGCCAGAGATTACATATAACTCAATTAATCCATTATTAAATTTGAATCCTGATCTCATTCAAGGAATTCAAAATTTGGAATCTGGATATCACTCCAGGTATAACTTAAACCAACACAATACAATCCCATCAATGTTGATTCTCACAAGGATTCAGGTTTTTCTCTAGCTGTGGTATAATATCGATTCCATTCATGTCTATCCTTCATAGTCCACTATGGGATACCATGTGTCACTCGTTTCATAATGATCAAATATTTTTTGAGTTTTTCCTTGAAAATCCATTTGTAATCCATTTATCACTCATCATATAATAGTTATTCCTCAGTGATTCCATTATTTGTAGTCCATATAAGGTGTCTGGCTGTCACTCAAGCATAATCCTGGTAAAATAAATTTTATTCTATCCATGGTTTTCCTCATTTATTCCATGTGCCACTCAAGGAATATTTATAGTGATTCCATAATATATAACCAACTTCATTTAACAAATTCCATTTAACTATGTGAAGTTCAACACCAAGAAGAATTCATTTACACCTCATCTCAAAAGGTGAATAAAGGAATATTATATACATAGAAGGATTAACATTTTATTCTACTCACATGGGGTGTTCATTATATTTCTCATCTCATTCATACACAGTCCATATCAAGTAATTTGTCAAGGGGAATTGAATTACTGCCCTTTCCTATATCAATTAAATTAAAATTTATAATTCATATTACAATTCAATTTACATTTAAATTCATAATTCAATTCATGGAAGAAATTCAAAATTAAATATCAACTTCATATTAAAAGTAATAAGGTCACATCTCTAAGGTATCGAAAATATCATATGCCATCATAATGACAATTTAAATTAAACAATACTACCAAATGGGTGGTTCCAATTTCTAGGTCCACAACATAAAATAATTCATTGACGGGCCTCTTTAATTACATAGTCCATGCCTAAAACTTTTAATTATGGATATAGATTCATTTCATGTAATTTCCTAAGATTAGGGTGTATAGAAAATTAGAATTTACAATCAAATTTCATTTTAATGAAAGGAATGATACCATATACCATAGAACCATAATAAAAATCTCATCCTGTATCAGATACCGATTCAACTTATATTAGGATAGAATAAAAAATGGATAAAGAGAATAATAATAAGCAAAAAAATTACAAATAAATAGCGTAGCTGCTACCAATCAAAATGAGGAACTTTACAAAAATGAATTGAGAAATCACTGATGCAGATCTAATGAGACAAGATGTTCTTGAATCTGAGCTCAGATTGAGATTCGGTGGAAAACCAAATAATATTAATCAAAGTGATCACCAATTATATGTTTTTTTGAGGATAATGGAATATTAAAATTGAATTTGAATTTTTTTAAGAATAATTTGAGAAATTCACTAAAATCCATTGGTTCCACCATTTGGATGCACGATTGGCCAAACCATGCACCAACCATTCCCTATATTTTCTATGTAGGGGAACCCTACATTGTTTTCTTGCATAGTTAAAATAAATTTTCACAAAACATTAAAAAAGACACTATAAAAATTGAATACATGGCTGCACATTCATGCCCCCAAAATTGCATGGTTTGGAAAAACTGTGCAGCATGTATCTCCCCACAATCCAGTCTCGCATGGTTTTATCTAACCATATGGTATACCCCCCATGGTGTACCAAAACCATGAACTAGATTTTTTTTATTTTAAATATTGGGTTTTGGATTCAAACTATCCCCGAACACCCCTTATACATTTATGACCTCAAAGGGAATTCACAATAGGCCATATTTAAACATTTAAACTGAAATTATATAGAATGAAATGGATCTGTACCTCAAAAAAGAATCAAGATCTTACATACAATCCCCCTTAATGAAATTTATTCACTAATTTCCCTTCCAAGGTCGGTGCACCATTATTTGAGAATAAATCCATCCAATTAGATCATACATCATCCCCTCGCACCCAGATCTCGTCTTATACAATGTCGTACTTCCATAGTTCTCGTACTAATGGAACATATTGTCCATGTAGAACATTATTTCTATGATTGAAAATACATATAGGATGATCCTCAAATGATACATCTACATGTATCTCAACCTTCTCATGATGAAATTTCTTAGATGGGTCTGAATAATAATTGAAAAACTAAGATACCTGAACGGATTTTTTTCATAGCCCAGTACCTCTATGGTCACTATAACTAAAAGGCTACCAACCCAACCCTCTCCAAATTCTGATGTGGCCTAACATAATGTGGTGAAATCATAACCTATCTCATAATCATCATATGTCCCAACCTCGGTGGAACATTTGATAAAATCAATTCCATGCCCCCAAACACTAATGTTTGTCTGTAATAATTTGGGTATTATTTCTAATGAGTTTTTATAGTATCTGTACATTTCTAAATTAATTTCACAAACTTTTTTGTCTATAAAACAAGACGAGGTCCAATAATAGATGCATCTTATGTCTCTAACCAATACATGGGAGATTGGAATGGCATAAAAAACAATGCATCATATTGTTCCATCTGAATAGTATTCTAATATCAAATTCTTCAGGTGAACTCAACCAAGGATATATGCCTCTCCCATGATCCCCCAAAAAATTAGACACATTCTTATAGAATTTCCTCAAGAAAATGAATCATGTACTTTAACTGATCAGCTATTTGAGTTTGGTATACCATGATCAAAATAACCTATGTACATAACACCTTATGTATACTATACTTGAAATGAAATGTAAATTGGGTCTCCCTATATAAAAGTTTGGTGCATTGGACCCCATTAAGGCATACTATCTCATGGATATACAACCTCCTAAGATCATTAACATTTATGGTCACCATGATTGGAAGGAACTTTTAAAACATTGTAAGACTATCAAGAACATCCAATAAAATGTTAACACCTCAAAAAGACCTCATTGAACATACCATTAAATCTATCACAAAATTTAACCAATTCCTCTCAGTGGTGGGTAACTATTTTAAATGTATGGATGGTCACTGGTGTTCTGACTTCACCTGATGAAAGGGGGAATATCTCAAGAAAAATTAGCTAAATATATTTTCATACCCAGCCACCAGTACTGGAAATGTTAATCTTGATACATCTTGGTGATTTTGGGGTGCACTTCCCAAGATGAATCAACATAACCTTTTATCAAATCCTCATGCATGCCTAATAAAACCCATAGGTGACCATGTACATAGGAATTTCATCCTCTTATACAGTCCATCCAGGATATGGTCCTCACCTAGAACAATCTCCCATATGACTAGGACATCTAAATTTTATTGTTTCCTCATCCTAAATCTATCCAGAAGGGTAGAGGTAACTAGTAAAGAAGATATTAATTTCATCACCTAATTTTTTTTCATCCCTATGTGAATCATAAAGAGAAAATACATGGCTTTCCAATCACTACTTACATGCATAATTTCCAGAATATGAGTCATCATGCTCAGCGCATTGGTCGATGCATTGCTTTTACTAGGTGTGTAGGAATTCTCAATGTCTAAATACTATAGGTATTCAAACCACCTTCAACATATCATATTTATATCACAGTATTTAAATATGTAGTTGAGGATTTTGTTGCATTTATAAACTAGAAAATAATCTCCATGTATGTAATGCCTCCAATAGTGAAATGTGTGAAAAACCATAGCTAACATGAGATTGTGCATTAGGTAATTCCTCTCATATGGAATCATATTTAGAGACTTGTATTCAATGAATCTATTCCCTGTATAAATACTTCTCCAAAATTGATACCCAATGCATCATAGTAGAAAATGTAACTTGTGCCATGTTTGGAAAAATCAGTATCGGTGAAGATGCTAATCGTCCCTTCACCTCAAAAAGGCCAAATCATAGTAATATTGCCGTAAAAATATCACACCCTTATTAGTAAATAATATAATATGTGATTCTATGTGTGATAGTTATTTTATGAAATTCACTTATTAATTAGATATCCCTAATAAAATACAGACCACACTAATATTCATGGGACACTAATAAGAAACTACATCTCAATCCTTCTATAGGTCAACCGATACTCCTCTCCCTGAGATAATGTGACCCATGAAGTGAATCTAGTATATATAAAATAGGAACTTGGTGATCATCATATATAACTGATGGTCTCTCGGTTTACTAAATATTATCTAATGATTTTTTTATTGTTATGTTGATTTTGAGAAAACACTAAAATATCATCCAAGGTGTCCATGACAAATGAATTGTGATAAGGATGGAACACTCAATTCATCAGTGCCATGAAGTCTTCTGGAAAATTCACAAGACTCAATAACATAACCAAATACTGATATATTCTTTATCTGTAAGGAAATGTAGTATGAGGTATGTCTGATGGTCTAACAAGCACGGGATGATAACCAGTTCTAAAATCAACAGTTATAAAAACATGAGTTCCTTTGAGTAGGTAAATGAGGTCATATATCTACGGTAGAGGATATAAGTTCATAATCATCATATGGTTCAATTTTTGATCATCCACACGAATCATGTGGGCTTGTTTCCCCATTTTTTTAAAAAAAGATGACAACCCAATGGATAATTTCTAGGTTAGAGAAACCCCTTTGCCTATAAATCCTCCATGTACCTCTTAAACTCTTTTATATCAGTAGTATCTATACTATAGAATCAAATGGATACTGGTTCCTCTTCTATCCCATGATCAATAAAGAAACATAACACTCTTACTAGATGTAATCTAGAATATTCATCTTTGAAAACATCCCAAAAATGATCAACCACTGGAGGGAAATAATTCTGATGTGTTCCTTGATCATCCATATATCTACTCAAAAATTAGGTTGTCATCCCCCCTAGATCACAATAGTCAAGTCTAGCTTGGCTCACCAAGACATCCCATTCAACATTTTGAATAAAATAACTTCCCATTATTTATGTAAAGGTCACCCAATGATGATATCTGTCAATAAAGGAATGAAATTGAACCAACTACTCCGTCTAGAGAATGATGTCAGAACATTTAATTTAGAGGACAAAAAGGTTCCATACGAATTGATACCCAACCAATATAAAGGGGAAACTCTCGGTACTAATGCACATCGTCTGTTATAATCTCCAATGGAGTGTCATGCCTCATAAATCCATCATACATATATATACTAAAACCAAGGATCTACACAATGGGAATCAATGTAAATATATGTGGAGGCCCCTTATCAAAAAGTGAAGAAACTAATGTTGAGGCCACTATAATAGTACCTCTTATACAATAAGGGCTGGGATTTTACTTCACAATAGTTTGTTTCCCTGTGTACATATGGAATAAATCATGAATCTATTATACTTCTTGGATACCCAGAACAGATCACCCTATTATCTTTATAAAATAGGGTTCTAACTGCCACTGACAAAACTACCACCTTGACCTAACCAGCTAGCAACATTTATTCTCTTTGACTGATGAAAGTTTTTTACCCTTATTTTGAATGTGGAGTCTTTGCAGACCATCTCCCACTAACTTCCAAAGTAAGAATTATAATTATTAATTCGAGGTGGACAATCATTCCATATGATCGAGAGTTGATTAGGTCCCTCGTATGCTAATGTTTTTAATATTCTATACTACCACACTTGTAGCACCTCACCTGGATACCTGAGTATGTGCTAAAATGGAAAATATCACCACATAGAAGCTCCATATGATGCATCCTACTTCAGTACAATTCAGTACTAGATCTAGATGTCAAACATCCCTGGTTACACCTCTATCCTCTTCTATGTTACGCTATTTAATAAGAACCTAATTCACTATTCAATAAATAATATTAAGTTGAATTACATTCAAATGACATCAAATATCATACCTAAAAACCTTCCTTGAATTTCCTGGATTTAGATAACTCATCACCAATTAGAATACATGTGAAGGGTTATAGCTTGAAAAAATGGGCTGAATATTCCATAATTGATTTTTTTCATGACTAAAAGCACCTAAAATCTCATGATCTATCATCTAACAACATATTTATATATAATTAGTCAAATAGTGACATTTGAAAATCCTTCATTTCCATCTCACAATAAATTAGTGTTTGAGTAATGACACTCCCCCATCTCTTAGAGAAATCATGTATAATATATGTAGTGATCATTTCCCATCTATTAGGAGGAGTCTCATCATGCTCAATGATATATATATCATTTCCTCTAGCCATGATTCTTCAGCCTGTGGTATGGAATCCCCCAAAAACATGGTTTGATGCTATTGTTGTAACTCACATGTCAACTTTTTCATAGTTGGGGTTGGTCACTGTGCTCCATGAATGATCTATAGGAAAATTATATATCCTTTACATAAATATTACTAATTGATTTTTTGATAAAACTACTATAGAAATAGTATGCAATACTAGAGGATCTACTTGTTTCCCTTGGCCCACCACCGTAAGAGTGTGGTCATTTCAACACTATTGGCATACAACTAGATGTCATCGTGGTGGAATGCCTCTGCAATTCGAAGAACACACCTCATATCAGGAACATTATCAATGTTATTAGCATAGAATAAAAAAAATAAAAATAGGATAGGTACAAGAATTTATATAAACAACACAACCATATGCCTCTTCCTTGAGTCTATTCTGGGTGAAATATAGATCATATAAAAACAAAACATACTACCTACTTCCTGCTATTATGGTTGTGACTAATTCATGTTATCTATAATAAACAATTTTATTTTCCAACTCATTTTCTGTTGAATTCACCTACTATTTTCATTTGAATTCATTATCACTTCTCATTCCCATAACATTTACTTAAAAAAGTATAATTGATGGTTCTCCACGATATTATCAATATGGACCCATACATTTCATGAATCAAAATTTGGTGACCATATAATCCATATCATACCACCTTCAAGGTTAACTATCATGGAATCGATCACAACAACATACAACAAGTAATTCTTCCTAGATGACATGGAATAATGCATGGTACGTGATTCCTATAAAGTTTATAACATGATGCATTATATTGAATACCAACATCATATATATTTTCAAAAAAAATGTAACACATAACAATATTAACAATAATATCTTAATTGAAGTGAATCACCTAGTGGTGGAATAAAATAAACTATAGTAGTCAAAATTTAGAAAATAACAATTTCCATTGAGGCCATTTATATTTTTCCACTATGATGGGTAGACACTCCCAGGAGTAGCTCATTAACAAACTCTTAATAATTCCTATCGATTTCTATTGAATCCAAATAATAAATCAACTGCAATAATAATTACTTACGATAATACTTTGTAACGTCCTCGACTAAGATGCCACTCAACAATGACCCCAGCTTAGTTGGTCACATTGACATAAGATAATCTCCCCAATCATTAGAGGCTTATGACTAGAAGAAAGCTCTTGGGTGTGTCTGTGGTGAGACAATTCATTTATCACCAGAGTCAGCATTGTGGAATATCATTAATATAACGATAATGTAAGCAGTTTTAGCAATCAGAAAATAGATAACCACTAATAATATATAAAAATATCAAAAGTACGGTCATATAAAAGGATGATGATACATGTGTCTACAAATTATCCCTGATAGATATCCCTAGAATCAGTACAATACATGAGACAAAATTACAAAAAGGCCAAAAAATATCCCAAATTGCATCATAAGCCTTAACTCAATCCAATACTCCCCTACTTCTAAGCATCTATTAAGAACCCATAGTAAATATCATTCTCTTATAATTATCTACAATCATATAATTTACATGGTTACCCAAGGCAGCCTAAACAGTGTGTCATATATAATCCTAGTAGGTACCCACCAGAGGTCATGTGACATCCAGTCAGTGAATATATAACAGTTACATTGTGTAGGAATGTAATACAATTTTCAAGGAAGTACTTCAAGTAAACATCCTATAATGTCGAAGTCCTCATTAATTGTCAAGTTTATTTAATGATTAAATTAAATTAAATAAGTCTCAAAACCATTTATAATTCATTGTGACCGCTATGATATCATAAACATAGGATGCCTAAAAATTACATCCCAAAAGAATAATAGAGAGATCGAATCAAATCTTCTGCTTTGGCTTCCCATGCACACCATAAAACTCAAATAATTCATTATTCGTTTATGAACATAGTCTGGTCTGTGTAATTCCTAATTTGTAATATGGGTGTCGATATAGGTATTATATAAACCAACACCCTGAAACCTCATTAATGGAGATCTTGATAGTAACCCATGTGTTTCACGAGGTGTGGTGTAGCATCTTTTCCATTTGGTTATGTCCTTGGAGGCCTACTATGGGATCCCAGGTATCACATGTGGAATAATACTAAAATTCCATTTAATTCCATCATTTCAAATCCTGGTGGAATCCAGGTATCACTCAGTATATACTAGTCAAGCCTCTATGAGTCTGTCTTTGAATGTATATATAAGGATTCTAAGTGTCAATTGGGCATAATAATAGTAAAATATGATTGAGTCCATCCATTTAGTTATTCATTGAATCCATGTCTCACCAATGTCATATGCATAATCATTAAATAAAATTTAATCATCAGTATTTAATCAATTCCATTTAAATATTTCAAGTTAAAGACCAATAACAATTCATTAACACCTCACCTAAAAAGGTGACTAAATTCTTTTGTTGTGCATAGAAGGATTAGCCTTTAATTCCACTGACAAGGGAAATTCATTATATCAAGCATCCCATTATTAAACAATACTAATAATGAAAATGTCCAAGGGGAATGGAATACCTTCCCTTTCCTTCATCAATTCAATTTGAATTTACAATTCATATTGAAATTATATTTAAATTTAAATAAGAATCCAATTCCATGATTCAATTTATAATTCAATATCAATATCCAATGACAAGGTGTAAGGGAACACTGAAATGGTATCCAAAAATTCATATTCTATCATAATGGCCATTTCAATTAAACGATGCTCCCAATGGGTTGGTCCCAATATCCCAGTCCATAACCTATAATAATTCATTTACATACCATTTTAATTACATATGTTATTCCTAAAAAATCAATTTAAGGATTTAAATTCATTTCAAGGGATTTATTGAGAATTGGGATAGGGGGACAACTAAATATATAAAAACTTATACTTTTAAAAAAGGCATGATACCAATAAAATTTGGTTCATAGTCTATAGGTCATCCAATATCACATCTTTATTTGACTCAAATCAGGAGAAAATTGATTAAACAACAAAGAACCTAATTATAAGTAAAATTAACTCGCTCCTAAATAGAAAAACTAATATGACAACAAATGATGAATGACAAGAATTTAATTGATAAATTGATGATATTGATCCAACAAGATTAGAGGCACATGAACCAGACCTTGGATACAGAGTTAATGGAAAATCCAAGAATATATATCAAAGGGAGCTCCCAAGAGGTGATTTTGTTGTGCGGGAGGATAATGAAAAATTATATTAGAAATATAATTCAATTAAATTAAAATTTATAAACACAAAAAATGTCTAGGTCACACAATTATTCCATATGGTTGGAAAAACTATGCTCCAACTATAAATTAATTGTCGTAGGGAGGGTAACTCCATACTGTTCACACACACAACTTGACAAACTATGTGAAAACCCTACAAAAATTAAATTTTAAAATTGTAGAGATGTCCACATGGTTGTGCACCCCATATCATATGGTTTTCCCTAATTTTTTAACTGATTTATCCCACTATTTAGCCATTAATGGTTTTATCAAACCATGTTTCGTTCCCCCACACTATTTACAATAACTGTGTTCCATACATTTTTCACCCAAAAATTGGGTTCCATGCTCTGAACCAGCCTCAGACACCCCTGATACATTTATGACCTAAAAGGGAAATAAGATTAGGCCATATTTGAAAAACTAAACATAAATTTGATGAAATTTAAAAGGAACATTATCTCAATAATGAACTGGGTTCTTATAAACCTACCTCATGATATATATAGTTTTAGCCAATTATTTATAGGGTGATATAATACACCACCCATCATTTATATATACATATGTAATATACTAGAAAATAATAATTCATTATATCATAAATATGTTTTGTATGGAAAATGATTTTAATATCCTTTTCAAAAGGAATATCATAAACTAATAATTCAAAATTCAATCAATAAGAATCACATGGTATGCCCATGAAAAATAACTGTGGATCAAAATATATTCTATATTTTTTTCAGTAAATACCCTACAATATATGACATTTTATTTCCACAACATAGATAAAAGGTATAGAGTGGACATAATAATTTTTTAAATCAATTTATTTATATAATCTACATAAAAATACATCATTTAATAGAATAAAAAATAGTTCATTCATAAATAAATTTCATTGGATGAAAATATATTCCAATGCACAATGGATGGATATAAAGGAAAAAGGTATTAATGGTTCATTTCATTATTATAAATAAACATGAAATATAAAAATCTTTTAAATAATTTATATCCTAAAATTTTATAAATTTCATCGATGAATGATAAGATAGTAATAAATATAATGACATAGATAAAAACATTCTTATGGAGTTTTAGAAAAAATAACATGTGAACAATATATATCCATGATATTTTGAAATTAATTTAAAAGAATTGTTTTATAATATATGATGAAAAAAATTAATTAATAAATGAAAATTTAGAGAGAAATTTACGTTTACAATGATAATTTAAGTCTAAATAAGTTTTAAATAGAAAATGATAAAACTAATTTTTTATACACTTTTATCAAAACTAAAAATAAAAAAAAATTAAAATTTTATTTATCTTAATTCCTGATCTAAAAATATATAAAAATACCTTAACCAATTAATGATCCATAGATCAGGACACTGACAAAATCATAAAATGAATATATGCAGGGATAAATAGTGGTTCATGCTGAAAAAAAAAAGTTAGGGTCATTTTTCTTATAATGGGTAAATAATGATCCATAGGGAAATAAAATAGATATATTGAGACTAAAACCAATCTAAAAAAATATTATTATCAACTGCCTGGGTTATTAGAGAAAAGACCATATAAATTTTATAGAATCATTATCTTTTAAATGAAATCTTTATTAGAAAATGAAATTATTGATGAAACCCTCATAATATGGATAATGTTCGAAGCTAATGAATTTAAAATAAATATCAAGTAATAAAAATTTAAATCTCGTGAAATGGTTGGTATTTTATATCTGATAGTAATAAGATATTAAATACAACATATAAAATAAATAATGTTGTTATTTATCTATCATGTCTCATGAAATTAAATTTTAGACAAAATACTTCTTACAAAAAAGAAAAAAATATATTCAATAACCCTTGAATGATATGGTTTTAATAAAAATTAAAATACCACAAATAATTATATGATCATAATACAAATTATTAATGGTTCGTTTAAAAAATAATTAATTGTAAAACAATTTGTATAATAATAAATATGTATCAGGAAGATATGTTTTCTGACAAGAAACCCTTAATATGTTTCCCAAACCAGTGATATTAATTGTAAGTGGTTTTATAGAAAAAATATTAATCATCCATTTTAGAACCATTTTCATATATAAAAAATTCTATAAACATAATTTTCATTGATTATTTTTTTGTATATTAGTTTATTAATATCAATTTTTCATATCGCTTGTGAGAAATCATAATCTAATTGAAATGGTTGTGTATTTACAAGGTTATTCATCAATATTATACAAAAAATAATAATTGAAATATCATAAACAGTACAAAAAATCTTTTTTTCTATAATTATTTAAAATGTTATAAATTTTATTTGTAGAACTTTCTGTTTCATTATATAATGATAAAATTTGTGAGGAGTATGCCTTTGTGGTTTTTAACAAAAATATATTATTATATTAATTAATGGTTTTAAAAACATTTAAAATTATAGAACAAAAAAATTATATATATTTCTATATTTATATCTAATTCTTTTAGTAATAATATTGAAATAGTCATCTATGATATTATTTTATAGCATTTTCATGTCGGTTGTCATACAACCCAAAAATGAACATACCATAATTCCTGGAATTTTATGACTGTTAAATGTATTTTTTTTGGGGAATAATATCATTATTTATTAAGAATACAACAATTATTTATACAAATTTAATGTTTTCAATAAAATTATAAAACTTTTCATCATATAATGAAGTAATTATATGAAAATTAGTTATGTTAATTCATGGAGGTGGTAGTCCACACAATGTAGGGTTAAAATTTTCATTTCTCAAAGAATAAGAATAAAATATGGTGTTATATATTTTTTTTGTTTAGAATAATAATTATAATATATGTTTCAAATTTTTTCCTCAATTTCACTTCAAAAATAATTGAAGTGATGTAGCCATGAAAAAATAGAATCATTCACTTAGTTGAGCATGAAGTCTACACAACGCGTGTAAGATGGTATCTTTTTTCATAATAGGAAATAAAAAATTTCAACAAAAATTAACATTAAGTATAAAAAATAAACATATCATTATATATAATTTATAAAATTCTATTTTATAGTTTAATAAATTTTAATCCATTTAAGTAAGGTATTACCGTCATTCGTGGCTTGGTCTTTACCTTGAAATAATCCTTAGAAATTGAAGTATTATGATGATATATTATTACCTATGTCACAAATAAATGAAATTTTGTTCTAGTTGATTTGAAAATTTTGGATTCATAAGATGAAACCTGATTTTTATGGTGGTCATTAAGGGGTTCTGAGTTGCCCATTTTATAAGTGGTGAGAATGGAATATTTATTAATATTTCAAATTAATAAAAATCAAGTACATGTTTAACATGTCAAGATAACTCAAAAATGAATAATAATGGATTGGGAGGTGATATAATGTCTATAATATCTCAACCGTTAATTTTATCACATGTTTCAATGTTTTTTTAAGTCCTTTACTCTTAGAATTTCCACTTTTACCATTTTCTTTACCATTGAAAGTAAATTTTAACTAAGTATTTTACATCAAATGTATAAAAATAAAATGATTTTCATTATATAATTTGTAACAATGGATTCCAAATATGAAATTCCATTTCTCATAAAAAATATATATATTTAATAAAAATAAATTTTATCATTATAACATATAACACATAAAACCACTTTTTTAGAAAAAAATAATTATTTTAAATATTAAAAGTGATGAGTAGGTTTGAATTATCACTATCTTGGATTTTAATGAAAAATATTTATTATAAAATAAATGAATTCTATGTTGATTAAAAATATATATATATTCAAATTTTACAAAAATAAAATATAATAATATAGAAATACTAAAAATTGTATTTATTGTAAAATAATACTTCAGTTGTTAATATATTTATTTTGGTTTATAAAAATTAGACATAGTATGTTCAAACTATATATTTTTTTTATTAATTACATATTTATACAATTAAAATGAATTATAATCATATATTTCATTATTATATAATAATAAAGTCAGAAAATTTTGATTTTTTAAAAACTATATTTCTTATATCTAGATAAAAACTAACTTTTTGATAACAACAACAAAAGCATCCTAATCCAAAAAATTTATTATATAACAATAAATAATTTTCATTTTATGAAATCGAAATTATTACATTTTTAAATTGATATTTTTAAGAAATATAATATATAAAATAAAAATGGATTAACTTTTAAAAAATGATGTGTTCTTAATCCTTTTCTTATTTATAATTTGTTAAAATATTTTTATTTTTCATATGTTTTATTCTTATCATAATTAACTTGTCTTATAATTCATGGATTGTTTTTCTTCAATTTTTTATATGAAAAAATCTAGCAAAAATACTGTTTATTTATGTTAATAAATTATGTAATAAAAAATTAGGTCATATTATATTAGATTAGGGAACAAAATATTAGCGTAATGACTGCCACATCCATTCACCCAGACACTAATAACCTACTTTTCACCTTTGTACTGCGAGGTTCCAAATTAATAGAATAATTAACGATATATGCATCATATAGGAATGAGTCACTAATTTTTATTTCCTTCTCAATTAAGCTCCCCAGATATTATTTATGATTCTGTCCCATCTTATTAGATTATTGGATGTTTCCACATAGATATCCATATTTCATTCCATGGTAGGGTCATGATGTGACTATGATCATGATTATGCCTCGTTTTGATTACTCACTAAGAGATGAGGAATCCATAAAGAATCTAGGTAAGTTGTGTTTCCACCATTTGTTAAAGGATAAATACTTATGTCAATTATGTAACTAGTTGACCCCCCTCCCATAGTGTAGGAAGACATTCCACCAAATTTAGGGAAATCGATTATTTTAGTGAAGTGGGAAGAGGACGAGTGTAGTTTGAGTGTGTTTCATATGTTCCAATGATAAGGAATAACTAGTTTTTGAGGTGTTCATGGCCCTAGAACACTCGAGGACAGGTCTTAGATGGTGGTTTGATTTTAAGGACATGTTTGAACCACAACTAATCTGGTGGGAGTGGTAGTAGATTGTATACCTCTTACTATGGTGAGTTATTAGTTATTCATGTTTATCAAAATTCATAAAGTGAAGATTCTCCATTAGATATATATTTTTCACCTTTTCCATGTGAATTATTATCTACTAACATAAAAATACATTCACATCCTAGAGAAATTGGAGTTAAGGAAGGGAATTATGTCTATTTTTCAGTACATGTCAAGATTTATTGATATCAATAGTTACTCCATTGGAATGATCCATCATGAGTTCTTACAAGTGTGTAAGTCTAGGTATATACTCATTATATACATAGGACTAGGCATCATTCCACTCCATATACCCACATATGTAGGGTTTTGGTGTGATGTATAGTGGTGGAAATATATCAAGAATAAAAAAATAATTTATAATGTACTGGTGGAAATTAATTCAGAGTGTATTCATCTATAGTGGAAATCCAACATCGTTCATCAAGATCACTATGTAATAGGTAGGTATTTTATAATTCTCTGGCATGAGGATGAGAAACTCATTAGTCATTTAAAGATTCGAGTCATCCTAGGGTTACTTACTGTTCTAACTATTAATCATTTAGATTATGAGTATATATGGTGTGTTACTTCCCAACCCATCATATAGTAGTGGGTATTCAAATAATCGATAAACCTTTGTGTCATAGGTAATTCTATGAGTAGAGACCTCCGAAAGGCATTCAAGGCCATCTTCATATAGTTTTATATGGATGAGTATTTGAGGGTCATCCCTGATGTGGAGCTGTATTAAGATTATATTATGATTTCCTGCCTCCACTTCCACCCTTAGGCTATATAATCTTATATTAGAGGGTTGGAAGTTAGTGAGGTCCCAAATTCATGTGATTGAGGATATAAAAAAGTAATGCCTACAATTATTTTTTGTATAATCCGTGTCTTCTCTACAATATTTCCCTTACTCATAGACATAATCACAGTATATTCCTTCATTACAGCATCACTAGTTTGATAGATAGATATTTTTTGGATCTCCTAGAATAATCTGTGTGGATACAGATATCTATTAAAAGAAATTCCATACTCACTCACATCTATCGGTGAGGTGACATTACACATAGTAGCGATCATTTATTCATGGGAACTCACGGTGGCTATGATGAAACCATATAATATCATTCTTCGTACGGACTATTAATCTATAATAAATGACAATATATACTACTATTTCTTGAGAGTGTTGTTATTTAATAACTTATCCATACATATTATCAATTATGGGGAATTGGGACCTTCAGTTGACATAAGTAGGTCATGGGTGTGGAAAGTGGAGGTTGATCAACCACGAGTAGAAATGATTAGATTTTTGTGAAACAAATATCTCAAACAATTATGTTATATTAAAGGAATATGAGTAAATGGATTTTTTTTCTCTATGGATGTACAAGGGCTTTTACCTCTTCTTGTGAACAACTAATACTTAAATATACTCCTCAAGACCGCTCCAATAACATTTATAGATTATCATATGGACCTGGATGAGCTCAAAGAGATGATGGTGAAATTGGTGAACATTATAGAGAATGTATACATTAGAACTAGTGTGTCTCCACAGGAATCTCCACTGCTATTCTCAAATATGGAATAATGAATATTGGTTATCTATATTGACTTTCATTTCCATAATTTGGTGATATTCAATTATAAGTAACCTTTATCAATGATCTAAGACCTCGTTAACTAACTAAAGGGATAGAGGTTGTACAAGAATATTGGTCTTAGATATGAATACCATAGTACTTTAGTTCATAATTATGACCTCATAATGAAAACCTTCTTATGCTGTTACAACTGAGATTATTTTCTAGTGATTCACATTAGTGTGATGAACACCCTAACAATGTCCATGGACCCTATGAAATGGATCATTATGGTTTTCTTAGACTAGAGTATGGATTTATTCATCAAATAAATCCTTTTTCATTTATCATCACTTAATTTGAATAGTAATAATATAAGGATATTTATATACTTAATTTAGGATAAGTAGTTTGGTTGATATATCCCATAGTGTATGTTTTGAATTTAGTAGTTCCACTTAATGTGTGATTTCTTATAATATGGTATAATAACTATGAACCAAGTGAAGATTTATTTAGGGTTTAATTTGGATCCAATTAATATTTTTTCCTTGTTTTGGAGATTGTCTAGAAGGTAATTAGAATACTAGTGATTCATGATAGATTTCTATTGGATTTCATCCCCTGTGGATACCCTTACCTGAAAGGGAAATCATTTTATTTGATTCATGTAGTACCTAAGTGAATTTGTGAATCAGACTAAGATTTTGGTGAGTTCCCTTTGCCTAAGGTTTATAGATGAGGGAATAAACTATATAATTTTGAATGGTTACATTTAAGTGCATATCGGTTTTGTATTTATACAGATGCAAGAAGTGATTACATATGGACACATGCAATTGTGAACTCACGAGGAACAATATATTACCCATTATGTGGTGTTCAAATTCTATTTCTTAACCTAAATAAATAGATGAAAAACATTATTGGGGAGTGATTAATATCTTATATATAATATAAGAGTCTTAGGTATATCTTAACTAAGATATATCTTATAATGAGGTATGCTTGTTAGTTGGAGTTTCTCTAGAACTATGAATTATAAATTTTATATACTTTGACAAAGGGATATATGGTGGTTGATATAATATATATGATGTCCCTTTATCATTTGTTTGGAGAGGAATCTAAGTAGTTTTCGTCATTTCATCTATCCTTAGTGGATGAATTACAAGTTTATTATCTTTGATCAATTATGGTGGCCCCACTGATTCTTTAGAATGTGATGGAGGCCCATCTATGAGACTGTTATTTCATGATTTTTTGTCACTATATTATCTAAGTAGTCAAACAAGATTTATTTTCCAAGGGAATGGACAACGACATCTTTTACCAAGGGTGGGTTGTGGTACCATTAACATTTTGTAACGAGGTATTGATGGAGATCCATACATCACCCATAGAAATTATTCTGATAGTAAAAAAATATGTACCAAGACCTCTTAAATTTTTTTAGGGTAAGGTATGTAGTATGGTGTTATTGAATTCATCTTATAGTGCCTCACCTATTAGTACATAAAAACTAATCTCCACAACCCGATGAATTTTCCCCAACCCATTGATGTTACACTATGGACATGGAATAGAATATAAGTGAATTTTAATATAAGGTATCCAATATATTTGGGAGGCCATGATGATATTTGAGTTATCATGGAATAAATGGACAATTTATCCAAAATCAATCTTATTTGGAATAATACACTGGTAAGGGAATTGTGATTCTTTTTTAAGAGGATGATCCTCCAATTTAATGGGGTATATTCAACTATAAATCTTGACTGCGACCCTCAATTAATTATCCAGTATAGGAGAGGTTTGTGATTTGTATTCATTACTCATTTCCATATTAGTAAAATATTACACCATTAGAATTATGATGATACTGAGTGAACCATTTAGGTTCTCCAAGATATGATGAATGTTTATGTGTTGTATTTTTTCTAAATATTGTAGGTTGTCATGCCTTTGATTTGTTTCACATATAATTACCACTATCACTCCCGTATTCATGTACAACCTTTTTAGGCCCTATATTGGGGACTCTTCAGGTCACCCTAGAACTAGATGGAGGAAATATAATAATCACTGATGTGGTTAGAGTTGATGTCATAGATAATGTAGAAGGTTATTGGGATCCAAAAGTCTAATTAGACCACTCAATGTCATCATTAGTCTTATGTATATCAATGATACCATCCCTTGGTTTTTGAGTTAGATAATCATGTGTTCTTTAAGTTACTTCCATGAAGTATTTTATATATAGTTATATATGGGTAATATTATCACTAGTATTTATTATTCCATTCCAGATCATCTGTACGGTGGGAAAGGTTTCATACCCCATAGAATTTTCCATGTATCTAAATTTAGTGTAATACATCTTTTTTATGTCCAGGATCAGAGATATGTGCATGACTCATCAAATTTCAGTTACAAAGTTGTTATGGACATTGAGTATAGTGACTCCTTCCTAGAATATCTGATGGTGATAATGGAGTGATTAGAAAGACTCATTTAAGATGAGTTATTCAATGGTTCCACATCCATTGAAAATATGAGTTTGTAAGCCAACACAATTCTTTTTATCATTTTAGTGCCTAAAAATAATCTAATTTAAATAATATATTATAATGTGTGTGTGTGTGTGAATGTTCACTGAAATAATTTATTCCTTTATAAGTGATTCATTGTTTAGGAAATATGATATCATGTTTTCCTTATGAATATAAGAATTTCCCTTGGAGTTGTTTATTTTTCATAATGATTTTAGTTCATGAGGTCAAGTCATCATGGGTGGACTAATTATTTTAATATTCTAATTAATTAAATTAAATAGATTATTATTTGATCGAATTATAAGATGAATTAAATACACCATATTAAAATATCTTTAACACCAATTAATTAGGTTAGTCAGAATAAACACCACCATGAGAGGGAATTTTATAGGAGGATATCATTGGGAGATCAAGGAATATCTAGAGAATCATTGTACCATGAATAATGAAAGTCTTCATTGGAATAAATAATGATGCTCTGTGTGGACACATTATTCTCAGTGATCGATCTATGCATGAAGTAGTTCTTTATTATTACTATATTTCTTCGGAAATTATCATTTCAGGCATGGATTTTATATTGTATGATTACTATCCCAAATTTCATCTCCTATTAAACAAATTCTTTTCAATTTACAATATAAATTCAGGTTTTCAATTTTATATTCCACTGGTTCTATAAATTCTATATCGATGGTCATAGTTTGGGATTAATGATGGACACTATTAATTTCTGTCTATGTTTTTTATGGGTTTATCATCCCAATTATTTTGAGTGTACATCACTAGTCGTTGATTTAATCAATAGTTTCAAAAATATAGGTCCAATTTAATAAAATATAAAAATATAGGACTATGAGTGACTGATAAGATTTTTGAAGTGAGAAACACATAATATAAGAAAATTATTGAGCGCTGATAGATAACTATACATTGTAGGAATATGTTACTTAGAAATAACGCTATTAGAAATTTTAAATTACCATATCATGTATATATATAGTTATGCATGAATTAATAATAAAATTATTATTTAATTACTTATGTTTACACTATTAACATGGTTATTTACTTATATTAATTTTTTTGTATCAAAAGGTTTTATTATTTTTTAACTAAAAGGAATACTTTAAGATACAATGAAATTAATATTAATCATATTATTTATAGTCTAAATACAATATACGGATGGGGAATATATTATTTATGACTACTAGATGATGGGGATCATAATAATTAAAATTTATTCTCAGGAATTTTACAAATGGTAATCTTGAGTAGAGTAGATCATGAAGGATGGCCCGCTAATAGAATCACCACTTGTTTTGGGTGTCATCATATGATCCTATTTATGAAAATATTTATTTTTTTATTGTGTTGAGATCAATACCAATTTATATAATTTGATTTTATAGTTTGAAGACTAATAAAAAACTTAAATTTATTTATTCAATGATGTATCTGGAATTGGGATCTTCATTATGTGTATAACATTGATTCAATGTTCAAAATAGGATTTTTCTCCTTCAACAACAATTATTGGGATGGTAGTACCTTAATTAAAACTATCACCATGGTAGAAAAAGTTAATTATGTCCAGTATAGTTATAAACATAATAAATTAATCATTTATGGATGGTGAAAAATGGTATGAATCCTTACTTATGTGATTTCATGAAAAAAGAAGATTATATTATTTAGATCATTCTTATATAAATAAATATCATTTCAAAGAGTAACGATCATCTAGTTAGATGTCTTGGTGGATTATCAAACACTAATTATGGCTTGTGAGTTGAAATCACAGATATTGAGATATGATTCAAGAGGGAAAAATACTTATTATATTCAAAATCCTAGAAAATTATAATGAATTAGTGTTTAGGACATGTTGGGCCCTATAAAAAGCATCAGGTTATGTCTATGTTTGAATGATCATAAGCAATAGGGAAATAATATATGAACAAATTTAGAATAATAAGTGTTTAATTTATTAACTCAGTGTATTCATAAAATATTAGTGAATATAATAAAATCTATTTAAAAATGAAAAATTCATTACCCAAGGATTGTTAACTATTAATGGGAGAGATTATATAATTTCATGACATTAATTTTACTATGTAACGTTATTTTGTTATCATAAGTTTCAAATTTGATACTTATGACAAATATGACATGTTTTCTAGGTTATACATGGAATTTAGTTATTATTTGTAAGTATAAACACAATTTAGGTGCCTATGTGGAATTTCGATTACTATAAACCATCCTATATAATCCAAGATAAGATAAAATTCAAAATGATTATTCATCCAAAAAATTATAGAGCTGCACTCTCCTCCCTCCTACTATGTAGAGAGAGTAAATTAATACCCAAGCACCCCAATCTAAGAAATCCATTTCAAATAAATGAAATGATGATTTAGTGATAATTTATAACTCAATTTCTTCATTGATTCTCCATGTTAGCACTCAAAAATTAATGATCGACACATCATCTATATTTTAGAGTAATTGTAGAATAACTAAAGGTTTGCAGCTTTAGTTCCTTTAAATAAATCATTGATGGAAGATAAAAAAGTTTGATAAAAATAAGAGGATGCATTATTATAATTTTATCATTCATGATTAATTAATTATCATAAGATAATTTGTTTGATTATTATGTTTTATTTACCAATGAAGTACATTATGATGTCAATCTGGTAATTAAAAAATTTAATTTACGCTATTTTAATTTTTCTGTTGGGCACCTAATACTAATATATAGTTTCAAAATAATTATGATATTTTTAAGATGAAATTAATATTATGTTTTCCTGAATTTGATTAGAGATAATTGATATAATCCTTATACCACTAATGGTAATTTGATTTTAAGTCATACTATAGAGATATGTCCATCTGAAATATGTATTTAGGATTGAAAACTACTTAATACATGTAGTTATATATATAAATATGTTTGTGTGTGTCTATATCAATATCGGATGAGCCATGGGATTAGTGTGTGGATCTCCATAGAGCCAACCACCTATCTAGTGAACAAAATTTGTTGGGGAAACATCCATGTCAATGCAGAAGGAATCTAAAATTTAAAAAAAATCATTTTCATGCATCTAGGTAAGAACAGAAATATATAAAATAAAAAATTCTTCATATGAGTGGTATAAAATATCAGGTTTCCAATCCCACCCACTAATCATGGGGGTCATGAAAAAAACCATCAGCACTCATATTTAAACAAATTAAATTGAATGGTTATACATTGAGGTGTCTCCTTACCACATTCATTTACCATGGGACACACCATACCTCCAACACGGTGGTCCAACTAGGCTAGACCCTCTCTGAAATGCTTGGCCCATCCATTCCCAATAATGTCTCAGAACTCTTTTATGGGGTTTATATTCCCTATAAGCCATAAAATATAAGAAAATTTCAAAATAAATATGGTTAATTATATAAAATTATTTTGGGACCTTGATATATGTAAATTATAATAGAAATAAATTTAATATAATATAATATTTAATTATTTATTTGACGTATATTTATTTAAAATTCAATTTTATTATTCTTAGTTAATTTATATATACTAGTCATGAGTCAAACCATTCAATGTTTTTCTAGGATTTAATTATTATTTTTAATTTTTTGATATATGTAATATTTTTAATAATTAATTAATTAAAAGATATTTTTGAATCATATTTTCCCCTAATTATATGTATAAGGGCATGTAAATCCATGATTAATTTTATTCATTCTTCTCCCATATTTTTTATATCCCCACACATGCATGTGATTATTATTATATAAAGTGGAGTTTTAGAGGAGACACAGTTGCTACCAGACATGGAGAAGTACTGAATAGAGAGAGAAAAATTAGAAGGCATGAGGGATGTAATTCAAGTTTATTGAGTCTCTTGGGTATACCCCTAATGTTTGGATTAATATATTTTCTACTCAAAAGGTCATCCATTTGAAATTCCCATTATCATATCATTTATTCAATTTATGACTTTATGGTTAATTATTTTTCAAATGTGTATATTACGGAAAATCAAAAAAATGATAAAATGAATGAATAGATAAAAATAAGATTAATATGTGGGGAATTTTTCTAAATAATGTCTTATTATTTTTTTAGTTTAGTCACATATAATGAGTATTTTTAATTAAAAACAATTTCAATTTAAGGGAAAAATAAAAAAAATTAATCACAGAAAATGTCAGGACAATAACACCTTCCATCGCTCATGTTAAAATGAAACCATATTATTGGGTACATTTAATACCTAATTTATGGTTCCCCATATATTTGTGGAGTTATAACAAGAGTAAGGGATGACATAACTAGAATTATAATCAAATATATTTCCATAAAAATATTATAGTAATGGTAGAGGATAAAATTAAGAGATTCGATGTTAAAAATTCATATAATATAGAAATCCACTCAATAGATAAAGTATCCATGAGTTAAAGTGGTTGGAAAGCCAACATCGAAGATTGAAACTAAATAAATACTATCATAGCTATAACATGAACTATTATAATAGGATTTAAGGATCATTTCCATTAGAATACTCAAGATAATAATTACTCAAAACAATTTATTTAGGTTAATAATATTTAATAAAGTATTGGGAAACATTTAAGATTAATAAATATAAATTTTTAAAATATCAGTAATAAATAAGAACAAATTAATCACATAAAATTCATTATGTATAAAGTAGTACATAACTTCCTAAAAACACGTTAATTGGTACTAGAAAATGAACACTAACTAATGAACACTAGTTTTAATGACTGGTGATGCTTCTTAGACATAACACTATGATATGAAAGGAAATTAATTGGTTTTGAGTCCCCACTACCTAATGAGCCACCCCAAGAAGCATATGAGCGTGAAAGTTAAGCATACATAAGATTAATGGATAATTAATTTGATGTTTACATTATAATTTAATTGTCATTGTCTGTGACTTTCAAATAAACCATGATGATAGGGATGGTTATAACATGTTGCATCATCTAAAATATATTTTAGAGGTGAAATTTGAAAATTAATGAATGAAATTTTGATAACATTGAAAAATATGAATTTAAATATATAATTAAATGTCATCCTTATATACTCAGGCTAACAGAGTACAATGATCGATTAATAGAACTGGGATTTAAAATGATTTGTGATCGTTCAATACATCTCATACTCTCATTATTATTACATTTTTACTATATTTTAATTGGTAATTATAAAATTATAATTATAAATTAACAAATTTTACATATTTTTGTTAAGCTTATCCATGTTAATAAAAACTAAAATAGAGTAAAATATTTAGATCTTCTGATGAACTATAAGAAATACAATGTGAAATCTCTAATGGAATGTGTGGTACAAAAATCAACGTTATAACGTCATTCAATGAAATAAAATATAAAGTGGGGAGAAAAAAAATAGGCTATCCATTTAACATTTTGAAATAAATTTCCCCAATGTATTAATAAGAAATAATTCAAGAGGAAATTGTTTTGGATTCCAATTCAATTATATCTATCATCATATGCCAAATTTCATTTTAAATTGGGTGTTAGATTAAATATGTGTTTTTATTATCATTATACAAATACAGGAACCAAAAAAGCTAACAATAATTATAAAAATTAAGGGGATCTTCATGTTGATGATGGAACATTACTCCAACATTAGTTAGAGAATATAATTACGTCATAATTCTCAATTGATGGATTCATAAAGTTAAAAAAATTGTTATGTAATGTGGTTTACCAAAGGCAGCATATCAGGATGAGTTTAGACATGATGATATTATATATCATGTTTTAAAGAAACTTTTTATGGTATACCATAAATAATTCATATTTTAATTATCAATGAGTTAGAGATATCCTACATCCAAAGTTTTTGGTGAATATAAAATGTATGATAAAACATTACCATGTTGGGGAAATATAATGCTTGGTCCACTAAATACATAATAAAATATTATGAAAATACAAATATGGTTGTTTAAAATCATCATGAGATAAAAATATTATGTCTTTCACATTACTACATATGTGGTTTAAAGTGATCGAAACACATGTTGAAATTTAATGTGTTCAATACACAAAGATTACTGAACTAGTTCAATAATATATGTGTGAATTTTTTCATGTATGATCTGGTGATAAATTTATATACCACATTTGATTCCTAAAATAAATTTAATGAATATAAAAATGAAGTATATAATATATGATTACATAATATATGAGGTGATTTGTGCTAGTGTGATTAATAATATCTAAACTATTCATTTATCAATCCTGAATATATAAAGTGGACTTATTCGTAAATTCACATTTTCATTTACACATTAGATCCATGACATTAGTAAATTTTTTATTTAATATTATTCTTATAACCATTCATTGATAATGAAAATATATATTGGATTTGTTCCTACACTAACATTTCTATATACACATTATATATATGATATTAGTAAAATGAGGTTCAGCGTGGACTCTTATAAGACTTGTATGTCTCTAATTATCTTTTTGATACAAACATATAAAATATTAGTGTTAACCCTTAAACATATTCAAAATATTATGAACAATGGATATCATATGAAATAAATTTATTTTGTCACATAATTCACATCTCTAGATGAAAATAGTTTATAATGTTTATGTAAATAATTAAAATAATATCAAGGAAATCATAAATTGAACTATATTATTTAACCATAAATATTACATAGATATTATATAAATAATTTAAATTGTGAATTTATATTCATGAGAATGTTTATATTTCTATACGTGGTTGAAAATATTTATTTTAGGTAATGGTAGGAATATTGACTTGAATAAATTTAACTCGCACATATTAAAAGGTGTTTTCATATTGCTAATTTCCGTAAGAGTTTGTTGAATGGGAATTTTCCAGAGACACATAATGCTTAAGAATTAATAAAACCAAGAGACTTGGTTTTATGATCTCTAATTCATGGTTCTATATTATTCAATGAGAATAAAAAATATATCTTCAATAATGAAATTGAAAACGAAAATAAGATAAAATTATAAGTGCATATGAAATCAAAAATATATATTCCATGTACCAAAATCAAGTCCGTGTTTTTTAAATTTTATTATTTGAATTAGATTATATTGGGTCATATGGGGTATTCATGGTATAATTGAACTTGATTGAAAATTTTATTACCTATAGAGATATATTAATTGTTAAATGATAAAGATCATTCAATGTTTTGACTATGTTGTAACATTTACACAAAAAGATATATTAAAATCCATTTAAATTATTATTTCCATAATTATAATTACATTATTATTTCAATATTTTTACAAGTATACATTTATGGATCATATAAGGTAACAAATCATGAAATAACTATTTTTTTGTATATAAATGTGTTGTTGGAGTAATATAGTATCCATGTTAATAGGATGATACAATATAGAAAAAAGTTATCAATATTATAAATAGATAATTCTATCCTAAAATTAACTCCCCAAACATTGAACTAATGTAATAACCTATGTTCAGGGTAAAATGTTATACTTATGTAAATATAGAGGTTTATTATATTGATTCAAAGTACATATGTAGACAAGGTATAGATAATTACATGTTGGAATAATTCCAAAGAGAACTATAACTAGTGTCACATGGCATAAATATCTCCAAGAAGACATGTATAAAATATGTTTATAGATTAATATGAAGAATGTAATTCCACAGACATAAATTATGGATCCGACACAATTTCCATTATATGTACAAGATATGATATTTCTATCATGTTCTTTATATTAGGGAAAAATATGACAAATCTAGAATATTTTAACAACTATCTGTAAGAAATAAGAAAAAATTACATGAGAAAGTACAAGGGATATGTTTCTGTTAATTGGAGAGGAATGAACACTAGTTATAAAGGGGGAGAAATATCATATTACATTAGATCAATTGACCTTCTTTCATAGTTAGGTTAAGGAACTGAGAAATTATATCTCTTTTATGCCAGTGGTAGAAATATCTATAAATAAATTGTATAATGTGACTTCTCATAATGATAAAGAAGAAATATATATACGAAATGAGTTGGGTCATTTATTGTAATCATACATAGAAATAAAATTATGCTCATAAAAATATTTATAATTTTAAAATAATAGTAATATCTATTATTCAATGGTCGTAATAGTAGACAAATGGGATATACTATATGATACAACCTCTATAGAGAGTTCTACTCTAGGCGATGAAGTCACAAATAAAATATTACCCATGTTATAAAACATCTCAGTCACAATTAATAAATACATAACTAAACTGAATAAAGATATTATCATATCATAATAGATAGGATGATAGTCATCAACATGGATCTTTTTTAAGCCGGAGCATTGTAAAAGTGGGTTCCCTAGACCCAACTTTAGCAGTAATTCTTAGTTACAAAGTCTTTTATATTGAGTTTAATGCATTATGTAATCTCAAAATAATAGTGAAATAACTCTTAATAAAAAAATTAATTTCATACATCAAGTAATTACTTTTTAGATAAAAGTTTATAGCAGATCCTAGTTATAATGAGAAGCATGATATACTATGACAGTAATATTAAAATTGTTCTATATGGTCTATATTCTTCTTAACAAAAATAAGTAGACTATAAAATACTATAAAGTGTTGTGAAAACATAATAATTGAGTCATATCATTATGAATTTATAAATTGGGGATCTTTTTTTAAACTAAATCACTTGAAGTTATTCACAAATAGGAATATTATATGATTTAGTTATCAATGGATGTTCTTATCTACGAACATGGAAATTGTTCTCCTGAATTGAAATCATAATGATTGGGAATGAATTTAATTTGAACATTGATTCAATATTAAAACCATTCCATTTATTGTTTTGAGAGGTATCTTTCTCTCGGGTCACCATTAGTAGTTATGAAAATTATTGACTGATCAAGAAACGATTTTCCTCTTCCAAGTAGAGGAAGTGATATCTCATGAAAACTTTACAAAGATGGTAATTCATTTATTAAATTCATGGTCATCAAATATGATGGTAATTATATATAATATTTATATTAAAAATTTCAATGACTCATGTATGGATGGTCACATATGATATTCATTATTCTTTATGAGATATCATTACAAAAAGTGGATTATATTACACATAGCATGCACATATGAGAGGAAATATTTACTATAAATAAGCTGTATATACCTATGGGACATTAAGTGTCAATAGACACAACTAATGGTATTTTTATTATCTACAAATGTTATTTAGATAAGCTCCTAGTTTTTCAAAAACTTATTGTATTCAAAATCATGGATAATTCTAATCAATTGGAATTTAAGTCATTTTAAATCTATTGAGATGGGTCATGTTATATATGGGTATGAATAATCACATAAAATAAATAAATTCAATATTATTTTGTTTTAGAATAATAGTTATTTAATTCATTAACATAGTGTATTAAAAATTTAATAAGTGATACAATTAAAGTAAATTATTAATTAATAATTAATTAGTTAAGGTTCCTAGAATATTTATAGGAGAGATGAGTCGAGTAAATGACTCATATTTTTTCACCTGACATTATTTTGATGTTATAGGAATTTGATAGTAGGTTTAGTTATTATATCACAAATTTACTTGGTCATACAAATTTTGATATCTTTTTTATAATGTTAAAGTTGTTTGGGTTACAAAGTGAAATTTCAATAATTATAAACCTACATATATAAATTGAGTGAGACCTTATTTCAAATGTATAATTTTTCACATGAATTTTAGATCTTCAAACTCTTACCTTATACTTTCTAGAGAGTTGATGTGTAGTTATAATTACCCCAATCTATGAAATCCTTCCAGAATTAATGAAACAACGCATCATTAATCATCGATACATTATTGTTTTTTATTCTTTCTATCCTTATAGTGTATTGTCCTATGTCAATGATGTCTTTGGGTTTCACCCCCTTCATCCCTTAAAAGATGGATTTATCATATAATAAAAAAATTTGAATTCCTTCGAGCTGTTGGATGGATTGTATCACCTAATAATAAATGATTAGTGAATCAATTCTCCACAATGTCTCGTAGGGGTGAGTTCCTGATTAGAAGTGGAAAAAATGTGATTTCGTCATGTGTAGGATGATTATGATAATAATTTTTATCTAAATATAGAAAAAAATTAAACATTGTGACTCAAAATCTGTTGATTGTATATTTAGTCGTGTCTAGGGCTTGATCGAAGTCTAAACCATTGAATTTAGTAAATTTATAATTGTTTTAAAAATATAGGTAAATAATGATGAAAAAAGGGAGTGTTTTCTAAGTCCACATAAAATGTAGTTACCAATATCAGGATTGTTTTCAAACAAATATATATATCACACACTCTATACCCAATACAATAAACTTTGTTATCATAAACTAAAGAACATTCCATGTATATGGATTACAAGCCCAGGTATTTGTATTTAGCCTTATTTGGTTTGATTTAAAACCATACATATTATATCTTTTCATTAAAATTAATTTCCATCTAATCATTAAAAATTATGTGAGTATGCCATGTCCAAACACCCTATTTTTCCTAGGAAGTTTCATTCATGCCAAAATTTATATGAAAAATACAATGGGGAAATATGAATAATACCCCACTATCCCATGTTATATATACTCTATAATATTCAACATTTAGGTAAAAATTTACAGGTCATGTAGTGATTTTTAGCCCCATAGTACATGTCGTATACTTTTTCATCCTTTAGGGATATTCATATATCCACACTTGAGACTCAGGTTTTGGTGTGTAATTTTTCAACCCTGAGATTACTTACATATATATCAAACTATTGTAGTTTTTTCTTATCCAAGACCATTTGAAAATAAATATGGGGTTTTTAGGGTTTTCCTTTATATGACCAATGATGTAGATTGGGAATTATGATCAGATAATTCCCAAATTTTCAGGTATTAATTATTATCTATTGTGTGTTTTTATCAAGTAATATGTCCCCCATAATACTAATTGAGATAAAAACACCATCTCAAATGTTTGGTTTTACTATCACATGTTGTGTGTTACAATATCATACTATGTTCTACTTGAAAAGATGCAGGTCCACTAAGAACTTATTGTGAACTTATTTGGGATACATGAATTGTGTATTTTTATTCTTGGGGAAGAAAGTTGAAATATCAAGAGTATAGTTGTGGAAATCCAGACTCCCTACTATGTTTTAGGTTTTGTCCCTTAATGTATATACGTGATTTTATAGTTTAATATTTCCTTATTTCTTTGCCTTTTATGATGACTTGTTTTCTTCTTATTATATTTTTTTGAATCATATATGTTATTTTTATACATAGAAAATTCTGGGAATCATCACACTCACATTTCATGTCTTATGCATATGATGGATAGTTCGATTATGAACATGGTAGTCTTCATGTTGGTGGAGCATAGTTGTACCTGGAGGTTGTGGTAGTTTGCAAGGATCATATCTAAATTTTATTCATAATAGAGATCTTTTCCTCTTAGATGTTAGGTTCATTTTCCCCATTCCATTTATTTGGTGTTTATCTTTTCATTTTGTGTGAAGGATTAATTTTTTTACCATTTTAGATCTTACAGGTCAACACATGAATTTTGTTAATGTATTTCAGTTTGTTACTTTAATTTATTTTGTATTATTATGAATCATGTGATGTTTTTCATTATGGAAACATTAATTAGGATAAGTCCTCACATTTTTTGTTATATACATTCTCAATTCTAGTCACCTGCCCCTGGCCAATTGGAGGTGGGTTGTGGGTGTCATAAATGGATAATTTCACCCAGGTGGTGTCTCATTATTTTGGGTTATGTAAAAAGAATTTGAAATTACATCAAACTATTCTTGTAAAACTATAATATCTTCAATGTTGATATTGTATATAACCATGTGATCTAGAAATACCTAATTATTTTGTATTAAGACTCATATTAAAAAACCATTGGAAATTAATAACACTCCATGTATTGAAATACGATCACCTAATGATTTTGGTAAAGAAATAATATTCTCCATTCTTAATAGTGGATATTATCTCTATATAGAGAGATATTCAATACATTCCTACATTCTCATTGAATTATAAAAATTTAATATTTACTATATATTTAGGAATTAACTCCTCCTCAATATCTATTAGAGAATATTTACATACATGGGAAATAGTTATTCCATGATTGGGTGTTTTTTTATTTTTTCAGTACCTAATATTATAATTAATGAATTAATAATCATAGTGATTACAATATATAATTAAATATATATAACTACAAACAACTAAGTAATATTTAGTTCTTTAATGGATATAAGTGTTCCTTTTTCCACTAATTTTCAGAATATAATGTGGTTGTAGTGATTGAAAAAGATCTTATTTAAACATTATATTTATATATTATTAAATTATATGTTCACTTTAAGAATTTGTTTGATGTATTGGTTATCATAATACATAAAAAATTTATATTATAAAAAATGAAATTTAATTATTTTATTATGTGAAAAAAATCTTCCATCATGCTGAATAATCTGTTAATTTTTATGCTTATACTTTTTTCTTAATTATTTTATATGCCAAAACTAATACATTAATATATTAAATTGTGGAAACTCCTTGGGTGTCTCTTTTTATTTTTTCAACATATATTGTATTGAATATTCTTTCTTACATGATATTTATAAATTTATCTTCATTTAAACTTCATTTCACACATTTATGTCCTAATACATGAGAATAATAAGAGTCTAGAATTTATATATACTCCCTAAATTAACATGGGATAATCTATTCATATAATTTATATTATATTATCTCTAATTATTTTTCGATGTTTGGTTTTATGCAACAAAAGAATTGATAATTTTTTTGGTGGGTTAACGATAAAATGAGAGGTGTTCCATTGACGTTTTAAAAAATTTTAATATAGGAACCAATATATTCATACTCCTTTTTCATAATCTCTATAATTTCCTTGTGTATTCTGATTGTATGGGTATTCAAAAAATATTTTAAAATTATGTTTTCTAAAAATATTTTTATTCCATGGATTCAATATCTATAATTTCCATATCCTTGGATCCAATTCCTTTCTTTTTTCCATATTTCCACAATTTCATGTAAAAAAAATTAATGAAATTATTTTTTTCTATCATTTTGACTGATAGTTCATTAATCAATAGATTGGTATCTAATAAATGATTATATTTTTGATGAATTAAAGTGTATATAGAAATTTATTCCTTCATTAGTGAATATTTGAATTTGGATTGATTAATTTTATTATTTATTATAAAATATAGACAATTAAGCATAATCATGAATTTTTTTACATCATATCACATTCCATTTTGTAGTAATTTGGGGAAATCATTTCATTTTAATTATCATTCATTGTACACTTAGCTCACCCTTGTTCTATTAATTTACAAAGAAGAAAATTATTATTTTGTAAAATAATATCAAATTATAACATTAGTAAACAGTCACAATCTTATGAAAAACTTATCTCAATACTTAATAACAAATATCACTTTTAGATTGATAAATATTTTTAAAATTTTTATTCATTTATTATCACTATGATGAAACAAAAAATTAATTAAACCCCATGCTAATACGAACTATGAAATCACATATATAGAACAAATGAATTTAAAACAATAGATGATATACATAACTAAAAAAACATAAAATAAACCCTCAAAAAACAAAAGTGATTATATAGGGAGATTAGCGGTTTATTTTATCTATTTTTTCCACAAAATATCCATATCTGAATCCCTTTGAGACATATCACTGAATAGGAGTTCATGAGGAAATATATAAACAATGGATATAGGGAGTTAATATTCTATTAATGGGGAAAACATATGGGATATAAATATGAGATACCTGAATAATCATAAGGTGTAATATAACTGAATAACCATTTTAGAACCCTATTGATATAAAAATAGATTCATGATCCGTGAAATAGGATTATATAGTTAAAAGAAGAATAATAATAAATCATGGAGATGAAATCAAAACATTTAAATTGGAAAAATATATTCTAATTGGCATCATATACATAATTCAAGGATAATTGTTATGTTAATTATAATAAAGTGGACAAGGCTCACTACCCATGTCCCATACATAATGATATCATGACATATCAAATCATCATAATGAATCAAAGGAATATATAATTATATCCCAAAGAATCACATAAAAAATTAATAAATATTTTTTACAAATGAAAATAAATACAATAATATATTTTAAATTTCATACCATAAATATCCTTGAAACATTAATAGTTTTCAAATACAATTTCATATGCAGTAACAATAATATATTAAAAAATATTTAATATAAAAAACAATAAAAATTTAAACAGCTAAAAATAAAATATAAAACAATATATGTTCAAATGGACAAATATAAAATAGAAATATCATATATGTAAAATACCTCTATGCGGTGATAAGAAGATATAGAAAATTTATAAATATTATTCCTTAGGATTTTCATATTGTATAAATATTCAACAATAATGAAAATAATGCCTTAAATAACATTTGATAAAAAATAAATAATGAATGGAATAATTATTTATGAAATAATTTTGTTAGGATGACCAATGTTTAGATTAAATAAAAGGAATAAAGCTAATGAATAGTAATATTGGGAATAATTTCTTATGAAAATTAAAAGAAATTATTTTACTATTTTTATAGAATATGAAATATCAATTAAAAAATTCAGAGGAATGTGAAGAAAGGAGAACATGAATTTTATCAGTCTAAAGTAATTGACATGTATGTATTCCAAATATTTATAAATAAATTGATTAGATAGAATATGGATCTTTTAAAGAAATATCCGAATAAAAGTTTGATCAAGATGAGGGTTACCCTTAACAAAACTCCTGATTTTTAATAGTATAATCTTACCACTTGTATATTAAATATTTATTTAATAGTAATATATTCTAAAATAAAAACAAAATTCAAATAATCTTCACTCGGTCTTTGACTAATAATAGTTTTACTCGACGAGGGACTCCTAGGACTAACCTAGATGAATTTTTTTCATAATTTATCGACTTATATATAACCCATAGATATATCACTTATTATACATAAGAATATAGGTTATCAATATATAAGGTAAAAATAAGTTAGACCTAGGAATAAAGTGATACTATTGAAGAGTCTCCCCTCTAGGATACTCCATAAATTACATAGGATTTATTCTCAAACCACTTCTCTAACTATCTAATTAATGTAATGAGAGGGTTGTTTATTCATGTTCCATGAAATGTAATAATGCGTAATTTTTTTATGGAGTATTCGTTTTATTATTATCCAATGTTTGGTTGTGTATTTAACATTAAAATTTCAATATTGTTTCTCTAATTTTAGTATGATTTTTGATGATCTGACTGGGAATTTCTTTTTAAATAAATAGATAGTTATTCAATGACACCCATTAATAATTTATATATCAATATAAATTAAAATAAAAATGGTATTGAACCATATAAATTGTTAATAATATGGTGTAATTGACCATTTGAATATGGTAATTTTTAAATTAGAGAGATAACACCAATTTCAAGGGTTTTCTGAGATTTATCATTGGTAACAACATTGTTAAAAAAATAATTGTAATTTTTAATAACATGAACCTATAATTATATATCATGGTACATATTATCTCAATTGATTTCAATATAATTTTGTTTTTTTATTTTTATCAACCAATCACTTTTTATTTCCAAACATTCATCAACAAATGTATCATGGTTTTGGCCTTGAAGTCCCCACATAAAATTATAATTTTTTGTATCATTAGTTTTATTTTTTTATAAATTATTATTTTTATTAGGAAAATTGGAAATAAATAATCCTTATGGGAAAATATAAATCACCAATGGGATTAAAGGATCTAATTAGAAACTAGGTTTTTGATTCACAGTGGTGGAAGAGCTTAATGAAATTTGGGGTCCTCATACATATTGGAATAACTTCTTTGTGTTATTATTGATGTATAGAGGGTTTTAAGTAAGTGTTTCACAAAACCCATTTTATAAAAATTGTAATTATTGTTAAATTTTCATTAGTAATTTTTTCCAAAATATTTGAAGATAAAATTGAAGAAATCAATTTTATTGTTTATAATTTGTATAATTTATTCACTTATTATTAATAATTGATTGATTATTGGTATATTTTGTTATTTTAGTTTTTTTGTTGCACTACGTTAATAAAAAATAAAATTGAAACAAAATTATAAATTTTTTTGAATTGCAGAATTTTTTGAATAAAATGGTTTGTTATGTATTAATAAATCCTCAAATTATTTTTTCATAGAAATATTTTTTCATGAATATAATTCTCTTTGATCTCTACTCAAAATGGAAAAGTATCATAGAAAATATTCATTATGAATTTCCATCTTTAAATAATATGAAAAATTCATGATAGTGTATGAGTGATTTTTCAAAAATATAAGGATCGCCTAGTGGGTACCCTATATGTGTAATGGTATTTTTATAGAGGCTTTTTTATAATTTTAAATAATGATTATTTCATTTGTAAGAGGAATTCTTCTAAGGCCCTGATAAGTGTATGAGTAATTTTGACCAATTCCTAATAGAAATTCAACTCTATGTAAGATTAATTATGACATTATATTGACAATTTTTAAAATTATAAGTACATTATAAGACTAATAATCACTACTATAAGAGTCATTATACTATTTATAACTATTATTTGGGTTATTAATAATATTTTTAGGAGTCATGTTTTACAATATATTGATAAAAAATTATTTCATCATAATATAAATGCATCTATGTATTTCATGAAGGTTGTCCAATGAAAATAAAATAGTGTTTTTTCTTATTAGAAGAGGTATTCTTACACATGTATGATTCATTTTTCTAATTCCATTAAATTTATAATGGTAACAACATTTTAATAATAAAGAGTCAAGATTCCAATATGTAGAAATATATTTTGAAATATTTTCATTTTATTTTAGTTATGGTGATCATAAAATGCTAGGTAATTATTACAAAGAGTATTGGGAACTTTGGGAATGATCCTAAAATAAAAATACTGTAAATACCTTTATTCTATCTATTGACTAAAAAATATAAACAATAACTCAAATATATTGATTTTTTGGAAACATACTACCATGGGAGAGCTATAAATGGTCAAAGGTTAATGAATTTAAAATGGTTTTACTAATCATAAATGGTATAGGAAGAGGATTAATATAGAAAAAAGACTTTAAGGCCAAGAAGGAAGGGGTTTTCATATCATTGTTTATTAATGATTTCTTATTTTGAGTATCAATTTCATTGGCATTATAGTTTTAATTTTCTTCTATTATAATTTTTGTTTCTTCTCATAATGTAGGGTACTACCTTTTTATTTGAAATGGGAAGATTATGTATTTAGATAATCCTTGAGTTTATATATAAATAATGAAATCCCTCTTTTGATGATATATTATTCTATTAAGTGGTATATTATTAATTTGAAGAAGAATTGTGTTTGATTTGTTATTCACATTAGTTTTTAACAACCTTGGATAATGATTTCTATTCTCTATCTACTCCGTTTCTCTTCTATATGATGGAATTGGCAAGGTTGAATAGTGAGTATCTAGTTATTGTAGATACAAGTTTGGAAAGATTCAAATTTCCAATGAATTATACAGATTTACCATATCCCAATTTTTATTTTCCTATGTATTTATAATATATTTTTATTTTAATGTTACTAAATAATCCCACACACATAAGAGGGATAGATATTATGCAGTCATTACTACTAAACAAATATTGTTATTTCTGTTATACAATGTTGAGGGATGAGGTGATTGTAGATTATTTCAGTTATCATTAAATAAGATGAAAAGTGGACAATTTTTGACATTATGATATCAATACCACTATTAATCCAACCCTATAGTAACTACACTCTCATTGTTTTATAAACTTCTCTTAGTTAAAATTATTTTTAAATATCATCAATATCTTATTATCCAAAACAACCTCTTTATTTATGAAATTGAAATTTATAAACACCAATATACATACATCCATGGTTTTTACTATTATATATATATATATATACCATGGGATGAATATTTATTTTTCACTATTGATATAGTTGATACAATAACATGGTGTTGTTATTTGGGTGGTGGTGCTAAAATGCATAAAAATATTTTCATGAATAAGTCTAACAATAAAAAATTATTACTACTAGTCTTGTGATTGAGATAATCCTTCTAAAAACTAACATATTTAAAAAAATATCTAAAAAATATAAACATATTTTGAATTTATTTCCTTATAACACTCTAGTGAAACTCACAGTAGACAATTTAAATTTTCTATTATGGAAGATCTATAAAATAAAACTCTAATATATTTTATTCCACCCAACATTATAAATAAAAATAATCCAATTTATATATCAATTATATAAATTGTTATTGAATTAAATAAAATTTTATCATCATTGATTCATAGTGTTTATAGTCGTTCATATGAGTACCCCAATAAACATATTTACACATTCAACTTGGTATTCTTCATAATAAACACTATAAGTGTTGCCGAAGAGAAAGTAAAATAGAAATAATTTTAATTCCCCATGCTATAAACAACAAGTATGTGGATATATCACCTACATTTGGGAGAGTTAAATGGCTATGATGACCTACAAGTAATATTTCTTCAATATTCCATTCCCAATTAAATAATAAAAACAATATATAAGGAGATATATACTCTCAAATATGCATCAAGACATAGTGTGGATGAGTATTGGGAAAGGATAAAAAAATGTTCTAGTTGTCCACATAAATCCATTAATATGAAATACATGATAGACTATTTACATACATACTTATTGGATAGTGATATAAACCTGTAGGATGCATCACTTGAAGTATATCTCTCTAGAAAATAACTGGTAGAGAGAACCTAAATAAAGCCATCAAATTCAAATAAATTTGGTATAATATGTATTGATACTAGAGGACTACAAATGGTAAGGCCATTTATAACACCCATTATGGATTCAATTATAGTATAACTAACAAATATTTTATATAAATATATTTTAATAAATCTAATAAATTACAGTCACCATTAACGGTTTGTGGATTTTATTCTTCCCTTAATCATTATGTTGAATAATATTCTAAAATAGAGGGAATTGAGAGTTGTGTAGTATTATATCATCATATATGGTTTTAGTAGGGTTCTTAATGATGGATATAACCTTCCCAAGTCTATTATGTATTTAGGATCTAAAAAATTCAATTAATACTTACTTATCATGGACAATATCAACAACCTACACCATTTTAATAATATTACAAAAAAACCATTATCCAACGTTGCTACTGACCTCCCTTATTTTAAAAAATAATGCTTTTTGGTAGAGATCACCCAGTTCAAATCACTTATCCCGAACCTGTTAGAATTAGAGTCATGGATGTTGATAATTGAGGTAACTAAACTAAAGAATCAACTATGCAGTCTTGTGGATATCATGACCTTAAATCTTGGTAAACTACTAGCTCAACATGTCCTGAACCCCAAGGGTAATTTTAGAATGGTATAAATAGGAGTGGAAAATAGATTCACCATATTTCTTAATATTCTTATATTAAGAACAATCCCAACATGGAAGAATAAAAATTAGAGATGGTTTAAAAGAATTCACAGAACCATATTTGGGAGGATGAAGGAATAGTAGAGGAAATGAGGACAGAGAATGATGAGTAGGAATCATTACGAACATTCCAATAATAGTATTGTGAAGATAATGATCTAATAAAACATATCCCTAATTAATGGTTCAATTAATTAAACTATAAAATGAAAAAAATTGTATATGAAATTTTGGAAAACATATTAAATTTGGATGTCAAAATACAATTATTGGAATCTCTCTAGAAATCTAGATATATGTTAATTTCATTAAAGAATGATGCATTCCATAAAATTTACTTCACGGATATGGGTGGGGTAATTTATGAAGAATTATTTTACACCTAATAACACCATATATTCCTACTGAATTTCATTATCTAGGCACTTTTTAAATCACATTTATAATTAAAAGTATGAATTTTAATGATAATTTTATTTATTTTCTTACCTCTATAAATATCATACCTAATTATTTTTTAACATATTTATATATTTGTGAAATAAAACCCATAATATTAATTTCATAAATTGAAAATAGATTTATTGCATTTGAATTAAGTTATTTAAATAATTTTTTCCTTGAGTATAGATGTTGTACAATCTATATAACTTTAAAATGATGAAAACTATGAATTATAGGACCCCAAAATAGTTACCCATTATCCTAGATAGACACATCATTGAAATAGAATTTAAAATCCTAAATGTACATAAATGAACTATCACCATGTATTTTTCTGATAAAACATACTACTGTGACATTTTTTAATTCCATATAGTACCCATTGGAAGATCATTCACTTTTAACAAAATCAAATAGTAAAAAATACAATCCCTATATGTAATTTTATATGTTAAAATAGGTTTTATATTTAGCTAATCAATAATTATTTAAATATTTTGTGAAAAATAATTGTGGGGAACATTTAACCCATGTAAAATGATTATTAGAAGAGGTAAATTTTAATTTATTTAATGGATTTTTTACTATATTGAATAATTTTGTATTTTAACATCCATTTATAAATACATGGATATAGAGGTAATGATGTCAAATTGGTTTTCATCATTAATGAAGACCCAAAATCTAGTGTTAACACCCATACCCACTGAATTAAAATATCTTTTTTAGTGTAATATAGAATTTCATCAATTATAATTTATATAAAATTATCTCCGGACCATTAGTAAAAACTAATACAATATTTGAGAGAAATTTGGATAAAATAATCTGTTGTTTAGTAAATATCACTGGGATGAGTCCCAAAATCTATATGCATATATTTTTTTTTGAGAAATATCCAAAAAACAATATGAAAACATAATATAAGACTCTAATTTTTTTATAACGTTATTTAAGTGGGATATTGAAAAATTATTAAAAGTGTCAATTTTTTATCCCATTTATAAATCGTGATGGGTTAGTTTCATTTACATTGTTCTCATGAATGTTAAAATTTCTATTGTAAAATATGAGATGAATTATTTATTTACTATTAGATTCTAATATAGTTATAGAGTTGGTATAGATTACATGAAATTAGTCCAGTTCTCTGTGAATGATCATTTACATATTATATTTATAGAAAAAATATTAGAAAAATTGTTTGGTAAGAATCATTAATATTGTCTAGATGGATTTTTATGAAAATTCTACTTATTCATTCGACCTGAAGACCAAAACATGAAAATATTTACATGTCCTTATTATGCCTTACCATTTATAAGGATTTAATTTAGATTATTTAATTTATATTATAACACTCAATGATATGTTTTATGAATTTTTTAAAATCTTATAAAACTCTATCTTTAGTTGTTTCTAGATGAATTTTTTATTTTTTAAAATTTTGAAAACAATTTACAGAAATATATAACAGCAATTATGATAAAAAATCATTGAAAATAATATAAATAAAAAATTTGAAATTATTTTTTCATGGTTCAAAGAGGTATAGTGTTGGGGTATATAATTTAATAAAAAGGGATTTAGGTCGATAAGCATAAAATTTGTAGTGATAAATTAAATTCATATCCCCACATATGTAAAACAGGTAATATTATTTCTAGGAAATGTAAGATTCTATAGAATATTTATCAAATAAATTAGTAAGACCACTCTTCAACTTCTTATATTACTTCTCAAAAAATTTAAATTTACATGTTATGATATTTATGTGAAAAATATTTAATGTGTTCTTGTATTAAAAAAAATACCTCCATGTATAAAGCCATGTAACTGGGAACACCCCTTTTTATGCTTTTTGATTCATCAAACACTATTTATGGAGTAGTTATGTCTCAAAAAATTAAAGGAATTCCATGTGTGATAATAATTTTTTTGGGGTATAAGGGATATAGTTGATCTCATGCCCTTAAATAGTTTTCATCAGTTTCATTCAATAAATATTAAAATCACGATGATAGAAATCCTAGAATATTTTAGGATATAAAATTTTCACATATAATTTATAATTAATTTTTAAAAATAAATTTTCTTCACTTTTAATTATCTATTTATTGATTAATTTGGTTGAAATTGTTATCATAATGTAATTTCAATGACTAGTATAAAGAAAAGAATCTCTAAAGATATCCATACATTCTCTATAAACATTTGAACATTGTAATAGGTCTTTAGGTAATAGAATTATGGTACTAATCTTATTATATCATCTTCTAAAAATCACAACAAGAATACATTCTGTATTTAAGGATTCATACTTTTTCTCTCAATATTGGAGGGAGGAGAAATAAATCCTCTCATTGTATGATATTTTTAGAGAATATTGTCTCTTGGTTTAAGATAATTCTCTATAATTTTGTGAGAAACAACAAAACATATTCCTCACCAATGACATAACATTGATTATATATATAGGTCTCTAGAATTATTTATTTCAACTATTACCTTAACAAATATTTCTATTAAATGTAAACCTCAAAACAAATAATAATAGTAATGATGTAATTTTTTTTATTTTCACGGTATGGAATAATTCAAAAATTGTTTAATTATTATTTATTAGTTAAATAAATCATAATGTTTTTAAATGATATAAAATAAAATATATAAAAATCTATCAATAACCTCAAATCAGACTCTCTACCCTCCTATCCATTTATTGAACTCTGAAATATATATATATATATATATATATTAAAATAATTAATGTTCAATATGTTACTCATTAAATTAAAAAATAAATATGATATACAAAATATAATGAATAATTATTTTTAACATTATTATCATATATATTAGAAACTAAAAAAATGGTGATTCAAATTATACAGTCAATAAAAAAATAATTATTATCCCTTAGTATTGAGAATAATATTTATTCCTATATTAAATTAAAAAATATTTTAATAGTGTTTTTATGTACATAGTGTGTTACCCTTTAAGAAACATTCTCAATGGAATTAGGTGGACTTTTTTAAATCCTAAGATTACTATATATAAACACATCAATACACCCATATAAAAAATTTACTGTTGGAATGAAATTACCTCTACATGAATGGTTATTGTGTCATATAATCCATTCATCTTGATATCTAATGAAGAAAGTTTCACACCTATGTCTCTAAATTATATGATTGATTAACATTCATTTACTATATATAATGAACTTTCCAATAAAAATCAATGGTCATTAACTTAATCAGGTAGTTTCATTTATATCAAAGGTTTTGAAATATCATCTTTCAGTATGGGAATGAAAATTTCATCTCTTAACTTATCTATTAATTTCATATTACTTATGATGAAACTAAGGAATTGTACTCTAAAAATGATTTTTTCCACTTTATTTTCAACATTACATCAAATTTCATGATTCATAATGTAAATTAATATAAATATCAATTCTAAAAAACAATAAAAACATTCATGTATAGTAATATCTAATGACACAAGAATAATATGTGTTAATTCAATTGGTAGGCCTATTCGCACAACTTCCACTAATGGAGATTAACAAGTATGTAACATCAAGAGAATAATTCTAAATGTCTTATAATCCCCCAAAACCTAATATCCTATCATTATCTCTATCCAAATATATGATTTTTATTTGGACCTTGACCATATTTTTGAGAGTATTTTCAAATAACATTGAGGTTATTAATATAGTAGGAAACTATTATAACCTTTAGATGTGAAACATACCTTATAAAATTATCAAAATAATGTTATGTATAATAACATGAAATATATGATAATAAATTGACTAAAATATATGTCTTCAAATAATTAAGTAAATGAAATTAAAAATTTATTTCATTTTCGGGAAAAAACACCAAAAAACTCCCGTATGCACTATATCCAACCACAAACATATTTGAGTCTTATTGATACCACATGATATTTTTCATCTATTGAGATTACAATTTACCCAAGAGGTGTATCGTATAATCATATATTGAAACTATTCTCACATGGACGTCACATATTTGAGAAAAATCACTCAATAGGTGAAACATTGGAAGTAAGTTTTTTACATTATTATGACCAGGGATCCTTTTATAGATCTACCACCAATGTATTATCACAATATAGTGGAAAATAATATTTATGATTGGGAACACATAAAGATCATAAATGAAGTTATAAATCAAAACTAATTCTTTAAAGACATTAGAAAATATAAAATCATCAAACTACGTTATAGATGTTGTGACCACAATATTTTTAGACACCTTCTAGCTCACTACTCATACATTTACATAAATAAAAGTCCCAACTAAGATTTTAGATCATTCTGGTCTATTTTAGAAATAAAATATATATAATCCTAGATGAATATATTTTCATATATTATGTAAACCAGGAATATATCCTTAGTATTCCTTAGATTCTTTAAGATAATCATAAATGTAATATATTGTTGTGTTCTTGAGTCTACTAAATTTAATTCTACCATGGTCATGGAATAGTAAATATCATGACAAGTACATATCATAGAATACATAACAGATCATATTAATGGATTTTAAAAAATACTAATCACCCCCCTCTATATATCTTTATCATTTTTTGTATGATGAAACATTTTATTATGAAGATGTACACCATGTGACATTGGTAATAACCACCTCATAGACTATTATATATTTAATATCATTTGTACCTTAGTAGTGTATGTGGATTAACATAGTCCAATAAAGCACATTTATCAATCATGATGGATCTTGATCCCAATAATATAGGCTAATATACCTTAGGCCTTTATGGGGAATCAGTTTTTTCTTCAACTTCATAATAGACTATATGATTAGTATCTCATTTATTGTTTCTAAAATTTCCTCAAAATATACTATTATAAAAAATAATTCACTCACACTAAACCTATTACAGATGAAGGGATTTTATTAATAGTATATAAATCTAAATTGTCTTATGTATTCATCAAAATTATTGTTCTATGGTCTTGATTTTTTCTTTATCCTATAAATGGATCTCTATAGCTTTCATATCTTATTGGTATCAATGGGATTCATAAACCATTTATGTTTTGTCATACAGACATCCTCAATTATGATTATATTAAGAAAATATATTTTTATTTCCATTTTCAAATTTCATTATTTTTTCAACATGTAACACCCCAAGATTTCGTAGTAAGTTATTTACATTATAGTAATTCAATAGCTTGCACTACAGGTAACACTGAGTTCGAGCACACCACAACTTACCAAACTAGTCGTTAAAACGATTTTATGAATATAATTAACTATATTTTGAATTTTATATACTCAATATAATTTTATAATACATATTATGTGTTTTATATACATAATATAAAAACAAATTACTTTTTTCAGATAAATGAAGTATTTTTCAAAAAATGCAATCGTACCACCTTTTCATGGAAAACCTTTTTTAAAACCAATATTTGACACTTTTATATATTCAATTTAATGAAAATAAATTCTTTTTTATAATTTGGGCATAAAAATTTATTTTGGATAACTTTTTGGTACTTTTCTGATAACTTTCATATTTTGAAAAATACTGAAAAAGAATAAATTTTAATTAAAATAGATTTTTTAATCGAAATAATTTATTGTGTTGAATTATGCATTTTAATGTTTTATAAGTATAAATTTTTTATATTTTTAACATTTAATACAATTTAGTTAATTATAAGAAATTTCACTTTAAATTTTGACATAAACACATGTCAATATTTTGATAGTTTTTACTTTTTAAAAACCCACTTTTCAGTTTTAACAATTGGAATTAATTTTAAATTAATTAATGAAATAACTATGTTTTTAATTTGGTAAAATATAATTCCTATTTGAATTCATAATATCAAAATTATTTTAGGGTAATTTTTTGTACTTTTCTGAAAACATTCAATTTTTGATGAATAGTGTAAACACTGCGTTATAGTTTAAAAAAGACTTTTTATTTAAATAATTATTTATATAAATTATATTTATTATAAGTAAATATATATATATAATACTTATATAAGTTTATTTTAATTAATTGGAGTCATTTTATAATAAAATTAGATGTATAAAATTTTGTTGAACTTTTTACCGTCTTTTACCAACCCCCTAAGAGCATTTGCAAATTTTCATAAAACATAATTTTATTACTTTGGTGAGTTGAATTTCATAAATCTAGGAGACTCAGTTAAAATCAGTATGTAAAATTTGGTTCAATATGATTAAAAATAATTTTTGGTGAATAGTTACTTTTGACTTGTATTAAACATGGTTAAATGTAAAATTGGGTAATTAAGGGTAAAAATGATATCATAATTACCATAGCACATGTCCTAATTCGATTGGATAAATATAATTCGACCAGAAACATCATTATGAATAATATATTAATCTATTTGTTCCACTCGGATGAGATTATGACATTTATTATTATTTTATTTAATGAAGATTTAAAAGATTTAAAATCAATGTTTAATAACTAAACCATTTTTAATATAGGGTTATACATAAAATAAATTCGACTATAAATATTTATTACAAAGATAAATGTACTTCTAACATAATGGTGTTTTATTTATACTTTTTAGACATTAAATATTTAAATTTATTTATGTCACAATGTTGATACAATAATTACATTATTAATGAATGATTAAAATGTTTGATATTATAAATAACCACATAAATATAATATGAGATATTTAATGAATTCCACTAATTTTATATTTTAATTTTACATTTTAGGGTAGTTTAAATGAATTTTTTTTCTACTTAATAATGTTTTTTTGAGTTTAACAAAAACAAAATACCAAATAGTGTCAAAATTGACATAAAGAAGTTTTTAAAACAAATATAATAATAGTAATTGGTATTCTATTCGTAAAATTATAAGGATCAGAAAAATAGATTTAGTAATATTATCTATGTCATTAATGAACCACTTGATATTTTCTTTGATGTTTGAAGTATTTTAATTAACCATAAAATATAAAAATATAAAGAGACATGGTAAATGTCAAACTATTTAACTAAGAGTTAAATCTAAAAGATAAGGTTAATATGATGACTTTAACCTATCTAAAACGTATTTTTGAGAGGTTTTATAACCATCCCCACCTTATACTTTAAATAATTCATTTTTGAGACATTATTAATAGAAAATTATTTTATTATAAAATAATATTTCAGGCCTTTCCTAAAGTGACCCTCACCTCTCTTATAAAAGGGTACTTCACCTTCTCTTAATTTCACTTCTCCAATTCTTTTTGGCTCAGCCAAACCCTACCCCAATATCCTCCAAAATTTACCCCATTAATTTTAGAGGCCTTACTTTGGTCATGAAGCCATCCTAAAGAGCCCTTTTGATCAAATAAAAAGGAAGAACTCGAAGAAGAGGTAAATATTTCATCACTTCTTCCAAGTTCTTTTCGTCTTCCACTTTCTGTTTCTTTTTTGTTTCCATTATAAAATAATAACTATAGTATCTTCTATATAATATGATGTTATTATAAAAATGGTACCACCATATTCTTTATTCTATCCATCCATTATATTAGAAATTCACCATACGTGCGTATGTGCGGATTACTGTCTGTATTTGTGGTGTAGTTTGTTATTCAAACACTTTATTATTTTAATGGTTATAATAATGAGTATAAATTATATAAATAATAAATATAACATGTTAATTATTCTTTATATATGATATACCATCCAATTACAAACATTTTCACCATCAATATAATGATATTTCTAGTCGTGCATATTTACGGATTACCGTCTCCATGAATCGATTGGATTCATTCCTACATTCACCATTCAACAATGATTATAAAAATATATATTATTAATAAGTATGTAATATATGAAATATTGATGATACTGGAAAGATATATATATATATATATATATATATTTACTTACATATATCATATTCACTTACTTCCGTTCAATACGATATGAAAACGGAAACAACGTTTATGAAAACGTACGACCTACCGTCTCCATAAATGGTGCATTCCATTTCATATATATATGTATAATAAATATTTATATTCTAAATATTTATGATATATAAATCAAGTTTTATATTCTGTATTTATTTAAATCATTGTCTAAATGATACTATCATGAATAACAAGTTAATACACGTACGATAAAGAAAGCGATTATTACCCAAAATGTTAATTTAACATGGAAATCATTATAAAATGGATAGTATAAAGTAATAATTGAATCATGTATGATAAAATAAATACTAATATGGTTATGGTATAATTTAATAACATACTATGGTCATTATAAAGGAGGATAAACGTACCCTCAACCAAAGGAAAGTGCAAGGTAAGGGTTAATTCCTCAATCTCATTATTATTCGAGATTGTTTATGTGTAAGTTTTTATTGGGACATAATTATTATCCATGTCCATGTTTCATAAAAGTGTTTTAAAAGGGATTATTTTTAAGGTACTATTATACTAAAACATCATTTTAAATGTTTTAAAGATTTATTCTTCTAAACCTTTTCTCATTAATGTCTATGTTTTCAAAATGGTTTTAAGGATTTATCTATATTGACATGAATTTTCTTAAAATTTTAATTCCTTTAAAAAGTTTCAAAGTAGTATGGGACACTTTTATTCAAAAATTTCATTAAATTTATTCCTTTCTAAATTGTGTGACTTTTAAATGTTTTCATTAAATAGGGATATTTCTCTCAAAGAGTTTTACAAATCATTTTTATCTATGTCAACATCCTTTGATAGATTTTAAACTTATTTGATATTGATTTATTATGATACAAATACTCTATATAGTATTGAAGAGTTTGTGATATGTTTTGTTGTGGATGTGTTATTTTTATACCATTCACGATTCATGGATAAATTATTGACATTTCATATGATAGTTTTAATACGAATGTGTATGTTTTGTTTAGACCTTTTCATATGAGGAATGAATTTGACTTAGTAAATGATGGGTGGAGACTGCTATAGCTCCTCGATACATCGGTAGGTCTCATGAGACAAACTAGGGTCTTGGCACAAGGCCTTGACACAATATTATTTCTTGTCTTGGCACAAGCCCTTGACTATGTGGTTATGATGTCTGGAATTATGCATTCCATCATTATGAAAGAGGATATTGATATTTTTTGTAATTATTCTACTAGAATAATATACATGGGAATAAGTAAAAGTAATTATTTTATTTTATGTTTTCAATATAATGCTGAATATCATGTTTAAAAGTCTTTTATTTTAGTCATACATTGCCTTAAATGATTATTCTTATTTATGAATGTTTCCACTATATTGTTATCCTTACTGAGCATCTGGGCTCACCAATTTCTATTTTTTATTTTTCTGAAGATGAGAAGAAGTGTATTATGAATATCCTTTAGGGATAGTATAAGGGATATAAGTGTGGCCTATGGAGACTATGATGTTGTAGTTTTTGATATTATAATGTAATTTAAATCTTATAAATGTATCTAGTATTCCCAAGGCTACTAAACTAATCAGTCTATCGAGACCTGATCTTTTGTGATCTTGCCAATGTTATGTAACAATGCACTGACTCTAGGTAATGAGGTTCGGGGAATTATAGTTGGTATCATAGGAATTTTAGTACAATCCATGGAAGCTAGATTTAGAAAATCACTTATTAGAGACCATTACTCTTAGATAGTCTTCGAAGATTAGAATAGAAAAACTTTCTAGAATTTTGGTACTGTAGAGATTTTTTGAGTTTTCCAAGCAATACATCCCTATCTAGATACGAGCAGGTAGAGGCATCTCAGGCACAGATGTACCAAGGGGTTAATCCGAAAAAAACCACTTTGAGCTTCACTCAAATGGGAACTGTAGCATGAAAATGGGCCTTGCTTCACTCTTGGTCACGACACTCTCGGGGTATATTCTTAGGAAAATTCACATTTTCATTACAAACTGATTTGATGGATTTTAATATAAGTTGAAAATAAATAATCTTGGTGAATCTCACGGTATTTTATATTGAAAATAAGTTTTTATGAATTTCTCTAAATAATATTATGAATCACACTATTCTTTCTTGTGTTAGCCAATGGCTGGATTTGAAGGAACTCATAGTAACGTTGAAGATCATGTACAAGGTGGTCACGATGGTGGAAATGAGAAATGAAATAGAATGTTGATATGAGAAAAAAATATTATGTTCATGCCGAATCAGTTTTTCAAAAATATGATCAACAACATATATATTAACCAACTCGCTGACTCAACAAAGATGAGAATAGTGGTGAATGATAAGAGCTACAGCAGTGGAGACCATGGAGAATAGAATTTTCAATATCTATCTTGTAGGAAATGTTGAAGCAGACACCTAGGGAAGTGTCTCAATTGAACAATGAATTGCTTTATGTGTGCGAAATAAGGACATAATGTAAATAATTGCTGAGGAAAAATAAAAATTACTATGGAAGAAAATAAAAATGATCCCAAGAATCCATTTACAGTCATTTGTTGTAAATTTAGGAGACATAGAAATTACCCGAGTGAATGACCTGTTCTATTGGATAACCACTTTGTCAAGGAAGAACCAATGTGGAGATAAATTGATGGTGAAATTTTTAAAATTAGTAGTCCTCATTGTTTATGGGATTAATATGGAAGACTTTTCTCTTTTATGTGTAACCCGGAAGTTTGATATGTGAAAATGCTATTTTAGGAAGAATTGTATTTTTATATTATTTATATAGATATAAATTACCATTCAGGTTTATATGATACTTGAATTTGAGGAAATTATTTGTTTTTAAATTTTGGAATGAAAATGCGAGGAATTAGATATAATTTAGGGTGAAATTATGTTACATTTATTTTGATGAATTTATCTCATTCTGGGAACTATAAAAAATATAGTATTTGAAAATGGAAAACATGAAGATCATGTGACAACCCTTCGTGTCAGACAAAGTTGACGGAATCAAACCCACAACCATAGTGGGATTGGGATTTATTGCCTACCAATGGACTACATGAAGTCCCTAGTTAGTGAGAATAATTTGTTTTAGTTAATTGGTTTTATTAATCAATAATATGTTTATTTGGGATCTTTTGTCTTATCAAATAGATATCCTTAGTATAAGAAAATGATTTGGTGATTAATTGGTAAATGTTATTTTGGAAGACGTTCACTCTATTGGGAATATTATATGCCTATGGAAAATAGAATACTATTTGATTTCATTAGAGGAGTAATGGTGGATTTTTATCTATGTTTTTATTGTGGATTTATAGAGATTTGGGTTATTTATTGAAATTATTAACCTATCATAGAGAATATGTGATTATGTTAATTACTTATAAGTATGTGACATTATGATTCGTTGATGTTATTTATAGAAATCAATTTAATGTGGAAGAATTCATAATCAGATTCTTCTATGTTATGGGTTTCAATTTTAGTTTTGGATTATATTGAAGGATTTTAAGGTCAATTGTTTATTGAATGGTATTTATTGAACTTTGGGTATTGTTGATTAAATTTTATAAATTATGATTAGTATTTCTTTCACTAATGGATTATCCTTTTTGGGGATCATCTGATATTTTACTAACCATTTTGGTTTTGGTTAATCTCGAAAGAGAAGGTAAATATTTATAGTTTATTGTATGTGGATTATGTGATTTTATTGAAATTGATTCTAGAACTATATGTGTGACCAAGTAATCATTAATACTCTTCTTTTAAAAAAATAAATACAAGATAGTGGTAAAAATTTATTACAGGATGAAACACTACATAAAAAAGTACGTATTTCACTTTGTGTTCTTAGTAAATCTCATAAATAAATTCCTCAACATTATTAAATGGAACATAAAAAAATGTTATACGTTTACTTTTCCAACTAGGAAAATAATGACAATTTATTCTCCAAAAATTATGTGGTTTTCTTGTATTTAACATTCTCCTAGTCATGTTTTCTATCACTCTCCACCAGAACATTACACTTAACCATTTTTTCGTACATGGAATCCTAATATGGTTTATCTTGGAAGTCCTTTGTACTTCTATTTCTTTTTTTAAGAGATAGTTTTATTTACACTTTTTTCGATATGGGACTCTAAATGAAGTTCCCAATCCCAATTTTAAAATTTTTAGGACGCAATTTCCAAAATGGAGGAAGAATTTAACACCCCATGATTTCATAGTAATTTATTTTCTTTAATGTAATTCAATATTTTGTGCTACACGCAACACTAAGTTTGAGTGAACCACAACTTACCGAACTAGCCGTTCAAAAGTGGTTATGAATATTATAAATTGAATTTTTAATTTTATATACATAATATAATTTTATAATACATATTATGTGTTTGTTAGACATAATTGAATAACAAATTCATTTTTTTAGATAAATGAAGTATTTTAAAAATATTAAATTTTACCACCTTTTAATAGAAAACCTTTTTTAAAACCAATATTTTATATTTCTATATATTAAATTAAATTAAATTAAATTCTTATTTATAATTAGGACATAAAAATAAATTTTGGATAATTTTTTTTCTTTTTCTGAACACATTCATATTTTGATAAATAATAAAAATTAATAAATTTTAATTGAAAAAAACATTTGTTATAGAAATAATGTATACTATTAAATTATTTATTTGATTGGATTATAATTATAATTAGTTTATATTTTTATCATTTAATACAATTTAGGTTATTATAATTAATTTCACTTTTAAATTTGACATAAAAAAATGTCAATCTTTTGATAGTTTCTACTTTTTAAAAACCCACATTACGATTTTAACAATGGAAATTATTTTATAATTAATTAATTAAACATACATGTTTTGAATTTGGTAAAATAGAATTCATTTTTGAATTATAAATATAAAAATTATATTAGGTTAAAGTTTTTGTATTTTTTTGAAAACATTCAATTTTTTATGAATAGTGAAAAACACTACGTTATAGTTTAAAACCGACTATTTATTTAAATAATTATTTAATTTATTTTTATTTATTTAAAATAAAAATATATATATAATACCTATATAAGTTCAATGTAATTAATTGGAGTAATTTTATAAAAAAAAATTAGATTTATAATGTTTTATTGATCTTTTTACTGTTTTTTACCCACCTCCAAGGAGAATTTGCAAATTTTCATAAAACATGATTTTACCACTTCTGTGAGTTAAATTTCAAAAAATTTAGAGACATGGTTCATATCAGAAAGTAAAATTTGGTTCAATAAGGGGAAATCTTTTTGTTTAATAGTAACTTTTTACTTTTATTTACCACGGTGATAAGTAAATAGGGTAATTAAGGGTAAAAATGATATCATAGTTACCCTAAAACATGTCATAATTTTATTGGATAATTATAATTCGACCAAAAACAACCTCAGGAATAAAATATGATCATTCTTGGTCCACTTGGATGATATTAGGACATTTATTATTTCTTTATTTAAGGAATACTTGAAAGAGTTAAAATCAATGTTTAATAACTAAACCATTTTCAATATAGGGTTATACATAAGATAAATTTGACTATAAACATTCAATATAATGATAAAAATAATTCCTATGTAATGTAATGGCCCAGACCCTCCTGGCCCATTACATTTCCAAAAGTGAGGCTCCACCAAAACAGTGGCACCGTGGCAGTGGCACCGTGAGTGTGACACTGTGATGGTGGCACCGTGTCCTCTTTGTTCTTTTCTAGTTCCTGACCTTTCTCCTCCAACAGTAATTAATTATTTTACCCTTATTAAAGCCCATAATTAATACCTAAAAATCCTGAGGAATTTCCTCGATGGGGGATATTAAATAACCACTTAATACAATCGTGTGTAACCACCCAAACCACATGGGAAACCACGATCCGACGTTCAAGTCATTCAAAATCCCCATAACTTGTAACAATGGGATTTTATCTATATATCGCTGAGGAAGGTCTTCTTTCTCTTCTTCCTTTTGGCTGACTCCTCTCCTTCTTCTTAGTGTGCCTGTGCTCGAGTCGTCTGCTCGTCCTTGGAGTTCCCAACATCCCCCCTATAAATCATTCATCCTCTGTTCTTGGCGTGTGGAAGAAAAACGTCGATCCTTGATCAATCATGAAGGTATTTTCTCCTTCATCTCTCCTTTCTATGTATCATTCGGGGTGGTCATGCTTTTGCCTCTGTGGAAATTGATGAAACCAAACTTAACGAAGATAATGAACGGGCCTTTAAAGAATGAAAGGGGGTGTCATCGATGTTCTGTTGTACTCTTTATGTTGTTATTTTTTGTGAATTGTGCAGGCCTATGTTCACTGGAAATCATGTCCATTGGTAGTCTTTCTCTATTCACTAATGAACCTCGGTGCTCCTGGATGTTTAAATAACTGTAACATTGAATTTTTTAACTACGTATACTCAGTTAAATAAATTTAAAGCACCAAGATCAACCCTTTCTATGTTAACCCTAGTTAAAGCACAGTGGAATTGAAACCGTGGAGTGTGTTAAATATTTTAAATCCGAAAATACCTGTATGGGCCTACCTTGTGTTGGTGGTGGCAGTTTGGTTGTTTCTTTCACGGGCCGATTGCAGGGGTGATATGGGTGGGGATGTGATCCTCTGTTGTTATACTTTCGCTGGTTGTGAATTTGAGGCTGTGTGGTTACTCTGCTTATATCATGAATTAGGGTGGAATCCTCTATTGTAGAGAAACCATTGGCTCCTATATTTTGGGGACATAGGGCAGTTTCTCAGGGTTTTCCTTAGTTCCAGTACTTTGAGGGATATCACTTATCCCTATGTTTTTGTGACTTTACAAGAGAACCGAGTGTGAATGTTTAGGTTGCAGTTTGATTGTCTTCTTTCTCGGGCTTGTGTTTTTTGCTTGTTAATTGCCCAGTAGTGTAGAATTCACCTAAACGTGGTTAATTGAACACGAAAACAGGAACAATTTAAATGGGAATTGGTTTTGGGAATGATTTTTGGCTTGGCCGTGAGTTTCGTTCTGTTTTTTCATGAATTATTTTTAACGAGGGAATTTGTGCATAGGTTTTGGAACCCCTTGGTTGGGATTGGTGCTTGCTACCTAAACCTATATCTATAGATTTTATGTTTCTTATTTGCGTCCCACCCATGTTGAGCACATATGTGTCGAACTCTCCCATTTCATGGGGGAGGGTGTTTTTTTCCAACACTCCTATGAGTGGCTGGTTATTAGCTCCTTTTCTGCTCCCTTTCCTGAATATCCCAAGACTCTTCGGGCAGGATATGATGGAATGAAGTCCATTTTTACGACAAGAATCTTTAGGCAGGGTATTTATGGTGGTCAGCCCAGATGTTTGTGGTTATGTTGTTTCGAAAGTGTCTCTGGGATGAGGCCAAGGTGTCTTCGGGCATGGCAGTAGTTGTTCTGACATAGGTGTTTGCGGGGAGGTTGTTTCCCAAGTTTCTTCGGGATGAGGCTCAGGTGTCTTCAGGCGTGGTAGTAGTTATTCTAACCAAGGTGTTTGCGGGTGTGGTTACACGTGGTGGTTGCGGACCAGGTGTCTGCGGGTAGGGTTTGGCAGGGGGACTGCAGTGAGGTTATGGCCCAGGTGTGTGGGGGTGGGGTGTGGCAGTGGGACTGTGGTAAGAATGACAGGATTGGTTCCATTCATAGGATGTCTTCAATAACCAGTGGGAAAGTGGAGCGGGGTACCCAAATATCGATGTGCTATTACTATATGTTACTTGAATTGTGTTATTTGGGGAGCAGGCCTTGGTAATGTTCGGGTTCATAGATTTTATTTGTTGTTTGTTTGGTTATCTCTTTTTCCATGTGACATTAGAATGTCTCCTCACTTGTGCGTGAGTGACTTTGTTTTTCCCTACAGAGTATACTTGTATGCTCACCCTACGTATATAAAACATCGTTCAGGTCTCCTGGAAGACTTCATGGATCGTACGGGACCGTACTATCTTGGACCATAGGGGTAGTTGCAGTTGTTTATTTCCTTTTCTTGGAATCTTCTTACCTTTGGAGTTCTGTGGCTTGTATCTTTTACCTTTGAACATGCATATGGGAATGGTTTACATTAAGGCATACTTGTACGTTTACTTTTGGTGATGTGGGATTTACTATCTTATCTCCTAATCCTAATAGAAGAAAAAGGGCAATGCCTTCTATTTAGTGTGTGATTTTATACCCTTGGTGATCATCGCCACTCCGCGACCTATTGAAGGTGGGTCTCGGGGGTCATTATCTCTCCTTCATCTTGAAGAAGGAAGAGTCTGGAAATCTGTTGTACCTTCCCTAATCGTGGTGAAGGTGGGTCGTGAAATAATGGTATCAGAGGAGGGTTGAGAGATAGGATGGGGTCTAGAGTAAGGCACAGTGATGATTTCATGGGATGGAAGGGTAGTAGTGTTGGGTGACCTTGGAGCGTGAATTAGGCCAGGGAAGACCAGCTAGGATATGGGATATTAGGGCCCCCTGTGATCTGATGCAAGGACTCTGGATCTACTGAACGACCAAGTGATGCCACACTGATTGCAGGGTAAGGACCCTCGGAAAGGTACATGAATCATAATTAATTGTGTTTTTGTGTTTCATGGGTGTCATGGTAGTTCAAAATAAATAAAAAATTCTAAGAAAATTTAAGAACAATAATCTAAACTTCTCAGGCTTAGGCCATCATTTTTTACCTTGCAGCTATGGAATTTGAGAGGAAACCACGAGTTGTACAAAAGATCAAGGCCCAGGAGGTTGACATGGCCGATCGACAGAGGATCGAACGAGATGAGGAGGATAACTAGTGGTAGAATATGCTTAGAGATTTTTAGCGACAGACCCTTGGGAAGTACGAGGGCAGCATCTCAAACGTGCAGACGGAGACCTGACTTGAGGATCTAGTGATAGCTTTTGACTTTATTCAGGCTCTAATGGAGTACTGGGTGCCACTGGACATCATCCAGATGTGGGGATCAATGTGTTAGTGGTGGATGTTTTATCTTGGAGAGAGGATGGAGACATGGGTTGCATGGACTGACTTCGAGAAGGAGTTCCGGGCAGAATTCCTCTCTTCCATGATGAAGGTTGAGAAGAGATAGGAGCTACTCTCCCTCCAGTAGGGGTGTATGTCAGTGAGAGAGTTAGGGATCATGTTCAAGGATCTCCTTCGCTTTGTTCTAGAACTCTTCCCGGATGAGGAGTCTCGGGCGAGACGTCTAGATGAGGCACTCCGACCTCCTCTTCAATATGATGTTGGTCCCTTTACCTTACAAACTTACCTAGAGGTGAAGAAGAAGGCTGAAGTGTTGGAGAGGATGTACACACTATGAGGTGTGTAGAGAGAAGGGATCCAGTTGGGCCAGTCGAAGGGGAACGTCGTCAGCAGTAGGCCCCTGACATCAGGACCCTCTAGGATTCGACCGGCAGGAAGCAGGCCTCGGCACATCCAGTTCTAATCCCCCGGTCCTTGCCCCTTACTTTCAGGCCCAAGACCAAGGTGCTTCGTCTGTGGGAGCCATGGAAATCTTCGGAATCAGTGCCCAGACAGAGTGCAGTACAGCGGGGGTGGGCATGTTCAGCGCCCACATCAGCCACAACTGTTTCCAGCCAGGCCCTTTCAACGGAAGTTGGGGCAGAAGGCTCCCACCACTCCGAGGGAAGACGTTGCAAGAGGAGGACGACCTCAGGGCACTCCTTAGGGACCATGTCCAGGGCGTGTTTGGGGCTACTGCTGACAGCAAAGGGGCATAAGATCTGGGTGTGGGTAGTTTCATGACGCAGAGGCAGTAGTTCCTATAGGGCCAGAGGTTTTTCGAGGTACAATAAGATTGTTTAGTACTCTTGCCTATTCCTTGTTTGATACCGGAGAATTGCACTCCTTTGTTACACCCGGTCTGGCCCGTGTTTTGGGTTTAGATGTCAAGAGACTTTCAGCACCTCTAGTGCTGAGCACGCCAGTCAGAGGCCAGACCAACTTATCTTATTTTTTCTGAGGGTGTAGACTGGTGATAGGGCCACATCAATCAATCAGGGATCTTCTATTGTTGTAGATACATATATAAGATGTAATCCTAGACATTTACTGGTTGTTCTATATGGGTTTCTTCATTGACGGATTCCAAGGAAAGGTTGTGTTTTCATACTTGGGCAGTCAACTTGTAACCTTCGTCGGCAAGCGGGGTTGTCAGAGAAGCAGCGGGTGAGTGGAGGCCCTCCTTTCCTTGTTTTCCGAACTATCAGTGGAGTCAGTAGATGCAGAAATGGTGGAAGTCTCGGGAATTGATAGTGAGTTTATGGACGTATTTCATGAGGAGGTGGAAACTCTACCCCCTCGATGCGATGTTGAGTTTGAGATAAACTTGCAACCTGGTGCCCGCCCGATTTTGATGGCTCCCTATCGGATGCCACCTTCTGAGCTGTGGGAGTTACAGATCCAGATTGACGATCTAATGAAGAAGGGTTTTGTTCGGCCAAGTGCGTCACTGTGGGGTGCTCCTGTGTTGTTTGCGAAGAAGGAGGATGGTGGTCTAAGGCTGTGCATAGACTACAGGAGGATGGATCAGGTGACGGCCAAGAATCTCTACCCCCTCCCGAGGATAGACGATCTCTTCGACCAGCTGAGGGGAGCGGGTTGGTTCTCAAAGATCGATATGTGGTCTAGATATCACCAAGTGCAGGTGAAAGAGGGTGAAATCTCGAATACTGCCTTCAGGTGTAGATATGGGCAATTCGAGTTTGTATACATGTTGTTCGGCATTACAAACGCACCTATTGTGTTCATGGGACTCATGAACTCCGTCTTCTAGGAGTACATGGATTGGTTTGTAGTCGTGTTTATCGACAACAACTTGATCTACTCAATATCCGAGGAGGATCATTCTGAGCACTGGAGGACGGTTTTAGAGGTCCTCCGACAGCAACATCTCTATGGGAAGTTGTCCAAGTGCAAGTTATGGACGCGAGAGGTGTATTTACTTGGGCACGTGGTGTCCAAGCGATGGATAGCAGGGGACTCATCGAAGGTAGAGGCGGTTGTTTCTTGGGAAGAACTGGAGAACGTGGCACAGGTTTCTAGTTTCCTCGGGCTGGCAGGTTACTACTGGAGGTTTGTTCCCAACTTCTCCCGTGTTACGACACCTTTTACAGCCTTGACCAAGTAGTAACATGCTTTCTTGTGGAATGGGTAGTGCGAGGGGGACTTCGGTTATCTAAAGGAAAGTTTGGTAAGTGCCCCAATAGTGATCTTTCCAGAAGAAGGGGCAACGTATGAGGTGTTCTGTGATGCTTCAGGGAAAGGCCCCAGGTGTGTGCTACTGCAGTAGCAATGGGCGATCTCCTATCAATCTAGGCAGTTACGTCCTCATGAGTGTAACTATGCCACCAATGACCTAGATCTTGTGGTGGTCGTGTTCGCACTAATGATGTGGTCGCATTACCTCTTCATGGATCACTTTGTAGTCTTCATGGACCACAAGAGATTGAAGTATATCTTCTCCCAGCGGGACCTGAACTTGCAGAAATGGAGGTGGATGGAGTTCCATCAGGACTACGACTTTGAGGTTTCCTATAAATTAGGAAAGAAGAATGTGGTGGCCGGTTCCTTGAGTAGAAAATCACAAAAGGATTCGATCCGGGAGTCGGATGATTCCTATAAGGAAATGGAGGATTTGGCTGCCCTGCACCTAGATGAAGGGATGGAAGGTGGTAGATGTTGATTATATCATATGAAAGTGCAATATTAACTGTTTCAGAAGGTAGAGGAGTCCCAATGGGGATACTCAAAATGTTTGGTGATGTGCGACCAAGATAACCAAAGAGATGCTCTGGAAGGGTGGACGGAGGATGGTCAGAGTCAGGTTTTTTTCTGAGGTAAGTTGTTTGTTCCAGAGGTGATGTGCGAGATATTCCTTAGTGAGTTCCACAACTCACCCCTAGCAGTGCACCTGGGAGTTTACAATATGTATTGGGGCTTGAGAGGTCAGTTATGGTGGCCCAGGGTGAAGTGGGCGATGGCAGAGTTCGTGGACAAATGCTTGGTATGTCAGCAGGTGAAGGCTGAACACCGAGTTCCAGGCGGTTTGTTGCAGCCTCTAGATGTTCCTGAGTGGAAGTGGGATGACATCTCGATGGATTTCGTCACATGACTACCTAAGGCTCAAGGAGGTTGCACCGCTATCTGGGTAGTGGTGGAACGGTTGACGAAGTCGACTCACTTTTTGGCGATCAAGGAGTCAGGTGCAGTAGATGCCTTAGCATGAAGGTACGTCGATGATGTGGTGCAGTTGCAAGGAGTTCCGAGATCCATAGTCTTGGATAGGGATGCACGGTTTACCTCATGAGTCTGTAGAGGATTGTAGCATGATTTTGGAACCCTGGTACATCTTAGCACTACTTTCCATCCCCAGACAGATGGACAGACAGAGCGCACCATCCAGACCATGGAGGATATGTTCCGGGCATGTGTTCTGGACTCAAGAGGATCATGGGTGTGACACCTGCCTCTAGTAGAGTTTTCCTACAATAATAGATATCACTCTACAATTGGAATGGCTCCATTTGAAGCCCTATACGGAAGGTCGTGTCACCCACCGGTGTGTTGGACTGAGGTTGGGGAAACGAGCATTCTTGGCCCAGAAGTGTTGTAGAGCACGACAGAGAAGATTCAGCTTATACAGGAAATCATGAAGGTGGCCCAGGACCGATAGAAGTCGTATTCCTATGGCAATAGGAGGCCCTTATAGTTTTAGGTTGGATACCACGTGTTCTTGAAGGTCTCCCCTTGGCATGGACGATAGAGGTTCGGTAGAGGGGGTAAGCTTTCTCCCAGATTCATCAGACCCTTCGAAGTGTTGTGGCGAGTCGGTGATGTGGCTTATCAGCTAGTGTTTCCACCACTGCTATTGAGGATACATGATGTTTTCCATGTGTCCCAGTTCTGTCGGTATATACACGACAATTCACGCATCCTCGGATGGGGGTAGCTAGATATCAAGGACGACATGACCTTTGTGGAAAGACCAGTGAGGATCGCGGATCATGAAGAGAAGGTTCTTCGTGGGCGAACCATCCCTTTAGTTTGAGTGTTGTGAAAGAATGGTGGGCTTGCGGAGAGTACCTGGCAATGGGAACCACAGATGTGCGCCCAATACCCAGAGTTGTTTTGAGTTTTGTGTTGTTCTGTTTATACTTGTTTGTGATGGATCACTTCACCTTATTGACTGTGGAATGTGTGGTTTTCCTTTTTCTCAAAATGTGTGTGAAAATTCCCAACAATGGGGAGGTGAGGACCTGATCCCTAATCAAGACGCATTAAGTTGGATGCGATTAAACTAGTGTGGGTGAGTCAGTGCCGCCCAAAGCGGATAATATCTTTACATGGGGGAATAGACTCTCCAACCCATGTGACTGGGCAATTTGACCCTTGTATGTTGCTTGGTTCTTGAGAGGGAGGTGTTTCTAGATAACGATGAGGTTTACTCCTGGGAGGAATCTTTTGAGGTGGTTGTTCGGACCCTCTCTTCCCTTCTAGTTTGTTTTGATTCTCGAGGGCGAGAATAGCTTGAGAGGTTTCTATTGTAATGCTTCATACCCTCCAAGCCCATTAATTTTCCAAAAGTGAGGCTCCACCAAAACGGTGCTGCCACCATGACCATGGCACCGTGAGGGTGACACCGGGATGGCGGCACCATGAGGGTGACACTGTGACGGTGGCACCATGTCCTCTTTGTTCATTTCTAGTTCCTGAACTTTACACTCCCACAGTAATTAATTCTTTTACCCTTATTAAAGCCCATAATTAATACCTAAAAATTCCGAGGAATGTCCCCGATGGGGGATATTAAATAACGACTTAATACCATCGTGTGTAACCACCCAAACCACGTGGGAAACCACGATCCGACGTTCAAGGCGTTCAAAATTTCCATATCCCGTAGTAGTGGTATATTATCTATATATCACCGAGGAAGTTCTTCATTCTATTCTTCATTTTGGTCGACTATTCTCCTTCTTCCTGGTGCTCCTACGCTCGAGTCGTCTGCTCGTCCTTGGAGTTCCCAATGTCCCCCTCTGCAAATCACGCATCCCCTATTCATGGCGCGTGGAGGAAAAACATTGATCCTTGATCAGTAAATTAGGGATTTTATCCTTCGTCTCTCCTTTATGTGTATCATGCGGGGTGGGCATGATATTTCCTCTGTGGAAATTGATGAAATAAAACGTAACGAAGATAATGAACGGACCTTTAAAGAATGAATGGGGGTGTGGTCAGTGTTTTGTTTTACTCATTATGTTGTTATGTTTTGTGAATTGTGAGGGCCTATGCTCACTAAAAAACATGGTCGTTGGTGGTCTTTCTATTTTCACTAATGAACCTCAGTTCACCTAGATGTTTAAATAAGTATAACATAGAATTGGTAAACTAAGTATACTCGGTTAAGTAAATTGAAAGCACCAGGATCAACCCTTTCTATGATAACTTCGGTTAAAGCACGGTGGAATTGAAACCATGGAGTGTGTAAAATTTTTAAATCTGAAAATACATGCATGGGCTTGCCTTGTGTTGGTGGTGTCGGTTTGGTTGTTTCTTTCACGGGCTGATTGATGGGGTTATATGGGTGTGGATGAGATCCCATGTTGTTATACTTTCTCTGGTTGTGAATTTGAGGTTCTGTGGTTACTCTTCTTATATCACGAATTAGGGTAGAATCCTCTGTTGTTGAGGAACCGTTGGCTCCTGGATTTTGGGGACATGGGTCTGTGTCTCGGGGTTTTCCTTGGTTCTAGTAATTTGAGGGATATCCCTTATCCCTTAGTTGTTGGGACTTTATAATAGAACAGTGTGTGAATGTTTAGGTTGTTGTTTGACTGTCTTCTTTCTCTGGCTTGCGTTTTCTTCCATTTAATTTCATAGTAGTGTAGAATTCACCTAAACAGGGTTACTTGATCATGAAAACAGAAATAATTTAAATGGGAATTGGTTTTGGGAATGAGTTTTGTCTTGGTCGTGAGTGTTGTAATGTTCTTTGATTAATGATTAGTAATGAGGGTGTTTGTGCTTATGTTTTGGAACCCCTAGGTTGGGATGAGTGCATTTACCTATACCTATATAGGTAGCTTTTATGTTTCTTATTCGCACCCCACCCAAGTTGAGAACATAAGTGCCAAACACTTCCATGTCATGGGGGAGGGTGTTTTTCCCAACACTCCTATGAGTGGCTGGTTATTAGCTCCTTTTATGCTCCCTTTATCGAATAGCCCAATACTCTTTGGGCAGGTTGTGATGGCCTGATGTCCATTATTAGCCCAAGAATCTTCGGGTAGGGTAGTTTTGGTGGTTGGCCAAGGTGTTTGCGGGCAGGTTGATTTCGAAGTGTCTTCGGGATGAGGCTCAGGTGTCTTCGGGCGTGGGAGTAGCTGTTCTAAACCAGGTGTTTGCAGGAAGGTTTTGTCCCAAGTTTCTTCAAGATGAGGCCGAAGTGTCTTTGGGCATGGTATTAGTTGTTTTGACCCTGGTGTTTGTGGGTGTGGTTACGTGTGGTGGTTGTGGCCCAGGTGTCTGCAGGTGGGGTTTGGCAGTGGGACTACGGTGAGGTTATGGCCCAGGTATGTGTGGGCGGGGTGTGGTAGTGGGACTGCGGTAAGAATGGAAGGATTGGTTCGATGCATAGGAGGTCTTCAATAACCAGTGGGAAAGTGGAGTGGGATACCCAAATATCGATGTGCTATAACTATACATTACTTGACTTGCTCTATTTGGGGAGCGTGCCTTGGTAAGGTTTGGGTGGATATCTTTTCCTTGTTGGGTGTTTGGTTGTCACTTTTTCCACGGGACATTAGAATGTATCCTCACTTGTGCACGATAGATTTTGGTTTTCCATACTGACTATATTTGTATTCTCAACCTACATATATAAAACTGCTTTCAGGTCTTCAGGAGGACATCAGGGATCGTGGGGGACCGTACTAGCTCAGACCTTTTGGGCAGTTGCAGTTGTTGATTTCCTTTTCTTGGTATCTTTTTACCTTTGTAGATTTGTGACTTGTATCATTTACCTTTGACCATTCATATAGGAATGGTTTACATTCAGCCGTACTTGTACTTTCATTTTTGCTGTTGTGGGATTTAATATCTTATCTCTCGGTCCTATTAGAAGAAAAAGGGTAATACCTTCCATTTAATGTGTGATTTTATTCCCTTTGTGCTAGTCTCCACTCTCGGACCTATTGAAGGTGGGTCTCGGGGGTTGTTATCTCTCCTTCAACTTAAAGAAGGAAGGGTCAGGAAATCTGGTGTCCCTTCTCTCATCATGGTGAAGGCGGGTAGTGACATGTAATTTAATTTTATTTATCATTTTTAAACATTATATAATTAAATTTTTTTAAGAAACCATGATGAAGCAATAATTACCTTATTAATGAAAGATGAAAATAATTGATATTGTAAATATCCACATAAATATAATTTGAGTCTTTTAATGATATAAAATAATTTTTTATATTAAATTGACATTTTAGGGTTGATTAAATGAATTTTTTTTTGAAGTAATAATGATGTTATTGATTTAACAAAAACAAAATACCAAATACTGTCAAAATTGACATAAATGAGTTTTTAAAACAAATAATATATTATTAATTGGTATTCTATTTCTAAAAATATATGGTATGAAAAAAGGGATTAAATAATATTTTATATGTCATTAATGAACCACTTTAGGTTTATTATGATGTTTGTAGTATGTTTTTTAACCATATAATATAAAAATACAAAGAGACATGGTAAATTTAAAACTATTTAACTAAGAGTTAAATCTAAAAGATAAGGTTAATATTATGACCTAAACCTATCTAAAACCTATTGGTTGGGAGTTTTTCAACACATACCCACATTATCCTTCATATAATTCATTCTGGAGCCATTATAAACCGAAAATGAATTTATTATAAAATAACATTTCAGGCTTTTCCTAAAGTGACCCTCACCTCTCTGATAAATGTGCACATCCCTTCTCTAAATTTCACACCTCCAAAGACTTTTGGATCGGCCAACCCCTACCCAAATATCATCCCAAAATTCCATCCTTCATCCTAGAGGCCTTAAATTGGTCATAAATCCAATCTATGGTTCCCATTTTAACAAATAAAAAGGAGGAACCTAAAGAAGCAGTAAATATTTCATCACCTCTTCCATGTTGTTTTCTTCTTCGACTTTATCTTTCTTTTTTGATTCCATTGTAAAACAATAACTCCTGTATATTCTATATACTGTGATGTTATTATAAAAATGGTACAGCCATATTAATTATTCTATCCTTCCTATAAATTACAATGTCACTATACGTTCGTACGTACGGATTACCATCTCCATGTTATGGTGTAGTTTCTTATTCAAACACTTCATTATCTGTATGCTTACAATAATGAGTATAACTGATGTAAATAACAAATTTAACATGTTAATTATTCTATATATATGATATAAAATCAATTTACATATGATTTAACCATCAATATAATGATATTGTCGCTCGTGCGTACGTACAGATTGTCGTCTTCACAGAGCGATGCGATTCATTCCCACGTTCACCATTCAAAAATGATTATAAAAATATATATTATTACTAAGTATGTAATATATATTTAAATAATGATATAGGTGATATATATATATATATATATACATATATACTTATATATATCTTATTCACTTACTACCATTCAATACGATATGAAAACCGAAACATCGTTTATGCTTACGTACGACCTACTGTCTCCATAAACGGTGCCTTCCATTTCATATATCTATATATTAGAAATATTTATATTCTAAATATATGTGATATATAAATCAAGGATTATATTCTGGATTTTTTTAAATCATGATCTAAATTATACGATCTATAATAGAATGTTAAAACATGTACGATAAAGAAAGCGATTATTACCCAAAATGTTAATTTTACATGGAAATCATTGTTAAATGGGTTTTATAATGACATAAATGAATAATTTATGATATAATAAATATGAATATGGTTCAAGTATAATTTAATAACATACAGTGGTCATTATACAGGAGGATAAACGTAACCCTGACCAAATGAAAGTGCAAGGTAAGGGTTAATTCTTCAATCTCATTATTATTCGAGAATGTTTATGTGTATGTTTTTACTGGGACCTAATTTTTATCCATGTCCATGTTTCATAAAATAATTTTCAAAGGGATTATTTTTAAATAACTATTTTAATAAAACATCATTTTAAATGTTTTAAAGATTTATTCTTCTAATCCTTTCTCATTAATGTCCAAGTTTTCAAAATGGTTTTAAGGATTTATTAATATGGACATGAATTTTTTTAAAATGTTAATTCCTTTCAAAAGTTTCAAAGTGGAATGGGACACTTTGACTCAAAAATGTCTTTAAAATTATTCCTTTTTAAATTGTGCAACTATTACATGAATTCATGAAAAAGGGATATTTCTCTCAAAGAGTTTTACAAATCATTTTTATCTATGTTAACATTCATTGTTTGATTTTAAACATCATTGAATTTGATTTATTATGATACAAATATTCCATATTCTATTAAAGGTTTTGTGATATTTTTGAATTTTGATGTGTTATTTTTATTCCATTCATGGTTTATGGATATATTATTGAAATTATTTATTCTAGTTTTAATACGAATGTTTATGTTATGTTTAAACCTTTTCATACAAGGAATTGCATTTGACATAGTAACTAACGGGTGGAGCCCACTATAGCTCCTCGATGCATCGGTATGTCTTAGGAGACAAACTAGTGTCTTGGTGCAATTCCTTGAAAAAATCTTATTTTTTGTCTTGGAACAAGGATTTGACTATGTGGTTATGAAGTCTAGCATTATGCATTCCATCATTATGAAAGTCGCTATTGATATCACATGTGATTATTTGATTAGTAGAATATCCATGTAAAAATGTAAACATCATTATTTTATTTTATCATTGCTATATTATGAAAAAGTTAATGTTTAAAAGGCTATTGTTTTAGTTTTACATTTCCTTAAATGTTTATGATTATTTATTAAAGTTACTGCTATATTTTTATCCTTACTGAGCATTTTAGCTCACCCCTTTCTATGTTTTATTTTTCTGAGGATGTGAAGAACTGTATTATGACTGACCTGCATGGACAGTATAAGGGATATGAGTGTGGACTATGGAGACTATGATGTTGTAGTTTTTCGTTTTATAGCGAAATGTAAAGCTTATGAATGTATCTAGTATTTCCAAGGCTATTAAACTAATCTATATTTCATGACTTGATCTTTTGTGAGCATCCCAATGTTTTGTAATAATGCACCAAATCTGGGTAATTAGGGTCAGGGAATTACACAACATTATATAAAAAGTATAATTTTTGATGGATTAAGGAATAAATAATAATGAAAAGTTTCTTTATAGTTTATTAAATTATTTTTTTAAACCATTTTCAAAAGGTAATGCCTTATAGGTACTAAAATGACAATTTATGTCTAGTTTCCTCTAGAACACATATTTTCAGCCAACATGATTTATATCCTTTGCAGAATATACTATAACCATGATTTGGTAATTGAATATAGAGTACATATCAACATTCTTAGCTTCTTTCCACATGGATAATTTTGATCTACTTAATGGGTTGTTGTAGTACATAGGCATATTATTGTCAAAAAATAATGTGTTACCAGCCTCATCCATTAGAAACTAATATATCTCAGGTTCTATTACCCTTCTGTATATTTACCATGAACCTCATCGATTTTTATCTTTCTCCCACCTCCATTTTTGGATTTGTTCTCCCTCTCTGGGTATATGGTCAAACTTTCCGCTATTCTCTTTTTTAAGGGTCATATCGATAATACCCTATTGTTTCCTTAGGATATCCTATGAAGATACAATTGAAGACATAGTTTATATATTTTCTTCTTGAGATATCCTTAATGAAAACTTTACATCATTATACATATATATGTGAAATAATTCCTATTTACACTCCAAAAATTAATAGAATACTTTATTACACTTTTTATAGAACAAGGTTTAGTTTGTATACTAATGTTTTCTATGGAAATCCTTAAAAGGATAATAGAAGATATGAATGTATGATCATCGATCTCATAGTTTCTTGTATGATCTGGTTCCTCTTTCTTGAACACCATTCCACCATTGTGTATAATGGGTAATGAGTTGAGATTTAATCACAAAATATCATATATAATTTATGAACTATTGGATATTATATTTTCTTCATCGTCCTAATTGGTGTTTTTTATCTTCTTACCATAATAATGACATCACGACCCCCTCCCTACAATGTGTACCCCTCCTGGGCCGGAAATGTGAGAAGGGAGATAATGACCCCTTAGTCCCACCCCTAGTAGGCCCCAGGTTGGCGACTAGCACCAAGGGTATAGTAAACAAACAGATGGGAGGCATTACCCTGTAAGATAACACATGCGAAAAAGATAGATAAGACAGAAAACAACCTATTCCATGTCATCCTGAAACATTTTTGAAACCCCAAGTTCACATATGTCATGTCATGCAATTTTACTACAACAGAATTGGGAAAACTGCAAGTACCCAAATTAAAGTAAAAGCAACAGCAGCCACATGCCCGAACAGCTCCTACAACTCCAATCCAGTAAAAAAAATATTGATCTCCAACCTACTCTAAGTGAAAAAAAATAAGTTTATATAAAAATAGGGTTATTATAATAGTATACTCAGTAGTATCCTCCCCATATCCTCTCGTGAAAAAGCAATGAAATCATGCTAAATCACAGTGAACAAAAAGTGAAAATAACTCGTCACCTAAACTGGAATACTATGTTTATAGACTCACCATGGCTACTATCACCACGTAACATGTACTAAAATATATAATATAATAAATAATATCATGAATACTGTGATACTACATCCCCACTGCTATTCTGCTCTACCCCAACATTGCATGTCCTAAGAATCTCCCTCAAAAAAGGCTTGCTCACAAACACCTGGGTGAAGCTCCACAACATGCATCTCGTGCAACAAACCCACCACTTCCATTTAAAAAAGTAACAAGGTGGTATTTAAGAGCAACCAAATATTTCATAATGTGTATCATACATCAGGTATTATACCTCAAGTCATTATATCCCACACAATGAGTAAGAATCCTTATGCCATCACAACCTATACACGTTACACCTACAGTATTCCATAGGACACTCTATCCAGAATATATGTGTGTGAATAACCACATTCCATTAAAGCCCTCTACACTCATATATGGGGAAAACTAACCAGTGTTCCTACTATAACATGTTACAACCAATATAAGGTAGTTGGGCCAAAGTGGGTAGTCAGCCATTCATCCTACCACTGGAATGTTGGTGAAAAAACCACCTAGGGCTCAGAATACCCGGTGTGTCAGTTTCCCTAACTAACAGGGTGGATTAGCATATATAAACACAAAAAGTATAGAATATACTATATCTCACAACCACGCTATGGGAATAACCTATTCATAGACTCACCTATATCTAACGTCTCTCGGACTCACCACCACCACTTATAAGACTAGGTATCCTATAAGAACACAACCATTTAAAGTGGTTTATTTACTTACATCATTACATTTTTATCAGTTCCACTTTCCATTAATTAATTATTTAACCATTAATTAAACATTAAAAATTCTACATTAAATTTCATTAGCATCACTCTCAATTTCTACTTTCCCTTTAAAATTGTAACCAAAATATTTCATTCTTGTAAGCTCCAACCCCATGGGTTAACATCATTTATTCAATTATTCATTTACATCATTACTTTCTCATATTCCCTCGAATTATAGAAAGAATTCTATGATACTAAACAAAGGGGGCTCAACATAGTAAGTAGATAACTTCCCATTGAGTCTTTTCCACCTATTGTAAGAGCGCAGACCCATCCTCCCATAATAATCTAGAAAAAAAAGCGTGTGTCATAGCTCATGTGTCTTTGCCCCATTCAAAATAAGGGTATCCAAGACCAGCTACCTCGAGCAGTGGGGAAAGTAAACCAGGCAACCAATCAATGAACCTAAAAGTGTCCAAACCTTCAAATCCATCTCGTTCGATCATCCCTAGTGTCCTCTCTAAAACCCACATGCATAAACCAATGCATCTCTCCACTCTAGGCGTTATATGTTTCCACAACCAATAGGCCTCTCTACCCCCACATATCACAACTGACAACCAGGCACACCTCACAACATAAGAAGTAGGTGAATCATATATCTTATCAATTGGGCTCTTGGAACTTAAACATTCAAGAGGGTAACTCATAACCCTTAAATGCATTTCTTTTATCAAAAAACCAGTTCATTAATCCATCTTGGATTAACAGATTTATTATTCGTAGAATCCAAACTCAAGAAACCTAATCAGTAAGATATCACAAATAATTAATCATTATTACAGGACCAACATGATTATCATAAAATTAAAACAAGAGGAACTAGAATCATTTACATGCCTCTTGATCTTTAGCCAAAAAATTATCAATTAATTATGTCTTTACATTCTTTACCAAATTATTTCAAGAGAAAAAAAGATATGCAATAAAGAATAGATATCACACTATCTATAAAAACAAGAGGCAATAACATATGGTCGATGTCAATTTATTCATACGGTTCAAATATTTATTATTCCAATTTCATTGTGATCCTATGGGATAAAACATGCTAACAATACAATTGCACGAAACAGAATAGTGAAGCAATGAATCCCCTACCTCAAACAGTCCTTGGCATTCTGTATATGAGAACGAGCCACACAATGAGTTATGATCTACTCCCCTATGACATCTGTATCCACCCAAAGATGTAGAGACAACACCACATTGGCCAAGACCCAAGAAAATCACATTAGAAACATCGGGGTAAATTCCAAGAAAAGGGAAAGGATAAAGAAGTATATAAACCCAAGATAAAGAATATATATCAAACCTTATATCTAGGACTGGTCGATAATGATTGGTTGCATCAAAAAAGAGTGGAACTAATCCTCGGAGGAAAGTTTGATTACAAAAATCCTACAGGAAGGAATGAGATGTTCGAGCATCTCACACCTGAGAACTAAGAGGAAGAACTAAGGAGGAATTTATCTTATTCCATTAGATGATTTATGGGAGTAGTCGTTTAAGATATGCTAGGTTTTCCATTAAAAGGGTATCACATTAAACCAAATTGTTTGACAAAGTAAAAACATACCAATCCTTAGGTGAAATTAATATATAAGTTTTGGCATTTGAATCAACCTTAGAATCCTTAAAACAAGGCTTTAAATTCATTTTCTGTCAAAGGAAACATTAAAGGGGTGAAACTATATAAGCTGGACGCACTGTTCACGAACTTGAAATTTAGAAAAGGAAAAAAAACTATTCATGAACCTCGTCGTTAGAACCTCACCGTTCTAGAAACACTATTCATTAATGTCATTGTTGGAACCTCAACATTGGAACCTCACTGTTCTGGAAACACTATTAATGAAATCAAAATTTGGAAAAGGAAAAAGGTCACCGTTAGAACTTCACCATTCTAAAAACACTATTCATGAACTCAAATTTTGGGAATGGAAAAAGTTCTCCATTGGAACCTCACTAATCTGGAATAAATTTTCATGAACAAAAAATTTGGAAAAGGAAAAAGTTTACCATTGGAACCTCACTGTTGCACTGTTCATAGAAGGTTACTGATAACACTGTTCACCTAGGGCTATCGATGCCACTATTCACCTATGGTCACCGATGTCACTATTCAAATAAAGTCATTATTTCACTATTCACATAAGGTTACTGATGAAACTATTCACCTAGGGCAATCGATGACACTGTTCATCTAGGGCTACAGATGACACTATTCACTTAAGGCTACCGATGCACTGTTCCCATAAGGTCGCTGATGAAACTGTTCAGAGAAGGTCACCATTTCACTATTCACAATGGTATACCGTTGGAAATGTTCACCAATGGAACTGCTTAGAGAAACAGAAATTTGGAAAAGTGTTGGGGATAAGTCACCTTGACCTCCCAAGACACCTTATACACCTGATTTTCTCAATGGAATCGACTAGACAGTTCTGGAACATTACATCAGATACCTCTCAAAACATTCTCATCCTAGAGAATGCAAAAACCCATATAAGGGGAAAACGAAATGGGGCCTGAACAATCACCCATCTAGATACCTCTCAAAAGAGAGAAATCCACAATAAGCAACAAAATAAATCACTATTATAAAAATGAATGGTCAATAACCACAAAGGCTAAATTGATACGTGAAAAGAGTTAAACATCAAACAACTCTCGGTATAGATAAAGTATCTATGACTCACGTTCCCAGGTACTCTACTCCATGCCACTGTGTCACCACAATACACAAACCAAGGGGATAGAACGCCCGCACAACACCTTCACTTTGCAGTCTTGGATCTCCATAGGTCACTCCTAAAAGGTTTCATCATCATCAACATTGATCGCACCCAAATCGATGAAGTGAGAGTCATAATGAAGATAACGATGGAGTTGTGATACCTGGAAAACATCATGAACCTGACATGTCTGTGGGGGAAGTGCTACTCGATATGCCATAGCTCCGTTATGAGATAACACCTCAAAATTCCCAAAAAAATGGGTAGAAATCTTAGTCCCATGATGATACCTTCGCTTCCCATGATGGGGAGTCGCATTCAAAAACACTTGATCCCCAACATCAGACACTAAGGGTCTCCTCCTTTGATCGGAATAAGATTTATGATGATCTGGAACTGTCTTTATCCTCTTGTGAATCACCTGTTCCATCTCTGTTCTATTCTGCACTAGTTCTGGTCCAAAAATTATTGACTTATCGACCCCATCCTTGTCCAACGGAGTACGGAAAATTCATCCATACAAGGTTTCAAATGGCACCATACTGATGATAGAGTGAAAAATATTTTTGTAAGAAAACAATACCAAGGGTATGTGCCTCATCCATAAACCTCCAAAATACAGCACACAAGAGCATAACATGTCTTCCATAGTTTGGATGGTTCACTCTGTCTGACCATCCATTTTGGATGAAAAGCAGTGCTAAGGTATAGTTGTGAACCAAAATCTTGCTAGAGTCCTCTCCACACCCTAGAGGTAAAATAAGGATCTCAATCAGAAATGATTGTCTTTGGGACTCCATTAAGTCTCACCACCTCTTCCAGATACTACCTCGACAAAACATCCACTGATCTTGACTCCTTGATTTCTATAAAGTGGTCCAATTTTGTTAAATGATACACTACCTCCCAAATAGATTCATGTTCTCCCGGAGCTCAAGGTAAACTAGTAACAAAGTACATTGATATTTCTTTCCACTACCTCTGAGGAACATCTAATGGGTAGTTAAGACCACTAGGAACACAGTGTATGGCCTTCACCTTCTGGAAGACCAAACATCAAGACACAAACTCTGAAACTACATGCTTCAGTCCTGGCCACCAAAACTAGCACTTCAAGGCTCGCTACATCTTTGTCATGCCAGGATGCACTACAAAAGGAGAACTATAGAACTCTCTGAGAACAATATCGTGCATCATCAAAGAAATAAATATCCTTCCATTATACACACTTAGTGTTTTTCATCCACATAAAAACCATCAGGGGCCTCGCCACAAAAAACTCGGTCTCTCCAGACCTCAACATCTAGATCCTGCAACTGGGACTCTTCCACCTTCTACACCAGAGATGACTACACCATCATCTGAAAAAGACCACCTCTATCCCCAACTTCTCCCATAACTAGATGTAATGTAGATCATTCTTCCAATACTCTCTAGGAGTCACCAGAATCACACACTGCATCACTACGTGACTTCGGACATAGCACATTAGCTACAACATTTCCCATTCCTGGTGTATACAATATTTCAAAATCGTTTTCATGTAATAACTTCATCCATCGATGTTATTGTATGTTCAAGTCACGCTGGGAGAAAACATACCTCAGGCTCTTATGATCGGCTAAAATCACAAAGCACTCAACAATGAGGTAATGTCTCTACAACATTAGAGAAAACACCACAGCTTACAACTCATGATCATTGGTGTCATAGTTATGTTCATTAAGCTGAAACTACTAAGACCCATAAAAAACAAATGATCTATTCTGCATCAGAACCAAAAAAACCCCATATGTGAAGCATCGCATAAATCATCAAATTGAACTCCCTCAACTGGAAGGAAAATAAATGGAACGCTTACTAAATTCTCTTTTAGATACACAAAATATTACTAATATTGATCAGTCCTTATAAACACCTGATCTATCCTATTCAAAGCTGTCAGAGGAGTTGTAACTTGAGAGAAATTGGCTATGATCCTTTTGTAGTATCCTGCGAGACCAAGTAAGCATTGAACATCTGACACTATCTTGGGGGATGCCCAAGACACAACTGCTTTTATCTTTGATGGTTCCACTACTACTCCCTGCTGGGACACAACATTCCCCATGAAACAGACTTCTCGTGCCAAAAATCACACTTTGACATCTTCCCAAATAGCTAATGTTGACAATGGAATCCCAAAATGGTGTGTAGATGCTCTGTATCCTCTTCTGCAAACTTGTATTACAGAAGGATGTCGTCGATGAAAAATAAAATGAACTTGTATAGGAACTCTTGGAAAACAACACTCATCAATCCTATGAACACATCTGGTGAGTTTTTCATGACTAAAAGAATTACAAGGAATTAAAAATGCCCATGAAGACAACAAAAAGCAGTCTTCGGGATATCCTCATCCTTCACACGCATCTGATGAAATCTTAACCGCAAGTCTATCATTGTGAACCAACATGGACCCTTAAGTTGATCAAATAAATCATCAATCCAAGGAAAAGGATAGCGAATCTTTATTGTCACTTTGATCAAGCAACAATAATCTACACCCAACATCAAACTGGTGTCAGCCTTCTTCACGAACAAAACTGGTGCACCCCACAGTGACACACATGGAAAAAAAACCGCACTGTAAGAGACCATCTTGGTACATACATAGCTCATGTAACACAGAAGGGGTCATTCTATATGGAGACATAGAGATAGAAGACCCTTCTAGTTGTAGCTCGATCCAAAAATTGATCTCTCGTTGAGGGGGTAATGCTACAACCTCTTCTAGAAAGACATCAGGGTACTCTTCTACGACCCTAGGAAACTCCAACTATTGAACCTCGAAATAACACAACATTTTCTCAGCCATCATGGATGATAAGGATGGAACATGCCTATAAACCATCTGAGGATATCTCTCATGAACAAACACCAATGGCTCTCTATCTACTTTGTTGAAAAGAAACTTCTTCCTAAAGAGATCCCTGATAGCCTGCACTGAATACAACCAATCCATGCTAAGGATGACATCATATGATTATATTCGTAAACATTGAAAATCTCCCCAAGAGTGGTGGGGCCCTAACACTATCTTAGAGTCTCTACATACATCAAACAAGTCATCTTGACTTCCAACTAGCATAATCAGCACCAAGGGAACTGGAAGCCTCTCTACCTAAAGTCCCAAAGCATAGACAAGGGTAGGTGATATGAATGAGTGTTTCACTCCTGAATCAAACAAGGCATACACTGAGGTAGAAAACAAGAAAAGTGTACCTCGAACAATTTCTGGCTCACCTAGCAATGGCAATGATAAAACATGAATCAAAACACGACTTCTTCCATGACTTCTCTGACCAGATTGATGACCACTACCATGGCTACACTATGCTCTTTTAGGACATGGACCTTCATCGGGTTTTTCTCTGCCTACCCCATCTACCCTCTGCAGATCTAAATCTGGTGAATCCTGCTGTTGTTGTCTCTGTGGGAACTACCTAAACATTTGATCCTAGAGAGGAACGCCTGGTGCACGATGATTACTCTGAAAGGTTGGGCACTATCACGACTAATGACCATGACCACCACAAGAAAAACATGTGCATAATCCCTTAGGATATTCTTAAGAGCTGCTACCCCTCGAGAAACAAGATTTTGATGGCTGGGACCTACCCCTAGACGAACGGAAACTATTCTTCCTAGAAAACCGGGAACCCCGAACCACATCTCCACTTCATGAGGAATCAAGGCGACTCCCCACTTGTGATGAACGAATTTTAGAAAAATTCCACTCGACAACCTCTACCCTTTCTAGCACCTCAATATATGTCTTCAGCATAAATGGGGTGACCTGGTGCTGGATCTATGGATGCAAAGTCTCTCCAAAATGCCTCACCCTAGCCACATCATCTTGTAATAGATCCGAAGAATATCATAAAAGGTTCCGAAAACAGATTCCAAACACTCGCGCACTGGATCTCCCATGTCAAAGGGTAAGAAACTCCTAGTGACTGGACGCCTTTGCAGTCGAAGAAAGAAACGTGACTCTACACTTTTTTCATAAATTCTCCCATGAGATTATTGACTCCTTACGATCCCCGAGGAACAATAACCACCGCTGCCTCAATTATCCTTGGTGCATCGTCAAAACCAAGGACACCTAAAGCTTTTTCCGAGAATTGATGGAACTGAAGCCTATCTCTCCCTCCTCCAACCTATCTTCTATTGCTACATCTGAAATGGATCCCTCATACTTCTATATACTTTTGTGTTAAAACTCTTGTAGTGTCTTCCTCCAAGTGTCGTCATCGTCATCCTCTACCCTTCATAGATCTGTTGGCACTGCCTGTTGGACATATTCTATGTGATCGTGAAGAGGACGTCGACCTGGAGCAATACATTTAAAATAACAAACAGTTAGAGCTCCTAGACATGGAATATAGAAGACAAGTAATTAATTAATTAATTTTTTTTCATTTATTCATTTTATGTTAACTTATCCCACGGTCTACCCATTAAAACATAGACCAAAAAAAATGATGCATGATCATTTCCTAGGTCTCTACCCTAGAACTAGTATCACCTTGTTTAGAAACCATTTTAAACATAAAGGTTCATACATCAGATCATAGGAGGGCCTAAACACCTATGTCTTAGCCGGTCTCTAGTGTTTACAGAACTTGCTAAACATAACTAACACTTTTTCCCTACCAACCAATGCAACCCCACCTGTGCGTAACACCATACTTCATACAATCTATCAACCAGAACTCTGATACCACTCTGTCACTACCCCATCCCCTCAAATTGTACCCCTCCTGGGCCAGATATGTGAGAAGGTAGATAATGACCCTCGAGTCCTACCTCCTGTAGGCCCTGGGATGGTGAGAATCACTGAGAGTATAATAAACACACATATGGGAGGCATTACCATCTAAGATAACACATGCGAAAAATAGAGATAAGGTAGAAACCAACCAATTCCATATCAGATAGAAATATAAAAGAAAACCCAAGTGCACATATGTAATTTCATGCAAAGCTCTTATAACTAAATGGGAAAAATTTCAAGTACCCAAAAGAATGTAAAAACAGCTATAACCACAAGCCCGAACAGCTCCTACAACCCCATGCTAGTTGGAACCATCTTGATCTCCATCCTCCTCCTAGTGACCAGAAACTCATTTTATAAAAACATAGGGTGAATATAACAGTATACTCAGTAGGATCCTCCTTGATGACTCTTGTGAAAAATTATAGAAATCATGCTAAAGCATGGTGAAAAACAAGTGAAACTATCTCACATCCTAAACAGTTATACTATATTCATGCCCTACCATGTATACTCCCACAAAATAATGAAAACAAGAGTATATAAAATAATAAATAATATCAAGTGTACCCCGCTACTACTTCCCCACTGGTTTTCCGTTTTACCCCATCTTTGCACATCCTAAGTGTCTCTCTCCAAAAATCTTTTCCCGTAGACACCTAAACGAATCACCACAACATGCACCTCGTGCAACAAAACCACCACATACACATAAGCAAAGTAACCAGGTAGTATTTGGGAGCCACCATAGCTCGCATAATGTGTATCATACGTCATGTATTATACCTCAAACCATTACAACCCACAAACTGAGTAATAATCTTCAAGACATCATATCTTATACACGTTACACCTATAGTAGTCCATATGATACTATATCAAAAATATATGTGTGTGAATAACCACAAGCCATTACATCCCTCTAAACACATATATGGGAAAAACTAACCCTTGTGCCTACCAGCACAAGTAACTACCCAGAGAAGAGAGTGGGGCCAAAGGGGGTAGTCAGCCATCCATCCTCACACCATAATGTTGGGGAAAACACCCTCTAGAGATCATAATCTCAGAGGTATTAGTTTCCCTAACTGCTAGGGTGAAGTAGTGTATAGAAACACAAATAGTACATAATATATTATATCTTATAACCTCAGTATGGGCAAAAACTAGTCTTAGACTCAACTTTATCTAACATCTCTCAGACCCCTGGCTACCACTTCTATGACTTTGTATCCTATAAGCACACAACCATTTAAAGAGCTTTATTTCATTACTTCATTACCCTTTTATCAGTTCCAAATTACATAGATTAATTCTTTAAACAATAATTAACCATTAAAAATTCCACATTAAATTTCTTTAGCATCACACCCAAAGTCCACTATCCCTTTAAAATTGTAACCTCGACATTTCATTCCACCAAGCTCCAACTACAGGGGTTAACATCATTTATTCAATTATTCATTTTCAGTATTACTTTCCCAGATAACCAAGAATTCTATAAAAACATTCAATGCTACTAAACACAAGGGGTCTCATCACGGTGTGTAGATAACTACCCGTCGAGTCTTTTCCTCCCATTGAAAGAGCATAGACCCATCATCCCTTTAGAATCTACACACAGAAATAATGTGGTATACCATGCACGTCTTCACCCCTTTCAGAAGAAGTGTATGCAAGACTAGCTGCCTCAAGAAGTGTGGAAAGTAAAGAAGACAATCAATAAAAGAAACAACAAGCATCCAAATATTCACATCCTACCAGTTCCATCATACATGGTGTCCTCTCCGACACCCACATGCATAAATCGAGGCATCTCTCCACTCTAGGCATCATCCGATACCCCAATCAATAGGCCTCCCTACCCCAACATATCAAAATAGCCATACAAGTACAAATCACAACATAAGTAGCAAGAGAAACAAATATCTTATCAATTGGACTCTTGGACCTTAAACAAGCAAGTGGGTAACTGAGAACCCCACAATAAATTATCTTTTATCAAACAATGAGTTCTTTAATCTATCTCATATTAATGGATTTATTATTCGTAGGTTCCAAACTTGGGAATCCTAATCAGTAAGAAACCAAAAATAATTAAACATGCTCACTACACCAATTTTATAAACAACAAATTACAAAAAGAGGAATCAGATTCATTTACATGCCTCTATAACTTTGGCCAAACAATTATCAATTAATTCTAGTTTTACGTTCTTTACAAATTTCCATTGAGAAGGAAAAAATCTACCAAGGAAGCATAGATATCACACTATCTATGAAAAAAAGAAGCAATAACATACGATCGATCTCAATTTATTTATCTGGTTCAAATATTTATTATATCAATTTAATTATGATTCAGTGGGTTTAAACATTCTTACTCTATATTTTCACACAACAAAAAGGAGAAGCAATGAATCCCCTACCTCAAATAGTTCTTGAAGTTATTTATACGAGCATGATCCACACAACGAGTTACGATCTCCTCCCCTGTGAAAACTATATCCACCCGAGGATGCAGAGACACCCCCACATCGGCCAATACCCAAGAAAATCCCATTAAGAAAATGGGGGAAATATTCCATAAAAACAGAAAAGATAAATAAGTATATGAACCCGAGATAATAAAGATATATCATACATTATATCGAAGTCTGATCGATATTCCTTTGTTACATCAAAATAGAGCAGAACAAATCCTTGGAAGAATGTTCGATTTCACAACTATTATGGGAACGAATGGGATGTTCAAGCCTCTCACACCCGAGAACAAGGAGGAAGATCTATGGCGGAAGATATCTCATCACATTAGAAGATTTTATGGAGCATTTGTCTAAGATACACTAGGTTTTCCATTAAAATCATATCGCATTAAACCACACAGTTTGTCCAAGTAAAACCATCCCAAGCGTTGTGATAAATTAATATAAGAGTTAAGGCCATTGAATCATCTTTAGAATCTGTAAAACAAGGCTTTAAATGCATTTTATGTCAAAGGAAATGTTAAAGGTGAAAAACTGTAGGAATTTGGAAACACTATTCACGAACTTGAAAATTGGCCTAGTAAAAAACACTGTTGATGAACCTCACAATTGGATCCTCGCCATTGAAACTTCACCATTCTGGAAACAATATTCATGACCTCAAAATTTGGCCATGGGAAAAGTTCACCATTGGAACCTCACTATTTTGGAAACATTGTTCATGAACTCAAAATTAGGAAAAGGAAAAAGGTCACCGTTGGAACCTCATTATTTTGGAAACACTCTTCATGAACATAAAATTTAGAAAAGGAAAAAGGTCACCATTAGAACCTCACCGTGGGAACACTACCGTAGCACTGTTCACAGAAGGTTACCGATGACACTGTTCACCTAGGGCTACCGATGCACTGTTCATATAACGGCACCATTGCACTATTCACATAATGTTACCGATGACACTGTTCACAGAAGGTCACCAATGACATTGTTCACATAAGGTCACTGATTTGAATATTCACATAAGGTCACCGATGCATTGTTCACATAAGGATACCTATGACACTATTTACCTAGGGCTACTGATGACACTATTCACCTAGGGCTACTGATGACGCTGTTCACATAGGGATACTGATGCACTATTCACATAAGGTCATCGATGACACTTTTCACAGAAGTTCATTGTTTCACTGTTCACAACAGTCTACCATTGGATCTGTTAACTAATGGAACTATTCAAAAAAATATAAATTTGGAAAAGTGTTTGGGATGAGTAACTTTGACCTCTTAAAACACCTCATACATATGATTTTTGCAAAGGAATGAACCAGAGATGTCCGAGCCATTATATATAATTATTTTTATTCATGTATTATATAAATTTATCAATGGAATCAAACATATACCACATTCAGAAAAAAAAAATCCATATATATTGATGTCATCAGAAAAATTAATGAAGTAAGATTAGCCACCTCTATATTTTACTAGAAATGATCCACAAACATCTATCTGAATAGCTTAATTAATCCCTACAGATCATTCACACTTTCAAATAAATGAAGGTTTGGACATTCTTCCTTTCAAATATGTGTGACACTTTTCATGTGTTTTTAGTTTAGAAGAATATAACGTCATTTTTTTGATAAATACTTTTCAAATGATTATTTTATATATAACTAAACTGATAATGACACAATAGGGTCTTATATGAATCATCTGACTCATTATCGGTTTATAAGTCATGGTTTTTGGAATTTTATTATAAAAATATTATTATTCATATGTACCATACAATAAAATTTGATAACATTATAATTTTAGAAACTATTATTTCAAAACATTAAAATAATTCCATCCATGTATATAATAGTAATATATTTAATGTTTTTGGTAACACAATGAACATAACAAAAATTCATTAAGGTAAAAATTAATCTTGTTATAATAGTAATTTGGTAGTCTCTAATAGACAATAGAGCATGTATTTATCTTTCGGAAGCTCATTGATCCACTTCACCGATGGAAACCTTCCTAAATCTATATTGTTTCTGTATTTCAATAAAAATGTGATCATCATAATCACTATAAAATACATAATTTTTTACAAATAAAATATAAAATTTGATAATGAACATACCTATATATTCCCCTTGGTTCTTCACGGAGGTATTTTTCTTATTCTAGTAGTTTATGGTTATAAAAATGAAAATGTCGACATATAGGCCAATACATAACAAGGAGGAAGAGATGATATGAAGATTAACATATTTAATTTATTAATAAAATATAAAAAATTCTATCCAATAATAATTAAATTAAATATGATCCCAATACCTATATATATTTATAAAGCTAATGATCATACATGAATTAAATTATTGTGCATTTAAATAAATAAACTAAAATTTATTTCAAACAACTCATTATAGATTTAAATTTTCCAAATTATGAAATTAATTATATTATTAATTATTTAATTAATATTTCTTAAGTATACAAACAAATAGTTCTTTTTATTTCCATATAATGTAAATAAAGAGAGCATAAATAAATTAATAGTATTTAAAATTAAATAAATACATGATGTGTACTCGAAGTAGCATAGTGTGTACCCTTATGCAATTAAATTAAACTAATTTTCACTATTTAATTACTACATAATATTCATCATCACATGACCTGATATGTCACAGGAATTATATATGTAATTTTTTATGTACAATGATATTTGTAAAGGTTTCCAAAAAAACATTTCATGATACTGATGAAATCTTCTACTCGTCAAGCCATATGTTCTATGCATCATCTAAGACTAAACAACGTGACATAAATAAATGTGGTACTTGTGGATTGTAATGTTTATGATGTAAATATAATGATAGATAACTATAAAAACAATTTATTTAAAAAATAATGAAAAAATTGTCTAATTATGAATTTAACATCCCACACAGACAGCTAAAAACATGAAATGTGTAATCCTTGAAAAGTCTTATCACATAGAATGAGAAACTAGATACAAACCATATATTTTAGTTTAATTTCATAAATTAATATCTATTTGAGTATGTTGATCCACCCAACATATCAATATAAATATCTTACATGGCCAAGTTGACCCAAATTTCATGGCCGCTATAGCCAACTACATGATTCTTAATTCATTTTCTGACACCTACAATACATTCCTATGTGTTTGAAATGTATTTCATGTTTTTTATTACACACTAAAAAATTTGTATCTCCTATTAAATTTCATTTAATTGATGTATTTTCATGTCCCTTATCAGGATATCATTATACAAAAGTGTATTAATTAATTGTCACATACATTAAATACCCATATTCAATGATTCCCATTGGGGAAACTCTGAACGGTTACATGGTATGTACAGCATATACACTCTTGTATTGCCTTTAAACCAATATGAAAACTAGAAATAAATACACCCCACCAAAAAGGATGATATAAAACCTGTATGATTCTATGAGATGATATTTTGACATATAATTTGATATTAATATATAATTAATAAACACAAAATGTCTTTTCTTCGAATTATTTCATTGTACATGAATCTGATTGAGCTACCTTTCATACTTCTATTATGAGGAACTGTTCAATTTAAAAAACCTCTATCAGTATCAACACATTCTATACAAACCTATGAATATCATATATGGACCTCTGAGTGCAAGCATGGATGTACTAATCATAATACATCATCGTCTGTAAATCACAACAACAATCCCTTTAGTCATAATAGATTATTCATTGTTATCTTGTTCATGATTGTTTAAAAGAGGAACAATGTCTGTCATTCTTGAGGTTACTCATGAGAAAATTTTCTTTGGTCTTAAAAAAATTCCATTGAGATAGTTTTTTTGTGCTACAATTCAAAATAATCCTTATTATTGATATAATATGTATTATATACATTAGTTTATAGAGTTAGTTATAAAATATAGACCCATCAATAATATATCAATTACAATTATGAGTCATGTTAATTATTATTATTATTATTATTTACATGGAATGTACTATATAATATATTTTTAAAATTACATTTCTTAAATAAATAAATCAAAATTTATTTAAATAATATTAAAAAAATATCATTTCATTTTATGAACAGAAAATTGTCCATCAATCCTTATCATAATTTATTTAACCTTGATTAATAAATATTAAATTATATAAAAAATTTCATTATATTATTTTTCAAAAAATAAAAAAAATATTTTCTTCACTAACTAGTGAATACATATTTATTAAATAATCAAATCACATAAAATAAAAAAATCACATAATTATTGTTTGAAATTATAAAACCAACATACCAAAAAAATTATTACAAATTGTTCTCTAAATAATGATTATTATTATATTAAATTGATATTGAATTTAACTATGCTTTTTTATATAAATACAAGAAAATCATGTAGTCACAATTCTATGTGGTATTAGCTGGTTGTTCCTAATGTATATGATTAGAATCAAAAAAACACATCAAGGTAGCCTTGTATGAGATTTTAATGTCACAATGATAATAATATCATCTGACTTCTTAATTGTAAAATAATATTTTTTATTGATATTTAATCAAGAAGGTGTCATACTTGGGTCACCAATCTATATTACTGAATATATTTCTTTAACTCTTTCAAATGAACTTGTTGATAAACCACCACGGCCATTGTAACACCCTTAGATTTTTAGATATATTTTTTTTCAAATTAATTTAATCATTTTAATATTTTTCATTTCACATGAAATTGAAAATAGTTTTTTCTATATTAAAATACTTTGTTTTTCATGAAATATACACAACACCATGTTAATATTATAAAATAGACAACAATGAGTTGTCCTTTATTACATACAATATATAATTTTACAACAATTTAATGGGGCAAAAAAATTTAAACTAAATTTATAAACTTTTATAAATTTTATATGTCATAATAATTATTTTTTTAATTTTTTATTTAAAAATCATATTAGAGGGAATGTTTGGTATTTTTCTATGAGGTTTCATTTTTTGAGGAATAGTGAAAAATACTGCATTATAGTTATAAACATCCTTTTATATTTAAATAATTATTAATGTTAAAATTTTTTATCAAATGGTTTTAAAAACACAAATATAACAATAATAAATATATTAGTATAATTTATTTCGTTGTAATAATTTTTTGATTGAATTTACGTATAAAAACTTATTTAACTTTTGAACATTTTTACATTTAAAACACAAATTCTCGCCACATCTTCAGGATAATAATTAATTTTAATTTATCCAATTATATGAATTAAATTTTAAAAAATTGACATAAATAGTTATAATAAGTATGATATTTATACTCTAATAAAATAATATTTTTGAGAAATTTTTTTAGTGATTATGATTAAAATTAATTTCAAAGATTAAGGTAAAATTAAACTTAACTATGAATAGAACCTTAAACTTAAGGTCCAAAATGACCAAGATAATTGTTAAAAAGACATTTAATGACCATATTTCTAATATATAAATTTATTTGTATAATTGAATGACATAACAGTATGGAATATTTAATGAATTATTATGTTAATTTTTTGAGAATTAATATATATTTTTTCACATATGTTAACTTAAATTATTTTAATTCTAAAATTGGTTTTAAATTTTTTAAATAAAATTATATAAATAATGTCAATATTTGAAATGACTATTATTTTAAAAAATATATATTATGTTAAAATATTTAAAATTATTAGAAATATTACCTTATGAAAATTTATTTATAAGTGTTAAAAAAATATAATATATTTTCTATTTATATACCAAATTTGATTTTATAATGAACATATGGAAAAATAAATAGTAAAAACAATGTAAGCATAGTTTAGGATAATGTAGTCTTTTTGTGCATTATGTGCACTAGTTTTAAAATTAATTTCCAAAAAAATGAGATTTTTATTTTTAATATTATATATAACATTATAATTTAGTGGGTATAAGTTTTCTATTAAATAAACCCATAATTTATTCATAATTGATAAATTAAAATGTTTGAAAACAAGTTACCGAAATGAAAACCCAAAATGAAACATTTATGGAAACATAATGACTAAGGGAAAAAATTATAAAAATGAAATTATTATTGTGTGGTGGAAATTTTTTTCAGCCATAAATTAATATTAATTAATTAATTGTTCATTTTTTATAACATAATGTAAGGGATACCTCCCATTCGTGTGTTCCTTTTGGTATTTACTAGAATTCCCCTCCTCCACCACTATAAAAATGAATTTACTCTTCCTCTTACTGAAACCTCTAAATACACATTGGCTCATCCAAAATCTACCCAATTATCCCCAAAAAATTAATTCATTCATCCTATAGGCCTCCATTTTGGAATAAACCCATCTATGGATGACCTTTTGTGAAAACCAAATATTGTTACCAAAAGAAGAGGTAGCATCCTTACTCAAGCTGATTTTTTTTCATTCTCTACCACCTAAATTTTTCTAATAAAATTATTGTGTAATAACATAATTATCCAAGATATACTGATATGTTTTTATTATAAGGTTTGAAATCACACATACACACACTTCCATATAATAGGTAATGAACGTACCGTTCTTCTATTCGGTGAACTACAACCTCAAGAAACGATGTTGTTCATTTTTCCTTTACCACCACTCATGGATGGGAATTATGATGGAAAATATATTTTTATATGATATATATTTTATATTTAACCTTATGTAATTACTATATTACACCTACCTTCATAATTTTCATTTTGTGTAAATATGAAAATTTTGTTTGGGGAATGGTGGATAACCACCTCCTCAAATATATGCCTTTCGTTTACATTCTACTTGGAATGTATTAAATATGGGTTTAGTTAAATTATATGATATATATTAAATAATAATTATAATTTAACTATACTATATATATATCATTTAACATATTTCATTCTATATGCAACAAAATAGAAACAATGTTCATCTGTACATATGGCCTACTGTCTCCTTGAACAGTGTCTTAAATTTCATATTTCTATATTATATATATTATTATAAATACATATATATTTATTATATTTGATATTTATATCCTTATTTAATTTATTTTTAAAAAACATCATGATATAATTTAGTTTTATTAAGAATAACATGCCAAAATGTATAAGAGAAACAACGTGAATATTAACTGAAGCATAACATTGACATAGAATTAATAATATACAAGAAAAATAGTTATAATAAAATAATATATCATATTAGAAATAATAATATTGTTCTATGGTAGATGTTTAATTATATTATATCTATTTTAATGTAGGTTTTGATGTAAAAAAATACTTTCGAGACTTAATGTAAGGGAATTTCATCTCACTTTTTATTTCCATGTGATACATGATATATTCAACTCTCACTTCCTTTTTGTGGTGTATATACATCCCAATAACATGTTATATCATTAATTGATTTATTTTTTTATATTAAAATATTTTATTTATTTTATTCTTTCATGGGGATAATGATTCTAAATTTACATAATTATTTAGTGTTTTCTGCTCCTACCTTTAATTTTTGTGAGGCATAATCTATGTTCACATCCTATTTCTTATATGTGGTGTGTATATTTCCCGAGGATTTATTATATTATTTTTTATAATTAAATTTATGGTTATTTAAATATCCCTTTTATGAACCTTATTTCATGGGGTTTATGTTTCAAAAGACACTGAATCGATAAGGTAGTTTTGTTTCAATTTTCTTTCTTTGAGACACATGTTTTGTTATATGCCTATACTCTTTTTAAAGGAGTGTATATTATAATTTGACATGTTATATAATGATTATGATTTTTTGCATTATATTTTATGCTTCATGTAATTTAATTTTCTTATATGGATAGTATAATTCAATGTTACCATTTGGTAAGAGTTTATTGAAACAATCTCATCTTTTATCAAGTTTTTTTTATTATTCTTCCATTTGAGAAATATTATTATCTTTATCTAAATAAATATCATAAATTATCTTCTCCACCATATACTAATTATATCTTCCTAAATTTTTCCCTTTTTCACTATTTGGAATATAAGATGATTATAAAATACTTTTTTAGAAACTCTGATTGTACTTATCTCCTTAGTCAGAAATCTATGTTCTTTGAAAACTATGATTTATAAAAAAATCAAGTATTCCTTATATTTTTTATATTTATTTTCAACAAAAAATTCACACAAAAATTTTCCCTGAAATATTTATTATTTTTCAACTTATTTTTAAATGAAATGGTTTTCAAATCATTTTAAGGATTTCATAATATGAATTCCATGTACATTCAATGAAATGGCTCACAAAATTTGCTCAAGATTATAATATAAGTTTTCATTTAATTTTAAAATAAATTGATTTCATAAATTGAAAATGATTTGTTTTTATGTTTTAAATGTTTCTTCAAATTAAATATTTTTCAAATTTTTTAATCTAGTTTATATATTTTCATGAAAAAAAAGTTATCAAAAAGTTATCATGATTATTTTGTAATTAATCAAGGAAAATGGTATTGAATCTTTTTTCAAGATTCCTTTGTATGTTTTCAAGGAAAAAGGTTTCCAAAATGGTTTAAAGATTCTTTTATAGTATTTTGCGAAAAATATTTACAGTTTTTTATGATTTAGATAGTGCTTTTCAATAAATAAAGGATATTTTCTTCATGGAATGTTTTTAAAGGATCTTTCCAAATAATTTTCCATCGAAGGTGACATATATTGGTGTTACTTATGATTTTATGAGTAAATGATCCAAAGGTCACATTCATATTCCTTCACGAAATTATTTATGTTTTGATGTAATTGTGTTTATGAATCTTATTTCTCATTCACGGTATATAATAGAATAAATGATATTTATATGTCACAGGTTATTTTCTTATGAAACCCAAATCTTTTTATCGGTTATTATTTTAGGAAATTTTTATGAAACCTTTATCTTTTACTATGGTTATTTTATCATTAATTTTTTATTATAGACATTTCATTTCATTGTTCATGATACGATTGTTTACGAACTGGTGGCACATGTATATGTTCTTTCACAATGAGACCTACATCTCACTCAAATGCATTTGGTAATGATTTATATATCATGATATAATTATGGGAATCAAGTAAATGGGCATGATACACTATGGGAATATGGGGAAACTCGATCCCTTAAGGGAAGATGGGGAAATCATATCTAGTATGGGATGATGGGGAAACCTGATCCACTAATGGAATATTGGGAAACCCGATCCCTTACAAGGAATCGTCTATAACTAGGTATGGTTGTGTGTCCCATCTTATAATTGTACTACCCATTAAGTTCCCTAATATGTTTTGTAAATAATCCTTGACATATATGAAAAAAATTTATATGCCTATGTGTTTTCCATAATATTTATTTATTATGCCTATAATATGCTCACATGGTTCAGGTTCATGATTATATTGTTATTAATTTCTTTTTAAATACCAATATTTATGAAATTCTATCTCATTATGTTCTTTGATTTGCAGGTTATGATCTTTTAAAGTTATTATCATTTTCCGATACCCTTAAACTCATGGTATGCTTACATATCTCCCATGTTTACCCTTACAATGCATATGAGCTTGCCCATTTATTATAATTCCTTTCCCCGGGTTATGAATAAAGGTTTTAAATGGTATTACTAAAAGGGAAGATCTTTCAGGAAAATATTAAAGAACAAAAAACAAGTAATAAGGATTTGTTCCTTATTTCCAAATTCCTTAAACATTTATAATCCTCAGGCATGTATTTTTTTTAAGTTATGAGTATTAATCTATAATCATTTAATATCCATGTATGATAATCCTAGTCTTATATAGTTAGTATAAAAGAAAAGGGTTAGAAAACCATAGGAATCTATAATGAGGAAAATTTAGTGAGATCACAAGTAATATATCGAGTGATATGACTAGGGATTTCTCTATAGATTAGATCAAGAATGAAGAAAAGTATACGAACACTTCCTATAATTTTGGTAAAATATCGAGTGAGTGGTTCCCTATAAATACGTCTCTATATGGAAGTATATGTGAATGTGTCTCTATAATATATTTACCTAGGGGTGAAAACTCTGAACTGGTGTTTCGAGATTGACTCAAGAATAACCTAGTATAGGAACACATGCATTGTTACACCCCCAGCATAACACTCCCAGAGGATATGCTTTCACAATTCACAAACTAATTACATACCATCATATAGTATTTAAATATACAATGGGAATGAATAGACATGGATAAAACTATGTTTTCATATATTAAAGAATTATGTGTCATGATTTAGAAATCATATAAGTTATTTTTAATGATTCTGTGGTCTCCAATATGATAAATGTTTGTCACACTATACATTCTAGTTTTAGTCTGTTGTAGAGACCAAATTGAACATTGTTTACATTGAATGTTTTTTATGTGGAAATTTTAAGCATTATGAAAATTTATTTCATATTTAGGAATCTCATGAAGATAATCGGGATGGTGGTTTGAGTATTGGTTATACTATTAATGATAAAGATATCGTGAATTCCATGTAAAAGGTATGGGGTGTTATAATAGTATTTTTAAAATTAAATGTCAGAATAATTATTAGATTGAGGTTGGGGAACCTTATAAATTTATTCATATTTCAGACTATAGGAAAGTGGTATTAAGGAATAATATGATGAATCTTAAGTAATTATTTAAGAATAATGTTAGGTGAATGATGTTATTTTTTTTGGAAATTACTAATTATGTTATATGAATTTGGAAATATGTAGTTATTTTTAGTATATGTGTTTCACTAAGGTTTGATATAATATGTTAAATGGGATTGATGATAAGGAAAATTGATTTAATTGAAAAGTGATATTTTGATTTAGTGAAGGTACCCCTAAATCTGTTCAAGATGTAGTGGTAATTGTGTTTTTCAGGGATAAATTGATGATTAATTTTGATTAAATAAATTAGATAGTATCAATGAACATAAAATCAATTAATGATTTTTTGAAAAACTGGTTTATGTTGTCATGGATGAATTTCACACCTTATTGTACTTAAGGATTAATTCTAGAAATCATTGGAATAAAGAAGTGTGCATGTTTTCCAAAAGTTTTTAGGGTTGTTCAGGTTATTTCCATGATTCAAGAGAATACATGATGAGGCTATTAACATATTTCGAATGTTACAACAAAGATCTAATTTATGATATATGGGGAATCAATGTTAAGATAATTTTTTGAACATTATTCTAATGTTTTTCATTTTTCATATTTTGGAATTGTTAAAAGGATAACCTTATATTGAATAGATTATGTATAACATTTAATTTAATTTTTAGAGTTTATGATATTATCTCTCCATATAAGGATTTATGCATATTAAATAACTTTTTATGACCTTTTTACTATGTTAAATATAGATGGAATAACTATCATTAAATATTTGGATCTAATGATCTGTTAATGCTTAAGGAATGAAACATTCATCTTCATTCTTTGAAGTAAGAGATAATGTGGGAATTGAGCAAGGCCCAAATAAATGCTGATATTGTTCATAAAGACTGGAATAAAATCAAGTTAGTATATATTATTTAAGAAGATGGTATTGAAATAAAATTTTGTCCTAATACCATATTTTTTTATGAACAAATAGACATTTAAATCATTACATATATCTTAATTTGAGGCCCACAACTTTACATTGATCATTAAATCATTTATGATTGATGAACTCAACCACTCTCTATAATTTCTTATAGTTTTCCTCCATGTAGTTATGTTCTCTTCCCACGTATGTTCTCTTATATGGAAAGCTAGTGATGTGTTACATTAGTTTGTTGTCATGTTTCCAACATTCAACTTTAAAAATAATTTTTTGAATTCATTTTTATGATTTGTGTTTTATGAAATAATGTATCAAGTATTAATCCTTATATATGATTGAAGATTTTTTGGAGAAATTAATTTTAAGGGATGTAGAGTGTATAACCCCAAGATTGTGTGAAATAATTTATTTGAATAAATTTAATCTTATTAGTGTTTTTAATTACACATGATACCAAAAAAATATATTTCTATATGGAAGAACTATATTTTTTGTAAATAAATTCAACATCATGTTAATATTACACAACACACAACACCGATTTAGCTTGTGTTACACACAAGACTGACTTGTACAACTTTTTAACAGCACACCTATTTTAAAACTAAATGTTGACAATTATATACATTTTTATTTAACAAATAAAAAAATAATTTTCATTTTATTTTCAAAATTATCTTTGGGTGAATTTTTTAAATTTTTCTATGAATTTTCTTTTTTTGATATATAATGAAAAATACTACATTTTAGTTAAAAAATATTTTTCAGTTTAAATTATCATTAATGTTAATTTTTATTTTAGATTTGTTTTAGAATGTATAATTGATAAATCATACATATATTAATGCAATTACAATCATTTTAATCATGTATATACTGAATTCAGATATAACATCATAATTTTCTTTTGAATAAATTTACTTTAAAACCCCACTTTCATTTTAAGGGCCATAATGAACTAGACAATTGTAAATATCCATTGGATTCCTCTATATATATTATATAAATTCATGGTTTTAATTTTATGATTTAGTGGGATATTATTCAGCAAAATTTCCATATTTCCTAAGTTATGTAAGGAAAAATATAAAATAGGAACATTCCATTCCTGTAACACTTATAAAAATTGGATATATGGAAAAAAATATTTCAGGTTATACATATCAATTTCAAATAAAAATGAGTTACATTTATCATAACTATTTATAATAAATTTTTTGAGATGAATTAGTTATATTAAACTGATAAAAAATGCTAACGCATGGATTATTTTGTTAATAATTAAATAAAAGAAATGATGCCAAAAATAATATAATTATGGTCAACTTAATGATTTATTATGTTCCATTTTATTAGATGAATATATCAATTTACAAATATTTTAAATTAAGATATTTAAATTCTAGAAATTTTTTAACATTTTTATGTTAAAATTAAATAAATAATGTCTTAATTGAAGTTAATGTTATTATATAGTAAATTATATTTAATTAAATGATTTAAAATTAAAAAAAATTATGAATATTTATTTTTAAGTGTTAATAAATATAATAAAATCTATTAATATACCTAATTATCTTTTATAATTGATATATATACCGTTAAATATAAAAAATATTGTTGTACAGTTTGTGTTAATGCAATGTTGTTGCATGTTAAATTTCCATATTTGAAATTAATTTCCAAAAATGTATTTTTTTTAAATTAGATATAATATTTATAATTCAATTGAAATATATTTTCAAATATATGACGCCTTAATTTAGTTTGAACGGTTAGATTCCATAGGTTAGAAAACTAGTTACCTAAATTAAGACCAAAAATGAAAAATATAAGAAAAAATAAAGACTATGGATCAAATTTATTAAAATTAACGTATTTTAGTGTCCTGGAGAATTTAATCATCCATAATCAAACATCACTCCATAATCTTTTTACTTTTTTAATCACATGAGATAATAGAGATCTCTCATTTGTTATTACCTTTTGGAATTTACAAGAATGTCAGTCCTCCTCCAATATAAAAAGGAATTCACTAAACCCCTTAATGGCACTTTCAAACAACCTTGGATCATAAACAATTATCTCAAATAATCTCCCAAAATCCATAAATTTTTTTATAAGCCTGTCTTTATAAATCAATACAACCATTGAATTCCTTTGGTCCAAACGAAAAGAAGTTACCCAAAGAAGGGGTAACATCCTTATTCGGTGTCGCTTGTTTTATTTTCATTCTCCACCATATAAATTATTGATATTCCATTATCTTATAATAAAATTGGTATCCTAAATATACTGATATTTGTTTTATTCTATTTTATCTACCTACACATACACACGCTTCCATATAATGAGTAATGAACTTATCGTACTTTTTTATGGCGAACTATCGTCTCATTAAATGTTGTTGTTCGTTTTTCTTTAACCTCCTCTCATGTTTGGTAATTATGATATACACTCTATTTATATATAATATATATTAATTATTAATTATTATGTAATTATTATATAACACATAACTTCAATATCTTTATTTTGTATAAATGCAGTAATTTTGTTTGGGGAAGTGTGGACAACCACCCCTTCAAGGTGATGTGATTCCTTCACACTAGACATGAAATGTATTCAAAATGGGTTTAGCGAAATTATATGATATATATGAAATAATAATTATAATTTAATTATATTATATAAAATATGTATATATTCCATTTAATTACTTTCTTTCAATATTATAATACAATAGAAAAAATATCCATGCATATGTACGTCCTACCGTATCCTTAAATAGTGTATTGCATTTCAAATATCTATATTCAATATGTTATAATAAATATATATATATATATATATATATATTGTTAATATATATTATTTATATCATTCTTAACATTATGTAAATAACTATATAATTATATTAGTAATAGTAATCAAGAAGAACAAGTCGCAGAATATATGCAAAACGGTGCAAATATTACCCAAAGCATTACATTAACAGGGAACATTTAATAAATAGGTATCATAAAGTTATAATAAATTAATATATGGTATTAGATATATTAATTTGGTTTTGTTTTAGATTTATATCATACTTATATATATTATATTAGATGTTTTAACATGTATGAAGGATGTAAATACTTAAGGTAATGGAATTTATCTCAATTTTTATTTTCGTGTGATACATGCCATATTCACCACTAAATTCTTTTGTGTGGTGTATATAATTACCTATGACATGTTATATACAAAATTTAATTTCTTTACTGATGTTAAATTATTTAATTTATGTTATTATTTCATGGGGATAATGACTCTACATTAACCCATGTATTAGGTGATTTCTCATCTCATATTCAATTTCTATGAGGAACAAGCCATGTTCACTTATTCTTTATTTTATGTGTTGTTTATAGTTCCCATAATTGTATTCTATGGTTTTTATACATAAATTTATGGGTATTTACTTATCCATTTTTTATCCGTCTATTATAGGGTCTCTATTTCAAAAGGTACCAAATAAATAAAGTAGTTGGACTTAATTTTCCTTCTTTGAGACACATGTTTTGTTATGAATATATATTATTTTAATATGCATATATATATATATGTGTGTGTGGAAATTTGACATTATATATAATGAACCACCTAATATGAATGATATTATAATATTAATATAATTTCATTTTCATATATTGGTATCTAAATTAAAAATTACTAAGTTGAAGGAGTTTATTAAAAAAATATCATCATTTATTTATATTTTTTATGATTATGCTTCTATTGATTTATTATTATGATACATATCTCGAGAACTCACATTATTTTTCCTATCCTATGGTTATTCATGATATCATCATGTATTGGTTCCATTTTTCCACTCTTTGGTATACAACATTATTAAGAAATTAATTTTAAGAAATTATTACATTACTTCTCTCTTAAGTATGAATTCTTTGTTCTTTCAAGAAAAAGTTCTTTAAAAGGGATTTAGAGATTTATTTAAAGATTTAAATTTATTTTCATATAACAAGGTTTTGAAATTATTTTCAAGAATTCTTTAATTTTTTCGATGTAAATTTAAACAAATTATTTTCAAACTATTTTCAATATTTCGTAATAAGATTTAAAATTATTTAAAGAGAAATGGTTTTCAAAATGTTTTCATGTTTTCTTTATAACTTTTGAAAGTATTTTCAAAGAAATATTTTCAAAAATATTTTCAATATTTCTTTATAATTTATCAATTTAATTTCAAGGATAATTATTTTAAAATATCTTGATACATATTTTAAATTTCATCATGAAAATATTTTTCAAAAAAATATCAAGCATATTTAATAAATTTTCAAGGGAAATGTTTTCTGATTTTTTTCAAGATTATTTTTTTTTGAAGAAAAATTATTTCAAATATTATTATTTTAAAAATATAATTTTCAAAAATTAATGATATTTTCCTCAATAAAAGTTTTGATTGATATTTCCAAATTATTTTCCATCTAAGGGGAAATCATTTGTGATTACTAATTCCTTTTTAAGGAAAAGATTCAAAGGTTCCATTCATATTCCCTAGTTGAATAATTTATTATTTTATGACTTCATTATTATGAAACCCATTTCTCTTTCATACGTTATATGTTTATAAATCCCTTATATATTTCACATGTTATATGCTTATGAAACCTGCTTCTTTCAATGTGTTATTCTTCGATGAAATGATTATGAAACCTGTCTATTTTTCACGTGTTATGTTATCATTAGATGATTACGCTACCCATTTTATTTCATGATTTATGATATTATTATTTTTCATCTTGTGAACCATCTATGTATGATTTCATTATGAGATGTGTGGGACCTATATCTCACTCCAATGAATTGGGTAATGATTTGTATCTCATGAGATAATGATGTGAATCAAGTTGATCGGCTTGACACACTATTTGGTGATTGGGAAATTTGATCCTCTATGAGAAGATTGGGAAACATGGTCTATTATGGTAAGATAGAGAAACTCAATACACTAGGGGAAGATGGGGAAACTCACCCTTTACAATAATTTGAATACGACTGGGGATGGTGGTGAGTCCCACCTAGTATGTGTAGTGACCATGAAGTTCCCAGATATGTTTTAGTAATAAGAATTGTTGTATAGGGATTGTTCTTATATACTTATGTATTTGTAAAAATTCTATTCCTTATTCCTATTATATTCTCACATAGTTCGTGTTCTTAATTATATTAGGATCTATGTCTAATTAACTTCCCATATTTATTCCATGTCTCCTCATTATGATCTTTGATATGTGGGGTATGACCTTTTAATGTTATGGTTGTATTCTTATATGCTTATAGTCATGTTATTCTTACATATCTCCCTTATTTACACTTAATGAGCATCTAATCTCATCATTTAATTATTTTTCCATCCCATAGTTTATGAATAAAGGTTTTAAGTAGGTTTAATAAAGGTTGATATATTTAAGGGTCATGTTGATGTTCTTCGACCAAGTTAGAAGGAATTGTTCGTAGTTTCCAAAGACACTAAACTATTAAGGTTCTCAGGTATGTATTTTATTAATGTGATAAATATTAATCTAAAATGATTTAATATACCATGTATGTTAATCCAGGGTCACTATATCCCTTAACATAATCCAATAGATTAAATTAAATAAAAGGGCATGTTATATCACCATCCAATCTGGGAAGAGAAAACCCATTCATTGACTTTAGAATTAATATCATATCACATATGATTTACTCAACGATTCTTATTTCCCTATAAGAATATGTATTATTGGTTCTTTATAAAACATTAATGTAGGTTATTAATGGTATACATTAATAGTAATCAAATTTTTGAGGACTAATAAAAATATATTTGGATTTGAATATCCGATGACACATAAATAACATGTTTAATTCATATGGGTAGGTATATTATATTCCCCACATAACATAGAGAATAATAAATGAGAACATTAGTAAAAGAAATATTAATGTAATTAGATCCCCTAATTTTATATTTCCAAAAATTATATATGTCTCATCAGATATATTTCATCTCACCATAGAATATGTGTTTAAGAGTATTTTTTTACACTTCATGGTTTACATTATAGCAGGATTCTATAGAATTTTGATGTAAAAATACCCTTAACAATTTATAACAATAATAATAGTCCTTAAAACACTAATTATGAGATAATATATTTATTAATATTTTTTTCATTGAATGGATAGGTTTTCGAAAGTAAAAAGTATGGATCGACAGAGGGAACCAACTTCAAGATCTTACATATGCATCAATAACATTGGATGAAATTTAAAATAATTATAAAACCATTGAAAATTTATTTTCTATATTTTTTCATTCTATAAATAATGAAAATACTATCAAGGTAATATGGTCACTAATTTTCCCTATTATTTCACTCATAAGTACATAATAATGATTTCATAAGATAAACCAAATATGATTTGATAGATTTTTCAACATGAGGAATTTTATTATCAAATATAATATGAGAGAGGAGATGAAAATAAAGTGGTAGACCACTTGACTAGTCCACCCTATAAAACTAAAATGGGTAATCTAGTCAAAAATTCATTTAGTGATTCTGTACCAACCAAGAAGCCAAATTTAGATAAATGACATGTTACATAGGATGATGATATGTTACGGTTTTTGTATCTTCACATTTTTAATCTCACCTGAACCCATAATAAATTCTTAAAGACTCTGAATAAATATTTTATATAATGGATAAACCATATATTTTAGAAATATATAATTATTAATTTTTTGGATTATGTTTTTATGATTGTTTAGTAATTTATATATTACTTTTCTTGCATAATTTATCTGGTGGAGACAATTTTAGACCTCGAAGGACTACTATAAATTTTTCAGTATCTAGTATATGTTATCATATTAAGTTTAAGTATATTCTATTGAATTTTATAAAATATTTGAAAAATTCCAATTCACTGGTAACATTCAAAAATGTTAAGAGGTGTTTTCAAATCCAATAATATTTTATAAAATCATTGAATTTTTATAAATTGGATTCATGGGATATTTTCCTATAACATTTGAGAATTCATATATCCTATTAGTTTTAGATTATGTTTCAAACTAAGATGAAGCTAAATCCAACATAGCTGATGATGTTAATACTGTTCTTAATTTTTTTCAGATAGAGATTTTTTATAGATTTGTTTTCAGAAGATTAGTCATCAGTTACCAAAGAACACAATTTTTTAATTAGAGAATAGATATATATGTTGAAAAAGTATAAAGAACAAAATAAAATTTAAATTCCCATAGAAATAATGTCTCAAACCATGATGAGATTACATCCATCCTGACACCCGACCCAACCCATTGTTTGGTCTGAAGGGCATTCATGATCCCCATTGCCGAAATCTAGTGTTGAGAATCAAAGAAATAACTATAGAAACAATTCTTCCTAGATAGAACAAGAATAAATGGACAAGTTAATGGGAATAATCACTAACAAAACCCCAATATCAATGAATATACAAACTTATCCAGACTCAATTTCTATAGAACTGAAAAAACTAAATGTAAAACTCAAAATGATGCACACAAAAAATATCTCCACATGACCTTTGGGTCACCACCAACCACAAGACCAACCCTCTCAATGGAAAGAAGATGAACCAGAAACCAAAACATGCATAAATGTTTAGGTCTACCGATAGATAATGGTATATGTATGGAGTGAGAATATAAAAACTCGGTAGAAAAAAACTATAGAATCAATAAATTATCTTTTCCCAAAAGATTACAAAAATACTAGTTTGGATTAAATATATAAAAACGTATTTCTATATTTTTAATAAATAAAAATAGCTTTCATTTTTTAAATCAACGCACACCAAATCTCTATTTTCAAAACTGTTTACCATTTGAAACCCAAATCCTTTACCAAATCAATATTGAGCTATGATAAAGATAAATCAGTGGTATAAATTGAAATCTTAGTGAAACAGAATATAAACAAACACATATAGATAGTAAACCCTAGTAAATTCAAAAATATTCTTACAGAGATCCCTAGATGTACTCTGGTCCAACAGACCTATCGGTGTATGGTTTTTCTCCATTTTCAATAACCAATTGGTCACTCTAAACTATCTAATCTAGTGGAATGTCCCATCAATCCCTAAAATGTTAAGAGGGTACCAACCCATGTAATTTGTTTAATAATAAACCATCACTCAAACCTCTAAAAGTGGCATAAGAAAACCATTGTAATATTACACTGGGTAAGTAGGATCCCCATGCATGAATGACTCACCTTATGTGCCACCACCACACATGCCTACCTCAAAAACTGACACCACACATGTGATTAACCACACTAGGGAAATACTATAATTGTATTCCCACTCTAAAATAATCTACACAAAAGTTTAATCCAATCTATCATATCACACTATATTTCAAACCATTTCTCAAAACATGTTATGATTCCAAACAACAATTTTTAATTTAAAAACCAAAATTCATTTTCAAAACACCATATAGTTCTATATAAGCCTTTATACATTATCAAATCCATAAATTATAATAACTCTTCCCAACCATTTCCCAAATAACATCAACATCGCTTTTATGCGCATGATTAAAAACAGGCCTTTAATTGTCAAATCCCAACACCACATCAAAACAAATATGAAAATAAACAAAATTACTAAAGATGAAAAATGTTATTTCATACCATTTTGAAGTCAATCGTGTCTCAAGGTGAAAAATAGACAATGAATTTCAAAAAGTGTAAAAACCTCTTTCATTTTATTTGAGAACCAAGATATCATTACTAAAGCATCAAGGGTTTGAAGAAATAAATAAAGGGAGAAATAAGTGTCATGAAATATGGCATTAATGTTGATCATGTTCATCTAGGTTCGTTATAATTTGTGAACCATCCTTTCATGCACCTTGTGAACACATGTATTTGACTGCATCCAATTGAAAAAATTACATATATATAAAATATCTCAAAAAATCTCTTCATAGAAACACATAAAGATTTTATATCAACACCATGAAATACATGTAAACATCCCATATGAATATCCCCAATTATAACATACAATGTCCATCTCACAATCTAATAATATAATCAAAACATTACCATGTGAAGACACCACTAAAAGAACAAAATTTAACATTAAAAGAATAATTGGATTTTTAACAAATACCATATGTTCAAAACAATATAATAGGTTTAAAGAAACACATATAAAACAACATACACCAATTTTATCCTATATAAAAACTGCATATAAAGCCAAAAACCATACCTCATGAATGAAAATGAAATTTATATTTTATTTATAAATATGAATGAATAAATCGATTAAGCTAGAAATGAAATTAATGTAAAAACCTACCTTATCAAAGTGAATATGTAATTAAACTTCACGGGAAGGAATTAATAAGCTCAAATAATAATTCTCACACCCTATATCCACATAAATCAACCAAAATTACCCAACCCTAGTCCCTAGTTTTCGGCTAAGAGGGAACCCCCACCATGATAACCCTAGAAATCAATGAAGGAAGAGAAATGAGGAAAAATGTTAACATAATCCTAAGAAAATGACCACGGATTTTTGGTGGAAAATACATGGAGGGAGAAAAACCAAAGGGAGAGATATTTCAGGGGATCCCTTCATGTGAAGAAAACAAATAAGGGGGAGGAAATCCCGACAGGGATTTAAAAAATGGGTGGGTGGATTAGGGATTTCAATATTTAAAATTTTTGGGTAACTCGCATGTTTTTCCAAACTTTGTGCCAAATGTTTACCCACTACTGGAGAATTGGGGAACCCCACATGATCTTATCTCATGTTTCCTAAACTATACACCAATTCTGATGAACTCCACTGCCCAATTCTAGAACCAAACTATAATATTTCTGTATGGTTTCCCAAACCATGCGCAACCCATTCACCTCACCACCGGACATCAACAACCAGCCACACTATTAATGGGAAAGGTCATGTGGATTCATAAACTCTACACCGAAACCATTCATAGGCAAAAAAGCTACCCGAGACATCCAAAATTTATGAATTTAATCTTGGGATCAACCTAAATCTCAAAAATAATATCCAAATAAACAAAACAGAATAAAATTAAAAAAGTAATAGGATGGGGTGTGATAATTCTCCCCACCACAAATAAATTCATCCCCCATAATGTCTCCAAGTCAAATGATAAATAAAACTCAGTCCTAGATCCAAAATAATTTTAAAAAATTTATTATCCTTAGGGTGTAATTCCATTTCAAAAGCCACACCCAATAAATTATAGAGAAAATTACAACATAAAAATTAATAATAGAACATGATAGGGTTCTACATACCTCTTGAACTCAACAACCACCATGGCACCACCTTAGATCAGGCCAATGAGCGAACTCCCAAAACAACTAACACAAACCTCTTCACACAAGAAGTAGAACATCACTAGAAATGAAAATTTTTCTTTCTAACGAAAACTCCCACACAAGGGGGTAGAACCATACAAATAACAAGGACCAAACAATGATCCAGAATATGGGATACAATCATCTATTTACACAAAAATATATATCTCCAAAAAAGCACAATAGATTGTAATTCTAGAACTAACCTGTATAAGGGTTGAGCATGCCATAGAAATGACAACAAATTATAAATTCACATTCAAATAAATATAACTACTCAGATTATGATAGAATATGTTCATCACACTTATAATATTAAATGATGAAATATCAATAGCATAAAATCTAAAACATAAAAACATGAAAAGTCCCCACCCCAACAAGGGAGACAAAGACTAATCCAAGGTTCCCAACACACCCCTCTAAATTGTTTATTGCACCTGAGCTTAACTCCAAGGCCTATGGCCAGATCCATGACAGACGAAGATTATACATCCTTATATCATGTGGCTAACATAATCTAATAAAAACTTTTTTAGGAAACCCCACCAATAAAACATTTATAGATGACCCAAACATCCAGAAAAATGGGAACTCTTAGGATTATTATGGTAGGATGGATTTTTATTCCCAAAATGGCCACATTTGACGAACACAAGTGAACAGTATGATGAACTGGATGTCAAGAGCAACGAGGGAAACTCTACCAAGAGAAATTCCTCTGGCATGCACTCCTCACCTGATAGGGAACCGTCACAAGAAACCAAAGACATTGGATTTCCAACTTCTTGTTCTCTGGGAATCAACTCATCTAAAAATGATTCATCCACTAACTTCTTTAAAAAAACTACACTGAATGAGAGGAATTTTTCCATGATCTCTAGATGAAGACCCCAAAAAAGTGGATCATTGATCTAATCATCTAACTCTACCTCTAAAGATAAGGAAACCAATTAATCAAAGTGGTCAACCTAAGATTTCACATACCACTATCCCTATCAATCATCCCATAGCTCTTATAACTTCTTCTTCTCCATATTCTCGAGTATGAAACCTCATAGTAATGTGGTCTTAATGATTTACCAAGTCATCCCTTCTAGAGAAAATTATGGGAAAATGATATTCCATTCAATAAAATATTGACCCCAAAACAATCCCAGAAAATCACGGACTCTGATGACATCGAGAGTTCCGAACGATATGAATACACACTCAACTTCATCTATCTACTCCACTACCACTAAAAGACCCTGATCACTATGATAGATATGTATAAACTAAGAAGAACCAAAAACTAGGAAACAACCACTTGGAATTATGGGGACCTTTCTTGGATGCATATTCTGAACAATGTAGGGATAAAAAATCAGGTTCAACAACAACCCAAAACAACGACAAAAAAGAACATATCAAGACAAAATAATTACCTCTCAATCCAGACACACTCTTGAACAATAAAAATTATCTTTTCAAATGCCACCTTTTTCTACATAAATTTTCAAAACCACCTTCTTTGAGGTCTCTTTTCACAAACAAATCACACTGTTCAGGAAAGGATAATTTCAAGAAACATTTTCTCATTTAAATCCATATTAGAAAAACGAGATCAACCATCAATTTAATATAATCACACATGTAATCCTATGAAACATCACATATGTGTTAATCAACTTCCACTTATTCCATGAATATATACCAATATGAACCTCTCATTCATACCCACCCATATTCAAACATCCATAAGGGATACCATGGGTCGAACAAACAATTCCATCATCAAACCCAAGAATTCACCCAAATATTTCTATATTATGAATCACCTTCTCTTTTAAAGCCCATTTTTTCGAATTCCCAAAAACACTTTAAATAAGGAATTTATATTTCAAAATATGTTTCCATTTTAAAAATTTTCTCACCTCAACCAAAATTGAAACAAAAAATAACTCACACAAAACATATAAAATGATGAACTAGTGTCTATGCCTAACTTGATGACATGGTTAGTGAGCCATGACCAAAGTAGGAATTCACAACTATGAAATCCTTGAACCATTCACTTGGACTACACATGGGTCACTACTCCATGTTAGATCACAACATGACAACATCTCACCTCCATTATCATTCATTAGTCGAAAAACAAATACACAAATCTAGGACTACCACTTACAACTCATGCATCCAAATGAGATAGAGAACATGACATCCTTCTCAAACCTACTGCCTGAGTCCCCCAAAGTCCTAATATCTAACTATGTGACACCCTTAATAAAAAGATCCTGCTCTAATGTAATTTTTTCACAATCTGGGTAAGGATTCCATCCAACCTTAGACCCGACCTATCATGTGCTAGGGCCCAAAGGGAATTTCTGATCCACAGGTCTGGAAACTAGTGTCGAGGAACAAAGAAATCACTATAGGAATGATTTTTCCCTGAAAACCCAGTATGAAATGAACAATTGACCCTGAAAAAGTAATTAAAAATATAATTCTCATCGAATATAAAATATTTTCAAGACACAATAACTACAAAACAAAACTAAACTAAATATAAAACTGAAACTGAACAACGAAAAAAATATCTCCATGTGACAACTTGCTCACCATTGACCACCACACTAACCTACCCATTAAAAAGTACATGAACCTAAAACGTAAACCTACAAAATATCTTGGGTCTACTGACACGGAATGGAACAAGTTTGATATGAACATATAATAGCTCCATAAAAAACCACCAAATAATATATATATTTCTTTCCTAAACGATTCCCCATGTACTAGTTGTTAATTCAAATATAAAAATAGTTTTTTATCTTTTTGATATACAAAGTCATCTTTCCTTTTTCATAACAACACACACCACTTCTCCATTTTAAAAACATCTTACTGGTTTAAAACCAAATCCATAACCAAAACAATACTCAGATATGATGGTGATAATTGAGTAGTATAAATAGGAAACATAGTTCAATATAGTATAATAAAATAAATATAGATATTAAACCCTCAGAATTACCTAAATAACCCTAGAGTGATCCATGTATATACTTAGTTCAGACACACCTACCGGTGTATGGTGCTGCTCCATAGTCTATAACCAACTAGCTTCCTTAAACTAGCCAATCCAGTGGGACAACACACTAAGACCGATAAATTCAAGGGGTTACCATATCATCTAATTAGGGTTGGAAAAAAACTATCACTCGACCCTCTAAAAGACTCATATAAAACCCATGGTGATAGTAAATGGGTAAGTAGGAGGTCCTCGCACATGTGACTCGCCTTACCTTTTAGCAGCGCATTTGCCTACCCCAAACATTGACACCACCCACACAATAACCCACACATTGGAAATCTATTTTAGGCGTCCCCATTTTGTAATAAACCATATAGAAGTGCCAACAAGGCTATCATATCACAAAATAATTCAAAAAAATTCCCAAAACATGGTAAAATACTAATAGGTCATTTGTAATGTCAAAACCACAATTCATTTTAAAAACATATTAAAGTGTAAAATGAGCCTTCATAAATTATAAACTCCAATTAATTACAATAATGCTTCCAAAAAATTTCCAAAATAAATAATAGCACCACTTTTATGTGCAAGATATCAAATGGTCTTTTAAGATCCAAATCAAAACATCACTTTTAAACCAAGATGAAAGTACAAAAAATAACTAAAGATGACAAATAGGATTTCATATCATTTAGAATTCAAGCATTTCTCAAGGATCCAAATGGTTTATAAATTCAAAACAGAGTGAGAACAACTTTTGTGTTATTTTAGATCAAAAATACCATTAGTAAAGCATCAAGAGTCTGAAAAAATAAATAAGGGGGAGGCATAAGTTCTTTCAAATATGGTTTCAAAATTGAGAAAGTTCATCTATGACCATTATCATTTATTTGTAAATAAATGTGTCCACCTCGTGTACACTTGTATGTTCCCACATCCAATGGTAAAATTCATGTATTCTTGAAATCTCCGGAAACCCATATTTAAAGAAACACCACAAGCTTTAAAATCAACACACAAATACATGTAAACATCGCACATGAATGGAACTAATTTTTATATAAAAGGTCAAACTAACACTCAAATAATACGATAAAAAAATTACCAAGGGAAAACCCCACTCAAATCAAACAAAATCATATTTAAATGAATAATTGAAATTTCAATAAACACCTCATGTTCGTTACTATGTAACATATATAAATAATTTTACATAAAAAGAATTCAAGTAGTTTGAGCCAACAAAAAAACACTATACGAAGCCAAACTGGAATACCAAAAACATGAGAAACCCATTAATATATTATTTAATAAATATATAGTATCAATGGATTTTTAATGAAATAAAAATAATGGAAACAGTTTCATTAATAGAGTGCGGATGAGATGAAAATTCAATTGAAGGAAAAATTGGGCTCAACGGACAATCCACACACCCTATATCCAATGAAATCGACCAAAATCTATCCTTCGTAATTCGTAAGGATTGACCAAGAGAGAAAACCCACCAATAAAATCCTATAAATCCATTGATGAAGAGAATAATGAAAAAAAATGAAACAAATCCAATGAAACTCACCTTGTAACATTGAAGGAGCATCTCTGGAGGGAGGATAATAAAAGGGAGAGTGCATAAGGGCTCCTTTCAAGCACCCAAAATGACCAAGGTGGATGAAATCCTAAAATTGGTTAATAATAAGGGAGGTTATATTAGGGATTGTATGATTTGAAATTTTTGGGTAGCGTGAATGGTTTGGTCACTGGTTTTCCAAACAATTCGCCAACTTTTCACCTTCAATAGAGAAGAGGGTCACCCCACGTGGGTTGGATGAATGGTTTATGAACAATTAACCAAACAAGTTGAACATCATAGAACAATTCTAGAACCAAATAGAATTATTTTCATATAGTTTCCTAAACCATGCAAAATATAGGAACCTCACCACTATACACCACAAATAAGCCGCACAGTTACCTAGAAAAGCCCGTACGGTTTCACAAATCTTGCGCCCAACCCATGCACAAGATAAAAATCCACCCAAGATATACAAAATTAGAAAAAATAAATTGGGGCTCAACCCGAATGGTGAAAATAATATCCAAATCGTGGAAAATAACGAAATAATTCCAATTGTTGGGGTGTGACATCTAAAAACAAATGTATAGAGTAATGGTTAAAATTGGGAATCAAGGGAACCTTGGAAAAACAATCAACACAAACATTAATGTTCTATCCAAAGGTTTGTATACACCTTATAGTCATATGAAAAATCATACAAAACACCAATTACATTGAATTTATATTAATTGATTTATGTTATGACCAATCACATACTAATAAAACAAGAACACAAGTCCAATTGGGAAGTATATGTAATGAATCTGGATCAAAAAAGAGGTCGATATGAAAGAAGGATAATAATTAAAGAACCCTATTTAATTGTAACATCTACCTTTATAAACCCTATAATTTACAAGGGTATGATAATTGTGGCCCATGAAAACAAAAATACTTTCATTTAGGTGAATAATTAATGTTATACAACTCTTGGTTAAATATCATTCTAGTTAAACATCATTCCAAGTGGTAGTCTAATTATTTTTTTACTAATGTATCCACATTTTATGATTTATATACTGTTATTTACTTATAGAATAACCCATTTTCTATAAATGTAAAAATACTAAATAAATGTATTGGAGATACACTAAAATAGATGGTGGAAGATATCAAACTCCTTGAAAATTTCAACTAATAGAACCATCAAGTTGTATCTATCATTAAAAAAATTTCAATTCTAGACATATTTAAAATATACTGAAATTTCTATATATAAAACAATTTATTAATGAAATTACATAATTACTGTTTGGGGAAATTCTTTTTAGATTTAATTATTTATATTTTTCTTTTAATTTTTTCACCTAGTTTTTTATTTTATTTTTTTGTTTATTGAAAAATTCACATCTGTGTACTAATTCTAATTAATATTTTGATCCTATATCAACTTCTAGAAATGAAAAATAACCAACAACCCAAAAAAGATGAATATTATGTAAAACCCCAACCCCTCTAGGTTGAACCAACGCATTTCTTGTGATATTATCATGCTTAGAAGGAATAAAAATACTGAAGGAAAAATAAGTTTTGTAGTCTTGAATAAACAACATACATAGATGTTACCCAAATTACATTGGGAATGTTTACAAAATACAATACATAACGAAACTAAAAATTGCATCCATAAGAAATCAATAAACAATCTCCTATTTTTCACCTGTTAAAAGTAAATAGTGAAAGGGATGAGCTCAAACGCTTAGTAAGAGTTTCAAATAGTGGCATCCTGAATAAAATATTGAGTGAATCATAATCAATCTAACATAATAAATATGGAATGGTGCAAAAATGAAAAACTAATGCCATTAATTAAATTAGAATGAAACTGCATCCATATATTTTGTCATAGTGAAAACCTCATGGGTAATAATAATAACTGATAATTAATAAAGTGAATTATTATTAATTGGACATCATTTATCTGGCACATGAAACTGTAATACCATTAAAATGGTCTAGTTCTGTGGGTAGAAACCCGTCTGATTTTTTTAATCAAACTTCAAGGGTTTGTCGCCAACAGATTTGTCGCATGTGACCTACCGATGTATCGAGGGGCTATAGAGGGCCCCACCCACCACTGCAAATCAAAATAATTCTTTATAAATTGATTCATTACAAGATCAATAATCCTTTTCAATATCCGTACAGAGTAGAGTATACAGATTCAATAATATTTCCATAATAAAAAAACTTTCCAAATAAACACTATTTGTAAAAATGTATATGGTTTATAAAAAAAACATATCCATGATATGAGATTATGGATATTTAATATAAATATAATATAAAATTAAAATTGATCTCAAATGGTATGTAGGTACACCACATAAATATTATTAGGTGCATAATACAATGTTATTCGCAACAAAGTAGTAGTAGAGACAAAGTCTCTTACCACAATGTAATCGGCCGAATCATGTGACTGGAACTTAATACCCATCAAATGAATAATTAAAAAACATGAATATAAATAGAGTCATGTTATTATATATTAAATGGTAGTACACATATACAACATACATGAAATAATCGGTGAACAATAAAAATCTCACAGAAATGAAAGTGAGATGAGAAAACCCTTACAAACATTTCGACGAGTTAATGAGTTTTATTGTGGGGGCTTAATCAGAGGTAACAGGGAATTACATTATTTAAATGTCACAAGGGTAGTATGGGGTAGATTTGAAAACATACCCCATCATTAGGAATTAAAAATAAAATGGTAAAACATAGGGGAGATTCTTGAACAATGGTGAGAGAGAGGATCCCTTACCTTATGCTTGAAGGTGTTGTTGAGTTGTTATTTAAGACATGAATAAACAAATTAGCCTTTTTATTTCATAATTCTAGAACCTCTAATATATATAAATTATTTATTATAACCCTTTTTATTTAATGAAATTACATTTTTATTAGTTATAAGTTTCAATTTAATTGTGCGGGCTCATTTGTTTGCCTGGTTTTAAATGATCAGTTCACTTATATTCGAGTTCAGATAAATAAATAAGATGGATGTGGTTGTCCATAAATTAAGTTAATTAAATTAGTTAACATACCTAATATTACATGGTTTTAAATTTAATTTGGTTACTTAGAGTGAAGTCGAATTATAATATATATAACCTTAGTGACAACCGTTTTGGCTAAACGTTGGGTTTGATTACAATGAACTCGTTTTTCTATATAACATAATACCATTTGTACAAAAGAAATAATGAACTAAAAATATGATATATTACCTATATAATAATATGGTTCAACCATAACACAAATGGTTTCCTGAATACAAATAAATATTATAATAAAAATTGATAAACGGTTGTCCTTGAATGTGCTAAATTAGCACTTCTCAAACGGTGCTTTCATTTCACTCAAAAAAATGGTGGGGGAAAGGAAAGAAGGTAATAAAATATACCATTAGCATGAAAACATTCCAGTAAATTTATGTTATGGTATTGATCATACTATTATGGTGAGGAAAGAAAAAAAAGAACTTAAAAGAATTGAAGGAATTGGAAAGAGGAATTTGCCTCTTGAGAATTCCTCCTTTGATAACCTCTTAAGGGGATGGGTTTTGGTATTTTAAAGAGGCTAGGAGAATTTGGAAATGGGGGAGGATCTTGGGGAGAAACTTGGGCAGAATATTGGAAAGGAAAAAGGCTTTAGTTGTGTGAGAGGAAGAGGGGCTGGGGGTTCTTTATATAGTGAAGGGGAGAGGAGTTTTCTTAATATTATAATCATTAATTTATTATTTCCTCTCAAGACAACCAATAGTGAGTATTCTAGGACCAATAATAGTAATATATGTATGTGACTTCGAACCAAATGGGTTTACATTAGCAAATCATCATCAATTACTCAATTATTCTATTATTTAGCATTTATTGTGAATTATCAGATTTTATAATTCATCAAAAGTTTTAGTATTTCAGAAAAATCCAAAAAATACACCATAACCATTTATCAATGTGTAGAATCCGAAAATGAAGTCAATTTTTCAAAAATAATTTTATAAATATTATTAATTGAATATTTAATTAAAATAATTATTTAATCAAAAAATATAAACACTTAAAATATTTATCTTCATTTTTAAGGTGCCGAAATTCATTTATACATTCAAGGGAAAGGATACCATTCATAAGAGTCATATTACTATTCATAAGGGTAATTAACTATTCATAAGGGTAGATTGCTATTCACTAAAAATTAAGTTAATTATTTCAAACTCTAATTATCATCTTAATCACAATTTTGTATGTTATATTTTTAAAATAAAAATCACAGAGCTAACAAATTTATGTTTTATGGCCAGGTTATGGCTATCTCCTATAAGTAACCATGTTTTGTTCCACAGAGGCTTTGTAATTCTTGAAATATAGGCTATAACCAAAATTTATTTAAGAGAAACATACCATAAATTGTATGGGGTGCTACATTATTCCCTCCATCGAAAATTTCTTTCTTGAAATTTTACGTATGAAACTCACCAAAAAGATATGGGTGGTTCTTTTTCATAAAATCCTCAGGTTCCCATGTTGCATCCTAAAAATTCTGGTTTATCCAAAGAACCATTACTGGAAATGTTTTCTGATTTCTCAATACATGTTTCCTTGTGTCAAGAATCCTGATAGGCATTTCACAATATCACAAATCAGGTTCTAGTTCAATTTCTTCATATGTGAGTACATGTGTTGGGTCTGGCATGTATTTCTTTAACAATAACACAAGGAACACATCATGAAATTTAGATAGATTTGGCGGCATCGCTAAATGTTAAACTACATCTCTGATTATTTCCATAATTTCAAATATTTCAATGTACCTAGGGTTCAGTTTCCCATTATTATTGAATCATAAGACACCCTTCTATGGAGATACTTTTACAAATACATGATCTCCCACTTAGAATTCCATGTCCTTTCTCTAGTTGTCAGCATAAACCTTCATCCTAATTTCGGCTGCTTTAATATGGGATTGTATCTTCTTCACCTTTGTTGTGGTCTCTTCAATACGTTCTGGGCCTATAAGTTTCCTCTCTCAAACTTCATCCAAACAAGTTGGAGTTCGACAACTCTTTCCATATAATGCATCAAATAGAGCCATTTGAATACTAGAATGGAAACTATTATTGAAGTAAAATTCCACCAAAGGCAAGTATTGATCTGACATACCTTGTAAGTCAAGAGATGAGGACCTCATCATATCTTCAAGAGTATGAATGGTCATTTCAGAGTGTCCCTTAGTTTTTGGTTGATAAGAAGTACTCATACGAAGCTCATTATTCAAAGCCTCCTGGAGACTTTTCCAGAATTTTGATGTAAATAGGGGATATTGATCGGACACAATATATATATGTTCACCATGAATTCATAAAAATTCATTAATATAAAGTTTTCCAAGTGATCAAGTGTAAAATCATAACATATAGGATGAAAATGTGCTTATTTTGTGGTCTGATCAACAATTACCCAAATTGAATTATTCCTTCTAGGTTTCCTTGGTAGTCCGGTGACAAAATCAATCGTAATGTTACCCCACTTCCACCTAGGAATAGGTAGAGGTTTCATCACCCCTTTGTGATGTTGTCTGTCGGTATTCACTTGTTGACAAACTAGAAATCTTGACACTTAGTCTATAATTTCCCACTTCATATTATCCCACCAAAAATATTTTATATGATCTCTATACATCATGGTGCTACCTTGGTGTATAGGGAAATTTGAGCTATGAGCATCGTCTAATAGTTCCCTTTTAGCTCAGGTACTGATGGAACACATTACCTCTTCCCAACATTCAGAACTCCTTCTTCATACTCAAAGTCAGACTATCTCCCATCCTTGATAAGATTAATATTTATGTGTAAGATCTAATCATTAGATTGAGAGCTTTTTATCATCAATAAAAAAGATAGTTTCGGAATCATTTGAAAGAGGAAAGATGTTTCCCTTTACTTAACAATTCCCATATCCATATTTTGTAGATAAAAACTTATAGGATCCCTCTTTATCCTCATTTGAGCATCAAGTACGTGATCATTCCTTCCTAATGCATCTTCCACCTTATTCACATTTCTCAGGTTGTAGTGTATTGAAAAATCTTAATCTTTTAGTAACTTAAGCCATCTCCTCTGCCTCATGTTGAGTTATTTTTGTGTGAAAATGTATTTCAAACTCTTATGGTCTGTATAAATCTCACATCTCTCTCCGTAGAGATAACGCCAACACATTTTAAGCACAATGATTATGGATACTAACCCAAGATCATGAGTTGGATAATTTTTCTCATGAGTCATTAATTATCTTGATGCATAAGCAATAAATTTATCATTTTTTATAAGGAAACAACCCAGTCCATTTTTCGATGCATCACTGTATATTAAAAATCAAAAAATTCCATAAAAAAGAGTGGAAATTGGAGCGTTGAAAAATCTTCATATCAATTATTCAACGAATTTTTTACATTATTTTGTCCACAAAAACATAACTCCCTTACGTGTGAGCTTGGTTATCGGGTTAGCCAGTCAGGAAAAATTATGAATGAAAAACCTATAGTAACCTACTAAGCCAGTAAAACTACATAACCCAGTTATGTGTCTTGGTGTGGGCCAATATTTGATTTCCTTTTTCTTCATAGGATCAACTAGGATTCCATCCTTAAAAACAATATTCCCTAGAAAAGAATCTGATTGAGGCCATAATTCGCATTTTCTAAACTTCCCATATAATTTATTTCTTCTAGGAGTTTGCAGAATGCCCCGCTGGTGATTCTCATGGTCATCATAGATTTTTGAGTATATGATGATATCATCGACGAATAACACATCAATATTATCAAGATATTCCTTGAAAACTCTATTCATTAAATCCATGAAAGGTGATGGTGCATTTTTCAGTTCAAAAGGCAGTGTTGTAAACTCGTAACACCCATACATGGTCCAAAATGTTATCTTCGGAATATCTTCCTTCCTTACACGCAACTAATGATATCCAGATCGAAGGTCAATCTTCTAAAAGTCTTTATCTCCATGAAGTTGGTCAAATAATTCATCAATCCGGGGTAGAAGATACTTATTCATTATTATAATAGCATTTATTTCCCTGTAATCAATGAAAAGCCTCATGGATCCATCTTTTTTCTTGACATAGAAGACAGGGGATCCCCATGGACAAACACAAGGTCATATAAATATTTTTTCACTCAAATAATCATGTTTTTTCTTTAGATCTACCATTTAATAGTATTTATTCTATAGGGAGTCTTTGATATAGGTCTGGCATCAGGAATTAAATCAACAAAGAACTCACCTTCCCACATAGGAGGATGTATAGGTAAATCTTTTGGAAATACATCAATGTACTCTTTCTCTATGTGCACATCTTCAATTTGAATATTTCTTTCCCCACATATAGATATTGGTTTATCTTCGTCTCCATGAATTTCATTGAGTAGAGCTACTAGGGTGGTTATAGATAAGAATATGGTGTCAAAGTTTCTCTCAAAGGACAAGGGATTCTACACCATTTTCAAAAACTGTTACTTACTTCTTCGTACAATAAATCTTCGCATAATCATTTGACAGCCAATCCATAGTGATATTTATATCAAATTAAGTCATTGGATTGATGATATGGTTAGAAACTAAAGAATGTTTTGTTTTCTAGAGGGGGACTAGTCGATATGCCTTTATTGCAATGATATATCCCCTGGGAGTTTTGATTGACAAATCCTTTATTAAATCGAATTAGACATATCTAATTTCCTTTCCCAACTGGGAATATATAAATGAATGCAGTGATCCAGAATCAAATAATGTGTTAGCTAAGTTTGAAGAAAAAATTAATGTACCTGCCACCACGCCATTAGAAACTTCAACCTCTGTGGTTGTAATCGCATTGGCTCTCCCTTGTTCTCTTGGATTTTTTCTGATGCAAGATTCCATGGCTCTTAGGACAGTCATTTTCATAGTATCCCATCTCTCTGAAATTGTTGCATTGAATATCATTTAATTTTTTTTACCCTTGCATTCATCAGATTAATGACCCTTTTCTCTATAATTATAGCAGACTCCCGTACCATTCAAGCATTTCCCAATATGATTCTTTACACAGTTCTCACATAATGGGAATAGCTTTCTTCCCTTGCTCTTCTTTTGTGATTCTCCTTTTCCTTTTTTATCATAGTACTGCTTCTTATCTTGGTCTCCATTGAAAAGATTTGATCTAGTAAAATCCCTCTCTGTTTGGATAGCACTTGATAGAATTTCATCATATGATGAAAATGATTGAGAATCCAGTTCCCTTCGAAGACATGGCATACGAACATCCATGAAAAGATATATCTTGTATACCGAGTCACATAAAAAATCTACGGCATACCTTTCCATGATTGTGTAAGTAGCCTCATACTCTGCAACATCTTCTTCCATTTTTATAAGCTAAAGAATGTCATCTTCATTTCAATTCGTTTCTCTCGAGGGAAATAATTTTCGAATAATATTTCCTTAAAATTCCTTCATTTCATATCTTCTATTTCTTCTTCCTCAGTGGTATTCTGAATCAAGTACCACCATTGATCAGCATCTCCCTTGAGACAATATACTAATAGTATTGCCTTTTCATTTTCATTGCATCACAATGCCATGAATATTATTTCAAGGGAGTTGATCCATTGCTCAGAAACCACTAAATTAGTAGTCCCATTAAAATATGGGGACTTCTTCCACATGAAACGATCCAACACAAGTGTGTAATGGTTATCCGTTACAACCTGAGTAAGTTTTTCCAATATGGTCATGATCAAATCTACTCCAACATTGACTGCTTTGACTTGCTTAGTGGGGAGATCCCTAACTTTCCCTTGATTATTGATTCCCTTTATTTTGTTAGATTTCATTTCTAAATAATGGGATACACTAGATTAGTTTATGAATCTCAAATAGAAAATCCCAAAACATATATTGAAATTCTATGCATAGCTAATCTTATTAACATTATTTCTTTGAGGAAAAATTTACATTAAACTCCTTCATATTGGATTGTAATGAAAATTTTAATTATCCTAAGCGTATCCCCTCGAAGTATAGTAACCAAAAGTGAAGAAAGGCCCATTTTCATGCACCATTTCCCATTCGAGTCTAGCTCAAAGTGGTGTTTTTGGGTTTTACCCCTAGATACATCTGTTCCAGAGCCGCCTCTACCTGCTCGTATCCAGAGAGGGGCGTATTGATGAAAATATCCACATAATATATTCCTTAATGAAATACCAGGACGTTCTTGTATATTTATTCTCAAATACTACATTTGGGATTTGTTCCCTACTATACATTTTCTACTTTAGTTTCCAGGTTTTCTACTAAACTACCTTTGATACCTACTATAACACCCTGAATCCTCTTGTTTGGAGCCAGTGCATTACTTGTGATATTGTCATGGTTAAAGGAATGAAAATACCAAAGGAACACTCAGTTTAGTAGTCTTTAATAAACTAGATACATAGATGCTACTCAAATTACATTGATAAATTTTAAAAAATTCAATACATAATGAAACTAAAAACTACATCCATAAGAACTCAATAAATGATCTCCTCTTTGTCACTTGTTGAATGTAAACAATGGAAAGGGGTGACATCAAATGCTTAGTAGGGGTTAAAAATATCATAACCATGAATAAAATAATTAGTGAATCGTAATCAATATGTCATGGTGAATAAATTAAAAACTTATTTAATTATAAACTAATAATGAAATTGCATCCACAGATTTTTTCATAGTGAAGACCTCATGGATAATAATAATAACTGATAATGAATAAAGATAATTCTTATTAATTGGACGTCATGTATCTATAATATGAAACCAAAATACAATTAAAATGGTTTAGTTCTATTTGTAGAAACCCGTCTAATTTTTTGAAACAAACTCGAAGGGTTTGTCGCAAACTGATTTGTCTCATAAGACATAATGATGCATCATGGGGCTATTGTGGGCCCCACCCACCCCTACATGTCCAAATAATTATATATACATTGATCCAATACATGATCAATATGGATTTTCTATATCCATATTTATTAGAGTATACAGATTCATCAATATTTCCTTAAAAAAAACATCCTTAACAAACACCGTATGTAAAATGTTATCAGGTTTATACAACAAACATATACATGATATGAGATTATGGATATTTAATGTAAATATAATTTCAAATGAAAATTTATCTAAAATTGGAAGTAGGTACACCACATAAGGATTATTAGGTGAATAATACAATGTTAGTCGCAACAAAAAAGTTATAGAGAGAAAGTCTCTTACCACAATGTAATCGGTCGAATCATATGACTGGAACATAATAACCCTAAAATGAATAATTAAATAACATGAATATAAATATAATAATGTTATTATATATTAAATTTCAGTACACATATACAATATAAAATAAATACGTTAAGAACAATGAAAATTTGACCGAAATAAAAGTGAGATGAGAAACCCCTTACAAACATTTCAGCATGGTAATGAGTGTTATTGCATGGGTTTAATGAGAGGTAAGGGGAAATTCCATTATTTATAAGTCACAAGGGCAGTATTGGGGAGGTGAAAAAACATACCCCATCCTTAGGAATTAAAAATAAAAGTGTAAAACATAGGGAAGATTCTTGAACAAATGTGAGAGAGAGGATCCCTTACCTTATTCTTGAAGGTGTTCTTGAATTGTTATTTAAGACCTGAATAAACAAATAAGGATTATTAATTCATAATTACAGAAACCCTTATAAATTTAAATGATTTATTATAACCCTTTTGAGATCATTAATGGCATTTTTGATTAGTTATAAGGTTCAATTTCATTGTTCAGGCTCGTCTGTTTACTAGGTTTTAAATGATTGGTTCACTTATATTAAAGTTTGGATAAATATATAATATGAATTTGGTTTTATAGAAATTAAGTTATATTATATTAGTAAACATAAAGAATATTACATGGTTTTAAATTTAATTTGGTTACATAATGTGAAGTAAAATTATTATATATATAACCTTAGTGATAACCGTTTTGGCTAAATGGTGGGTTTGATTACAATGAACTTTTTTTTCTTTATAACATAATACCATTTGTAAAAAATAATTAAAGAACTAAAAATAAAATATATTACATATATAATAATCAGGTTAAACCATGATAGAAATGGTTTCATGAACAGAATTAATGATTATAAAAAAAATTGATAAATTGTTGTCCTTGAATGTGCTAAATTAGCACATCTCAAATGGTGTTTGCATTTCATTCAAATAAATGGTGGGATAAAGGAGATAAGGTAATGAAATATACCATTAGACTGAAAATATTATAGTACATTTAAGTTACAAGATTTATCATACTCTTATGGTGAGTAAAGAAACAAAAAATAAAAGAACATAAAATAATTGAAGGAATTGGAAAGAGGAATTTACCTCCTGAGACTTCCTCCTTTGAAAACCTCTTAAGGGGATTGGATTTGGTATTTTTTAGATTCTAAAAGATTTGGGAAGCGGTGGATGATATTGGGGAGATACTTGGGTATAATATTGGCCAGGAACAAGGCTTGAGTGGTGTGAGAGGAAGAGGGGGTGAGGGGTTCTTTATATAGTGGAGGGGAGAGGAGTTTTCTTAATATTATAAACATTAATTTCTTATTTCCTCTCATGAAAACCAATACTGAGTATTCCATGAACAAGAAAAGTAATATGTGCATGTGACTTCTAACCAACTGGTCTTACATCAAGAATATCATCATCAACGTCTCAATTAATCCATCATTTTGAATTTATTGTGAATTATCGGATTTTAATATTCATCTAAAATTTAAGAATTTCAGAAAAATCCCAAAAAATCACCCAAAAGATTTTTTGATGTGTTGAATAAAAAAATGAATTCAATTTTTTCAAAAATAATTATTAATATGATTAATTAATTATTTAATTAAAATAATTATTTAATCAAAAAATATAAGCACTTATAATATTCATCTTCATTTTTAATGTGGCTAAATTCATTTATACATTCAAGGGCTCGGATACAATTCATAAGAGTAATATTAATATTCATAAGGGTAATTTAATATTCATAAGGGTCGTTTACTATTCGCCAAAAATTAAGATAATTCTATCAGACTCTAATTATCATCTTGATCACAACCGTGTATGTTAGATTTTGAAAATTCAAATCATAGAGCTATCAAATTTAAGTTTCTTGACTAGGTTACGACTATCTCCTTTAAGTTACCATGTTTTTATCCATATAGGATCTGTGATTCTTGAAATATACACTATGACTAAAATGTATTTAAGAGAAACAAACCATAAAATTTTTGGGTGCAACATATTAGAATAAATGTTTTCAAAAAATGGGTTTTATATTAATGAAACGACCACTGATTTTTGAATATTATGTAATGAAATACATCCCAATATTAAAATCACTTACTTAAGATATTTTTTAATCAAAATTTCATATTAAATTTTTATAATTCCATTATTTATGAATAAAAACATTCCATTTTTTAATAACAAAATATTAATGAATAATCTATCTAAAACATTAAATAATGGAGGACCTTGTTTTGTAAAATTTTAGGAATTAATTTGAATGAAAATCAAAATTTACAATGAACATATATTTTGAAATAAAATGTAGTTTAAAAATTTTATCCCCTATTAGGAATGATTTTCTTTGATAGGTTTCTCTATTACAAGTTCAAAATCCCCAAAGGCACATATCATTATGTTAAATGAAATTCATATTTAAAATAAACTATGGGGGAGTGAGATGACAGATTTCAAATGAAGTTGTATGAGAATTATAATCTAATATTTATGCATTCTTCCAGAATACCATAGAGAATATATAAAAATATATCTTAATAAATCCTCATAAAAATCATCAATGTTTAAATAAATTAATGAAAAAAATGTTCCAAACATACATAAGTATTCTTAATTAGTTTTATAGAAACCAAAGATTCATATTTACCTTGAAAACTAAAAATGATTTTAATATAAGACAAAAATCACATTTTCATAAGGAAATAGAGAGAAAAAATGTTTATTTGGGTTTATGTTTTGATTTTGTGGGATATAATTTAAAATTTAAAGGTAATGGGGTTCAATCAAAACAATTGGGTGATTGGGGATTCCATACATTGGTATGAATTGGAAACTATGAATTATACTTCAAATAGATCGAAATATTATTATTATGTGTTGAAATATTTTATAATTATTGCCTATCAGAAATTATCCATTGAAAAATTATAAAGATACTCATTATAGGAACAAGTTATTTCCTTTGTGGATATATAGATATATAGTTTTCATATTGTAACCATAGTAAGAGATTTTAATAAGAAAAAATTCCAACTAAAGTCAATCTTGTTATGGTGTGTGAAATACTTTCAAGAAGGTAGGTATAGTCGGGTATAGCATAATAGGAAAATTGGAAATTAAATTATTTTACATCATTGGGAAAAATTAATTATAAATATTTTAGAGGCATAATAATGTTGAGTAAAATTGATTTTAAAAGGGGACTCTATTTGGCTGGTATTTTGAAATTTTTTAGGGTTAAATTTCTGATGTTCACTTGTCTAATAGTCTAATAAGTGTGTGTGGGGGAATTTATATGGATAATTAATGAATAATATTTGTTTGATAATTTATTCATTTTAATCTCCCATTTTTTTAATTAATTAAATACTTTGGTTAAATATTTTTAAGAGGATCTTGATAAAGAAGATTCTCTTGGAAGTATTCTGGAATTAGAAAATGACTCCCACATAAGAATAATCATGAATATTTCTCTTCGAAAAATATAGAACGATATTGTATTTGTAAGAGTGATTCTTCTAAAAATGTAAAATAAAACTACTGAATACCTTATTAGAATAATATTTATTATTATGTGTCACTATGAAATTTTTATAATGGACTGATCTGGACATAAGATTCATTCTTATAAAGAAATAATATGCATATGAATCATTTATAACCATTCTTAAGTGTCATTCAATGTTGTGTGAGCGTAAAAAACAAATTTTAAGAGTTTTTTGATTATTCCATTTATAATTGTAAATGTATATTGAATTCATAATATTAAAAAAAATATAACATAAGAGTCATTTTACTCTTTGTATGAGTCATTTGACTAGATCAGCAAGATTATTAAGAATTATTTTTTAATCTACACTAACAATTACGATAAGTCATAAAAACAATAGAGACGCATTTCTATACATAATAGTAATCATGAAAAAATTATTTTAGTTTTTTATTATGTAAGACCCACTAAACACCACATATGGGACATTTTTTAAGGTCCTTAGATTCATAAGGTTTATTCAATTTAGAAAATCAACAGACAAGCTACCACATATGAAAATATATTTCAAAATATTCAGAATTAATATTATCAATGGGTATAATATAATATCATCTAGTTATTATATACTATAGGGGGAAATTAGTTAATTGTTTTCAAATCAAAATATACTCAATCCCATTAGGGTCCAACTATTGACTAAATAAGGGGAAATGATTTCAAAAACAATTCGGGAACAAAAAACATATAGAACATATCTGGATTCAAAAGGTAAATAAACTCCAAAATTTTTACCAAAGAGACATAATGGAGGAGAGGAATGATCTATAAGAGAGAAAGGAGGGTTGGGAAATAATGAGTTGTTATATCACTACTAATCTAAGTATCTTTATTTTGAGTTTTATTTTCATTATATATATAATATTCAGTTTCTTCTCATCCTAATATTTTTATCTCTCAAATGGAGGTTTATGAAAAGAAATTTATTAGTAAGGGGAATAAGGAATAGTTTTAAATACTTACATATTTTCATTAATAAATAAAAAATCTTCTATTGATTGATTATTTTATTTAATTTAATATTATTACATCGAATGTTTATTATTTTGAGTTATTATATATCCATATTTTTTCAACCATAGTTGATGATTTCTATTATCCTTTAATTTAGTTTTGAATATATATGATTGAATAGGATGGGGTATGTCGTGGGTCTCTAGTGACATCTGATACAAGTGTAGGTCTCAATAAATTTCCTCATAATTATGTAATATAACTTAACCCAATTAAGATTTTCGTAGGTGGTTCTGAGTTAATTTATTATTTCAATATCACTAAATATTCCCAATGACATAGGAATATATTTTATATACCAATGATTATTATTGATCAAACCTCCAAATTTATCTCTTCCAATGGATATGGATGAGGTGATTTTAGATTCATCCAACTTTTAATTAAAAAAATAACAGAGTACTATTTATGATACAGGGATAAAAATCAAACTAGTAATAAAACCATTGACTGAACATTGTCTCATAATTTTACAAACATGACCCCATATAATTTGTTTTTAAATTTAATCAATCTCTAATCATCCAAATCTTCCACCATACTAATTGTGATACTAATTTTTTTCTTTCCCTCTTTGGATAAAAATATTTTTTTACTAACATATATATATTTATAATCATTAATATTTAACTATATTTTTACAAAGACACATGATAGTATTGTCAATATAATAATAAAATTTCAGATTATAATACATTGTAAAATATTACTCTTTAATTTCTATCCATTTTTTTTAATTAAAATACATTTAAGTGGATTTCATATATTTTTGACATTCATAAATCCACATTTAATTGGATCTGAATTTTTATTTTCTAAGTTAATCACACTCTAACTTCCTCCCATTTTTAGGGGCCATCATGACTAATTATATGAAAATTCATGGACTTTAGTGACATTTAGGGAATTAATTAATTAAGTTCATTTTTTTATCACAAAGGCTATACCTTTTGGAAAATTATACCTCGAATAAAAACTACCCTAAAATATTATCCATACATCATTATAATTTGTCTAATACTTTCTTTGTGCCTACATTGGTAGAATGGTTGAAAAGGGAGAAAAATAATTTAATCAACTATAGTTATCCCAATGAATATATTGGTGAAATTATTCATTTTATTATAATATACCACCCATATCCATCAATTAATTACAATTTTTTCTTACAAATATAAGTTCCCTCACATCCTCAGGACCTTATTGTTTATAATTTTAGAGAAACTGGACAAATAAACCTTAATAATATTTAACAAAACCAATATTTTCAAAACCTAATAAATGATTATATCTTCAATAAGACTATTTACTTTAACATGATTCATTAAAGACTAATAATAAATTAAATTTTAGAATCAGTCATCATTATCAAACTTTGTTAAAACCTACTAAAAAATAAAAAAATGTGGTGAGAATATAAATCTTTGTAATGTTTAAATAAATATAATAAATCCAATTAGGCCATGAAATATTTCAAATCCTTTAAATAAAAATATGGAGATAAATATTGTACACATATAAGATCATACAAGTATATTACTTCGTTAAATATATTAATTTACTCATGTAAATGGAATAGAAATAGTGTCATGAAAAAAAAAGAAATGTAAGAATAAAGAAAATATAATAGATATGATTTTTTCTATGATAATGTCATTCATATCACCATTAATAAATAATAATAATCCATAATGTAATAATATAAGAAATTAATTCAAACATCATTTATCAAAAGAATAAATCATTAATCAGTTAATTTGATGTATATATCATTATACACACATTAACATATAATTTAAAAAACTATAACCTAAATAAAATAATTATAATCAGTCGTTTAAAATTTTAAGCATTAGAATTAAAGATAACCCCAATGAATCAAATGAAATGGGTTAACCAATTCCATGTTTATATAAAAATGAAATATAATAACATTAGTGGATAAAAAATAAAATAACTATATGTTTTATTAACACTAGTTTCACTGAATTATTTTATTGTGATTTTAAAATTTAAAATAAGAAATATCCATAAAAAGTTATAGGAGTTGTCTAAAGGATATCATAGAAGAGAATAGATAATCAATGGGGAATTTAAAATAATGAAACATAATATATTTACTCCTACCAATATCATAATTAATTAGTGAAAATATGGGATAAAAATACATATTAAAAATAATTTGAATTATTAAAATTATAATATAAACAAATATTCCAAAGGGATATTGATAAATTAAAGTGTATAACATGATTATTCTATAAGGAAAATAATTTATATTACTGAAAAGTTTCAAAAGTAATGTGGAATGATTAAATAAAGAGGGTAAAGATAAATACAAATATAAAATGATCAAAATGTAGTAAAAATTATATTAAATATTGTAATATACAAGATGATAAAATTCCCCTTACATAGATAACAACATATGGGGTAAGAATAAAACAAAATAAATTATTTGAGAATGACATATAAATCACTTGAAAATAAGAGGAATAAATATAATGAAAATAATGGATACAATTTAAATAATCTTATAAACATATAGTCAAATAAAAAAATATTTTAACTCAGTGAATATAAATTGAGTCGAGAAAACCATTATTGTATTCTCCAAAACTATTAAAAATATCAATTCTTTCCTTAAATATCATCATAGAATTAAATCCATTGATACATATTGTTTTGGAAAAGGATATGATATTGGATAAAGGATATTAGGGTAACATATTTGATCATAATATATACAAATAATTGAACATGAGGTTTGTTTTTAAAATGGTGGAATGAGATCACATTTATAGAAAGGATTTAGTGGAATATTTCAAAATATACATTCCTTATGGGTTAAGTACTATAATTTCCAAGTGACCACAATATCATAAATGAATTTGGAAATATTTATTTATGCATTACTCATCCTCTTATTTCTCAAAATATGGATTTGTATTTTTTTTAACTTATAAATAACTTTTAATATAAAATCAAATTCATATATATTATCAAGGTTAATATTGTAATTTGGTTTAAAAAAATATTTACAATTATAGAATTAATGTTTTAATATTTAAATTATTTATTACCTATAATAATTATCATTCCCAACATTGAAATTCTCTAACTACTCTAAACATTATCAATCCATACATTTTAGAGCCTATATTTTAAACTTTTTCTAATTATGTATAATCACAATGAAAATATTGTACAAACATTTTTGATAATAATACTATAATTTAATTTCAAATTTATTTTATTAAACTGAAAAAATTATTCTATATAATTATATTCATATATAAAAATTTACAAATTATTTCTTCACATTTTTATCTTGATGAATATTTTATGTATGTATTTTTGTACTCTTCTTATGAAACCCAAGCTCTATATAATAATTTGGATAATTATCCTGTTATATAATATTAAAATTCAATAATTCAAATAAAATTCACTTATTACTTTTCATATTTATAAAATAATTTTTTTAATATAATTTTTAATTATATATAATATCTATATGTCACTATTTTGTTCTTCATCTATGTTTTTTATAAATTTCCTCATTATTGTGTAACAATTTGGATAATTATCTTAAAAAATGAACTAATTTATATTTATTAGATAATATTTTATATATTTTATATTCTATTTTTATATACAATTTATGAAATATGTTTTTATAATGTTACATATCATTTGAGAAAAAAATATTATAGTAGGTGTAAAAATACCATTCAAACTAATATTCTTATTTTTGGGAGTTTAAATGCGTCACACGACCTCTAGAAAATTTAACATCACCCATTGAACATTACAATTAATTATATATAAATATATATTATTTATTCTTACAATATCAACACAAATCAGATATTATTTGTTATATTATGCATGACCATTTATTAATAGGTTGTAAAGTTTAATTTGATTTTCAACCCTATGTTTTAAAAATAATTCAATTTAGTTACTCATTCTCTAAAATAATTAAATGTGGGTATTAATCAAATAAATAATATTTTCTATTGTCTAAAATATTAGACCACATTACAAATATTTCCCAATTTTTATAAAATATTCTAGATACTTTTAAAAATAAGTATTTGAATCCAATTGGTTATCAAACATTTATTTTCTAGATGAATTCAAAATAAAAATTTTCATAAAATTTATGAACATAATTAATTAAATTTTATAATTCCAAAATAAATTATTTAAAACATAAATAAAATTAATCCGAATAAAAATATCATTTTTAATATTTTATTATTATTATTTTTCAAAAAAAAAATATTTTTACAACACATTTAATACTTATTATAAAATATTTTAATTATTAAATATGATGAAAAGTAATTTCCAAATACTTTTTAGATGATGATGAATGATATGAATTTTTTTAAAAAACATAGATCTTCAATCCTTAAAGGTTAATATTTTCAACGAAAACTCATTATATATTTAAAAAGTATATTTATTTTTTAAAAAAATATACTTATGTTTAATCAAAAACCAAATTCATAATTTTCTCTAATCCATAATTACTTATTATAATATTATAATTACATATATCAACATATGTTCATAAAATTAACTCTTATATAAATTTATAAAATATATAAATAAGTAATTCATTCAATTATATATAAATAGTAAGTTAGTCAATAAAATATAAATAACCTTAAAATAAATAATTATTTATGTCCAAAAGTATAAAAAATTATAATGATTATTTAATTGATAATATATAATATATTATAATAGGAAATAAATAAAAAATATATGACTAAAATAATTATTTTGTAAATATATATTAATTCCAAAAATAAAACATAAAACTAATATATATTTAAAAATATAGGGTTATTACATTTCCCCCCATCTCTTAATGAAATTGAGTCCTCGTAATTTTAATTTTATCTACCCAATGAAAATATGATTATTGTGTCGTTGAAATAGACATATCATCATGAATAAGTTCTATTAAGAAATCAGCATCACATTCATGGGTGAGACTAAGAAACCCATTATTTCTCTTACAATAGTATTTTTATAATATTTTTATTAATCATATATATCTATTTAAATTGTGATTATTTTTAGAAAGACTCATACATTTGAATATTTTTCTTAAGTTATAAATTGAATTTTTTGTGATGGTTTCATTACAATCCCTAATTGAATCATCCTCCTTTTTCTTGAGTTTGAATTTTTTTTCCCATAATCAAATTAATTGTATGAGAATATATACATACATAATTTATTTCTATTCCACATGATACATTGTTTTAGTTTGTTTTCATTTTGATCCTTTTCAACCATATATTCACTTCATATTGCAAATTAAGAAACACAAATATGAACTTTTAGGGTTTAAATAATTAATATAAATTCCTTCTATCATGTAGGCCAATTTTTCAACCATTAGATGATCATTAGATCCAATAAATTATTATTTTAATTATTGTATGAATATTTTTTGGATAATTTATTTCTACTTTTTCATTCATTTTCAAAAAAAATGTTAGGATGAGTAAATATAATATCTAAAAAATCGAACTACACCCTCAAATGAATATGAAAAACTAATCCCAAAAAATACTAATTTGTGAAACCTCCAATTGAAACTATTATTTCATTAAATTCAAATTTGAAACATTAAGTTCAACCTATTAATTTTTAAATTTATCCTAGGTTTATGTATGTTCTATCCTCAAAATACTCTTCAGATAATCCCAAAAAATTTATAAACAAAATATTTCCCAAAATCATTATTCTTGAAGTCTAATCCCAAATTTATTTAAACCTTCATCCCATATGCTCTAAAAAATAAATTTATATTAAACTCAAAATACATTAATCACCTTAACATCAAATCAATAAATAAATCCTATGGTTATTTAATACATAATTTATATAACTAATAAATTTACAGTAGGTACTATCAAAACATTTCAAATCATATTCATCCCAAAAACTTTCTAAACTCTAATTTTATCTAAAACTAACACAAATACCAAATAAAATAATTAAATAAATATATCACATAATGAAATATTTTTCTACAAATATAACAACACTAAAACATTTAATACCTCTATTTTTATAGTTTTTGAGAATTATGACACATATCCCTCAAAAATACATAACATTAATTAAAAATTAAAAATTATATAATTTTTTTTATTATACAAGGAACATTCACTTCACATGACTCATTCATCTCTAATTAATATAACATGAATTATTATCCCTTTTATAATTCATACTCATCCTTAAACCGAAATAGATGATTATAAAATATTTTATGATTATATAATTATAAATAATTGGTAAAAAAAGTGATGAAAACTCATTATGTCCTAAAATATGTGAAACCCCATAGAAAATTGAGAAAATACTAAACTCATATATATCTATAATCTTATATTCCATCATGAAATCTCATTATTTACTTAAATAAATGGAATCCAAATAGTATCATTGTGAAAACATATATGAAATCATAAATATAATCAAATCAACATGAAAGATTCATTTAATATCTTATTATTTTCCCCTATAAGAAATTATAATAACCATTCATATAATAACCTAACCAATTAACTCCAACATCATTTCTCTAAATAAAAATTCATTTCCCAATTCATTAGGGGGATATATAATTATTCTATTACATGTTATCATATAAAATTCCTATATTCAATAACATGAATAAAAAAAATTAATCTAGAATTTCAACTTAGAAGTGTGAGAATAAAAGATAAACCTAATGGATAAATTTATATTGGTTAACCAATTACTTGTTAAAGGGGAAATAAAAGAGAATAAAATTTATAAACTATAAATAAAAGGTGTATAGGATATATTTATAAGTGTTTCATTAAATTACTTAACTTTGAAAGGACATTAGAAATTCATAAATATTCATAAGTTGTTCATATAATTTATCTATATTATAATTTTAATTTCAATAAAAAATAAGGGATAATTTATTTTAATTGAATATGAAGGAATCCGGCTTACAAATTTCATTAGTCATTAATGAAAATTCAATGGTATAAAAATATTTTAAATGTAATATTTAACATTCAATTTATCATGTGATCAATTATTTATAAGAAAAAATTGATAAATCATAGTGTATAATATGATTAACCTATATAAAAATTAATATTTATAACATATAGGATTCATAAGGATTATGGAAGGATTAATTGAATAGGTGATATAGAAGTATACAAATTACATTTTCAAAGGACAATAAAAAAATCCCTAGAATATTGTAATATATAAGATGAGAAAAGTCCTATTACAAATATTTTAACATGTGATGTAGGAATAAGTCATGAAGGATATTGTGAGAATGAAATTTTAATCCATAGTAAATAAGATTAAATAAAATATATAAAATTTATGGAAAAAATATACACTATATAACAAGAATAAATTCAATGATAAAATACCATAACTCAAAGAACGAAAATTCAGTCTAGAAACCCATTATATTATGCTATAAATTCGTAAAAACATTTACCAATTCCATTAGAATAATTTTCAGAATAAAACCATTGAGACCCCTTATTTTTGAAAAATGATAAGAAATATGTGAAATGATTTCAAATTAATCATTATGTTAGCATTTCATAATCATAAGGATAATTATCTTATAATAAGATCTAAATTATATTTATTAGATAATTTTTATTTTGTTTTCTTATTCTATTATCATGTAAAAGATTTACAATAGTTTATATAATTTTCATGTAGATTCCAAAAAACACATTACTGTAGACATGGAGGGTACCTCAAACAATTTTTGTAAAATCAGGGATGAAACTAAGTCAAACCCCACTCAAGGGGATGGATCCATGAAAAAACCATTTTTTATGAAGGACTACGGTTTCTAAGTAAAATCAATGCACCTAGAAGCTCTATATTAGAACAAATATAAATCATTCATGAAACAAAGTTATATATCTCTTTGGTTCCCATAGATACACTATTAACCCCTTATTTAATTTAAACCCAACCTTTAGACTTCCACCTGAAGCTCTAAATTTACAAAACATCTTCCCTAACAAACCAAATAACACATAGATTATAAAAAGTATCCATATTTCATAATAGATCTCTTGTGAGTCCTTTAGAACATATGATCATGGTTGAGAAAAACATTCCAAAAAATCACACCCTCTGTGGTGGAGGCATATGAAACACTCTCCATAGGGCTCTATGTGACCTCTATCATTTGTGAAACCCCTAGTGTAGAAACCATGACTCTATCCATATGTCAATAATATATATTTAAAAGCCCTTATTCTCACAAAATGAACATTTTTAAACCCCCCCCCCCCCCAATCCATTGTGAAACCCACCTCACTGGCCCCTTCATGATAACCCTTTTCAGAAGACATAGATTGGTGACAGATGAGTGCTCATGGGCCTCATTTATATCCAAGTAATGTTTAGCCTTACCTCATACATCATAATTATTATTATCATCAACTCTCACACTACGACTCTTTTCTTATAGCATGAGTTGGGAAGACTCATAATCCTTTGGTCCCAATCATTGGAACCCTAACCTTGATACCCTTTTATGCTAGTTGAATTATTTAGTTTAAACAACATTTTCAATCGAAAATACCCTATTTAGTAGACACGTAAGACACTATGGAAGGCCCACCAAAGGAAAACCGTTACTTTTCCATTTGATCAGGTAACATGGGATTCCACTATAATTCTCTCCTCCCACCAAAATTGGGAATGGTTTCTCCATGTGTATGTTCTAATAATATCTGATCTATAAGACTTTAAACTATGTAGAATTACTGACCAAGTTGCAAAATATGAAATTTCATGATAATGTCTACATAAAATGATGTTAAACTATATACTTTACCTATTTTAGTAATATAATATTCATTTTGTGATAGGAATGATATGGTCCCCATCATTATGTAATATTCTACATATTAGTCCTGCACCATCCCTTTTTTAATACTTTTGGGACATAAAAATTATTACTACCAAACAATAAATGGTAGGGATCAATCCAATCATATATCCTTAAACTGTATAGTTGAACTGTATAGGTATTGATCATTATCTATTAAAATGGTAGGTAGTATTCCTCTATGAGGATCAATCATAGAAACCATTAAAAATCCACTTTCCCATGAAAGGTGGAACCTCCAGACCTTCTAAAAAACAACCAAACCACTCCCCATCATAACCTGTGGTCTCCACTAGACATCATATCTTCCTTACAACACTAACCTATATCCATCCCCATACATGAAATGTGTATATGGTAAAAATTTCTATTATACTTTAAAATTTTGATCAACCGATACAAGTGTATAAAATGTGAGATAGTTTCCACTACACTATAAATTGGTGAAATTCCCTCCCATAGATGTAAACATGTGACCCCTTCTAATGTAAAATAATATCTAACTCATGTGAAGAAAAAGTGATTGAATTGGTAAATATATTATGAATCATTATGTGATAAGTATAAGTTTCCAGGAAAGAAGTGTCTTGGATTCCTTGTGTAATACATAATAAAAATGAGTCACCCTATATGATGATTAGTGGATGCCCAAGGCAATGGTACTTGTATTCCTTATGAACCCCCATGTATGATTCATTGTAAAAAATGTGATATGCCTTGGGTTTTACAACTATTAATTCAGATACATGGTATTTCCTTAACCTTGGAAGAGTATGACTTTTATTGATTCCCAATACACCCAATGTTATAAAAATATATACACTCCCTATGTTATCATCAGTTCCTACAATAAATAGCTTCCCTATCACAATAGAATCTAGTGTAATGACCCAGTTTCTACATAAATATGGTTATAGGAATAAAACTCATGAACATGAATAATGTTAATGAGGGAGACCCAGAATATGAAATGAACTCTGAGGAAGATTCCAATGAAGTAAGTGCTAAAATCCCATTATCCTATTTTGATCATAACGAAGATATAATCAAACATGGTGATAGAGGTCATCCAGCATTAGAATAAATGAATGTTGGGCACCAACAATGGATAGGTTTTCAATGCTCTGATGATGATTTATTATCTAGTGAAAATACACATGAGCGGAATTCCCTAATGTAAGAGTTAGATACGAAATGGTAAAACTAATATAAAATTGATCTCCTGCAATTTGGGGTTGATGATGAAGGACGGTCTTCACCAGTTCTTATCATTGTTGATGTGAATCCCTTTCCACTTCAAACAGGATGAATAATTTCTGGTACATTGGGAATTAGATCAATTAAACATGAACTCATTTTTGATTTCATATATCCTAAAAGACAAAAGTTGAGGGTAATTCTTGAAAATGCACCACCAACAAGCTTGGTGGAGGATGAAAGATTGTGTGAAAATTCTTCACAACCTCACTTCTCCATAAAAATTCATGGAACCCATGGACATTGGGCACCCTCACCCATTATCTACCTCGAATATCATCTAATGGAGTGAGATAAACATGCTATAATCAATAAGGGGTTATCCTTCATGGGAAATGTGGTTTGATGGACTAGGAATATACAACTTCATACTTACTTTTATGGCCCCAAGGGTCACACAATTGTCTCCCCCCCCCCTCATATTATAATGGAGACTAATTTTGGAAGTCTCTTTAGGAAATTATATTATATCTCATTACCCTTTTTCGAGGATGTGGGTGACTCATGAGTTTCACATTCTGTGACCACTACTTAGGAGACTTCAAGGAGGGACCCCTGCAGACCCAACTAACGACACTTTGTAGCTCCAAATGTCAATGAGCATCTCAATATCATCCCTACTCCACCAAACCCAGTCACAAATTCCTTGTTACAATTCCATAATAAGGACACTATCTTTTCCCTATAAGAGTAATCTACAATAGATCCAGTATCCCCTTTCACTACTAACTTACCTCCTTCCCTTAACAAAAAATTACTGGGGAATTTCTTCACCTGGTTGGGAACGTGACTCTAGTCACCGACCATCCTAGTTGGGTTGTATCTCCCCACAATTGGTTCCAACAACAATAATCATGGGCCATCCCATTGTAAAATATTTAATCATAGAGTTCTTCCCAATAAGACTATTAGTTGAAATGATGGCCTTTCACATTTTGAATACTTCCTCTACCTTAAAAAAATATCTTACGATAGAAGAAAAAAACCTATATTGGGGACTAGCCACAAAATCAACCATAGAACATGGAGGAAATACTCATGGATCTTAGATTCCTGGAAATGGGTAACTCTCACCTCTTCAAAGATAATATTTGAGAATACATTACATCACTATAAACCTATAGGTGTTGGATGTGATAGACAACTCAAAGGAAATGCATCTTCTCACACCATTAGTTCTTAGGGTGGGAGCCCTAAATTCAATAATGTCCACCCCTAAGGATGAGATCATCAAGTGAAAAAAACAAATTTAAATGTAACAAAATTTGGAGAATTAAGTTGATTCCACTCAGGGAATATTCATGAAACTCCCTCTACATCTATCATCCTCCCTCCTCTCTATCACCACCTTTAATGTAGTTGAGATTTTCAAGGTTTGGATTGGTGCCCGCAGATGAAGGGGAGAATTATGATTACCATAGGGTAATGACATCTTTCTCATTCAGTAGGATTCTATAGTTACCCCATTCAACATGCCTATGATTTTTAATTTTGACTCATGTCTAAAAGACACTCCATTTTCATGGGAGATTGGATCGTGTGATGGCTCCTCTAACATAAAATTAAAAATTCAATAGGATTTCATCACCACCACCCATAGAATATAAAAAATTACTAATTTCATATTAGGATGATGAATAATGGGATTTAACTCTTGAAAATTATTAGGGGGAAATATTTTGCGGGATCTTGGCCATCAGCTAGCTACCAGTCATTTTTTTCCACCCTTCCACCTTCAATTCACAAGACATGTGTTTTTCATTGGGGACCATGGGTCATGTCTCCAAAATAATTATGTGTGACATTCAATTATATCTGAGATCTCTATCTAACCAATCCAGGAATCAAAAAATATGTGAAGGATATCCATTAGTAGTTTCGAAGGGTTGATATGGTTTCATTTCTGGTGTCTCTATGTTGAGACTCATATGAATACCTATAGAGATTCTAGAAGACCTATGTAAGGAACCTCAATATAATTCAATGTATAATGAAATAGGAATCCCTTTGTGTAAAAATATTATTCTTATAGTAATACGGTACACCCTAATTCAGTAACCATTCACAGAAAAAATATTACTATCATGTAAATCATCTCACTAATTGAGAATGTTCTTATCTAACCACAATCACTAAAAATTTGATCACAATAAATCATTTTTATGATTATATAAATAAATATCATGAAATGAAATATCAGGGAGGAAATAATCTTGAAGTTGAAATAAAATAACTAAAAGATATTCTAATTGGTTACAAAACACATTATTATAGAAAAACATTAGGCCTCAACCCCCCCCCCCCCCACACACAATGAGATGTCATACACTTACAATAAATATATCAATAAGGGAAAATGAATTATTGAGACTATATACCCATATTTTGTTACACCAAAATAAAGAATAATATTTCAGAATGGTGGAATTCTATTAGGAGTTAGAGGATGATAAGAGGATCGTAGTCAAGATCCTCACTGAGCACCACACAGAGCAAGAATATTTCTATAAGAACCTTTCCCCTACTATGTATGAATATCCTATTATTATTTTCTAGATTTCTAAGGTTGCAGTAGGTAGTATCTTTCACCCAATCATATATGTGGTTGGTGTCTTTGGAAAACTTCAAGGGTATGTGTAACACCATGAGCTTCCACGATATGCTTCTCATTCAATAATGCAATAGCTTGCATTGTACGCAAGTTCGAGATTCTAACACGCCGCAACCAATCAAAGTAGCTGTTATGAATAGTAATAACCACTTTTTAAAATTATAGAAATTTTATATTTCAAAATGGACTTCATTTTTGTGTTCGTAATATCGAAATTATCATAAGTTGAATTTTTTGTAATTTTCTGAGAAATTTCAATTTTTTATGAATAGTGAAAAATACTTAAAAACAACTTTTTTAATCAAAATAAAATTATAGTGATAAATTATACTATTGAGTGGTTTTAAATTATAATTATAATATATTTTTACCATTTTATTCAATGGTGGTCATTAGAATTAATTTCACTTTGAAATTGGACATAAACAATTGCCAATCTTTTGATATATATTGTTTCTTAAAAACACGCTATTTGTTGTGACAGTGGGAATTAATTATAAAATTAATTAATGTAAATTTTATGTTTGGAATTTTTTAAAATAGACATTATTTTTGAATTCGGAATATTAATTATAGATTAGGATGAAATTTTGGCATTGTTCTGAAAAACTTCAATTTTTGATGAATAGTGAAACCACTAAGAGGTAGTTAAATAACTGATTTTTCGTTTAAATGAAATATTAACACTTCTGTGATTTGATTTTAGAAAAACCGACATATATGGTTGTCATTAGGAAGTAAAATGTGGTTCAATAGGATTAAAATAATTTTTTGGTGAATAGTAACTTTTAAGTTTAATTAATCACGATTAAAGGTAATTAGTGAAATTTAAGGTAAAGATAGTGTTATAATAATATGAAATGACCTTGAAACTTGTACTACCCCTATTTTATGAGTCATGGCCGACCAAGAAAATCCATGGGTCAACTTGGGTACCCCATGAAGCCACTTTGGTTGGAAAATGACATTAAAAACTTATATTTAATGTTAAAATAAAAATGTCACAAACATGAGTTGTTTTACTAAAACAATTTTTAAATGGGGCTATAGAAGTCATATATTAGACAATAAATATTCATTAGAAATCGAAACATATTTCCAACATCATGATATTTTTGTTATAATTTTTAGACATTAAATAAATTAAATTATTTATGACACCATGATGATGCAGCGATTACCTCATTAATTAACGATTTAAATAAAATGAAAGGATAATGTAAAATATAACCATTACACTTGTCCAAATCCTATTGTATTAGGATATTTCTAACCCTTATCACCTAATCCTCTAATTATATAAGTGTGGGACCTTTAGAATCCGAATAATCATTTCATAATAAAGTAACATTTCAATCTTTCCAAGAGTGCCCCTTCTCCCCTCTTATAAAAGGCCCCCACCACTACCAGTTTATTCACACTTTCAAGCCATTTGGCTCGGCCAACCTCTCCCAAAATAATCTCCCAACTTTCCTCCCTTACTCCTATAAGCCTCACTTTGGGCAGAATTCTTCCCAAGGAAGCCTTTGGCTCAAATCAAAAGAGTTACCCGATTTTAAGGTAATGTCTTCGCTTATGTTATTTTATTTTATTTTTCTTATCCAACCCCCTAAACTATTTTTATTAATTTCTTTTGTAACAAAAAAAGTATAATAAATATACTAGGATCTTTTTATAATAATTATTCGATCTACACTTACACACACCTACATATAATGGTTAAAGAACATACTGTTTCTGTGGATGACGGATTTCTGCCTCACGAAACGATGATTGTTCAACACTCATATAACACCTTAAAAGGTAGCCATTAAGATGTCACTCTATTTATAAATAATATATAATATTCTTATGTTTTACTTAAGGTTCTTTATTTTTCATTTATGGAATACCTTTATTGTTTCCATTATGGGTAAACGCGATATTTTAATTTTAGGAAGTGTGGACTACCGCCCCCTCAAAGTGATTTGAATCGTTAATACCATATGTGGGATGTATAAAGGATGGATTAAATGGTATTATACATTATATTATACTGGAATTATAGTGTAACTTTATATAATTATAATTTCATTCCATTAAATACGAAATAGAAATGAAAGTAGCGTTCATGAGTACGTACAGCTTACCGTCTCCATGAACGGTGCATTTCATTTCATACCTCTAAACGTTATGGAATATTATAAATGCATGTATATACTGGATATATATGAAATATATGATATCTATATCATGAATATAATTCTGGATATAATGGATATTTCACCACATGAACAACTTGTAATTATAAGAAGTTTATTTTTGACTCAAGTACCAAAGATCTACAAAACGACCATTATTAACATAAATAAATACATAATGTTCATAACATGGTAATAAGTGATATAAAAGGAATAAAAAACTTGAAAAGGTTCTTAGGAAATTATAAATTAACTCTAGTTTATTATTCAGGAGGTTAAAGAACGGTTGAGTCAAGACATGATGCAAGGTAAGGGAACTTCTTAACCCTATTTCCATTCTTTGGGTTGATCTCATACTTTCAAATTACGTCATGATATTATTATGTACTATCTTGTATTTGTACTTTCTTTATGTGTAATTATAGAGAATACACGTAATATATCTATTTTATTTTAAAAATTATCTTTGTAAGGACTTCATCTCAATCTCCTTTCATTGAGGCATATTTGGTTTTTATACACAACTTCCATTTATACGGTGTATAAACCCCTTTGACTTTTACGTTTATTCAAAAGGAATCTTTTTTATATGAAGCGTTTTACTAAACAACAAAAAGGAATGTTTTCTTACCGTACGTATGCGGCGACAACGACTTCTTCGCCGTCGTGACTATTATTTGAGTTTTGGCTTTCTCTACAAGCCGTAAATTTTTTTTAATGAAAAATAAATACAATGTTTTAACTTTCTTTTATTTTCGTATTGAAAATGGTTTTGAAATTGTTTTTATTATATCAATGTGTTGTATTGATATCTTGTGATTGAAATGTGGAAAGGTTATGTTTCCTTTATGCATGTTTTATGTGATATGATTATGTTATGGTTTATGATATGTTTAAACCTGTTCATATGAGGAATGCATTGGACATAATAAGTGACGGGTGGAGCCCGCTATAGCTCCTCGATGCATCGGTAGGTCTCATGAGACAAACTAGTGTCTTGGCACGAGGCCTTTACAAAATATTATTTGTAGTCTTGGCATGAGGCCTTGGCTATGTGGTTATGATAGTCTGGAATTATGCATTCCATCATTATTAAAGTGGTTATTGATATTGCATGTGATTATTCGACCAGTAGAATATCCATGTGAAGAAGTAAATGGAATTATCTCATTTTACTTTTTCCATATTATGTTGAAGTTCATGTTTAAAAGTATTTTGTTTTAGTTATACATTGCCTTAAATGTTTATGTTTATTGATGAAATCTTCCGCTATATTGTTATCTTTACTAAGCATCTGAGCTCACCCCTATAAATGTTTTAATTTTTCCAGGATGTGATGAAGTATTATAGAAATGACCTACAGGGATATTCTGAAGGGGATATGAGTGTGGAAAATGGAGACTATGTTATTGTAGTTTTTCACTTTGTGATGTAATGGAACATTTATGAATTTATCTAGTTTTTCCAATGCTACTAAACTAATCTGTCATTCGATACTTTATCTTTTGTGATCATGCCAATGTTACGAAGTAATGCACCGACTCCGGGTAATTGGGGTCGGGGAGTTACAGTTGGTATCAGAGGTAGTTTAGTACTAACCATCGAATCTAGATTTAGATAAACTCTGATTAGAGAACATATCCCAAATATAGACTTTGAGGATTAGTATATAAGAACTTCCTAGAATTTTGGTATTATAGATATTTCGTGAGTTTTCCAAGCAATACATCCCTGTCTGGATACGAGCAGGTAGAGGCGGCTCTGGCACAGATATACCTAGGGGTAAAACCTGAAAACACCGCTTTGAGCTAGACTCGAATGGGAACTGGTGCACGATAACGTGCCCTGCTGCACTCTTGGTTACGACACTCCCGGGGGATAGGCTTAGGATAATTATCATTTTTCTTAAAAACCATTATGAAGGGTTTATGAGTATATACTTCCTCAAAGAAAACATTTTTTATGATTATAGATTATATCCATAAACCATTAAATTTACATTAAGTATTTTACAAGTTTGGAATTACTCTTTTCAATTCATAAACTAACCTTGTTTATGCCATTGTATAGAAATGGTGCCTAGTGGAAGAAATGTGAACTCCAGCAATACGTATGATCCAAAGCGTAAGAAGGATCATATCTTTCACAGTATTAAGCCAAAATTTAGAAGGGAAATAATCTCCCATGTGTTATCAACATAAGAAGAAATAGTATCATGTGTTAATAAGATAAGTAAATAATTCTCTGAGTCTTATGGCTTTGAAGGGAATAAAGAGAAGAAAACGATGGAAGAGAGAATGATGGAAAAAGGGATGTGGGAAAAGAAGAATTTTCCAATTTGTGATAACTGTGGGAAGAAACACCTTGGAACTTTCCTGAATGGAATGGGAGTTTGTTATAAGTGTGGAGAAAAAGGACACTAAGTGCATGACTGCAAGGGTAAGAAAAAGTTTCAAATGTACAATGCTTCATCTGCAAATAGTGGGGACACTATGCAAACCAATGTCCAAATCATCAGAGTGTGCCCCAAATGATGTTATTGGATAATAATAATGTTATGATACTACCACAGATGAGGAGGAATGATTAGTGTTCTTATGTTTTCACTAATGAATTTTTTAATTTAAGTGTTGTATCAATGATGTACTGGTTATAATAATTATGGAGTATATAAGGATTGTACTGCAGTACTACATCATCAAGGACTTGAGATTGTGTGGAACCAAGAAAAGTCACTCCACAGTAGGAAATTTTTTTGGAAAATATATGGTTGAGAGAAAGATAAACCATAATATGGTTCTGATACCGTGGTAGTGATTTTGGAATAAGACATGATTTATTTGGATAAATTATATTGGATATTCTTAACTTCCTTGAAACTGATTGATGATTTGTATACATTTTTTGATAGGATTATATCTAGTATTCTATAAGGAATAAGGGGTCATGGTAATTCAGGATGTCTCAGTGTTTTAAAATAATTCATGATGAAGGTGTTCACATGTTGTTACACGGAAAAAAGGGGATCTTCATTATGTTTACCTTCCTCATAAAATTTGGACTGTGAGTTGGACAGAAGTATTTTGGATAACTATAAAGGTTGGAATGGATTATGTTGAACCATGTATAGTAATGTTTAAGGTTAAACCATTTCTGAATATTATTTTTGGAATATTATAATAGTTTCAGAAAAAGCACAACCTTCAGGTTGGGCGATAACCCGTCGCATCAGACAAAGCTGTAGGAATTGAATCCACAACCATATTGTGACAGGCCTTTATGACCTACCACTAGCCTACAAGAAGTCCCTGGTTATTAAAAATTAGTTTTCCTAATCTAAATGGTATGTGTTAATATTTTTAACCTTGTACGATTAGGAGAAATATAATATTTTTGAGTTCTATTATCTTTTTGAGTGAAAGATAAGTTTGTGGTAGAAATTAGTTGAAGGTTGAAACTCTACTTGTCAAGCATAAATATATATATATATACCTATATCTTATTCTATGAATAAATTAATTCTTAAACTTTATTAAAGGGATATTAAAACAAAAAAATGTGTTATCCTAAAACCTTATGTCTTGTTGAACTGATGATATTTTAAATCAACATAGATTGAAGGCTTTGAGGCCCTCAATTTGACAATTGTTTGTGATTGATGACCTCAATCACTCCCTACAAGTATTTACATTTTTCCTCCAATTATTTGCCTCTAATTTCCACCAATTTTCTCCTAATCGAGATCATAATTGGGTGGTGACTTTTTCATTTCCCTTTCCCTCTTATTAAGGATAAATTTTATTAACCTTATTTCCGATGTGGGTTTTCCACAAAGGTATTTTCTATTTTCAACCTTAAATTTTCAAAGAAAAATTTCAAATTGTGAGGAAGCAATTTATTGAAGGATGAGATAATTTAACACCCTGAGCTTCCATGATACGCTTCTCATTCAATAATGCAATATCTTGCATTGTACGCAAGTTCGTGATTCTAACACGCCGCGACCAATTAAAGTAGATGTTATGAATAGTAATAACCACTTTTTAAAATTATAGAAATTTTATATTTCAAAATGGACTTCATTTTTGTGTTCGTAATATCGAAATTATCCTAAGTTGAATTTTTTTGTAATTTTCTGAGAACATTCAATTTTTTATGAATAGTGAAAAATACTTAAAAACAACTTTTTTAATCAAAAACATTTATAGTGATAAATTATACTATTTAGTGGTTTTAAAGTATAATTAAAATATATTTTTACCATTTTATCCAATGGTGGTCATTAAAATTAATTTCACTTTGAAATTGAACATAAACAATTGCCAATCTTTTGATATATATTGTTTCTTAAAAACACGCTATGTGTTGTGCCAGCGAGAATTAATTATAAAATTAATTAATGCAACTTATATTTTTGTAATTTTGTAAAATAGACATCATTTTTGAATTTGGAATATTAATTATAGATTAGGGTGAAATTTTGGCATTGTTCTGAAAAACTTTAATTTTTGATGAATAGTGAAACCACTAAGAGGTAGTTAAATAACTGATTTTTCATTTAAATGAAATATTAACACTTCTGTGATTTGATTTTCAAAAATCCGACATAAATGGTTGTCATTAGGAAGTAAAATGTGGTTCAATTGGATTAAAATAATTTTTTGGTGAATAGTAACTTTTAAGTTTAATTAATCGCGATTAACGGTAATTTGTGAAATTCAAGGTAAAGATAGTGTTATAATAATATGAAATGACCTTGAAACTTGTCATATCCCTATTTTATGAGTCATGGCAGACCACGAAAATCCATTGGTCAACTTGGGGACCCCATGGAGCGACTTTGGTTGGAAAATGACATTAAAATCTTATATTTAATGTTAAAATAAAAATGTCACAAACATGAGTTGTTTTACTAAAACAATTTTTAAATGGGGCTATACAAGTCATATTTTCGACTATAAATATTCATTAGAAATATAAAAAGATTTCCAACATCAAGATATTTTGTTTTATTATTTTCAGACATTAAATAAATTAAATTAATTATGATGCCATGATGATGCAGCGATTACCTCATTAATTAACGATTTAAATAAAATGAAAGGATAATGTAAAATCTAAGCATTACACTTGTCCAAAGCCTATTGGATAAGGATATTTAGAACCCTTATCACCTTATCCTCGAATTATATAAGTGTGGGACCTTTAGAATCCAAAAAAGCATTTCATAATAAAGTATCATTTCAATCTTTCCAAGAGTGCCCCTTCTCTCCTCTTAAAAAAGGCCCCCACCACTACCACATTATTCACACATTCAAGACATTTTTCTCAGCCAACCTCTTCCCAAATACTCTCCCAAACATTCCTCCCTTACTCCTAGAATCCTAACATTGGGCAGAAGTCTTCCCAACGAAGCCTTTGGCTCAAATCAAAAGAGTTACCCGATTTTAAGGTAATGTCTTCGCTTATGTTATTTTGTTTTATTTTGCTTGTACAACCCCATAAACTCTTTTTATTCATTTATTTTGTAACTAAAACAGTATACTAAATATACTAGAATGTTTTTATAAGAATTATTATAGCTACACATACACACACCTACATCTAATGGTTAAATAACATACTGTTTCTGTGGATGGCGAATTTCTGCCTCACGAAACGATGATTGTTCAACACTCATATAACACCATAAAAGGTGGCCATTAAGATTTCACTCTATTTATACATAATATATAATATTTTTATGTTTTACTTATGGTTCTGTATTTTTTATTTATGGAATACCTTTATTTTTCCATTATGGGTAAACGCGATATTTTCATTTTAGGAAGTGTGGACTACCGCCCCCTCAAAGTGATTTGAATCGTTAATACCATATGTGGGATGTATAAAGGATGGAGTAAATGGTATTATACATTATATTATACTGTAATTATAGTATAACTTTATATAATTTTATTTTCATTCCATTAAATACAAAATAGAAATGAAAGTAGTGTTCATGCGTACGTACGGCTTACCGTCTCCATGAATGGTGCATTTCATTTCATACCTCTAAACGTTATGGAATATTATAAATTCATGTATATAGTGGATATATATGAAATATATGATATCTATATCATGAATATAATTATGGATATAATGTATATTTCACCACATGAACAACTTTTAATTATAAGAAGTTTATTTTTGACTTAAATACCAAAGATCTACAAAACGACTGTTATTAACTTAAATAAATACATAATGTTCATAACATGGTAATAAGTGATATAAAAGGAATAAAAAACTTGAAAAAGGTTCTTAGGAAATTATAAATTAACTCTAGTTTATTATTCAGGAGGTTAATGAACGGTCGAGTCAAGACAAGATGCAAGGTAAGGGAACTTCTTAACCCAATTTCCATTCTTTGGGTTAATCTCCTACTTTCAAATTACGTCATGATATTATTATGTCCTATCTTGTATTTGTACTTTATTTATTTGTAATTATAGTGAATACACATAATATATCTATTTTATTTTAAAAATTATTTTTGTAAGGACTTCGTCTCAATCTCCTTTCATTGAGGCATATTTGGTTTTATACACAACTTTCTTTTATACGGTGTATAAACCCCTTTGACTTTTACGTTTATTCGAAAGGAATCTTTTTTATACAAAGAGTTTTACTAAATGATAAAAAAAGAATTTTTTCTTGTCGTACGTATGCAGCGACAATGACTTCACCGCCACCGTGACTATTATTTGAGTTCCAGCTTCCTCTACAAGCCGTAACTTTTATTAATGAAAAATAAATACAAAGTTTTAACTTTATTTTATTTTGGTATTGAAAATGGTTTTTAAAGTGTTTTTATTATATCAATGTGTTGTATTGATATCTTGTGATTAAAATGTAGAAATGTTATGTTTCTTTTATGCATGTTTTATGTGATACGATTATGTTATGGTTTATGATATGTTTAAACCTATTCATATGAGGAATGCATTGGACTTAATAAGTGACTGGTGGAGGCCGCTATAGCTCCTCGATGCATCGGCAGGTCTCATGAGACAAACTAGTGTCTTGGCACGAGGCATTGACAAAATATTATTTGTAGTCTTGGCACGAGGCCTTGGCTACGTGGTTATGATAGTCTGGAATTATGCATTCCATCATTATGAAAGTGGTTATTGATATTGCATTTGATTATTCAACCAGTATAATATCCATGTGAAGAATTAAATGGAATTATCTCATTTTACTTTTGCCATATTATGTTGATGTTCAAGTTTAAAAGGATTTTGTTTTAGTTATACATTGCCTTAAATGATTATGTTTATTGATTAAAGCTTCCGCTATATTGTTATCCTTACTGAGCATCTGAGCTCACCCGTATCAATGTTTCAATTTTTCCAGGATGTGATGAAGTATTATAGGAATGACCTGCATGGATAGTATGAAGGGGATATGAGTCTGGAAAATGGAGACTATGTTATTGTAGTTTTTCACTTTTTGATGTAATCAAACATTTATGAATTTATCTAGTTTTTTCAAGGCTAATAAACTAATCGGTCTTTTGAGACATGATCTTTTGTGATCATGCCAATGTTACGAAGTAATGCACCGACTTCGGGTAACTGGGGTCGGGGCGTTACAGTATGGGCCACCTACCCAACCTGAGTAGCGTGACACACAACATTTGAACAATGATCTCTATGCCTCTCAAGATATTAAGAATTTCATCATAATGTTGACCACCAATCCTTACACCAACAATATGATAACTTCTCTCACTAACCATATTGAGGCCATAGAGATATAATAGTCATTAATATATCCTAATGGAAAGTTTCAACTAGCATGGGGGTCATTTTCATCCACCAAAATAATTTGGAAATATGTTTTTGAACTCATTCAAAGTGAATGGTGACCTACTGTAGTATCTTTCCCACATTGGATCATGATGTATCCTAATGTAATAAACCCCATATTAGTAGGATTATTCCAAGATTTGGTGTTTCTACCAGAACATAGAGGCTCCCACATTTTGGTACATTTACTTAACCCCAATATCGATTATCATCTAGGAATATCTCTTCAGATAGTTTTTCATCCACTTTATCACCACCATTATCAAGATAAACCTTGATGACCACTCCACATAAATTACATAGTAGATGAGTGAGTTGAAAAATGTACTACCATATATAAATAAAATATATAATCCAATGATTTGAGTCTTTCCTAGGAATATTTATGGGTATGTTCATAGATAATTTCATAGATGAGAAGATCCATATACTTATCTACCTGATATATCAAGATGGATTTTGGGAATTATCTATGAAAGGAAAATGTTTAAATGAATCCTTCTTGATTATAATATAGTGGTCACACCCATTACCTCTTCAATATCATGTACAGAATCCTATGAAGATAGGAATAGATCTCATTGTACAGAATTTGTCCTTGTAACCAGTCCACCTTCATGAACATCCATACGATCTAACACGTAAAATTGGACTCATTCTGACAGTGTTTCCCAATCCGTCTGTCAAGTCAAGGTTCCCTAAGATCTTTTTATATATAAAATTAGTCTAATATTTCAAGGATACCTGGGTCTTGGGGTACTCAATCAGTGACATGGAATGGGATATTGTGAAGCTTTTTGAATCCCATGGACACCACGAGGCTTTATTGAAAAATCATTCTGACTACTATATGTACCATAGGATCCATGGATATGGAATTGAAGAGTATATTATCATTAAATAATATATATAGGACCATGTAGACTATGTCCAGGTTGAGTTTGTTGACATCCTAGCATAGGTGACATATGGCTCTGCCATCCCCAATAGTGATGATAAACACTTTAACGAATGGAAGTAGGTCTCAGGAAACGGTACACTAAAGTATAAAGGTTGGTTATCTTATAAAATGGTAACTCTCATTCATAAAATAATATATTATGGGCTGATAATAAAAAAACCTCTTGAATTATTTACTTTATATTTGGAAACCCTTTCTGTATCATGGATTTCCATGTCTTAGAAGAATAAGAACTAATGAAAAAATGCACTAAACATCCTCCTCCAATTCCAAAACCTGTATTCACTTTGAAAGAATTATTTCCCCATGAATTAGAATAATTTCCCAAAATCCATCTCATCCTAGAATTTTACACTGAAGAATAAAATAATATGAGTTTTTTCAATTTATGGAGTAAAGTGGATTGTTGACTAGTTCCTGGTGATGAGGAACACCGTGTATTTTCTTCAGTCACATCTTGCCAATTCCATCAAAAGAATGGAAGTCTCTATGATTTTAGTAATTATTTATAAAATGATACATTAGAAATGTTAGTTTATTGAACTCTAACCAATCTACAATCCTTTCTTAGGGATAAATAGTCATATACCACACAAAACATGTCATTGGGAAAACCTATACAACCAACTAGATTGTATGACCATGTGTAGTAGCCACAATGGCTCAGTACCAATCCATAATCATCCAATTATTGATATCAACCATCCTGAAATCAACCTAAATCATCTGATCAATATCAAAACATGGAAAATTCTAGTTAGGACCATGTTTCTTAAATAAAGACACCCAATACTCTCCCTATTAATGTGGGAGACAAGGGGGATAGGAACCTGACACTTTACCATAAATATGGTATTCTAATAAACATTTCTAGTATAATCAAACATATCTAGATTCTTGATGTACTCCACATATCCAAGGAATTGTGGGGGGCTCTCATAGAGACCCTGAACATCCCTCCTTATCTTGAGACTACTTTAGAATCCATTTTGTCGGACCATGTTGAGGAATATAAGTAAGAAGAGTGACATGACAACATCTTATTCTTAGAGGAAGAAAATGTTTCCACTGTTTAGGGGAAAAAACATCAATTTTATGTTATAGGTCAGTTCGATGGAATAGAAACAAATAATCTCTGGATGGAAACTATCTCTGGAATCAATCTTATCCCAAACATGATGCTCTATATATTGGGGATCACTAAAGTAGATCATCACACATCTAACCTAACAATTCAATGTTATGGGAATGGTATGAAAAGTATATGTGGAATGATTTATCTAGAGACCTAATTTAGTGAAATGTTAGAGAATAGTAATTTAATTTATTCTACATAGAACAATACCTAAAACACCATATTGAGGATTACTTGTACCTATCTTTACATAGTATCCTCCCCTTTATTCCACCAGTGCCTCGTGTACTCCATCCATAGTCAATTTGGAGAGCTCCCAAAACATTATTATCCCTTAAACTCTTGTGAATCCCACCACCAGGATGTCATGCATTATAAAGTATAGTGGAACCATTTATACACTGGTGGGGTAAAGTATTTCAATCCCCATAATGATTTCACATCAACCTTACCAGATTCCTGGCTACATTTGAAATCCATATTCATCCTTCCAATACACCAGTTCAAGGAGAAACCCCCAGATTTTGGGAGCCATATCATAGTACCATAGATGCATGAATGTTCAGAGATTACCTTGTATTCATATATAGGACATAAATGGTTGATTATAAAATGTCCTCCTCTTATTTAGTATCGATATATAATAGTTAGTTTGGGTAACTGTCTAAATATGTTTCTCTCTTATACCCTTGTGAATCACACCACCAGGATTCTAGGAATTATAATGTCTTGTGTAATATTCTGTACACAAATGGGGTAATGTATATCAATCTCCATAATGATTTCACATCCACCTTAGCATATCCTTTTCTGCTTTTAAAATCCATCATCATCCTTCCAATCCACCAGTTGGAGGAAAACCCCCCCAGATATTGGGATCCATTTCATAGTCCCCTAGAAGCATGAATGGTGAAATATTACCTTGTATTCTTACATAGGACATAAATTGTGGATTCTAAAATGTCCTACTCTTATTGAGTATCGATATATATATCCTTTAGTTACTAACCCATTATGGAACCATACCATCCAGAGAGAAGGATTCTCCTGATAGAGGTCCACCCTCATCAATATATTGATTTGAAAGGTGAATACCAACATCATAAACCAAATGGTATTAGATCATCATATTTTATTAAATTTTTCACTGTAGAGAATGAATCACAAATTAAGGATACCACTCTTACTAAATACAATAGTTTTACCACTCTACTGTATCAAAATCCATGAGAGTCACCTCATTCCTATAATCATGATCTTTTTTATGATAAAGAGGATCAATATAATTCTCATTATACCTTTTTGGATGGTGTCTCCACTTTTATCGATGAATTGACTCTGGTTAATCTTGCAACTGTGGATTTTATAAGGATTACATTGGTTATCTTAGTCATATATCTTTAGGATAAGACGTGATATATTGATTTATTAATGCATAACCATGATGTGTTTTGTTAGATCTATAAGAAATTTATAGTGATAAAACATCAGGTTATTGTTCACCTCCATGTCCTTCCAATGGGATGTTGTGGGTTCACTCATGATCCTATGAAGAAACACTCTTCTCATGGTTCCATATTTAGGGCTGAAGTAGAATATCTGGTTAAGTTAAACTAAGTTAGGGAATTATAATAACCCAAGAGGTTGTCCAATATCATCATAGTCATAATGTAATCTATATAGATCACAGTATTTATTTACATTCAATACCTCAATGAGCACTTCACAAAGGATGATTTTTCTCTCCCAATGAAAGAGCTAATAATAGATGAAACTGTATATTTGTATTTCTTTTTCCAGGGATGGTTACTCTAGGTATAATTAGATCTAGAGCCCCCAATGATGATGAATCGAAAAAATTATGGGTACATCAGGGAACATTTTTTACTGTGTTATTCTATTCAGTATAAATAATGGTGAGTCTACATACCAATGTTCCATGTAACACATCTTCAGTATGCTCCTCGGGAAATTGGTCGAATATATGTGGTTTTTTGGCCAATACCCATAAAAACCAGGATAATTTCAAGGATCATGAGAAAGTATTTGATGTCTTATACTCCCCTAAAATAATTATAAACCCCCTAAAATTAATGTATGACATCGCCTATGGGATGTTACATGGATATTCTATTAGGTATAGTAGTATTAAAATTATTCCATAAAATATTAAGGTTATAATCTAAATTCAACCTCTATATAGTATTAAAGAGTTTCAAGACTCTAAGGATCCCATTCCTACATCTGATGATTCATATAAAATATAAATGGAATGTGTAATCCTTTTTTATGGATCATAAATAAATCCACTTCTTAGTAGTGGGATGATTAATTCTAAACCATATTCAAGTACACCAAGAAGTATATGTTTCATCATATATTCATTATTCCACTTATCCAAGGCGATCCACTGGTCCTTTATGTAACTTCCATTGAATATTCCATTTATGAACTCTTTTCTCGAAAGATCAAACATCGGAGAGATAATATCTTGTACTACCATATCCATATGTTACTTGATATACAGACCAAATTTTTTCCCATTGAACAGAGACGTCTCATCTTTGTCTAGGTGGTCATGAAATTATATCCTTATCATCAACATCATGAGATACATAATGAATCTTCAGTTTATTTAAAAAATTACATTCTCAACTTCCCTATGTGAAAGGGAAAATTTGGCAGTGGGAAGTAATTCTATAGTAGCTTGACCTCAGTTTTGTACCCTAGAAAACTATAAAGGTTCAAAAATGGGCCAATTTTCCTTGAATTTTTCTAACCCATAAATAACTACACCTAGATTTAAATTTCATATATAATACCAACCTTTATGTTGATCATGTTACAACATATAGGCAGATACAGATTGAAGGTTCCTCATGAAGTCCAACAGAGAGATGTTTTAATAACCCCAAACTTCATAAGGTGGTCCTTAAGATTGCCTCCATCACTCCCTTATAGGATATATTTTTATTTTCATTCATTTTTATTAAATACAACACCAACTAATAGTCTTATTATTAGGATATTATCACCTATCTCAACTCATCCCATTAAATCTAGGTCCACTAACTTTGAATTAAGGGTGACTTTGAAATCATCCTAAAGCATATCAATGTTGATTAAATCATTGGTAAATAATAACCCCTCCATTTACTTGGGAGAACTCGTAAGGTGATGTCTCAATTACTTTTCCAACCGATGGTGACTCATATACCCCAATCCCAGAATGACAGATCCAATTCCTTTTAATTGTTTGTCACATCCCCTGAAATTCACTACCAAAATAACATGGTGATTTATGTAGAAAAAAATACTCATTTCCCCCAATCACTAATAATGAAGAGAACTTATAGGTGAACTAGTTTTCCATCCACACTTCTACAATTGGGTAGTCAAACACCATATTAGTTGAAAAATCACCTGAATTTGTGACTCTCATCATTTTGTATCTCCATCATGAGTCCCTCCCACTAGATCGGGTAAAGCATGAGTGGATATAACGAAATGTGGAAATTTTTACCTTTTGGATAGCCCCAACCTAAAGCATACCTTCTATATATAGGGTTATAATTTATTAATTCCCTACTACATCTAAGGTATTGAGGTTCCTTAGGTCATGAAATATGTCATTTCTAGGTCAAGTGGTACCCTTCAATCAGGATTCATGCTTTTCCACTAGATATATTGATTTGTCTATTATAGCCCACCATGGTTTATTATTGTATAGTGTAGAAAATGAAGTGTTATGCATGCCATATCTTTGCCCAATTTTTTAATTATCCAGAAAATCTTCTTCAAGACACCATGTAATATTGGTTCATTGATGGTTGGGGACTTTTAATTGTAGTACCCTACCATCTAGAAATATTTAGATAGTTCATTTTCATTTTAATTTCCATTGACGTATTCCAAAATTTTTTAGAATACATTCCCCTAAATGAATTTAAGGAAAATACTGTGATTGAGTTTTTGAAGAACCAAATCATCCATTTATTCAGGATCCCTCAAACTACTCTCACAAACAACATCACAAATTTTTGATATATTGAGATGAAGACGTTGTACACCATGTATAATATATTGTCTAACCAAAATTCCCACAATAACTCATAGGTGAATGGTCAGATTAAGGATTTTAAAAAACTCCTCAATATCATCTCGTTGAAGAGTATGGGATAAAAAATAGGAATTGGCCAAATAAAATCACCATTACCATTTTGACCTATCAGAATACGACCCAAAATTACACCCATGTGATTCTATACTACATGTTGTATAGGAAAGATGTACTTTTACCTATATAGTTTCACATTCATTCACTATAGACTCTTATTAATGTTTAGTTGGAACTATAGAAGACAAATTTTGTGCTTCTATCTGAGATGTAAGACCACTAATAAAATATTCTCCATGTTCTAAAAACCTATAATTTTATAATAATTGATTGGTGTGATAACTTACAAAAAATGTTCTCCTCACTACTTTATTCATGGTGATATGGTGTTTTATCTATGTATGTTGATGATAGATGGGAAGAATCTTTTAAATCTATAACCCAAATGGAAAAGACATTGTGTAATTCATAAGATCTAACCCAATGGCTCATAATCATTGATAACCACGGATAGGTAGAGAATCAAACCTATCAAAAATGTGAGGATCATCATGTGGTACATTATGTGACTTTTCGCCAATTTTTCATGCCCCATGATGTAAATAATCATGATAATGTCCTTATCGCAAGATTTTAATGTGTATGAAACCATTTCTTCAACATAGGACTTTAAAATATGTTTCTAACATCCTTTCCAAAAGGCCCTAAATTGCATGGTCCACATCCTTGTCTCATGATGTCAAAACTACACTATAAATAGGCCCTCATTTTAGAGGACCCCACTTTCATAATTATTCTTCTATTGTGTGACCAATAATATGTACATATTACATAATTCCCAATATTAATTTGATATTTATGGATTCCAATGTCTCAAATATCAGTCATAGACCATCCACTGACCTATTTTATGGATCTTCCCATATTGAACCTATTAAATATTCTCACTAAAAAATTCCCACTTAGTGAATTCCAACACATGGTGGAATATCTCCCATAGTGATTAACTATCCCCTGAATATCCCACCAGGTACACTAGCACACATCATTAATTCTTTAGTTTTGATACCCATCATCCTAGAAACTTGAGTAGCCTCCCATAATAGAAATAGTTACTAACCAAACTGTTCCACCTCCCATATTGGTCACATTCCTCAATGTATCTCTTGGGATAAGTGATTAATCCCACGTTTCAAATATGTTCAATGGTTGATCTTATACTTTCTTACCCCATACTTTAAGGATAAGGTTGTGGAACCTATATTTTAAACATGGTTAGAAATAATTCCCTACCAACTTTTCTCCCTCCCTTATTAGTCCAGATCATAAAATTAATTATTTACATACTTTCTAACTGCCTCTATTATAGTGGAGTCTTAATAACCTCAATATTATTTCCCTATGAATTCATACACCTTCTTTGAGAAATTTATTTTCATTTTAGCCATCCAAAATGAAATATTTTTTCACAATCATGTACTGCAATGTTCCAAGAGATTTCCCTCACCACTCCTTTCTTTGGACAAAGAGCATGGCCCAAATGAGATTAGGAGTTATTATAAGGACTTCCACATCATCATTTAGACACAAAAATTTTTCTTAAAAGAATGCTTCTTTTGGAACCCACAACAATAACTTAAACTATGTGTATATTTTTAGGAGATGATTATTTTCGTATGGGGCCTCCTTGTACCTCTATTCAAATCAGTTTTCTACTATTTTATAATTCAGAAACATCACCAAGACACTAAACCATGGTTTGAGCATCATGACTTTAAACTGTATGAAAACCATTGGTTAAATGAATACAACCTTAAAATTAAAAAAATACTCATCAAGGTTGAATGAAGTAGAACTGTGGAATAATGTCTCTCTTATATGTGGTTAAATTTTTATGGTACCTTTGGACAAAGATCCATGATTATAATTGGAAAAAAATAGTTCTAGTTGAATGTCCTTAAACTGTATGATTAAGTATCCTTGTATGACATTTTAAACTAAAAAAAACCTCATCATCCTCATATGAGAGGATGTATCCCAACTTTAATAATGTTTCTCCATCCACATTATCTTATAGAACTATGTATAAATTTCTTCCATTTTCCTGGGATACATAGCGATTCTTATACCCCCTATCTTCTGCCCAGCTAAATATTCTTCCCCCAATGTGAGTCATTATTTTCTTGAATTGCACCCCTAAGGACACTATTCAAATTAGGTTTTTTATTTCTAGATTGAAAAGGTGTTTCATCACTCACCATTTTTCTTAGTCTTGTGAATTTAAAAGTAACGCCAAATGTGTTATCCACGCAATATAAAACTACATGACAACATCATAGTTTCTTGATACTAAATTGTATGAAAACATCCTTATCACAATGAATTAATCTGAATGACACATCGGCCTCACTGTATGACATTACCATATTTATCCAACATCCTTTCCACTAGATCTTAAACCATAAATTTCACATCCCAATCGTATAATATAAAACTGTGTAATTCTTTTTCCTTCGCCTTTGAGGACCTCCATATGGAATCTTATCCAATTATGCCCCTTTATCGAACTTTGTATGGATAGAGTCTCATTTCATGAGAAATTTTAATAATCCCAAATAGCATATCTTAGTTTCATCCTGGCCACTAATCCACTTCAAGGACCCCCCTTCATCAATGAGATGCACCAAGAACCCTTCGGGTGCAAGCCCCATGACATTACACTAGAAGAAACACCATTTTTTCTCAAATAATCATCACCATAAATTTTGTTAAATAAACCATTCATATACATGTAAAATGTGTGACCCACTTTCTATGATATTCCTATTCCAATGACAATCCGATTGGGCCCCACCTAAGCCCTTACATTCATGCTGGGTATGATCGTATGAGGGAAAATAAACAGTCTCACCCATTTGTCTAAGAATTATGACCTTAAACTAGAAGCCTTGTTCCGAACTTCACGACATTAAACTGTGAGTAGATCATTCTAGAAAAACTATCATGGAATAAGGCTTCCATGTCCATATATTCACGTCAATTTTGATCACTCGAGAACCACATTGAATCATTCTATAAAACCCCCTTTTTTATGATATCCATGTCCTTACACTAATACAAGCGTTATAGTGTAATCATCATGACAATAAAATATATGAAATTTTTCGTGATGATGTTTTTTGTGAAACACCACGGTATCACTACATTAATGTAAGGTCCTCATTCTCCTTTGCACCTAATAATCTAGTTCAATATTTTGATATGAGATCTACAACCATAAAGTGGTCACACCATTTGTCTTAGCTATTTGAACATAATCTATCAGTAACCCATTCACTACACCATGAATCTCGGTACATACCCATAATAGTTATTTCTTCTTATATGCTGATATATAGGCTGTAATTTTTCCAACTATCTTGTTCACAGGATGTCAACTATAAGTTCAATATCCTTGTCATAGAAATTAAACTACATGATTCTTCATTATTACTATGTAATGTTAAATATTTTATCCATCATTCTTTCCTCAAGAAATTTAATATCAAGGTTCATGTCCCTGTCACATGGTGAAGAACATTGTGACACTTTTTCCCTTTCTTTAGAGGGCCTATCTCCAAAACTAAACTCCAGATGTGCCCTTTAATAGAACTATTTATGGAATGATTTTCATTTCATGTGATACATAGATAAACATGGATCAATCATCTTTGTTCGCATGCTTCCATTGATCAATTTTTGGGCATTCTTTTTAGGAATTGTTTTAACTCTCACCTGGTGATGTGTTCATTCATCATATTTTGGCGCATGATGGTGTCTCTCCAGGTGAATTGAGCTAACCACAAACATATCCCCATGTTTTTATCCACACATTGAGTCTTTCTCTATTTATATCCACATTAACCTCCATGATTTTGAAAACTCTTGTAGTGGTAATGGTTCCAGGACAACCTAGCTCACCTCCTATCCTAGGTACATTGTTCAATGGTATTTTTCTAAAAAATGATAGTTCCCATGTTTCAAACATGGTAAATAGTAGATATATAAATTTCTCACCTTATCCTAGACTACTGTGGTCATGGGACCTTTTTTTTGAACATGGTCATTAGTAAATCCCCACACATAAATCACCCATCTATTTTGATTTAGATCACATAAGTAATTATTTAATTCCCTCCCACCTTATTTTATTCTTGTGGAGTATTTACCACTATTATTATTACCCCAATGTGTACTCAATAATGCTCATTAGACATGTTAGTGTCATTGGAACAGTCATAAGATGTCTTCATTTACCACTATTGTACTCTCCCAGGTAGAAAGGGAGGATACTAACCACAACTTGTTTATCAATCCCAATAGAGATCACCTAATAATAAGAGTAATTATAGGGTCTTTACCACCAATATTAGAAGAAAAAAACATTATTAGGTGGAAAATGCTTGGACCAAGATAGGTAATGATATTTTTGGATGCACGAAGTATTGTATTTTGTTGCCATGGATGTTTGAGAAGAAGGGAAATCACTTAACATTGTATAAGTGGGCGAGGAAAGACAGGTAAGTTACAATACATTCCACTGTATACCAGGACATAGATTTCTATTTTTTATTTCACAAATATCATAATTTTTCAGAGAAAATATGATGAAAACCTTATAAATTTAAGGTGGATTAAATATGTTTTCAATCAGCATGGTTGGTTTTACAGAAGGAGGTGTCTATAGTGGCATAGTTTTCTAGTGGTTTCCATATTTTTGGAGACAAAAATTTTGAGTTTAGATATCATTGTGAAAAGTGGATTTCCTTGAAAATCTCATAAAAAATGGAAAGGTAATATATTTTTTTCTAATATAGGCTTTATGAATAGTGTTTCACAGTGATACATGGAAACTTAATGGTTTTATCTGTGACTAAGACAAGCTTAATGAATGTTAGAGGTGAAGAGATTTATAAGAAAGCATTGTGGTAGAAAAGAACATTGAGGGTGGAGCATTATTGAGGATCAGAGAAAGTAGGAGAATAATTGTGGAAAAAGGATTTAACAGAATGCTTCACAATTAGTACGAGCTTTGTGAATCCAAAAATTAGCCATGGTTCATTGCAAAACACAGTTAATTTCATTGGAAATTTCAGTGCTCTATGATTTGGTGATGACCTTGAACTAAGGTGGATGGAAGGTTCTAGAGTCATTGGTAAATTCTTATAAATTGTCCTCCACCTCTAAAATAAATGTAGAGAGACTTAATGATATTTTTATAGCTCATGAATTTTAAAGAAGGTTCTTGGAGAAAGTGAGATCTGTGAAGGTATTAAGCTCTGTGAATGAATGGAGTTTCGCGGTGAGCCGTTGTGCTTTTCAAAAGAAGTTAAATTTTTAAATAAAATTCCATGCTCAGAGAAATATTGATATTTTATGATCTATAGAGCTCTGTGAACTATAGAGCTCTATTAACTAGAGTTCTCTTCAAATCTAGGAGTTTCTCGAATGAGCTCTGTGAAGGAGCTCGGTGTGATAAATAGTTGAGTACCCGAATTAAGTGATAAGGGATTTTAGGTTGGTCAAGATATGGAAGGGGTATAGGACTATGTAATATTAATTTGTACATGTAGTTTCTATCATCTTTTGGATCGTAAAGATAATATTTCCTTATAAAGATCATATTTTTGAATGTTTTTCAATATTCACAATGTTATTTCATTACCCTCTTTGTGCTAAAAGGGTGCGCACACACAAGGAGATTTTATCCCAAGTACTACATATGTGAAAGGTAATATCCTACTCATTCTATTCCTCATAAAAGGATTATCTCTTTAGTGGATTGTGTGGTATATATTTATCTTTGTACCATGCCAAGGACTAGACACTCTCATTGAGTAGTAAACCTTGTAAATTATTGTGTTCTTGTGGATGTGTGTATTTATTTTTTTAGTAGGGAAGTAGATTATTATCAGAAGATGAAGGATGTTTCATTTTAAAGGAAACATAAAAAAAAGAAAAGGTATCACTGATTCACCCCCCTCCCCCTCTTAGTGATTCATGGATCCAGACTGGGTAACGTCAGGAAGTTATTTGGTTTTATGTATCATAACCTTAATCTATATATCCTTAAACTCATACATGTTTGTTTGGAATGAGACCTCCTTAGGCCCCCTAATCATGTTGGGTTACTAACTGATATTCGGCAACATGAACCTCTCTAGGACACACACCAACTCATTTCAATCTCAAAAAACATAAACTAAAAGTATATTTTGGACTAATCAGAATGACCTTAAACTATATGTGACAAAATAGGGGGATGTATACATAGAATGAGGAATCCATGGACCACTATTAACATAGGGTTTCTTCTCTATAATAGGCTACATGACCTTCCCTTGAATACAATTTTTTGTTGTTATGTCCCAGCCCAGGTGCCACTAAATAGTTCCCCGACCCATTCGATCACATGCCCTCAAGTGCACCTCCCCGTACACTAGAGGGTGTTGACTAGAAGCAAGGGTCTGATAATTTGGTAATGGGGAGACTATACCCTATTTTATCAAAGTAAAACCCAACAGAAGAAAATAACAATAAGAAGTGAAGAAGCATACAATTAGTCATAATAGTACCAATTTCACATGATAGTCAAAACATAAAATACAAAACTCAATATAAAGGGAAACATGCTTTAATAATTTAGGTGTCAAGTGATTACAATGTAACCGATAATAACGACACAACAACTCCCATGTGGGTCCCTAACCATGTCTAGTTCCCTCTTGCATTCTCCATTCCCTAATAACATCTTATCCCACAGTCTTTCCTATATCTTTCCCAGTAATAAAAAAGTATGCTCAGGTGTGGATTAGGCGGCCTAAGTTGTGTAAGAGTACAACTCAGTAGGCCACCACCAATAGTGTCTAAAGAAAGTCTAGTTAAAAGATAGTGTATGAAATTCTATAAAGCAATAAATACAATGAATAATTAAATAGTAATCACATTTTCATTTTTTTATTATTTTCCACATTGATCTTAGTTTTGACTCATTTATATAGTTCAACTCAAAAATCATCATTATCACTAGTTTGGTTCATAAATCCATGTCTAACACTCAACATCTCAATCGGTGTAGATCTCCATGTCCACCAAAATACATCACATGTGCTTAAATCAATTATTGGGAAAGAACCCCATGTCTAATGCCCCAAATACTCAGTTGGTCTACAACACCATGTATAGAACCTACTTTATCAATCATTTAAATCATTTATTAACTCAAAATAATTAACCATATCATTACCTTACTAATCCAACAATTATTTGACCATATCAAAGACTATTAGTTAACCAAAAAAATTATATAATTACACATCCCATTAATTAATTCATCAATAAATTAATCAATCAACATAGATATTATTCAATAATTATTTCTCCAAAATTATTTATCCAACCCAAATCCCAACTTGTCATAATTAATCTCACAATTAATTAACTTAACCAATAATCAAGGAACATAATTAATCCATCATTAATTATCTCAACATCGTCAAATTATTATATCATAATTAATTACCCCAATTAATTTTATTGACACAACAAATTAAATATCTTTATTACACTATCCCAATTCATAAAACATTTCTGCCATATTTATTATATATTTTCAAATCCCCTTAGTGTCATGATTAAATCATCAATTAATTATATATATCTCCAAAACATCAAAAAGTCAATTGAAAATTCCAAATTAACCCAATTCAAGAAATCAATTATTAAGGGATTATAGAAAATCGTAATCTCACATACACATATCATATCCTTGAATATGAGAGTTTTATTTAGACCACCTATCTCAGTTAGATGATAGATGTTTTTCCAGTAAGAATCACAAAAACCAATGCCGCAGAATGACGTCGATCAAGATCCAGATCTAAATCACTAATCCAAAAGATAAGATAAAAGGCATCAAGATCATGAAACTCTTGATCTCGATCCACAATATTAGATCTAGATCTCAACACATATGTTTAGATCTATGGAAAAATGTTTATCTTTCCTGAGAAGACCAAATAAATACAAAGGAATGAATGGAAGAAGAAACATGATGAAATCCACCTACTAAGAAGGGAGAGGAACATTGATCTGGGGTTTAGATAAAGAAGATAAATGTTTGAAAAGCCTTCAAATCCATCTAGAATGCTCCAAGATCACCTAAAATTATTCAAGCCTAAGCCTAGGTTGAAATAATGGTGTTTCATGGGTTCGGGTGGTTTAAAATCTAATTTTCATAAAAAACTATTTAGTGTGCACGATTTCAACAAGAAGGGGCACAAAGTTAATGAAACCATGCACAATCCTTGCAGAATTAATTGTCTAGTTTCACATTATTTTCATGGTCATTTGGGTTTCGGCACACAATTTGTTGAACCGTGCGCAAATCGTGCATAACCCTTTGTCCATATATTTTTCTTAAAATTCACCCCAATTCCCCTCAAACCACAATTACAAAGAAAATGTAATTGAAAATATGAAAATGTGCACAAAACATGTGCCTGATATGACTCTAGAAAAATTCGGGATCTTACTTTTGGTAAAGCCTTGAAGACCATAAATTAGTAAAAAAAGCCTTTTTTACGAATCATGACTTTAAAACTATATTAATCTAGAACCTTTTCCCCCATTGTGGATTTGGTCTAGGTCTCCATGAGTACTTCTCATACCAATGTCCCAAGTCATTACAGCCTCACTTAATAGTACTATGCCTTCTTTATGATTCACCAACCACAAATCATCCATGAAATACATGTGAATTGGGTTCATGTTCCACATGTTTCATAGTTATAGATGTATCCCTTGTTTTGATCCTAACTTCAAATCCACTCATTACTCACACCTTCTTTTGGAACCCCTCATTCCACATTAGAACATAGTCCATCTTTTCATACCAGGGTTTTTTGGTTCATTAATAAAGGTGGTCAAGAAAAAATGACCATAAACTATGCGCACATCTAAAAGGAATACTTTTATGGTATTTGGACATAATTTGAACCCTTATTCATTTTAAGTTCAAAATAACTATTATTCCATTAATACTCTACCAAGAAAATTATATTCTAACTAGATAGACCATGACTTTCCAAAGGAAAAAAGAATGAATGGTCGTCATGTTGAATACCCAGGGGTAACCTGAGAAAAGATAGTATTTCATAGCCCATGTCATGGATATAATTTGGAAAAATGTAAGAAAAAAATTAAAAATGGAACAAAATTAGTAGGACTCACTGTTATGCCCTAGTAAAAACATATCTATTCACAATGATCCCACTAATTCGGGAAAATTCAGAGCTAATAATTCACCCCTTTAGCATAATCTATTCCTCATTACAAGATGAAAATCTATAAAATGTGTTAATACTTATTAGATATGACCTCACCCCCCCCCCCCTCCCATTTAGGGTCATTCACCTACTACACCACATCCGATACATAGTCATTTTTTGAAAACCAAGATGATTATCCCCTTTTGAATAATTATTTTCCCTTTCATTGGCCAATATACACCTTTGATATGATCTTATGTAGGGTGGTTTAATACTTATAGAATTGAACTCTGCTTGATAATTTTCTTTTTTTTACACCACTCTTTACATCTTTATTGATTTGGATCCTGAATTGATTTCATTTCTGAATGAGATCCAATAAAAATGACGGTTTCCAGCTAACCTGAATCACTTCTCATCTTAGAATAATTCCCAAATTTAATTTTAACTACAGTTGGATTGGTCATGTTTATTGAACATAGTCAGTGGTTGACAGTCATTTTTATATAGCTACTCTTGGAAGAATGATAGGGGATACTTAATATAAAACCTACTTATCAATCACCCTAAATCATCTCATCAATCCTCCTTATGTTCCAAGACCTGAACATCTCAATTTTCATCTTAAATTTCTCCCATTATTTTTGTAGAAATAAAGGACATGTTGTAACCCCTCTGGTGAACTCACACACATTGGGAACAAAATTTGGCCACACATGGTATCTCCCCAAAAAAATTCCATATAATAAATACACTCCCAATAGTATATGAATCATTCTGACTATGGCCTTTTATCGATTTTATTGAACACTCACATAAATAAGAATACTTTTACTGGTCTCTTATTTCTCACATAGAGCATGAATCAAATGGCTATAGATATTTATTCTAATTTTTCTTCTTATTATAATGAAATAAATTGAAAAATTATTACATGAAGAGTTGATGAAAAATGAATACATTATTTCCATGAAGAAGAAATTGATGAGGAGGTCCATCCATAGAATAGATTCTCTCCAATAATAACATCAAAAAATCCCATAAAACATATCTTGGCATATGGATTTCTCGATTTCAGCTAGTCTCTATAGTGTTAATTCTATAACACCACACATCCTATAAATCATAAAAAGTTATTCATTATCCTAGGGACACACCTTATCTATCCACATGTTAATAATTATACAAGCATCCCAACATCCCATTATTTGGGAATTAATCAATGATGGATCATCCATATCCACACTAATTGATCCACGAGGTGAGGTAATGCCTCCTCATTTGTAGAATGGATAACCCACTATTGGCACACATACCCCTCCATCATGGATAACTCCTTCTCAGTCGCTTGGAGGATATAGACTCTTATAGTGGAAAACTCATAATGGGATGCACGAAGATATTTCCACTCTAGGTTAACTTGATCGACCATGAAATGTTGATACTTGTCATGGAGTGTGTGGTAGTCCACCCAGATGGTCACAAGGTTCCCCAGACATTGGTGGAGACCTCTTATCTGACACAACGGTTCACCTAATAGAGTGTGAGTGTTTATTAAATGAATTATTCTACACACCATACATTGGATCACTATGTTCTCCATGGTAAAACTAATCCTATGTCATCTATTTCCTCTCACATTGTCTTGTAATCTGAGAAAGCTTCTAGTAAAACCTTTACAGGATCTGCCTTCCAAATTTTAGGGGCCAAATTTGAATTCCCAATGTTGATAAACTTCATCCACTTTCATGGAATTCCCCTACCCCATATCACTCATTTTAGAGGAGGTTCATTATCCTTTTTTCACATAGTGTGCTACTTTTTGCCCGACCACAATAGAAGATTCTCTTGAAAATTCCTCTTCGATTGATCTAGCGGTACGACCAAAAACTATAGATATGGATATAATACTCCTAAAATAATTTCCTATGTATGGATTTATGAATGATATCTTCATTTTTTCTTCAAGAAGGTATTATTTATGTTAGGGATCGACTATCACTATCACATCGGAACATTCCAATGAGGGCCCTGAAGCATGGGTCACCACCTCAACTGTAGAATTTACTAACTATAGAATGGCCTTAGGTTTATGGTATACATGTATAGGAAATATATCCATTGGAATTAATGGTTAGTAATTTCTATCTACTATTTAGAGAATAAAAATAGAATACGTAGTAGATACATGAAAGATGCATAAAGTATGGAAAGGTTGAATTTTCAGGCACCCCCAACTGTAGAAATCCCCACTGAACCACTAGGATTGAACCTAGTCATTAAAATCTGGACTAATTAAATTGACGTAAAGTCGAAAGAATTTTAACTTTGGGTTGTTTGATTTCATATCTATTAATGATTAAAATTATACATTTATTGGCACTTCAGCATCCACAAGATGCTTCTCTGAAACCATATTCCCATTATCTATTTTAATGGAAAAAAATGTCTGTATAGGTAATAAGGTATTAGAAACCTAAAAAATAAAGGGATGGGATCAATAAATTTTTCTCGGTATCATATATGGTTGATCTGTCGCTTCAACCACATGCACCACTTTAGCGATAGATGGTTGGAACCTTTGAGCGTTGCATCATAGAAAGGTGTCGCACCCAACCCTTCCTGGATTTGAATCTAAATGTTATCCCTAGAAGATTTTTCATAAATATATACTAACTTTTCACTAACCAATCCATTCTTGTATCAAGGTAAATTATTCGGAAATACCAAAATATTAGCAATTTTCTTATATACATAATGTAATGGGACATACTTCATTGGTGGTAAACTCTTTTACCCCTAGAGAATATTGATAAGAACCACTTCCCATAACTCCTCCTTAGTTAATAATTCTTCGCATAATATATCTCTAGCTAATCCACCCCCTGAAAGGTTATTAATAGAAGGTATGTCATGCAACACCAACAACCAATTGGTTAGGGGCAGCTCCATGAAATGCAAGCAGATCACATCTTCCAGGTCATGCATGTCAGTATAGCATCCAACAAGGGATCATGGAGGCCACTATTAATGTGTAATATACAAAAAGGAAAATATTAACCATCTATATTTGTATCCATTATTCAATATTCTATTTAAAATTTCATATAATCACCTTATGTAACTAGGTTTTGGGTAAGACCACATCGTCAGGTACCTATACTACATGACTCAGGTTCTTCTATGCATTTACAACATCAGCCCGTACACCCACTATAGATGTTTACCCTACTCCATGATTTATTTAACTTGGAGTCATAGCCCCGCCATTTTTTCTCCCCTATGAGATGCTCCCTTTGTGATAGAACGGTCTGTTAGAGTTGTCCCCACTACTCCCCCACCATTCTACCACCTCTAGCATGGAATGTTCCCATATATAAAAGAACTCACCCAAATGAATAGTTATAGGATCCCCTCTTTGAAGTATTGTCTAATGAATGGATTCCTCTTTGTGTCCTTTAGATATTAAATCTTCCTGATCTAATCATAGATTTGAAATATCTTAAAAGGTGCATCAGTCTACATCAACCATGTCTAGCCTCTACTACATTCCCCTAAAAACATGCACCATATATATTAGAGAACCATGGGGTGGTTCTTATGGTATACCCAATTGTATGACTTTTTAATTAGCCTCTAAGTTGATTGTAATTCATGGTAAAACTTGTATGATGCATATGTACCACAAGAAAACTTACAGTCCACCCATTCCCCTACTAACCCCACCTTGAAAAGCCAAAAGGAATGATCATTGTTATATAGATATCATTTAATCTCTCATGATCATACAGATTTGAAAGGATATTGTGTGGAATATAAATTATTCTAACAGACCTACCCCTATGAGGAATCCATCCCTATCCAATATAAAAGGATTACTCTCAATGATATTCAATATCGATTGTTGGATGTTTTCTCTAGGTGGAAGGATGGGGTTGTGGTACTCATATTCCCAGTTATATGTGGTGAACAACCCATAAAAATAAGTTAAAGGGGTCACTCACAAAAAAAGGGACATTTCCCATATAAATTTAAATCAGATCCTTGTAGCGATTCACCATCATTAACACCTCTAGGTTGATACACTTCCTATCCCCAGTATTTCCACCATGAAAAAAATTCTTTGGTTCACCGCCATATAAACATTTAAAATAGGGTGTATCTTCATATAATGATGATTCATGAAAAATCTCTCCAACCAACTCCCATGGGTGTGGACCTTCATGTTTTTCCCACACAAGTGGACCTAGATCACCAATAAGAGCACATAATATAATCCATCTTTATCATGGTTCATTTATCTTGGAAATTTATGGGGTATATATGGTAGCCTCTATTTGGGTTCATTTAGGAAAATCAAGAAACATTACATGAATGTAAAGTCCTTTATCCTATGGTTTCTATGTTTTCCCCCACAACTATGTCAGTTAATGCCTTTTCTAGAGATGTGAGCTTCTTATGATCATCCCATACATTTACTATAAGATAAATTCATCACACATATCCACCTATATGGGGATTCCATTAATGTGGTATAGTTCCCTTGTGCTAATTTCAGCCTCCACATTTTATAGGTGGAAAGAGTTGGTTGCTAGAAATCACTTGCTCAACCACATGGGAATGATGTTTGGGTGGATACTGACATATAATTTAGAATTCCATGAAAACTCATATAGCCCAAAGCATTTCAAATCCTCCTAAAACATTTAAAAGGCTTCAAATACCCAATAGGTCCAAGTCCACTTCTTAGAAAGATTTCTACTCTTACATATATCCCCCTCTTCTATACAACCCTTGAGGTGATCTTCCACACCCTCCTTGAAGATTATACAATATTCTCGGGGTGTTTCAATTTCTCATTAATCACTATTGATCACCTTTATGGGATTCCATAGATAATAAGTTCTGATCAAATCATGGTCCCTGAAACATTGACTAGTGGGTTCCCTATTCCACCTACACATCCTCGGGGAACTCCTAATATTGTAGGTATGGGAATCTTGATTGGATTTTGGTACATCAAAATCATCCCATTGTCTGAACCCATATAATGGATAATTTTGGAATATAGTATAATATACCTTATCTTTTATAAAAAAATTATAGATTGATTAATTATTAAATGTAGTTCAGAATATCTATCTAATTTGAATGTTTTTTCCAATATCCCTTGTTTAATTTGATGAAATATTAGAACCCTAAATATCCATATAAAATATTGATATTTTCATGCATCTGGTTCATGAATGATTTCTCGGGAATCTTCAACCATTGTCGAATATTTTCCTAGTTAAATATTATACTCAAAAAGGGTATCATTCAATTTTTTTTGTGGATAAGGAATGTATCATGAGACATAAACATCCTAATCATAGAACATTCATAAAGTTTTTGAGCTTCATGTGAAGAGAGAATCTTATAATATTTTTCATTAGTCTTGTGGTCCCCAGAAGTACCCATTATCCTATATATTGGTCAAGGGTGGGATGATTTTCCCAAAACAATATTCTCTTATTTCTCAATATCTATGTTTTAGCCTCCTAATTCAATCCTCTTATTCTACACCAGATCACATTCTGAGGGGGGGGGAGTTATTCTGATAAAAAGACATTTTATAGGATATGTAGAGTGTATAATAGGCTAATGGTGGTGAATTTAGATAGACATAGGCTCCAAACCCACCCAAGGGTTTGGATTCATTAATGATCAATCATTTACATAATTCTATGACTTTATGAAAGGGGCACACTATCTCTAAACACAAATTTGTGAAAAAAAATATTTATTCAAGAATGGTATGTATAAATATCATCAGTTCCACGAAACACCAACTTTACCCCACATTTAATGTAAATAAATCATATGTACATCCATCATATATATAAATTCATGAAACTCAAAACATCATGAACCAAATACAACATGGATTGTGACGATATCAATATTACTTGAGTGAACTCTAATGATTCCTTTAGAACATAAATTCATTGTTGAGATAAGATTCATTGAAGACCACACTCTATATAGTAGAGGATTCATCTTTACAATCCATAGGGTTTCATGAGACCTCCATCTTTCACAAAACCCCTCCCACGGAATCTAGGAAACAATTATTATGTTGATCATATATGTTTTATAAAGGCATCAAACTCATGAATTACTCCTTCATGAATCCACCAAAATTTGAGAAACCTACCTCAAAAGCCCCTATATTGATGCCTCTTTCAGTAGATATTGCTTCGTGAAATTTGAGCGATAGTAGTATGTTTTTTATATCCAATATGAGTCTACTTTTTTATTAATTATCGACAAGAATACTATTATAAACCCTAATACTAAGACCCTTTAATCCAAACATGAGCTAAGAAACCTCATTCCCTTTTTTCCCTAAATATGGGCATCCTACCCTTAGTTCCTTGCATGATGCCGGAGTTTGGTAGTGAATACAAATATTGATATCCAAACTGACATGTTAAGTGGATGTGCAATCCCCTATATCAGCCCCACCAAGGGGAACCAATTGTGTTTCCATCTAATTTTGGTGTGTGGGATTTTTGTATTTATCAATCCTCCTAATCACATAGTGGTAAAAAATATGAAAACATCCTCAAGATATTTGGTTAAATTATAGAATTACCCTATATAATGATTATATGATGCCTCATGGGATCATAATGAGAGGATACCGCATATTTTAGAAAAATTTTATGCATAATCCCCAATCCATCCATTGTTTTTTTCTATTTGTAACATATGAATATTTAACGTGTGAAATTAAACTCTATGAACCAATCATGTCAGACGACCATAAATTGTACATTTGAATAATGAGGGTCTTGATCAGTATCTCCTAATAGGGTATATAAGATTCCTCCTTTACTATCAATTTCAAAAATCATCAAAAATAAACATTACTTCAAGATGGAGAAGGTATATACCATCTTTGAGAACAACCAAACCTTCCACCATCAAATTTTTTTGTTTCTATTGGAATTTGGAACCATCATGTGACAGTAGAATATATCTCATCCAGGTTGGGATTAGAATATATTGTAAGAATTACAAAAGGATTTAATAGTTTGATCAACCCAAATGTGATTATAATATTTGGGAAATCCTGCACTGGACAATTAATATTTGAAACAACCTCACTCAGAATTAAACAGATGCCCCCCAGATGAATCAGAATATCTACCTAATGTGATGGGAATTAGAAGCTTTAGTTAATAGACCTATGATTCCTTATGTGGTCATAATAAAATAATTAGAATGATTATTGATGTAATAATCAAGAAAACATAATAATCCTGATTCAACCTATCTAACGAGTACAGATTTGAGAAGGTAATGATCCTTGGATGAATTTTACCCATCAAATAAGTTTCTTTGTATCAAACATAGAATGACTTTGGTTTTAAACCTTAGATACCACTTACATGAAATATCCTCAAGTCTAGAATTTTAAAACTTTTATTAAATCCCAACACACCCAAAGTACACAGATACTAGATACGCCTAATGTCATTATCTGTTTTGATTGAAGGTGTCTTCGATGTCACGATAGGAAGATATTTAATTAAAATTTTATAATTAAATATGGTTTCTAGAAATATATTCAAGAAAATGTATCAATTATTTTAGGGAAACTATGATTTAAACATTTATTCTAGGGGGATCTATAGAAGGAGGATCCAAATCCCATCATCCCATTCTGATAAAGGAATTAACATATTCCACTATGGTAGCAGAGGTCACTAGCCTTTGGAATATATTAATGAGGGGAACTCACACTAGAAGGGTTGTGACCACTAAAAGGATACATACCCCAATAGAGTAAAAGACACTATATTCTTACCTTAGTGAAATAATCAAGAATAGTTTCATATCATTTAACCTAGGAATATAATAATACTTATTAAAATTCAATTTTAACTCAAAATAATATTTTCTATAAATGCTTAAATTTTTTCAAACTAATAGCCTATATAAATTCTCCCATTGATCTATAAAATTTATGTTTTATACATATTATGTAAAATTAATTCTTTTTAATATTATCATGTGACATATGAAATTATGGATAAACATTTAATAATATATTGATATGTTCATTTTTAACATGAACCCTAATTTCTTAATTGAATTAAAATTCATTTCCAAAATAATAAAAAGGGAATTTAAATATTTATCTATTACATAATAATTTTGAATATCTCAAATTTTCTAACACATTTCATTTATATCTTATTTTTCCAAAGAATTCTAGATGATAATAAATTAATGGGTAGTAGAATTCAGATTGAAATCAAACAATTGTTTTTTAGAGTAGTTAATATTCAAAATTATCACTCGATTTAAAACCCCGGTAAATTAAAAAGTGTTTTTTTAGAAATAAAATAATTAAAACATAAAAATAATAAATTCATATAAAAATTCTATTTATAATATTTTATAATTATTTATATTAAAAAACTGATTATACATTGCATTTACTACTTTGGGAATCATTCTAAAATGTGATTTAATTTACATGGATTTGGGGAATGTTTTTTGAATATAAGAAGGATTTCAATGATTTAATATTCATCATTTGTTTTTGAAATGAGTTAATACTTTTCATTATGGGGAAATGATTTTAAATTTTATTTAAGGGGTGAAGATTACAACTTGTGGTAATGTTTCTTAGTGAATTTTCTGGATCTTTCTAAGTGATATCAAATTTTTTTGAAGGGTGGGAATTTAAAAGGGAAATTTATGTGAATATATATCTTCATGGAATTTTTTTTATAATAAAATTTTATTGTTTAAATGTAATAATAATTTTAATTTTTTTTAATAATTTTCAATTACATAGGGATTTTTTGAATGGTTTTCATCATGAAACCCAATTATTATGTGTTGGATGTAAAAATTCTTTTCCAATTTTACTTTTTTTACAAATTATATGTTTTCAAATGATATTTGAAAAAAGCATACAGTTCGTTATGTAGTTCAACTGAGCATATTGTTTTTTAATATTTTTTAAGTTTCTAAATCCAATGTCCATGCTTTAGAATTCTAGGTAATGAAACTTATATTTTACTTTATAGAAGAGTGATGAAATGAAATTTTTTATAGTGTAATTTTATTGAAGCATATACACTTTTTAAAGGGATTTTTTGACTTTTTTAAAAGCTTTTCAGTTCAACAAGACAGTTTTGGGAATGTGTTTTTGTACTAGCATTTTTGGTATTTTTCCATTGTTTTTTGTGTGATTTTTTGAATATGGGTGTGAGAAAAAAAAATTTATGTTCATGTCATGTGTAACAAAAATTTTTAATCTAAAGAAACATAGCTAAAGTTTCATATTTTGTTAATACAAATGATCCTTAGGGAGAGTCCCATCATTTCATAGTAGTGGTCCCTTTGTTTATTTACTCAACCAGGATATATAACTGAATTGTAGAGTAATAATCCTCCTTATCATTGAATCTATCCATTATTCCTTACATTATATTTCATTTTACACTTAATTATATTATGGTTGGATTGAAATTATAGTGATATTCAATAGGATTTAATGGATAATTAGTTACATATAAACTTCTAAATAATCATTAGTAGTAGATATTATAATATCTCATGTTGAATTGATTTAGGAAGTCTGGAAAACAAATTCTTGATTTATCAATATTATTGCATGTCCTAAGAATCCATTAATATGATAGTTATTCTATGTTATTTTCTTGGGAACATGAAGGTGAGTAAACCTATTAAATTTCTAAACCTTCATCAGGGATAGAAGATAATAAAGGTGTATATTGATTGATTTCTATATTTGGTGATATTTATACTTGATACAAACATCAATGTCATCTTAAATTGCTAATTATTTTATAGAGGTATTTTTCTATATCAGGAACAAAATATTTATAAATTTTTTAGTTTATCTATAGGGATGTTTATAGAAATTAGTGATGGAGGATTTGGATAAAAGGTTAATTGGACATGAGTGGGAATTCAGTTTGATGTTTTTGTTTTCACCGTGTACTATTTATTCCATTAGGAATAATCCTTTGGGTGATCTAGATTAAAATTGTTTTTTTAATCTATTCTCAATGAGTTCAGAGGGAGTGGATTTTGACGTAACTATTAGGTCCAACAATCTATTTTTTTCATTTGGTTGTTCTTAGAAAATGGTTATATTATCTAGTCATTCTCATTTATTTCTAGTTGATTGTGTTCCCTGAGTTCTCTATGATTGATGATAGATATACTGAGGAATATTTGTGGGTTGTCATTATTTTTCATCCTAACTGGTTGGTGTTGATGGATCTTATTTTTTAATAATGTTTTACCTCATGGGTTTTTTGACATTATGAATAAATTTTATGAACACTGGTTTGTGGTCAAAGAATAAATATTATTTTCTTTTCTCATGTTTTTTTAGAGATGCTATTTTTGGGTGATACTATATTTATATGTCTATCCTTCCTCTATTTTATCATTCTTTGAAGATTATACACATTAGGAATACCTATATTGATTGTTCACGATATCCTAATTGTTAAATCACTATTTGAAAGTGGATTTTTGTCCCCTTGTACTTATTCTAATAGTTATTGGAAATTGGGAAACTATCCAATTAATCTTCACATAACATAATCATATGATTTCTCAGACTATGTGGGCCACATGATTCATAATGATATGATATGATCATGTGTACTTTATTTTGGTATTTCTTGGATGTGGATTTTATCATTGGTTATATTCTTATTTAATAAAAATCATCAATATTTCATTAATATGGATCCTTTTGAAACATCTAAGGGATAGTCATTTGTGTTTCCTTTTCATTGGATATAATTTAATGTGTTTTTCTCAATGGGGATGATCATTATCCAAGAGAATATATATGAAACTTACCAGATTTTAATTAAACTAAAATAATCACATTATATATAGATCATACACTAACCATCATTATTATTCATTGGAATTTTATGTTGTTGTTCAGGTGTTTCATATATAATCTTTTTTGATTGGGACATTCTCATATGAGTATATACACTGAACTGATGTTGTGTTAGGTTATGTCATTTGATATTTGGGATCATCTCATTATAGTGCTATCACTTATCAATTTACCAACTCTGATAAAATCCATTTATGATGTATTTCTTATATCTTGGCTAAAAATTTATAATCCATACCCATCTCAAATGGTTGAGTTGGAAGATTTATAGTTGTAAACTATCTCCACCATTGCTGAAAATTTCCTTTGTATTATTTACTATCATAATAATTTGTATATTTAATTTTTGAGAGCCTGTTTGATAATAACATCGTAGATAAGAATTCATGTCTTTATGTTTTCATGGTATGGGCGGCCTCATAAGAAAATTCCTTGTATGTTTTTAAGTGAGGAAAAATCACACTGAAAGAATATAGGTTTTCAGGCGGGGATATTTTATTTTCCAATAAGTCACTATATTGGGTAATTGCCTATAGAGGACCCTAAATGAACATGTTTCACCTAATGAGAAACATCATTTTTTAATAGTGACCAATGTGAGAAATAGTATGTGGTATGTTAGGAATTAAACCGTGTTACTGTATAAGATAATGGGGTATGATGTCAATGTTTTTGGTATGTGGAAGTTAGGTTCCAAAAAATTTTATGGGAGTGTAAGTAGGATACCCTTGAGAGATGGTAGCATGATAACTTATAGTGAGTGGTTGTCTCGCATTTTTTACTATGTTGATCCTTAAAGACATAATATGGGTACAAAGTTTAATTATGAGGAGAATTATGACACCCATTGAGTCATTGGTAAGTATTTATATCAAAATTTTCATATGATTTCACTTATTATTTGATCTTATAAGGATTGGAGGTTGATGTTTTAAAAAATGGTAAACAAACTTGGTATCATGGTTAGAATATAGTTAGTACAAATTTATTGTTAACCCTGGACCCAACCATGTAATGGTTAGCGAATATGTTTTCAAAATGTTTAGGATATACAGGTAACTAGGTGGCCCATTTTTCGATATGAGGTTAACTAACATGATAGGAGAAAGATTAGTGGATATGAGATAACAGAACCATAAAATATTTCAAGGTGAATCAAGATGCTCCCATACAGTTTTATTATTGTTATCTCTATGTGACCAAACCATGAAACCTAACCAGTTTTCATAAAAATGTGAATTTCACTTAATTTACCTACCAATGTGTATTCCCTCTTCCCCTCATTTTATCCAATTCATATAACCTAGTCCTCTTTGAAATTATAGAGCTATTCTTAAATTTTCATCTTAGTGATTCTCTATCAATTCGAGTATATTATTCCATGGTAATCTCATTATTACTTATGGTTTCTCCGAATACCCAAGTATCCCCATAGTCACACTTATTCCATTGAGGATGTGAACTAAGCAAGCACCTGGGGAGAAAACCTAGGTCTAGTGACGGATTTATAAGGAAATATCATGTGTTTATATGTTTTTGAGTATCCATATTTCCTAATTTTATGAATTTTGAATTAAGAAAATGAGTATATATTCATCTTGAAGTATGTGTTTATACCTATGAGATCCTTTCATTGGAAAACCATATGTTATTAGTTTTTATTCTGTTTCATATACTTATATAAATTTGAATTGTATTAGTGATGGATAATTATTATTCTTTAATTATTTTTTGGATTGTTTTATATTTAGGTTATATAATTTAGATATCATAAATAAAAATGTTTTATGAACAAAATGTGCTTGTTAAATTTTTCCAAAGACATAGTTTTAAGTCCAATAAAATTTCAAAACATTTCTTCAATTTTTTTTTATTTTCTTTTTACGTTGGACATGTTAAAAGGTTATATTTTATTTAAATTATTTTTATATTTGTTATTAATTTATAATGGGAGACCTTGGGGTGTGTTGTTAAACCTAGAAAATGTGGTCCCTTGAGTTAATTGTGTGATGTATAAGGAAAGTGTCCCAATTATACATAGTGAGCTGTTAGGATGGATATTAACCCTGGTGAGACTAAATGTTTTGATTAAACTATTAGGTTCATGTATATTTGATATTATTCATTGATCATTTCCTAGTTACCTTATACCGCTATGTTATATCCCCATCTTAGATATATTGTATTTGGTGGATATGTGTTATTTCTTCAGGCCCATTTTTCTTCTTATAGCTTTCATGTTGTCTATATGTCACATTTACCCCATTTATGATAATGAATTATCTATTTATTATGCTTTGGTATTTTCCTTCGTCTGTTGGAAAAAAATATCTTATAAATATTTTCAAGGAAATGGTAATTTAAAAATATTATTACCAAATTCGAAATAACAATTTTTATTAAGAAATAAAATTTATACATATATGGTGGAATCATACTATGGTTTTCGTTATAGACAAAATTTTCCTTTCATTGTATTAATTTTTTTATGATACATGGAAAGGGATATCAGTTGAATATCCCAGTGGATCCTCTTCATGTACCATCTTCCATAAAATTTTTTGGGTTTTAGTGACCACAGTTCATATAGAGATTTATATCAAGTGGACTATTTTGAAAATCCTTGGTTATCTTTAGGGATAATGCGTGTTATTTTCTTGGATCATAGTAATATGTTTAATTAATATGTATGTGGATGTTTTTTATTACTTCACATTATTTAATTTAGTGATGTTGATGTGTTTTATAATTTGTTTAGTTATGTTATACTCTATATTTTTATTGGTATTATTTAGAAAATTTTTTATCTTTACATAGAAATCCAATTTATAGATGGGTCATTTTGGATTTCAAGAAGAATATGTGATGTATTTATTTGAATAATAAGGAAAAATCCTTCTTTGTGATTGTTTTTTAATACCATGTCAGTAGTTTCTAACCCATGGTGAAAGGGAACAAAACTCAAGCCTTACGGAGAGTTCTATTAGGAGATGGGTCTGGTTGAAAAAAGAACCATTATTAAAAAATGGTGTCAAAGTCCAATTATTACTTGGGTAGCAAATCTACAATTGTTATAAGACCATGATAGATTGAGTGGTAAGTGTGACGAAGTGTGTGGTTATCTATTATTCATGTAAAACCGTTATTTTTCATGGGTTGTTAGGAATTATATCATTGATTCAAGGTTTATTGTCAGATCATTTTGATGAGATTTGATTTTTTTTCATTTTTTATTATTAGTTTCATAATAATACGTGGGTTTTATTATGAAATTTTATGTTTTAGGGTAAAAAATTGTGGGAATCAAGAGGTCTGTGGTTTAGGAACAATGCTTGAAAATCCATATGGAAGTCATGTGGATGGGTCTTAACACCTTCTAGTGGAACATTCATGTTTAGTTCATGGTTATCAAGATCACATAGCCACATCAAGTAGAATTATAAAATGATATAATTTTTAATTTTTTCACCCCTTTGTTATTTATAATTATGATGATTCTAGTTAGTATTTGATTAAAAGTAATTGGCTTAATTTTTGTGATTAAATGATGTTTTTTTAAGTTGTGTTTTATATTGACGAAAGTATATGTTTCATGTTTAATAAATCATTACCATGAATTTTTTATTTGACACAATTTTTCGTCAATAACATGTGATTTTATAAAATATTGTTTTTTCAAATAAATTTATTATCTTTAATAGATTATGCTACATGCAACACCTATTTTAAATGAACCCCAATACACTATTTAAATACTAATATATATTGTGGAAGTTATAACCAAGCTATTAAAATGGTTGGTATGAATAGGAGAAACTGAATTATAAATGATATATGGTTTGTAAAAGTACAAATAAATTCATTTGTTATCTATTGATTATAAATTAAAATAAATTTCATTGGAAAATAAAGGAAATGATATTTAATAGAAACTATTTATATGTAATCATTTTTATTTTATCTTAACAAATTAAATTTATCCATATTTGGGAATTATTTTAATTTCATTTAAATATTATATATTCAATAAAATACTTATCATTCAACTAATTTTTTTCCATGAATCGTATAAGAATAAATCAAGTTATATTTTTAAAAACATACTTTTTCTAATGATTAGTTCTATTATAAACTTATTTTTATATCAATTTTCTACACTATTATAAAATTTATTTGAAAAAATAAACTTCATTTTTTAAAAAATAAATTAAAAAATAAATTTATTTTTTTTTACAAATGTATGAAAGGATTATTTTTTAGATTAATAGTTAAAAATGTTGATTTTTATTGAAAACTACCATTTTGTTTAATGTATTTACAAAGATACATTTTGTTTTAAAATGGTTTGAAAATAAAATTTGTGGGACTATGTTACAATTAATCCAATTTAGTTCATTTTTCTAATTTTCTTGTTGAATTTTATTATACATAATATTTATACTTTTATAAACATTATCATTAGAAAAAAACCATTTTATTGCATCGTTAATTTAATTTTAAATAAAAATTTGAATCATTTACGCATTTACATTGTTAAAATAGAATTCATATTTTTTATGATCATAATTAGTATTATTTAATAATTTCAAGTTAATTTTTTTCATAATGATGAGAAGAAATATTGAAATTAATTAATTTGATTAATGTTAAATCAGTGTTTTTCACATTATATGCACCTATATTGAAATTCATATTCAAAACACATAGTAATTTTACTTGATAAATTGGATTTAATATTTATAAAAAAAATTATAAATTATCTAATATATCCCATAAACCTCTATTATTTAAGGATAAAATACCAAAGTAAATTATTAAAATAATAGTTACTGGGATGAATACAATGATTGTAAAAGTATGGTAACATAGAGGATAAGAAATTAAATATTTAAAGATGTGTTATTTTTTGGTGGATGTGTTACATGACCATATCTTCCTTTCACCCAATTATTTATCAATTTTTGAGGATCTTGGTTTGATTGTGACTTCTCATTATTAAATATTTATGTGTATTTAAGAAAATGTCACTCCTCCTCAATTATAAAAGGGTACCAATTCCTCTCACATATTCAAACTTAGAGATCCATTTATCTCAACCAAAAAAACGAAAATATCTCTCAAAAAATATCTTCATTCTAGATCATATTATCTTCCAAAAATATGAACCTTGTGGTTCTGAATAAAATATCCAGAGGTGGTTTTTCTATGTTACTTTAATTATTTTCATTAAGCTATTTTTTTCACTTCATATGATACAACCTTCATTCACGTTTTAGTAATTAAAATTCAATAGAAATATTCTCTATTTTTTACTTATATGTTTTTTTTGAATCACCTATATTTGTATCCTCTTTCATAATATAGCTAATGAATTTATTGAACATGTGTACGATGGACTACCGCCTCACGAACTTATGTAATATGTTTTACATACCCATTTCTCAAGGATGGATATAATGGTGGATTTCATTTATATAAAAAAATTTATATATATTTGTTTTATTTAATAAATAATTATAATTATTCATTTATTATATCACATCTACATTCTTACCTTATAATCAACAGGAAAATGATAACATCGCTCATCTGTAAATGAGGACTACCAACTCTATAAAGCTATGTAAACCATTATTCATTTCAATTTTACATGATTGGCAATAATGAAAGATTTATTATATAATTATAATATATATTATATTATTATAAATTTTTAAAGGTTAAATATTATTTACATCCATTTTTCGGTCTATAAAAATGGAGGAAGAATTAATGTGTATGTACAGTCTACCGCCTCCATGAACGGTGTAATTAATTTTTTTATCTCGAGCATTTATGAATGAATATAAATATGTATATAATTAATATATATTAAATTTTTCAATTAATTAAAATTCCTAATATTTTGTAACTATAATCAATATACAAGGACCAAAACATAAAATCTAAAATATACATGAAAAAGAAGTAGTTATCACCCAGATTAGTGATTCTAATAAAAAAATATTAATAATCAAGACATAAAGGTTTTTAAATAAATGATATATTGTATTATATATATTATTATGGTTATGGAGTAGATTTATAATAAACCAATATTTATAATATATGAGGATCAAATTTTTATAATTAAATTTGAGGATTTATGTAAGGGATTTCTATTCTAACTTTTATTTTTCAGAGTCATATGTCATATTCACAACTCATATTATTTGTGTGGTGTATATATTACCCATTTTATATAATATATCAGGAATCTAGTTTTTTTAAATATTTTTAATCTTTAATTTCATTTTATTATTTCATAGTGATTGTCATTAAAAGTTTACCAAGGCAGTAAGGGATTTCCGTCTCACATTTATTTCTAAGAGACATGTGTCATATTCACCACTTATTTATTTTATGTTATGTCTATAATATACATGAATTTATTTTCTGATGATTCATATAAATTATATTAGTATTAAATTATCCTTATATGGTTATTTTTTCATGATTATTACGATTAAAAATTTACCAAATTTGAATATTTTTTATGCTACAATCACATTGCTTATTATATTTTTTTATGATTAATTTTCCAGTGATGACATATTATAATATATATCTAAATAAAATAAAGAATTTTCTTCTCATATAATTATTTCCTAAAAATATTTTTTATACTTTCATTTTCTTCTCTTTAATAAATCAATATATATAAATAATTTTCAAAGTAAAATTGATTGTATTTATCTATTTTGTCAAAAATCATTTCCATTACATGTCTATGATTTGTAGAAAACATTTTCAAAATTGTTTTTAATGATAAAAATTGATTAGTTAAAATCCATTTTTACCCATGTTTTATTTATTATAAATTTATTAAAATTTATCTTCTTGTCTTTTGTCTGAAAAAAATATTTTCTTATTTTACCAATAATGTTAAGTGAATCTTGGATTTAACATACCACTATGAACAAAATTTTCCACTGTCATAACCACTAAATTATTTAAATCATTCATTAAAAGTTATAAAGGTAATTTTCAATGAAAACAAATTCAATAGTATTGGTGAATAATTTTATATTTAGTAAGTGATTTCAAAGGTAAAATGAAAATTTCCCCATGAAATGCCTCATGTGACATTTTATAAGAATTTTTCATTTAATATGACATCCTTTTATGTTTCCTAACATTTTCCAAGGACATGATCTAATGATACCATCATTATTATTTCTGTGGGTGGTTTAGGATTATTATAACATGATTTTTATAAAACCTTCTTCGTTACAAAAGGATATGATATCATAAAAATGATTTTTTATGAAAACACTTTCTTTACAAAAATTTATGATGTTATTAAATTTTTATAAAACTCATTTCCTTTTCATGGTATATGATACTATGAATTGTTTTTTTGCACACATATGTATAGTTTTCATTATTAAATTGTTAATCCTAGAGTTATATATCCCTTAAATGTATTATTTTAATATGGATAACTCAAGAGTTATGTAATGAGTGAACCATAATTCATGTTCACAATGTTATGTGTGGACCTAGATTCATGTCCATATAGTTATATATGGACCTAGATTCATGTCTATGTGATTAATTATAGACCTAGATTTCATGTCCACATGTTTATATGTGGACATATCTTTCATGTCCATAATATTATGTGTGGTCCTAGTTCTCATGTGCATAAGTTTATGCAAGGGACTGATTTCTTATCCTTAACATAGTTACTAATCATATTTCTATTTATAAATGTTCAAAATTATATAAGATTACGTTTTATCAAAATTAGAATTTATGTTTTACACTCTCATAGATCATGTTTATTGATTAACATTCTGATTCATGTCTTGTGAACATCCAAGATTTGTGACATTATTCGGGACTATGATCTATGTCATTCGGGGTATGGTTTTCAAATGTTAAGATAATATTATCATACTGTTATGATAATGTTATGACTAAGTGATAATTGATATAACCCTAATTTTACATTACTGGGTATCTGATCTAACATTTTATTTGGTTTCCATTCCCTTGGTTTTTAATATAGGTTTCATGTATGGTAGGTCTATAAGAAATAATAAATGGGAAGATCGGTGTGGGTGATATTGAAGATATTTCATAAAATAAGAATAGTTTGTATCTAGTCTCCCCAGACAATAAACCTATATGGTCCATGTGTGTGTATTTTTAAATTATATTAAGTATTCTTATGATAATATGTAATATTGAGGTATTAATTCCTATGGTTATTATAGTTTATATCATAGCATTGGTTTAGTCAACCATTAGAGATTAGGGTTAGAAAAAATTGGTGAAAACCCTAGGTATAAGTTTAAGTATAATAAATGATCATAAATATTTTTCTAAGGAATATTTTAGGTTATTTTCTTTTAAAAATAACCATCTTTAGATAGTACATGAGAATATGGATTTCAAATAGTTTTACATGGGTTTAATAACTATGAAATTTATTCATTGAACATAGAATCAATCATCACCTAGTGTTTTACTATTGGCCTTTCTATGCACCAGGTTCAACACTCCTAGGTGATATACATTGGAAATTAAAAAAATCATTATGAATTATTAGGAAGGATTTGAAAATATTATGATTTTGGGTGACCTAAGATAAATAAAAAGTGTCATTGGCTGAAAGTAATTTTTCTTTATTTATATATCATATAAATGATTATATGGATTCCCAATATGATTTTTTTATCATGCTTTTATTTAGTATCATTCAATGACTGAGGAACCATGATCATGAAGAATATGATGTACAATATGTTCATTATGAGTAATAAATTTAGATAATGACTAAAGGGAAAAATATTATTATTATTCCCAATCAGTTATCAGGATGTTCGATTAAAACTTAAACCTTAAGAACCTCTTATAATAAAAAAGAAGATAAGTGTAGAGGTTTTTGAGAGATCTATTCATTGAGATCATCGAGGAAAGAAGACTCAATATCCTTCATATCTGAAATGTATAATTAAAAATATTGGGTAATGTCTCAATAGAATGGGAAAATGTTTTCGGTGTGTAAAATAAGGGCATAGATCAATGAATTGTTAAGGACATCAACGTGTTCAGTGTGGGGAATGTGAACATTATCCAAGCTAATTACCCAGTCAAAGAGTTAAATACTTGACTGAGGGAAGATGTATTCCATGAAAATTATTGAAGTGTAATGATTTAGGTGTTTATGAGTTTGGATTTTGTAATTATGTTTGTAGAAGTCAAAGGATTTTTATGATTTAGTTTTATTTAAGGATTTAAAACACATCTTGAGTGGTCATAATTCTAAAGAGAATTGATTTAATAGAAAGGAAATATTTAATGGAAAACACTTGATTGAGGTAAAGATAACCATTAATATATTCTTGCTGTTTATTTAATAATGTTTTGTTGGAAAAATATATTATTGGAATTCATAAAGTAACTCATAGAGTATTGGTTAATGTGAACATGATTAGTGATTTTGGTATAAAGTAATTAATGTTGTTGTATAACAGATTTTTAGATTCATCGAATACATTTGATAATTTTTAAGGATATAGTAAATTTTGGATATAGTTATCTTCTTATTGATAATTTGTATTGAATTAAGTTATTATAATGCATCAAAAGAATATATGGTCGTTTTCTTCAAATTTTGGGTATGTAACATTAAGAGAAAAATTATATTGTATGGGGATAAGTGAAAAATATGAAACTAAAAAAATTATGTGACCAAATCATTTAGATATGTGGGTTTTGAATTTGGTCGAACATATTTTGGATGAGTCTTAATGTAAACTACTTATGGAAATGATTATGTTGATCTTTCGGTGATATTATTTAGGTTTTGGAGATTAATGCATTATATTATACAACATGTTATAAAGTTTTTGTTCACTATTTTGTGGATTTTATGATCTATTAATGGATAACATGAGTTATTTATGAAGAAAAAATTCATCTTGGACATTCATTTCATAGAGAAATAATTGATGGGGAAATTTATTGAAGCACAACCAAATGATAAAGTTATAAATGTGATATGGAATCAAATCATGTAAGTATATTATTTATATTCACTAAATTTATAGTAAAATAATCCACCAAATTTATGAAATTCATATTAAAATAGAAAATTTATACATTTACATTTTTTATTATGAATCAAAGGCCTTTTCACCCACATATATTTATGGTTTTTTGGTGGTCAAATTTATCCAAACCATGTTCTATATCACTCTATATTAGTTCTTGTCCATTATTATTATACACCATGGGTATATTTTTTCTTCCTCTTAATGTTATCCTATTTTGAAACACATTTCTACATTGTTCTAGAAAACCGTAATATTTCCAACTTCCCCCTTTCTAAGATGATGTTCTAAAACTCCTCATTAAGATATGTGTTTTCTAAAAAGTAATTTCCAAATTTAAAACCATTGATTACCAAGGAAAATTTAAAATTATGTGGTATTGATTTATTAAATGTGTGGGAGACAGTAACACCCAAAAATTTTATAAAAGAATAAATTTATTTACATTGATTTCTTGCACTTCGAATTACATAGAGTTTAAATGAACCGATATATACTATTTAAACATTATTATTTAATGTGATAGTTATACCATAGACATTAAAATAATTTTTATGAATAAGAATATGAAAATTATAAAAATTATATGTTTTAAAAATTTAAAAATAAACTCATTCGTTTTTTTATTTTAAAAATAAATATAATTATTTTTAAAATAAAAGGTATGTTTTTTATAAAAGATTGTTTTATGTGAACATTGTTTTTTATAATAAAAAATTAAATTAGTCAATATTAGGGAATGATTATAATTACATATAAATAATATATATTCAATAAAAAAATTTATAAATCATATAACATTTTTTCTATTCATGGGATAAGTGCAAACCCATTTTAATGTTAAACGCTGTATTTTTCAAAAATGTTGTTCAATTATGCACTTATATTAAAAATAAGTTTTAAAAAATTGAGAAAATTTAGTTTAATAAAGAATAATACTTTTTAAAATAGAAATTTTAAAAATTATCTTATAGTGTATTTCATACAATGTTGTGAAAGGATTAATTTTTTGATGAATTGTAAAAATGCTTTTTTAAAACGTCATATTTATTTAGGGAATTTACAGGGTTATATTTTGTTTTTATATGTTTTAGAAATAAAATATAATCAATTTTTTTCCAAATAATACTATATATGTTGTAGGAAAAAAATTCAGGTTTAATTTTATAATTAACAATTCTTATACTTATGAAAACTTTTTCTTTGGAAAACAGAATTTTCAAAGCTTTTGGGAGTTTAATTTTAAATTAAATTATAAAAATTATGTGCATTGAATTTGGTAAAATTGATTTAATATGTTTAATTATAATAATTAATATTATTTAATATTTTCAACTTAATTTTTTTTCATAATCAATAGTAAAAATAGTACAATTTAATTTTCAAAGCTAAGGTCAATAATGGTTTTTTCTTATAACATTGACCTCTGTTGAAATTGATTTTCCACATAGAAAAGAATTTTATTTGATTGATTTTTTTCTATTTATAACATTTTGGTCCAAATTATGTAATAAGTTACATTTATTATTAACTTAAGGGGTGAAATTTCTTAGGTAAAAAAATAAAAAACTAGTAACTATAGTGAAAACTAAAATAGTACAAGTAAACTTATGGTCTGAGTAATAACTTGATTAAAGCATGAGTTTTTTGTATTTGATTCTTGAAAATATATTAACTCCACTTCATTATTTATAAATTTTTTAGGAACATGGTTTCAAGGTGACTTCCCATTATTGAATAGCTTGGGGTGTTTACACAAATTTCACTCCTCAGTTGTCAAAGGGTACCTCTTCCTATAAATTATTCATTCTTATTATGAAATTTGGCTCAACCAACCCCTAAAAAAATAACTCCCCAAAATACTTTTCCACTCTCTAGATCTTCTTTTATTCCTAAAATACCAACCATAGGGTTCTTAATAATAGATATAATAGTGTTTTTTCTAAGTGAAGCTAATTATATTCACAAAGCTCTTTGTTTTCACTTCTTCAATCACAACATTCATTAAAATATTAATAATTTTACTATAGTAAAAAAATTATATAAAATATAATTAGAAGTTATTTTTTGACTTAATAACCTATATCTATCTCCACTTCCATCAAATGGGAAATTAAACTGACAATCATGCGTATGCCTGACTAGGGGCCCGCTAACCGATGTAATTCATTTTCCATAACCACCTCTCATGGATAGATATAATCTTATATTTAATTTTTATATATTATTTTTATTAAATTATTATAATTATTTGTTTTTATAATATCGCATATATCTTCTTACCTTCCAATCTGTTGGAAAACAATAACATCGTATGGGTGTATGTGTGGACTACCGCCTCCACGAAGCAATGTTACTCGTTTTTCATTTACGTTTTATGTAGATTTTAAAAAATATAAATTTAATAGATAAATATTAACTATATTAAATTATTATGATTTTTATGGTAAAATATTATTTACCCTTATTTATTTCATTCAATAAAATGGAAAAAATGTTTATGGATATGTATGGCCTACCATCTCCACGATCAGTGTAATTTATTTTTCGGTTTCCTTATTTAATAGATGACACTAAATATGTATAAAATTAATATATATCATATTTATATAATTATTAAAGATGTTTATATGATTTATACATAATCAATGTAAAAGTAAAACAACTAATGAACCAAAACATACATGAAAAATGAAGTAGTTAACACTTAGAACATTGATTATAATAAATAATTTTTAATAAATGGGTGATGAAATGTTATAAGTAAATAATATATGTTATGATATATATGATTAATTTTTTAAATATATTTTTTATAAAACTATATTAATTATATATTAGGTTTAAAATAGTATGAATAATGTCGAATATGGAGGTAATGGATTTCGAATATTAGTTTTATTTCTAGATAACTTATGCCATATTCACTACTTTTCTCTTTTTTGTGGTGTATATAATATTTATTTGAAATTTATATAGTTAATTTACTTGTTTTAAGGATTTTTAATTTTTAATTATATTTAATTATTTTATAGGTCTTGCAATTCAAATGTTACAAATATGATAATGGATTTTTTTTTCGCAGTTTTATTTATATGAGACACACTCCCTATTCACAAAAATTTTAATTAGTCTGAGGCAAATATTAGAAATGAATTTATTTTATGATTATTATTTTTAATTTTTTTATATTTACAAGTACAACTAGTTTTTTCTCTCACATGTATCATACAATTCAATAGGTAACCTGATAGTAAGGGTATTTTGTTAAAATCTAATTGTTTATTGGGATTTTTTATGATTAAGTATCTAGAAATAAAATATTATGATCTATATCTCAATAAATTAATTAATTTTACAATCCAATGGTTATTGATTATAATAATTGTATCAAATTAACTTTATTCTCTTTAAGCACTCAGTATACCGAAATAATTCTTAATGGAAAATCGACTTTATTTCTCTTTTTAGTCAAAAATATAATAACATCCAAGTCCTTATTTTGTCAAAATGATGTAAATAATATTTTTAGTAATATAAAATGATTCTTGAAAATAAGTTTTTACTATTTTTAAAAAAAATTATTATATATAATGTTCATTTAATTTTATAAATGTATAATTTTTTATTTTTACGAACAATGTGAAAGGATTTTTTTAATGTACAAGGAGTGGACATAATTTTACACCATCATGAACAATCATTTATTTTAGGATTGCCTTAAAAAATTTCACAACTATTTTTTTTAAAAAAAATTCTTCACTTATTATATGGGAAAATTTTATATTTAAAATAATTAATTTCAAAGGTAAAATTATATTTTATTCATGAAATACTCAAACTATTATTTGATAAGAATTTTCAATTTGAGGTAAAAACATTAAATGTTTCGTATATTTTAATGCTAATATGATACAATAATACCATCCTTATTATTTTCTTGGATATTTTATTATTATTTTATAAGGATTTTTATGAAACATATTTTTTTCCAAAGGATATACTATTATGATAATATATAATCTTTACAAAAACTGTTTAATTCCAATGGGTCATGCTATAATGAAGTGTTTATAAAACCAATTTCTAATTCATGGGTTATGATAGGATGAATTATTTTATGGAACACATATGTATGATTTTTATTATGTGAATTGTGGGACCAAAATTTTATCCCCCTCTAATTTATTAGGAAAAGTTGGATAACTCTCGTGTTAATTAAGTTATTTATGACACTAATTTCATATTAACACAGGTATGTATTAACTTAGTTTCATGGCCATAAGGTTATTTTTTGACCTATTATCATGTCCATAATATCATGTTCGGACCAAGAATTCATGTTCAAAATTTTATTCACTGACCTGGCCTTTAATTACATAATATTATGTGTGGAACTGGTGTTCATTTCCATGAGTTTATATGAAGTCCCTATTTCATGTCCTTAAATTAATGAGTGAAAATGTATCTATTTATACATGTTAATAATTTTATAATATTATGTTTTTCCTTATTTCAATTTATATGCTATTTTATCATGGCCAATGTTCATTTATTTCCTTTATGATTCTTATCTTATAAACTTAAAATATTTATCCCATGACTTGAGATTATGATCTAGCCCATGTAGTGTATGGTTTTTAAATGTTAGTCTTATGTTAATATACCCTTATGATAATGTTATGACTTAGTTATCATTGATATCACCCTTTTATACCTTATTGAGTATTTATCCTCACCCTTTCTTATGTTTCAATAAAATAAGTTTTTTAGAATTATTTTAGGATGGGTATTCAATAAAGAGTACTAAATGGGGGGATCATTGAGAGAGATGAGAATATTTCTTATTATATTTGATGATTGTGTTTCTAGTCTCCAAAGAGAGAAACCATATATAGTATATGGGTTTGTATTTTTGAATTCTATTGATTATTCATCAAAAAAGATGTAATTTATAAGTATTGATCACTTGATCAATTAAATTTTATCTAAAATGCCTAATAATAATCCATATCATTTATTCGGAGTGAATTTGAATTATTTTTATGATGTATTGATAATTTTGGGGTTAATTATGTGGGATAAGTTTTGGGGAATTTTTTTATGGGTTGTGAATTAATTTTTTTTTTGAAAAAAATATCCCATATAATGTTAAAATATTTAAATGATAACTTATGTATAACTTGAAAATTGGAGTTTTATTTCAATGAAATATTTTCATCTAAAAAAATATTTCAAAATGTGTTTGGTTTGAATAAGACCAGAACATGATGTTTGATTGTAATATGATTTTTATATTTAAAAACTACACCAAAAACTTGTTGAATTTATAAAAAAATGTTGAAAATATTTTTAATAAATAATTATTTCGTGTTATTTTGTCATATCTATGTATTTTACACAATGAGTAAGTGTTGTTGAAATATGAGGAAAATTATTTGAATTTCGAAATGAGAGGTACAGTTTTCAATAGATAGAAAAGTTTTGAAATAGATTTTATGAATATTTATAAATGTGTGGTTATATTTTCAATGGATGAATATTTTAAAGGGTAGTATATATGAAAATATAATTTCGTGAAAAAAATATTTTTATAAATAAGTTTCATTAATAATATTTAATAATATTATGAGTTTAATTATTCAATTTCAATTAGAAGGTGATTTAATGGAAGGTTTTCCCTAATACTTAATTCCACAAGTTAGGTATAAAAATTATTTTGAACCTTCTCTAGTGTTCTTGAAATTGTTTCTCTTTAAAATGAAATTAGTAAAGTGTTTTGGAAATGAAGGAGTTCTTTAATAAGATCATGTGAGATTGTAGTTTTTTATAAAGTTAGAGATTTTCAAATTAAATATGCATGTTTTGAAATTATTTGTAAGTTAATTGAGGTTTTAATTTGAATATGTGTTATGAAATAAAAAGTTTTTATATGTTGAATTATTTATAAAGAAAACTTGTTTTCATAAAGAGATTTTTTTTGGAAATTTTGGAAATGGTTGTTGTTTAAAGAAATGTTTTTTCATATTCTTTCCAATGTTTTTATGCCATTGATTTTTCATTTGTTTTCTTGGGATTTTTTGATTTTGGTTATGAGCTATGAATTTATTGTGTTTAATTTTTTTTCAATTTAAACGACATTCCTTAAATTTCTTGGTGAATGGTGGAAGTAATGTTAATACGAATGATCCCTGGGGTGTTTCCTATCATTTGATAAGATTTATCCCTTAATTTGTTAACAATACCCAACCATAAAACTGAGTGGTAGATATATAATATAGCTATTTTTGGACCATATCCTCAAATCCTCATATCATCAATAATTTTCATCCCATGTAAATTGGTTTTTCATTGACATGATGGTGTAGTTCATGTATGTTTAAGGAATCTTTAGTTCCCTAGAAACTAAATATGCTTGACAGAAAAAATATGTCATGGGTATACATGATGAATTTGGTCTGGTGGGGAGAAACCATGTACCTTACTCAACTATATGATAGCATGTCCTAATAATTCATTAAGATTATAATTATTTAATTGTATGGTCTAATGCATGTGGAGGTATATAATCAATTTCAATTTTAATCCTTCGTCAGGATGAGAAGTTAATGTGGGAGTTTTCAAATTGTATCTTTGTTTTGGTATTATTTATATTCAATTAAATCACCAATTACATCTTAATGATTGGATTATTTTATAGAGGTATTTTCTGAAACTCGATTCTTATTTTTGGGAATTTTGTTGATTTTATGAAGGAATGTTTTTGTAAATTTCATGGTAATAAATTAGGGTCAATGTTAAATTGGTCACAAGTTCGTAGTCTGTTTGATGAGTTAATATTCTCTAGGTATAATTCCATCTTGATAGAATAATTATTTATAGTGATATAAATATTAATTCATTTTGAGATATATTATTGATGAATTTAGTGTAAATATATTTTGATTTAGTACTATGGTAGTGGAATTATTTGCATTTAGTTGAGTTTTTTTAGTGAATGGGGATATATTTTCCATTATGATTCCTCGGTAATTATTTATGTTCCTTGATGAATCGATGTGTGATGATAGAAATATTAAGTCATGATTGTGGGTGGTACATATTTTTCATTCTAGTCATAATATGTTGATGGATCTTATCTTGTAAAAATTGGGATTTATATTTGGTTTGTTTATATTATAATGTTTTGAATTAGTTTATAAAATTGTGTAATTGTTGATAGAGAATTTTGATTCTTTTCTTAAGTATTTTGTGGAGATGTTTTTTTTCAATTCCCTACTTAGATATTTTTCACTCCTTTAATCCATCATTATAAAACAATTATAAATAGTTGGTATACATTGGGTGATTGTTGTTGGTTTTCCAAGGGTGACTTGTTATTTTGATGGACAGTTTTTATCCTCTTAGCCTTATGTAAAGAGTTGTTTCCAATAGGGAACATTTCTAGTTAACCTCAGTGTATCATACACTTATGAATGGATGATTTGATTAGGAAACTAGATTCTAAAAGATAATATTTGTTCTGGACTACTTGATTTTTATGGTTCTCAAGAGAGTCATTTTTCATTTTTTTAATTCTCATTTAGTGATCAATATAAATATTTGATTACAATTGCTCCACTGAAAATGATTATGGGTTAGTAATTTTAATCTCTTTCTTATTATCCAGAATTAATTTAGCATTAATTGTTCATACTATGATTTATAAAAGTGATGATGAATTTGATTTTACTGATTCAAATGAATTTTGTGATATCTTATATTTGGTCAAAATATCACATCAAATAAACGTATCATTTATTGGAATTTTGTATTGATGTTCATGTGTTTCTCAGAGAATCTCCTTGAATGGGACAACATCGTTGGGGTATATAGGGTAAATTGACATTACATTGCTTCAAGCTATTTGTGATTTTGGATCCACATACAAAATTTTCATACTATATAGACTCACAAACTATGAAAACATACATATATGAAATATTTCATGTGTCCCAACTAAAGATGTATAATGAAATCTCATCTAACACGGTTGAGTGGGAGGATTTCAATTTATCACCCAACACATCCATTGTTAAACATACTATTAATATCATAGACTATCATAACATAGTTAACATTTATTTTTGGGATCCAAAATGATAAGAACTCTATACTTAAGCATGATTTTCTTAATGTAGTGGTAGGAATGGTGACCTCCTAGGATTTTTCTGAGCACTTTTGTGATAGAGGAAGAAACACACTGAGAAAACATATATTGGATTATTTGGGAGTTATTAGTTTAATAAGTAGAATCAATGGGTAATAGATTATAGTGTTTTGGGAAGGAAACCATGGTATTATATGAGATCCATCGGATCAAATAACCATGTTCATGGAACATGGACGTTGGTTCTGGAAAAATAGTAATGAAATATGGTCAGTATTTCCACAACACATATGAATGTAAATCCTTAGTAAAAGAGCATTGCACTTGCCATTTTCTAATATTTTGATCCCTAATGATGAATTAAATATTAATATTAATATGGTTGGGATAATTTGGCAGTGGTTAGGTCGGTGATACATTTTTGTATTATGTTTTTATTTTTATTTTTATTTATTTCTATTGTTTATTATATTTGAAGGATACAATTTTGAAACAAAATGAAAACAACCTAGGGTGAATAGTTATTAATCACTATTTACAAAACTATGTGAAAGGTGGAATGGGATTTTTTGGGGTTTTTTCATTGTTTTACTAACCATGTGAGATCTCCATGTAATTATGCAGACATTTCCTGTATATGTGAGTGATGTTCATAGTTTGTGCATGATATATAGAAAATGTGTATCCAAAACATGTGACATATATATGTGAATTAAATTTCTCCCATAAGGTTATGTTATTTATGAATATCAATATTAATATGATGCAATGCATAAAATAAAATAAAGATTTAGCACAATTTGATGAGGAGTTTAAAAATAGCACATAAGGGGGCCCTATTTTTTCACCCCTCGTTTTGAGAATATGTCTTATAAGACCTTAACTTGATTTTATGAGAGTTCCAATAACTAACATTGCTTTATTTTAATTAATAACCAAGAAAAAAACATCCCTTAGATTTAATTGATACCCAATAACCAATCATCAATTATTTTTAACAGATACCCAGGATGTAAAATGTATAATTTAGGTGAGAGAATATATTACTTTTATGGAAAAATACATTTTCATTTCATTATACTATATCTCTTTAATAATGGATAAAAATAAAGAGTTATATATAGATATATATTATAGCCTTAAATATTTTTAAATGAAGAATTATGCTTTGTGGGGATTTCTTAGAAAGAAATAGAGATTTTTCTTTTTTATTTGACTAAAGAGATGTTTCACACCATCAGTAATTTTTCCATTTTGAAATTTAAGGGTTTTAAAGCCTCCAAGGGTGTTTGGTTCTAAGGGGTATATTTAAGTCATCTAGATCTGATTGGTACCATTATTGACATTCATAAATGTAACCTAGATGATTTTATTATGGTTCCACCATCTAGTCACCAAATTCCATTGGCGAGCCAGTGCATATTTTATTAGGTACAATAGTTCTATGAACATATGGAAATCCTCTATCAAGTTGTCGATGTAGTGCTACTGGCTATGTGCTATTCTGGTGGTCATATCATCTAGACAAGGAACTCATACTAGTATTTTTGGTGATCTTATTATGTATTAGTCGTCGAATGGGTCCTTCAATATTACTTTGGTAACTCTTAATATCCAATTAATTTCCATTCACTATAACTCAATAAAAACACCAGAAATGAATTTGAAAAAAAATTACACATGCGTTCGATATTTTTTTTAATAAAAAAAATACCCTATGATAGTCTAAAATCTCTCCCATTATGATGTTCACAAACACATTGTATAAAAATAAATATAATTAATGGAACGGGGAAAAGATAAAACTTAAGGATTTTCCATTAGTCCCAGAAATTGTGAATCCCCCTTTCTAATGATTCAAAATAAAGTTTTAATCCTTGATAAAACACAACTTGAGATAATAAATTATTCTATGTTTTTTCTCTAAATAAAATTATCCCCCTTTTTTATTATCAAAATGAAATTTAAAAAGAAATATTTTTAGATAAATAATACAATAGATATCGAAGATATATTCAATACAACATTTGTATAACACAAATAACAACAACTAAATCCACATTATGAAATGTAATATATATTAAAGTGAGGTGAAATTCAAAAAATCATTCTTCAACAATTAAAAAAAGAAATAAAAGTAGATTTTAACAAATAGTTTTATACATAAAAATTAAAATACCTGAGAACACCATAAAATAGATATTTTCGAGAGTAAGGATTTTTTAAAAATTTAAAAGAATGTGAAAATAATTAAAAAATATTTTTAATTTATTAAGAAGATAATTCCAAGAGATATATATTAAAAAGCATGCATAATAATCATATTGGAACATTATTATATAAGGAAGTAAATGAAAAGAAAATTTTACTAAAATTACATGAAAAAATATATTTTCTCATTATAAAACATTAGGATATATTAAAGACTATTTTTGGATCCATTTTCCGCATTAGAATGGGATTCCAATGCTAGGGAGGCTTGATGAAGATATAATGAATCTATAAGATATTTTATATCATGAATGAAGAGCTTCTCTAAAATAATGGAATATTTCCTAAATATTTTTCCACATCAGAAATCAGATACCATATTTATATTAAGAATACAGGTTTTACTCTATGCATAATATAACCTTCATATGTGTCAGCTATTTGGATTATGATTAGTCATGAGTTGATAGAAAAATAATTTAATTAAATTTAATTATTTATTTATTATTTTTGAAATTGACAAGAATTAATCCTATATAAATATACATGGTTGTTGAAAACCCCTTAGGTTAGACATAGAACCCTGGGGATTAGAGAGAACCATAGAGGATATATGATTAAATGAAAATGGGATCATGGACTGATGATTGACTTTCAAAATAATTTCCTATGATAATAATGTTATTGAATCTCAAAAACCACTGTAGAATATAACCTTTATTCATCATTGATCAATAAAATATTAAGGTAGGGTTTTTATTTTTATTTTTTTAATCCTCATTTTAATTATCCCATGTAAATTGTGAATTAATTTTAGGAAAAATCATTCATTGGCTGATCATTGTTTTACAATTGTTGACTTACATTCCTAGAATTATGAATTTACAATTTATTTTAATCATTGGTTATTCATTAGGTTCGACTCTTTCTCTATCAATGGATTCAATCTGAACTAAAAAATAGACAATATCCATTACTTTTTTATGTGGTCCATGATTTTTCTCCCATCATTTTTTGAACATTCAACGCCACTATTTTCATTTAATTAGGGGATGAAAAATTCCAAGAAACTAATCGTTTCACAATCAATCAATAAAACAAAAAATCATTTCTATGGGTTCACATTTGGGATCGAGAGAATATTTACGCATGATTTGATGAAACTAGATATCAAACAGAGATTTATATCTTCAATTCATGTGATTTGGGGTTTCATAAATGTGGTTCAATAAGAATGATCCAAGAGCTATTTTTGTATCCAAAATTTGGACTTCAGTGATGATATGGGATTGGAAAACCTTAAATTCGGGTTCTGTGGTGGGTTTTTGTAATGACCTCGACTCCAATAGTCTAGATCTGGTGCCTTTCATTATTAAATTATCATATATACAAGTTTAAAATCTAAAAGGACAGAATAGTGTAATAGTCTTGAAGAACAATATACATGAATTTTACCCTTACTAAATTGGTAATTTAAAATAAAACATAACAAATGAAAGTAATTTTATTTCATGAACTCATTAAAAAAATTCATACTCATAACCTAGGGAAAAGATGAAAAATAAAAGGGTGAGATCAGATACCCAATAAATAAGTAAGGATCGTAATAAACATGAAAATTTAGATAATTAAACACACATTCCATTTAATAATTGAACTGATAATTAAATGAATCAATATATTCCTCTTATAGTGAAAATACTTTGTATAATAATAATTGAATTTTGAAGAAAGGAAATGCTTTGTTATTGGATATCATATATCTGGACATGGACCACTACCATCAACAACATTCACAAAATGGTTTAATCATTATGGGTAAAAAGAATTTAATTTTCTCATGTTATTCATCTCATGATACGGTTGATTCATCGAGTAGTTTCTCTATATATAGTCTCAACCAATTATTTCACATGGAAATAAATTCTCATATATCAAATAATTTATTTGAAATTGATTTTGAAAATCCTATTCTCCGATATAAATTCAAAAAAATTAAATTCCATGAAGATAATAAGTTCCTTGAAATGATATATCAAAGGGAATATATATACACGTCATTAAATAAAGTTGCTGTATAACATCAATATAATCCCCGATGAAAGGAGATCGAGAGAGACTCCATTAAAAATGAATAAAATATGTGAATTTTTTAAAAATAGACATAAAACAAGTGGAAATAAAACATGAGATAATAAAAATTAGTTTGACACAAAACCTTAGCATGCCATAATCAACGAAATATAATTTTAACAAAATGAATGAAAATTGAGTTAAGAAGTCTCTTAAAACTTGTAAGATATTGAATTGTATGACCAATAAAATTAATAATTATACAATGGATCCTTAAATAACAAGAATAAAATTTGATAAATGTTGTATTATATCAAAAGGTAGTATACATAGAACAAAAATTGGAAATAATTTGGGAATAAGTCTTATACCTCACCTAAGATAATGTTAAATGAAAAAATTCTTACCTCACACTTCACCTTAGTGTTTCATTCTTTAAACACATGAATAATGGTTTAAATAATGTTATTAAATCATTACAGAACTATATTAATATTTATAATATTTTATATGATGATTTTGTAACATCTTATAACCCATTCAATATCAATGTGGCATTATTTTTGTGGTTTCAATTGCGTTCACTTCATGGTTTCATGGTCAGTTTAGTTGCATATAATTATGGTTTTTCTTTTCAAATGAAACTCTATAAGTGAAATTTAATGGAATTAATTCACAAATAAAAGATCAAATGTCCCCTTTATCAATTTAATTTCATTTATGGTGATGATTCATTTGACAAAATGTTAATGATATGTTTTTTATTTTGGTGCTTATTTCGAATATCACAAACAAGTTTTTTTTATTTACTATTATGAGAATATTTTAATTTTATAATTCTAAATATTATATAATCTGCCTATTAAAATATTATTTAACCATAATAACTATTTTATGACCACCCATTAATGTGGTATTGTAAAATAAACAAAATCATTATTCACATATACGATTAAATAGTATAATTTGGACAATAGTTTCATTTCATTGAATAATATTATGTAATAAAAGAGATGGATATAAGATGTTCTAATATAAACCAAAAAAATCAGTAATCACATGATTTTAAAATTTTTATGCCTTTATGGATTAAATATATGAGGAGAATGTATAAGAAGAAAAGAAAATAAGAGATTTATTTTGAGAAAATTAACTTTTGGATATCTCCACCTTGGAGGACCCCTTAGGGACCTTGGATATTGTATTATGGGGAGAGAAAACACTTTTCAATTTATATAGTGCGTATTATATGTTTTTTCAGATAATTTTGGAACTTTAAGGCTTCTGGATCTAAATGGGAAGGTGAGGGGTGGTTTTTATACTTGAGGATATGTGGGGTGATTTAAATAATAACTTCTTTGTTTTTAAAGCTAACCACATTGAGGGGGCATTAATTTACCTGATTTTGGATATAAATTAATAAATTTTAGGCCTATTAGGGTCGATTAATACCTCAAAAAAATTAAATAATATATTATTTTGGTATTTTATTCTATTACCCTTTCAACTTTAATCCTTTTCGTTATTGTATCTATACTACGATAAATAATTTTTTACCATGGATTCTTATTTATGAATAAAAATAAAAATTAAATTTAATATAATATCTACCCTTGGATTTCTAATATTGAATCAATTTTACTATATTTCTCTCACATAATTAGAAAAAAAAAATATTTTCAAAATTAATCTTGCAGACGCAGTGGGAAAACATGTATTTAATGTGAAAAGGTTCAAATGTTTTAAATTTTTTATATCCAATTTCAATGTAAAATTTATTCCAAATAACTAGATTGGATTTATGTATATATATAATTGTACTAATAATAATTTAAAACAATCTTAAAATATAATTTACCATTATAAATTATTATATGAAAAGTGTGTTTTTAATTAAAAATATTAATTTTCACATTTCAAAAAAAATGAAACAGATCAAAAGAGATAATATAAATAACCCTAAGGTAATTTTTATATCCATATATTAAAAATAAATTTTTTTATCTGGAATAAATGTTATAAAAGTTTAGATATTTATATTTAAAATAGGGTTTTCACCAAAAGATGGAAAAACTCCCTTTAAAAATATATATATTTTTTCGATTAAAATGGATTTATTCTTATCTTAACCATATCAAACTTATTTGATGAATTTAAAAAATATTTTATTAAATATATAACATATAAATCATATTAATATATTTCACTAATAGTGAATAATTTAATTAATTATGATAATATTATACAGTGGTCATAAATATAGTTTCTTAAAAAAACCAATCCTTTTTGTTCAACTGGTTCTCATTTTTAATTTAGGATTAATTTTTCACCGATTAATTAATATTATTAAAATGTTTCAACTATATTTTTATAATTTAGTTAATCGCAATTAATCCCTCTATTCGAATGTCTAGGTGATAACTATCATAATTAAGTAATAATAATTCATCATTTGTTTAAGCTCAGTGTTATATCTAACTTAATCCATAAAAGAAATTGAATTCATTTAAGAATAGACATACCATAAAATCATGGGGTTTTATATTCTCCCATATTCCAATAAATTTCATAATTAAAATTTGAAATTGGACATTGATAAAAAAAATTGTAACATGAAATCAGTTTGTAGGAAACCCAAATCATAAATAGGGTCAATAAAACATCCCCTTAAAAAGAGGGAAGGGGAAATATGAAGGTTTCCTCAAAATTAGGATTTAAAATATGATTAAATTAGTATGAAATGAAAAAATGGACATGGAATATAAATATAACTATAATGTTACAATGGATAATGTTAGATCACCTGGTAGTTATAATGTTATTGACCTCAAAACCATATACTAAATCCGACTGAAAAATTTCATTTATATCATCCAAAAATGATAGTATAAAGATAACATTTCATTTTAAAATCATATGAGAATATGTAATTACTTGATTTAATATCATAAGTAAAATCTCACGCATTGGTTGTTCTTTTATAAATATAAACTTTAATTTCAAACCTATAGATGGATATCCAAGATGAATTTTTATGCATGTATAACATTTATCAAAAGATCCATAAGTCAATACATTCACCTTTAAATATCTAATAAAATTAGGTGGCCCTATATTATCTAATATGATAAATCATACATTAACCTCAACCAATAGTATAATAATTTCAACATAATATATTTCCTATGTAGTTAATCTTAAGACTCATACATCTCTCAAAATTCAATGAACAAAAATTAAGTATGAAGCTCCCTAAATTTCAAAAAACCAACATAACATTATATTTTCCTTATAATATAATATGGACCTTATTTTCACATACCAAATATATAAATACCTTTATCACCATAACTCCATAATGAAAAAACATTGTATTTCAAAAATAAAATATCAAATTGTTCAATATATACATTAAATCTAATAATGTAGTAGACCCTATAAAGATAACATAAACCATCAAATTACTAACCACTTTCATGGTCACTAATATTATCCCATAAAAATCACTTTATCATTATTATCTCAACATCAGGAACAATTTTGTGTTATATTATACCAATCAAATATTTCCCAAAATACCAACTTAAAATATCATCACATCTATTGGTTACTGGTATTATTAAGAACATTCTATCAAATACTTAAATAATATATATTGAGATAAAATCAATATATAGTCCATAATTATTATAATAATTGAATCATTGATAAAATAAACAAATTACATAATTAAGGAATATAATTATAATAACATTAATAATTATTCTTCTTATATGGTAATAATGTAAGCTTGATCATGATTCATTTTATTTTTTTGAGTTATATTCACCTAAATATTATGGCACCATTTTCTTTTGTTCCCTATATCCTTATTGTTTAAGCATTTAATATTGGAGAATTCTTTCCTACTATTGCAATTATGACAATGGTGGCCCTTTTTCTAGACACATCAAGAAAACTCATTTTCATCTTAAGTATATACCATGTTGTTTCCCTCTATAATTATTAAATTTGGTAAAATACCTCATTCACTTATTCCATTCATACATCACTTTCCATACCATCCTCTCATTATCATTCTTCCTATTGAATCTGTTATACATAAATAATGTTTCCCCATTCTTGATATCACATGATATTATTTCCTCATATGAAGATATTGTTCTGGAGACCAGGTCCTTAATAATGATTTGATTAAACATATTAATTAAATTATAATTCATGCTCTTTGGATTACATAAATTGATTTTGTTAACATTCTGTTTTCTGTTCTCTATTTTATAAATGATTTATTACACAATATTAGATCAATAAATTATGATGCATAATTTATAGTCTCAAAACTATTGAAACACATAACATAAATTTAAAAATTTATGTTTAACTAATATCATTATCAAAAAATGGTTTATATGGGTTGTTCTTCTATGATTATCCACAGTTTATATCGTATTCTTTTGTTACCTAATCTATGGGTTCCAAAATCTAGTTCCCATGATTTCTACGAAACATGATCTAATACCAACTATAATGATAGCAACTCCAGTATCCCAGATCTAGTGATTGAAATAATGGTTACATATTATTTAAAGTCAACCAAATTGAGGTGAAATTAATTTCCAAGACATCGGATATAAATTAATATTTTAGAGTCCAGTTGTAGTCTGTAAATCCAGCAAAAATCCATTAAATATTTAGTTTCTAGTTATTTTAAGCCTTTACCATTTTAACATTATCCCTTTTCATGATTTTACTTATACTACTAAATATATATTTTTTATCTCAATATGTTTTTTATGTATAAAAAGGAAAATTACCTTAAAAAATAATTTGTAACTTATGATTCCAAATATTGAATATATTTTTTCTAATTCATTTCACCTAATTGGAATATTTATACTTCAAATTAATTTTATGGATGCAATTGGAAAACATATTTTTAAAGTAAAAAATTTCAAATGTTTTAAATGTTTTTATACTTAATTACAATGTTAAATTTACTAAAAATACATAAATTGGATTTACTGATATAAAATATAACTAATTATACTTTATAACAATTTTAAAATATAAATTAATTTTATGGGTTTTTTTATGTGAAATATTCAGTTTTCAATTAAAAAATAGTAATGTTCACCTTTCTTGAAAAAATGAAAATTAGGTAAAAACTATAAAAAATTAACCCATTTATAATTTTTATATCCCAAATTTGAAAATTAAGTTTATTTTTTCAAATAAAACCTATAAAAATTTCAAAATACAGATTTCAAATAAGCTTTCCATCAAAAGGTGGAAAAAAGTTCATTAGAAATATATACATTTTTATGCATAAAATTTGATTTTTTTTATCTTAATCCCATAAAACATTTTAGATGATTTAAAAAATTATTGTATATATAAAATATTAATATCATTAATATCATTCACTAATATAGAATAATTTAATTTATTGTGATAAGATTCTATTACAGGTATAAAAATATTTTTTGAAAAAACACATCATTTATTTTCAACAGATTCTCTTTTTTTATCGAATTAATTAGTAACAAGTGAATTAATTTTATAAACATGTGTAAACTATATTTTTATAATTTTGATAATATCATTCATTCCCACCATTCTGATGGGTATTTTATAACTATCATAATTAAATATTAATATTTAATTATTTTTTTATCCTCGGTGTTCTATGTAACAAATGCAATAGAAGATATTCAGTCTTTTTTAGAATATAAATACCGTAAAATAATGGGTTGTTGCAATGTTGAAGATGCATCATATGAGAATCAATAATGGGTAGATATGTTTGCAGACTATAAGAATCATGAAAATTTTAATGTATGCTGTGTGTAGTTCATAAGAACAACCCATGTGTGAACCCCCTCTTTGGTGGATATGGTTACACATAAGGATAAGTATCATATGCTATATGACATATAACATATCATGTGACTTGAAATGGTGACCCCTTCTGTACCTCTAGGTACATGGGAATAGACATTGTTAAGTACATGGGAATGACTAGGTACACGAGCACAACTAGATTACTCAGACATGTCCACGTACAATGGAACATCTAATGTACATTGGATTGACCACAGTACATACAAAAAAACTCAGGTACATCCAGACATAGAGAGGCACATAATGTAATCCTTTTAAACTTCATGTACCCATTCCAATGTGGGATACATCACTCTGTATTCTTAATCTATCTAAGTATTGTCTGAGTGAATCCCCTTTTTCATCGTTATGAGGTTACAGTTTGGAATCCCTTCATAATAATAGGATGGTTGATACTCACTATAGTTTAGTATTCGATAGAGTCAGGTATCCATAATTTTGGAGTGGGGTGTGATCCTCTATCATTAATCCCTTTTTTGGTCCAGGTATCCTCTTTTCAACTACCAGTGTGTGTGATCCCTGTTCTAGTAAGTTAATCATTGTTGGGTAAACTATACCCATTAAGCCCTGAGTTTTATAATATATTTATGCATTGAAATATTCTAAATTCCTTAATGTACTTATGCCTAGTGAGGCATGATGATAAAGACCACTTCGATGAGACCCTTTAGTGTTACAAATACCTAAGTAGTGAGTTTCTAGGATGAGTGATTCCTTGAAGCATAGAATGAAATCCTAGAGTGGAATTATGGATGTGACTATACATTGATACATGGTGAATATATTTAGTATGTATGGCTTAATGTTATCCTTGTTTATGATATGACTCTCTATCTCTTGATTCATTATGTTTTTTTATTTTGGGATGTCCTACTAGGTATGTTTATACTCAACCTTGTATGAGATCTTACCACACATGTCATGTCTTATGTAGATGAAGGGGATTTCAAAAAATCCACTTCTGTGCCAGGAGGATGTGGATTATGGTTAAGATAGATATAACAAATTTCATTCTAAAAATTTCATTTCATATAAATTATCTCTTTACTGGTATTATTGACTCTTTTATAGTTGTGGTCGGCTTGTATCTGTCCATTTTTCATTCTCATACTTGTGTCATACTCAGATGTGATATTTTTATGTTTGTTTGAAGCTTTTGAATCGGATGTATATTCACATTCTAAATTATATTTGAATTTGAATATTTTTTTATTTTTACATGTACCTTATGAAATTTCATAAATTGTGTATGATATGGATATCGATTCTTGTTTCTACCACCAAGCCAATTGGATGCGTGCTTGGGGTTTCACACTCAGCCTACCACCAGCCAGGTGGGCCATGGTGGGTTGGTACATGATAAAGTGGGATCAAAGAATGTAATCATAGAACCAAAATCAGGGGATAGTCTAGTTGTGAGTTTTGGTATTGGAAATAGGTAAACAATATTAAAATATCTTGAGTTCATCTCTCATACTACATAACCCAATGATAGTTTATTAGCCTATGTATACATTTAACAAGACTCTAATAACATTCTTATTAAGTCATTACATGTAAAAAATATTTTTATGAAAAAGATCAGTACATATATCATACAATAATGAGTTATATTTTGGTTCCCTTTCTTCAGTTGGATCACCCGGTATAATCTATGAATATGGTAAAACTTATCTATTGTTGGATCCCTCCATAATGACCATTATCAAGGATTACATAGTAGTATCATGTTTATGATATTCCTAGTTATGAAGCTTCAATTTATGTGATTGTATATGAAGTTGTACCTCTGAGTTGTTTTTTAGTATTACCTCCACCTATTGACAACCTTGTTTTCCTACAAGTGTCAAAAGATGATGTTCTAAGGATGAGCACACATCAATATTTCCAAATATAGAGACCAATAATGTTTTTTATGTAGGTTCAACGTGTTTTGGGGAATTTTACACCAAGTTAGGACCCCTCCTAATCATATAGTGGTCCTTGAGGCAAGCCTTATACGTGGATCTGTAGGGAAATGGTGGAGTTTGGTGAAACAGACACATGACTAGGTGACTCTCCATTTTACAAGGCATTATCATTTCATCAAAGATTATTTTTACATATCTTTATTATGATAAATATGCATCTACTAGATTATGGTGATCCAACTAGAAAACATGATAGTCGCAGATTATGTATTGAGGTTCACAAACATCTAGAGATACTCTACGGAAAAGGATTCCCAAACATAATTTCAAGAACTAACCATCAACAATGGCCTTGAAGAGATATTCTGGCTATTATGGTATCTCTCTGCATTCCATTCTATGATATGGTGTTAGATAATTCCTTTGAAGTGAATAGATTCTTGGCTGAGAAAATAGTAATAGTTGGTGCCAGTTATGGGAACTCTAGAGATGAGATAGCAGGAACTAGTACTTCATAGAAAATAGAGAGGGAAATTAATATAAGGTTTTTTTAGATATATTATTAGTATAGGTTTTCTATAGTTAAAGTCTATCAAGATGGTTATAGAATGTTGAGAGAGAGGAGATGTTACTCTTTCAATGGGATAGGACATATTTGTATTAATTGTCTAACCTACTGAGCAGTAGATATAGATATGGATGATTTACTACCATGGTCAAGGTAGTGGTTGGATAAGGGAAGTCCTCATGAAGTTATATGTGGTAGAGACTCTATGATAAATGTTCATGGTGGATGATTAATTGATGTGTTTCCATTACCACCTCAGTTGGTTTGCACCATGATCGGACAACTTGTTAAAAGGGATGTGGGAAGCTACATATAGTATAATATTTTTAACTAGAGCCTCTAGGGTTGATTAAATGAATAATTTTTATATTCTCTAATTATATGAAGTATTTATAGACATAGCCATGAGACACTATTTTCCATCTATATCCGACGTTCGAGATCAAGAGATTCAATTAGACCCACTGGCTTTACACATGCAGTTAGACACTCTTACCTAAGGAGATTCAACAATCACAAAATTCTACTGAAGATGTGACATAACTCTTCTTGGGGAGAGATTATTATAGGATCTTTCATGTCCACTTTGAGGCTTATAATATAAATATATGTATATAATTTCTCTTAGTGGTTAATTTATAGATTGTGTTCTACAAGTGGAGGATGTGGTGGTCTGAGGTGATGGGATGGTATTTTCCTTCATTGTTGAGAATGGATTCCAAGTAGAGTATTATGGGATCATTTATAATAACATATAGTTGATTACTAATCTATTAGATAATATTACATTTGGGTTAAAATATTTTATAAGATTTTAGCTTCATACAGTCATGTTGGAGAAGAACGTGTTAGGATAACTTCCCCATTAAGAGATAAAATTCTATATAGAAATTCACCTAGAGACTAACCCTATATCTTTTACATTATATCAAATCTCTCTTCTATACCACTGGGATAAAATAGTGTAGTTGGAGGATATATAGATGAATTTCTTTGACAAGCCCAAAGGGTCCATCTGGTCATCTCCAATTTTGATCAAAAAAATGGATGGAAGCTTGAGGTTATGCTTGGATTACCATTGACTAAATTAGGTGAACATCAACAATATGTAACCACTAAAAAAATAGAAAACTATTTGACTAGTCGAATAGGGTGAAGTTGTTATTGAAAATTGAGCATAGATCAGGCTTTCACCTGCTCTGATTTCAGTATGAGGATATACCATAAATAGAATAATAATATTTTTATAGTCACTATGAGGACATACTAATTACCTTTGGTATGGAGAATTCGTGAGAAATGTTCATGGAACTTATGAACCAGATATTTCGCCACCTATTTGACTATATTTTGTTTCCTTAATCGATGGAATCCTTATGTAATCTACTTCAAAGGAGGATCATGTTATACATTTGAGGATGGTCCTGGGAATACTCTAAAAGCACTAGCTTTTTCAAAAACATTCAAAGTGTCAGTTTTAAATTAGAGAGGTGAACATCACTAGATGTCTCATTCTAGAATAGTGTATAGTAGAGGACCCAACAAATGTTGAGGTAGTTCTATCTTGGGAGCCACCCAAGTGCATGACTGAGGTGTGGAGATTCCTTTTATACCCGGATATTGATGGATATTCATGCCCCATTTATCTAGTATTTCAACACCCATGACATATTTGATCTGAAATGAATAACCTTTTGTGTGAATTGTGAGGTTTCATTTAGTTTTTTATGAGTTTTGGAATATGATGGCAAGGGAACCATCTTGAGATTTTTAGAGTATGGCATTTAGTATGTAGATTTCTATGATGCATCAGAAATTACGCTTAGATTTTTTTGATGAAGATTATGGTATAGGTTTACTATAGGGTCTAAAAGATCTGACCCCTTTAATAGAAATATGAAACCAACACTCTTTAGTTGGAAGTGGTGGTTTTAGCAATAAATATATGGGGTCTCTAACTTATGGGGGAAAATTATTGTTTATTATGTCCATTAGAGTCATAAATATTTCATTTCACATAAATACATTTAATTATGGTAGAGGTTATGGATAGAGTTCCTCTGATATCAGCACTATGAGATATTTTATACTCCCGAGAAGTAGAACATGGTAGAATATCCTCTTAACATGATATCATGTTCAGAGTTGTTGACCAAGGAATCGGAGTTTTTGGCCTCGTTGTAGTTGCCTTATGGGATTATGATAGTGTAGGTTACCTGTAGTCAATGGTTATTACCCCACCTGTTCTATATCATATTAAAGAGTCACATCATAGATATATTTTTAGAGAGATATTACATGGGACTATATCCACAAAATGTTCTCTTGATAGATTTTATAATGGTTCTTACCACCGCATACTTTTTTTTGGGTGGAAAATGATACCATTCATACTGTGAGAGGATGTAATTAGGTAGTTTTATTAATGCCCCTTTTCATTACATCCATTGGTGAAAAATATGTACCAATACCATTATGATCATTTTTTGTGGAAAGGGATGAGAAGGTTCATAACTGAGATTGTCTCTCGATGCCTAACGTTTCATTTGGTGAAGGCTGAGAACTAGATTTTAACAGGTTTGGATCAACCCTATGTCATTCCATATTGGAATTGGGATGTTGTTTCTATATAATTTATGATGGCGATTCCATTATTGGAAATAGTTCATAATGTTATCTAGGTGATTTAAGACTGACTAAAAAATTCATCACACATCCTATCCATTTGAGATAATGGTTTTATAGAGATTTTGGGATGCCTTTACATAGATTTGTAGTATGGATCCATGTCTGTCTTTCAATTTCATTTTCATACAGTGATTCTTTCTTAAAATCATGCCTATGGAGATGATTATAGGATCTGTTTTGGACTCAGTTGTGGTTTTGGATATCATTGTGAAATCCATATAGAAAACCAAATATATAAAACCATTCATGTTATAGAGGAAATGATTCATTCTTGTGTGTTTTACATTGACCAGTGTTGGGAGGATCACCTACCATTGGTGGAGTTTTCATATAACAATAACTACCACCCTAACATTAGTATGGAACCATTTATGTCATTGATTGGGAGACATTGTGGGTCAATACTATACTGGAATGATCCAAGGTATTTTTCTCTAATGGGCCCATATTGATTGTGATAATTAATAGAGAAGAGATAAATCATTGGGGAGAATATCTGAACTACAAAAAGAATTCAAAATTCTATGTGTTCTAATGATGAAGGCCTTTATATTTTAACAAGGGAGAAATTGTGTTATTTTAGGACTCACAATAGTGATTATTGATAAGTTTTTCCCTAGATGGCATGTTATCTACTTGGTTACTTGGAAAATTCTATATTTTCTATAGTTTTTGTGGTGTGTCATTCTACTCGAAACAATATTCATAGTTAGACCAGGAACTCGATGTCTTTTATGTGCTACAGCTGAGGTGGTATGTGCACGACTTGTCACACGTTTTCAACTAGGATGAGATAGATATTGAGGATTGAGATACCTTTAGATATTACCCAGCAGATACTGATAATTAGTATGAGAATGTTTATTTACGGTGAGTGATTACATTGGTTTATGTCTTATGGTAGCATGGGAATCATTAGATGTGCACCTTGGAGAAGGAGAATGAGATGCAAGCTTCGTACCCTCACCTATTTGAGTTTTTTTGGATGAATTCACTTAATTTGAGGATAATTTAATGATTCTACTTATTCATTATAAAAAATTAGATTATTTTAATGAATATTTTTAAATTCATTCATAGAGCAAGTGTGGGATTCCAAGACCCGATGAGTCTCCCTATTGATATAATAAATATATTAGACATGTCATATCTTGTGTTAACATTTTCACTAAAACAATGATATATTTATTGAATGACGTTCCATAAAGTAAATCCAATACCACCATTAAATATGAATTGTATTATTTACCCTAAGTGTGGTATAACTAGCATGCACCCCAAGTGTTTGGTTTAAGAGAAATCATGCGAGGATAAATAAATGTGTCAATTAATTTTATTATTAAATAGACCAGTCCTAATCCTCATTATTATAAAATTTTTATAAATTAACCATATGGTCATCTTAATAACCCTTAGTATTAAATAGGTTCATAGGGGATATCTTACTATAAAAAAATGGGATCATGAATTTATGATTGATTCGCTAAAGAGTTTTCTTTTCTAGTAAAGTTCTTAAATCTCATAAAATATAATGATATAGAACAGTTCTTAATCCTTGATTGATAAAATATAAAGGTAGTGATTTTTTGTTATGAGTTTATCCTTTCTTTATTATCCCATGAAGAACATGAGTCAATTGTACAAACAAATTGTTTTATGGATCGATCATTGATTTAAAGTCATTTATTTATCTTCATAGATTTAGGAACTGTTAATGGTTTTTAATACATGATTATTCCTTATGTTTGAAAAAATTCCCATCAATTTATTCAATACAAACCAAATAATATAAAATTTAAATTTCTCACTTTTTGGGAACATTGTTTTCTTCCATCATTTTTCGATCTTTAATCATCGGTATTTCTATTTGGCAAGTTTTTCCACAACACCGAAAAATAGATCATTGCATTGTTGATCATTATGAAAATTGATTATTTTCTTATTTTTAGATTTTTCAATGAGATCATAGTTGAGTCGTTATGAGTTGTGATATGAGATCATACAAGTATCATTGATCTTTGATTAGTGGGATTTGGTATTTTGGTGTAATGGTTTGATGGGAATGATCATTGAATAGATCGGGGGGTCGAATCCAGCCCTTAGTGATGATTTGGGGTCATTCAAAATAAAATATGAGTTCCTTGGTGAGTTTTATAGTTAGATCAAATGATTTGGATCCATGGTATGATACACATGTGTAAATAATGGATCATGAAAATGTTGATCTACATGGAGAGTATTTCAATATAACACAATCATTGTGGACCCCATTTACTATGACTAGTGTTACATATAGAGATAACATTAACATGTCATGTGAAATAGAACAGGAGACCTAGAATATACCTTTGGGTAAATAGGAATAGAAATGGATAGGTTCATGGGAATGGTCAAGTACATGGGCTTGACCAGAGTACTCTGACCCTGTGAGGTGATAAGAAATTACCAATGTAGGTGGGCACAACCAGAGTTCATGGGAATGATATGATAAACATAGGAACAATCTCAGGTAGGTATGTATATAGCAGTAAACACCATGTCCTTCCTGGACACTCTATATATCCCTTCTATTGTGGGTTAGATCCCTTATTCTCCCACTCTAGTAGAGTATCAGTAGGGTGTGTTTCCTTGGTTCATCCTTTTGAGGGAATAGTGTGGCATCACATCATGTGCATATGATGAGAAATCCCTCAACATGTTTGACCTATATAGACTCATGTATCCCTCTATGAGGCCTGGGTTGTAATATTATATCGTTCATCCATAGTTTGGGTCTAGTATCCCATTAAAAACTATTATGGAATGTGATCCCCCTCATAAAAAGTTAATCTAGGTAGGGTTTGGTATCCCCCATAGGCCCTAGGTATGATCCCCTATCTATGTATTAACATATTTTTATTTATAGTTTGTACATATCTATGGTGTCTCCCAAATAGAATGACCTCTCATATGATCACTGTCAATATAAGTAAATGCTGATGACTGGGTCTCTCAGATGATGATTACTGTGAATCCTTGAGACAAATCTAGGGTTTTTAGTTTGGTTGTCACCATATTTTAAGATTTTTTATCGATATTGAGTATATCTATCTTGATGGTATCCTTTTTATTAGATAACCTTCTTTCTCTATCTCTTCATTCTTTATGTTTGGAGGTTTTGGGGTGTCCTTCTTGGAATAATTATACACACCCCTACATGGGATCTTCATACATGTTTTATGTCTTGTCTAGATAAAAGGACATTCAATGGAGTCCATGGTGGACCAAAATATAGTGATAAAAAGTTGATCTAGATATACCATAGTTAGTCCGAGGTGATTCCTTTCATATCCATCCCCTCTTTAATAGAATATTGGACTCTTCTATAGTTTTTATGGCATTTAATTTTCCCCATTTCATTCACATTCTTTTATCATACTCTGCTACTGTGATTAGTTATTTTCATTCATCATTGTATAAATTATATATATCCTTTCTATATTATCTTGTTTTCTATATCCCAGATCGGCATTTGTTTCAAAATGAAAAACTCCTTTTTGGATTTTAGCAGGCCGTACCCTGATTGTCACTATGCACCATCTGTGAGATCTATCTTCTCCAATATCTCCACTGATCATCAGGCTGACATCTCAGAGAAGGGATGATGGTTTTGCTGGATCCCTCTAGATAAGGGATCAAACTAAACATGGACAGGTTGCTGATCAGGGGTACATGCATGGGGGAGTTGTCATGATAGACCATACAGAGTTTGTGCTTGCAGAGTTTGTATGTGCATTCGAAAGAGGTGACACTCTCCAAGTGGAGGCCCATTCCTTGACTATCGGTCTAGAAATGATTACTCATTGGCATATTACTTTGAAAGGGGTTGAGACAGACTCCGTGATATTTTTCAAAACATTTCAATTCAAAGACAGGGTTCCTCGGAATATTACATACATTGTTAGAAGATGAAAACTGCTCATAGGGATTCACACAGATATCTGTCACACTTGGTAGGAGGGAAATATGGTGGATGCCCTTCTAGCATCTAAGAAACTGCAGATTTCAGTATGTTTTCTTTATTTAACTTGGGGTATTTTCCTAGTAAGGGGATTAGGTTTGTTGTAAATGATTCTTTTTTCTTGATGTACATTAGACCACCGTCATGATCGTTTGTGTATTGTGTTTTTTCAAATCAGTATAAATGTTAATTTTTAGTCATTCACAAGAGGAGTATTAGTCACTCAAATGTGAAACATTAAGATCTTTCTTGTCATTCATTTTGTTTTTAACCTCTTATTTAGATCATAAATTCCAGTCTAATATGTTCTTTTTTGTTGAGTTTATAATAATTCAATTTTAGTTCTTCAATTTGGTCTTTAATTTTTTCATTTCAAGGTGATTTCTTCTTATTTAAAATTAGGATTAACTTTTTGACACTTGTCACAATTTCTCTTTATTCCTTGATTTATTTTCCAAAATAATAGTTATCATTCATTAATTTCAAAACTAGGTTCTTCTTGGTATATTTTAATTCTATGTAATTCATTACTGCTTGTCATTTGATGCTAGTTTCATACATTATGAGTGATATTATTATCCCTTTTACTTATAAATTATTTATGACGTTGGTTTCTATGATATTCATAACTACTAGATCCCATGAACTAGTTATAAAAACGAGTATTTTCTTCATGAGTACTTTTGTAGACAAATAATCATCGAGAGATTTTAAATTATTGATAATTTTAACAAAGTGAGTAAACATACTAGTAATAGATTCATTAGGATACATAGACAAAAATTTAAAATATTGATAATACATATCCAATCTAGTTTATTTAACTTCATTCATGCATTTATGTATGAGCTCAGGTAATTTATATATTTCATAATTCATTTTAAATGAAATACCACTATTAAATGGATATTTTTCAATTCCGTAGTATAATGTATTATTATCTTTTCCATTAAGTTCAATGTTGTTAATTTCATTCAGATTCCACTTATCTTTATATTAATTAGTGGAAAAATATTCATGAGTTACCATTTTCCAAAAAAGGAGAGCTAATGATATTAGGAATTAATTAAATTTTATTCTTCTAAGAGGAATAATCAGTGACATTTGAAACACGAAAAAGATAATAATACGCGATAATAAAAATATATCATTTTGAAACGGCTTAAGAATTGAAAAAAAAATTAAAAACGAAATTTATGAAATGAAAACAAATGTTATAAAAAAATCACCCCTCTGATACAAATTTTTTGTTAATGAATAATGGAAATAGGGGGGGATTTCTTTTCAAAAAATAAAACATATAAAAGGAAATGAAAAATGAAAAATTAATTGATTAATATTAAAAAATATTATAAGGTAATAAATTTCATTTGTGCTATAAAATTAATATCACACTTAATTAAGAAACAATTAATGGATTACAGTGAATGTATCAAATTTTTGTATATTTTCCATACCATGTTTAAGATGATGTAATGAATTAAATAAATGAAATATAGATCATCGTTTGATAAAAATCACAATAATAGAAACAAACGTTCTCCTGTATATCCACCCTTTGATTAGATATATATTCCATATTAAGGCCTTCCCTAGGTTTTAATAAATAAACAATAACCAAATTTCCTTAGTTTTAATGGAGAACCAGGAACCAAACTTCTCTTTGCATTAATTGATTCCAAAGATCCAAACATCTCTTTGTTTTAATAGATACCAATGAACCAAAAGGTACAAGAAATTGGAGATAATATAAAATTTTCATAAAGAAAATCCATTATAATTTTGATCATCTATCTCTCTTGAGGGTAGATACAAATTGAGAGTGAGAGAGATTAGAATATATTAGAGCCTTCGAGATTTGGGAATGAATTATAGCTCTTTAAAAAGATTTCATGGAGAGCTCTAGATAATTGGTATCTTGGTTTGAATGTAGATATATTTTATAACTATGGTAATTGTTCATATTAATGATCCAGTACTCCCAAATACTCTATTTATATACTCTGATGGGTGTTAATTCCTTAGTTTTTGAGAAAATTCTTTAAGATCCATGAATAAAATTCATTAAATGCTTAAATATAGACCATAGTATTTTTGAATGGTGACATAGGCTAGTTTCAAGATTCCAATAGCTCTTTGGTGTTTACAGTATTAGGAATTATAGATCAAGAAACACCACGGACTAGCTAGTGAACCTATAATAGGTAGCTGGTGGAGTGCTATTAGAAATGGGTATTTCTAGTTTTTATAATGGATGGTCAGTGCACTATTAATGGAAGATTGGTGCTCCTATATTGTATTGGTAAAGGAATAGAACCTTATATCGCACTTTGATAAATTTTATAGGCTGGTTTATATTCTGACATTATAACTCAATGAAAAGACAAAAAACACATTAAAAATAAGTTATAATCACACATACTGTTTATGGTCATTAAAAACTACAGAATGAGAGTCAAAAGTTTTAAGGATAATGTTGGGGGATGGGTGGAGTTATTATATTATATTATAGTTTTAATACTAAATTATACCTTGACTATATTCATTTTGGAAATTACAATTACCATGAAATAAGGTGTTATTATTGTCTGCGGTGTTGTTTTTTAATCACATAGGTTGCTGCATTTAGATATTTTTTTCATTTTGAAGATTAGTCTATGGTAATTGGGTTTCTTTATGATTATATTAGAGATATGTGTTTCAATATGGTGTCATATTTTGTGGTGTGTAGATTCGTGTTATGTTTCTAGTTAATTTTGTATTAGTGTATTCATAACATTATGATGGGTATTTTTTGTGATGTTCTTGGGTGGGGATTTCATAGTTCTACCAATTTTGGTATCATTGTGCTAAGGTGTTTTTTCTGTGTCATGATCTTGATTCATGGAGTTACCATATATATAGTTAATCATCAGTTGTCTTGGCATTGCAGTGTGGCAGTTTCCATTACACCATAACCATATATGATTTCCTAGAATTTAAAAAATTTGTCTCTCCAAGATATATGGTATATAACATCATAAATATTGGATCAAGCTACCATTATAGCATGTTGAAGCCTATCACACATTAATAATATCTTTTCTATATTTAATTATAAATTCAAGATTCTTTTATAATTCTCTTATATTAATCTAATTTCCGTAAAACCCATGGTACCATATGTATTGTCCATATCCTTCTTTTCATTCCCTATTATTCTTTGTTTCGTAGCTTGGGGTGGTTTATATATCCTAAAATAAGGTTTATTTATCATACTAATTTTAATCTATTTCTATATTATTTCCATCTATTTTTATTTTTTAGACTTTATGTCAGCATGGACCCTTTAGTTTTAGTAATGCCCTTGGTCGAGAAGTTAGTCAAATAGTGCCCCATACTTGGTTGGACACATGGCCTCAATAGCATTTCCACAAACACCAAAAGATGTCGACTAGAAGCAAGGTTCTAGGGGTGATTATGGGGAAACTATGCCTTTATTAGAAGACTGTAACGCAATGGAATAAATAATAACAATAGAAGAAGTAGTAAACATCATGAAATTTAAGTAAAAAAATAAAGACTAAAAGATAAGATATCAAGAAGGAACATGATAATAAAATATTCAGCATGTAACATGTTCTATGAAAACAATAAAAAGTAGATACACTAAAATCATGTATATACAATACCAAAGTATGGTAAAACAAAACGAAACATGGTAGAATCACAATCCTTGTCTTGGTCCCATGATCTCCTACCCCTAAGTAGTAATCATGTACCTATATAGGTAGCTTTTCCCCTATCAGCACCTATAGCAATATATTCTGTTTGGGCTCATAAAGATGACCCAAATAGCGTGTGAGAAATAAATCCTAGTACAAAACCACCAAAGGTTGGTGCCAATCTGTTGGTGAGGATATTCAATAGTAGTGTAAAATAGTGAAATGTAGTAAACTCGCAGGTACACAAAATTAAACGATCCTATAAGTACTGTCATTCATTTACATTCATTTCTTATCCTTTAATAAATTCAATTCAATAAATTAAATAAGTCTCAAGATCTGGACTAAGCCCACCAATCCCCTATATAAAGTAAACACAATAGATACCTCATCAGGCTATCTAACAAATAAGTGTAGATCAAATCCAAGAATGTTCTTTGTCTTGGAAAATGCATCGCTAGTATTTTTATTTCAATATGTGTTAGGTACATGTTTGGTGTATAAACATTTCAGAATATTTAAATTAGGGACAAGCCTTGTGTATCAGCATTTCAGCATGTATCAGGGATAAGCTCGGTGTATCATCATTTCAGCATGTATCAAGGCCAATCCCAGTAGATCACCATTTTAGAATCTTTAGGGCCAAGCCGGGTGTAAAAGAACTTCAGAAATGTAAATATCACTTTTAAATTACACTATTACATATATTTCAGTAATCAACTCACGTGGGAAGAGATATATAACAAGACTAACTTGTGAAGTAAAATATCACAAATATTTAACAATTATATACACATAGAAACCTTTATTTATCAAATTTCATTCTAAAACAACCCTTAAAAAGGGAAACAAAGGAAATCCCATTGGCATACTAAGCCAAACAGCTAAATAATGGTCATCCTAGGGAAAAGACACCCATGGGGTGGACCTTAATCAAAACAAATAACCCTAGACATGCTTCAATTAATTTAATCAAGCACCTAAATGGAATTATGTATTAACACAGTAAAATTATCAATTAAGCGGCACCCAAAAGAGGGTTGTGCATCATAATGGAACATATTAACACATCACATTAAAAAATTAACATGAGACCACCTACCTCAACATTGTATGACTCTCTTTGTCTAGCCTTGAATTCAAATTCAATATACAATGGTATAACTATATAAAACAAGATAATCATTCGACCTCAAACAACATCATAATGAGTGGAAATTGGGAAAAACAGATCTATAAAAAGAAAGATCTTACTGAGAGAATTCAAATGAGACCAAGAGAGAAAGGATCTCTGTTTACACAATGCTTTAGGAGAAAAAACGATCTCTAACCTCCTTGTTCTTTAAAGTGGAGAGTCTCTTATATAAATGAGAAGAAAACGAAGATACTGCATGTTTTAAGATGAAAAAAATAAGTACATGGTGTGTATATTCATATAGGCAGCATGTATATCATTTTACTGTTCATAGTTTTTCTAACTTACTTTACACACCCCACACCAATCTGTCGACATGACTACATAGCATGTATCATGAAGTAAACATCAGGTGGTGGATTTTTCTTCTCTCACATGCCAGCATGATCACACACCATGCATCTCTATCCTACATGGCAATACTACCTAGCATGTATTTAGGATTACACAACATGTAAACCTTAAATAACAATTTCTTAATTTTTCCTAGTTTTCTCAAAAATAACTCAAGGAAAAGAAGTAAAAAAATGTTTTATGACAGAAGAAGAACCAAGTTCATAAAAACTTCCACCGTTACAGAATATCATCCTCAAATATTCATTCCAAGCATGGTGAAGGAAAAACTGAGAATAACTCAGGCCACTGAGTACATAGGTTGGCCTCCCTCTCCCAAGTCTCATCCTAAACTCGTCCATGCTACTATAAACCCTATACAATTGGAACTGATCAACCTCAGAGAACCATCATTCTTATGTCGACTATACGAATTGGCTTCTCCAATAATGATACATCAACCTAAATCTCATCCTACTCTGGTTGAAAACGTGAGATGGGTCTGAGTGATAGAGGTGTAGATGAGATACCTAGAAGATGTCATGCAAGGCTCAATACCTCTGAAGTAATTGTAACAGATAGGAAACTGAATAGACTCACTCCGGAATCTCAAATGATCGGGCATATCTTTGTGAATGTTTACCCTATCTCCTGGTCCTCTTGTGCCCTAATCTCGGTGTGACACGTAGGAAAACACGATCCCCAACCTCGAACTCAAATGGTCATCTACAAATATTTCCATAATATTTCTAACTAGACTACATAGTAGACATCCACTTCTGAATCAACTTAACCATCTCAGTAGTCTCCTAGTCAAGACAAGCTCCCAACATAGTTGCCTCTCCTACCTCCATCCAACATAAGGGTGATAGGCATGGACTACCGTTCAAAGACATATATGGAACCATATAAATAGTATCCTAGAAGATATTACTATATAAGAACTCAACTAGGGGTATATTTTTCTCCCAAGATCCCCTCCCCTAAAGTCTAGGACACATGCATGCAACATTCCCTCTAGAAAATGTATCATACGCTCTGACTTTCCATTAGTCTGAGGGTGGTATGATGTGATCTAAAGAACTTGTGTACACAAAACCCTCTAAAAAATTTACCGAATATGAGATTTAAAGAGGGATTACCTATCTGAAATGATAGAATAAGGTTCTCCATGAAGTCGTACCACCTCTCAGATATACAACTTTCTGAGATCATCCACACTGACGGTCAACTTGACTGGAAAGAAATGAATGAACTTCATAAGCATATCAACCATGATCCACATAGCATCATTGCATCTAGGTGACCACAGTAACACCATCATGAAATCCTTCAAAACATCATCATATTTACACTCCAAAATAGCCAAATTCTTTAAAATTATAGTCAGTCACTGATGTTCTCCCTTCACCAACTAGTATGTGGAACACCTCGTAACAATTCTAGCTACTTCTCACTTCATGCTCTGCCACCATTACTGACGGCGTAATTCATGGTACATCTTGGCGACTCTGGGATATACTGCACACGCTCAAGCATGAAAATCTCGCATCAATGCCTCGTGTATATCCCCTTGATCTCACACACATCCATGGATATGTAGAACATCATCACCACCTATCGTCCATCCAAGAGGAGGGTCCGAACCTGTCGCACTGCCCTTCTGTTGTACCTAAATCTGAGTCCTCCTACCAAGTGCATCAGAAGCTACATTTTCCTTGCTTGGCATATATACAAGCTATAAATCTAACGGATGAAGGTATTCCACCCACCTTCACTGTCTTAGATTCAAATCACACTGATTAAAGATGTATTTCAGACTTTTGTGGTCTGTGTACACCACAAAATGTTTTACCAATAAAAAATGTCTCCAATAGTGAAAATAATGAACAATCGCAACCAACTCAAGATCATGTTTCGGGTAATTCTTCTCATGTGGCTTCGACTACCGAGACCCGTATGCAACAACTCAATCCCCATGGATATGAACTGATCCCAAACCAATTCCATATGCATCACAGTATACAGTGTAACTCTTGTCCGACTCAGGAAATATCATTATCGATGTTGAAGTCAAACATCCCTATAACTCCTAAAATGATGCATTATAAGAATCTGACCCCTCAAACTTCACACCATTCTTAGTCAATCTTGGCATTGACACTGCTATGAGTGATAAGTGCTGTATCAAATTATTTTAGTAACCAGATAGCTCTAAAAAACTATGTACCTAAAAATTGTTCTTGGTTTTTTCCCAAGTAACTACTACTCTTACCTTCTATGGGTCTACTGATACATTATTCTCTGAGATGACGTGTCCCAGGAAGTGAATATGATCCATTCAGAAGTGGCATTTTGTAATAATAGAATATAACTGGCTCTCTCTCAATGTATAAAAAATGATTTCAAGGTGTTTGGAATGGTCACATCGATTGTGAGAATAAACCAAGATATCATCCACAAAAACTTCCACAAAAGAATCTAGGTAGGGTTGAAAAACTCAGTTCATTAGCACCATGAATACTGATGGCGTGTTCGTGAGAACAAAAAGGAATAACCAAGTACTCGTATAGGCCATACCTACTACAAATGGATGTAAAACATATGTCTACCAATAGAACATTTACCCTGTGATATCCTAACCTCAAGTCAATCTTCAAGAACACTCAGGCTCCTCAAAGTTGATCAAATTATTCATCTATCTATGGTAAGGGATATCGGTTTTTAAGTGTCAACTAGATCATTTTTAAATACCCCATGCAAATCCAAAGGGTATCGCCTGCCTTTTTAATAAAAAGGAATGCTGAACCCCAAGGAGAAGTATTGGGTCCGATAAAACACTTATATTCTAGATCTTCCAGCTACCTCTTGAGCTCATGAAACTCTATCATAGCCATCATGTAAGGAGGAATGGATATCAGTACTGCTCCTAAAACTAGATCGATAGTTAAATCCACCTCTCTGATCGGATATAATCCTAATAATTTTTTCACGAAAACATCCCCGATATAATCAACCATTGTAGGAATGTATAGAAGACTTGTTCCCTGGTCATCTAGATATAATCTTGCAATTTGGGTAGTTATCCTGCGCATCCCATGATGCTTGGGTCCAACTCATCACCCCTGAACATCCCATTCATCCTTATGTAGAAACTCTCTCCCACCTACTGATGTGAAACTCACCCTATGGAGATAGAAATCAAAAACGTCTGGAAAAGGATCAAACCAATCCATTCTTACAATGACATCATAGCTTGTATTCTATTAGACATTGAGGTTCCATAGAATGTGACACCCATTAATCTCAAGGGGAACTCCTTGTACTAACTCACACATGTTTTTCTCATACCTAACAAAGTTTCTGGCGTCATCACATTAGAATAAGTATAAACACAGAGTACAATGATTTCTAAAATATCCACAAATATAAAACTATGGGTAGCCCTAGTCTCAAAAAATGTAGAAGATAAAACAGTGGAAACTAGAATAGTACCTCTGACTGTACCTCTGACTGTAGAAGGTTCAGGATCCTACTACTACTAGGTATGTTGCATTGCATAATTCTGATGTATATTCATTCCATAAGACACTGCAAGGATACCCTGAACTATCCCGCCCTGTTGTCGCTGAGCTCCTGGGGTCTGGCTACCACGGCCACGAAAACCCCTCAGACTGAACAGTCTAACATATTCTAGTTCCCTGATGGGTGAGGGTCTTCTGACCCCACTCATGAATGTGGAGTTGGTACAGATGCTCTCTCACTAGAAAGTGGTGGAAACTTCCTATAGAACCTCTATAAATTTCCAATTTTACCACAAGATCGGAATTCAACCGGGTCCATTGAGAACTGTGGTTTAGTATTCCCAATCCTTCTGCACTGGTAACACCTCACCTAGATACAGGAAGAATTATTATGAATGATCTTTTCCCCATGAGAAACCTCCATACGACACTTCTTACTTCAATTTGAGATAGTACCAGATCTTGACACCGAACTGCCATGGCTCACACCCCCAGATTCCTATAGGGTGTGCTTCGTAATTAGTGCCTAATACAAAATAGAAGATATAGAATGAAACATGAAGACATTCGCCAGTGATCAGATATCAAACCTAAGACCATCATCAAAACATCTATCAATAGACACATCATCACCAATCAAAATAGGTGTGTATCTTTGAAGCTTGGTAAACTAAGAAAAATTGTCTATGACTGATAGTGTGCCATGTTCTAGGTTAATGAATTCCCAGGCTCAATCGTCCCTCAGCATATCAGGAAAATATTAATCATAGAAGGATATCTGAAAGTCTTCCCATGTAATATCCCAATGAAACCCTTCTGGATTGACAAAATCCCACCATATCATGGTATAATAATGTAGCATATAAGTCGCAAGGTCAGCACTGATTCTAGCAATGATTCTGTAACCTATTGTCCTCCATCTCTTGATAAAGTAGTCAGATGCTGTTGTTGGAATATACACGTCAAATCTGACAGTATTGTGGCTGCATGTGGTGCTCCCTGAAAGGTCTGTATGAACCTCATAAAGCCTTCCAGAAGCATTGCATATTCACCTATGTCCAGTATAATAGATGGTGCCACAGCTGGCGCAACTGTAGGATCCATCCATTTCCCATGGCATACAATTTTTGGGGTACGATCGTCACCACTCTCCTGGAAAACATCATGTGGTTCACATGGAAACATGATCTAGTAAGTTCAAGAACATGCCTTAGTTCAAAATTATTGTCAAGATTTGTCAATCAAAAGTTCCCAAGAAAAACTGTAGAATCCCCTAAAATATTGGAAAAAAGGGATTACACAGCATGTATAAAGATAACATGGTATGTACCTCTAGGCTCTTACATGGTCATGTTCTACCACCAAATAGGTGTGCATCAACCCCAAGTACATGGCATGTTCCATGAGTACATGGCGTGTACATAGGCCTATCCACATGGCCATGTACTCCCACATGGCCAGATCCACATGGGTTCTGCACTGGTAGGATACATGGCGTGTACCCAGGGTACACACCGGGTGCTTATCAAAAATCACTAGCTCCTGTTTCCTCTCACACATTCAGTTACACGATCAGGTACTACACAACGTGTACATAAGGTACACGACATGTTCATCTTAAAACATGTAACACCTTCTTCTCCTAATAGGAAGAACACACATCATGTTCTGATAAACTTCACACGGTGTATACTGGGTTTTTCAGGACAAGAACTTCAGATTTCCAAGAAAACACTTGTTCAGTAGAATAACTAACCAGTGGGATGCCAAATTCAGATCTGTGAGGGCCCATACTCTCCACAAATCAAAGTTTGGGACCCAAGCCTAACAAATCACAAAAAAAATCTATAACAGGATCATTTAACCTCAATATTTCATCGGTGCATCATTTCCCAATTCATAAGGTCCCATAATCCTTAGGGATTGAAAGATGACGTGACACCATTATTTACAGCACCCAACTAACACAATGGCAGACAAAACTATCACTTCAACTATCACAACTACATGAAATAGATAATCCATCCTAGATGGCATGTAATAATGTCTGGAATATGATTCTAACAAGCTCCTATATGATGCTTAATATGGGATAACATCGTCTCATTGGGTTGTAACAAAATAGAACAACAATTAAATCAATAATAATAGTAGAAATCAATTGCATCACCCAACGGTGAAATAAAATCAACTATAATAGCTCAAAATCTAAAAGCACAATTTTACTCAAAGCAATTTGGATTTTCCCTATACACAGGGTAGCTACTCCTGGGACAAGTAATTACAAAATTCCATATCCATTCTATTCTAGTTTATGGTTTCCAAGTATTAAGGAAAAGCAAAAAAATATCTGATACCACTTTGTAACTTCCCAGGTCCGGAAGCAACTCAACTGGCGCCTCAAACCTAGTTAGTCACATGGCCTCAAACACATTTCACCAAATTCCAGAGGCTACCGACTAGCAGTGAGGGCCTACTGGGTGATAGTGGGGGAACTATTCCCTCATTGGAAAAGAGTAACATAGTGGAATAAATAAAAACAACATTGGAAGAACTAAACAGGTTGGAACTGAAGTAAACAATGACAGACTAAAGGATAACATATCTAGAAGAAATATGATTATAAAATTATGTATCATGTCACATGGTCTATGAAAATAGAACAAACAAGATACAATTAATTCAAGTACAATAAAATACCAAATTAAGATAAAAAAATGAAACTCAACAACATCACAGGCCTTGGCTTGGTCCCATGCTCTCCTACTCTTAAGCAGTAATAAATTACCTGTATAGGGAGCCTTTCCCCTATCAACACCTATAGTAATAAAGTCTATTTGGGCCAAAAAGCATAACCCTAAAAGGTTGTGACAAATAAATCCCAGTAGGCAACCACTATAGGATAGTGCGAATCTATTAGTGAGTTTATGAAACAATAGTGTACAATAGTGAAATGCAGTAAAACAATAGGTAAACAAAAGTAAAAAATCCTACAAGTATTGGAATTCATTTACATTCATTTAATGACCTTTAATAAATTATTCTTATTGAATTATATAAGTCTTGGGATCCAGCCTAAGCCTTTAAATCCTCTATATCAACAGAAACCTTAGCAGGCTATCTAACAATAAAGTGTATATCAAATCCAAGAATGTTATTTTTCATGGAAGATGCATCGTCAATCATTACATTTCAATATGTCTCAGGTCTGAGCCCAATGTATATGCATTTCATCATATTCGAATCATAGACAAGCCTTTTGTATCAGCAGTTCAGCATGTATCAGGGACTATCATAGTGTATCAAGATTTCAGCATGTATCAGGTCCAAGACTAGTATATCATCATTTCAGCATTTCCAGGGCCAAGCCCAGTGTATAAGCATTCTATCATAGTAAACAACACATTTAAATTACACTATTACATGGTTTTCAATATTCTACTAATGTGGTAAAAAATATATAACAATACTTACATGTGAATTAAACTATCACAAAGCTTTACCTATTATATTCTCATTGAAACATTTATTTAAAAAATTTCATTCTAAAACAACCCATAAAAGGGAAAAAGGGAAATCCCATTAGCATCCTAGGACAAATGGATAAATAATGGTCATTCGTGGTAAAACGCACCCATGGGGTGTCCCTTAATCAAACCAAATAAACCTAAACATGCTTTAATTAATTTAATCAAGAACCTATATGGAATTAGGTATTAATATGGTCAAATTATCTATTAAGTGACACACTAAAAATGGGTGTTCAGCACAATAGCACATATAATCATTTGACATTAAGAAATTAGCATGATACCAGCTACCTTGACCTAGTATGTCTTTCCTAATCTAGCCTAAACTTCAAATTCAAGATAGAACAATATAAATCTAAGAAACAAGGATAATCATTCAACATTAAATAAATTCCTCATGAATATTAATTAAGAAGAGATACTATAAGATAATAAATATTTTACCGATATGATTCAAACAATACCAACGATGAAAGTATTGGAATTCAGACAAAGCTTCCAGAGAAAAAATGAGTTATGGCCTCCTTATTCTTCAACCTAGCGAGTCTCCTATCCAAACGAGGAAAAAATATGAATAATTCCTATTTTGATCCAAAAAATATAATTACATGTAATGTATATCTTTTTATTGTTTATAGTTTTGTCGACTTACTTTACACGTCCTGCACTGACCTATCAACATGACTACACGATGTGTATCAGGATGTACATGGCTTGTTGTGGCTTTTCTATCTCTCCCATGCCAACATGCTCACTCGACATGTATCCCTATCCAACACAACCATACTAAATATCATGTATATAGGATTACATGATGTGTAACCCAAAAACAACCACTTTCTCAATCTCCCCTTATTTACTCGAAAATAACTCAAGGAAAAAGAAGAGAAAAAAATTATACCTCAGAATAAGTACTAGGTTCTTAATGTTTTGGTTATTTTTAGTCAATAATTTGATGGATATTTGATGTGTTATGTTTTTTTAGGTTTTTTGTGTGATTTATTAGATGTGTTATCATCCATTTCTTCTTCATTGTTACACTATATTCTTCAAATCGTCTATTGAGGTAGGGGATTAGAGGCTTCTAATTTATTATTATTATTGTTGTTTTTATTGTTATTATTATTTGAATGTACTACTTTAATTTTCTTTATTCAGAATATTAATATTTATAGTTATCCTATTAAGGATAATTAATTGAACTAAATAAATAAAAATTGTAATAGGTTTATTCACATGTGTTTTATGAGATTAAAATTTATTGATTATGTGTTATTAATTATTATAGATATTTGATAATATGTTAAAATTTATTTTCTAATTTTGGAATAATAAATATCCTATCAAAAAAAAATTATAAATTAATTGAGATAACATAAAATAAATCATGAATCTCTATAAATTATTATTATTATTATGTCTATCATATTAGATTAACATGAAATTAGTATTTATAAGGAAGAAGATGTGATATTGTTTGCTGTGGTGTTTTTATGTCTGACAACTTCATTTTTTGTTCTTTTTCTGTATAGAATTGGTTTTGGGATGGTGACATGTTTCCATTGTCAATGTATTTTGGATTAGATAACATGGAAATGGAAGAGGCTATCATTGTTTTGGTTGTGATGCTTCAGTCACTATTCGGTATGGGTGATTTGATACTAGATCCACTCATGGGATATGTAAATGGTTTATATTATATTTCCTAATAATATTTATTTATAAAAAAATATTGAATGGGGAATCATTTTTTATGGTAATGGGTTAATGGGTTAATTTTGTGCTAGAATTAACAAATAATGAATTCGAGGAGGTTAAAGTAAAATTTCAATGAATAAAATGGATTATAAAATAATTAATGTAATGTTATTAGTAAAATATAATCTATAAATGGATAATGATATAATATATTGTAATTTAATTACTATTTTTTGGTAATTTTATTGGGTTAGTTTGGTTATTTCTTGTTTTTATTGGTTTTGGTGGTGTTCATTAGTACGAGGTGATCAAGGATATGGTAAGTCAAGAAAAATATTAAAATATATTCATGATTTAATATTTATGTTCAGATATTAGGTCTACTATATTCATAGTTTTATTAATATAACTTTCCTATTCATGAACACCCATTATTGGTAACATTATTGATACCCATGAAGTTTGGGTTCTGGGTGTTTTCTCAAATATCTTGTTTTTTAGGGATTGGATAGCCAAATACTCCCTCTTCCTCACTATCTCTTCTATATTCCTCACTGACTATGATATCCAAAGGTTGTGATTCATGGTTTATAACAGATTATTTATATAGTGCTTATGATTTTTTTATGATGTGATATGTGGTGGTAGAATTCATGGTAAGGGTTGGTAATGATGTTTATGTCTTTCATATTTAAATAATAAAAAGTTATGTAGAATTGATATGTGGTTATGATGTGATGATATGAATTGTTATAATGTTTTTGGATATGTGGTGATGATGTGGTTGTGGTATATGGTATGTAACTATGTATATGGGGTTGTAGTATTTTATGGTTATGCGGTTATATATATATTGAAGGGATGGTAGAAATATTACATATATTGTTAGAGAATAAGATAAAATAAATCAGTTGTAAAGTGGATATGAGGTAATTTATTGAAACATTATTTTGATTATAAATATTCTATAATACTTTTATGTGTTATTTAGTGACTAAGACTTAGTTAGGATGGGTGGTAGTATAAATTTCACTGATGATATGTTGGTATATTTTTTTTCATTGACAAATTTGTATTCTTCTTCCACACTTTAATGAGATTCTTTGGGGAGGATACTACTGAGTATAATTTTATAATCACCCCTATATATATATATATGTGTTTCCTAGAAGGACTTAGTGATCGGGATGTACTATATTATCCCCTTTTTTGTTGGTGTTGATGGAGTTTATATCATACTTTTGTATTTTATTTTTTCGGACATTGTTATGTATGAAATTACATATATTATTTATTGTGTTTAATAATTTATTATAATAAGTTAAATGGTGTATCAAAATTTTATATTATTTAGATATATGAGGGTAAAACTTCTTATATGTATGATTTTTACCCTCAATTTTGGTCTAACATTGTGCCCTACTAGTGGATGGATTTAAATATCATAGTTATTTTTGTTGTTATCTAGAAGGAGTACCTATAGGGGAAGGTAATTAATGAGATGTATTAGATAATGTTTCAAAATATATAATTGATTTTCTATATAGGAAAATATGATGAGTGCATATGTTTTTTAGAGAAATTGTACTAATCAGTTGTATCATGTGAAATAGAAAATACAACCAAGTGTTACAATAGTGTTGAGGGCCCCATGTGATGTAACTCAAGGACCATAGAATTTCTAAAAATTTGAAGTGATATGATGCTGACTTTATTGTATAATCCAATGATATGTGAATTCATCATAGTTTTATTACACTTGTGTTTGAATTATATAGATTTTGTGAAATTAAAAAGAGTCTAATAATATTATCTTAAATTAATTATATCTTATCGTGAATATAATTTTCCTTTTTCTATGTTTTAGAGATGGTTAGTGTGAATCCTACAAATTTTTAGGTTGTAAATGTTTTGTAGTATACTCTAGTAGATCATCAGAGGGGTGACTTGAAAAAACAAGATGAGACTTGGTGGAAGAACCTAAATGAGTTAAAAAAATATGTTCTGGTGAAGTATGATAGGAAATATATTTTCAAATGAAATAAAATTGGTTAGATGATCTAGAGATAATTTTCATTATAATATATTCCTTAATGGAACATTGGGTACCATTGCTCAATAATCATTTAATAGGTGCTTCTCATCTGCAATGGTATCTATTTGTCGGTGATCCTAATGAGACTGCGGTTTTTTTAGGGGGGAGATTTTTAAATTTACTTACATGAATATTTTCTTTCTTATGTTTTAATGTAATCCAATAAATAAGAGTTTCTATATCTTAGTTTGGGGATCCAATGAATGAGGTATATTAGGTTCCACTTCAAGAATATTCCTTTTTTAGACCACCTTCATAGTGTGTAGGATAAATCAATTCATTTTGAGTTGGTTTTTCATATATATATTCAATGATTTCTAACCATATTTACATTTTCATAATATCTTGAGACATTTTTTGAAGGATAAGGTGACTGAGAATATGAATTTATAGACCAATTCATATCAATGTGGGAGTTATAAGAACTTCTCAAGGAGTAATGAAATAGATGGGTTCTTGATTATCTCAAAAGTAAAAATTTTTGCTAATGGAGAGATGGTCACATACTTTCTATTCTATATTCTTGAAAGATAGCAATTTAAAGGCTACTAAAAAGAGTTCTTTTATCATGTGATTTTTATATGGGGGTTTTCTCCATATTCAGTTCTAGAGTTTAGCCATCCTAGGTGGTTAACGTAGACAAGGTGATCAATTTCTTATATATCCTTTTTGGAATTTACCTCTTTGTCATTATTAGTAATAGTAGTATGGTTATTAGTAATAGGATTAAAATATTGGATATATGATAGATAAAAAATAACCTAATGATGTTTTAGATCCTCAATTACATGGTTATGATCAGGTTTATCTAGTAGATCATTATTAGGGCCTACAAAGTGGAATATTAGAGTGTTGAAAGTTTCATTCTAGTGAAAATTTGGTGATAGGTGGGATATAGATTGGGAGAGGTGCCATTTCACTATCATCTACCATATATTATATGAATTTTGATTTGGTAACTTCATACTCTTTTATTTCAACAACCTTGGTTCATGTGATAGAACATATGATAGACAATATTCTATTAGCCTTAGTGTTATCTATTCTAGTTTAGTTCGGTCATATTTTATGGTGGTTTTGGGGTTGTGATTTGATAATAGGTCATCAACAGTCGTTTAGGGACAATGTGTTTTTTCAAAAAAAACAATAAAATTTTATCTATAAAATAAACTATTCATATTTTGTACATTTAGTTATTGACTTATTCAAGAATAAGTTCTTTTATTTGATACTAAATAAAATAATGTTATTATAATCAAAATGTCAGACTATTGAATGGATCACTTTCATATTGATACATTTTCGTTTTATCTAGGGAGTTGATGATATGCTTGGTGGAAGTCCATGTGGTGGTGTTCCCAAATGTTTATGAGAATTTATTCTGTGTATTTTTTAAGGATGATATAACAATTCCCCCATAGTTTATTATAAATTACATGATAGAATTAGTGTTTATTTTCTATTCAATTTCGAGTACTCCTTTTTTGATAGATCCTTCTGCGTTCTTGGAGTTATAGATTCAAATTTACTATATATTAAATAAGGATTTAATCTGACTCACTGTTTTACCATAGGATGCTCCAATGTTATTCACCATGAATAATGATCATAGTTTAAGGAATCATATAGAAAATAGTTTTTTGAATCAATTAATAGTGAAGAAATTTTGTCCCTCCTAAAAATAAATGAAAGGTTTTATTTTTTTGTAGTGAACTAGATAGTTTTTAAAAATCGATTTATGATCTAGATATCATTATATGTGGTTGAAGGGAATTATAGCTTGAAGATTGATTTCAGGTTCTGTAATGGGAATTTCAATTTTGTGGTTATGTTGTGATATTTCATGAATGCCTTAACTATTTATATAGGATTGATGAACTCAGTGTTCCATGATTTCTTGGATTAGTTTATAATAGTTTTCATTGATGACATCCTTGTGTAATTGAGATCAATGGAGGATAATATTGATCCTTAAGAGTTATTTTAGAAGTTATTTGTTGATATAACATCAACATAAACATATCAAGGTAAAATTATGGACTTCAGTGTTGTGTTTTACTATTTTGTGTTCTGTCAAAAGATTTTATATGTAGATACCTTAACGATAAAGGAATTATTCTCTTGGGTGGAACACAAAATATAAACCTAGGTTCATAACATTATAGAGAATACATTCTTTTAATTGAGGTTATTGTCTAATTTCTATTAGTTTAGAAAAAATTTGAAATATGTAAATAAGAAATAAAATTCCTTTATATGGTTAGATTTGTGTCATAAAATGATTGAGAACCTAAAGTAGAATTTGGTCAGTTCCCATGTCTATTTATTTCTATATGAATTAGTAATTTTTGAGATATTCAATGAAACTTATCATCATAGTAATGTTCATGACCTGAATTAATGGAGAGAAATGATCTTTAATGGGTATTAGTAGTTTTCCACTTGAGTACCAATATACTACCCATAACCATTAATTGACAACAATGTTTTTCTCTCTGAGGCTGTGGTTTTATATTCTCATTGATAAGTGGTATATGGTTTTTAAATATCATAAAATATTGAGTTTTATCTTCTTTAAATATTTTTCAATGGTGGTGGATGGATTTATTCCAATACTATATCTAAAAGGGCTTCTATACACCTTAGAAACATGTAGTAGTTATATATTCAATGATCAAGAAGTTTCTTGGTGGTTCTATTTATGAGACTAGGGATGTGTGGAGGGTGATGAAAGATATTGTGGCCTATAATCATGGTATTGGTAAAGAAAATGGTATAGATTTTCTATATCATATGATAATATAGTCATACTTATTTAAATGGATTAGGATTTATTTTTTATGATAGCTTTAGGTAGAGGTTTATTATGATTGTATCATTTTTTATAACACTCTAATCGGATAATAATAGGAAGATCATTATCATGTGTTGTTTCACAGGAAGCACATTATTATGTCAATTCATGACGTATTTCTCCATGATTTTCATATCTCTCCCAAGGTATGGAATCCTATTGTATCTGAGAAGCATCATTCCATGATGATTCATTTTTTGTGGCCAAGGATAATGTTATCGGTGTAATATTTTTTTCTCAATTCCCATTGTTTCAGTAACTGAAGAAAAAACATTTCTTTCCAAGATGTATCTTTCATCCATTTAATGTCCCCATGTTTTTTTGGATAATATTGTTATAGATTTAATCACCTTTTTACCTTGATATATGGGTGAATATTATACAATTTTTGTGGTTGTATATCAATTTACAAAGTTGTCTCATTTATTATAAATTAAGGAGAAAGGGATAATGGATGATTAGTTATGATACATGTGGTAGAGGTTATATGGATTTAGGTGACATCAAGGATGATCATCTATAATTGAGAACCTCATTTTCATCTTTTTTTTGATGGGAGATTAGATTACTTTTGGATCTCAGTATTCCTTAACACTTCTTTCATTCAATGAAAAATTGTTAGATGGAGTGATCTATTTAGAGGTTGGAGGAAATGTTTCATGTATTTGTTCTATATTTTAGAGATTATTTGGTAAATCACATAGCCTTTTTTTATTTTTATGGTAATAAAAGTTTTTATTCATCCATTATCATATATCTATTTGATGATTTATAAGGGTTAACTACTAAATTTCCATTTTTTTATATTTATGATTGTGATTTCGAAGCTGTTAGTCCTCATTTGATATAGTGAAAAAATAAATAGTGAGGGTGAATCATGAATATATTAAAGAATATCAATATAATCAAAAAAATTATTCTGATCAGAAGAGGTTAGATTTATATTTTATTGTAGGTAATCAAGTGTCCTTGAAAGTTTATCCTTATCATGCATAGAATATTTTTTGTGTGGTAGTAGTATATCCAATTATTTTATAAATTATTTTAGGGTATTGAGTTAGTTAGCATGGGGGATTATCAGATTTTTATTCCACTATAGCTAAATAATATCCATAATTCCTTCCTTGTGTTTCCACCTCATTGGTACCTTCATGATTTCTACCATGTCATAATTTGGGGAAAATTGGATGCGGAGGATATTGTGACATTTTTTAAGTGACCCATTAAGTTTTGGGATAAGTGGGAGACTATGTTGTGTGGGGATATTATTCCCTTGTTACATATCTTATAGATATATAGTGGCTTGGTAGAGTGTACATGGTTGATTTAGTGGAAAATTAATACTCAATATACCAAGTTATTTTGAATTCAAATTTTAATGATTGGATATATATTTATACTAGTATGATTGATGATGTTATGTTCTTCTAATGTGTTTTATTGGTTGTGAGATTACTTTTTGAGAGGTATCGCCGAGGGTGTTTGGTTTTGATTCATAGCATTGAAAATCATTTTAATTGTATATAATGTAATGTAATAATATTTTTTAGAAAATTCTTAATATTTTATTGGGTTTGGGGTTGTAGATTTTATGTTTTATGGAGCATAGTGGAGGATATGTGTGTTTTTTAGTTGGAATTTTAGTATTGATCATAGGATTCATTGTGAACAAATTTTTTGTGGTGTATCTAGTTTCCAAGATAAAGGTTTCTCATATATTATGTCATGTTATGTTGTGAACACATAGGTTTCACAATAAAGATATTCATTGTACTATGAGTATTATTCCATTGGATTTTATTATTTTTCAAATTTACTTGAGGATGTATGTTTTGGTTTGGTCTGGTGTTATATTGCATAGATAGTCTTGGGGTATTTCTAATTATTATTTTATAATGGTTTTCATGGTGAAAGGACCATTATTGTATAAAAAAGTTATGTTATGGAAATTTTCTTCGTTATACCATTTTTAACAATGTTAAAGTATGGTGATTTTCTAGTGTCATGAAATTGGACTCTGGGTTTATTTTTTTGAAGTAAAATATAACATTGACACTATGATATTCAAAAGTTAAAGAATTTTATTACAGTGATTTACATTATGTTCTGACCCGGAATGGTTTCATCAAATATATTTGTTTCACTCCCTAGGATATAGGGGAGATTACACTGTGAATTAGGGATCATATCAAAATTTTGGTGTGATGATTCCTATCATGGTATGTTATTGTTTTTTCTAGATTGAATTATAAATTATTCCTCCTGGAATTATCATATATTTCCCCAATTTAATTTGAATCCATTAAATCTATTATTGTGTCTTTATACCCATTTAGTCATTACAAGGAATACCTTGATTCTTATCTTGTAATTATTGAGATCTCGTGATCTATCGTGTATTTTGTGTCCAATTTTTTTCTCATTATCTATTATTTACCACTTATCATATTTCTAAATGTTTGTAAAATAATGTTACCACATTATATAGTTATATTTGTTATGGTGAATTATATGTGTTTGATGTGTTATAGTTTACTGAGGGTTTCCTTTTGATTTATTTATTGATTGATCATCCCTTTCTTCTTTATTCTTTATATTTTTTCATTGAATCCTGGATTGAGGTAGGTAATTCAAGACTCCTCCTTTATTATTATTTTGGGATTGTGTTTTATCATGATCTTATTTTCATTATCTGAATGGTTTCAATTAATCTTAGAAGGATAATCAATTGAAAAACAATAAATTTAAAGGTAGGGGAGTGAATTTCATGTTTTTTATAAATTTGGATTCTTTTTCTAATGATTTGTTACTTATTTTTTACATGTTCTACTCTATTAACCTTTATTTTTTGATGTTTTTCTTATGCATGATAACCTTTAATAAATGGATAATCATATAAAGGTGGTAATGTAATTATAATCATAAAATTATATAAATTTTTATTCCTTATATATTTAGGGTATTACGTTAATATTAAATAATTATTAAGAAGGGGGTAAATGTGACATTGTTTTTATAGTATTTTGGGTGTATTGATCATATATTTGTGTTCTTATTCTGTTTTTTGTTGGTTTTATCATTATATTCTTTTCATAATGTATTATTATGAACATAACAATAACATTCATAACATTCAATTTTTCCAAGAATAAACTATTAAATTTATTTGAGAAATTAAACAATATACAAAGATAAATAATTAAAAAATAATTTTCTTAAATATTCATATTGATGCTAACATATTTATATATAATACATATGTATTCCAATATTCATAATAATCTTGATTTCTTCATGATTTATTCCAAAATAATATTTTGATTGAGAAAATTCTAATAAATGTTTCATATAATAATAAGGTTACTATGTCAAGTAAGATTCTATCATAACCCATCCCAGTGGGGCCCATGCTGTGACTCCCCAAGACCTTCACCAATAGGTCAAGGGATGGTGACTAGAACTGATTAGGCACATCACTAACCTGGGAGGCATTGCATATATACATGTATTCATGCACACATCTCCAAGCCTACAAACTGCAGAAATGTAAAAACCACTAAGAAAACAATGCATGGGTACTAGTATATCTCAACCAACATAGTATTATAGGAATGTAATGTAAAGTGAAACAGGATAAAATATATGCCCGATAAAATATATCTGTAACCACAAGTCCATACCTTAAGAAAAGGTACTAGGACTACTATCTTTTTTCGTAGGAACACACCTCAGCCTGCCTTATCCCAAAATTCTACATTCGGTCCTAGTCCACCTAGGACTCTTTCAAAATGTCACTCATCTTTATAAGACATGACATGTGTTGGAAAATCCAATGTAGGGGTGAGTATAACAACACTCAGTAGGACACCCTAAAACCACCAAAAAATACACAATGGAATATATAGTCATATTTACATTGTATATGTCTACAGCACATATAATAAGAATATCCAGATATACATGAACTAAGACACGCAGTCTAGAAATAATCCTAAACATCCATAAACCAACACTAGGGATTCAGCCTAAAGATTCCATGAATCACTCATCTGGGAGAACATCATCCTAAGTCTAATAGAATTGATGATGTATATTTGGGAAGTATTGTTCATTAGGAACCATCATTATAGAGAGATACACTAATAGATCTGAAGAGAGTGGTACGATACAACAGATGAGGATCATAGCCAGTGCCATGGGGTGATATGGACAACTCTATGGATTATCTCACTAATTAAAGGTTTTAAGCCCGGTGAAGATGGTGATGTAAATACAAAGGACTCTTCCTAGGGTATGAATAATTAATAGAGGATCCCACATCGCGCCTCTTTGGGAATTCCAACGACTCTATCAAGGATGTTCGGTGAGGGGATCATACTCCGTTAAGTTGGAAATGATTCCCTCCAACCTTTAGGGAAGAGATAAATGACACCAACCATAAAAAAAACATGTCCACGATACAATGGAAAATTGATTCAATCCATGTAGAATGGTACACAATGAATCTAGTAAGGTCACATTTTGGGTCCCATGACCCCAAGTACTACCCATGTACAAGAGCCCGTGTCATTCCAACTATTTCATGTATAATATGGATACACAATGTTTCGAAGAAGTCACACACTATGTCCTTCCATCCAGTTTCCACCCATGTACTCCTTCCTTGTTCCATTACATGGTGTCAACCCATGTATCAATGCTCGTGTTCCAGTACATAGGGTTGTCCATGTACATGGTCCATGCCAAATCGTGGGTTCGGGTAAACACTATGTAGGAAACTAGTGTAACACACCCCATGTCCATGTATCTCTAGAGATACATAGTTTGTCTTGATTAATTTCCTTCACATCGTGTGACATGGTCAAAGTTCATGTTTAATTTAACTATTTCTGAAACCCTTGCAGCCACTGAGTGGGGACCACATGTCATGTAACCCCGAGTTATATGCAATGTTCATTAGGATTTTCCTGAATCCAAAATTCTTCATCCATGCACCTTGATCAACCTCTTTGATATCGTATCTATGATATTTTTACCTCAAAACATCCTATTGTAGTTCTCTTCATCACCCTAACACTTAATCGATGTGTTTTACGTCTTTGATCAGATCAAAAATCCATTTTGATCCCCTGCAATGCAAGCCAATCAAAAAATGAGTTCCTTTAATTTGATTGAATTAATCCATCATCATCCCCAGAGAACTTTCATTTGGTTTTTCTATTGCTAGATCTTCAAATTCGGATCATTGTTCCAAGAAATGAATGCACAACGATCATTCCTCCATAACCCCATGAAAAATGAAAAATGGGTGGAACAAAACGGGGGAGAAAATATTCCCAATGAAAAACACAAGTAACAAACCTTTACCATTTTTTATTCCAACCTCAATCCATTCCTGTAAGAATGATAATAAAGTCTATGTTAATATAGTAATCGACCCAATAAATCCACCAATAAACCCCAACTTGTAAGAATGATTGAACTATAAATAAAATAGTTTATTGGTTAGTATGATTTCATTATTGAATTCGAGAACGAGGAAGGAAAATTAAAATAATTGATCCTAACATTGATTTGGATCACATGAAGATGAAGATCGGTCACTAAATCACCATCGTTGGGGAGATCCATCAATAATGGTGTTCGTCGATCGTTGATCTTTGATTCTATCTTTATTCACTTGAGAGGATTCTTCAGGTTTCTCTCCAATGCCTCCAGGTAATTCTTAGGGTTGATATATTAAACATGGATTCCTTCCTAAAAGCTCATTTTATTAAATAACCATATATGCATCACTGCATCAATGAAATTGTTAGAATAAATTAAATCCACTTTTTATTTTATTCATTAAAACATCCAAAAACTAATTTTCAAAGATGACCCACTCTAGCTGATGTTATGCCTCACCTAGGGTAAATCCACTACTGAGAATGTTATGGTGCCCTAAGATTTATGATCTGACCAACCGTTTAAAAGTTATTACACTTTCATAGGACTACTATGTGTGTGTACTATTTAATATTTAAGGTATTCCAAACATTTATTCAGGGAAAATTGGGACTTAGAATCACATGTTGTCTTAGCACCTAGACATAAATTAGTTCTATATAATAATTATAAAAAATAAAAGGAAAAACTATGACATTTATTTCTCACCACCTTGGAGATTTATGTCCCTGAAATGCCAAAAAAAATTCTACTCAAAAATATGAGGGTACTGAGCATGTATTTGAGTCTCCCACTCCCAAATTCTCACCAGGAGATTATTGTGTTTCCACCAAACACACATTATATGATTCTCTCTCCCCTAGAGGATCCTCTCCCACCGATCCTCGATCTTTACTGGGTTCTCAGCAAAATTTTCTCCATCATCGATGTCCCGCTCACCCATGTCGATGACATGTTATGGGTCATGTGCATACCACATCAACTAAAACACATAGTAGTTTTTATGTACCCGGTCCAACTAACAAGGTAAAGCTAAGTTATATTCCACCTCACCAACTCTACACAGTATATGAAAAGGGCTGATAAAACTTGAATATTTCTTGCTTCCCTGACCAAATCTTTGTATTCCTTGTCTAGGTGAAGCCCATAAGAATACTTGACCTCCATCCAAGAATTCCAATGGCCTTTACATTCTATCGACATATGATTTTTTATAGCTATGTGCAGTCTTCATCCACTCCTATATGATCATCACCTTCTCAGTAGTACCTTGAACCAAATCTGGGCCTATGAGTGGTGACTCTCCTGGGTTAGTTCAGCAAAGTGGTGACTGATATGGTCACCCATAAAAATCCTCTAATAGTGACATACCAATGGTGGAATGGAAGTTGTTGTTGTATGTGAACTCCACAAGTGTTAAGTGATCCTCCCAACTAAGGGAAAAGTCCAACATTAATTCACCTATCATAACCTCTAGAACCAGAATGGTTCTCTCCATCTGGTCATCTGTCTATGAGTTAAATGTTGTGTTAAATTGTAACTGGCTCCCAAATTCCTCCTAAAATCCCTTCCACAAACGAGATGTAAAAAAATATTCACGATAAAAAAAATCATTGATGGAACTCCATTGATTCTAACCATCTATTGAACATATATGTGTTCCAAGATCTTTTCTGAACTCAAGTCTTGGATAGATAGGAAGTGGGATGACTAGGTGATATGGTAAATTATCACCTAGATATCATCATATCCCCTGGATTTATGTTGTAAAACCATCTTGAATTCTATTTATATACCATCCCAATTCAAATCTAGTACCATTAGGGGTTGATCTAAACCTACTAGAACCTAGTTGTTATCCATCATGATCCAATATATAAGGCATTGAGAAACATACTATTCAACTCCCTTATTCATCTCCAGCTACCAAAACTGATGTCGGGGGGTCGTGGAACATCTTATACACAGCTGGATGTACCGCCAAAGGGGATGTATGAATCTCCCTTAGAACCTCCTGCCACAACAAAACTAGCACTACTGTACATCCTCTGAAAATTATGATGTTCTCCCCACATTATCAGTATCCTTAAGGATTGTTCTATATATAAATATGAGCAGGTAGAGTTCCATCGCCAGTATCCCCAATTTCTGCCTCCTTGACTCACTGTATGAGGGAAGGAATAACAACCATCAATTAGAGGTAAGATACTCCAACTTCATCCATTAAGGATAACTTTAGTGAGGCCAACTACTCTGATTCCATGTTTAGAAACTATGAACTTGATATCTCTCTGAGATCGTCATCCCCCATGTTCCCCTTCCCAGATGTAAAGACAATATCAAATTCATAGTTATAAAGGAACTCTATCGATCACCTCTGCCTCAATTTTAGATCCTTGTGAGATAAGATATAATTTAAAATCTTGTGATCATAGTTTATGATAAAATTCTCACCCATCAGGTACTATCACCACATCATCAATTCACATACTACCATTTCTAACTCATGATTTTGGTTCATGTAGTTCTGCTCAAGTATTCTCAACTAGCATAAACCATAGGCAATCACAACTTTCCTCTGCATTAGGACACAACCAATCTTAGTACCTGATGCATTGTATAACACTACATACTCAACAACATCCTCCAGTAATCTCAAGATTGGGGCACTCATAAAACTCTACCTCAACTACTGAAAATCTTGATAGCACTTCTCTGTCCAAATAAAAGAATACCTTTTTTTAGTCAAGATTTTATTGGTGATGATAACCTAAAGAAATCATGTATGAATATAATATATTAGCTTAGTTGACTAAAGAATCTTCTCACCTATGTCACACTCTTAGTTGGATCCCATGCTAACACTACATCAACCTTTGTCGGGAACATAACCACTCCATCCACTGAGGTAACATGTCCCGGAAAAATGGACCACATGAATTTAGAACTACCACTTTGAGTGTTTCCCATAAAGATGGTTCTATTGATGTATGTCCATAACCATCCTTAGGTGTCTCACATTCTCTTCCTCATACTCTGAGTACATAAGGATATAGTCATTGAAGACTACCATGAACTGGTCTAAATAAACCTGAATGATCTGGTTCATGAGTCCCATGAACATTTTAGGGATTTCTTCCCACCAAAGGAAATCACTAAGTAATCACAATGTCAATAATGACATCTGAAAGTTGCCTTTAGTATATCATAATACAGTATTCATAGGTGGGGATAGCCTGGTCGATTTTCATGCTTTGAGAACCATAGTTACCCTATCAACTGATCAAAGAGGGCATCAATCCTTGGTAGTGGATACTTAATCTTCACGGTCACCAGGTTCAAGAACCATTAGTCCACACACAACCTAAAGATTATGTTTGATTATTTGGAAAACAAATGTGGGTCTACCTTGGGTGAAACATTGTTTCTCATGAATCCATTCCTATGTAAGTCCTCTAACTATGCCCTCAGCTCACAAAGCTCAATCGAAGCCATCTGATGTGCTGGTGATGATATCGGTGTCGCCCCAGGGAGTAAATTGAATCATAAGTCTATCTCCAGGTGGCGAGGTAATCTTGGAAGATATTCATGAAATACATCCATATACTCTGCCCCTACTACTGGAAACTAGAAGCTCATATCATCTTATGCACCAAGGTTTAGGCCGGTCACCTATTTAGTAATCGGCTGAACCCCCATATGCAAGAGTCCATCCTATGTAGCCTAGGTTTCCTTTTCACTGACAATGTAAATCTTAGTTCCATCACTACGGACACACCACACCCTTCACCTAAAATAATTAATATTTTCATGGACTATGGATAACCAATCTCTATAAAGAACTATTTCATAAGGCCTCCATGTTGCCACAATGGGGATCTAGTCGGAACACTCACCTCCAGGGGTCAGGTCACACTATCCATAAAAAATTTTGATCACTGAGTATTCTTTAGTATGTGTATCCAATCATAAGGGTTGAGTCAATGATTTAAACAAAATCTCTTGGTCTGTAACAAGATGTGTATTGAGAAAGGAATGATTATAACCTATGTCTATCTTTACTTTAGATAAACTAGAAAATTCATTGATCCTACCTCGAATCATTCCTAGATCCCTTGGATCATATTCCTTAACCGCATGCACCATCCCTTTCCCCTATCCTCCAACTACCTTAGCTTCACTTGGACCTCCTGGGGGTGGTGGTGGTAACCAGAAAGAACCTTGACTACCTACTACTAAACTCCCAACTCCTCCACCACATCTGTTGACCTATGGATATGAAGGTTCCTATTGATTCCTCTTCCTCGGTTGTACATCCATTGTCTCCCTGTTAGAAACATGACGGGTTGGGAAATCTATAGTGACATTTCCCATGTCATCACAAGAATGGAACCACCTATCTTTATTGTTGAGGTCATTATACCTTCTCATCCACTGCTGACTATTGCTGGTTGTATCTACTGATCCAAGAGTCTATAGACAACCAAATCCCTCTCAAGAACCCCATCATATTTAAAAAATCAAATAGGGATAACACTAGATCGAATTTATCAATAGAGACGTCACTCGAAGTTCTGATTCTTGATGTACATCTCTCTAACCATACCCATCGAGTACCTAAAAAGGTTAGCAAACCCTGATGAATAATCTTCCACTGTCCAGCTACGCTTATAAAGATGAATGATATCCTACATATACACATCTCTCAACATAACCTATGATAACTCCTCTATAATGAGATGATCGAACTCTGCTAATTAAAGATTCGCCTCATTGTGAGTCTAGATAGCTTAATTCCACCATCTCTCTAGAAATCTGTGTAGAAGTCTCAACACCAGGACCACCATATGATCCACTAGTGCCCAGACTAAATGGAAAACATGGGTCACCACCTCAAGCCATCCCTCATCCACCTAATGGTTGGTCTCACCACATAACATAAGGGGTATCTTTCTTTGAAACTCATGAATTTCACTCATCTTGAACTCCTCATCAACTGTAACTTTTGGTACCATGTGATTCTCCACATGTGGCGGTATGGATGTCCACTACTAGAAATCCTACCTATACTAATTAAAAAAATTTCATAGTTTGCAAAAATCAGTGGGGTGGTACCCCTTTCCCAACGGTTTTCCAAAACCGTTGGGATAGACCACTTTGACACTAATTTCAAAATGATTTTGGTAGAACATTGGGAAAGAGTATGGTTATCCCAATGGTTTTCCAAAACCATTGAGATAGACCACTATGTCACCACTTTTCCCAATGGTTTTGGAAAACCATTAGGAAAGGGTTTGTCAATCCCAATGGTTTCCCAAATGTTTTGGAAAACTATTCGGATAGAACACTTTTAGAACACCTTTCCCAATGGTTTTCCAAAACCATTGCGGTAGACCATTTTTACAAGGGTACATATCCCAATAGTTCTCAAAACCATTGCTATAGGTACCATTATTTTTTATTAATTATTTTGTAAAATATTGTCAAATAAATCAACATATCAATTACATATATAAATATATGTCTAAATATATTCCCAAAGGTAACTATAGTATAGTGGTAAAGTGTTTGATATATAACATGCAGGTTGTGGCTTTTAACCACAGCTATAACTTTTTTTTAGATTTACCTATCACGACGGTTTGGGTAAACCATTGGTATAGGTCTATCCCCACGAAAAATCACCCAACGGCTTCCATAACATTTTTTATAGGCTATACCAATGGTTCCAAACAATCGGAATATGATATTTTTTCATTATTGGGTTCACCACTTGCAAGTGACATGTAGGGAACTGGTCATTTTATAGATTCCTCATCACTGAGGGGGTCATCCTCATGATCATGTGGCTGAATTCTAGCAGGTATACATAAAGGGGGCATCCTGAAAGAAAACAAAATGTTCCAAAGTCATTGAGTATATCCAGAGAGATGAATCAAGAAAGAAATGGGACCACGACCCATTCCTATATGATTCATGTACCACAATTTTCCCTTCAACAAATGTTCTCATGTACTGAGTTGAAAATCAGGTTTTCAGAGTCCTGATGTATGGATATGTTGACCACCTGCACCAACACTAGAATCTCTCCCCATAAAACCCAACTCGAAACACTTAACAGTATTTACCCAAACCAATATCGTAGACTTCTGGTCCTATAGTATCGTAGACCACCTTTAATTCCTCTCTCTCATTACGAGTCCCAATGGGGACCTTGTGGTGACTCTCTAAGCCCATATCAATAGGCACGGGGCTAGTGACTAGTATTGATTGGGCATATCACTAACATGGGAAGTATTTCCTATTTACATGTATTCACACTCACATCTCAAAGCACACAAAATAATGCAATTTAAAAATCAATAAGAAAGCAATTCTTGAATACCACTATATCCCAAACAATAGAGTATGATAGGAAAGTAAATTAAAGTGAAACTTGGCCAAATACATGCCCACCAAAAGATATATGTAAACACAAGTCCAACCTATATGTATTGGTATTGGGATTATTGACTACTATCATGGGAATACACCCCAACATGCCTAATCTCACAATGCTCTGTGTAGTCATGGTCTATCTATGACTCTGTCAAAATGTTGCCCATCTTCACAAGACACGTCACATGCGGGAAATACTCTTGTAGGGTTGAGATTAACAATACCCAGTATGACACCCAAAAACCACATAGAAACACATAAAATATGATATATTCATCTCTATATAGTATATGTAAAAAGCACATAAAATAAGAATATCCTGATATTCTTGAACCAATATGCACAATTTATAGATAAGTCACAACTACCACATTCCTACACTCGAGATTCAGTATGAAGATTCCATGAATAACTCATTTGGGAGAACACACACCTGAGTCTGATAACACTAAAGACATGCATCCATGATGTACTATTCATTAGGAACTATCATGGGAGAGATACACTAATATATCTGAAAAGATGGATATGATACAATAGAAGAGGATCACATCAATGGCCGGGGGGAGATACTAAAAATTCAATCTGGATTAACCTTATATGTATAGGATCGACGCTCTTTGATGTTATTCACATCAATACCAAGGACTCCTCCAAGGGCATGAATAATGAATAGATGATCCCAAACGAGGCCTCTTGGGGAATTCCAATAACTCTATCCATGAATTCCTACTAAAAGTATAATACTTTTATGAGTATGAAACGATGCACACCAACCTTCATGAAAGTGATAAAGTGAATGAACGCTAATAAAACTTACCGATGATATGGTGGAAAAGAGTTTCAAGACCAGTAGAAAGGTATGCACAACAGGTAGTAGGGTCACACACCATTTTCCTTGACTTCATGTACTACATGTGTAAAATGGCCCATGTCATTCCAATTGTGTTGTGTAGAAGATGGTTACCCTGTATGTAGAATAATTCACACCCTATGTCTTCCTATCTAGGGTCTACTAATGTACTCTGTCCTTGGGGTTGTACATGGTTTCATCTCGTGTGTCACTACATGTGTACCAATACACGAGGTAGTCCATGTACTTGGTCCAACACAAGTCGTGTGGTGGGGTACACGTTGTGTCGGAAAACCTTGTACTCTACCCCATGTCCATGTATCTCCCATGATACAGGATGAGTATCTAGGAAGGTCCTATATGCCATGTCACATTTAAATAACTCCTGAAACCCCACCCACCACTTTTTGGGGGACATACACCATGTAACTCCGGGTTACAGGTTGTGTTCATCAGGATTTTCTAGAATTTTGTGTTCTTCCACCATATTCCTTTTTCAATCTTTCATATCACTTTTTTATTATTATTTCACCCCAAAACATTATATCGAATGTCTCCTCATCATCCAAACATCTAATTGAGGTGTTTCGGGTCATCGATCGGCTCATAAATCCGTTATGATCTGTTCTAAGGAAATCATCTTGGAGAATGGTTTCTTTATATTCGATTTGATTCATATGTCGCCATCAACATAGCACCTCAATTAGGTCATCCCGATACAGGATCTTGGGTCATTACTGTAACAACACAAGCTTCCATAGTATGCTTCTCTTTGAATAATACAGTAGCATGTGTTGTATGCAACTTCGAGTTCTAACACACCACAACCAATCAAACTAGCCATTATGAAAAGCAATACCAACTTTTTGAAAATTTATAAATTTTTTCTTTCAAAATGGACTTCATTTTTTGCATTTTTAATATTGAAATTAGCCTAGGGGGAATTTTTTCAATTTTCTGAAAACTATCAATTTTTTATGAATTGTGAAAAACACCGAGTTATTGTATAAGACAGAATTATTATTTAAATAATTATTTATATTATTTAAATTTATTTTAGGTCAAAATAGATACATAATACCTATATAATTTAAATGTAATTCATTGGAGTTAGTTTATAATAATTTTAGATACATAAAAAATTTATTGAACTTTTCACCGTCTTTTACCCACCTCCTAGGAGAATTTGAAAATTCACATAAAACATAATTTTACTGCTTCTGTGAGTAGAATTTCAAAAATCCAAGAGACACGGTTGATATCAGTACGAAAAATGTGGTTCAATAAGATAAAAATAATTTTTGGTAAATAGTAAATTTTTTACTTTTATTTACCACAATTAAAAGTAAATAGGATATTTTAGGGTAAAAATTATCTTATTATTACCATAACACTTGTCCTAATTCTATTGGATAATTATAATTCGACCAAAACAACCTTAGGAATAAAAAATGAGCCTCTTTGGTCCACATGGATTAGATTATGACACTTATTATTATTTTATTTTAAGAAGAGTTAAAAGAGTTAAAATCAATGTTTATTAACTAAAACATTTTTTAATATAGGGTTATACATTAGATAAATTTAACTATAAATATTCATTAGAAAAATAAAAAGATTTCCTACATAATGGTGTTATTTATATTTTTTAGACATTAAATAACTTAATTTATCTATGACACAATGAAGATGCATAAATTACCTAATTAAAAAAATATTAAAATAATTGATATTATAAATTTGTAAATAAATGTAATTTGAGACTTTTTATAAATTACAATAATATTATAAGTTAATATTACATATTAGGGTTGGTTATAAGATTTTTTTTTTGAAGTAATAATGCTAATTTGAATTTAGAAAAAAAACAAAATACCAAATAGTGTCAAAACAAACATAAGAGTTTTTAAAACAAATATTATATTATTAATTGATATTATATTCCGAAAAATATATCGCTCTGAAAAAGACTTATATAATTATAGGTGTGTCATTAATGAACCACTTGTATATGTATTGGAAGTCTATAATATTTTTATTTACCATATAATATAAAAATAAAAAGAGACATGGTAAATGTCAAACTATTTTACAAAGATTTAAATCTAAAAGATAAGGTCAATTTAGCGACCGAAACCAATATAAAACATATTTTTTGAGTGGTTTGCAACCCATAACCACCTTATATTTTAAATAATCCACTTTTAACCCATTATAAATAGAAAATTATTTTATTATAAAATAATATTTCTAGCTTTTCCTAAGGTTCCCCTCACTCCTCTTATAAAAGGGCACTCCCCCTTCTATATAATTCACACATTCAAGGCCAGTTTTCTCAGCCAAACTCTTCCCAAAAACCTTATCAACTATCCTAGCTTTATCCTAGAGGCCTTAAATTAGTTATAAACCCAACCTAAGGATCCCTTTTGATCAAATCAAATGGAATAACTCGAGGAAGAGGTAAATATTTCATCAACTCTTTCATGTTCCTTTATTCTTCCACCTCCTCTGTCTCAGTTGTTTCCATTATAAAATAATAACTCTAGTATCTTCTATATACTATGATTTTATTATAAATATGTTATAACCATATTCATTTTTCTATCCATCCTTTTAATTACATGTCACCATACCTACGTACGTATGGCTTACCTTCTCCACGTCGTAGTGTAATTGTTACTCAATACATTATTAATTAGATGGGTATAATAATGATGTGTAATTGATGTAAATAATAAATATTACATTATAATGATTCTTTATATATCATATACCATCCAATTATATATTATTTTAATATCAAAAGAACGATATTGTCACTCATGCATACGTACAGATTACCGTCTCCACAAACGCGGTGAGATTCATTCCCCATCATTATCCATTCAAGACTAATATTCATTAGAAGATTAAAAATAATGGACAAATAATTAATATAATTAGGAATATGAATAAGATACATCCTATCAATAAAATATATTACTTACTTAACAAATCATATAATGGAAAACGAATCAGTTAACACCCAAAATGACGATAATACTAAGATATTATTAACATGGCAATGTTAAAAGATCATATATGATATCATATTAATGTATATGATTCTAGTATAATTTAATTACAATTATTTCACCATTATACAGGATGTTATCCTACCCTCGACCAAGTAAAAGTAAAATTTATGGGTTTATTTAACAATTTCTTTATTATCTGAGGTTATTTTTACGTCAGTATCTACTGGGACCTCTTTATCATCCGCATCCATGTTTCTTAAAAATGTATTCCAAAACATTTTTACTATTTACTAGAATATGGGATAAATTCATGTATACCCTTTACTATCTTTTATAAGATGTTTATAAAGTAATCTTTACATCATTTTCCAAACAAGGTACTTTATAACCTTTTTGACAAAATTAATGTAATAATGTCTTTTTTTAACTTGTACTGTGGGTGTGTCTATTTTCGACCATTATAACATTTTCAATGCTTCCATTACAAGATTATAAGAATATTTCTAAAATAAATTTTTTCTTTTATAATTATATGAATTTTAAATGTTTTCAAAATAGAAATAGATATTTCCCTAAAAAAGGTTTCGATTTCATCTATGTCAATATCCTTTGATGTATTTTAAGCTTATTTGAAGATGATTTATTATGATACAAAACATCCAAATTGTATTGACGGTTTTGTGATATTTTTTACTGTGTATGTGTTATTTCATACCATTCGGGGTTTATGGATGAAGTATTGACATTTCGTATGCCAGTTTTATTATGAATGATTATGTTATATTTAAACCTTTTCATATGAGGAATGAATTGGACTTAGTAAGTGACAGGTGGGGCCCAGTATAGCTCCTCGATGCATCTGTTGGTCTCATTAGAGAAACTAGTGTCTTGGCACAAGGCCTTGAAAAAATCTAATTTGTAGACTTGGCACATGGCCTTAACTATGTGGTTATAAAAGTCTGGCATTATGCATTCCATCATTATAGAATTGGATATTGATATTTCATGTGATTATTCGACTAGTAGAATATCCATGTGAATAAGTAAGTGCAATTATTTGATATTTATCTTATCCATATTATACTGAAGTTATAGTTTAAAAGGATTTTTTTATTCTTATACATTTCCTTAAATGTTTAAGCTTATTTATGAAAGTTCCTAATATATTGTTATCCATACTGAGCATCTAAGCTCACCCCTTTCTATGTTTTATTTTTCCTAGGATGTGAAAAGTATATTATGACTGACCATATTGGGATAGTCTATGGGATATCATGGTTATATATGGAAACAATTTTGTTTTAGTTTTCCATTTCATGATATAATATAAACCTTATGAATGTATCTATTACATCCAAGGCTACTAAACCAATCGATCATTCAAAACATGATCTCTTGTGATCATGCCAATGATACGTAATAATGCAACAAATCTGGGATTTTAGGGTCTTGGTGTTAAAGATGGTATCATAGGATGTTTAGTACAAACCTTGCAATCTATATTTATATAAACTCTAATTAGAGAACATATCCCTAAGATTGACTTTGAGGATTAGTATAGAATAACTTCCTTGAATTTTGGTGTCGCAAATATTTTGTGAGTTTTCCAAAAAATACATCCATGTCTAGATATGAGAATGTAGAAGCGGCTCTGACATAGATGTTCCAAGGGGTAAAACCTAAAAACATAGCTTTGAGCTAGACTTGAACGGGAACTGGTGCACGAAAACGGTCCTTGTTGCACTCTTGGTTATGACACTCCCGGGGGATATTCTTAGGACAATTATCATTTTCATTACAAACAATTATCAAGGGTTTATGATTATATACTTCCTCAAAGAAAACATTTTGTATGATTATGGATTATATCTATAAACTGTTTTATTTATGTTAGGTGTTTTACAGGTTTGTAATTATGTATTTTGATTCATAAACTAAGCTAATTTATGCCATTTTTTAGAAATGGAACCTAGTTGAAAGAATGGAAATCATATCATTGGATTCACTCCATATAGGGATTTCCCTCTTACTCCAGATATTTATAGTGGAGCTGGTGATGCAACCAGTGCTGATCAGCTAATCACCATACTGGGACAACTCACTCAGGTTATGAATAATAACCTTACCCATATGGAGCACACTGATCCACAGCATAGAGGATCAATGTTAGATCTCTTCATGAGTAAATGTCCACCAACATTCAATGGGGGTACAAATCCACTAGTAGCTGAGAAATGGATAAATTCATTTAAGAAAATATTACATGCCTTGGGGAGTAGTGAAAGGGAAAACGGTGTCATGGTAGTTTAACACCTCACTGTAAATGCACGTCAATGGAGGTCATTGATTCAAAACACGAAGGAAGATGATGAAGTATCAAATATGGAATTGAGGGAGTTGAAAGAGATTTTCATAGTAAAATACTTTCCACGTGACCACCGATCATATATGGAAATCTGATTTTTGAGCCTGAGGTAAACGGAGGATGAGAATGTCACAGAGTATGAGGCTAACTTTACAAGGTTACTAAGGCATGCTACAGATTATATACGTAACCGAAGAAGTAAGATTTATTGTTTAATTTATGTGTTAAAACAATTTCTCCATTGAGAATTAGTCTCACAATCCTTCTCGTTATACGAAGATATTTTCTCATGTGCTATCAAGACAGAAAAATAATTCTCTAAGTCTTACGACTTTAATGTAATGAAAGAGAAGAAGAGATCTTATGAACACTCTGGATGTGGAAATAATGGGAAGAAGGGAAAAGTTTACTATCCATCCTATAGTAAATGTGGGAAGAAACAAATCGGTACTTTCCTGAAGGGAATGAGAGTCTGATACAAGTGTGGTGAAAAAGGCCACCAATCTCGTGATTGAAAGGGGAAGAAAGAGGTTGTCGATGTTGAATGATACAATTGTAGAGAAAGGGGTAATTATGCAAATGAATGTCCTAAGTGTCGGGGGAACTTACCTCAGAATAGGACAATGGATCAAGGTCAATCTTATTCTATCACTACTACTGAGGTTGAAGCTCTGAAAGATGTAGTGGCGGGTAATTTAATTGTTTCCTCATGTATAGTCAATGCTCCTATCTTGACTCTACCACCAGGAAATGATGGGTTTGTTATTTATAGTGATGCATCGAAGGAAGGACTTGGTTTCTTCCTTATGTAGAATGATAGATTTATTTTCTATGCATCATGATAGCTAAAAATTCATGAGAAAAACAATCCTACCCATTATCATGAGTTAGAAGTTGTAATCATTTCTTTGAAGATTCGGAGACACTATCTCTATGGTGAAAAATGTGAGATTTAAACTAATCACATGATTTTGAAGTATATTTTCTCACAGAAATAACTCAACATGAGGAAAAGGAGATGGCTTTAACTACTCAAGGATTATTATTGTATGATACACTACCACCCGGGGAAGGAAAATAAGGTGGAATATGCTTTGAGTATAAAATATCATGGAGTTTTGAACAAGATAATAGTTGAAAAGGATCATATATACATGGATCTAGTAAAGATGGATATGGGAATAACCATGGAAGGTGAAACATCAATAATTTTTCAAATGGTTTCCAAAACATCCTTAATAGAAAGGATAAAGAGTTCTCAGACCAGTGAGGAAGAGTTTCAAAAGAAGATTACATCTGCGAATGATGGGAGAAAGAGTATCTTTGAGTATGTATATGGAATTTTAAAATTTGGGAAGATACTTTGTGTTCCTGATATACCTGATCTAAAAAAAGGATTTGTCGGATGATGATCATAGTTCCAATTTCCCTATACACCCTAGGAGAACCAAAATTTATAGATATTTGAAGGAACATTATTGTGGCACAACATGAAGAGGGAGATTGCTGATTTTGTGTCAAGATTTATTGTTTGTCAACAAGTGAAAGCTGGAAGGAAACAGCCTGGAGGAGTCATGCAACCTCGTCCCATACTTGAGTGTAAATGGGATAAAATTACGATGGACTTTGTCATGAGAATACCAAAGACTCCTATAAGGAATGATGAAAAATGGGTCATTGTGGATCATCTTACCATGTCAGCACATTTTCTTTCAATAAGGGAAGAATTAACACTTGAACATTTAGCAAGACTATATATTAATGATGTTTTAAGACTTCATGGAGTACCACTATCAATTGTTTCTGATGATGATCCACTTTATACATCAAGATTCTAGAAAATTATTCAGAAATCCCTGGATACTAAACTTCTTTTCAGCACTACCTACCACCCCCAAACTGATGGACAATCAGAACGGACTATTCCAAACTTAAAAGACATGTTGAGATCATGCTCACATGGCATTCAAGGCATGTGGGATCAATATTCACCTCTTGTAGAATTTCTATATAACAATAGCTTCCATTCAAGTATTCAGATGGCACCATATGAAGCGTTATACGGAAAGAGATGTCGCACACAAACCTGTTGGGATGAGGTTGGAGAAAGAAAACTCGTAGGCCCATAACATGTGGAGGAAACGATGGAAAAGGTAAAGGTAATCCAAAACCACATAAAAGCATCTCAATGTAGGCAGAAGTGCTATGCTGATAACCAAATGAAGGATATGGAATTTTAGGTAGGAGATCACATTTTCTTGAAGGAATCTCCATGGAAGGGTGTTATACATTTTGGTAAAAAGGGGAAATTGATTCCTAGGTGTAAGGGTTGGTGTCCTGAGAAAAAAATTCATTGTAGTTTTATTACATGAATGTACTCTTATAATATATTGTTCATTGTTCTGCATGACTATTATATAATAATTTCCTGGAATATTTGTTGCATTAATAAGGTCACGGAAGATCCCCACTATGATGATAAACTTGAAATGCTATAACAATATTCGTCAATAAAGTTGTACAGTTGGATAACAAACTATGATATAACACATAGTATACAGACCATCATGTGCGAGTAATCATATGAAGACGAGACTCTCTCTCATAGAGTTTTCACTTGGTAATCTCCATGATGGGAGATTATGAGAATGGACCGGCCAGTATCAATTCTTCATGTCTTATTGTCAATATATATTTATATTTATGAGTGTGTGCAATGGTCCTTAGACTGGAAGATTATCATTAACTCATGTCATGACTCACGCAATAAGATTTGCTGACGAAAACCATCACAAAGATATTTTGTGGGAAGTAGGGTACGTTGGGTGCGTCATGAATGAAATATTTATAATGGATAAGCTGAGGATGTATTTTCCCATACATATTTATGGAAGTAGATATCTCGGGCCCTTTCATTGAAATAGAACTGTCTCACAATTTCAATGGCCATGGTGTCATGACGAGTTTATTTCTAGAAGTCAAAGAATGAATGATCAAGCATATAGGTTTATAACACTGCCTTGAAACCTTCTTGATGAGATATTGAGACAAACGGATTAAATTACACAGTAAGCATTCGTATGATGTGACACATCAATGCAGCGTCAACTTTTGTTTCATGGGTGCCTTAAATCGTTTCTTGACAATAATCTTGGACTTTAGGAAAGCCTGCCTAATGCCAACGAGAAAGAGGCCTAGAGGGCCACACAATAAGTGTATAGAAGTATCTCAAGTATAATAAAGATTATTCCCATACGTAGTTTAATAATTATTCAAGGAAACCTAAATTGTTTTAACACTGGAAAAAGAATAAAATGAAATCAAGTACACATCGTGTATTAATGATTACACGTCGTGTAGTTTTTGTTTTGAAAACAAGTACACGCTGTGTATTAATGATTACACGCCATGTAGTTTTTATTGAAAAACAAGTACATTCCATGTATTTATGATTACACGCCGTGTAGTTTTTTCAGTCAGGATTTTGATTAAATATCGTTTTATTAAATGATATTTATTATAATCAACGTGGGTTCATGTCAAAGAATTAATGATTCGACATGGGGTTTTCAAAAGAGTTAATGAAATATATAAAACGCATAACACGCTTATTTATTGTCGTATCTCTACAACCTCCAAACCGATTATAAATATCCTCACAACCCCAACTCTTTTCTGATAAATCATTGTGCACAACAATTCTAGAGAATTCTCTCAAGAACGAAAGAGCTCCCTCCTCTAAGAACACTCTAAAGACCAAGAGAGATCCTCTTCATCAGATCAAGATGATCTATGGAAGGAAATGCAAGCAGATGTTTCTCCATGCTAGCACCCGAAGACACCTTTGGCGACGTCCAGATATATGTGGTGCACGTGTGGATTACCACTTGAGGAAGTCTACACTTGGATTCTGTGACGCAACGACGAATCACATCGGAACATGATCAAGAACATCAATGAAGAAAGAACACACAAAAAGTACTTCTTTTTAATTAATTAAATTACTTAAAATCAACCTATGACGACCCACTTTTGTGGTTCTAGGACCTTGCTTCTTCTTTTTCTATTTCTGTGAATCGATCTGTGGAGTCCGGCTTTTATAATCATATTGATCCCAGATTGATCATTCCTAATGAAAAAAATACAAGTGGGCACTTCCACCGACCTACTTCCACTGCACCCAGAACCTTCAATTGGTATCAGAGGCAGGTTACAGCATTTATTATAGTTATTTAATTTTCATTTATAATTTACGCATTTATATTTGATTCAATTCGTGATAAATTGTTCTATTAAAATGAATCAATGATATCTGTTCTTCCTCTTTATTTTGTCGATTCACATCACAGAAAAGACCTTTTAATTTTAATTTTTATTAAAATAAAAAAAGAGGAACTCATCCGGAGGATCCACTCTTTCTGTACAACATGGGAATACACAGCATGTAATGAAAACTACACACAGTGTACTTAGGTTCAACGAACTGGTACGGGTCCGCCAAACCACTCCGTGTGAATTGAGTATACATGAGTTTTATTACACCGTGTTGACCAGAAATGATCGGTGCATGGAACTGGAATACACGGCATGTATGTTGAATCAACACGCCGTGTAGTCCGATCTGGCCCAAGTGAAATCATGTACAAGGAGAAGTCATGTTCCGCATACACGGTATTTCCAGGCCGGTAACCGCATAATAAGGAATTACACACCATGTTAGATTAATCTACATGTCGTGTACTCCAAGATTTCCATAGTTGATAAAACACGCCAAAGCCCCCGGTGTGTACTTTGGATAAAGGGTGAAAAGAAATATACGCCATGTAAATATAAACTACACGGCGTGTACTTTCCAGAAATTGAATTTCACCGGGATTCCTCCAAAAGTACAAAGACCTGTACAAGGTATACGGATGAGAATAATCTCAAGGAAATTTAGAAAGGAATTTAAGATAAAGAATTGACTAATTATAAGATCATAATTAATTAATTTCAAGCGTGACTTATCTTAAATAATAGAACTATTAAAATAATTTGAATTCTAAATATGCGTAAATGTCGTTTCATGTTATGGATGATCATGAGCTATACCAAATACCATTTGTATGTGTGTTTGGTTTCATTTAAATTTGTTTAATTTTAATTTTTTGGCATGCGAGACTTCTTCCAATAAAATGTAGGGCCATCATGACCATCGTTTCATTAATGTAAACCCCATATAATGGAGGATCTCCCAAGCCAGAGGAGATGGTTAAAAACCCGAAGCTCAGGAGAAACCAACCCAAGAAGATACAAAGGTGGACATGTGGGAGCTGTAAAACACGAAACATTGGTTCAAGGTGTTCTTACCTTGGTCAGGGTCAGCTTATCAAACTTCTAGATAAGCTAACCAATAAAAGCTCGTGATCATGCCATCTTATTTTATTTTTTCTGATTGCGTGGTTTATTTATTATGTATGTGTTTTCACGATCACATAGTTAATAAAATTAACAAGAATGCAAAGATGGAATAAAATAAAAACTGAACTATGGATAAACATTATCGGAACATGGTTAATCACTTAAGAAAGCATCACTTAATATTATAAATCATGTGATAATGAGAAACTACGCATGAAGGATTAAAATCCCTCAAAACCATATTAAGTCAGACCAAGCCTTCCATTACATGATTGAGGGCAAGACTCAATAAAACTATGTTTTTGACAAACCCTTGTTGGGACCCTAACTTTTATAAAGGAATCCCTTATGAAAGGTTTCGGGTTAACAAAGCCATATTACCTCAAGAAGAGTATCCCTATCTAGACATTTAGTAATATTGGAGGCAAGAGTTGAGCAAATCAAAGTCAGGATATCAGGATTGGGGAGTCCACTCAATAGATCAAGGAACTATAATCCCACAGTTGGAAAAGACCTGCCTTCCTAAATACCTTCAAATATCTTGACCAACCCTTGTAGGGGTTATGAAAAGGGGAATATGGATCCTTGCCACAAGAATGTAAAAGAAACTAGACATTCCAGGTTCAGTGGTGAGATCCATTGGGAGTTCATAAAATAGTGGGAGAATTAATAAATTCATTTATTATTTTTCAAAAAATGTAATCAAATGGTACTGATAAATTTTCTCTTTTAATTTGTAGAATCAATATGACAAACTCATCAACCACATTTTCTCTACGATAAATTCTGTACAAAGACATTATCCTCACCAGCAGTAACTTTCAGAAATATATTAGGTGCCTTCAGGTTATCCTACGCTATTAACCAAAGTTTTATGTTATGGAGTCCTCACTTCCTGATTCGCCTGCACAAGGGGCGAGTGATGGAGATTTCCTAGTCTATGATCAACATTTGAACAACGCACTCGACGTTAAATGTTTGATGGTATCGTAAATGTCTTGTGAGATCATGAAGTCTCATGAATACATGGATGCCTATAGCATGCTCGAGCACCACTGTGGTCTATACCCGGAGAGAGAAAGACATGAATGGTTTGAGATCACCAAGGCTCTATTTCAGAGCAATCTTGGAGAGGGTTCCCTAGCTGGGCCTCATGTAGTCAAGCACATTGGATACATTGAGCGCTTGGAGGTAATAGGGTTTAAACTCCCTGAAGAACTGGGTACCGATCTAATTCCTACATCACTCCCCCATAGCTTCTCAAACTTTTTTGAGAACTTCAACATGAACAACATTGAGAAGTCTCTGTCTGATCTTCTTATCCTCATTCAGCAAGTGGACAATGACATGAAGTGTGAAAATCCTTCTGTCATCATGGTGAATAAAAGGAAAGGGAAGGCGAAGAGCTTCAAACCAAAATCTACTTCAAGGCATTCAAAGAAAATGAATATCAAAGGGGAGGAAAGAGAACAGAAGGTTGTCTATTTCGCATGTGTCAAGAAGGGTCACTAAAAGAAAAACTGCACCCAGCCAAGGAAGCAAGGGGAAGCTTCAGGTGTGTTTTTTTTCAATTGTAATCTATCTATTTCTACCAACTAGGTATTATATACTACTTGTGGAGCTCACATCTGTATCTAAATACAGGAACCAAGTAGATTCCGAAAAATTGACTGAGGTGAGGTGCATCTATGTGCAGCCAATGGATCCAGACTCGTTGCTGTAGCTGTCGAAGACTACCACCTCAAATTGTCTACTGGGATAGTCTTGGTTTTGAAAGGATGTTATTATATACCCTCTATAACCAAAAAAATTATTTTAGCATCCAGATTAGATACTGATGGATTCATCTTCATGTTTGGAATTGGATGTTTCTACTTCTATAAATATAGGATTTGTTTTGGTAGTGATCAATTATATAACGGCCTTTATTTGTTAGACTACACAAACCAAGTAATGGAAATCGATGAAAATGTTAATTCAAATGACTCATACCACACCCAACTTTAGAATCACCAGCTAAGTCATGTCAATTAGAAACGTTTGACAAAATTACATCAAGATGGGTATTTAGATTCTTTCAAACTAAAACCACTTGGTGTATGTCTTGTGTGTCTACAAGGAAAAATGGGCAAAGCCCCATTTAGTGGGAAAGGTGGAAGGGATAAAGAGCTTCTAGAATTAGTTTACACATATGTGTGTAGACCATTCCCAATTAAAGCAAGGGGTGGGTTATCGTAATTTATAACTTTTACTGATGAATCTAGTAGATATGGATATATTTACTTAATGAGTTATAAGTTAGATTCTTTTGATTGGTTCAATGAATAAAACAATAAAGTTGAGAACCATCTTGGTAATAATATTAAGAAACTCTGATCAGACAGAGGAGGAGAATATCTTAATCAGAACATTATTGATTTCTTATGGGATTTTGGGATTCTATCTCAACTCACTCCTCCTTACACACCTTAGTGGAATGGTGTAAGTGAAAGGAGCAACTGCACCCCGTTGGAAATGGTGAGGTCAATGATGAGTCATGCGAGTCTTCTATTATTCTTTTGGGGATATGCATTACAAACAGCATCACACATACTAAACCAATTACCAACTAAATCGATAAATGGTATTACATACGAGTTATGGAGTGGATGCAAATCCATGTTATCGAATTTACATGTGTGGGGTAGCGAAGAATTTTTTAAGGCCTCTTCTGTTAACAAACATGCACCTCGATGCACAAAGTGTATCTTTATAGGATATCCCAAGGAAACAAGAGAATATTACATATACAACCCCTTAGACAAAAATGTTACAGTGGAAAGACATTCCATATTCCTTGAGAGGGAGCACATCTCCAAAAGAGATAGTGGGAGTGAGATAGAATTCAATGAAGTCAAGGAAAAAGATACATAGGAGTTGGTACATGAACAGATTCCACAAAGCCCTGTGGAAGAAAAATTTGTTCCAGAGACACAAGAACTACATAGGAGAATGAGAGAGGTGAGAGAACCATAACGATATGGTTTTCTTGTCACTGAGGATGGTGACTCATTATTGGTTGACAATGATGATCCTCTTACCTAAAAGTAAGCAGTGGAAGGCACATATGTTTCCAAGTGGCAAGAAGCCAGGAATTCTAAAATGGATTCCAAGTAGCAAAACCAAGTTTGGATTTTGATAGACCCCCCAGTTGATGTAAAGGAAATTGGTAATAAATGGGTATGCAAGAAGAAACTAGACATAGAGGAGCATGTAATGACCAATAAGGCACGACCTGTTGCCAAAGGTTTTAGACAACGTCAAAGAATTGACTATAATGAAACCTTTTCACCGGTTGTGATGTTGAAATCCATCAGAACCCTATTGGCCATTACCTCTTACCATGACTATGAAATTTGGAAAATGGCTGTCAAAACAGAATTCCTTAATGGGAACCTCCAGGAAGTTGTCTACATGACACAACCTGAAGGGTTTGTGACTCCAAAGGATGCCAACAAGGTATGCAAGTAGCAAAAATCCATTTACAGATTAAAGGAAGCATCAAGGTCATGAAACATTCATTTTGATAAAGCAGTAATGGAATTTGGCTTTGTTAAGAACAAATGGGAGCCTTTGTCTACAAGAAATTTAGTGGAAGTGCATCTGTTTTCTTAATAGTATATGTTGATGAAATATTATTAATTGTAAATGATGTACATGTCTTACAGTAAGTTAAGGAATGGATAAATAATTACATCTCCATGAAGGACTTGGAAGAGGCAGCATATATTCAGTGGATCAAGATTCATCGTGATAGATCCAATAGAATGATGGGCCTGAGTCAAAGTATATACATCGACATGATACATAAGATATTTAGTATGGAACAATCCAAGAGGGTATTATTGCATGTGTCACATGGAATTCATATTTCTAACAAAATGTGTCCTCAGACACATGAGGAAAGAATGAAAATGGCATGGATACATTACGCATCTGCGATTGGGTAAGTCGTGTATGCTATGCTATGTACAAGGCTATATTTTGCTTACGCATTAAGTGTAGTAGGAATATATCAAACTGATCTAGGAGACCCCCATTGGATGGCGGTCAAGACTATCCTTTAGTATCTGAGGCATACTAAGGATATGTTCCTGGTTTATGGAGGATATGAGGAACTAGTCATTAGAGGACATGTAGATGTTAGCTTATAGACTGATCAAGATGAAATAAAGTTGAAGACTGGATATATCTTCAGTTTTAATGGAGGTGTATTGAGATAGAAGAGCTCAAAGAAATGTGTATTAGAAGATTCTACATCAAAGTCCAAGTATATCGCAGCTTCTGAGGCAGCTAAAGAAGCAATATGGATGCGAAGCTTCATCCAAGATCTAGATGTAGTTCCTAGCAGTAAAGATTCCTTCACACTCTATTGTGATAATACTGTAGCAGTGGCACTTGCAAAAGAGCCAAGGACACATCAGCAGATGAAACACATACATCAAAAGTATCATCTCTTGAGGAATTTTTCTCAAAGAGGTGAAGTTGCAGTGAGCAGTATTTCCACAGAAGACAATGTGGCAGACCCCATGACTAAAGGCTTGACTCAACAGAAACATGATCATCATGTGAAGTTTATTGGACTAAAAGTTGTAGGCAATTTGATCTAGTCCAAGTGGGAGTTTTTAAGGGTTTGTGTCCTGATAAACTACTATTGTGTACTTTGATTACATGAATGTACTCTTATTATATATTGTTCATTGTTCTGCCTGACTATAATATAATAATGTCCTGGAATATTTATTGCATTAATAAGGTCATGGAAGTTCCCCTCTATGATGAGAACCTTGAAATGCTATAACAATACTCTTAAATAAATCTATATGGTTGGATGGAATACTATGATAGGACACATAGTATACAGAGTGTTATGTGGGAGTACTCGTAAAAAGACAAGACTCTCTCTCATGGAGTTCACACTTGGTAATCTCCCCGATGGGATATTCTGAGAATAGACCCACCAGTAGAAATTCCTATTGTCTTGGTGTAATTATAAATTTCTATCTACGAGTGTGTGTAATGGTCTTTAGACTGGAATATTATCATTAACACATGTCATGACTCGCGCACGAAGATTTTCTGACAAAAACCATCACGAAGAGAGTTGGCGGGAAGTAGGGTACGTTGGGTGTGTCGCGAATGGCATGTTGTTAATGGATAAGTACAGGAAGGATTTGTCCCTCCCATATTAATGGAATTAGATATATCAGGACCTTTGATTGAAATATAACTCTCACAGAAATTATATTTCCATGGTGTTGTGACGAGCTTCTTTTTAGAAGTCAATAAATGAAAGATCAGTCATATAGGTTTATGAATGTTCCTGAAACCTACTTGATAAGATATTGAGACAATGGGAATAAATTACACAGTAAGAATTTTTATGAGGTGACACGTCAATGCGGCTTTAACTTCTTTCTCTTGGGTTCCTTGACCCATTGATAGACAACAATCTTGCACATTAGGCAAGCCTGCCTAATGCTAATGAGATAGAGGCCTAGAGGGTCACACACTATGTTTATCCAAGTATCTCAAGTAGAATAAAAAAAATTATTGAACATTCCACCGCCTTTTACCCACCCTCCTAGGAGAATTTTCAAAATCACATAAAACATAATTTTACCGCTTCTGTGACTATAATTTCAAAAAAATGAAAGACACGGTTGATATCTGTAAGAAAAATGTGGTTCAATAAGGTGAATATAATTTTTGGTGATTAGGAACATTTTACTTTTATTTATTACCATGGTTATAAGTAAATGAGGTATTTAAGGGTAAAAATTATATTATTATTACCCTAAAACATATCATAATTCTACTGTATAAGTATAATTTGAAAAACAGCCTTAGGAATGAAATATGAACCTCTTTGGTCCACATGGATTAGATTAGGACACTTATTGTTATTTTATTTATAGAAGAGTTAAAAGAGTTAAAATCAATGTTTATAAACTAAAATATTTTTAATATTGGGTTATAAATAAGATAAATTAAACTATACATATTCATAGAAATATAAACATATTTCATACATAATTGTATTTTATTTATATTTTTTGGACATTAAATATTTAAATTTATTTATGACTCAATGATGATGCAGTAATTACCTTATTAATGAAATATTAAACTAATTGATATTATAAATATCCAAATAAATGTAATTTGATAATTTTTATGAATTACACTTATTTTATAGGTTAATAAAATATTTTATGGTTTCTTATAAGAATTTATTTCAAATTAATAATTTTGTTATGAATTTAGAAAAAAACAAAATACCAAATAGTGTTTAAATTGACATAAAAGAGTTTTTAAAAAAATATTATATTATTAATTGATATTTTATTCCTAAAAATATATGGTTTGGAAAAAATACTTATATAGTATTAGGGGTTTCATTAATGAACCACCTGGGGTTCTCTTGGAAGTATAAAGTAATTTCATTAACCATATAACATTAAAATACAATGGGACATGGTAAATGCCAAACTATTTAACTAAGTGTTACGTCTAAAAGATAAGTTTAATATACTCACCCAAACCTATCTAAAACTTATTATTTCAGTGGTTTTAAACCCATCCCCAGCTTATATTTTAAATATTCTTCTTTGTGGCCACTATAAATAGAATATTATTTTATTATAATATAATATTTCTAGCTTTTCCAAAGGTTCCCCTCACTCCTCTTATAAAAGGGAACTCCCACTTCTCTCTAATTCACACCTTCAAATCCATTTTTCTCGGCCAAAATCGGCCAAAATACCCTCTCAACTATCCTCCCTTAATCATAAAGGCATTCATTTAGTCATAAATCTAATCTAATGAGCTCTTTTTTATCAACTCAAAAGGAAGAACCTGTAGAAGAGGTAAAAATTTCATCACCTATTTCAAGATCCTTTCTTCTTCCACTTCCTATTTCTTTGCTGTTTCCATTATAAAATAATAACTACAGAATATTTTATATAATGTGATGTTATTATAAATATGGTAAAACCATATTCATTATTCTATCCATCCTTTGAATGACATGTCACCATACGTGTGTACGTACAGCTAACCATATCCACGTCGTGGTGTAATTGTTATTCAACACTATATTATTTGTATGCATATAATAATGATGTGTAATTGATGTAAATAATAAATATAACATGATATTTATTCTTTATATATTATATACCATCCAATTATATATTATTTTAATATCAAAAGAATGATATTATTGCTCGTGCGTACGTACAGATTGCTGTCTCCACGAATGCGGTGAGATTCATTCCCCGTCTTAATCCATTCAAGACTAATTTTAATTAGATGATTAAAAATAATTTTCAGAGACATAATATTATTCTGAATATGAATAAGATACATCCTATCCATAAAAAAATTACTTACGTAACAAATCATATAATGGAAAATGAATCAGTTACCACCCGAAATGACGATAAAACTAAGATATTATTAACAGAGAAATGATAAAATATCATATATGATATCATATTAATGTATATTATTATAGTATAATTTAATAACAATTATTTCACCATTTTATAGGAGGTTAACCTAACCTTGACCTAGGAAAAGTACATGGTAAGGTTTAATTTTACAATCACTTTATTATCTGAGGTTGTTTTTACAAAAGTATCAATTGGGACCTCTTTATCATCCACATCCATGTATCTTAAAAATGTATTCTAAAAGATTTTTATTATTTAATAAACTATCTGTTAAATTCATTTATACCGTTTTTTGAATTTTATAAGACATTTATAAAGGAATCTTTCCATCTTCGTCCAAACAAGGTACTCTATAACCTTTTCGACAAAATTAAGGTAAGAATGTCTTTTTCAACTTATACTACGGCTGCGGATATTTTCGGCCATTATAACATCGATGAAGATTCCCTTAAAAATATATAAAAATATTTCTAAAATAAATGTTTCTTTTATAATTATATTAATTTTAAATGAATTTAAAATAGAAAGATATTTTTCTCTAAAAAAGGTTTTGATTTCATCTATGTCAACATCCTTTGATGGATTTTAAGGTTATTGAAAGATAATTTATTATGATAAAAAAACATCGATATTGTATTGAAGGTTTTGTGATATGTTTGACTGTGGACATGTTATTTCATACCATTAATGGTTTATGGATAAATTACTGACATTTCGTATGCCAGTTTTAATATGAATGTTTATGTCATGTTTAAACCTTTTCATGTGATGAATTTATTGGATTTAGTAAGTGATGGGTGGAGCCCTTTATAGATCCTCGATTCATCGGAAGGTCTCATGAGACAAACTATTGTCTTGGCACAAGCCCATGAAAAAATCTTATTTGTAGTCTTGGCATAAGGCCTTGACTATGTGGTTAAGAAATTCTTGCATTATGCATTCCATCATTAGGAAAGTGGATATTGATATTTAATGTGATTATTTGACTACTAGATTATCCATGTGAATAAGTAAATGGAATTATTTTCTTTTTATCTTTTCCACATTATGCTGAAATTCATGTTTAAAAGGATTTTGTTTTAGTCTTATACATTGCCTTAAATTTTTATGCTTATTTATGAAAGTTTCCGCTATATTTTTATCCTTACTGAGCATCTGAACTCACCGATTTCTATGTTTTATTTTTCCCAGGATGCGAAGAAGTATATTATGACTAACCTTCAAGGATAGTCTATGGGATATCAGTGTTGTCTATTGAAAAAATGTTGTTGTATTTTTTATTTCATAATGTAATGTAACCTTATGAATGTATCTACCACTTCCCAGTCTACTAAACTAATCGATCTTTCGAGACTTGATCTTTTGTGATCAGGAAAATGATACATAATAGTGCACTGACTCTGGGATTCTAGGGTCGGGGCATTACATTTACACTATGAAATGAATTTATAATTATCATTCGTTCATAACCCCAAAATAAGGAAGAAGGCGTAGAAAAAAATGTGGGAGAAAAGGTTCCCAACCAACAAACCCGAGGAATGAAAATCAACTATTTTCCATTTCAACCATGCTATGTTCCCATAAAAATGATCAAAAAATATTACAAAATATAATAATCAAACCCATAATTCTTGAAATAAAATGTATCCCACAAGAATGATAAAACTAAGGATCAAATTGTTCATTGGATGGTCAGTGTTCATTATTTAATTCAATAATGGGTAAGGAAAACCAAAGAAACCCAACATACCTTTCATTTGGATCTCTCTCTAAGGAATATTATTTTTTGTGTCACCATAGTTGGAGAGATCTGTCAAGAATGGAATTTTTCGATCATCTATATGTGATTCCATCGTCAATCACTAAGGTATGGATGATATCCCATGTTGGGTATCAGTTGGATGGTGTGCTAAGGGGTGGTTATGATTTCACATGAGTTTTTTTATATCATGTCATGAGTAAAATAAAATTTTAAACTAATGAGTGATAAAATAATATCACTAATGCTTGAAAAAAAATATAATTATCATTTGATCTATAGGTTTTCTATTTTAATGATTAGATAAATAAATTATATAACCAAAAAAATAACATACATATAAAAAAATTATGTCAAATTGATGACATGGTGTTTTTTATAAAAAAAATGATGATTGTCATGTTATATGGTTCCTAACATATTGTAAATACAAAAAATTCCACTATTATAATGCAATAACCCTGACTATAGTAACCTAGATATAGTGGTTAATTTATTACATTGGCACATATAAAAGGGCTTTAATCATGAATGAATGATCAATTTAATATCTGTGGAGAGATAAATACAGGAATTGTTCCCATTTTACATTGGTAATAAAATATAAAACATATAAAAAGTGAATGTTATGTATACTTGAAACTCATTCAAACATTTATTCATCATGAAAAGGGGAAAGGAAACCAAATAAAAGTGAGAAAAAAATGCTTAGTAAGGTTTATGTACATTGGAGCATAACATGAGTAAGTAAGCATTAATCAATATGGAAAGGTAAATAAATGAAAACAGATTTCATTTAATAAATAACATTATCATGAAATACATAGATAGAAAATATCAATGTAATAATCTCATGAATAATAATTAAAAAATCAATGAAGTAAATTATTAAAATTGGACATTCTCATTTCATACATCATGTAATGTATATCATCATTTCCTTATTCCAATACAAATTACAAAATTATTAGGTATACACTAAAACCCCATTTAATTCTAACTTATTGATTTAACTTATAATCTTTTTGATACAATGAGAGGATATCTATAATCAGGCCCCACTGATCATTTTATTACCATTGTGTTCCTCATATATTGAATGATAAATTCATATCATAAAGAACATTCCTTGTCAAAAAATATCTATATTGATTAAAGAATATATAATTTTCAATATTTTCCCCTTTTGTTAAGAATAAATTCATAATAAAAAACAGTTTATAAAAATTGTATATGGTTCATAAAATAATCAAATCAAAGATACAATTATATGGTTATTTAAGATAAATTTAATTTCTACATGTCATAAGAAAGTGAAGCTTTCAATATAAACTTAAATCCAAAAATTAAATAAGAGGTGATCATCAATTCATCAAAAATAATGGTTTCATGTTAAAATATTATCCTATCAAAAAATGAAGAAAAATATAGTGAAATGATAAGATAATCATTACATAACATGTTTTATTTGTAAAAAATGAAAAATATTCATATGTTAGGGAATTTTGTTTTTTTTCATATACATTAAAAACATGCCTTTTCACGTTTTATAAATAAATTTGAAAACATAACCATATGAACACATTAGAAATATTTTTTTAAAAATGTTTAACAATTATCTTATAAGATAAAATTTCTTTAATAAATTATTTTATTAAATAAAATGACTTTTGGTCAGTCAATTTTGATAAATAAGGACATTGAAGAAAAATATGCCCAATCAAAAAGGGAAATAAGATCAACTTCTGTTTTAAATTTTTTTTATTCAATTAATATATAGTATCAAAATAAGAAATAAATAATGAAACTACATAAAATTATAGAGGATTGTAAAATGGGTGTATTTTATGAATGATGAATTATGAGATTATTTCAATGAAAATTAAATCAATCCCATAAAATGTCATTTTTAAATAAATTCTTACCTCTTTTGTAACATTTAAATTATAAACCATTGAAGTAAAAAACTATAATTGAAACATTAATTATCACGAATAAATAATTAGACATGTAAAATATTTAAAATTTTTATTATATTCGCCTCTTAAATGTAAATAGATATATAATATCAAAATGTCTCAATGGTGTTTAAATTGAGACGAAATCCATTACCTCATGCTTCCCTTTAGATGAAAATTACTAAACTTATGTATAATGGTTTTAAACATTTTATTAAATTACACTTGATCCATATTAATAGTTATAATATTATATACGATCCTTCAAAAACATATTATCACCCATTCATTAATAATCATTCTTTATTACTATTTTTTCATGTGTTAAGTGATTAATTTTTTCACTCATGTTTTTTTGTGAATTTTCTTGTTATTTTGAATAATATATAGTTCCCTAATATGAATATTTATATTAAACATATAAATGTAATTTTAGTTTGTTATATTTATGTTCATAATCATTTAGAAAATCTGAACATGGAAATTGAATCACATATCTTCACAATAATGGTAGGTTTTACATTTGCACGAGCGACAATATCATTATCGTAATGGGTGAAATGGTAATTAATTATGTTATATATTAATTTTATAGAATAAATATCATTTAATAAGTATCATATATATTTATTACTTCTATAATTATTAACATGCATGTGAGTCAGTGATGGAAAAATAATTACATCAGTTCACATGATGGTAGTCAATTGTACACATGAGTAATGGTTTTGTTTCCCATTTGAGGGAGAAGGAAACTGATACATTTTATGTCATAAACCTAATAACAAATCATTATATGTGAGATATTTTCTGTAATGTACATTTTGAGACATAATTTATGGTTATAAAGGAATATTTTAAAAATAAAGATCTTGGTGAAGACAATTACTTTTGATTAGAAGAACCTCCTATAAATCTCTTAATTAGAACCCTAGGGGTTATTTTTTTGGAATCCTATAACCTCTAAATTTTTTATATGGATTATGGGGAGATATTTTTTAAGGGTTTCACTGATATAAATTTAATACCCTGAGATTTAAAAAATAAATATTATATTCTATATCATTCATGATACTCCAAACTAAGCTTAAAGGAACAATGATTTGTTCCTATGTAAATGTGGTAGTTAAAAACTATATGTTAAATTAGTGGGAATGAATATTATTATCCAAATTAATAAATATATAATGCTATTTCTTTTTCTTATGGATTAATTATGTCTTTGTAGTTAAGAACTTGACTTTTATTCAAGTCATTTATTCGTAAGAAATGTTATTTTCATCAAAAATGGTTTTTATATCTTTTTATGAATGAAAATTATAATTTCTTTTTGAATTTTGAAAAATCTATTTTATAAAATTAATTTCATTTTTGAATTAATTATGTAAATATTATATTATGATTTTTTTTTATAATTTTCCAAAATGATTGATTTTTCAATGAAAAGTGGAACCTACTGACTTAAATTAAAAATTTTATTTTATATTTAATTATTTAAAAATTAAAATTATATTATGTATTAGTTTTAAAATTCAATTATTTGAAATTTTTTGAAATAATATACATTTTTTTAAATATATTTTATACTTTCATTTAGTATAATATCATTTTATATTTTAAAATTTCATTTTTATAAAAAATGATTTTTCATCACATTTCATATATTTTATTTTAAATTAAATTATGAAAATTTTGTGCTGTAAGTATTGAAAAATAAATTATATATTTTTAATCATAAGTAAAAAAATTAAAATTGGACCACTTATTTTAATCCAAAATGAATAATAATATAAGTAGTTTTTGTTACATTGGTTAAGGGTAAATTAGGTAATTAAGGGTGATAAATATAATTTTAAATACTATAAAATGACACAAAACCTTCCAAAATTCTATTTTATGAGTTCATTATGTACATATGCGATCAATATTTGGTTTTATGACCCTTTTTGTCCATTTATGTATGATTATGACCATTATAAAATTCCATGTATCGAAATATCAAAAATTTCACACTCGTGTTTTTAATAACTATCATATTATTAAAATGGGGATAATTAGAGAATATAGAATATCATTCCCAATCTCATTGTGTTGAAAATGTTGTGGAAGGAATCTTGGACTTAAGAAACATCTCCAAGATTCTAAAGGCTGTAAATAAATGTTGAAGTACTTCAATATACATGGGGCCCAATTTGCTATTTTGAAAACTAAAACAATCAACCAACAAACCATAACCAAGTAAAACACGACATGATTCATGATAAAATGAAATAAAACTCAAACATATCATTTATATCAAACCAACTATATTTTACCACAGTGGAAGAAAAACTAATATCAAAGTAAATAGCGGAATACAAACTACAAGTCTCAACAAAAACCACATAACCCCAAAGCTCTACATGCTCCAATATCGAAATCCTCCAAATATACCAAGTACTAAGAAGTATTTCTAAATACGTGTACAATTTAAATTTTCTCATATCATGATAAGAAATTTTTTTGAAATAACCAACTCCCAAAAAAATGGGTGATTACTAAATCTCAAAATTTTTCCCACAATTAGTTTTCTACAAATTACACTAGTATAGAACAAGTAAGAAAATTTATTTAAAATAGTTAATATAAAAAAAATTATAAAACATTTTATATCTAAATATATACAAGTATCAATAAAATATTTTTCCCAAGATAACCACAATTTCAATGGAATATAACCAAATAGTACATTACAACCCATTTCAAAAATACCATTTTGGTGGGGGAAATAACTAACCCTTATACATCCCAAAAATGATGGGGGAGACTAATTACCCTATATCAATTTCATAGGAAAAATCTCTAACCCTTATCCATCCCAAAACTATGGGGGAGACTTCTTACGCTTAACTATTTGATGGTAGAAATCCCTAACCCTTAACCATCCTAGAATGATGGGGGAGACTTTAAACCCTTGTCCACCTCGAAAGAACATGAACACACACAACTAAATGAACCAATTTTGATGGGGGATAAATCCATTGCCCTTAACTATCACAAAATTCTTGTGGAACATTATTACCCGTATTCATCCCTAATTCATATGAACACACAAAACCTTTTATTCATAATCCCAATGAAAACCCAATCATTTCGACCATTTCAATAAAATCATACTTTTTTGAAAAACATTAAAACGAACCATTTCAAATTTATTTAAATAAAACAATCCTTTTATTGAAAATAATTCAATGATACTATTAACTACAATTCTTGAAAATATACATTTTAAATTCAAAATTTTAAAATCAAGAAACCAATTTTTATTTCCAAAAAATTCCTAATTTTCAACTATTCTCTAAATCGTCACTAAATAGGTTTTCCAACAAGAAATTGTGATCAATATCACAACCAATTTTATCAAAATAATCAATTTAAAACTAATAATTCAAGTTATAAATTAACGTGTTGAGTGTAAATCCACCTACCTCAATAGTTTTGGAGAAAATGATAAATGACATGAAAAACATCATAAAACTAGGTTGAATCTCCACAAAACCACCTTAAATCACTTCCTCTATCATTAACAAGACAATATATAACCATATTTTGTATGAAAATCCACAGATCTACTCACATCGGGTGTAGATAAAAGAAAACTAGATATAGAGATAGATAGAGCAAAGTATATCTAAGAGAACTCATCAAGAAGACCCAAGAAGACTCGAGCAACAACACACCATGGAACAACTCTGGATCACATCCAATTCACATGGGAGAGGTTCTCCAACCATTGAGAGAGAGAAATAATGATTTATAGATTCATGGGAGTAAAAATGTTTGGGTTAGTGGGAAAGTGAGTGAGATAAACTTTTTAAGGAAATGGTTTCTTACCATGCACGTTTTTGTCGAATAGTTAGGAAAACTATGCAACAAACATGTGACAACTGATGACTTAAGTAAAACCCTCAAACCCCCAACTCGTACAGCCTCCAAACCATGAACCAAGCATGTCAAAGCCACTTCCTCAAAAAGACCAAATCCAATTTTCAAATTGCAAGGTTTTTACTAGGAATCTACAAAGTTTTGATAAAAGGTGCCCCCCATGAAGCTTCTCTTTTTTCCCTTTCTCAATATGCATAGTTTCCTATTGGTGTTGCATGATTTTCCCAAATCATGCACCAATTGTGCACCTAAATAAAATAAAAAAAACTTCCATAATTTCTCCAAACTCTCCCAATATTCACATATATACCTTATATATTTAATGGTTATAATTACAATGGTGACTTACCAGAAAATGAGGGTGTTACTTTCTCACTACAATTGGACATTAAGTCCTCAAAAAGGAGAAATCTTATATTTCCCTAAAAGAGTTCTAGCCATTATTCTTTTATTTCCTTCTCGTATTTCTAAGTATATTCCTAAATCTGACCATGTTTCCAGAAAACCCAGGATAGACCAGTGATTTTTCCATGAACAAAATTCTATTTCATATCCACAATCTATATTATCATATATACCAACAACAAATCTGGATCTAGGTTAATGTTATACAATCTGATTACATGGTCGGGGTCAAGTTGATATCATTTTAAACTGAGATACGTGAAACACATTATGCACCATACTGAAACATGGTGTAAATTCCTAATGATATACACATATAAAACCTATTCCAATATCTCAAAAGGGATAATGTATCGAGGATATAACATTACCTTATTCCCAATAGAATGGTGTCCAAGCCATGGATAGATCCTCATGAACACATGATTAGTAACATTAAATGAAAATGTTCATTGATGATGATCCGTATATGATTTATGATGACCATAATACTTCTCCATCCTCTTTATGATCAACCTAATCATTTACATTATTTCTTGGATGAGGTTCAGCCGAACAAGTGATGTCTCGCAGTATTCCACCTAAAAATGGATAATGACCGATACATCCATAAAATAATTCAAATGGAGCCATATGTATAAAGAATTGATAGCTTTTTTTATACAATAACTCCACTAAGGATATGTGATCTTCCAATGAGCTACCATAATCTATTATAAATGTTTGCAACATCTCTTCCAACATTTGTATTTCTCGTTCTGATTTGTCATACATCTGAGGATGATACACCGTACTCATAGTCAATTGAGTTGCAGGTGTTTTCAGTAAGGATTTTTAGAAACAAGATTTGAACCTCATATATCAATATAAGATTATCAAAATTGGTATTCCATGGCTCTTTACAACTTCTCAAATATATATTTTGGATAGATACTCTACCATATGAGTATCACAAATAAGGATGAAATGGATCGGCTTTGTGATTCGGTCTATGATCACCCATATAGAATCGTGTTTACAAACCATTCTTGGAAGACCTATAAAAATATCAAAAATTATCTAGTCTCATTTCCCCATTAGAATAGTTAAAGAGTGTATCATACCTACTAGTTTATGATGTTATCCTTAACATTTTGACATGTTAATCATCTCATAACAAAGTCAGCCACCTTATTTTTCTTATCAACCCACCAAAACATTGATTTAAAGTCCTTATACATCTTTTTTCTTCCAAGATGTTCAGCCCATCTCGAAATGTGCTAATCATAAAGGTGTAATTTGAAAAAAGACATAGTTACAACTATCTAATATCAGTACCAAAAAATTGAACGTTCATCCAGTTTGTATCCCTCAATAGTCTCCTGACCATTGTGTCTTGACCTCATCACCAAAAAGTATAAATTGGATGTTTGTGAATTTATCACCATATTCCCTATATTAAGAACAAATTAAAATAGAACTAAAATGGAAACATCACCACATTAGTCACATTCCAATTTCATTTCTGTTATAACCAACATCAACAGCCACTCATCTAAATCTTCATTCCCAACTGAGTATATGACTTTCTTCTCAATTCATCCACCCCCCAATTGTATTTACCCAGTGTATACAAGAATTCAAAGTAAAAATTTTGGAGATGCATATTTCTTCCTCCTTACTTAGTGTATACCACTAATGATCCCTTAATATTCCCAACACTATTGCAAAGTATTATTTATTGTTAACACCTGTCCTTGAATACACTGATATTTATTCCACCAAAATAACCAAAAAATATTTTAGATATCATTGAAATATATAATCCATCAATTACATAAATTTTTTCTTTTTATTCATAAGATATAAAATCATTACGACAAATTCATAATGCCTATATATTTTTCGGAATTTTTTTTGGAATATCCTCCTTCAAAACCCATAATTGGTGATATCCAGATCACAAGTCAATCTTAGGGACCCATCAAGATCCTCTTATCTAATCAAATGGATCATCCCTGCATGGAATTTTATATCTATTATTTATCATAACTTGTTTAATCTTAAAATAATCCACACAAATCTGTAAATTTCTATCCTCTTTTTTTACAAATAGGATCGGTGTTGCTCATGGAGGTGCTATGAAAAATGAAATCTTTTCTTTCAAGTTCTTCCAAATTCACTTTAAACTCCTTTAATTGTATTGGTTCCATTATATAACACGGTAGTATTTTAGATTTGTCCAAGGAATGACAGAAATTCTAAACTCCATTTCTCTCATCAATGGAAACCTTGAAAAATTATCAGGAAAAACCTATGGGAACTGATCCACCACTACTATAAAACTGTTCTTCTCTATCAAATCCATTGATAAAAAAGTAACACTAATAAATAGTGTGAGATATTACCAAATATTGGTTTCAAAAACCATGTGTCACCTGCCCTTACATTTATGTCCCCTCAAAAGAGATGTTAAATGTCATCCTCTATTGTAAAACTGACCCATATAGTATAAAATTCAGTGTGATCCTTGAATTTTTTCAATTAATACGTACCCAGTATTATATCAAATACAGACATATCAAATATAGATAAATAACATTTCACCTTACCTCCATCAATAGATATAAACCATTCTCTACACACAGAGGCTCGACATAAACTTTGACCATGAATTTGATGTTTTTCACAAAAGTAATCATCTCAAATTTTGAACATAGAAAATCAAAAACACAAGAAGAAATAAAGTAATGGGATGTACTAATATCAAGTAATTATTTAATTATGTTGAAATTCAATAGATTCATTCCTTGAACCATAGATGGTCTAGCCTAATCATCCGCAATAACCTACTCATCTCTATATAATTTCTTCTTCGTTGAACCGTGTTTTATATTACCTTTTACGGATTTCCCTTATTGTTGTATTTCTGGAATCACCGTGGATAGCTCTATTCTGCTTATGAGAGGTATTGCAATGTTTTTTACCATCAAATCATATGATGTATGTGAAACCCGATAAGTGTCCCTAACACCCGACATTAGAGAAATGTGGAAATATCATTTGATTGTGTCATACACTCTCTCTTATTGTGGAAATCTCTTGATTATTTCATACACTCACTTATTTTAACACATTGAACCACACTAAAAACATCAAATAATTATCTTAGGAATTGTAGTAAGGTTAATTTCTTATGTTGTTCGATTCTAATGTGTTCCACCTCCTTTGATATAGGATTTAATATTCCTTTTTCTTTTATTGTTAGAGTTATCACCTTGTGTAATTAAGAAAACCTTACTTCCCCCACTTGTTTTTCAGTGGTGACATATATCATAAAAAGAGTTTCTAGTGGTAGTCCTAATTCAAAATTTTGAAAATCATGTGTGATTATTTGGAAAAAATGTTGGTTCACTTGTTTCTTAGGTGCAACCACATTCTTTATGGTCTCTTCTGAATAGTTCCTATGATGAATACCCGGTTCCATTTTCTAGGACCACAACAACATCATGACTCTCACTCTCTAATAAATGAAGGATTAAAAATTTAAATTATATCCTAGTATAATATAACAATAATTCTTTCCTAAAATCAAAATTTTCCACAGTCAACAATTTTTTAAAAAAAAATTTGCATAGTTTTTTAAAATCATACAGTTTTGGAAATATCACAACCAGTCTCTTTTTCAAAATATTTCATCTAAAAAAAATTACCACCTTTTTCAAAAATCAACACATTAAACCAAATAATAATTAATTTATAAAAATGGTGTATGAATTCCTAGTTGGAATTCATTCCTCTAATTCAATTCATGATCCTCTCATTGGCTAAACCCATAAAAATGAGAATTCAAACATACATGTGTCTTGAAAAAACTTATGTACCCAAATTATAGGTAACATGATGTTTGGTATGAAAATGTTAGCTACGTATTTTTATGCTCTACAATATAATTTCTGAAAATACATCCCATTTATATGATCCCAACTAAAGGAATAGGCTAGAATAAATTTTACTCTCGTATCAAAAACCAATACAATGTCAAATACCAATCAAGACTTATACCACATATTATATAATGAAATGACCAATATGATACAACTTTTCTCAAAAATACTTTCAGACCGAAAAAAATTGTACCAATTTTAATATAATTCACCTTCTCATTTGTTTGAAAAGGTTTTTGAAGTTTACTTGGCCTTAAACGACATCCCCAAGATTCCAAAGGCTGGAAGTAAATGTTTATGGGATTTAATATACAAGGGGGACAATTTTACATTTTGAAAATAGAATGAACCAACGAAAAAACCACAACAAAATAAAACACTACATTATTATTGATAAAAATATAATACAACTCAAACAATTCATTTATATCATATCAACCGAAGTGTACCGTAACAAAAGATAAACTAACATCAATGTAAATAGTGGAAGACAAGCTACATGTCTCAACAAAACCCACATAACTCCAGAGCTACATATGCTACAATCAATAACTCCTCCAAATAGCCCAAGTATCATGAATTATTTATAATGTTGTTTAACACATTACATTTTCATGTATCCCAATAAATGACATCTGGAAAATCACCGATGTTCCAAATAATGGGTGAGTACCAAAAAATGGAAGGTTTTCCCCATATTACTTCCCTACTCACACCACCAGGATAAAAAAATATAGCAGATTTTTATAAAATGAATTATATAAAAAAATTATATAAAATTTTAAATCAACATATAAACATGTTTTAATAAAACATTTTCTCGATATAACCAGAATTTACAAGTAATGTAACCAAATAGTACTTTAACACCCATTTTATAAGGTCAATTTTGGTGGGGGAATGCCCTGGCCTTTATCCATACCAGAAATAATGATGGGTATTTATTACCCATAGCCATTTTGATGGGAGAAATACATAACCCCTATCCATCTCAAGATTATGGGGGACAATTCTTACCCTTAACTATTTTTACGGGAGAATTCCCTAACCCTTATCCATCCCAGAATGCTAGCGAAGACTCCACACCCTTATACGCCTCAATTTTGCATGAACAAAAAAAATAAATCAACCAATTTTGATTGGGTAAAAATATATAACCATTATATATCCCAAAATGATGTGGGATATTTTTTACCCTTATTTATCCTAAATGCATACAAACACACAAAACCTTTTATGCCCAATCCCAATTCCAAACCAATAATTTCAACCAGTTCAATAAAATCGTACTTTTATTAAAACCCTTTAAAACTAACCATTTCAAATGTATTTACAAAAACCATACAATTATGGAAAAAAATTAATGTAACCATTTACCACAATTCTATAAAATAGAAATTTTTATGTTATCACTTTAAAATCAATAAAAAAATTTGACTTTCCACAAAAATTCCCAATTTTACATAATTATTTATAATTTTAAAAAATATGGTTTCAAATAAGAAATTCACATAAATATCACATCTAATTTCAATAAAAAATCTATAAAAAACTAATTATTGTTTTTATAAATAGAGTAGTCTAGAGTGAATCCTCCTAAATCGAGATTATTGGGGAAAATGATAAACATCATGATAAACATCAAAAAACTGGGTTGAGTCTCTATGAACCTTCTTAAATCGATACCCCTGTTAAAAAAAGACCAAATCAAAACATTTTTGGTATCCAAAACCTTATATGTACCACATTCAGGAATAGATCAATGAAAAAAATAGATAGATAGAGAATGAAGTAGATCTAATGAAACTCATCAAGAATGAATAAGATGGAATAAATACCATGAGAATTGATCTCAACACACCAAGGAATGGATATTCATCACTTCCAATTCACTTGGGAGAGGTTATCCAACCTTTTATAGAGAAAAATCTGGAATTATGGATTCCTATGATGAAAATAAAGTATGTTAGAGGAAAAAATGAGTGACATCCACTTTTTAAAGAATTGGTTTCTTGTCATGCATGGTTTAGTTTCACGGTTAAGAAAACCATGCACCAACCATGCACCAACAACTACCTTAAATAATATCCTCACACATTAAACTCACAGGGTCTACAAACCCTATTCTACCTATGCAAAAGAAACTACATTAAGAATTAAAAATCCACTCTTTGAATTTTTTTTATTGGGAACTCGCAGGGTTTGTATAGATCGTGTAATGCCCATGAACCTTCCCTTTTCTATGGTTTCACTATGTACCATTTCCTATAGGTGTTTCAATATTTTCCCAAGCTAGGAACTAACAATGCACATGAATAAAATACCCCAAAACCTTCCAAAAGTTCTCCAAACACTCCCATACTTCACTCATATACCTTATATACATAAAGGGAATAATTAAAATGGTTACATATGAGAAATTGATTTTCCTAAAAATATTTTTGTTTATAAATAATTATTTTAAATTTAAAATATTTATCTTCATCATGGTAACTTTTATTTAATCTTTAGTGAAAAAATAATTATGTTAAATCCTTATGCAAATTTGAGGTAGTAATTATTCAATTAATTGAATAATCAATTAAATGATATTAAAAATATTAAATGTATTATAATTTTAGATAATTTAAATGATCGATGAATTTTCTATATAAATATGAAATTTTATGGTTGTATCAATTTTTTTTTTCAAATTTTACTTTTTTATTAATGTTATTAAATTCAAAGTAATGAATAGTTTTACTAATAGACATTATTGAAATTTTATTACAAATAATATTTTCTTCAATGATTTAAAATTCAAAAAACTAATATATTCAGGAAATATATTTTTATATGGTGTATAATATTACCCATGATCTATTTATGGTCATTTTCAATTTATAGTAACTTTCTTGACCCTCAAAGAGTAAAAATATTTATTTCCATGGTAATTGTGAAAGGGGTTAATGATGGGTTAAATCCAAATGATAAGGGTAAAAACATATTCATATCTTATATAATTTTAATATAAAGATATTTTTACAACCGTTATCATCCTATATAATAAATACATTATTTTGACATAATAATAATTTTTAAGTAAAATTTTTAAGTTGGTAATTAGGTTTGTTTGTTAGAATGGATTGTTTGGGTAGGTTTTGAAAGGTTTGGATCTTTGTGCTTTTGGTTTTGTTGTGTTTTTTGGGTTCCATATCACTGCTCAGACCTACTCCAAAAGGGGATCAGAGCATAAAGTTTTCACCAATACTGACCATTTGGATTTTCATGCTTTATAGGGTATGTCTTCTCCATTGGTTCCACGTCTGTGCCCTTCTTCAAGGTATTACTTGGCCAAGGGTTGTGTTTTGGTGAATGCTTGGTGACATGTCACATTTTCTGTGGTGAGGCAGGCGCAGTGGTTTAGTCTAGTTTTGTTTTTGATTTGGTTTTTTTGTGATTTTATTATTGTTTTATGGGTTTTCACATTTCCTTTAAAATGTTATTTCGAAAAAAAAATTAATTTCTATTCAATTAGTAATGATAAATTTTTAATATAAAATTAATTTTAATTAAATGAATATTTTTAAAAATTTCAAGAGTGTCCCTCCCCACTATTATAAAGGGGAATGTATCTATATTTTTAATTCACACTTAAGGAACAAAATCACTAAATTACCCAAAACAATATCTTCATATATTCCCATCTCTCATTATATAGGTGTTTTTAGTCATAATTATAACCTTGGAGGAATTTAGGTTTTAATCAATGGAGACTTTTCAAAGAAGAGGTATAGTTTTAAACACATTTTTTAGTTTTTTTCTTTTCTGCCCTCCTTCAAATTTTCATCAAATGTGATGAAATAATTACACTACTATCTTATATATAAGCATTTCTTATTATTTTAATTACATATTCAATATCCATCTCCATCCTTCATTAAATGGGATTAGAATTTGTTATTCGTGTGTATAGTGTGCTACCACCTCGTGATTTGATGTAATTTATTTTTTATTATCATCTATGAAGACTATTTCAAATTGTTAAATTAATGTTTATATATCATAAAAATTACATATTTATAATTCTATGAAGGTAATATATAATTTACATTTTTTAATTTACATTCACTAAAAATTGATAATGTCGTTTCAATGTAAGTGTGGATTACCACCTCTATAAAGTGATGTGATTCATTTCATTCATAACATAACATGGATGATACATATAAGTATATTTAGATAATTAATATTATATTTCTTTTAATTTATTTATATATATATGATAAAATATTACTTGTCATCTTCTATAATGAAAATTGAAAAATGAAAACGTTACTCATGGGTACGTATAGCCTACAGTCAACATGATTATAACATAGTTCATTATTCAAAAAAATATTAAATGGTTTCATTTAAAAGAATAATTTATGTGTAAAATTGATAATTATTTCATGATTATTATTATTGATATGGTCGAGTAATGAAAACTTTCAAAATAGTTAGTATACCAAAGTCATTTTGGAATTATGAAAAGAATATCTTCAAAACATCCGATGTTAATTTAATTGGTTGAGTAAATAAATATAGAAAGGTAATAAATAAAATATAATAAAAATGTAATTTGTAAAATTATATAAAATAATAAAATAATTAAGTCAATTTTATTATTCTAGATGATGAAAACATACATGATGATTCAATCTCAAGGTAATTGACTTTCTTTTTAAAATCCTCTTTTAATGTTTCCATTAAAACTTTGTTTTTCTTCCATGTCCATTTTTTATAGTTAAAGATGTATTTTTATATACATAAATGATTTAAAATTTAATTTTATATCTCCTTTTACTTTTATTAAAAGGATTAAAAAACTATTATTTTAACATAATGTTCGAACTTTCATTGTAAAAAAAATAGAATGCCCTATTTCAATGTATACGGAGACAATATCATTTACCTCTTCCATAATTGTTATTTTTTTGATAATTCTAAAATATTTAATGTTTCTTTCAATAAAAAAACATCTTTCCTTGTGTTTTTGTTATTTTTTAAACAAATAAAATGTCATGAATATATCAATATCTAAAAATGCATTCATATGGGTGAAGCTAAAGTTTTTTGTATATTTTTATGGTTGTTGTGAATTATTTTTGGAGAAGGGTGGTAATATTATAATCCAAGGTTTGGTGAGATTTTTATATATCTCTAATTAATTGGTTAATGGTGTGTAGAAAACCAAATAGGTTTCTCCGAATAGATTCGCGGAATATATTGTGAAGGTCGTTCAAATTATAATAGTGATGGTAATGTCAAGTGTAGTTGCACTGGTTACTCCAAGTATAATATTGGTGCTATTCCATGTGTAAGTGTGAATAATATGAAAATGGTACCTCAAGTTTCATAAAAGTTTATTGTATGATCAATATTATTTTTAGAATTTTCCTTTGAAACAAAATTGTGTATTTTCAATAAGAAATTATTTATTTCATAATCTCACATATTTATGTGATGAAGATATGTATTTTAGGTGTTTTCATGTTTCTCATGAGACTAATGGATTTCCTTTTTTTTAGGTTCCATACTAATATTTTTGTGCTCAGTCTAGGATTTATAATTTTTCCCATAGGGTTTGAGGATGGGTAAGTGAATGGATGATGTAAAGTTGAAAGTTTTTATGATTTTTCATAAAATATATATCATATTTTATTTTAAAGTTATTATATTGTGGGAAAATGGATACTAATTAGAAGCTTCCACTTTGTAAAATATGGTTTTTTACGTTATAGTTATAACCTATTTCTCAAAAAATCTAAACCTTAAATATATTTTGGAAATAAAGAAAGTGAATTATAGTATAGAAACACTAGATTATGTTATTCTTATGGATGATTCATTACAGTAGGTATCAGATTATGGTTTGTATAACTATGGAGAATAGGATTTTATTGGATAAAATGTTAATATCCCTATACAACTTGAAATTTCAGTATGTTAGGGATAATCATATTTATTTTGGATAAATCAAATGAGTTTGAGATAAAATGAACAAGGACATACCAGTGCTTATTTTACACATAAGATAGTATATAATGATTTCATTAATATTCTCGTAATAGCATTTTTGTATTTAATATGGGGATGGATCCAACAAATAGTAATGTAATAATGGATTTGAATGAAAATTGGATGGATGTATGAATGAAAAACTAAACAGAATGGAAACAATTTTAAGAACTATTCTTGTTATTCTTAACTATCTATCAGGATTAATGATGAACAACATAGACCTTGGTTAGTTTCCTAATGTATAAAATATGACATATATCAATTCTCATGGTATTTTAATTGATAATTATTATGAAGGTTAATATATTCAATGGCCTATGTGTTACGAATGTGGAAAGATAATCCACAAAAAATGTATTTAAAGATCAGGTAGATTTTTTATAAGTGGAAAAGGAGTTCATAAAGAAATAATATTTCAATGAAAGAGATGTTTCTTCTAAACTCTGTAAAATAGAAAGAAGGTATTCAAAGGTTTCAGTGGAAAATTTTAAATATTGTGATAATAGCCATTATATAAACCAATGTCCTATAGGGGAGGATCAGGAATGGTATCAACAAGACCATACATATGTCTATCTATCAATGAATAATTCTATTATAATTTAATATTTAGGGAACTAATAATTAAAAATAAATGGAATGGATAATTTCTTGGCTTATGTGTTTATATTATTGAATCTTAAGACATTAATCATATTTTTGTGTGTATGAAATAAGTATTAAGGAATAAGATTGAAAATCTAGTATAATGGATTATAAAGAATGTTGAATGATTAATATGTATACATATAATGGATTAAAATTTTATAGTGGATTTAAGTATGATCATAATTTTAAAATAATTAATACGCTTTTGATTATTGGATTACTTTTGGATAATTTTATAATGTTTTGATAAATGTTTGAGGTATATGTAACCCTTGTTATTTTAATCTGAAAAGCATTATTTGAGGAAGAATTAAATTTTAATTTTGTGTGAATAATCTTAAAGGTATGGATAACCTTATGGTATATATGATCTCTTATTTTCTGGTAGTTATGTGTTATTTCAATTTTGGTGATGTTAAATGAAAGGCATGTGAAAAACATTGATGTTAATACCATTATTTAATATCGAATATAATATGATTTTTTTAGTATTTTATAAACATTTATGGGAATATTATAATTTTTTTATTAAAATATATTTATAAAAATAAAAAACCATTGGATAATAAATAAACCATTGCTTCTTGTAAAGACTCAAGGCTTAAACCCATAGCTGAATGGTGATAAGGGTGTATACCCTACTACCTACCTAATTTATATACTAGTTAGTATGAAATTTTTATCAGTATTTAAATGATATGAAAAATTAAATTTATGTTCATTTTGGGAACACATGTTTTATTATATAATTTAAAATGATATTGAAAAATATTTACTGATTATGTGATTAATGATATTTTAAAAAAAGTTAACTATTTTGGGAACCATATATATTTAAGTAAGAAAAAATATAATAGGATTATATATAAGGAATCAATGATTAATTTTATTTTAGAAGATTATATGATTTTAATGTGTATTTATGGTTATTTGTGTTATTTAGTGAAATTTTTAAAATATCATCGATATTATATTATTAGGGAAATTACTTTTTCAAATAATACATTAAGAGTGATTTATGTTGTATGGAGATTAATGTTAAATTAGTTTTTGAATACTACGTAATCAAATACATCATAGTTTTTAGTTTCTATAATATTTTGGACTATTTTAAAGAATTTTAAGGATATTTATTTATTGAATGATATAAGTTGATAATTTGGTATTACTGTTGAATTTTTGAAGTTAATGAAGTTTTTCATTGTTCGAACATTTATTTAGTATAGATAATATCTTATTTTTTCCAAACAATTTTGTTTTGGTCAATTTTTAATGATAGGAGTAATATCTTGATAACCTTTTTTGGATTGTTTGATCCATTTTAAGTTGATTCTAGTGATTCAGTAATGAATATTTTCTCTTGAATACTTATCACTTTGAGAAAAAATAATAGTTTGCGGTACAGATTGACTAAAATTTGAAATTAATATTGAAAAGTAAGTATATTTACTTATCATCTTAGTATAAGAATTAAAACAATTCCATAAATTTCTAAAATTTATTTTTAAACAAAAAATTTAACTGTCTAATTTTTCTACTGAGATATCAATTTTCTTTTAATCTATTACATATTTACAGTTTTGTGATGGTTTACTTTATCCTCACCATGTTCTATATAACTCTCTATAAGTCCTTGGGAGATACATTCTCTTCTATATCCTTGATTTTACTTCATACTATTTTTATCTTATTTTGAAACCAATTAAGTGTTACTCCATATGACCATTGTACTTCCCTTTGTCCCCTTTCAAGAGGAATTTGTATTGACCCTTTATATGATAATGGTTTTCAGCAAGGGTAATTTCAAAATTCAAACCCTATTTTCCAAACCTGAGTTTAAATTATGATGATTCATTTTATTAAATCGTTATAATGTAATATCATGATATTTTCAAAATGATGATAGTGTTTTATATCATACAAGATACAGAACACTGAGCAAAAATAAACAATGAACTACTATTACTTAATTATGACCATAATAACCTAGCAATTAAATTAACAGGAATGAATATTGTTAACTAAATTTTGAAATATATATTTTTTCAACTCATTTTTATTATATTAATTTAATATTTTAAAATTGTTTCTCTATTTTATGTAAATTCACGTTCAAAAAAATTATTCAAAAATATATTTTCTTTATTTTTATGACTGAATATTATTAAAACTTTTTAAATATTTTTTATAATTTATTTCAAAACACTAATTTCATTTTTGAATTAATCTTGTCAAAATTATCTTAGGATGAATTTTTTAGAATAGTCTGAAAATATTTTTTTTCAATGAAAAATTAAAAATACTGTCTTTTTAAAAAAATATTTTATTTTCAAGTATTTAAAAATTCGAATTCTATTTTGAATTAAATTTAAATATTAATTACTTCATTATTATTTAAAATATTCCAATTATGGTTTTCTCAATTTATTTATGTCAATAATTTAGTATAAAAACATTTTTATTTTAAAAGGCTATCTTTTAGAAAATACTTTTTCATCATGTTGTGCTACTTTGATGTTAAATTAAATTTTCAAAATTCAATATTTTCAAATTTGAAAAATGGATAATATATTTTGAATCGTAATTTTAATCTTGGTAAATATTTCCATTTCATTTTTAGTCAACATTTATAGTGACCATATTAATTTCCATTACCTGGATTAAGGTTAAATATGTTAATTAAGGATGGGAAGTTACTATGGATTCCAATGTAAGCTTGATTCTGATGTGACAATATTAAATGTATTCAATGTAATGAGAAAGTCATGACCAAACAGGTGGTTTGTGTAACATTGAAGTTCGTAAATCCATATATATTTCATCGTAATTCATCATTGTAAGATCACTGGATGAAGATTTGTTTAAAAGTTGTGATGGTTGATTAGATCGTGAGAAAAAGAAAATGATTACTTTCATTATGACCAGTAAGAGACAATAAAAAAATCTTCTATGAAATAAGTTGAGTTTAATAAGTTAATTTGTATCATAATTAGAAAAGAAACTAATTTGTTGATGTCAAAGCTACCGATACTGGTCCATCGGACACTGTGTGCCACCAAGAACATGAGTCATAATAACACAAATCATCATATGCAAATCAGAGGTAGAATTATTTCATTTGGATTTGTTAGGACCAATTAATAATACCAAAACAATAAAATTGGGACTGATGTGAAGAATATAATTTGAGATCAATCAATAATAAATTCAATCATTGTCATCAACATGATTTTTTTTTTGTTTATTGAGTGTGGTCCTTGTTTTCCTTAACAAGTGGGTCAAGATAAATAATGACAATAGTTTCTTTTCAAGATTTTTTTATCAAGGGATTCAAGACTATCGATCTGTATATAACACTAATGAATTTATTGGAAAAAATATCATATTCCAAGTAAAATAAGAAATGGATATTTTCTAGATATTAGTCGAAGTGTTGTCACTGAATTATTAAATATTTCTGAGTCATGTATAAGTGTTTTGTTTAATGATTTTTTTTGTTTTTATCAATTGGTACAAAGAATCATAATAAGAAAAAATATGTTTTTTATAGGTTAATTTTTCATAATTATTGCGGAGAAACGTAATGAATTATATTCGGATACAATTTATTAGTAAGTTGGTTAAGAAAATAAGAGTGTCCATATTCCTCTGTCCTAATGAGAAAATCAGAGTGAGGAATCAGAGTTGGAATGGTGATTTTAAAGGATTTATGAAGTAAGAAAAATATGTGAGTACATTCAAGAAGACTCGAGAATATTTCAGAAGCATTAAAAGAGTGAAATAAGTATATGAGATTCAAGGGGAATTTGATGATTCTAAAAATTTGGTTGAGTGGGAAATTTTTTTATAATCCCACCCAAACCATATTTGGAACACCTGTAAAATGAGTTGATAAATTATACTTTCCTAAAAAATGTATTACTCACTGTTGAAGAGAGAATGAGTAGTGATGAAGAAGTTTGAGAGAGAAGATGTAACAACCAAACTATTTATAGAATAAATGAGATTAAAAATATTAAAATAACCCAACCATTATGATGGTACTATATAAATATATGATATATATTATATTTATATTTTCATTATTCTTCTGTATTTCTATTTAAATCATAACATTATGCTTTCCTTAATGTGTAAATAAAATTATTTCATTTGAGGAAGTATAGACTCCTTCCCCCTCAATGTGATAAGACATGTTCAATCCATAAATGGAATGTATGAAGGTTTGAATTAATGAAATTATGTAACATATATAAAATATGATATTATGATGTAATCATAATATACCTATGTTTCAATTCGTTTTCATTTATTTAAATATGAAAATGAAATGAAAGTAGCATTCATGTGTACGTATGGATTACCATCTCCATGGACCATGCATTTCATTTATTATCTCCAAATGTTAGGTACTATTATAAATAAATAAATATAATGGATATATATTATATTTAAATCATGAATATCATTCTAAAGATAATAGAATTTTGACCACATAGACAATTTCTAATAAAAAATAGTACATTTTTTACTCAAGTACCGAATATCAGCAAAATGACCTATATTAACATAAATAATAATGTAATGATTATCACATGCTAAAAAGTGATATAAAAGGAACAATAAACTTGAAAACGGTCTAAATAATGTATAAATTAACATAATTTTATCGTTCAGGAAGAACAAGGAACATATGTGACGAGTCGTACTCAAGGTAAGGGATGTCTTCTTAATCACCTTTCATTGAAGCATATTTGTATTTATACATGTCAATATATTATATGGTGTATATGCCCCTTTTACTTTTAATTTCATTTAAATGGGATATTTTTTCTATTATGTGTTTTACTAAATGAAAAAAGGAATCATTCTTTTTAACGTATGTGGCGACAATGACCTTTCCGCCACCGTGAGCATTATTTGATATTTGGCTTCCTTAACAAGCCGTAATGTTTTAAAAAGGTAAATAAATACCATATAAACTTTTTACATATTTTGGTATTGAAAATGGATTTTATAATGGATTGATTATGTCAATATATTCAAATTATATATTTTTATTGCAATGGGTAATTTGTATATTTCCTTTGTTCTTGTTTTATGTGTTATGAATTGGTTATGATTATGGGGAATTATTTATATATATTAGTGGTTTTGTGATAATATGGGGGTACGTGAGCCCGAGATAGATCTCCAATTCATTGGGTAACATGAAAGAGGTAAACGTTAATGTTTCTCCTAAGAGATTTATGGAATATAATGTGATAGGTATTCTAAACGTAACTCTCTATATAGCTTTGAAAGCTACAATGTAAGTGTGTTATGGATGCCACAAGTTACCGTTATGATTTATTATTTCGATATTTCACTCATAAATCGTATTATTTCATAAGGTATGTTAAATATATTATGTATTATAATTGAAAAGTATGATTTCATTGATCTGTATGTATTGATGGGATACTGTTTTCTTTATTTATTTTATTACCATTGCCAAGCTTTTTATGCTCATCCAAATTTTTTTAAATGTTTCTCATAGGGTATAAGTAAGGGTAAGAGAATGGAATAATTCAAGAATAATTATATCAAAAAAAATATAGTTTTATTTTAAGGAGTTTTATATTTATTAAAAAAATGATAGAGAATAAATGTCTACTTTGTAATTTTTGATATGTAATGTAATAGTTATGTCATAATTCTCTAAAACACTAAACTAGAAAGGTTCCTAAATGTTGAATTCTTGAATTCAGTCAAGATTGCGTAATTTTTATGGATAGGGCCTTACAGGTGGTATCTGAGGTCGGTTTAGAAAACTTTATGAGTTAGAATATTGTTAAATTAATATCAATAAATTAATTTATGGTAATATTGAAATGATATTGATTTTTAATATTCCCATGTTACTTGACCAAATATATTTCTATGCTCATAATGGTTTTCCACAAAGGAAAAGGGGAAGCTATAATGGGATGATATCATGTGGAAAACAACCAACCAAATCAGCAACCTATGATGGTTGGAATCAGAACTGAATAGTTTGATGGGTGATGGAATAGTTGACTCGGGCTATAAATGGTTGTGGTAACCATGAAAGAGATTATCCAGATCAACCACAGAGGAACATTTCAGTAGCATATAATTTCATGGGGAAGCATTCCCCATAATTTAGAGGATCAATTGACCCTGTGTTATCTGGAGGGTAGATTAAAGCACTGTAAAATTATTTCAATGTCATGGGTGATTGAGAACATCAAAAGTTTAGTCTTGTTTGTTACTATTTTAATGGATAATTTGATCAGCTCTAGCTAATGGTTATAAATATCAAGTATAGTGAGGAAATTGATGGTATTTATTGGGATGAAGTCAAAGCTATGTTTCTTGAGAAAAATATTCTAAGGTGGTTAGACATAGGAGGGGATAAAAATTCATGGAATTGAGGTTGGAGGATGACTCCGTGTCTACTTATAGAGAAAAATTTACTTGACTGGAAATGTATTCTCCAAACTTGATATGGGATCTTGATAGTAAAATCAATCATTTTTTAATCAGGATTAAAGCCCATGTATCGAAGGGCTTTAGCATCATGTGAGGTCAAAAGTTATGAAAAACTCATTTGATGTTTGGAGAAGGTAGAAATGGAGTTTTCTAATGATCAGGTGTTCTTTCAAAAAACAATAAAATAATAGGTCGAGGTGGCATAAAAAAGGGATGAACTCTTAGCAAAATTCTGTTGGTAAGAAACTTAAGTTTACTGTTTTTGAAAATTACGGTAAAAATAACATTGGAGACTACCTTTTAAATTTTGTTATGTGTTTCTGATGTGGTAAAATGGGACAAAAGGCTCGTAATTTCATTGAAAAAAGATCAGGGTAATGGTAAGAAACAAATCTAATTTACAGTCAGTAAAATGTGTTAAGTGAAATGAAATGGGTCATTATGCAAATGAGTGTACAACGAAGAACTCAAATGAAAGATAGAAACTGGACTAAAGCATAACAGGGTGGTGAAATCTTTTACAACTACATCATTAGATGTGGGCCATCCAATTAATTAGTTTTGGGTTCATTTTTTGTTTATTCATATTATGCCAATGTGTTGTTTCATTTAGGGTCTACACATTCTTTCACTTCTGAGAAATTATCTAGTAAATTGGGAATTCCATATCAAGATATGAATCCTGAACTTGTGGTAAAAACACATGGAAGTAATATTAAGACAAAAATAAATTATAAAAACCTTCATGTACTTGTGTGCGGAAATATTCTACCTGAAAGCCTTGTTTTTTTTCCTTAGTGGAGTTTGATGTTATTTTGGGTATATATTATATTTCAGTTTATCATGCTAAGACTGACTATAGAGCTATAGTGGTATCTTTTCATAAATAATTTCAATTTGTGTACAATAATGAACCCTTAATTTTGAAAACATATCAGGAACCTAAGAAACTATTAAAAAAAGAAATTAATTTTACATTTCACATATTGTTGGAAACAAATGAACTTTTAATATTAATGATATACAAGTGTTCAATGAGTATCATGTTATTTTTTATGATGAGTTTCCCGGTAGAATGCCTGATCGGGAAGATAAATTTAAAGTTGACTTAGTTCCGGATTCTAATCCAATTTCAAAAACCCCTTATTGAATGACTCAAATTGAACTTTTAGAGTTAAAGAAGAAATTTAATCAGTTATTAGATAAGGGTTTCATTTGACCTATCACATCACCATTGGGTGCTCTTTCCCTTTTTGTAAGAAAATATGGTTCAGTGAGACTTTAAATCTATTATAGAGATTTGAATTAAATAACTGTTATGAACAAGTACCCTTTGACTCATATCGATTATTTGTTTTACCATCTCTACGGAGCACAGTATCTTTCAAATATTAACTTCAGATCGGGGTACCATCAGTTGAAAGTATACAAAGTAGACATTCTGAAGATCGTGTTTCGTACTAGATATTGCCATTATGAATTTATACTTATGCATTTTGGGTTAACTAATTAACCTACTGTATCCATGGATCTTATGAATAGAATTTTCCGTGAGTTCTTGGATAAGTTTTTGGTTTTTTTTAAGGATATTTTGGTATATTATAAAATTAAAGATAATGATGAAAGTCATATAATGGTTTTCTATAAGACCTTAAAAAAATAAAATGTATGGGAAATTTTGCAAGTGTGAGTTTTTTTACAAAAAATTTCATTCCTAGTTCACATTGTTTCAAAAGATGGCATAATTATTGATCCTTCTAAAACAAAAGTTGTCAAATAATTTAAAAGACCAACAAATATTACAAAGATTTGTAGTTTTCTTGGTTTAGCAGGTAATTAGAGGTGTTTTTTTAAAATTTACATGGTTATATGGTCCACTAACTAAGTTAAATTGAAAAGGTGTTATGTTCATCGGGAGAAAATAATATGATAAATATATTCAGGAACTGAAATGAAGATTTGTGAATTCTATAGTTTTGGAACTACCTTCCAGAAATGGTGAATTTTTTATCTATAGTGATGCTTAATTTAATGGACTTGGCTCTGTCCTTATGCAGAATGATCAGGTAATTTTTTATGCTTCATTTCAGTTGAAACCTCTTGAGTTAAATTACCCAACACAGGATTTGGAATGAGATGCTATTGTTTTTTCATTAAAAATTTGGAGGCATCATTGGTTTGGTTTAAAGTGTGAAATATATACTGATCACAAAATTTTGAAGTATATATTCACTTAGAAAGAATTAAACATGAGACATAATAGATGGATATAATTATTCTTGTATTATGATTACACGATCCATTACTATCTGAGAAAGGATAATATTGTGGCTGACACTTTGATTTGAAAGAGTAATGCTACATTAATCATTATTCGTTTGGAATGAGATCCTTTGGTTTTTGATTTGATGAATTTTTGATTGGAAGTTTTTGGTGCAGGGAATTCATCTATTTTGTTTCAAGTGGTAGTGAAATCGTCTCTAGAAGATAAAATTAAGAAAGCATAGAACGAAGATAGTGAGGTATAGAAAAATTTAGAATTGGTTCAGAATGGTGAGTTACCTAAATTTATCATTGATAATGATTGTGTTATGAGGGTTGGAAAGAGGTTATGTGTGCCTTGTGATTCATAGTTTAAGAAATAATTGTTATGTGAAGATCATGGTTCTCTGTTTTCAGTTCATCCTAACAGTAATAAAATGTACAGAGATCTTCAAAAGTATTACTGGTGAGATTGAATGAAAAAATATATTACTAAATTTAAGGTAAATTTTTTAACATTTTAATAGGTTAAAGAGGAGCATTAGTTACTGAAAGGGATGCTTTATACTTTTCCAATTACAGAGTGGAAATTGAAAAATGTGTCCATCGGTTTTATAGTGGGATTACCAAAGACTTATCAAGGTAACAATGCAATTTGGGTTTTTGTTGATCGATTGACTAAATATGCTCATTTTATTCCTATTTGAGATACATTGTGTCTAGATAAACTTTCTAGATTCTATATTGAAGATATTGTCAGGTTACATGGAGTTCCCCTCTCCATTATATCTGATCGTGATCCTAGGATTACTTCTAACTTTTATAATGGCCTTCAGAAGTCATTGGGAACTGAATTATATTTCAGAACTACTTTTCATCCTAAATCAGATGGATTGTCAGGACAAAAAAAATCAAACATTGGAATATATGTTATGTGAATATTCAATGGATTCCCATGGATGTTGGGACAACCAAATTTCTTTGGTTGAGTTTTCTTATAATAAAATTTTGATTCCAGTATACATATTGAATCATTAGAGGCATTATATGGAATGCATTGTCAAACTCGAGTTTTTTTTTGATGAAGTAAGTGAATGGAAGTTTATGGAAAAAAATTAGTAGAATAGATGGTAGAAAAAGTTCAGTTGAGATTTAGAAGCACATGAGAACAGCATAGAGCAAGAAAAAAATTTATGCAGATAACCGGAGGAAGGATCTTCCTTTGAAGGGAGGTGATCATGTCTTTCTCAAAGTTTCTCTATGGAAAAGTGTGATGGGTTTTGGTAAGAAGGGAAACCTGAGTTTGAGGTTAATTGGACCTTATTAAAATCCTAGATAATGGTATATGAGTTTCCTAAAAAGTGTCTTTACCTCCGTATTTATCCTAGGTGCACAATGTTTTTCATTTTCATTATTGATAAATTATATGTCAGATCCATCTCATGTTTTGATTCCAGAGGTATTTCAGTTAGAAGAGAATCATTCTTATGAGGAACAACCAGTACAGATTCTTGAACGAAGAGAGCAAGTGTTACAAAATATGGTAATAAATCAGGCAAAGGGATTGTGGAAAACCATATTGTTGAAAAGGCAACAAGGGAATCTGAAAATTCTATGAGGGATTAATATCCCAACATATTTGATAAGTGAATAGAATTGCGTGGACTCAAATCTTGAAAAAGGGGAAGGATATAACAACTATGGTATTTATAGAAACATAATCTTTCATTTCTATAAATTTTTTTGAATAAGATATTATTTTTACATTAAAGGTGATTCTTTTCAGGGTAGTGTGCTCAACACATTGCAATGAGTTTCTTTGAAATCTTACGTTGCACACAACTTTGAGTTATACCGAAAAATAATATATTATTATTATTATTTTAAATGGTAGTTAGTGCCTAACCATTGTATTGTTGGAAATGAACCAAACTAAATCTAATATGATTATTCATTTTTGTTAAATTTCGTCACATTTTTCTGATAAATTTTAGATTCTTAAAATAATAAATCATCTAATTTTAAACATTAAATACTCTCATATTTTGGAAAGGTCTTTTTAGTGCCTTTTGATGGTGAACCATTCTTAAATCTAGTTTTTGTCACATTTATATGTTTTAATTGATAAAATAAAATTCTTATATAACATTAGGACATAAAAATTTACTTCGGATAAATTTATAGTAATTTTCATATAAAGTTCATTTTTATTGAATAGTGAAAATTACCTCATATTAAGTCGAAACTGCCTTTTAATCTATTTATTTATATATTTATATTGTAATTTTAATTGAGTTTAATGTGTAGTGGGATTATATTTTTATAATTTAATCAAATTTTTTACATTGTAAGTAATTTCACTTTTAAATAGGACATAAACACATGTCAATATTTTTGTAGTTTTTACTTATTAAAAACACGCTTTTTGGTTTTGACAATAGAAATTAATATTAAATTAATTTCTGCAACTTCTGTGTTATGAATTTTAAAAAAATAGATTCCATATTTTGAATCATAAGTTCCAAATTTTGTAAATAGGTACCTTTTATTTTTATACATTATGAATACTAAATTCAGTAATTATTTTATTTACAATGGTTAATGGTTAAATCTGGTAAATAATGGTAAAAAAATATTATAATAATATTAAACTACCCTAACACGTGTCATAATTGTAACACGCTGATATTTTATGAAAAATATTCTTTTTAATTTCATTGATGTCTTGTGTTGTATCCTATACCAAAAAGAGCTTGCGCTACACGCATCCCTGACTTGGCTTGAATTATACTCAATCGCGACCTTCCACGATAACGATTGTTGTACGTAATACCAAGTTTCACTAAATGAGATATTATTATTATATTATTATGAACTGGCCATTACGAATAGTAATACCCACTTTTTTAATATTATTATTAAAAATGGACTTCATTTTTGAATTCGGAATATCAAAATTATCCTATGGTGAATTTTTGGTATTTTTATGAAAACATTCAATTTTTGATGAATAGTGAAAAACACTGACTTATTGGTTAAAACCGACTTTTTATTTAAATAATTATTTATTTTATTTAAATATATTTTAGGTAAAAATGGATACATAATACCTATATAAGTTTAATGTAATTCATTGGAGTCATTTTATAATAATTTTAGACACATAAAAATTTTATTGAACTTTTCACCGTCTTTTACACACCTCCAAGGAGAGTTTGAAAATATACATAAAAAATAATTTTACCACTTCTGTGAGTGAAATTTTGAAGATACGAGAGACACAGTTAACATCAAGTAGTAAAATGTGGTTTAATAAGATAAAAATAATTTTTGGTCAATAGTAACTTTTTACTTTTATTTACCACGGTTAAAAGTAAATAGGGTAATTATGGGTTAAAATGATATTATAATTACCCTAACACATGTCCGAATTCTATTTGATAAGTGTAATTCGAACAAAAACAACCTTAGAAATAAAATATTACCCTTTAGGTCCACTTATATTAGATTAGGACATTTATTAGTATTTTATTTAAAGAAGAATTAAAATAGTTAAAATCAATGTTTAATAAAGAAAACATTTTCAATATAAGGTTAAACATAAGATAAATTAGAATATAAATATTCCTTAGAAATATAAAAATATTTCCTACATAATTGTTGTTTATTTATAATTTTTAGACATTAAATAATAAAAAAAATTTATGACACAATGATGATGCAGTAATTACATTATTAATGAAATATTTACATAATTGATATTATAAATACCCAAATAAATGTAATTTGAGAATTTTTATGAATTCCTATAATTTTATAGGTCAATATGACATGTTATTATTGATTTGATTAACCTTTTTGAACTAAGAATGCTTTTATGATTTTCAATAAAATCAAGTACCAAATAGTGTCAAAATTGTTATAAAATAGTGTTTAAAACAAATATTATATTATTAATTGTTATTTTATTCCTAAAAATATAAGGTTCGGCCAAATTACTTAGATAAAGATATATATATTAATAATTAACCACTTGGGGTTCGTTTGCCTTTTTATAGTATGTTTATTAACCATATAGTGTAAGAAAACAAAAAGACAAGGTAAAAGTTAAATTATTTAACTTAGAGTTAAATCTAAATGATAAGGATACAATAGTAACCTAAACGTGTCTAAAACAAATTTTTAGAGAGGAGTTCGACCCATCCCCACACTAGCTTCGAAATAAATCAATTTGGATCTATTGAAAACCGAATATGACTTTATTATAAAATAATATTTTAAGTTTTCCTATGGTGCCCCTCTCCTCCCATATAAAAAGGGAACCCCTTCCCTCTTCTCTTCACACCCATTTGAGCCATGAAACTCGGCCAACCCCAGCCAATTCCTCTTCTCAACCTCTATAGTTACATCATAGAGGTTTGGGTATTCTCAAAATACCAACTCTAGTTCCCTAAGAAGAATTTTAAAGGAGGTGTGTCGAGGAATTGGTAATCTCTTCTACCGACTCTTTCAAGTTTCTTTCTTCTACTACTTCCTCTTCATTAGTTGTTTCACTATAGAGTAATAACATCAGTATTAATTATATACTTATATGTTATAATAAATATGAAACAACCCCATTTCACCTTCTATCCATCCTACGGATAACAAAATCACCGCACGTGCGTACGTACGAAATACCGTCTACACGCTGTGGTGTAATCGGTTTTCCGCCACCACCTTACATGGATGGGTATAATGGTGTAAATAAACAACTATATATTAATATTGTAACATGATATTGATTCTGAAATATTATACATACACTTAAATACAATTCCACGATCATGGGAATGATATCATTGCTCATGCGTACGTACGGCCTGACATCTCCATGAATGGTGTATTTCATTCCATTTATTGATCTATCATATATATTTATATGCTGAATATATATTATATATAAATCATGTTTTACATTATGGAATTATTTAAATCAGGATATAATTAATAATATCAAGAACAACATGTCGAAACACATATGATAAATGAAACAATTTTACCTAAAACGCTGCTTTAACATGGAATTTACAAAAGAACGGGTAATATAAGGTCATAGGTAAACAATATATGATATCATAACAATGAATAAGATTCTATAATAAGTCAATCACGTTATCTAAATCATTATAAAGGAGGTTCAGATACATACGAAGCATATCAGACGTAAGGTAAGGGATAACTATTCCAATCTCGTTCTTATCCGAGATTGTTATTTGTAAGTATTTACTGGGGGTATTGATATCATCCATGCCCATGTTTTCTAAAAATGTTTTCATGTATTTTTAAATTACCTTTTATCCATTTTTATGAACGGAATCTTTATTTTTTTACCACACGAGGAACTTTTTGACTTTTCCAAAAAATGTACGAGAAGAATGTTATTTTTAACTTATACGGCGTGAACAGATTTTTACGGTTTCATAATGCCTCATTTTCATGAAGCATACTCTACAAGATTTTATGACTATTTTCAAAAAAAAAACTTTTCTTTTAAAATTTCATGGAATTTTTTGAAAAAAAAATTATTTTGAAGAAGAAAGGATATTTTCCTCAAGAATTAATTTATAGTGTTTTATCAAAACCATTTTCCATCTAAGATGACATTATTTCATATGTGTATATTTCAAGTATAATGCCTCTATGATTTACGTGGTTTTAATTTTCTTATGATGAAATATCCATTTGTTTTATAAGTATTATGTGATTATGGGATGATGTTTATGAAATCCATTTTATTCTTTGGGTTATGATGAATGTTTTAAGTTTATTTTGTGGCACAAGTAAGAATGATTTCATTGGGAGATTGGTGGGACCTATATCTCCCTCCAATGAATTGGGTAAAGATTTATATCTCATGAGATATACATGGCTCCAATGTATAGTTAATCTGGTTCAGTTATACCGGACTGGAATGAGGAGTGAACTCGATTCAGAAAGGGACTTTGTCCATTAAGATGGTCTTGGTAGTAATGCCTTGGCTACTATGGAAATCATAATTTTTTTAATGGTTTCTACAATTACATGTTTTATTCTGATGCTATTTTATCATGATTAATGTTTCTTTATGATCTATTCCTTACATACTGCTATGTTTTATGTCATTTCTCAAGATTTTGATGTTTAAATATTATGTTCTTGTTTTGAAGTTCCAATGTATATGGTTTGTTATATTTTCTCCATGAATACCCTTACTGAGCATTTTAGCTCACCCTTTATATGTTTTCTTTTCCCCAGGATATAAAAATAGTTTTTAGGTAAGAAAAAAAAGTATGATCTTTTGGGGAGATGTTGAAGATCTTTCACCAAGATTAGAATATTATATTCCGAGTTTCCAAAGAAACTAAACTATTACTGTCATTTGGTGTCTGTTTTTTTATATATTTAGTATTCGACAAAAGTAATGTAATGTCAATGTACGTCAAAAATTTGGTCTCTACAGTTGGTATCAGAGGAAAGGGTTAGTTAACCTTTGGAAACTAGGATAAGAAAACTTTAGTGGGATCCCTAGATATATTTCTAAGGTATGTCTAGGGATGTCCCTAAGGATAAGTATAAGTTTAGGTTATAGTCCTAGAATTACGGTAATGATATTATAATTAATCCTAAGATGTTATATATCGAAGGTACTCCCCCTTTATTTTTTTGTTTTCCCTAGCATGATTTTTTCCTCCAACACTATTCTTTTGGGGGTTTAGAAGATAGTCAGAACCCAAAGTAACCGTGTTGATAAATTTAATGGGATATGTAATGATTGTCCTCCGGAACAAACCAAAGTTATGGGAGATGGAGTGAAAAATCTTATTTCTATACTTACACAAGATATGAATCATTTTGGACTTCCTAATGAGAAGAGAAGGGAAAAATATTCTATTGAGTCCTTCATGAGGCAATGCCCACCTTCGTTCAGTGGGTCTTCTAATCCACTTGTTTTTGAACAATGGATAAGTACCATTGAATAGATATTTTCCATACTTCATTGTTCAGAACATGAAAAAGTCATTCTGGATATCTACTGTTTAGAAGGTGAAGCAGTTCAATGGTGGGCTCTAATTAAGAATACGAGGCCCTGAGATGAAATTGAACCCATGTAATGGGATGAGTTCGAGAACTTATTTATCAATAAGTACTTCCCTCGTATTCTTCAAACAAAGATGGAAAAGGATTTCCTTGAGATTAAGAAAAAGGATGACGAATCTATTCGTACATATGAAGTGAATTTTACAAGGATTTCAAGGTATGAATCTGGCTTTATCATCCAACCTAAAAGTGATGTTTATCGATTCTTTAGTGGCTTAAAACCAAGTCTTCGAAGGGAATTAGCTACAAGATACTTCAGTAGCTATGAAGAAATTGTGTGTTGTGATATAAAGGTAGAAATGGAAGTTGGTGTTACATATCCATCTCATGGTTTTGAAAAGAAACGAAAGATGGAGTTCAAGGAGAAATCTCAGAATAATGGTGAAAAGAAGTTAAATGTTTCTTTATTCTCAATGTGTGGAAAGAATCGTGGTGGAAATTGTCATAAAGGGACTAGAAAATGTTTTAAGTCTGGAAAAGAAGTTCATCGAGCAGTTGAGTAAAAAAGTAATGGAAAAAGGGTTTTTAATGATGGGAACAAAGAAAATATTGCATAGAACGCACTACTAACACTTCAATTCTTCAAGTGCAAGGAAATGGGGAATTATGTTAATCAATTCCCTAATCCAAGGGTTAATGATGATCAATGTGAGAAACCTCTTAAGGAAATGGACAAAGGTAAGTCACATGCGTTCACTATTAGCAGTGTTGAGTATGGAAATGATGTGGTGGAATGATTATGTTATTATGTAAAGGGATTGAAAAATAATGTTTTTGAATCTCATTTATAGTATTGTGGAACATTGGAATATCTATGTAATGGTTTATTGTGGTTTTAGATAATTATATAGTATCGGTAACTATGAAAAGTGATTCAAATATTTTAGAAAGAAGATGATATGCGCATAAAGAATGTATAAGGATAAAATGAAATGTTTAATTGTATTCATGAGCTCCTAACTAATATAAGGACTAAGTGATATTATGGTTTGAGTATATATAATTTTAGGGAATTTTTTATGTGGAAAGAGTTAACTTTTGACATCACTCATGTTTTCACTAAGGTTCAATGTTTATTCATGTTTCAAAAGAATACATGATTAAGTTATTCACATGTTTGGAATGAGATCAGCAAGATATATCTTATGATATATGGGGGATAAATGATGGTATTCACATGCTTGGTTAATGAAATATCTAGTAATTGTTTTCTTTATACTATGAGATTGGACAGATGTATTTTGGATAAGCCTAAAGACTGGAATGGATTATGTTGGAAATCAGATAGTATTGTTTAAGGCTAGAAATTTTTTCGATATTATTTTAATAATGTTATAATAGTGACATTTTAGGAAAAAAATTCAACCTATAGGACAGAAGACAACCTGTCGCTTCGGACAAGGTTACGGGAATTGAACCCACAACTAAAGTGCGAAAGAACTTTATTTTCTACCACTAGCCTACAGGAAGTCCCTAGTTATTAAAAACTGGTTTTATTATATTAAAAAGTATGATAGATGAAGTATAAGTCCATTTTTTGAATCATATATGATTAACCTCACCATACATGGACTTATGTATATTTGATAACTTTTGCTAACCTTCTATTTGAGACCTATGGAATGACCCATCATTCTATCACATGATCTTCTAACACGTCATGAATAAAAAAATCAACTTCATTTCTCTAAGATATGAGGTGGAAATTGTTCAAGGCACGAACAATGGTGAGATTATACCGAAATAAAGTAAGTATTTCTTCTAATTAAAATTATTCAACTTTAGGGAAATGATCTTGAAAACCAAAAATTTTGTCCTAGTGCCTATATATCCGATGAATTAGATAGTACCTTATATCATAAAAAATTTATGGATTTGTGATTGTTGGATTTTTCATAGCCATATTCTCTACCACTATCCATCAGAACATGATGGTTAGTTTTCTCTTCCACATCCATATTTTCACCTATGTTCTCTTATGTGGAAACCCAGTGATTAGTTAATTTGGGTAACCATTACGTTTCATACTTTAGATTTTAAAGATATGTTATGGTATTCCTTATTACAATGTGGTTTTCTATTAATGTAACTTTCGAGTAATAAACCATTTATAACCCCGATGAATTTAGAGGGAGAAATTCATTTTAAGGGGGGTAGAATGTAACACCTCGAGATTTTATGAAAAATATTCTATTTAATTTCATTGATGTCTTGTGTTTTATGCTACACCAAAAAGACTGTGCACTACATGCATCCCTGACTTGGCTTGCATTATACGCAATCGTGACCTTCCACGATAGCGTGCGTTGTACGTAATACCAAGTTTCACTAAACAAGATATTATTATAATATTATTCTGAACTAGCCATTATGAATAGTAATACCCACTTTTTGAAATTTTATTTTTCAAAATGGACATCATTTTTGGATTCGGAATATCGAAATTAGCCTGGGGTGAAGTTTTGGTATTTTTCAGAAAACTTTCAATTTTTGATGAATAGTGAAAACACTGAGTTATTGGTTAAAACCGACTTTTTATTTAAATAATTATTTATTTAATTTTATTTTATTTCATGTATAAATTGATACATAATACCTATATAAGTTTGATGTAATTCATTGGAGTGATTTTATAATAATTTTAGACACATAAATATTTTATTGAACTTTTCACCATCTTTTACCCACCTCCTAGGAGAGTTTGAAAAATTACATAAAAAATAATTTTACCGCTTCTGTTAGTGGAATTTCGAAAATCAGAGATACACAATTAAAATTAAGGAGTAAAATGTAGTTCAATAAGATAAAACAATTTTTTTGAAAATTAACTTTTTACTTTTATTTACCACGGTTAAAAGTAAATAGGGTAATTAAGGGTAAAAATGATATTATTATTACCATAACACATGTCCTAATTCTATTGGATAAGTGTAATTAGACCAAAAACAACCTTAGTAATAAAATATTACCCTTTAGGCCCACATGAATTATATTAGGACATTTATTATTATTTTATTTAAAGTATAATTATAATAGTTAAAATCAAAGTTTAATAACTAAAACATTATTAATATAGGATTATTCATAAGATAAATTAGAATAAAAATATCCCTTATAAATATAAAAAGATTTCCAACATAATTTCAGTTTATTTATAATTTTTATACATTAAATAAGTTAATTTATTTATGACACAATGAATGTAGTAATAACCTTATTAATGAAATATTAACATAATTGATATAATAAATACCCAAATAAATGTAATTTGAGACTTTTTATGAATTAAACTAATATTATAGGTTAATATTACATGATATTATTGATTTAATTTACTTTTTTCGAACTAATCATGCTGTTATGATTTTCACAAAAATCATGTACCAAATAGTTTCAAAATTGACATAAAATAGTTTTTAAAACAAATATTATATTATTAATTGTTATTTTATTCCTAATAATATAAGGTTCGTCCCAATGACTTAGATAATGATATATATATTAATAATAAACCACTTGGGGTTATTTTGTCTTGTTATAGTATGTTTATTAACCATATAGTGTAAGAAAACAAAAAGACACGGTAAAAGTTAAATTATTAAACTTAGAGTTAAATCTAATTGATAAGGATAAAATAGTAACCTAAACTTGTCTAAAACCTATTGGTTGAGATTATTTCGACCCATCCTCACTATATATTCGAAATAAATCAATTTGGAGATATTAAAACCAGAATATGACTTTATTAAAAAATAATATTTTATGTTTTCCTATGGTGCCCATCTCCTCCCTTATAAAAAGGTCACCCCTTCCCTCTTCTCTTCACACCCTTTTGAGCCTGTAAGCTCACCCAAACCATGCCAATTCCTCTTATAAAACTCTCTAGTTACATCATAGAGGTTATGGTCTTCAAAAAAGACCAACTCTAGTGCCCTAAGAATAATTTTAAAAGTGGTGCGTCGAGGAAGAGGTAATCTCTTCTACCGACTCTTTCAAGTTTCTTTCTTCTTCTACTTCCTCTTCTTTAGTTGTTTCATTATAAAGTAATAACATAAATATTACTTATAAACTTTTATGTTATTATAAATATGAAACAACCTCATTTCACCTTATATCCATCCTATGTAAAACGAAATCACCGCACGTGCGTACGTACAGAATACCGTCTCCATGCCGTGGTGTAATCTGTTTTCCACCACCACCTTATTTGGATGGGTATAATGGTGTAAATAAACAACTATATTTGATTATTGTAAAGTGATATTGATTCTTAAATACTATACATACACTTAAATACAATTCCACGATCATGGGAATGATAGCATCGCTCGTGCGAACGTACGGCCTACCGCCTCCATGAACGGTGTATTTCATTCCATTTATCGATCTATCATATATATTTATATACTGAATATATATTATATATAAATCAAGTTTTACATTATAAATTAATTAAATGAGTATATATTTAATAATATCAAGAACAACATGTCTAAACACATACAATAAATGAAATTATTTTACACAAAATGCTGCTTTAACATGGAATTTACAAATGAACGGGTAATATAAAGTCATAAGTGAACCATATATGATATCATAACAATGAATATGATTCTTTAATAAGTCAATGACATTATTTAAATCATTATAGGAGGTTTTTATATGTGCGAATCATATTAGACTTAAGGTAACGGATAACTATTTTAATCTCGTTCTTATCCGAGATTGTTATTCGTAAGTATTTACTGGGATTATTTTTATCATCCATGCCCATGTTTTCTAAATATGTTTTCATGTATTTATAAAGTCCTTTTTACCCATTTTTAAAATTTACCACATTTAATGAAAGTAATCTTACTTTTATTTACCACATGAGGACCTTTTTGACTTTTCTAACAAAAGTATGTGAAGAATGTTATTTTTAACTTATACGGTGTGAATGGATTTTTATAGTTTCATAACACCTCATTTTCATGAAGCTTACTCTACAATATTTTATGAATATTTTCAATAAAATAATTTTCTTTTAAAATTTCATGTCATTTTTTGAAATGAAAATGATTTTTAAGAAGAAAGGATATTTTCCTCAAGAATTAATTTCAAGTGTTTTATCAAAACCATTTTCAATCTAAGATGAAATTATTTCATATTTGTATGTTTCAACTATAATGTCTCTATGATTTACATTGTATTACTTTTCTTATGATGAAATATCTATTTTTTTATATGGATTATGTGATGATAATATGATGTTTATGAAACCCATTTTATTCTTTGGGTTATGATGAATGTTTTAAGTTTATTTTGTGGCCAGAGTAAGAATGATTTCATTATGAGATGGGTGGGACCTATATCTCCCTCCAATGCATTGGGTAAAGATTTATATCTCATGATATAGACAGGGTTGGAACGGAAATTTAATCTGGTTCAGTGATACAGGATCGGAATGAGGAGTGAACTCGATTCAGAAAGGGACTTTGTCCACTAAGATGGTCTTGGCAGCAATGCCTTAGCGACTATGGAAATCATAACATGTGCTTAATGGTTTACACAATTACATTTTTTATTCACATGCTATTTTATCTTGATTAATGTTTCTTTATGATCTATGCCTTACTTACTACCATGTTTTATGTCATTTCACAAGATTTTGATGTTTAAATATTATGCTCATGTTTTGATGTTCAAATGTATATGGTTTGTTTTATTTTATCCATGCTTACCCTTACTGAGCATTTGAGCTCACCCTTTATATGTATTCATTTCCACAGGATATAAAGAAAGGATTAAGGTAAGAAAAAAAGGAAGATCTTTATGGGAGATGTTGAAGATCTTTCACCGAGATTAGAAGATTATATTCTGTGTTTCCAAAGACACTAAAATATTACGGTCCTTTGGTGTCTGTTTTTGTTATATATTCAGTATTCGGCAAAAGTAATGTAATGTCTATATACATCAAGATTCGAGTGTCTACACTAATACTATTAGATAAGATATATCTGACAATGTTCATCCTTGGGTCTATTTTGGGATCACATGGAGCCACTTGGATGTGAAATTAACATTTTATATAAATTAATTTAAAGTAAAGAAAAATGTCACATAAGCAAGTATCTTTTATTAAAACATTTTATATATGGGGTTATATAAGAGATATATTCGACTATAAATAATCATTAGATATATAAAAATATTTCCTGCCTCATTTTATTTTAGTTATAATTTTTATACATCAAATAAATAAATATTTTTATGAAATAATAATAGTGTAGTGATTACCTTATTAATGAATGATTTAAATAAATGAGATTACAAATATTATAATAAATTTATTTTAAATATTTTTATGCCATCCATGTATTTTATGGATGATTATTACTTTTTATCTTTTATTTGACGAAGTATCTTTTAAATAATCATATTGTTATGGATTTTTAAAAAGTCATGATATAAATAGTATAATAATTGACATAAATGAGTTTTTTAAAGAAATATTTTATTAAATTATATAGTATTCATAAAAATTTATTATTTAGATAAATGAATTATATAATGATTAAAATTTCATTAATGAACCACTTTAGTTTATATTTTTATTCTATACTAACAATTTTAGCCATGTAGTATGAATATAAAAGAAGACATGTTAAGAGTTAAATTAGTTAACTAAGTGTTAATGATAAAATACAATGTTATATTTGTTACCTAGACTTGTCTAAAACCAATTCGTTGATAGTTTTTAGACCCAAAAACTAACTATCTTTGATATAAATGACTTTAGGACTATTTTAAACTTAAAATCATTTTATAATAAAGTAATTCTTCAAAACGTTCCTAAAGTACCCATCCTCCCTCTTATAAAAGGGCATCACCCCTAAAAATTTAATCACACCCTCCTAGCCCCTTTTCCCATCAAAACTCTTCCCAAATAATCTCCCAACATCCCAATATTACTCTTAGAATCCTTACCTTCTACATAAGAAAATTCAAGAAGGCCATTTGTCTCAAATCAAAGAGATTTACACGTTTTAAGAGGTAACATCTTCTCTAAAGTACATTTCCATTATTTTACTTCTTCACACTATATTAAATTATTATTTGATTACATAACAACACTAGTATAATAAATACTCTAGTATGTTTTTATTAGAATTATTATAACTACACTTACACTCACACCTCCATCTAATGGATATGAACATACGGTTTTTGTGGATGACAAACTACTGCCTCACGAAACGATTATTGTTTAATTTTCCCCCAACCACCTCTCATGTTGTCAATTATGATGGCACTATATATATATGATATATATTATATTTATATTTTCTATATGATTCTATGTTTTTATTTACATCATAGCGATATGCTTTCCATAATTTGTAAAAATGATAATTTTATTTGAGGAAGTGTGGACAAGCGCCCCTCAAAGTGATATGACTCATTCATGCCATACGTGGAACGTATAAATGATGGAGTCAATGAACTTGTTTAATGTATATAAAATATTATATTATAATTAAATTATAATATACCAAAGTATGATTTTGTTTTCATACCATTAAATATGAAAAATAAATGAAATATGTGTTCATGCGTACGTACGACTTACCATCTCCATGAATGATGCATTTCTTTTATTTTCTCCAAATGTTTTTTAATATTATAAATACATATATATAATAGATAAATATGAAATTTAAATCATTAATATCATTATATATATAATAGAATTTTTACCACATAGACAATTTTTAATTAAAACAAGTTCGTTTTTGACTCAAGTACCGAATATCGGCAAAACGACCGATATTAACTTAAATAATTATAAAATGTTTATAATGTGGTAATAAGTAATATAAGAGGAATAATAAACATTAAATGGTTTTTAATAAAGTATAAATTAAATTATTATTAATTTTTAGGAAGAATAAGGAACATATGTGATGATTTGGACTCAAGGTAAGGGACTTTATCTCAATCTCATTTCATTGAGCCATATTTTGATTTATAAACGACATTAATTTAAATGGTGTATAAACCCCTTTGACTATTAATTTCATTAAAAGATAATATTTTTTCTATGATTTTTTTTACTAAATGAAAAAATTAATGTTTCTATTAACATACGTGGCGATAATTACCTTTCTGCCACCACGAGCATTATTTGATAATTCACTTCCATAACAAGACATACTATTTTTAAAAGGAAAATAAATTCCATATACCCTTTTTATGTATTTTGGTATTGAAAATGGTTTTGAGAATTTATTGATTATGTCAATATATTTAAATGATATATTTTTATTGTAATGTGAAAATTGTATCTTTCATTTATGCTTATTTTCTGTGTTATGAATATGTTATGGTTATTGGGAATTGTTTACGTATATGGGTGGTTCTGTGATAAACCAGGAGTGGGATAGCTTCAGATAGCTCACAAAACCATTGGGTAATGTGATAGAGATAAAAATTAATGTTTATCCTAATAGATTTAGGTAATATTCTATGATTGGGATTCCAAACGTAACTCTATATGAAGTTATGAAAGCTAAAATGTAAGTATTTTATGGATACCAAAAGTTGCCATTATGATTTCTTATTTTTATGTATTATTCATAAATCGTATTATATCATGATTTATGTTAAATAGATTATATTTTATGATTTAAATGTATGATTTTGTTGATTTTTATGTCTTGATGGGCTAATGGTTTCTTCCATTTTTTTATAACCCTTACAGATATTTGTATACTCATCCTGTGTTTTTGAAATGTTTTTTAGAGGATATAAGGAAGTGTAAGAGAAAAGAGTAATTTAGGAATATTTCTATCAATAATATAATTATTATTTTAATTTGAGGAGTATTTTTAAAAATAAATGGATAGAGAATAAGTGTCTTCATTTTAGTTTTTGATATGTAATGTAACATTAATGGCCTAATTATCTAAAACTATAAACCTGAAAATATTCTCAATGTAAAATTTTTGAATTCACTCAATATTATGTAATGATTAAGGCTGGGGATTTACAGAATATGTTTCCCTATTATACTTCCCTGGTGAATTTTACCAAATAGGATAAAAAGGATAATAGAGAAGTTCATATTCAGCTAATCAAAATATCATGCTATATCACCAGACCAGGAAATCAGATTGTGATTTAAAAAATTTGGTAGATACAGTGAATATTTTTTTAGTATTATTATGGAAGAGTAATATTATCAGACTATGCAATTGGATTAGGGAATGACACTGGGAAATCTTTAAGAGTATCATGATGATGTCTGGAAGAATTTAATTCCTAATGTTAGGTAAAAATATGAATAATTGTTTTTTATGAAGAACATTTTTGTGAAATTTTATCAAGTAAAAACATAACATGTTCTTTAAAAAAGTTGTATTAAATAATTTATGCTAAAATGATCACACATTGTTTTATTGTAAATAGTCTTGAACGAGTGTAAGAGAATATCCTACTCATTATATTCCACATAAAATGATTTTTTATAGTGGATTGTATGGTATTGGATTATTTCCATACCATATCAAGGATACAAATACTCTTTTGGAGTAGTGAACCTTTTAAATACCTGTGTTCTTATGGATGTGTGATTGTATTTTTTTAGAATATTTGACGACTCTTTAATATTAGGTTAAGGTTGTTTCAAAAGAAAAAAAATCTTAAAAGAAAAAATATAACACTAATTAATCCCTCCCCCACTTAGTTATACTTAGATCCAGGCTGGGCACCAATAGAAATAAGCCTACTGATTGTATCATGAAATTTTTAGGTCCATATTTCTTTCCATAAATTATTTTTTCCTTTTTTACTCTCTAAATTTTCTCTAATATGTTAAAGGGAACATCTTATTGATTGGAGGCTCAATTTTATCTCAGCACACCTTTTACATATTATAAACATAATGAGGCTTTCTGTCAATTTTATTTTATTTTACCTTAAGGTCATGAAAAATGAACCAAGGGTGGATACATTTTAAGGTATTATACCAAATTCATTTTGACTCATTTAGTAATGGGGTAGAAACCGACATAACTTGAATTATAAATCCAATAATTCACATAAAACCAATAAAGAGTGGAAAAAGTTGCTCCCACTGAATAGAAATATATTTTTTTCAAAATGGTGATATACTTTAATTATTTTCTATGGTTTCAATATGCGTTAAAAAGATAATAAGAGGTTTGGTAAATGTTCTACCTTGTTATATGGAATGGTATTTTGATGTTATGGCTAAGAGGGTTTACATTGGCAGATTCAAGGAACTTGAGATAGTTCAAGAAGAAATAGTAATTTTGAGTGCTTCAATTGACTATGTTGATCTTCTAATTAGAGATATGTGTGCATGGAGGAAAAAATGTCTACTATAGTTTATTCCATTTTTTATAATTTCGTGTCAAATATATTATTTAAGACATGTGGATAAAGGTTTATGGTAACTGGGAATTTCTAAGAAATCCTTTAAAATAATGATGATCATTAAACCTATTACCAAAAGGTAATATTGAAATACTTAATATAGTTTGTGATATTATTTGAGTTGATTTTATGTGTTTTATGGGACCTTTGGGTAAACAATACTAGTTTTAGAGTTTAGGTGATTGAATTATAAAAATTAATTACAATGAATATGGATTTGGTTTTGTGTGTATAACATTATGAAGCTCATTTGAATTCACTGCCTTATGATAATTGTTTGGTTCGTTTGAAATTACTTTGGGGATGAAAAACATAAAATTCATGAGGATGAAGGTGTTATAATATGACTTTTAGAAGGTGTAATACTTTTTTTCATGCCACATTACACTTTTAATGTGGGGAATAGTGATTTTCGTTTTGTTCATATGGCTTTCATTAATTGTATGTTTATGTTACGAAATTGGTATGACTTTATCAGTAGTCTATAGATTTTCATTGAAGATGTATGATATTGAAAAATGTGTATGATGTTTGAGAGTCCCATAATATTACTAAATATTTTCATATGCTATTTATCTTCATATAATATCACACATTATAAAAAATATGAAAATCTTTGAATCCCATAATTTTTATTCTAAATGAAATTTAAATCATCTAATTCCTACCATGATCTTAAAATATTTAAACATTTAAAATTATTTTTTATTCAAGATGAATGATGATTTTATGAGTTTTATTAATTAAATTAAATATTAAATCATGAACTCCACTACTTGAGGATGGATTGAATTTATTACTAAAAATTTGGAGTGAAAATTTTAAAAATAAAAAGTATCTTGGAGTTTAATATGATGATATTTCACTGGATTGAAGATAAAATAATCACTTACATATTTAATGTTGTTATGATTTTTGATGTTTTCATGTATGGATATTCTAGATTATGAATTGTAATTATTTGTATTTTGAAGTGTTTTTTTTCTTTTATAGGTTAATGTAGAAGAGTTTTAGGATATTCTAGTTAAATCATAAAGTGGGTATTTCTAGAATTCATAAATGCATATGTTTAGGAGTTATTCAATTATCCAATATATTGAATACTCTCGAATGGATTTTGTTAATCTGGTGAAATTAAATAAGTTTTATTTTATAATTTTAATATTGATAGATGTTTAATATAGGGGGAAATATTTGAGATCATGGTAGTGTTCGCATGTGATAAAGTGATATAATAAATTTAGTATCGATCTCGTCATACCATTCTATTGTGGTATTCCTCTATAATACTAATGTGTAAATTTGTTTTTAAAATTAAATTGAATTTTTAATTTTATATGGTGATTGAATATGAGGATATAAAAAATAAATATATGTTATTCTCATTAAGAAGTGTGAGAACGTGAGTATTAAAAATATCGAGATAAATATAAATCCTAAGGCTAAAGATGATTGGGAATACAAAATCTACTAGTGACTGAGATTTTCAACAACTAAGAACTTAGGGACAAGAAAGTATCATGATTAAGAAAATGTAAAGAAATAATGAGTAATAAGTGCTAAAAATTTATATAAATCTTTATGTGATAACATAGAAGAAATTATGATCATGATAATATTGTCTCTATTTTTAGATAGAATAAGGGGAACAATGTTATAAGTTATTCATGGTGGAAGAAACATGTGTGCCTAATTATTCAAGACGATTAGATAAATAAAATCATCAAATATTTGATGTAAGTTTATAAACAAGTAGTTATGATCCAGATTATCAGTTTTAGAACATCATTGTGGTGTTTTATATGAGAAGATCAAATTGGTTGAGTTTTTTTGGAGGAAGACCATTATAAAGCAATATAGATATTATATTGAGTATAAGGATTCTTTTCTATATTTGGGTATGAATTTTGAGTGGTGATTTATTTTTTATACTGAGACTTTAGTACCATAAAATAGTAATACATTATGTTAATAGGACTGAGGTAGTATTTTCTTGTAACCACTTGGTTATATTGTTTACAAATCATTGATTGGGGGGACTAACCAGTCCTTATATGCAGTGGGTCTTTCTAGTCAAAACGTTTAAATATTATGTGTTGTTCTTTCTTTTATTACTACTACACATTGTTTGATGATTTCATAATATATTGAGTGTATAAATACATTAAAAACTCCTAGATGACGAATTAACAAGTAGAATTTTGAGAAACTATACAAATTATTACCACCCCCACCCACCCATAATATTCAATCCGACCTAGGCATTTAAACTTGTATAAAGTATTTTTGTGTTACCTATAATGGATCCAAGAATTTTCTATGTATATAAAATATAAATATTATGAACAATTATGTTTTCCATATTTTTAATTAAAATAATTATCATGGTTGTCGGAAAATTATGTTACCCTACCTCCTATCACTTGTCATGTATGTGTGAGATGATACATTAGTGGGGATTCCATCCATTACATAGGATTATCCTATAAAATTTTATAATAATAGAAATATAAAGTAAATGTAAAAGTCCGAAATTCCACTCTGATGTCTATTTCTGAAATTTTATACACAAATGTCATGGGACACTAATCTATTAATAAAATATTATATGAATATAAGAGTGTTTATAAAGGAAATATAAAACTCAATGAAGATAAATTAAAATAATAGAGAAAAAAATTAGTATATTAAAATTTATGATTAGGAAAATATTTATGACTATTTTTAAAGATTCACTTCTACTGTTAGAAATCTATAGGGTTCAGTTTAGAAGCAAGTTGATTTTATTATTACTAAAAAAATGATGAGAACATTTTTGGAATTATTTGATAACAAGGTTTTATTATTGGATGATAGGAAAGATTTATTTACGAATGAACATAACAATATTTTCATACCTTACTAAATGATAACTACAGTATAATATAAGATGAAAATCAAGAATGATATGGTTTTCGAATCCATGAAAACAGAAGAGATAAAGGATGAAGTGGTTATAGAATAAAATTCTTCTCAAGGTGTGGAAGATGATAAAGTCATTAACTATTTTAGTTCAATTCTATCAAATAATTTCAAGAATGGAAAAATAAATAGTTTAGTAATCAACCACCAATGTGATAAAATTGTAATATCATTGGTCACTTTTTTATTAATTTCCCATGGAATTTGGTTGTTGACTCAAATTCTGATGAGGAATATAGGATACCCATAAAAAATATTAGATTAAGACAAAGAATAAACATTATATAAAAAAGGTTCTTAATGTTCAAGGAAGAGAAAGGTAATTTATCATAAAATATTCAACCATATTATAATATAAACTTATAGCTCATATTGAAAAAATAAATTTACACCTCAAGTAGTGAAGATGAGGAAGAAAAGACATAAATATAGTGGATGTTGAAAGGTGGGTTTGATTCTTGTTCTGATACTGATAAAATTCTCAAGAAAGAAAATAATATATAATATAATGATCATTGTAAGGTGGATACTAAGAAATAGGAATATAAAATATGATAATAGTACTACCTTGATGATATTGAGAAATATAAATTGATATTATTTGATCAAGATAAGATGTTGAGATATTTCAAATAAAATTGGTTGGTAGAGAAGAAGAGTTTTTTTAAACACAATATATATGTATTTCTTCTCAAAATATGTTGAAATTAATAGAGAAGGGTTTACGAAGTCAATTGAGGTTAAGGAAGAATATTTTCATTATGATGAGATAAATTTTCCAGAAAAAAACATGTTGATTCAGCTCCAAATATAATTGGAAATAAAATATGAATTTCTTAAAGTAATTATTTTGAAAACAATTTTCAACCTATTTAGTCCAACAATAGAAATGAGATGAACTATTTCACATTAATGGGAAAGAGGAATCTTCTTAGAAGACTACATACCTCTAAGAAAAATAATACACCATTTAAAGGAAAACAACCCCAATAAAATTATGTATAGATTTACACTCTGAGTGAGAGATAATAGGTTAGGGTGTTTCAATTGTGTTTTGGAAGGTGTGTCCATAAAAACTAGTCTTTATAGTATATTATTTCATTTTAAGGGAAGAGGAATTAACCAAGTGGGATTTGTTGAAAAATATGGATATATTCTCAAAGAAGACAACATTTTTTAAAAACCTCCCCAAATCTATCAACCCAAAATAGATTTGAGTGGCTAGAAAGGGTGTCAGGAAGGTGTGGATAGAATGGTCATAAAACAAATGTATACATGGGTACACTACTAAAAGAATATCTCTATAATATGAATAGTAATAAAACATAGATTATATAATAAGAGAAGTCATATATTGAGAAGCATAAGAATATTGAGGATGGAAAATGGTAATTATTAACAATGATTCCAAACTAGTCTTATATGGCTTGGAAAATGGATTGAGAAGAGATTAATGGTAGTGATAAAAGAATTAAAGATTCTATATATAAAGATATTATAATTTCTAAGAGTTTTCTAGATGTTTTTTTATGAGAATTAAGTGAAAACAATGTCAAATGTGTTGAAATACTAAACATGGGATAAAATATCATATAAAATTAATACAAACTCAATAAAACTTATGAAAAAAGTATTCAAACATGAGGAAATGAATTTTCCTTCATAGATAATGTAAATAGTTATACACCACAAATAGAAAATATTCATGGGATAAATATGAGTATACAATTTTATAAGGGTAAAAAATTTGAAAAGGGATATGAAGAAACCATTTTTTCTAGGAAATAAAGTAACAAAAAACACTCATTGAGATGAAACTCTTAATATTGAGGTTACTGATAAATAATTAATAGGTCCCCCCTTATTCTTTAAAACTTCTTATTTGTGATTACTTGGAGGGAATTAAATGATATGATTGATGTTCTCACAATTGTATATCATATATAATTTATCCTCATAATATGTTTCATCTACCATTAAAAGAATTAAGTGATGTCATCTTTTTAGGGGAGAAAATATGAAGGAAATATATCCAAATATCATGTTTTAGTGAATCTGTAATTTCTAAAAATTCTTAAAAAAATATGGATAAAGGGGATATAATTTTTTCTTGATAATTCTATTTCTAACCAACCCTACATTGACAAACTTTGTTGGTATACCATGCATCTCAATGTACAGACATAATTGTAAACCTTAGTTAAATAACTCTTTTTTTTTTAAATTGGGTTATGACACATAAACAGAGATTTTAATAACTAAATTCTTATTTCTAATAAAACATGGGGTGACATATTTCTCTCTAAAATAGTTCAAGTTTTAAATCTAAATGAAAGATTAATAAGAACAAGTTGTTTTGAGAAATTTTGAAAGGATACCAATGAGATGAGAAGATTCCTGCAAGCCCTTCGTGTTTATTAATAATAATGGGGTGAAATAAAAGAAACAATACTAACAAGAGAGTTTTAGTGGTGTTGACATGTAATATAAAGGGGGTTATTGTGAACATTGGATTGAAATGTTTTAATGATCAATAATATGATATGAACTTATAATTGAATATGGTTTAAATATATTTTAAGAAACTAGTAGGATATTGGATACATTTTATAGAAACCTTGGATTTTTATATATGTATATCTTATATTTTTAGATGAATACTCATTACATTACACAAACACACCTATAAAGACTATAATAGTTTAGTGGCATTGGAAAAATTAAATTCAATATTATTAATTCAAGATTGATCATAAATGTCCCCCAAAAAGATATTCCCCTTTAGTAATCCAACATAAAACCATTCATTATAATTTAGGGAAAGGAAACTTAATAAAGGATGAGATAATAGGCACAGTAAGGGTAAAAAATGTTGATAAGTAATCATAACAATAACATAATTGTATGAGAACATGATTATAAAATTTTCAAACCACACCATGCATATCAAAGATCATAATCATGAGTCATGGAATAAACGTAGGAAGTTCATAATACAAGAATCATAAGGGGATCAAAGAACATGATCTGTGTGAGCATAAATGTTTCATAACACATTGATTTGTGGAATACACATAAGAATAGAAATATTATGTCAAAAATACCCATAAATAAATTAATAACATGTTTGTATTGAGATAACCACCCATGTGCCTGCTTTGGGATTGGGTTAACCACTTTTTTACCCTATTTTTTAGGCTTAGGATAACAACATGTGTACCATCTATTTAGGGATTGGAATAAAAACTAATATAACCTTTGGTCTCGTAAAACATTCATAATTACCCAATTCATTTGAGGGAGGTATGTTTCCCACCCATCACATAATGAAAACCATACATATGTGTGTCACATTATCATAAAATATTCTAAATATCATAACTCATGAAATAAAATGGGATTCATAAACATTTCATCATATCATAACCTTTTATAAAAAGAAATGTTTTATAATTAGTTCAACATTTCATCATTTCATAAACCATAGAGAAATGAATATGTTTAATAAGATTTTTATCATGGTATAACCCTTGGAAAACAAACTAGTTCCATAAAAATATTTTCATGATCAACCATTCAGTGTTAGAATAGTAATATTATCTTTGGTTTATATCCCTAGAAATCATAATTAATATCAAATGATTTCAAATCAGATGGAAAAATATTTTGATAGATAAATCACATATAATGTTTCTTGAGAAATATAACTTTTCCTTGAAAATAACATTATAATACTAAAAATTCAGAAGGTATTTTGGAAGTCCTTACCTTTTAAAATAAACTTCAATGCTTATAATAGACAATTTAAAAATCATTTAAAACATTTCTTGAGGAAAATATCCCTTCAACATTTTAAAACACTTTTTAATAATTAATGTACTTTTATTTGAATATAGACATGAAAAATTATAAATGAATATTCAATGAAAATAATGGTAATGATGATAGAAAGTTTCATTCATGTTGTACATGTTAAAACAAATATTCCTTTCACATTTTTAGTAAAATCCAAACATGAAATGTTTTTAAAAATAACATTAATATTACTTTCAAAAAATTAAGAAAATCAATCATGGGTATGAATGACTTTTTAAATAATAGGATAATATAAAAACATTTTTGAAAACGTTTTTAGAAAACATGGTTTTGAATGAAAATTAATTTCCAACCAAAGAGAGAGTAAAGTGGGATTTTCCTAAAAAAATTGTGTCCTTTAAATTATAAAAGATTGTAAAATTGTACTATGAATATCATTAATAACCCAAGGAGAATAGAAATTGTTGATTTCTTTATATATTTATCATCAAATTTTATCATCATAATCACAATCATAAACAATCCTAATTGACAATGATATTGTAACATAAAATATTTATCACTTTGGAAAAAATAAAATGTAAAAAACATTAATTAATATAACTAAATGAAATTGGAAATATCATTAAGATTGAAAAACTCATCATATTTCACGTTGAAGGGGAAATAAATACCCCTTTTATAAGAATAAATCTGTGTATCATAACATATGTCTCAAAGAAGGATAATTGTGTAACACCTCGACCCTAGTTACCTAGAGTCTGTGCTTTATTAGATATCATTTTCATGACCACAAGATATCATGTCTCAAAAGACTGATTAGTTTAGTAGTCCTGGAAGTACTAGATACATACATATGTTTTACAATACGTCATGAGATAAAAACAACAGAAACATTTGGTCCCCTTTGAACACAATTATATCCCTTAACCTATCCCTAAATTTCGACCATAAAATACTTCTTCACATCCTATGAAAAATAAAACATGTAAAGGGGTGAGTTCAGATGCTCAGTAAGGATAAAAATATAGTGCAAACTTTCATAAATAAGCATAACCATTTAAGGCAATATATAAGATTAAAACATAATCCTGTTAAACATAAACATCAGTATAATATGCCATATATAAATCAAATAATTCCATTTACATATTCACATGGATATTATACTAGTCAAATAATCACATGCAATATCAATAGCCAATTACATAACGATGGAGTGAAAATTGTTGTACATCATAACCTCGTAGTTAAGTTCTCATGCCAATACTAAAAATAAGATTTTGTCAAGTCATTGTGCTGAGACACTTGTTTTTCTCATGAGACCTTCCAATGCATCGAGGATCTATAGCAGGCTCCGCCCACCACTTACTAAGTCCAATGAATTCCTCATATGAAAACGTTTTAAACATTACCTTAATATTCCTATTAAAACTAGATTAAAAAATGTCAATACTTTATCCATTAACCATGAATGATGTAGAAATAACAAATCCCTAGTCAAATATATCACAAAACCATCAAAAAAAATATGGAATATTTGTGTCATAATAAATCAACTTCTAACGAGTTTAAAATCCATCAAATGTTGTTGACATGGATGAAAGGAAAACTATCTGAAAGAAATACTTCCTTATATTTTGAATTGTTAATAATATTTCTGTAGTATCATCATTTCGGGTGTTAACTGATTCATTTTCCATTATATGTTTTGTTATGGATAAGATTTATTTGATTCAAATCTATAATTATATTAAGTTCTTAAACATTATTTTTTTATCATAAAATAAAATTTATTTTTCAATGGTTATGATGGGGAATGAATCTCATCGCGTTCGTGGAGACGGTAATCCGTACTTTCGCACGAGCGACAATACCATTATATTGAATGTGGAATAGTATGTAATAGGATGTTATATCATATATAATGAATAATTAAAAAGTTGTATTTATTATTTACAACAATTATACTCATTATTATGCCCATCCAAATAATTACGTTTTTGAATAACAAACTAAACCATGACATAAAGACGGTAAGTCGTACGTACGCACGTATGGGGACTTGAATTTCATAGGATGGACATAATAATTAATATGTTTGTACCATATTTATAAAAAAATCACAGCATGTATAAGGTACTAGAGTTATTATTTTGGTATGGAAAAAACAAAGAAAAAGGATGTGGAAGAAGAAAATAACTTTGAAAGAGGTGGTGAAATTATTACCTCTTCTTCAGGTGTTTCCTATTGAGTTGATCAAAATGGATCTTTAAGATTCCTCTATGAACTAAGTATGGCCTCTAGGTCAATTTTAGGGTATTTGGGTGGATATTTGAGCAGTGTTTGGCTGAGAATAATGTCTTTGGATATGTGAGATTAAGATAAGGGTAAGTACCCTTTTATAAGAGAGGTGACGGTCACTTTAGGAACACCTTGAAATATTATTTTATTATACAATCATATTCGGATTATAATGGCTGAAAAAGAATTTATTTCATGGATGAGGTATATATAGGTCGAAAACCTCTCAACCAAAATGTTTTAGATAGGTTTAGGTCACCATATTAACCTCATCTCTTATATTTAACTCTTGGTTAAATAGTTTAACGTTTACCATGTCTCCTTGTATTTTTATATTATATGGTTAATAAACATACTATAAAATTTAAAGAGAACCCCAAGTGGTTGATTAATGACATATATATAATTATATAAGTCTTTTGGCCAAAAATTATATTTTTATGACTATTATAACATTTAATAATATAATATTTGTTTTAAAGACTCATTTATGTCAATTTTGACACTATTTAGTATCTGATTTTTGTTTAAAGTCCTAACAACATGATTACTTCAAAAATATTTCATTTAATAAACCCTAACATGTCATAATTACCTATAAAAATACTGAAATTCATCAATAGTCTCAATTTAAATTTATTTAGATATTTATAATATAAATTATTTTAATCTTTTATTAATAAGGTAATAACTGCATCATCATTGTGGCATAAAAAATTTATTTATTTAACATCTAAAATTTATAAATAAAATACAATTATTTAGAAAAGCGTTTTATCTTTCTAATGAAAATTTATAGTATAATTTATCTTTTGTGTAACCCTATATTAAAAAAAGTTTTGTTACGAAACATTGAATTTAACACTTTTAACTACTCTTTAATTAAAATAATAATAAATGTCCTAATCTAATCCAAGTGGACCAAAATGATCATATTTTATTACTGAGGTATTTTTGAAAGAAATACACTTATCCAATAAAATTAATACATGTGTTAGTGTAATAATAATATCATTTTTACCTTTAATTACCCTATTTACTTTTAACCTTGGTAAATAAAAGTAAAAATATACTATTCACCAAAAAGATGTTTTCAACTTATTGAACCTCATTTTACTTACTAATTTCAACTGTGTCTCTCGTATTTTTTAAATTTAATTCACATAAGCGGTAAAATTGTGTTTTATGAAAATTTTCATATGCACCTTGAAGCTGGGTAAAAGACGGTAAAAAGTTTAATAAAATTTTATATATCTAATATTTTTTTAAATGAATTTAATGAATTACATTTAACATATATAAGTATTATGTATCTATTTTTACCTAAGTTAAATTTAAATAAAATAACTAATTATTTAAAAAAATATTGGTTTTAAATAATAATGCAATGTTTTTCACTATTCATAAAAAATTGAAAGTTTTCATAAAAATACCAAAAAATCACCCTAAGCTAAATTTGATATTCAAATCCAAAAATGAATACCATTTTGAAAAATAAATTTATAAAATTTCTAAAATTCTGTATTACTATTCATAAAAGTTAGTTTGATTGGTCATGGTGTGCTAGAACTCGAAGTTGCGTACAATGAAATCTATTATATTATTCAGAAGGAAACATACCATGGAATCTTAGGGCATTACATTCTCCCCTCCAAATAATTTTATCCTTGAGATTTTTATAATAATACTATATAAAATGATTCGTGTTGTTCTTCATCACAGGTTTCTCAGGTTCCCATGTTACCTTTTCCATCTTATGATTTCTCCATTGAACTTTTACCAAGCGAGTCATCCAGTTTCTCAACACTTGTTCTCTTGTATCCAGAATCCTTACAATCTCATCACAATAATACAGATTAGGTTCCAGTTCAATTTCCTCATAGGTGAGTACATGCATTGGGTTAGGCATGTATTTTTTAATTGTGATACATGGAAAAATCATGAACTTTGGAGATACTTGGCGGCATTACCAAATGATAAGCTACAACTCCAATTCATTCTATAATTTTTAAAGGTTCAATGTACCTAGGACTTAATTTACTATTCATACCGGATCTTATAACACCCTTCCATGGAGATAGCTTCAAGAAAACATGATCACCTACTTTAATTTCCAAATCCTTCCTTCATTTATATGAATATCTCTTTTTCCTATTTTGAGCTGCTTTTATGTGGGTTTGAGTAACCTTCACCTTTTACATTGTTTCCTCAACATGTTTTGGGACTATGAGTTTTATTTCACCAACATCATCCCATCAAGTTGGTGTGTGACATCTCTTTCCATATAATAGTTCATAAGGTTCCATCTAAATACTAGAATGGAAGCTATTGTTATAACAAAATTCTTCCAGAGGAAAATATTGATCCCACATAACTTGGAAGTAAAGTGAGAAAGATCTCAACATGTCTTATATGGTTTTAGTAGTACATTTTGATTTTTAATAAGTTTGAGGTTGGTATGAAGTTCTTAAACAAAGATTAGTATCCAATACCTTCTGAAGACTTTTTCTTAATCTTGATGTAAAATGGGGATCATGATCAGAATAAAATCGATAGGGGTACACCATGAATTATTACAACATCATTAATACATAGTCTTGTTAAACATTCAAGTGGTAAATCTTCTCTTATATCAAGAAAATGCACTGAATTTGTAAGATTATCAACAATGACCCATATTGCATCATTCCTTCTAAAAATCTTTGGTATCCCCATCACAAATTCCATTGTAATATCATCCCATGTTCACTCTGTTATGGGAATAGGTTGCATGACTCCTGTAGGATGTTGTCTTCTAGCCTTTACCAATTTAAAATCCATACATCATGAAACATAATCAACAATATCTCTCTACATTTTGTCCCACCAAAAATGTTCCATAAAATATTTATACATCTTTGTGTAACCTATGTGTATAGGGAAATTGGAGCTATGAGAATCATCTAACAATTCCCTTTTTAGATCAAGTATAACATGAACACAAAGTCTGTTCCCAAATTTCCCAATTCCATCTTCATATTTGAATTTAATCAATATCCCTTTATTCACAGCTTTAATTTTATTTTGAAACTCCTCATCATCAGTCTGATAACTTTTTATCCTTTCTAGTAAAGTTTTTTTGGCGCCCATTTGAAAAAGTATTGATTTTTCACCTTCCATGGTTATTCCCATATCCAAGTTTACTTGATCCATGAAAATAGGATCCCTTTCAACTCTCATCTTGTTCGAAACTCCATGATCCTTTCTACTTAGAGCCTCTTCCACCTAATTTTCCTTCCCATGTGGTAGTATATAGTGGAACAATTATCTTTGAGTAATTCAATCCATCTCTTTTGCCTCATGTTGTGTTCTTTTTGGGAGAAAATATACTTAGAACTCTTTTGATAATATAAATCTAACATTTTTTACCATAGAGAGGGTGTATCCTAATTTTTAGAGAAAATGTTACATCTTCTAAATCAAGATCATGAGTGGGATAGTTTTTCTCATTAATTTTTTTCTATCGTGATGTATAGGAAATAACTCTATAATTCAGCATAAAGAAACAACCAAGTCCTTTTTTAATGTATCAGTATGAATAACAAACCCATGATTCCCCGATGGAAGAGTCAATATAATATCATTGAATATTCTTCTCTTATGTTCCTCAAAACATTCTTCACACCCTTTTTTCCAAAAAAAAATTTAACCCCTTTATGTCTGCTCTTGGTTAATGGGTTAGCCAATTGGGAAAAAGTTTTGATGCAACACCGATAATAACTTGTTAAACCAATAAAATGGTGTACCTCGGTTATACTCGTCATTGCTGGCCATTGTTGGATTGCCTTGGTCTTTTAAGGATCAACAGATATTCCATATTTAGAGAAAATATGGCCAAGAAACGAAATCTCCTAAATCTAGAATTCACACATGCTGAACTTCTCATACAATTCATTTTTTCTAAGAGCCTTTTAAATAGAGTGCAAGTGATTTTCAGGATCTTCGTAGCTTTTTTAGTGTACCAAGATATCATCAATGAGTACCACTATATATTCATCAAGATATTCCTTGAAAACTTTGTTAATTAGATTCATGAAGACATAGGATAAGTTAGTCATTACAAAAGAAATTACTATAAACTCATAATGCTTATACCTGGTATGAAATGTTGTCATCGAAATGTCTTCATGCTTCACACGCAACTGATGATATCCAGATCAATGGTCAATATTGGAAAAATATTGAGTTCCATGATGTTAATCTAATAAATCATCAATGTAAGGTAGGGGATACTAGTTCATTATTGTTTCATTATTGATATCCTTGTAGTCAATGAACAACCTCATAGATCCATCATTATTCTTAACAAAAAGAACATGGGCTCCACATAGAGAAACACTAGGGTGAATAAATCCCTTTATTACAATATTTCTATAGTTGTTTTTTTAGTTACACTAATTCCACAGTTCCCATTATATAAGGGTTCTTCGATATGGGACTTGAACTAGGAATTAAATCAATGGAAAACTCAATTTCTCGTTCTGGAGGTCGTCTAGGTAAATCCTCTGAAAACAGATCTTCATATTCTTGAACAATAGGTACATTCTTTATTTGAAAATTCCTTTCCTCACCCATAGTTATTTCACTCTCTTCCTCCCCAATAATTGAATTTAGTTGACCTGTTGGGGGAGGATCTAGATAAGAATCATATTGTAAAGATTTTTCTTTAAAGATAAGGTACTCTTTATCATCATCGTATATTGTAACCTCCTTCTTCTTACAATAACATTTAACATAATGGTATGAAATCCAATCCATACCAAGGATTATATCAAATTCCTTCATGGTTATGGAAATGAGATTAGTATATAAATAAAATTTATATACCTTAATGGGAACTGATTCACAAAACATTGTTTCAATTATACTTCCATTAAGCGTTTTGACTGACAACACCCTTGTTAAATAAAATTGTAAATATCTGATTTTCATAGAAAAAAATTGATGATATGAAAAAATTCAATGATCCAGAATCAAATAAACCATTGGAAAAATTTGTGGAAACCATTAAATTACATACCACCACATCTTTTGGAGGTTCATCTTCAGCAGTAGTGATCGTATAGGTTTGGAATTTCTCCCTTGGCCTTTTATGGGGTATGTTTTCTTGGAACTTAGGGAATTAATTTTCATAATGACCCATTTCTCTAAAATTGTACCATTTAACATTGTCATCCTCTTTCTTTCCCTTTCAATCATGAGTTTGGCGGCCTTTTTCACCACACCTATAATATACTCATATTCCCTTCCGGAAAGTACCGTGGTGATTCTTCTAAATTTTACCATATGATGGATATTCAAATTTTCTATTCATCCCCTTATTTCCATTTTTAGAGTGTTCTGTAGGTCTCTTCTCCTCTTACTTTTCTTTAAAGTCACAAGACTTAGAGAATTCCTTTTTTGTCTTGATAGAACATGAGACAATATCTTCATACGATGAGAAGGATTGTGAGAAAAATGCTTGACAGAGAAATGGTTTTAACCCATAAAATAATTGATAAATCTTACTCCTTGGGTTACATATATATTCTTTTTCATTCTTTTCTATCCTTGTAATGTTAGCCTCATACATTGCAACATTTTCATTCTCATATTTCCTCCGACTCAAAAAGTTTTTCCATATCTGATTGATGGTCACAAAGAAAGTACATTTCTATGAAAAATGATTTCAACTCTTTCCATTATATATTTTATACTTCTTAATCTTACTACTTGTGTTTTGAATTAATGATCTTCATTGATCTCCATCTCCAGTGAGGTGATAAACTACCATGAAAACTTTTTCCCTTTCACTACTCCCCAAAGAATTAAATATTTTCTCTAAGGAACATATCTATTTCTTATCTAAAAATGGATTATTAGTCCCATTGAGAATTGGTGGTTGTTTCCTCATGAATCTTTCTAACATTCATCTGCCACGTTGTGGATCAGGGTTCTCCATATGGGTAAGGTTATTATTTGTAACCTAAGTGAGTTGTCTCAATATGGTGATAAGTTGATCAGCACCAGTTGTATCACTAGCTCCACTTTAATTATCTTGAGTAGGATGGAAATCCCTACATGGATTATGGGCATTGATACAGTTTCGATTCCATCCACTTGGTGCCATTTCAAAATAATGGCATATAATAGATTAGTTTATGAATGACAATACATAATTCAAAATGTGTTAAACACTTAACATAAATTGAACCGTTTATAGATATAGTCCATAATCATAAAAAAAAATTCTTTGAGGAGGTATATACTGATAAATTCTCCATAATCATTTGTAAAGAAAATGTGAATTATCTAAATCATATCCCCCAAAAGTGTTATAACCAAGAGTGCAGTAAGGCTCGTTATTGTGAACCAGGATACCCTGGGTCAATCCCGAAACTCCTTGTCAGAGTTTTCACTCCTAGTAACATATGTGCAGATCCGCCTCTACCTTCTTGTATCCAGATAGGGTTTTATTTCTTGGAAAACTCAAAAAATATCTATATTACTAAAATTCTAAGAAGTTCTTCTATTCTAATCCTCATGAACTATCATAGGGTAATGTTATATAATCATAATTGTTTCTAAATCTACATTCCAACGTTTGTACTAAACTTATTCTTATAAAAACTGTAACGCCTTGACCCTAGTTACCCAGAGATGGTGTATTGTTACATAACATTGGCATGATCACAAGAGATCATGTCTCGAAAAATCAATTAGTTTAGTATCCTTGGAAGTACTAGATACATACATACGTTTTACATTACATGATGAGATAAAAACCACAAAAACAATTTATCCCCTTTGAACACACTAATATCTCTTAGCCTATCCCTGTAGTTCATCTATAAAACACTTATTCACATCCTGTGAAAGATAAAACATTGAAAGGGGTGATCTCAGATTCATAGTAAGGTTAACAATATAGTGGAAAATTTCATAAATAATCATAAACATTTAATTCAATGTATATGACTAAAACATAAGCCTTTTAAACTTAAACATCGGTATAATATGGAAAATATAAATTGAATAATTCTATTTACTTATTAACATTGATATTCTATTAGTCAAATAATCACATGCAATATCAATAGCCAATTTTATAATTACGGAATCCGTAATGTCGGACATCATAACCACATTGTCAAGGCCTCATGTCGAGACTTCAAATAAGATTTTTTCAAGGCATTGTGCAAGAACACTAGTTTGTCTCATGAGACCTATCGATGAATTGAGGAGCTATGGCGGGCTCCACTCGTCACTTACTAAGTCCAATGAATTCCTTGTATGAAAAGTTTTTAAACATAACATAATCATTCATATTAGAAATATCATACAAAATGCCATTAATTTATCCATAAACCATGAATTGGTATAAAAATAAAACATCCACAGTCAAACATATCAGAAAACCTTCAATACAATGTGGAATATTTGTATCATAATAAATCACCTTCAACCAAATTTAAAATCCATCAAAGGGTGTTGACATAGATGAAATGAAAAAAATTTGAAAGAAATACATGTTTTTATTTTTAAATAACATAAAATCACAAAATTATAAAAGAAAACATTTATTCTGATTATATTATTATAATATTTGAAGGTAAGATTTGAAGGTGTTATAATGGGGGAAAATAGTTGTACCTATTGTATAAGTTAAAAAACATTTTTTCTTTAATTATGTCGAAAAGGTCATAAGGACCTTGATTGGAAAAAGTTGTAATGATTCCTTTATAAACATGTTATAAATAGTAAAAAAGGGTATAAATGACTTTATACCATAGTCTAGGTAATTTTAAAAAAAATTGAAATAAATTTTTATGATACACGCATGTGGATGATAAAGATGTCCCAATAGATACTCACGTATAAACAACCTCGGATAATGATGATATTATTGAATTGACCCTTACCTTGTACATTTCCTTGGTCAAGGGTACATTAAACTACTATATAATAGTTAAATAATTGTTATTAAATTATAAAATAACCAGATACATAAATATGATATCATATATGATCTTCTAATATTTATTTGTTAACAATATTTCAGTAGTACCATCATTTCGGGTGTTAACTAATTCGTTTTCCTTAATATATTTTTTTATATAATCCATTTTTGTTATGGATAAGATGTATTTTATTCATATCTAGAATGATATTATGTTCTTGAAAATTATTTTTTAATCATAAAATGATATTGATTCATTAATGGTTACGATGGGGAATGAATCTCATCGCTTTAGTGGAGATGGTAATCTGTACAAACGCACGAGCGACAATACCATTATATTGATGGTGGAATTGTATATAATTGGATGGTATATCATATATAAAGAATCATTAACATGTTATATTTATTATTTAAATCAATTATACACATTATTATAACCATGAAAATAATGAAGTGTTTGAATAACAAACTGCACCGCGACGTAGAGACGGTAAGTCGTACGTATGCACGTATAGTGACTTGTCATTCATATGATAGATAGAATAATGAATATAGTTGTACCCTTTTATAATAACATCACAGTATGTATAATTTACTGGATTTATTATTTTGGTATGGAAACAACAATGAAAGAGGATGTGGAAGAAGAAAAGAACTTTGAAAGAGGTGGTGAAATTTTTATCTCTTCTTCAGGTGTTTCCTTTGGAGTTGATCAAAAGGGTTCCTCAGGATAGATTTCTGATCAAAGTAAGGAATCTTGGTCAAAGAAATGGTAGTTAGGAAGATATTGGGGCATGGTTTGACTAATCCAAATGGATTTGGAGTTGTGGAATTAAGAGAAGGGTAGGTAACATTTTATAAGAGAGGTGAGGGTCACTTTAGGCAAACCTGTAAATATTATTTTATTATACAATCTTTTTCTATTTATAATGGATCAAAAAAATTCATTCAAGAATAATGTGGGTATGGGTCTAAATACTATCAACCAATATGTTTTATATAGTTTTAGTTCAACATATTAACAATATCTTTTAGATTTAACTCTTGGTTAAATAGTTTAACATTTACCATGTCTCCTTCTATTTTTATATTATATGGTTAATAACAGTACAATAAAATTCTAAGAGAACGCCATGTGGTTCATTAATGATATATCAATAAAATTATAAGTTCTTTTTATTAACAATATATTTTTAGGACAATTATATCATTTAATATTATAGTATTTGTTTTAAAAACTCATTTATGTCTATTTTGATAGTATTTAGTATCTCGTTTTAGTTAAAGTTTTAAAAACTTGATTAATTTGAAAAAAAAAAGCAGTTAATAAACCCTAACATGTCATATTAACCTATAAAATTATTTTAATTCATAAAAAACTTCAATTTAAATTTATATGGATATTTATAAAAAAATTATTTTAATCAGTCATTAATAAGGTAATTATTGCAGCATCATTGTGTCATAAATAAGATTAATTATTTAAAGTCTAAAAATTATAAATAAAATAAAATTATGTTGGAAGTATTTTTTATTTATAATGAATATTTATAGTCTAATTTATCTTATGTGAAACCCTATATTAAAAATGTTTTTACTATGCAACTTTGAAGTTAACACTTTTAACCTTTCTTCAAATAAAATAATAATAAATGTCTTACTCTAATCCCAGTGGACCAAAAGGATCACCTTTTATTCATAAGGTTAGTTTTGGTCGAAATACACTTATCCAATAGAATTATGACATGTGTTAGGGTAATACTAATATCATTTTTACCTTTAATTACCCTATTTACTTTTAATCGTGGTAAATAAAAGGCAAAAGATACTATTCACCAAAAAATTATTTTAATATTATTGAACCAAATTTTACTTACTGATATTAACCATGTCTCTCGTGATTTTGAAATTCAATTCATCAAAGTAGTAAAATTATGTTTTATAAAAATTTTCAAATGCGCCTAGAAGGTGGGTAAAAGAAAATAAAAAGCTCAATAAAATTTTATATATCTAATATTATTATATAATGACTCCAATGAATTACATTTAACATATAAAGGTATTGTGTATATATTTTTACTTAATATAAATTTAAATAAAATAACTAATTATTAAAATAAAAAAGTTGGTTTTAAATAATAACGCAATGTTTTTCACTAATCATCAAAAATTGAATGTTTTCAGAAAAATACCAAAACATCACCCAGACAAATTTTGATATTCTAAATCCAAAAATGAAGTCCATTTTGGAAAATAAAATTTATAAAATTTCAAAAAGTGGGTGTTTCTATTTATGACATCTAGTTTGATTGGATTTGGTGTTCTATAACTCGAAGTTGCGTACAACGCAAGCTATTGTATTATTCAAAGAGAAACATATCGTGAAAGCATGGGGCATTTTAAATTGAGGTAAAAATACTTTACTAATTTATAAATTTTTAACCGTTGACCCCATGAAATAGAGATACTAAAATATATATTTAAATACATATAATTTTAAATATAATAATAATAAAATAAAATATTTGGTAATATATACAGCATAGGAAATCAATAGTTGGTGCATATGGAATGTGTCTCGCATAAGTAAAAAAGTGAGACAAAAATACCTTACCTTAAGTCCAAATTTCCTTCGTAAAAATTTGAAAATACTGTGTGATAAATATAATTTTATTATAAATATATTAAATTAATATACATAAATATATATCATACCATATATAATTTTCTTATAGAATTCTATATCCCATTTGTTAACAATTCCCCGTTAAAGCCACATTCCAAGTAATAACTGCTTTGTTTTTCGTGTTTGTTTTTATTGGTTGTTTTTTGTCATTTTACATTTATCGTGGTTCAATGATCTAAAAAATGTTATAAATATCAAATATATTCATTATATATTTATTAATATAAATCTATAAAATATAGATATAGAAAATTAAATACACTATTCATGGAGATGGTCGGTTGTAGGTACGCTTGAACATTGCTTCCTTTTTCTCATATTATTGAAATAAATAAAGTTAAATGACATATTATCCTTAAATAATAATTTAATATCACATATATAATATATTATAATTAAAAATATCTTTATTACCTACCATTTAAAGTGTGAACTAATCACATCACTTCGTGAGGTGGTAGTCTGTCGTAAACACGAGTTACATTATTGTATTTCCACAAAATAGAGAGTGTGAAGGTATATGTGATATAATAATTAAATAAATAAAATAATATTATAAATATATTATATATATAATAAATTAATAATTATTTAAATCCTTTTATTAGTGTTAATGGAAAAACCAATGATATTGGTTAGCGAGGTGGTAGTCCGCCATACACACGAACGATGATTCATAACTAATTTGATAGATAAGGATATGGTTATAGGTCATTCCATTAACATATAAAATTATCGGAATTTGGAATATAATTATTTTATTATATCATCATTTTTAAAAAATAATTTGAGGTTAAGGAGGAAATAAAAAAAAAATCTCGTGGAAGAATGCTACCGATTTTTTGGGAAACCTTCTTAGGTTTACCCCAACAGCCTACCAAAGATGTATTTATTCTTATTATAAGAATTATATGATTATAGGATGGAATTTGGGAAGTTATTTACATAGTAATTGACTAACCAAATGGTTTTAATGTTTTGTGAAGGGTGGATAGGTGATGGACATTTATAAGTGAGGTAATTGCACACATGTAATTTTTAGAAATTGAAAAGGTGAGCCCACATTTTACTGCTGAAAAAAGGTTCCTAGAAAAATAATTATATAATATATGAGGTATAAGTTTTAAATAGGGCTATAAAATTGTCTTTTGATAATTTTTGGGTCATTTTTACCCTTATCATTTTAGTTTATCCACTCGGTAAAGAAATTGTTACCATAACCGTAGTAAAAAATATTAATTTCTTACTATTATTTGTGGTCAAAAATTAAGTTAACAATATTTTATAATATAATTTATTTAGATTCCAAATATGAAAGCAATTTTTCAAAATGTCACTAAAAAAATTGGATTTTTATAATTTAATTTAATCCCATAGGTAGGTTGAGAAAGCATATTTTTAAAGAGAAAACGATCAAAATGTTTCAATGTTTTTATATCAAAATTCAATATGAACATGATTTCAATGACCTAATTGAGATTAATAGATTATAATTAAAATAATTTTAATTAAAAATATATTTCGAAATATAATTTATCTTTATAAATAATCTAACTTAAAAGGTTTTTTTAATTAAAATTCAGTATTTTTCAATATTTATCAAAAAAGGTTCTTTTCAGACCAAATCCAAAAAATGGTTTTTTAAGTATAAAATTGGATTTATTCATATCTATTATATATCATACAAATAATATTACTTTTAGATTAATTATTTAATTTTTAACATATAAATTTTACTACAATAATTCACCAAATATTATTTTTTGAAATTTATTTTCGTTAAAACATGTTTGTTGGTATAAATTTTTTTTTTAAGAAATAGATTTACTTTATTTTAAATTAGTATTTATTTCCATTTATAATTAATTGGTCACCGAATATTTCATTTTATATTCATTTTAAAACCATAAATTTATTGAATATTATTCATACCATCCTTTTCCAATGGCTAGGTGATAGTTATGGTTATAATATTTTAATAATATTTCATTTTTGTTTAAACTCAGTGTTTTGTGTAATGAACACTCAGTATTTCATGTAAAGAAATCTATACTCATTGTTCTATATAATACAAGATATCAAAAAAAATTAAATTAATTTTAAAGAAAAATATTTTATAAACCCCCAAAATGTTACACTTGTGCTGAAAAGTTATATGTTAATTTATTTTTAAGGTAGCATCTTGGAGTTTTTACATGGATGGATTCAATACACTTCAATATATTCAAGTCTATGTATAAATCATGAGTGTATCTAATTATTATGTTTAAATTCATTTTAGAGACATTTTTTCATATAGGAAACATTATCAACTATAATTTATTTAGTATTTTATGTTTTCTGGTTGAGTATTTTATTGAATACCAGAGGATAAAATGATCATTATAGCCTAATAGTTTTTGAGAAATTATCTAATATAATGATTATTATTAATATTTTCATGATTCAAGTTACAGATATAGTTAATGAAGTTTATGAGCTTGTTTTCATGTGTTTTTTTGGTTTAGAAGGCCTTGGGGTTATTCAAATAGGTTTAGAGTGTAGTTGAGTAAATAATAGAAAATAATTAAATTGTGTGTGACCTTGCTCAGGAATTTAAAACTCTCTAGAGATAAAATTAATTCACTTTTGGATATTAATTTGTTGGCACATATTATTTTTTGGAAGAGAAAATTGATCATCCTTGAATCTGAAGAATACTCTGTATATCTTTGAAACAATGTCATACTTTTATTACAGTAATGTAATACATTCAGAGTGGGTCATTTGAATTTTGTTTATTCATATATGACTTTCATGAATCGTATGTATTTTCCACATCATACATATGAATTTGGTTATGAAAAACAGTTTTTCATATAATAAATGCGATGTTGAAAAATTCAGATGATGTTTTATAATTAGATAAGACATTTGAATGTCTTTGTATGATATTGGTCTTTTCATGATATTATAAACAATGGATAAAGATAAGATATAATAATTACATTATATTAATTGTCAATTAAAATGATATAATTTGATGTATTTATTTATGTACAATTATTAAAACACCAAAAAAACATTTAAATTTTGTATTTTTGACTATATTATTACTTACATTCAATGAATAACATAATATACCATAAACTCAACTATATAAAGATGTGATAAATATAGGACTGGGTATTTTTATTGGAAAACCCCAAAAAATATATTAGTAAATTTAATTTAATATGTAATATTGGATTTTAGTTTAAATAATTTCTTTTATAAGTTAATGCAGGGACACTGTCTAAGGATTTTGTGTATAGATATTCAAGTTGCTAAATTTTCATTAGTTATAATGTGAAGTGTTTTCTATGATTCTACAGGTTGAGGATTATTAGTTTAGTGATGTTATATTGAAATTATAAAGTGGTTATTTCTAGAACTCAAAAAAATAATATTTATGAGTTATTTTGTTATGGAGATCAAATCTGGAGAAGTCTTAGGAGTGGGGTTTTTTAATATAAATAAATTACATAAGGTATGTTTTAGAATATGATTAGTGATAATATAGAAGGGAAAATTTGAGACCATTGGAATATACAAAAGTGATAAAGTGATATGAGAACTTCACTGGGTTTCTCAAAATACAAACAATTATTGGAATCATATAAAATGTTTAGATGTGAATTGTATTTTAAAACTAAGTTAATTCGTGAATATTATAAGGTGTATGGATATGAGGATATACCAAAAAATTGAAGCTTCCCTCACTAAGAATTGTGAAGAACTCAATATTGAAATATCAATACAAATACAGATCCTGAATATAATGATAAAAGTGAATATAATATATACTACAGCATGAGGTTTTTAGTAATTGAGAAATGATAGAGAAAAATAACTCTCAATGAAGAAGATCAGAAGAAACTATGAATACTGAATGAAAAAAATTGATTGAATGTTATATGTGAGAACATAAAAGAAATTGAGAACCTGATACATCACATCATTGAGGAGAGAAGAAGGTGACCGATTCTATGAATTACTCTAGGTGGAAAAAAACATTTGTTACTGGGTATTTAATATTATAAGATGAATCATATCATCAATGATGTGATGTTATTTTCAAGAAAAATAGTTCAGATAACAATTTTCAACTGTTGATGTTCTAAGATGTGTTTTACATGAGGAGACCAAATTGATCTAGTTTCTTAGGGATTTAATATCATTATAATTTTGTTTAGAGATCAACTATAGATGAATATGTTATTTTATATTTAGATCTTACATTATAGTGGTGGTTTTTTTCTTCAAGTGAGACTCTGTAATATATAACATAATGATACTTTGCGTTTATAGGTCTAGTATTATCCTTACATACAACCACATGCATATATTATGGAGGAATATATGATTAGGAGGACTAAGCAATCTTAGAAAATAGTATGTATATCTATCTTAAAATTTTAAATCTTATGTTTCATGTTTTTTGTTATTACTATTCTAAATTGGATGAGGTTTTGAGAATATTTTAACTAGATTGGTATCTTAATAAGTTCAGGAGGTTTGATTAACAAACATAATTTATAAAAATTACAACATTGATTCACCTCCACTAGCACACACGCACCTCTCATTAGTCAATCTATCATGTACTATTTGGAAAGTTATATCGCAATTAGAAGGATATACCCTACACCATTATAGGTGGCCCCAATGGTGGAGGAAAATATGTATCCTGTGAAAACAGAATGTAATCCATACGTAGTCCTAGGAAATATATATATATGTCATCCCTAAATGGAGAGAAATATAGAAATATATAATATGACTAAGAAGACCACATGATAGATGGGGGATTTTGAATTGATTTAGATTTGAGGTTGGGAACAAGATAAAATATCTAAGAATCATTATGTATCTTATGATAGCAAGAATCAAAAAATATATAATTTTTTGTGAATAAATATATACCTAGATCTAAATAATGTTTATATGTGTTATTGTGATTTTGTACTCAGTCCATGATATGGATGATTATGTCTTTATATATATTATAGAGACCTAAATTCATGGAAAGAGTTCCTTAGTATGGGATATATTATTCTAGTGTAGTATTGTATGAAATGAACCATACATCAATGAGTTTCTAAGGATATGGATCTTCAAAAACCGAATTAGGTAACACAAAAAAATATCATCAACAAGTCTAATTTCATATAGGGTTTACAATATTTCATTTATTTTAATTTAATGAGACTAAAAATTAGATATTCTATAGTTTATGATCATACAATGATGACATTATATAGAGGGAGTTGTATATATTTTTCTCGAGCAAAAAAAATGGCTTAATCTCAATAGTAAACACATGGTTGAAAAATTGATGTGAGTGAGTGAAAGAAATCATCAAGGAAAATTGTTAGTTTGATTCGGATGAGACTTGGATGAATCTAAGATATGTAATATTGTGCAATACTTTGTAACCTAAGGTAATAAAATTCAACTAACACATTAATCACGAATAAGAGCCTCTAAAATGATCGATCTCATTTGAAGGTACAAAATGATAGTGGATTCATTATTATGATAGGTTGTTTTGAAAAATTGGACCTAAATATGAGATAGTCTGAGTGCAATGAATAATTTTTTGAGGGTTTTTGATTGATCTAGGGGAAATACCTTGGGGTTTCACTTAATATCATGAGTTAATAGGAATCAAGACACTCATTTTTATTATTGTAGAATTTTTATTCTATTAAGGGATAAAACAGTGATAGACTCTATGATTATACCAAGGATAAGATATTTTAGTTTCTATACAAAATGTCTTAGTTAATTATCAGGGTGGGAAACTCAATGTAAATATTAGAAGCCCATGTGTTAGGATATAATCCTTATAAATGGGGTGATTTTATACTATCATAGGATTATGTTTATAAACCCTATCTCAAGAACAGATATAAGTATTTGTAACTATTTTCGGGTTTATTATGTCATATAGGTTGAATCACACTAAGACATTTAATGTTTCGCAGGGTGGATCATATGCCATGTGGCTTATTGTCATGTTAATGGGACATAAATGTCACGTTACTTAAGGTAATATTATGAGGACATCTTCCAAGTAGTTTATTATCATACATAGTGCACTTATGTGTTCTAAATATTATGTTGTTATGATGAGGACCTTTATATAGAAGGATTTTTAGAAAAATATACCTTATGCACAAAATAAAATTTATTTTTCTTAATGATGAGCTCATAGAGGAAAACCCGAAGTGAATTCCTAGGGCCTCGTATTCTATAATTAATAAATAATTTAAGTGGGATAAAACCAATGAATTAACTTGAGATAGATAATACTTACATTGGAATGTGTCCTTAAATAAAAGGAATAAATATTTATATAGTTGTTGTATGGAATCCTTTACATAGATCAGGCTCATGTTTAGGGGAATGATAAAGATAGATCTATCCTAATACATGGTCATTGAAAGATTCATCATGAAAGATAGTTATATACACATAAAAAAGAAAGAAAGGGTCAAAATTAATAGTATTTGAGGTTGGGAAAAGGATATTAAATCCTAGTATAACTACATATCTTGTGACAGTGGGAATAATGCCACACGTCATTCTCATATGGTCTTTACATATATTTGAATCATGTCAAAGGAATCATGGCAATGAGTTGGATGGTTATACTAGTGTGATAAGGGAGTAAACACAACATTAATGGAGTATCAACACCTAGACAACCTAAAGTGGTCTCACCATAATCCATGATCATGCGTAGACCTATCATGAGTAGTGTAGATCTCACCTATTATGGAGGTAGGAAATGCAGGTGGAATATATGGTTGAGCCTAGGATGAAAAATCCAAGTGCCACTATGTATCCCATACTAATAGAAATCAATCAATATTGAGTTCTTGATATAGAATCTCCCAATAAAAATCAAGCTCATGTACAGAATTGATCGAAAAAAATGAATGGATTCTCTAATTAGAGAGGATAAAACTTAATGTGATGAGGAAGGGTTTCATCAGCATAGAAACAACCAGTAATGGAAATGAAAGACATGTTTGGGGATGGGATAATATATATTGAAATCACAATATATCCTAAGGTGGAAGGAACCAAGACTGACATAGTTATGGTATAGTTCATTTTTCAATAGTTTAGGAGAACCCTGACTTTATGGCTAGTGAGTATATCCATAACCATTAACTCCCCATAGAATGAAAACCCTCATATACATTGAGCTCTTACATATGTTGGTAATTTATGACTCAAGTTTACATAATAGAACTTCCCAGGAAATTGATGATCTTGTAAGATAGACCACTCCAAATAGTTTAAAGACATGTGGGATGGACGATACACCATGTACTTTAATTTCATGCAACAAGGACTATGTGTTGGGAAATTTATATTCATGTATCCATGACTTGGATGTCATATAGTTTAGGTTTACATTATAAGTACCAATATGTAGAACCTTTCACGGATCTGGATCTTTAGAAATATGTAATATATTCATCTTAGTGTCATGAATGGAATCATTCAAGAATAAGGTCCAGTATTAGGATATGGTGTGGTGTCTCCATCTAAATATAGTATCATAATGAAAACAATTTTTAATGATAACACCCAAACACAATGATAGAATTTATGAAAATGGGTAAAATTATTAGTATATGTTCTTTGATAATGAATCACACATTGTGGATTTTTACAAAAAATTGGCCAGTATATATGGAATTTAGTTCTCATTGAATAAATCAATCAATGAAATTTTTGTATTTACACTATAGACTATACATCATATATATTAACATCATTTTTATTAGACTAACATGATATGTTGTTTAAATCCATGAATTAAGGATTTTTTATTTTTATATCATCTAACAATGACATTATGAATGCACTATAAAATTATGTACAGTATTTCGTGAAAAATCGTGAATTAATGGAATGTTTCATACACTTCCCAAAAATTTTAATCATTTCATAGGATTCAATAGTGTAGAACATATTTTTTAAATAAGGTCCTTCCCATTTACATTTATGTTTCAAATCTTTTTTCTCAAATATCATGGGAGTTTTTAGAGACAATATTAGTTCCCCTTCGATGAATCAGTAATGGTGAACCTTTTTATCAAATTATCATATAGCTCGATTATAATATAATTCAAGGATGTTCAATTTTAATAAATAATTCTCATTAACTCTTTTAAATTCATCAAGATATATCTGAGGTGATTTATCTTTATAAAGTTTATTATATATGGTGATGAAATTTTAGGTAAATTGGACCTCAATATATAGTACTTCATCTTCCCCATGAAAAAGTAAATATGGGTTCACCTATGTGGAAGTATGAGTTTTGGTGTGATAAACTAGTAGATCATATATTTAATTGTCATTTAATGGAATATCATCTTTTTTAATATCTTTTAAAGGATATTAGATAGATTTTTTAGAATCAATATTTGTCTTCTCATTAATTTATGATAGTGGGATAAGTGTTTAGACTATATATCATACTTCTAAATCAAACTTTTTTTATAAAAAAGTAGAAGTTCGGGTAATTTTCCATCAATATTGTTAGTTTTCCCAAATATAGTAATGGTATTAAACATCAATAAATTGATGACACCCTAGGTTCAGGTCCCACTGAAGGATATAGTCTTGACTCTCTTTGAGAACAAACAAATACCATTAAGGATGTACAGAATTTCCTATTTTTATACAGGTTATAAATCCCCTAGGAAGTTATTCCCCAATTATAAAATGGATAAGAGTATTTAAAAGTGTGAATAAATTATGGAGGTTTATGTGTAAAATTTGAATGTATCTTAATAGAAAGGTTCTTCTTCACGAATTCCATGTAGTCGAATCATTAGCAACAAAAAGTATTTAAGTATCTTTATCTAATGGAAGATATTGGATCCTAAATAGTGAGAACTATAGGTGCCCAAATTTACTCCCTGTATAATATTGAGGGTCTCTCCTCCTTTTATTCCCCCAAGGAGGACTCCATTGATTGATAATTTATAAAGGAATTTCAACAAATTCATGTTGTTGTATAGGATGAAATTTATTACTGGATAATGTCTATTTTTCATATTAGATAGATTTAGTTGAAAAATACTATTTTTTAGGTTTTCAATTATGGGACACATCCATATAGTAGTAGTATCGTTCAATGAGGGATGAATATTTCTTGATTATGGGTGGTATTATCCTCATTCATCTTATCTATATTGTTATTGATGAATGGAAAGATCATGATATTATTTGTGATGTGAATGACTATCACGTCCGAATATGGATCCTATAAGGCTGTAGTTGGGTTGTCTAGTGTAGCTATTTGGGTATTTTTTGAATGTGTGATTTTATATACTATTGTATATAAGGGAAATTTTCTATAAAACCATATATATAATCATGAAATGGAACTAAATATTTTTAATGGTATAGTCCCAATTTAACTTCTTGGTTATAAACTCTGAGTAACGATTGATATTAAATTAAGATACTAGTATCTATAAGAACATTTATAATCTGTCAAAAACAACTTGGTATTTTAACTCATTGTTGGTGGATCCTTCTGATAAAAAAGTATGGAAGAATTGGTTTTTTCAGTTATAAGAATACAATACCCAAACTAACCTGGTAAAAATTTTAGGTTTTATATTATCCTACTTGTTGTACTCATACAGGTTCAATAAAACTATATCTCCTATGATTTAAAATATTTATGGATATACATGATCCTCTCAATAGGGAGTTTTATTTTCTGTAGTGAATTTTGTATGATAAGGTGAAGCTTTAGAAAATTGGATAAAATTTTCCCATTAACCACCTTCTGAGATATGAATTGGAAATAAAACTATTTAAAAACAAAATTCCAATGTATAGGACAATAAATTAACAACATGCTACTAAGTGTATACTTGAGTGTATTAAAACAAAATATTACATGAAACTATTAGTTTTTTTAAATAGTGTCTTTATTTCTATATGATGAATATAAATGAAAGAAATATATTCTCAATGTCATAATATCAATTCTTAGAATCCAAAATTATTATTTTATGATGATAAAGACTACTCCCCCCCCCCTCATCATTATTTTGAGTCATGAGGGTGTAAATTTATCCATCTAGGGTTTCTATATAAATGTTGATAGTCTTCTCTACTACCAGTGTTATTGATACTGGTGGATATAAGATATATTTCATGAGATCAATAATGTATCTTTGATATTTTTCATACAAATGATATGTAACACCTTTTCATTTGTTTTAAAAATGTTTAAAAAAAATTGGTGGGATTTTTTATATGGAATCTGATATAGGAAATACATTCCTAGAGTCCCCTCAACTCCTTAAGGTCTTTTTGATTGGGCATATCAAGTATCTCTTTTTTTTGGGTTCAAATTTGATTTTTTTGTGGTTTACCACTAATCCAAATAATTTCTCTAATTATTAAATAAAATTGAATTCAAGGTGATTTATCATCAATATGTTTTACAGAGTTTATTGAAAACTATTTCTAGATTAGAAATATGGTCATATAATTATCAATACATGGCCTCCGGATCATAAAAATGGCATTCAATAGACATCCCTAAAAAGGAACTAAATATATAATGCATGGAACATTCATATTTAGCGTTAGAATTATTTAATCCAAAGGCCATTACCTTGTTATAAATATACTCCTTGGGGTACCCTTAATGTGGTTTCTTATTTATAATTGGGGTTTATTCAGATGTAGTTATATCTAGAATATTATTCTATAAAAAAGGCATTAAATCCATCCATTACATTGATAAATGGATCAATGGTCAGGAATAAGAGAACATATTTTAGGTTTTTCTAGTTAAGGACTCTAAATTCAATAGAAATATGGATTTTCCCATTAATTCTCTTAATGGAAACAATATTACTGGGTGACTTTAGGAATGAAACATTACAAATGAAGTTCTCTTTTATGAATTTATTTACATCAACTTCTACCTTAGTAATGTGGGTCAAATTCATTCTCCATTTTACTTTTATAAAATCATGGTGTCATATATATTAACAAAATGATGGGTATTCACCTATGGATATAATAGAATAATCTCCACATAATTTCAGAAAACTTAATCCTTGTGTTTCTTTGGGAAGGAAATATATTTTTCTTTTTATTTAAGTTTAACGGATACACATATCAATGTAGGTCATGGATATAATTCTATACCTAGGTTCACCTTCTTTAATTATTATTCACTATTTCTAGAATCAGAATCTGGGTTGTCATTTTGAAGCCCAGAAGATGATATAAGGTCATTTCTATCTACATCTAGATTTCATCCTTATTGTGCATGTTTAAGTTCATGTGATACAATATATACCATGAGAATGGGAGATAATCTACCTAAACTCCAATCTCTTATTCTCTTCTAATTTATATAAAAATGATCAAAAATACTTGTTTGGGTTTAATAGTGATCATTTATACATTCATGACTATAGAGATACATGGGGGTTGATTAATATGCATGTATTTCCTAGAATCCTTTTACTTTCTTAGTATTGTTGTTTAAAGGAAGTATTTTCCTCACCAATATATGATAATAAAGTTATTTTATTATTTGGTTAATTATCTAAAGCAACCCATGTGTCCTAATTAATTCCTATTTTATTTTTTTTTCTTCAATTGTATGGATGGGAAACATGTATCCTTCACTGAGTTCACTCTACAGACTAATAGGAATGATTTCTACACTATTATGGGAAACAATATGAATGGAATTATTTACCTTCAGTTGATTACCCACCCTTTTATAGAACACATTTTCTATATACCATGATTCATAGGACACAAATTTGGGATTATCACTATATATGAAACTAAATTGCATCATAAGAGAATTTTTCTATCATTATTGGCATGGTGAGAGAACAACTTCACGTATACTGAGACCTAGACATCCTTAAAATATATTTATTTTTATGTTTGAATATAATTAAATTAATTTAGAGTCAGAAATGAGATAAAAATAATTGGATCTCATCTTGATATTTATATGGGGCCTCAACTTGATCTTTCCATAACCATGATTTTTTAGGTTGTAGGAATTCATGTTAGCTTTTTTGTTTCTTAGATATCAGAGGGTCTGAATAGGGATGAGAGTAATCATTGAACTATTATTAACTAGGGTCTTTCATGAATCCATGTTTCCAAAATTATAACATATATACAATATTTTTATATGTCATAGTATGGTAGATTTTATTACTTTTTACGTAAACAAAATTAAAGTATGGATTTCATAATATCTAGTCTATACATGATATGTTAGGGCTACAATGACCTCAACCTCAAAATCTTCTGGAATTTATAGGCCCTCAATAACAGATTCATTGAGTTCTATGGATAGTCTAAGGGAATAAATTATTTAATTCTTTTTTATAATGATATAATGATTCTTCAACATGTCTTACCTCTAGAATAAGTTATTATGCTTTCTATCGTCGATTTTCTCCTTGGATTAAGGATTTCAAGAAGTAGTGTGATGTGTCTCTAACTCTATCCATTGACTGTAATTTGGTGACATCTTTTAGGTATATATGTTTGTTTGAACTATCCTTCCCAAAAATTTATGTTGACTTAATAATTTCATGTCTATTAGTTTGTCTTCTAGAATGATGGGTTAGAATGATTCCCAAATGATTTAGGATCAAATTGATATTTTTTTAGCTCATTGGAGTTCCAAAATATGAGTTTTTCTATATATATGTCTTTAGAATAAATTATTCCGGGTTTTAAGGGTCTTTCATTACTTCATCTTCATCAACATCCTCAGCCTCTAGGACCACTTCATCAATTATTGGTGGGGAAATCATATTCATATATGTATCCTTTTTGTGAAGTTTTATTTCAAGTGGATGAAATTGAATAAGATATATTGTGACTTTTTATCTATAGATGGTTACATTTTATGGGGCTGTTCTTGTTGTATAATTTGGTAGGATTATGACCATTGTTTCATTGTTTCATTTAGTCATCAAATTTATACACATATCTATCAGGATTTCAATCCATTATATTTCTTTTTCTGATAAAATAGTGTAATAATAGGTCACCTACACTGGTGGTTTACCCAACTTGACATACCCATAGTCAATCATACACTAGAGTATATCCTCAGAGATGAAGAATTCTTGAATATTATTCCCCAGTATTCTATTAAAATGGTAGTAGTATAGAAAATCATTTTTCCTAACTTCAATGAGTCTTCTCACTTATAGTTTGATCAATTATTTCTCTATAGTCAATATGAAGGTCCCCAAAACAATTTATTTTCACAAGAAATTGACCTTATTATTTTTATGTTCACTTTCTAGATAATTATTCTCTTTCTCAACTTTATAACATGGGTATTTTTATTGATGTTTTTTGCTTTCATAAAGAATAGACCGTATTATTTCTCTAATTTTATAACTTTATTCTATTAAAGTATCCAAATATAGTTTCCTTCCTCACCATAGAACTGAATTGGTAAATTAACTATCATCAAAGATCTTCATATTTTGTGATAGACTTATCTAATAGGTTTTTATTCCTGATAAATGTTACCCCGTTAGAGTCTATATAAAGTATATAATAATTTTTGTTTATTATTAATTTAGAGTACCCATCATGGGGCCACACTATGATTAAAATTTCATTAGATGTTTCTACAGGTCACTCATACCATGGACAATTAAGGAGGTTGGATTCCCAAAAGTAGAGGATGTGTTAAGTCCACCCATTCAAGAGATGGTTTACTCTATGGTTTCACTAGTATTTTTTTTCCCTCCATTCATTTCATCTGAGAAATAATGAACTCAATACAGTCATGTATTTTTGGTTGAACTATCACCTGAAAAAATAATAATGTAGAAGTAGTGGGTAGAGATAGATATAGTTAACACTCTTATTCTTATTATTTATATCCATATCAATTCATTCTAGGGTATCTTTATTGAAATGTCAATAGATTCTGCACCAAGGTATGATATTCTTGATAATCTTAGACAACTATGATTAGGTAAAATATTTTTCCAATCATTGGTTTATCTATATAATTGGATCTACTATTGATATTCATGTATCTCTCACATGTTAATGTTGTTTTACCAGAGGTAATATATTAGATTGTGTTTGGTAATTCCACCCAATAGATATATTTTATTAGAGTAACTCTGATTTTATTCAATTTGAATCTCCTAAATTAATTTTTATATTGAGTGAACCTTTCTTTAGTGGAAAGTGTCTCAAATACTTTGAGTGGTGGGTGGGGTATATTCAACTCTTTCACAATCTATTTGGTCAAATCAATCTAATTAGGTTGTAGATAATTTTTTATCAGATCTATCAATTCATTAATCTTATGATAATTTTTGGTTCACATATATTCTTCATAAATTTACGCACACAAAATGTTTCATATAGATTCCTCAACATCACTTTCTTCTACAAAAATGTTGTGCTCTTTGTTATCTATAATTATAATATTGAATATGATCACAAATGGAAATAGGACCATAGAGATTATATCCTTATCAGACCTAAAATCCAATTTGAAATCTATCTTCTTAGTGGACCACATTATTTTATGGAACCAACCGGGATACACGTTACATCCTTAATATTCTTCAAGAAGTTGTCTATAAAAAGTAATTTTGATGGATTCTCCTATAAGTTACATATATTTTAATACTAATAATGGATATTGATCATAAATTAGAATGATCCTTGATGCTTCTTCATGATAAGTTACTATTAGTTTGTAAAAAACTAATTTTTTTAGAGGAGGGGGAAGTAATAATCCACCCAAACATATTAGATGGTGTTGGTTTTTCTCTACCACCACCACTTCCAAAATCTGATATGTATTTAATGACTCTAAGGGTTATGGTGGTTGTGGTGAAAATTCCCCCATACTTGTGGGATATAGTTTCTTCTATAACATAGTTGAGTCAGCTATTATCAAGGAATCATTAGACTTTCATCCCTCTATTCATGAATGTGCTAGATCATTGTCTATTTGGGGTGATAGATGAATTCCCTTGAGAACTAATATACAGATATAGAAATTTATTTCCTCTATTGAGAGGATTGTTTCATCTTCAAGGAAGCATGATATAGAATCATAACAATGGATTGCACCTGCATGGTTTACAACTTATAGTGTAGTAACCCTAGCCCCATTATCCCAGAGTCAGTGCCTTCTACCATTACATAGGAATAATACACAAGGAATCATATCCCATAGGATTGACTAGTTTATTAGTTTTGGTATAATATATACATACATGAGTCTTTAATTAAAATTGAATAGATAAATTTAAATATTTTTTTTAATAATATTATCCCAACTATAATATATTTGTATAGAAATCATAGTAAACTTCATCGATTACTGGGGAAATGAAACAAAATAACAGTGAGCTCAAATGATTTGTAAGGGTTATGTAAAACATAAGATATCATAAATCAATAAGAATAATCCACATGTAAAGGTAAAAAATTGATAATTAATTCCATTTAAATAACTATATAAAGAATAATTAATATAGAAAGTCTGATAAATGAGAAAAGATTCAATTCTGATAACTAAATAAGGTATAATCAATTTGGTACGGAAAATAACTAAAAACACATTCCATTTAATCAGTGAAATAAAAATAAAATAAATCCGTACATAATTTCTTAATGAAAATATCATAGATAATAGTAACTAAACATTTAATTCAGGAAATTAATAAATATTATATTTCATTTATTAGGCACATGATACGTCTATCATCAATACCTTTCACAATATGTTTTAAAATATAGGAAAAAACTTCCTAAATGTTTGCATAAATTTATTGTCTCATGAAAAATACTAATTCATCGAGGGGGTATATAATCTTGGGCCCCACCTATAACATCAAGTACAAATCATTCCTCATATATCAAATAATTGATTTAATTCATGAATTAATATTCCTTATCATCAAATATTTTTATTGAGTAATGGGTATGGATTAATCAATATTTTCCCAGTTGATCAAATAACATTCAAAGTAAAACAACATTTATAGAAATGAGATACATATTAATAAATAAGTATATACATGATAAATAATATGGATAATTAGGGAACATGTAATGTCTATTAACTGCTGGAAAGTTAATATTTGAAAGGACCATTAAGGACTGAATATATGAAAAAATGAAGGGATTTACAATACTTTCCTTAGGCAAAATGATCATAAACCATTTATAGGAGGAATACGGATGGTATCAATAAAATATATTTCAATATGGAGTAATAATAAAGGTTTTTCTTCATTGATGAATAAAAATACCACAAAAATATCTTTCATGCATTCTTGAGGAAAATAACCTTTTTATTTTGAAAAACATTTAGAAAATAGTTCTTGAAACAATCATATTTAAGAACATTTTATTTAAAAATATCCTCGTAAAATTGAAAAGTAGTTATAAATTGAATGTTTGGTAATCATGGTAATTAATTACTTAAAATAATTAAAAATTAAAAAGAACATCACGTTTTCACTATAAACTGATAGTAATTTGCCTTGTATAAAAAACGATAGGAAGATTCCTTTCATGTCTTCAGAAATTCTATATGGGGATTATTTAAAAAAGACATAAGATTCCATTTAAAACATTTTTTAAAAAGTAAAAATTGTGTAATTTTTTTAGTAAATAAATTCTAAAAAGGTAAAAATTTTGAAAAAAAATTATAAAACATGGTCTTGGAAGAATACATATTTTTGATCAAAGAGAGAAATGAAGTCATATTTTTTTAAAACATAATCATAATTAATTTAACTAAAAATTATTGGAATAATGGTACTACTACATGAAAATATCTTGAATAACAATAGGAGAATAAATTTAATTTTTTGTTAAATAATGTTCGACTAATTTACAAAAAATGACATTCAAGAATAAATAATAACTATTAGAATGAGATTGTTAAATAAACCATTTAAATGATTATAAAATCAAAGTGAGAATGGTTAAATTAATAAATTATTTATATTAGTAATAAATCCACATAAAAATGTGTAAATAAAATATAAAATAATCAAAATTATTTATATACATAGTTATCTATTATCAATGTCAACAAAGAAGTAATATTACCAAATGAATGGAAATTAAGTTAAGAAATTCTTTACGACTTAGTAACATTTAATTAAATTCCAATAAGATGAAATAAATAAAATAGAAACGTAAAATACCATTATTACTGAATTATTACTACTATTATATGTCAAATGTTAAATTATATACACTATATAAAATAAACTAGATGCATAACATTATAATATTCCTTAATAAAATGAAATTTAGAAGAAATCCCTTACCTCACACTTCCTTTTGGTTTAAGTCACATTAAACTCTTATAGAGTGGTTTTAAACATGTTATTATCTTGTAATAGAGTCATATTAATATTTATAATATCCCATATTATCCATTTAAAACATATTATAACTTGTTTATTAATAATAATTCATTATTTTCATTGTTTTAGGTGTTAATTTCCCTATTTTCTCAAGCCTATTTCATCATAAAATATTTATTACTTATGATTATTTCATATTAATATCATATAATGAATAATAACAATGAAATTATTATCATATTTTCACATATATTTTTATTTCATAACCATTCATCAATGATGGTTGTGAAAAATAAAGTATTTACGATCAGGGAGACTTTAGGTTGTACATACTGTTGTGTAACATTTCCATTTTTAATTGATCATTATGAAAATATTTTAAGTAACATGTAATATTAAAAAATGATAATAATATCATATACACTATAATATGTACATATGTATTTAATCATTGTGGTGTGGTTTTTAAAAATAGTCACATCACTTTGTGAAGGTGATCGTCCCCATGTACAAGAACGATGTTAAAATCATTATGTGAGTGAAAAGGAAGGAAATAAAATGATATATATATATATATATATGTATATATATTTGAATAATTATAATTATGAAATTAATATAATGATAATTTCATTTATATAACCTATAATCATTAACTTTTTCTTTATCACCATGAGTGTGAAGCATTAGGGAAAGAATAATCACACCAATTTGCGAGTTGGTAGTTTATCGTACATAGGAGTGCGGTTATCATATCTCTTATTTGAATGGAAATTAATAATTTATATATTATATAATGATTAAATATTTATAATTTTATAATATATATCATTTATATTCTTTACATCTATCATAATACCCCACGTTGATGGTGGTAATGGAAAAAAACAAATGACATCGGTTCAAGATTTTTCATGTCACCGTATAGAGGAATAATGATTTCATAATACCTTTGGTGGAAGTGTGAGTAAATTTAGATCATAAAAATAAAATAAAAACATCTCATTAAATTTAATATAATTACTTTATTATATCATCATGTTATAATAAAAATTTAATGTGGTGGATAAATAAGTAAAATAAATATGCTCATTGAATAACATTACTTCTTCTTCGAGTATCCTCCTTATGTTTGAACATAATCATTAAAAAAATGATTTTATATAATAAAAAGGGCTTATATGATGATTTTAGATAATTTTGGAAGTGTTTTGGGTAGTTCATGGATGATTTAAAGTTTGTTTAAGGTGCTAAGTGCAGAGGATAGGGGTGTCCCTTTAATAGTGGGGAAGATGAAACAATTTGTATTCTTGTAAAGAATCGAGTGATGCCACATTTTCATTATAAATAAAGGGATAAAATGTACCATTATAGAACTCTATTTTTGTAAAGGTATAAATATTTTCATAAAAAATGGACTATTTTATAGGTAAATGTAACCCTAATCTTTTTAGTTTAATCCCCCTATAAATCATTTTTACACAAATAGTGGTAAATGATTATTACTATTTTTACAATTAATTTAGGTCAATAAGTTATTTAAAAATATTAGAAATTATATATTATTCAATTTACATATAAGGAATCTATTTTTCCATATTCAATTGACATAAGTGGAAAAATTTTATGTAAAATTAATCCCAGATACAAGATAAGATAGTGGATTTTTAATGTGAAATTTCACAAAAGTATACCTTGTATTTATACAAAATTTTATTAATAAAATTATTAAAGTGATTTAAATTGTATTAATTAATATTAGAATGATAAAATTATAATTTAAAACCAATTATAATCATAATTTAATCTTATAACTTATTTATAAAAAAAGGTTGTTTTCAATTAAAATCTTGTATGTTTCATTATTCATCCAAAATAAATAAACCTTTTAGAAAATTCAAAAAACATAAACCTAATATATTTTCAGTATTCCAATTTTAAACATGATGTTTAATTTTTCAAATAAATTTTCTAAAATTTATATTATTTATTTTTAGATCATTTTTCCCAAGCTTGACTAAAACACCTTTTAAAAAAATACAGTTTATCCGACAACTTTTTTTTATTTGAAATATTACTATTTTTAATCAACAGATAATCAATAAATGTGTGTAAAATATATATATTAATAATTTATATATTCATATTCATAACCTTTATTCCAATGGCTAGGATTTAATGATTATATTAAATAATAATATTAATAGTATTTTGTTGTTCGATAAAACTCGGTCTTGCATGTAATGTTAGTTTTCAAAGAAACTCATTGTTATGTGGAATGAAAAATAAATTAATTATTTCAGGAAATATATGAAAAACACATCATTGTAATAATTTAATGATATATAATACATTGAATTTCTATTAAATATTTAATATATCGTAAAGTCTTGAAATGTCATATTCTTTTCAATACATGGTATTTCATGTCATATATGATATCAAATATGATGTTCTTGTTTTAAAATATCATGGTGTTGCATTCTTCCCACCTAAAATAAATTATGTTCTCAAAATGTAATCATGATCTTAGTAATTAAGGATTTAATTATTACTTTTTTAAAACCTTCATCATAAAAGTATTAATGAAATATCCTCTTAATAATAGATAAAATTGAGCGTAATGGTTACCCAGAATAACACAGGATAATGTTTCTGAGTAGGAGAACATCAGAGGAAAGTAAAGATATGGAGAAGAAGAAAAATAATATTTAATTGTGGATAGTGATTGATATAACACACCATCCATTTTATGATATGTTTCTACTAAATACTTTTTATTCATTAGATATCCTATATTTCATGAATCATTGAGTCCTTGTGAAACAACACTTAGTTATTTATAGGATAGAGACATAACTTTGACATTAAACTTACATTTTCTACTTTTGTGTTTTGAATTTCAAAAATCGGTCATCTAAAGTTGTGATCAGTAAGTTATTAGTAGTCTGATATAACCAACTTGTTTTTTGGTGAATAGTAACATACCCTTATCAATATTAATATGAATATTAATATGACCCTTATGAATATTAAATAATATTATTATTTTAATTTCTTAAGGTTATAAGGTAATGAGAAGTGGATTAATTTTTCAAGGTACTAAGAAGTGAGTTATAGATTTAAAATTGTTATTTTTGAATAAATTATTATTTTATTTAGAAATTAAATTAATAATATTTAGAAATTATTATCAAAAAAATGGACTTCTTTTTTAATTATAAACATAGAAAAATGGTAATGGAAATTTTTTTTATTTTTCTAAAATACATGAATTTTTCGTGAATAGTAAGAATACAGTTTTGAGATTTCTATATGTTTAATGACATCATAATCATGTAATAATTAATATATTATTATGGTTAACTTGTGTATGGTAAAATATTGTATGATGTGTCGCAAGTGACTAATACCATGAGAAAATACCATGGGAAAGCATGTAGTTTTTTAAAAACCAGTAATGATGTGTCCTTTGAAATTAATAAAAGAAAACCCTCTCATATACTATAAATAATCAATCATTCCATCGTTTTATTTCATTTCAAGCATATTATCTTCAAATATATTGTATTTTTACCTCCCTTGGAGTTCTTCCAAGGCTCCCTCATTCCCCCAAGGTCCCAACCTTTATGATTTGGGAGTTACTCTATAAGGTAAGGGAATTTACCACCCTTTTCTTTTTAAAGATTTCATATTATATCATTCTCTTTTTATTTTCAATTATATTGTGTTGGGATTTGTCATTACATATACCCATTTCTGTCCATATTATGTAACAATGATGATAGACCCATTTTCTCTCATAATAATATTTAATAAATTTTAAAGTGGAGAAGTTTGGCTACCAAATTATCATGAGGTATTTCTCAACTTTTCTTTTATTTCAAGTTCATTTCTTTCCATTTTATTTCATCATATCCCCTACTAAAAATTCTATGATAGTTCCATTACCTTACATAAACTATAATTTCATTATAATAATATAATATTTCATCATAATATCTCTTTTTCTCCCATCCTCTTATACTAAAAATGAAAACACCATTTGAGATTTCTTAATTTATCACATTCAAGGATGATGGGTTCTCATTTTTTATTACCATATTCAATTCTAGTCATGAACGCATTATTATGGATGAACCAGATCATAATATATGTATTTATTCTTATTTAATGTTATGGAATCCTTAAACACATATAATATAAAATAATAATACAAAAACAGGTTCATTATGAAAAAAACTACCTAGTTAATCCAAGTATTTGTCATTATCTTTTATCAAACAAGTCATCCCTATGGTATGTAACCCAAAATCATTATAAGATCATTTATATATCAATAATTTCACAATGAATATAAATTAACAATTCTTTATATTTTACTGAATTTTAAAAAAACATCTTTTCATGAATACAAGTAATCCAATCACGAAAACCAAGGAAGAAGACGCATCCAAAACAATAAAATTGAACCTCTTAAACCCATGAAAAAGGAATTGAATAAACCAAATATTGTTAAAATAAATCATATAAATGTATAGTAGTATATATAATTATTAATTACAAAAGATAAATTTGATTATTCAGGTATTTTAGATCAATATAAGAACACAATCGGGTATAAGGTAAGGGGTTTCTTATCTCACTTTTAATTCTTTGAGATTTCCATTATTCGCCACTTATTTCTTGCATGTGGTATATTTTGTACTGACAGTTCATATATATCATCATGATTCTATTTATATTCATTTTATTTTATGATTAATTTTGGGGTTATTAATTTTTGGTCATAAAACTCGATTGATTACAATGTGGTATGGAACTTTGTTTTGGATTCCATTTCATTGTGATTTACATGGTATTATACACCTAATCATTCTTATGTGGTGTATCCACTACCAATTTTAGATCATTTTTCAATTGAATTTTTAAATATATTATATATCCAAATTCTAGTTTCATGAATATGATTGCTTTCTTAAGCTATATACCCTTTTACATACGGTGTTTATTTGGAATGTTGTTTTAACTATGGATATATTTATGAATCTGTATACTCTTCTATATAAGGATATTTATAAATCATATTAATTGTATTAAATCAATGTATAAATGATTATTTGTACTTATAGTGATGGTAGGGGCCTTTTATATCCCATCAATAGATTGATAGGTCTCATGAGACAAATTAGTTGGTGACAAACCCTTCATGTTTTTTTCCAAAAATCAGATGACGTTCTACCCACAGACATAAACTATTTCAACAGTATAGTTTTATCGTGTGCCAGATACATGAAGTCCAATTAATAATCATATCTCATTATTAATTTTTACTTATTATTATCAATTATTTTTTTACTGTAACAAAATCTATGGATGTAGTTTCATACTCAGTTTATTAATGGTGTTTGTTTTTCATTTATTCACCAAGACATATTGACTATTCCAATTTGATGATGATTATATTATTTTTTATTCATGCTTCCAAAATTTCTAACCATTATTGATCATTTTAGATCACCCCTCTCATTTTTTTACCTTCAATAGGTTATGAAGAGGAGACTATTTATTATGATCTTGTGGATGTTGTTTATTAGTTTCTATTATGTATTGTATTGTGTTACCTTTATCAATGTAATATCAGTTACATGTATGTACCTAGTTTCTTCAAGACTACTAAACTGATCATTCCTTTAGGATTTCATTCCTTTTAATGATTCCAATATAATAATTAATGCACCATATCTGGGATTTTGGGGTTGGGGCATTATAATTTAGGATATTGATCATAAGAAAGTGAGTGATCAATAGAATGTTTAAGGGTCCCAAAACTGTAAATATAATAGGTTAGAAAATTTCATTAGTATCATCGTAATGATGGTAATAGGATAAAATTTTATTAAACATAATTTTCCCTACATTTATTTAATTTTATTAATATATATGAATATAATTAAATATAGGTACTTCATATGATTTTATTTTATAAGGTAAATTTAATCCTTTGGTTTTTCCTTGGTCAATTTCCAATCCCTCACAAATCTATGAAATAAATACACAAAAATCAATTTTTTATTCTTTAAGAACTAAAATTATCTTTTAACATATTGTAAGATACATAAAAGAGAAAAAACTATTTCCTTCTACGTCTATCTATTTTTCAAGTCCAATATAGTTATCAAATTTTTTTCAATATAATAAATTAATCTGTAAATATAAAATGTAATACCACTGGTTCATCATTAATATTTATTTTTCAAAATTTTCAACAAATAAAATATTAACCAAGACATCATGTAAAGAAATTGTGGTCATGAGACCCTTATGGTCCATCAGTCATGGGTTCAAGCCCCGCATTTTTTCCTTATGTCATGGGTTGTCACCTGACATGAATGTTGTTCTTTCTATAAAAATATATCAATATTATTCATATGATTTTTCCAAATAAAACATAATGGGCATATATGAAATAAACTTATTCATTAAATAAACATTTTACAATGATTTTCAATACAACCATTTTTTCAAAAAGTGTAATAATTTTATTTGGCTATTACTACAATGAAATTAATGATCATATTAACCCTAAAGTTTATCAATTCCTTTTAACTTATGTCTACAAAATGTAAATTCATTATTTATAAAATACATTTTTTCACTAAAAAATATACTTTTTAATTTTTTTCCAAATTTTCTTTAGAATAGGTAGACTCTCATCCCAAAAAATATAGAAAAAGTAGTTTAAAACTTTGAACTTATGAACAACCATAATCTAAAAACCCATGATGGTATTAATAACTATTAATTTAATGAATAAAAACGTGCTTCTAAAATAATTCACAATATTTAGATGTTTCAAAATTTATATCACCAAAATACCATTGGTAAAATTACAACTACAATTTAATTCTTAAACCCCAATACTTAAATACATTGTCCATTTTATTTCTTCATAGATCCTTCCTTGGAATTGGTTTTAACCTAATTCATTCATTTTCAATATTTATTCAAATCCTTTATAATGTTTTGTAATGAAAATTCTTATTATAACCTAAATAAATCCCCTGGGAGTGTCAATCTATGTGCACAATAAGGTCAGTTTTCATACACTATGTAATGATCAGGTCAAGCCCAATGTGAAAATTTTAGGTTTAATACCCCTAGGTACATATTTTCTAGAATAATGTCAAAATTTAGTATCCAGACAGGGATTTATTACCTTCAAAAACCACATAAAATCTACCTTTTCAGAACATTATAATGTTCTTCTATACTTATCCTCAAATTCTATTATAGTGTTATGTTCCCTAAATTGTGTTTTCCTAAATATAGTTCCCAAGGTATCTAATAAAATTACTTTTATAACAACTATAGAGAGCCCAACCGCAGCATCCCATAGTCAGTTTCCACTACCATTCCATTGGAATAAGATACAGGGAATCGCATATCAAAGGACAAATTTTTTTTTAGTCTTGGTAAACTAGATAAATACATGAGACTATAATTACAATTGAATAGAAAAATTAAAACATAATTTTTATTTAGAATAAATTTATTCTTTGTTTACATCCATTTATATCAATTATAGAAAAATGTATGGGTTCTCAATGATTGGAAACAAAATCAAGGTTAGCTCCAATTATTTATAAGGGTTAAGTAAAGTGGAATATAAGGGTTATGTAAAGTGGAAAATATCTTGAATTAACATGAATAATCTATATTTAAAGGTAAATAACTAAGAAAAGATGACATTTAAATAAATAGATATGTAATAATCAATATTAAAAGTTCAATAAATTTTTACACATGCCATTTAAATAACAATATAATGCCTAATCAAAATATGAAGGTAAATAACTGAAAACATGTTCCATTTAATAATTGTACTAAAAATGAAATGCATCCAGAGAAAATATCATGGTTAAAATCTAATTTATAATAATAAATTATCTATTAATACATGCAATGACTAATTATTGGATATCATGTATCAGGAACATAATTCCTTTACTATTAGGACCATTCACATTACAGTTTAATCTACAGGTAGAAACTAGTTTAGTGTTATCCTAACATGATTGTCTCTTAAGACCTATTGATGAATCGAGGGTATAAATAATTTCAAGGCCCACCTATAACTTTTAGACCAAACCATTAATCAAATTTCAAATAATCTATTTATTTCAGGAATCAAAATTTTTTATCATCAAATATCATCATTGAGTAAAGGATACATATTTATCAATATTTTCCGAGTCAATCAAATAACTTTAAATGTAAAACACCATATGTATAAATGATATATGTTTTAATAAATAATAATATCCATCATATATAAAATTGATATTTAGGAGAAATTTAATGTTCACTGATCATCAGAAAGTGAATTTTTCAAGAGAAAGTTAATGATCAAAAAATTTAAATAGGGATGTGAATGTCAATACTTTTTTTAGTCAAAATGATCTTAAATCATCAATAGAAAGAATATGGACTGTGTCATTATAATATATTCCCATTATAGTAAGAATAATGGGTTGTTTTCATTGAATAATATAAATACCATAAAAATTTCATTAAGAACATTCTTGGGAGAAATTTATTTTCATTTTGATAAAAATTTTGAAAATCCATTCCTCTAAAAATAATTTTTAAAACCATTTTTGAAAATATTAATTAAAATATAACAAGTAACCTGCAAATAAAGTATTTTTTTTTACAGATTAATTTTTTACATGTATTATAATTTAAAAAGAACATTCCTTTTAATTTATAAAATGTTAGTAATGTGTCTTGTTTGAAAAAATACAAGAAGATCCCTTATAAATTTTCAGTAAAATCCAAATTTGAATTATTTAAAAATGATATAAGATTAATTTTAAACCATTATTTAAATAATGAATATATTTTAACTTCATATAATAAGTAATTTTTAATAGTTTAATCAATATTTTGAAAACATTTTTATGAAATGTGGCTTTTGATGAAAACATATTTCGGATAGAGGAGAGAAATGTTGTCAGATTTTTGTAAAGCATTTAATTAATTTATTTAAGTACCAAAGAGTGGAAAATGGTTCTATTACATGAAAATATAATTAATAACTATATTATAATAAAACTAAATGGTTTATGAAATAGTGATCAAATAATTTACTTTATCTGAAATTCAAGAATAATCAATCTCGATTGGAATGAGATTGTAAAATAAACTATTAATATGATTATAAAAACATAGTGAGAATATGTAAATTTATATATTATGTTTATTATATGTAAATAATCATAAAACAAGTGTAAATAATATATAACATAATCAAAATTCTCTATAAACATAATCATAGAATATCAATGAAAACAAATAAGTGATATAACCCAACGAAAGGAAATTGAGTTATGAAATTCTTTAACACGTGGAATCTTTTAATTAAATTCCCATTATATGAGACAATTAAAATGTAAAATCAAAGTAAAATCAATAATTAACTATTCATGATATTCCAATTCAATGTTTCAGTATATAAACCCTATAAAATAAAATAGGTTTATAAAATTACAATATTGCTAAATGAAAAAAAAATTGAGATGAAAACACTAACCTCGCTCTTCATTTTGGTTAAAATTTCCTTAAACTACTATAAATTTGTTTTAAAAATGTTATTAACGTATTACATAATCATATTAATATTTATAATATCATATATGATCATTTTATAACATCTTATCACATGTTTGTTAATAATCATTCATTATTTTCATTATTATGGGTGTCAATTTCCTTGTTTTCTCATGTGTGTTTCATCATGAAAGAACTTTTTCTACGGTATATTATATAGTTATAAAATCTTTAGAATAATAATAATGAAGTAATTATCATATTTTTAAATCAATAATACTTTTAAAACAAATCATGAATAATGGTTATGAAAAATTAAGTATGGTGCGATCATGGAGACGATATGTTATATGTATGCATGAGTAATGTTTCCATTTTTCAATGATCATTATCGAAAGAAGTTAAGAAATATATAATGATAAAATATTTATAATAATATCATAAATACCATATTATATAATTATATATTTTATCCATGTGTAGTGGTGATGAAAACAGAGTCGCATCGCTTCTTTAATGTGGTAGTCCCCGCGTACACGAATGATGTAACCATCATTACATGAGTGAAAAGGAATGAAAGAAAATGATATATATATATATATATTCTTCCTATAATGATAAATATGTCATAAGTATAATAATTTTTTCTTATATATTACATATAATCATTAACATTATGTTTTTCACCTTCCATGAAGAGTGCTAAGGATAAACGAAACATATCGCTTCACGAGAAAAGAGTCCATTATACACACAAGAAACATTATCATGTCTCCTAAGGAATGTAAATTAATTAATTATATATTATATAATGACTAAATAGATATAATTATGTTATATTTATCATTATATACTTTATATCCTTCATAATATCTGGCCTTGATATGTGGTAATGGAAAACATTAAGACATTAGTTCCCCAGGCAGTAGTCCGCCGCACACAAGAATGATGATTTCATAACCCATTTGATGGAAGTGTGTATGATTGTAGGTATTACCCTTAACATAAAAATATCTATGTATATGTAATATACTAATTTTATAATATCATCATGTTATAATAAAAATTTAAAGAGGTGGACAAAGAAGTAAAATAATGACACTCGTTGAAAAATATTACCTCTACCTTGGGTATCCTCCTTAGGTTTTCACTAAAGCATTAATATGTTGGATTTATTCCCAAGAATAAGGCTACAAAGGTGAGGTGAGGTAATTATGGAAGTTATTTTTTGTATTTATTATCCAAACCAATTTTTTTTATGCTGTGAAGTGGAGAGGATTGGGTTGGCCTTTTATAAGTGGAGGAGAGGACACACATGGTATTTTTGAAAAGAATTGTGTTTTCACAAATTTTTCACATGGGATAAGGGTTTAAAATAGACCATTATAGATCCCCTATTTTTTTAATAGTCTTAAATATTTTATGAAACGATTTTTGGACAATCTTATAGGTAAATTTAATAATTATCTTTTCAGTTTAACCACCGTTAAATCCATTTTTATCTTAACCGTAGTAAATATTTTTTTTATTGTTTACACTATTAATTTTGGTTAAAAATTAAGTTAGACTTATTAGAAATTATAAATTACTCTTATTCAGAAAATTTTAATCCATTCTTTTAAATTAAATTCAAATTATTTGAAAATAAGATTTTAAATTAATCTCGCTAATGTGATATAATGTGGGTTTTTAAAGTAAAAATATTCAAAAGAATACATGGTTTATATATCCAATTTCAATATAAAAAATTATTAAAATTAACTAAATTATATTAATAAATATAAAATAGGTATTTTTATACTTTTTCATGAATATTCATGTCATTTAGAATCTACACAATTGCATCGAAGTTAAGAAATATGAGGGAGGTACAAATGATGACCTTTGAATTAGGAAATCATTTGACTAGGATAAGATGTTTCTAGTTAATGATGAGGTTCTTGGTGTAAATTTTCTAGATTTAACAATGGTCTCATAGTATGAATTAAATGCTAGAGAAAACCGAACTTGGGGATGACCATTGTATCGAGAAGATTAGTCATTATTGAATGGGTTTTTGAAATTAGAACCACGAAGAGAAATTTCATAGTTGAAACCTGATGCACTATCATAGGTAGAACTTCCACTTTGGGTATTTTTTATAAGGAAGAACTCTAAAACCTATTTCCTTCATATGACTTCCCAGGTTATCATTTTGGTTCCCATGGGGAGAACCTATGTGGTTACCATTTATTAATGAAGTGTTAGGGGGTCCTTCTATCTGGTTGATCTTCATATTACATGGGGGAACACTAAAACTGGTATCATGTATAGGAACTCATGACCGATATCTATATATTCATAGGGAGGACATCCATATCGGTTTTAATTACCCATTATTTATAAGTAACATTTGTTTCCAGATTTAATGCGTTTATTATTATAATATATTATATTATACACATAAATAATATAGATAATCCCAAAAAAACATTCTCTAATTAATAATTTTTATTATTTTAGTTAGTTATTAAAAAAATTAAAATAAAAAAAATATATATATTGATAAAAAATATATATATTATAAAATCTAAAATGGGAAAATATTTATCTCACCAGTCTACTAAGATCATCACCTCCATAACCAGCACTATAGAAATGAAGAAATATATTAGTAAACCAATAAAAATAATATAAAATTAAAATATATAACCATGTGAGTAATTGTAGTTAATATTTAAGGAGATAATGAGGTGGTAAATATAAGAATTTATGTGACCAATAGAATAGTAATGTGATCGTTGGAATTGTAAACTGAAAATTTGGAATAGTAACCTGACTATTAGAATGGTAATTTTACCTTAAAATAATAAATCATGACATAAGTAATATTTATCAATATTAATTTATATAAATATAAATACTATAATTAAAACAATATATTATGATTAAAAAAATCAAATCAAATATAAGCACAATTTCAATATTTAGTATTTTAAAGTATTTCATAAAAAAACATAAATTTTATATTAAAAATTAAGATTACATATGTAATAATTATATTTTAGTAAAATGAATATAATTTTTTAAATCATCCCATCTAAAGTTCCTAAGGGTTGTTTTTTTATAATTTTATGAAATACTTTAATTTTCAGCTGAATTGTAAAAAAATAGTTTTTCACATAAAGGGTGTATCTTAAAGTAAATCATTAATGATTTAACAATGAAATAACACTTTATATAACCTGAGGATCATCCATGATATATTAAATTTTATAAATTATTCATTAAAATAAAATAAACTTCAATTCCAAACCAAAAAATCATTTTCTAAAACCAAAAGTCAATAGTGATCCCATAAAATAACAATTTTTCCTTCCACTTTCCTTTTTAATAACAAAATTAATTAGAATGATAAATATTTTTTAAGTCTTAAAAATAATTATATTATATTTATATATTATTTATATTATCAAAAAAATATTACAAGTTTTATCAATGATATATTATTTTATTTAATTTTTAATTTTTAAAATACCTCTCTCCTCAAGTATAAATATCCCCACTCCCTCCCCTTGGAAAAATGATCCTCTACAAATTTAAAAAACCTAAAATCTTCCAAAATAATTCATCTAAATAACATTATAATCCTTTCAGAAGTTATGTAATATTAAAAATCTAAATATCAAGGGTGTTTTAGTTTTGTACAACAGAATTTACACTGAGGATTAACTAAGTTTCAATTAACTCTTATCCTTTTTCTTATTCTCTTTATTTTTTATCAACACCTTTAAAATATAAAACCATATAATATTAACTAGTTAATAATTAAAAATTATATTAATTACATTTACATGTTTTAAGTATAATATTTACTATGTATATAAATTTCTAAATTCTATTTCCTTCTCTTTCAACAATGTCCCATCAAAGGTCGGTTCATCACCTATATAGTCATTTCAAAGTCAATTATTATGAAGATATTCATATATAGTCCTTATGAATTATATATAATATATTAATATGTATTTAAATTTATTATATTCTTCGGTATTTAATTGTACTTATGTATAAATAACTTTGAATCTAAATAATGAAATCGAAAAAAACTGGAAAATTTAATAAAAACATGATATCAAAAAATCATATTTAGAAAATAGTGTTATAAAATAAAATATAATAATTATAACAGACAATGAGTTTACAAATTAACATAATTCAGTTCTAGAAATATGTTTTTATAGTCCTATTTTTATTATTTAGGAGGATAAATTTAAAAAAACCAAGATGGATTTAACCTATGGGGATTCTCAAACCCAATTCCTTTATTTGGGTTATCCTCTCATACACAATATAATTGTTCATGTAATTTCCTTAAAATTTTATTTCCATTTTCTTTAAAATATATTCATGTTCCTACCATGTCATAACATATTTCTCTATAAAACATTTTTTACGAGGTGACATCAATTTCCAAATCATCTTATTTTACTCCTCTTGAATTGAATCTTATCCCCTAAATAATAATGATGTGTTATTTCTAAGCATGATTTCCCTTATTCATTTTGGAACCAAAAAATTAATGCTTGATAGAATTATTTATGAATTAATTATGAAACCCAATCTATTATTTTGGTTTAATTTATTATTATGATTGTTATAAATTCTATGTGGAATACATTATTGTGAGAATTTATGATGAGATGTGTGGGCCCATAATAATATTTCCATTGAATGCATTAGGTAACAGATGTATCTCCTGATATTATGTTTAAAATGTGTTAACATGATTCTTCCATTATTCAAAATTTTGATTTCATTATTTATACACATATGATAAGATTGAATATGATGTTATCTTTGTTCACAGCCATGTGTGGTATTTGACCACAAAGACATGAGGTTTTATTTTATGAATATGTAGAATAAAAAAAAATTGTAAAAAAATTACCTCATTATTATTATGAATATTCTATTATTATATTATAATTATTCTCACCTATGTACTTTTTATTCATTTTTTTATCCATCTAGTGTTATACCTCCCCTTATTGGCCTTTTAGAACACCACATTAATTAATTTATATCCTCTGGTGACTACTTATACTAACGAGAATGTGAGGGACAATAAGAGGAAAAAGAATAAGAAATTAAATAATGTTCCATTTTCCTTATATAAAATTGGCATTTGAGCCTAATTTACCTGATATATTAAACCTTTTGATCCTAGATTGTATCTCTATTATGTTATTTTTCTTAAAAATTATGTAATAGTTATGTAATTAAAATTCTATGTGGATATAGTTTGTATCATATTATGGTTTATTTAATTTGAAAATTGTGATTAGAAAAAATTTGTGGAATATCCTAATCATAAGTCTAATTATAGCTAAACATCCTATGTTTTGGAAAATAATAACAGCGCATGGTTTTGGTGCAATGAAATCCATGTCTAGATGCTATAGGTAGATGTGGATCTAGAAAATTTATACCTGGGGGTATCAACCCAAAAAACACTATATCTAACTAGAATCAATCATGAACTACTACATGGAAATAGGACATTCTACACATCAATTTTGAAACTTTAGCAAGATATGATTTGGTTAATAATAAACTCTATTACAAACTATTATGAAAGATATATATCTAATTTAATTATTAATTTTTAAATCCAGAAAATTTTTAAAGTACATGATCCTAGATGTTTCATTTGTGGAAAAAATAAAAGCCTTGGGTTACCATAATGTATTCCTTTATAATTAATTATGTAAAAGAATAAATTATTTACTCAGGGTTTATTGAGTTATTTTCAAACCAATTCTATTTTAGAAAATTTTGGGAACCATGAGAAATGATGCCAAAAACCTGTGTGAGGGAATATTCAATGATTTACCAAAAAACACTCCCAATGTAATTGGAGGCAGAGTTCCAAACATCATGGTGATGCCTACCCAGCTATCTCAGAATATGAACAGTAACATGAATAATATATAAATTCTTCCTTCTCCAAAAAAAATAAACTTTCTATTGAATCTTTTATGAGGAAAATACAATTAATGTTTAGTGTATCTTTAAATATACTTATTAAGGAATTGTGGGTTCACTAAATATAGAATATAATTTCAATTCATCATTATTCTGATAAGGATAAGGTTATTATGGTTTTATATCATTTATATGTATAGGTTGTTCAATGGTGGGCACTAATAAATAATACTAATTCAAATTAAGAAATGGAAGAAATAGAGCAGTATAACATTAAGAATATATTTCTTAGAATGTATTTTCATCTAACTCTTGGAACAATGATAGATAGAGGGTCCCTAGAGCTTAAAAAAGGTTATATAATCGGTATCTTTTTATCAGTAAACTTTTACAAGGATTTCAAGATATGCCTTAGTTTCTTTATCAACAATGATCGAAACATTGATATATTCCTTAGTGTCTTAAAACCACACATCCAAAAGGATCTAGTTATCCAATACATTTGTAATTCTAAATACATTGTATCTGGTCTCAAAGTTGATAAAAAGTTTTAATAATGGTCCCATGGATATAGATATATGAAACTAAATATGGAGTTTTAAGCTATAGGGTCAGATGAAAATTTTAGAAACAAGGCTCAACCACCAACATGTCAAAAATGTGGGAAATATAATCATGGTAACTAAGTCAAAGGGACAAAGAAATGTTAAAACTTTTGGAGATAAGGCTACCAAGCTCAATAATTCTAAAGAGACATGAGAATTCTATAAATGTGATAAAGGAAATCAAATCACCGCCCATTGTTCAATTAACCAATTGTTGGGAGAAAGGGAACTGTGAAAGATATTTCACAAACCCATGGGTATTGATTGTAATTAATTTCATCATCCATTGAAGCCAAAAGATTAGGGGAAAGTATATTCCATAAAAACTACAAATATTGGGAATGAAAATGACATCATACAAGGTATACTTATAGTTCACACAATAATTGAAAGAGTTTTATTTGATTTTTGTTTTATGTGTTCATCTATATCTATAAAAATTTCTAGAACCATTAGATCACATCCCTGATACTCTAAAGTAGATATACCTATAAAAAAACTACTAGGTGATCAATTAAACACAAGTGTTTATTTATTCTCATGTTAGTATCTATGTAAATATTATTCTAGTGAATCTCGTAATCCTCCCCTTAGTGGGATTTTTTTCTATACTAGGCACGGATTGGATCTCATCATATAGATTTCATGTAATCTATCCGGAAAAAAAATATCTCTCTATATTCTAAACCATCCCATACTTCTAAAATATTTAAATAAAATCAAAAAAACCTTTGGAAAATATATCAATGAGGTGGGTGACGATACCTGGTGAAAAATCATCTCTTTTCCAAAGGGTTGATTTAAATATAAGTACCAACCATTAATAAATTTCTGTTGTGAGGGAATTTAGTTGTGTATTTCCCAAAGAGTTACCAATACTTACCTTGGATATTGAGGAAGATTTCATAGTATAACTTATAAATGATACCTCTTCTATCTATAAATTTCCCCATTGTATGGCCCTGATCAAACTTGATGAGTTAAAGAAGCATGTGTGAGAGAATTTGGACAAATGTTCCAAAAACCCTAGTGCATCACCTTGGGGTGAACTAGTTATCTTTTCTAAGAAGAATTATGGATCAATGTAGGTGTGTATCTATTATCAAAGAATCAACAAGATATCACTAAAGAAAAATATCCTCTTCTAAGTATTAGTGCCTTCTTCGATAAACATTTAGAAGCGTAGTTTTTATTAAAGGTGGATCTTCATTTTGGATATAATAAACTGAAGGTAACGACTGATTATATTAAAAATTTATCCTTTCGTACAAGGTATAGACAATACTATTTCACTGAGATTCAATTAGAACATACCAACTCCCCTAAAATATTCATTTATTTGAATAATATAGTCTTTATATACAATCTCAACAAATTTATGGTAGTCATTAATAATAATATTTTCATATATGAAAAGAGTAAGGAAGAACATGAAGAGCATAAAATTATTATAATTGATATATTAAAGAAGGATAAAGTTTATGCTAAGTTCAGAAAGTGTAAATTTCTCATGTGGAATGTCACTTTCTTAGGGAACATGATCACAAGTGAATGTATCTCTATGGACCCTAAGGAGAAAATACAATTGATGAATGGTCTAGACCCACTAGTGTTATGAGAATCCATTGTTTTCATAGATTAGTTGGGAACTATAGATGTTTTGTGAGTAATTTCTCATGATCTTCTATCCTGGTAACTATGTTAACATGGAAAGGGGTAAAGTAGGTATGGATGAAATAATCTAATGAAATCTATAAGGGGATCAAGAAGAGGCTAATCATTGTGCCTATACCACACTAACAATATATGGAGAATGTTTTTTGGATATAAAATTATTATTTAATGAATGGATTGGACTTATTACTCATGAATAATGATAAATTGATAGCCTATGCCTCAAGATAGTTGAATATCCATGAGCAGAATCATGTAGAACAAGATCTAGAGTTTGAAGATGTGGGATTCACTCTAAATATATGGGGGCACTGCCTCTATGGCGAAAAGTGTGATTTATATATTGATCACAAGAATCTAAGGTATATATTCACACATAGTGATCTCAATAGTAATCAACGAATATGGTTAGAGATGATCAAATAATATGATTTCCTTATTCACTAACATCCTGGAAAGATGAATAAGCTAGATGATGCACTTAGTAGAAAAAACCTTCTACTCTATCTATGGTGTGGAAAAATAAATACCATATCTTCATGGATATAAAAAGATGTATTTAGATGTTATAAAATTAGGGAATTCATCCTAACTTACCCAAATGATTACATAATCATCTGTCAAAGAGAAGACTAGGAAGGCACAAAGTTAATATTTAGAGCTTCAAACGAATGTGAAATAAGTAATGTGAGGAAAGATTCATGAGTTACACATCAATTAGGATATTTTAATTTAATTTGAAACTAGATTTTATATGATAATGTCACTGACTAAAAATAAATAGTTATTAGAAAATTAATATAGATCAACATTTCCCATTCATCCCTTAGGGACTAAGATGTATTGTGATCTTCGAGAGATCTTTTGGTGGGACAACATGAAGAAAGAGAACACTGAGTACACCTCAATGTTCTTGGTATGACAAAAAGTACAATAACAGTGATAGGATTCCAAGGGGATGATGAAACCATTTCCAATACTCAGGTGGAAATGGAATAATACCACAATGTACTTTTTCACTGGTCTCCCGAAGAAAACCAAAGGAAGCAATGTGATTTAGGTTTTTGTGGATCAAATCACCATTAATGTCTAATTTATCACTATTCAGAAAGATTATTCCTTATAAAAACGTTCAATGATATATACCGAGGATTTTGGGAGGCTTTAGAGGGTTCCACTTTTGGTCATTTATGATCATGATATATGGTTCACATCTAAATTTTGGAGAATTCTTCAACATGAATTGAATACTGAATTGAATTTCATATAGCCTATGACCCCCAAACTGATGGAAAATATGAGAGGACTATTTATATTCTCTAGGAAATGCTATGAGCCTCGTAATTTGAATTTAAATGAGGATGGTATCAGAGTCTCCAATTATTTTAGTTATCAATCAATAATACATTCCACTCAAGTATTAAAATGGATCTATATGATGTTCTCTGTGGGATGTAATGTAAAACTCTAAATGTTTTTGATTAATTTGGTGAATGATAGCTAATCAGACCTTATCTTGTTAAATTGGTGATAGATAAGGTTCAATCCATCCAACATCATATAAAATCATGTTAGAGAAAGAAAAAGAGCTATGATGACAACCATCGATGCGACTTGGTGTTCGGTATAGGGGAAATATTTCCTTCAAATATCTGTATGGAAGAGAATAATGTAGTTTGGAAAGATGGAATGGCATAGCCCAAGGTACATTTACCACTTTTAGATCTTTGATCTCATTGGACGAGTGACCCATTAACTCGAATTCCACCAAATATGGATCAAATTCATGAAATGTTCCTTGTATCTCTCCTAAGGATGTACATACCTGATTCCTCACAAGAAACGAATCCATATGTGATATAATTAGAGAATATCCTCTCATATGTGGAGTAGCCGGAGAATATATTAGACTATAGAGACAATGTTCTATTCCAAAAAATAACTCACCATGTCAGAGTGTTTTGGAGGAACCGTAACTATGTAGAGGTGATGTGGGAACCAGAGGAAACAATTAAACAAAAGTATCATCGTCTATTCTCAATCGATAACAGGATTTGAAATTTTGGGGATGATATTTTTAATTCATGGAAGAATTTAATGACCCAGTGTTTATTAGTAATAAATTTTTCCTAAATAAATGTGTTTTTTATTATATTATATAAAATTAAAAACATAAAAAATATGGAGAAACAAAAAATAAATCGCATTAATAATGATAATTACATTATTAATCTAAAAACCCAATTTAGATACCAAACATTTCAATTAGGAAAAATATAAAATAGAAAAGTTAAAATTGTAAATTATGTATCACTCTAATCTATTAGGATCATCATTACATGGCCAATAATATAGAAATGAAGAAAAAATATTTATAAAACAATCAACATATTTTAAAAAGAAAATATATAACATTGGGAAGAATTATAGTGAATATTGAGTGAAAGAATTAAGATATATATATGTGTGTTATTGTTTCCATTTTATTAGTAATGTGAATGTTTGAATAGTAACTTGACCATTGGGAATGGTAACCTAACCATTGGGAATAGTAACTTTACCATTAGAATAGTAATTTTACCTCAAAATAAGAAATTATGAAATAAATAATATTTATCAAGATTATTTTATGTAAATACATATAGTCTAATTACAAATATATATATATATAATGATTAAAAAACTCAAATAAAATATTAGCACATTTTAAATAAATTATATTTTAATGTATTCGGTAAAATTTATAATTAATATAATAAAATTTAACATTACATATGTAAGAAATTTATTTTGAAAAAATTAATATCATTTTTAAAATACTTCAAATTTTAGGTGAATAGTAAAAATACAGTTTTACACAATACCAGTTTATCTCCAATTACATCCTCCCTAATGTAATAATGACCAAATACTCTCTACAACATTATTTTCGGTCATGAAATATTTAATTTCATAAATGAGTCATGAAATTAAAATAAACATAAGTTTCAAAACAAAAAAAATGATTTTCCAAAACATAAAATCAAAAGTGGTCCCTTAAAATATAAATTTTCATTTCTATCCACCTTCATTTTTAATAAACAAACAAATTCGAATAATAAAGAGTGTTAATGTAATATAGAAAATTATATTATATTTATATATGATTTTAATGGTCCAAAATTCACTTCTTCATGTTTGATATATTATTTATTTAATATTTTATTCTAAAAATACCCATATTCTCATGTATAAATAACCCCACTCCCTCCGCATGGAAGACCACTCATCCCCAAAGTTCCAAAGCTTATCCAATAAAACATTACTTACTTTAAATCCCCTTATAATCTTTAAAAATATTTTAGAGTAATTCATCACTAAACATCATGTTATTTTTAGTGTTTTACAAGAGAAGCTATGCTGAGGATTAAGTTAGTTTTGACTAACTATTCTCTTTTTTTATTTTCCTTCTTTTTTCACCAGTCATTTAAAAAACCCCTATAAGATTAATAATTTAGTAATTTAACATTATATTAATGATTTTATCCTAGTTTAATTTTCATATTTATTATATATATAAATTTTAAAATTCTCTTTCTATCACTTTTGATAATATCCAATAAAATGTTAGTTAACCACCTATGGAAACATTTCTAAGACAATTATTATAAAAATAATCATGTATTGAAATTATTAATTCTATATAAAATATAAATATGTAATTAAATTTATTTTAATCTTTATTATTTAATTATACATATGTTTAAATGACATTGAATGAAAATAGTTAAATCAAAACAAAAAGGGAAAATTTAAAGAAAACATGGTATCAAAAAAATTAATGATTAACAAAGAGTTTCATAATATAAAATAGAATAATTATAATTTATAAATAGTTGGAAAAAATTAACATAATTTAATTCTATAACAATGTTTTTATAATCCTATTATTATTATCCATGAAGCGAAAAAGTGATAAAATAAAGCGGCACTTTTGTTACGGGGTTTCTCGAACCCAATTCTTTTATATGGGTTATCCTCTCTTCTATAGTATAAATGTTCATATTATTTACTTCAAATTTAATTTCCATTTTTGGGAACATACATGTTCTTACCATGTCAAATAATTTTCTATGGAAATCATTTTTTCTAAGTTACTTAAATTCCCAAAAAATTATATTTTACTCCTCTTAAATTGCTTCTTGTCCATTAAAGAATTATAATATTTTATGTAAAATTATTATTTAGATTATTTTATGGGGAACCAAAAAGTTTTTTCATGGATTTTTTGTTTATGAACACCTTATGAAACGCATTCTATTCTTTAGGTTTTTTTCATGACTATGATTATTATACATTCTATCTGGCATGCATGATTTTGAGCATTTATATTTTGACGAGTGGTACTAGAATTATACATCCCTCTAATGTATTAGTAAATGTGATGTATATCATGAGATTATGTGAAATTTTCATTATCATGAATCTATATTTCCTCACAATAATATTGGTATGATATATGTAGATACGTTATGCATGAACATGATACTAGCTTTATTTACAACTATGTGTGGTATTTCACCACTAAGATATTTTGTTTCATTTTATTCATTTGATATATTCAATTCCTTTTCAAAAAATTCCCTCATTATTATGATTATGATTCTATTTTTATTATATGATTCTTCTCGCCCATGTACTTTTTATTCCTTCCCTTTATTCACCCCGTGTTTGACCTCCCCTTACTGAGATTTTTTCTCACACCATACATTGATGTATATCCTCAAGTGAGTACTTATACTAAGGAAAAGGTGAGGACAACTAATAGGATAAAGATTAATAAATTAAATAATTTTTTAGTTTTATTTTGTAAAAGAGATTTTTGAGCCAAATTTACTAATGATATTAAACATTTGGATCCTAGATTTTATCACTATTGGGTTTTTTCTTAAAATTGATGTGTCATGAATTGGCTTGGGTACCCTTGTAATAGAATAACTAGTCTGACCCCAACATGGCCCAACAGACGTTCCCAATCCCCATGGGTTATAGTCTAGTACCTATAATCCCAAAAAAATTGTCTGTGGGGATGATTTTTTCCACAAATAATATGTAAAAAAGGAAAAAAAATATGTATACCAACCAAGATCCATTGGGAGATGTGTTCCAGAATTCAAAAATACATAAACAATAAAAAATAATATAGTGGAGTACAAGGAAAATTGGAAGATAAATAGCCCAACTCCAAATAGATGTAACTCTCTAATACCACATATCAACAGCTATAACCCCCTCCAAGTGGATTATTTCCCCTATTCGAACCAAAAAGGAGATGATCTAAAAACACCCAGAGGAAGAGGTAGGGTTTGGGATAAAAATCCTAGTATGGTCTCACCAAGGATCCCATAACACAATTCTAATATCAAATTTACCAAATAAAGTGCTTTCAATTTTCAAATAATCAGTTTTTACATTACAATATTATATTTAAAAAATCATGATTTAAATTTCAAATGATGGAAATACATTTCAAGTTATGGAAATACTTAAAAAAATGGCACTACTCAAAAATGTATTAAAAACATTTATATATATTAGTTTATATAAATTATAAGGCATGTAAAATAGTTCATAGCCTTGGAATAAATTAATATCTCTTATATACATAGGTGAGTAACATTTTCATACATCTAATGGTGTGATAGTTCTAGGATAAGATACTCCACACACTCTTATGTTAACATGGAAAAATGTACATATATCCCTTTCATATAAGGTCAAAGAGGACTCACCGAAATTTCCTAAGGTTAGTGAAATTCTATATTTATGTTCAAAATCATTATAAATTATAGATTGTTGTCCAATAACTCACTAACTGCCTCAGTATTTCATGTTCTCTAACAATAAATCAGAGATTGGAAATTTATATAAAGAATGATTAAAATACAATTAACCCTAGTCTCCCATTTTAAACATTGTAATTTTTTTTAAAAAAAACATGTTTCTAATCAAAAACATTTCTATATACAAAATAAAATCATATAGATTCTATCAAAAATATTTTAAGCAATTTTTCACAAATAGGGATTTGAAATCATTTTACATATTCAATTTCACAATCATTTTCACAATAATATTCAACAATTTAATTTTTGAAAATTTCCATCAATTTCACAAAAAACCCCCAATTCCATGGAACTCGGGTTTTTCATAATTTTTTCATCGAACCAATTCCTCAATATATATCAAAAACTATTAAATTTAATAAATTTCAAAAAATGCGACCCAATTCAATGGAATTGGGGGTTTTCTGAATATCATCCCAAAAACCAATTTTCCTTAAACCTAATACAATGGAATTACGTTTTTACAACAACTAATTATAATTAATTTAATCAAGACTAAGAAATTACATTTTATTCAAAAAAAATAAAATTAAATAAATAAATTTAGGGTTAATAGAAATCTGGCATCATAATGGAACCCCCTACCTCGGTATCAATAGATCTCGAAATAATCAAACCCTAATCAGAATTAATCAATGAAGAATGATGATCAAGGAAAAATGAATCAACCATAGATTAAAAAACCAAAATAGAGGGTATTATATCCAAAAAAGAAAAAATGTGGACATACAGAACCCTATGGAGGAGAAGATAGATAGTGGGTGATAGAGATCAGGGTGAGGAAACAAATTGGTAGAATATCGAACGGCATTCTTCTAGCTTCAGGTCACTTAAGGGAGGGTTTTGAGGGGCCAAGAACTACTCCTGGGTGCTCTCGAGGAAGAATAAATGTCAAGGGTTCATTCTAGGTCAATTAGACACCAGAATGGGGTTTTAGGATTTATAAATTGGAATTTATGTTAATTAAAATCCATGCATGGTCTCTTGTGCAGAACCACATTATTAGACCAAATCATGTAGTATGGATATGAACCCCTTTAAAAGGGCCACAAAGTTTCCTCTAATAGGGTTCATAGTCTGAATAATCATGCACCAACCATGAAAACCCATTATCTAGGTTTGGAAGGGTTTTCCTTAGAGGGCGCACAGTTTGGGGAAACTATGTTCCAACCATTCACTAGTCCATAATTTTCAAAAAAACTATAATTTCAACCCAAAACAGCATCAAATGAATTTCAACCCATGAATGATGAAAATAGGGTTTTAGGAATACCTAAAAACGGTAACATGATGTTACAAACAACCCACTATAGAAACTTTATGTACCTATAAATCCTACTTATAAGATTTCATATAAAAAAGATGTGTCCATTGCTCTCTCATCAGTGCCTCCATCTCCCACATCTCTTGAGAATCGGAACCGTGTTGTCATAGAACATGATCCAAAGGTATCATCCTCCCTTGAAGTTACTTGGTTTAAGAATCAAATATACTGACAGTTTGTTCAGTCATGGATAAACGTGGTTTAACCTTCAGGTTATTCCATTTTAGAACATGAGGTGGATCAGATAGATGCTTTCCCAACTGAAATATATAGAACATGTTATGTATAAACTTCATATTTGGTGGAAGTACTAAATGATAATAATCTTTTCCAACCTTCTCAACAACCATGATAGGTCCCACAAAATGAGGATCAAATTTCCCCTTCTTCCTAATCCATTGATGACCCAACCAAGGTAAAACAATCAAGAACACCAGGTCACAAACTAAATACTCCAGTGCTTATGGAAAAAATAAGCATAAGACTTGTACAATATATGTTTCATTAACATCCTCTAATTAATCAACAAAATATTTTTTTGGAATCCCTTATACCATTCTTGGTCCATGTAAGGAACTTTCACCAATCTCCAACCAACACAATAAACACTTTCATGGCCGGCCATACAAGGCCTCAAAATTAGCCATTCTAATCTTAGACTGGTAACCATTGGTGTAAGAAAAATCAATCATCCCCAAGTGTTCATCCGAATCCCCACCAAAGTCGGGAACAAAAGAGAGGATCATATTCTCAAGAATCATTATATCTCTTTCTATCTGGTAATCTAACTAAGGATGGTATGACATGGTCAAATGGACTAGATATCCCAGTGCCTCTTCAAGGCCTCTCCAAAAGTGATAAGTGAACTGAATATCCCTTTTAGAAACTCTAGTATATGGAACAACATTAATATGAAAACTCTCTCTTACAAAGACACTTCCCAACTCCTCAAATTTTGATGTATCATGAATGGGTATAAATTAAGCCGAATTGGTTAGCATGTCGATCAAAACCTAGATCACGTTCTTATTTCTCTCGATATATGGAATCCCTACAAAAAATTCTATAAATATCTCATACCAATTCTAAGTAGGGACTAGATGTGTCTATAGTAATCCCAAAGGTTTATGTTGATCATCATTGCCTATTGGCATGTGTAGAAATGAGATACTAATTCAGAAATTCCTTGTCTCATATCTTGCCACTATAAATGCTTCTACATTTCATAGAACATATTTGTGGTTCCTGGGTGCAGAGCCCACTAGGAACTATATCAATCACCCATAACATCATTCCTTACCACAAAAGACACAAATAATCAATTCTGATAGAATAAAATTCCCTCGGTGGAGAATGAACAATCATGCATAGTCTACCCAACATAAATAGGGTCTCTAATGCTACAGAACTCATCATCAAGATGTTATTCCTGAAGAATCATATTGAGAAGAGAGTATATCAACTAAAAACTAGACAAGAAACCTATGTCCGTGATTCTTGAACTCTAATATGATACTGATAAAAGATATCTATCAAGTTCCACTGTTTGAGAGATTATTTGACTACCTAGGCTATAATTTTTCTGCTCAATGAATCTTCAATGACATTCCCTTTCCCCAAGGTATGGGTGATGTCGAAATAAAAACATTATAGGTATTCCACCCAATTCTTTTGGAATAGATTCATATATTTTTTATAGAAGATATAACTCAAGTTTTTATGGTCTAAAAATATATTAAACCTTTCTCCATAAATGTAATGCCACAAAATATTTCTCATGTGAATCACATGTGCAAGTTCAATTTCATGGGTTGGGTAATTCTTCTCATGTGGCCTAAGATGATGATATCCATAAGAAACAACATAATAAACTTTAAAAAGAATATATCCCAAGCCTGAACCTAATGCATCATAGAATACCACATTTCCCTCCCCATCCTCTAGAAGAGTCAACACCAACGTAGTGGTCAAAAGAAATTTCAGATCAATAAAATAATTTGGACATTTATTATCCCAAATTAAATTTACTCCCTCTGAGTTAGATAATTAATCATAGAATCCAACTTTGATAATTCCTTTACAAATGTGTTTTAATGATCATGTACACCTAATAATCTGTGAATCTCAAATACATTTCTTGGTTGTTCACATGTCATAACAGCCTTAACCTTTTTAGTGTCAACTGAAATACCATGTTTTGACACCATGTTATACAAGAACACCACTTACTAAATCCGAAAATAAAATCTATAATTATTATAATAAATTAATTTATTTATCTAAAAACTCAAAACTATTCTCAGATGATTCACATGATCCTCCTCTGACATAGAGTAAACATGGATGAAATTCACAATGACTACCAAAAAGGTATCAATAGATGCATGGAAAATCCAATTAATTAATTACATGAATACTATAGGAGTTTTGATTATACCAAAGGGCATTAAAAGGTACTCATAATTACAATACCTAGTATAAATTTTTTTTTTCTAAATTTCAGACTCTTTTATCCTCAACTTATGGTAGCCAAATCGATGTTTCATCTTTGAGTACCACTTCACAACCTATAACTACTCAAAGAGATAATCAATACAGGGAAAAATATACATGTTCTTTATTTTAACTTCTGTTAGTTTTTGAAAATCGACACAAAGGCAGATTTAACCACTATCTTTATTATCAATGAGAATAGCTTATGGCCAAGGTAACACACTTGAGCATATAAATCTGTTCTCAAAAAGATCATCAAACATAGAATTTTTCTCATTCATTTCTTATGGATCCATGTGGTAAGAGGGAATAAAAAGTGGTTTAATAATAGTCACTAAATTAATATAGAACTCTACCTCTTTTAATGATGGAAGATTATAGAATTCATAAGGAATCATGTCATGAGCATCGACGAAAAATAGGGAGAGATTATTGGACAACGATTCCCGCTCGTGATCAATCGAAATCAAAGGTATCACTTCTCACATATTTGGATAATAAGGTCCATATCTACTCAACCTTGAGTCCCATTCTCCTAAAAAGACATGGCACACACCATTGGGTGTAGAAAAGGAGACCTATCAGAGATAACTATAAATCTAGGCTTTATTGTAAAAGATCTAATCTATTCCAAATATGAATACATGGGGCTTCATGTTGGTAACCATAAAATTAAAAGAATGATCAACATATGACTGAGAGAAAACAAAATTAGGAATATAAATACCCTTAAATATATTCATACCATGGGGTAGAGTAATATCCACTGCTTGGGATTTCACATATTGTCTTGATAGGGTTCTTGGTTTTGGAAAACCGTGTGCCAACCGTGCACTAGCCAAAAAATTTCAAAACATTTAAAATTTCAACATGAAACAACCCCAAACAAAACCCAACCAAATCATGTTGAAAATAGGGGTTTAGTAAAACAAAAATATATTAAGGGGATGATACATGATGTTATACTTATGTAATGAAAATATCAGGTCACTATACTGGGTACTTTAGGGAGGAACATTAGTATTGTTGATCATAGTATCGTAGGGAGGAACTCTAATCCATAGTTTCCTTCTACATGTTTATGGGGAACTATATTATCCTTGATATTCTATTGAAATTAAACAAATATCTTTAAGAATTACCACATTATTAGATAAAGGGATATATGCATGCTCTTTGATTATTTATTTTCTTTAGAGATATGTCCTCTAAATGTCCTCAGTTGGTTGACATGTGTTGGAACATTGATCATAATAAAAGTTAAATGTTCTGTAAAATGACCCTCATGATTGGAATCCCACCAAATAGAATCATCAGTTTCCACAGAAATATTCATACACCCTTTTCAGATGGTATTATTGATATGTTTCTACCCTAGTGATTTCACGATAACATTTCAACAAAATTATTGATACTATGAAAGAGTATGAGATTTCATCATAGTTACCACAAGAATATGGTGATGGGTTCTTGGGTGATATCATAAATATAATATTTGTCCATGGTACCCATAAACATATAACAATAATCAACCAGGATGTGATTAGGTATATGTTCATACTCCTAAGTCTCTATCAGAATATACCAATGGGTCTCATATATGTTGATAGGATCGAGAATATAATCTTGCTGTAGAGCTTCATCTTCCACCATATAATGTCAAAAGACTTCATAGGCAGGAAAAGGAATATGTTCCTATTATTGTGCTCTAGTTATCATCATCCCCCAGAAGGTCCTACTTATGGGAACTCTAATTTGGAAAACCAGGACCTAGGTCTCTCAGGTGTCCTCCTCAGTATAATCATAAGGGGAGGAAGCTATGTATAGTTTACAATAGTAATAGCTAGCAAGATACCTCCTAGGTATCTCTTGAGTGATGGTTGGGATGACGTTGATGTTCACATACTCCTCCCTAATAAAATGGAAGTATATTTTTTCATATACATTGGAGAGGAAATGAAAATGGTTAGTGATGGAAACAAACACCTCCTAAATATCCATATCCTTTCATTTATTGGAAATTCAGTGGGGATTTATCAATATGAGGCTTTCACATTCTACCCATAAAGTTGGTATGGATCAATTGAGTCAATACTCTTAGTCCATGTTATTTTCTATCAATCATTGAAGTCACTAATTCAGTGACAATATATGTTCATGTTCTAGATCTATGGAATTTATGAAAACTAATGAAAATGCATGGTGTGTCATCTGGTTCTACATTGTAACCTGAGTTTCCCTATAACCTATACCATTATATAAATGGATCCTTCCATTAAATTATTCACTTATGATTATCTTAAATTAAAGTTTGTTTTTTAGAGAATAAAAATATTGTAATTAAGAAACTCACTCATGCAACATCATAAGTTAGTCATAGTTCATCAATGTATTTCCATGGTAAAAGATTAACTTCAGGTTCACCATTCTATTTTCTAATACACAATAACACTAATGTGTTTTGAGTTAGTGTCAGCATAATTTCCAATGGTATGATTTCATTGAGAATTTACTAGTGATAATTTGGGTTATGCATTGTTCATGAGTATGAGATATTGTTTCATCCCTCAATGGTTTTGATTCCATGTTCATTAATTTTTTTAAATATTAAATACATGTTTTTGAATCATTATCATTAATAGTATTATTATTAATAAAAATTATTCCAATAAAGAATAAAAAACAATTATTGATGTGAACATCTATATATATCACAGTTTCACTGTATTTATTTTACTTCTGATTATGTTATGGTTTAAATCCATGAGTGTAGGTTCTCTTGAATTTATCACCATATAGGGAGGGGATGGGTGTTGAAGAGTTGGGCTCAATCCCATGATTGGGACTTTTTATATATCTTTATGAAGAGAATAAGATCCCATATAGTTTAGATCCACTAAACGGGTCATGTTTTACATTTTATGGTTGTGTGAAAAGAACTCATGTGGTGCCTTTTAAGTTCATTAATATGTTACCCAGTGAAGTTCCTTTTTAGGTTCAAGAATTTTTTACCAATTAAAGTGTATTTTAGGGTCATTAATAAATGACCTATTATGTGTTGGTATTGAACATAATAGTTGAATCCTCTGTATCCTTATTGATATAAATCCAAGACCATGTATCTTTAATTTCATAAATTAATCTCATGTAACCGGACCGATTCATGTCATTTAGCATTATGTGGTAAGAATGATCATGTCGAGAAAGGGGAAATAATAAGATATTGAATAGGGATTTCCCATGGGGGAATCTTTCTAGTTGATCCAATAAATTGGTAACTATACAACAGATAATATGATTATACTCAAAGGGGGTATATCATAATGAGGAATAGTGAATTGCAAGGGATATAGCCCAATCAAGAATAATGAATAATATAGAATATAACCCATTTGGGAGTGGATGTCTCTTTGGGGATGTGTTCGATTAAAGAATAGTAACTCACAGGAAATATGGTCCATTGTGAAATGATTGGCTCTAAATGGAAATAACTCACTAAGGAATGATTTGGGGCTTATAAATGGGTTACCATTATATGTATGGATCATTAATAGATCATAGGGATGAGATCATTAATGTGGGAATGTTTGGGGATTACACCTAAGGAAAATTCCATATATGCATCAACCACTTATCCCTTAATGACTAAATAAGGAAATATGAAAAAATCACAAGGAAAATAGCCCATTGAGGATGAGTTGGGGCTTATGCATTGAATTACCATGAGAATGGGTTGGTAATTACACTAAATTGGAGGCCCATATGGACATGAATCATTGATTAAACCTTGAATGAGGTAACCAATGATTGTATGATAGGGGATTACACAAAGTAGGAGTTCCATATCCATTATATAATATCATAAGAATTATTTCATAATTCCTTTTTAAATAAATAATTATCAAATATCTTGTTTCAAAATTTAAACAAAATATGATTTGTTTTAACATAATGTTTCTTTTACAAAGTTAACTACTTTTCTATAGAAAACATAAATTTTGGAATTAGATAATATACAATTTTCAAATTAAAAAAAATATTTTTTAAACCATATTTGTATTATTTTTCCTGAAATAATATGAACTTTTTTATTAAACCAAAATTCACATTTAACATGTTAAATTTTTAAAATTTACACATAACCATAATTGTTTTCTCAGAAATAAGAAATTATGATCACTAACATATGAGTAATATGTTAATTTTTATTTTAACTTTTATTAAATAATAATTATCCAAATGTAAAATTACATTAGAAAATGAATTTTTATAATATTAAGTATAAATTATTTAGATAGGATATAATAAAATATAGTAAATGATAAATGTAAATTTTAGTAATAAATTAATTTCATGAAATAATATTAATATATATAAATTAAAATTATGTTCGAAATGAATAATAAATAAATTAATAATTAGTAAATGGAATACATTAATATTAATTTGTTGTGATAATTTTAACGGGATCGTAATTATTGAATTTAAAATTAAAAAATATAATTTGTGTAAAAAGATGATACTATGTAAAGGTGGTACCTTTTTTAAATGGGTGTGTGAGGGTACATGATATTTTTCTTTGACTATGTAATGTTAAGGCAATGGTATTAAGGTTGCATAAAGGTCAGCACCGCTATTTATGGGTCACACATCTATATTATAAGGTTAAATTAGACCTCACATATAGGTATAACTCATTGTGTAATTGTAGATCACCTGATGCCTCACCTGTATAAGGGGCTTCACAAGCCTTGTGTAAAGGTTATGTGGCCACATCACACCTGTGGAAGGGAAACCTGAGGATCCTTATGCTCAAGTAAGGGTAGTCCTCACCTTATATAATGGAATGTGGGTTATTCGATATATTTCATAAATGTTAGCTGGTACCTATATAAGGGTACTCAAGTAATTCTGTAAGGGTAACATTATTTTTCAATGGGTTATTTAAGGGAATTAAACTCCTTTCATAATGGAAAAACAACCCTATGTAATAGTAACATAACCATAGATAAAGGTAAAACATGTAACTCAAAGATCTTGTAAGGGTAATGCATAAGTTTTGCAGCTTTTTATGGGAAATATCAATACCATATAAGGATAAAACAACCTCATGTAATGGTTAAACCACGAATTAAAATTCTACTAAATATAAACTCCATGTAAAGGTAAGTGGTATCTTTCAAATTTAACCCATTATATTGTGTTTTCTTCTTCCTCGCATGAAATATCTAGATAAAATCAAAGAATACAAGTGTATATATATATATATATAATATTTCATTATCATATTGGTTTAAATGTTTTTTTATTAACCTATAAGATCAAGATTAATGAAATGTGACACACCATCATTTATAAAATCATGTTTTTGTTCTTGAATTACCTAGTAATAGTTTTCATAATTCTCTGTAATCCACAACATGTCAACCTCTATTAATGGATGAATTTGGAAGCTTGTAAATTATTAAATATGAGAGTTTGATTTATAAAATAGTATAATGGTATTTAGTATTTATTTAAATAATTTATTGACTCTTTATGTGTAGTACTGAGTGGTGCCGAATAAAATACCCACAATAAGTGATGTTTTTATATAATCACCTTCAAATGTGATTTTATCATCTTCCATGACATATTGAATATTCATCAAACTATCTTACTCACAATAGTATATCTATATATATTAAATTTTGATATATAATAGGTGAAAACATCCTTTATGTTAGGTATAGATATCTTTAGTAGTAGTGCCCATATTTCTCTAGTTTTATTATTGAGAAATTTAATCAGATGAAGGGAGTTTGTTCTCAAGTATGAGATGAAACCTAATATGATTTATAGTTATTGGATTTTTTATGTTAATGGAAAACTTATTTTCTATAAAATTTCTATTTTTATGTTCTTTAAAACCATTTTATTATAAGGGGTTTTTTAAAAATATATTCTAAATGGTTTTCAGGATGGCTTCTTATTTTCAAAAGAAAAAACTATTTTTATCTAAAGAAATTTCTCTTAAAAAAGTTATTTTAATTTTATTTCATTGTAGAAAGATAATTTTTTACAATATAATTATTGTTTATGGTTTTCAAAACCATTTTTATAATTGAATGTTTTTCAATTTCAATGATGATATCAAAGAATTGTAATATTTTATATTTTTGGTAAAAAATATCTTTTAAATGCATGGACATCCTTCATGATTATATGTACTATATGCATATAAACTATATTTCTCATTGAAATTCCATAACTTTTATGAGAATAAATTTTATAGTTTAATTTACAATTGTTACCAATGAATTGTATATTACTTATAATATTTTTGAAATCATATATTTCCATTAAGGGGACTTTGTATATGTTTATTAGATATATAATTAGTTTACTCTTTGAAAATAAATTTCATATCTATGATATTTTTGATTAGCTATTTTAATGAATTTTAATGAGAAATTAAATATTTATAAATAATATTTTTCTAAAAAAATCCCATGGTTATTGGTTATAATGATGGGAAATGGGGAGTGAACCCATAACCACAAGGGGATTTTTTTTCCTTAAAGGGATGTATTGACTTCCAATATTCCTAGAGGTCATAAGGGTTCAATATATTCTATCAAGTGTCATTATATTCTATTAAGATATATTATTTTCAAAAGAAATTTTTTTATGTTTCAAAGGAGATATATGGATTTCTTTTCTAAGGATGTCATATTCTATAATAAAATGGGGTTTCATAGTAATTAGAATTTTTAATTAATGGTTTGAAATGTATCTGATAATGATTTTGAAAACCCTAAAATTTAATTTAGATGAAAATTATTTATGACATAAAATGATTTATATTTGATAGAAAATGATATTTTTTTCAAAATAGTTTTTATAGTATTTTTAAAGAGAATGGGTTTCACCACTTGTTTTCAAACCACATACTGAGAAATTTTTACTCACTCTACATTTTAAAATAATTTTCACATTTTTAGTGATTGTTAAAGGATCAATGGTGTGTGATCTTGATTAAGAGTCAAAATTTTGTAAGGTTAGATAAGTATTCATAGAAATTTTTATAAACTCTGATAAATATTAAGGTTTCATAATCCTCCAAAACTCCAAATGTAACATCTCGGCCCAGGTGCCACTAAGATGCTTCCCCATGCCAGACTACCACATGACCTCAACTGCACCCCCCCCCCCCCCTTATGCCAAAGGATTCTAACTATCAGAGTGGGTCTATAAAGGTGTAATAGAGAGACTATACCCACTTATCAGAGTAAATCCATATTATAAATAATATCATTAGATGTAACATACAGTATAAATTGAAAATGGAATAACAAATGGAAACTACCAATAATAACCAAAGTAATACATTGTCAAAAAATGATACGTATACTCTAAATGTGAGGAAATTATGTAGTAAAGACCCAAAAATCCACAATTAGAAGAACCCCAAACACGGTCCTGAGTCTAACCTGGTCTGGACATTCCATATTCTAACTCATCACCCCATGCACAAATAAAACAACAACTCTCTATCCTAAACCTTTACAAGAAAAAAATTTGAATATGATTGGGTACCCATGTGTCACGGCAGCCCAAGCTAGGTGTGAGTACAACTCAGTAGGCCACCACTAATGATGCCAAAAGAAATAACCAGTCTGCACAACAATTTATATTGATAATCAAGGTGAAATAAATAAATAGTGTAACCAAAGAAACATGTTTCCCAATTAAACCAATTAATAATTAATTGTTTAGACCATTAAATTTTATACTGAAATCTGTAAAAACCAACCTACTCTGGCCATGTCAGGCTCATGAGACATAGAAAATAGGGTTATGTAATTTTTGTCACAAGAGAGAATTCATTAGTAAATTTAAATTAACTTTATACCTTAGATAATCAGTCCATGTAATTTCAATTTTATCATTTACCTTTAAAAATCCATCCATACAACCACATCATTTCCTTAATTTTGGATTATAGAGCCTCAGTTCGATATCCCAAACCATACCAAACAATAATGTGGCCTACAACATCAATATATCATGACCCAAAGAGTAGGAGTATGTGTAAAATACCTTAATCATACAATACATCATTGGGATGTAGAGCCCCAGTCTAGCTCAACCCATGGGAGTAGAGCCTTAGTCTAGTTCCCCACTCATATAACTTATCACATGTAAATTATTTCTTAACCATTTATCACTTTTACCATTATTATCATTTCAATTACCAAGCTTCCAATGGACCCTTAAAACTATGTCATGGAATAAATGAAACCCAACCCTTTTCTTATGGAATAAAAAATCATTATTCTTTCCAAAATATTCTAGAAGTCTCCCTTTAAATCATGGGTATTCTCTTTGATAAAAAAACCACAACCCAAGGATTTCATTCCCATTTACATTGATTTATAAGATCTATTCAATAATTTTAAAAAATTGGAAACCACACCCCCCATTTTAATTCATCATTTTTAATATAGAAAGAAACCCCTTTTTCAAATTACTTTGAGGTCAACACATCCCTTTAAAACATTACCCACACGTAGAGCATCATTTTCATTTATTAAGAACTATACCCAGATCAAAATCTAAACACATCATATAACTCATTTCAAAAACCTCTTAAGTATATCAAAAAAACCAAAATATAAACATCCCAATAATTCCATTAACAATTAACACATACCAATTTAAAATTTCATCCCTTTAACTTTCATAATTTCTCTATCCCAATATCTTCCAATTAATTTCTCCATTCTCTAAGATTTGGAATACCCCATGGATCGACCTATTTTCATTCTCACATCACCAACAAACCCAACGGTGTCCATTCAGAATATTTCACCTCAATCTAAGTCCAAAATTATTTTTTCTAACTAAATATATTAAAATATTGAAATAAAATATAAATGAATAACCATGTACACATATAGACATCAAGACTATTGGAAAAATATTCTTATAGACAACCGCTCATCCAACCATGGCCCTTGATCCTGAACCAAGATACCTTTAACAACCAAATATATAATCTAATATAAAAAATTGGGTTTTAGGGATATATAAGGAGAAAAATATTCACTCATAACTTTTCAAAAAAATAGAGGAAAAAAGAGTTGAAGAATTACCATTTGCTTCAATTAACACTAAATGGCCCTCCAAATGCCTATGAATCAAGGAAGAAACACACATGGAAGAGGAGGAGGATGTTAGTTCATCACCCTAGTTGTATGGGTTAACTGGGGGAGAAAATAGGGGAGAAGGAAATAATATCAGAAGGTAAAATAGTAAAAAATAAACTTTTAATGATATTCATAGTTTGGTCGCATGGTTCTCCAAATCAGGTGCCAAACTTGGGGTTACTTCTATCTAAGATAAAACTAAGCCACGTGTTTTTCCTTACCACCCACGTAGTTTGAAAACCCCTTTGGTGGTCAAGATCACGTCACTGTCTGAGGGGATCTCAACCTTCATGATCTCCTAGGGCACCCTTCATGGTATCCCCAATAGTGCACCACCTTCTGCAATTTGCACGGTTATGGCACATGTTTACTACTAACTATGAACCTACAATTCTCTTAACCAATATTGTACTCTTTTCCATATTGTTCATTCCCCAATCCCCATAGACACCCCTGAGACCCTTACTATACATAGTAAACCTTACATTAACCCATTTAGGAGGATTTTAGCCAAAATTTTGACCGGGATGTACCTCATCTCAAGGTTAGGATTTTGAAACCTCCCCACCTTATAATAGTTGATATTCGATCTCCACTTCCCACCATTACTTGACCCCAAAGAAAAGTTTCGGCCTACTAGACCACATGTACATGCTTCATTTCCCAATGTTACACTTGAACATGACCACCCCATCACAAAATTATGATAAAAACATATTATTTCACTATAAACCTTCTTCCCATGATTCATAACACAACATAGTGCTGGTTAAAAGGTGCATCCACCTCAAAAACCCAACATTACCAACATCTAACACAAGCGAAAAGAAAACTCTGGTAACACCACTGAAACTAATGTACAAAGAGGGCATCGAACGAAGCATTACTCTTCCCCAGGGGAACCATTCAGTACACATCTAGTCTGATTCTCCCCATAATCCCAAAAAACCATGCATACCAAGTTATTGACCAATATTAATTTCCAAACTAGACAATGATCTAAACATGGAATCACTAGAAGGACCACGCAATTACCATCCACAACCCCTGATCTAAATTGGTCTATAATTAAAGGCCCAATGGCCTCATTCCACATATGAGTAGATAAAACACAACCAAAGCACAACCATAAATTCAAGGCACTCAATCGGTCAAAACCTAACCCAACACACATTTCCAAAACCAAAACACCAAGATGACACTTATCCAATCCCATAATACATGTAACCCAAATCACATAAAAAACCTTACACTTTACAACTATAGTTATCTCAACATATTCTTAACCACACGACCACCAAAATCTGATATTTGTCACACTCATCATAATAAAAGGACAACTAGAACACTAAAATTGAAGATTCCACAACCTAACTATTTTGTTTCCCAAATAAAAACACCCCAACATCCATTGGAACCCCATCCTACTCCAACATAAATTTGTTCCATAAAATCCACACTAAATGGATGTGTATTAATAATACATATATGAACTAATGGAAACATTCTTTTTCCCCAAATCCCACTCCCATTTTCCAAAAAAGACATTTCATTGAAAACCCATATCTAAATGCAGGATAAATATCACTACATTAATTACTTTTTACCATTCCATGTTGGTCCATCCCTGTCCAACTATCCCTGAAATGATCGAATACCATTGTTGAAATGTCACCACATCACTAGGAAAAGATGCCTTATCACATAGAGACATTCCTAGATCACCTAATCACCCACTCCAAAGTCCATACCAAGATCCTAGTGACATTCAAGCACAAAACATCCATTTCCCATTAATAATTTCAATTCTTTATATGTAAAGACCCAGAAATCCTATGGAAATTTTTTTCATAAATACATGGAATTTTACAATTCCGTGGTTTTTGACGGCGCCGGATTTTGAGTCCCAGTGTGCCCATAATCATTTTCTGAAGTTTTGTCCAGGTACGTTTAGTGAACGTACGAGTGGGATTTTAAATCTTTTGAACTGGTGCTCGGAATTGAAATCTGAGGACACTGATGAACTCGCAGCACTGGTATTCTCTTAGTGAGACCTTTACCACAGTTGCATTTGGTCAACACCAGAAGTTAATTTTTTGGGATTCTTAATAAATTAAATAAAAGTTATGTGTGACATAACTTTATTTGGGTGGTGGTTATTCTCTCCAATGAGAAGTATGAGGTGGGGACCACCCCCACATAACCTCCCATAGGAGAATATTTTGTTGTAGGGACCACACAAATATCAAACTTCTCAACTCCCCTTGAACTCCCCATATAGCTCTCTTTTAATTAAGGGAGTCATTTAAACTTCCAACTCTCCCATTTTAATTTTGAAACTCTCCACCTCCCACCTTCTCTCATTAATGTGCCAACGCCATTAATTAATTAATTGAGCTCCCGTGATTAATTAATTAATTTTTATTGTTATGAATTGTTTTGTATTTATTTTAAATTCATGCCAATATTAAATTGATAGGGATGATATTGTCTTATTTTTTCCTTGGTGATTATCCTTTGGAGAGCTTGGGAGAACTCTTGGAAGAACAAATTGTTCCAACGAATAATGCTCCTCATCTTTGAAGAACATGAAGAACATCTTCAACAACCTCCTTCCACGTTAAAGGAGTAGATGTCGCCCGCAAGGAACATCGACGAGACTCCATCCTCGGACGTTTCCCGACGTCCATCCTCTTTCCTCGACTTCGACAATGTACTACGAATCGAGGTAGGGGGATTTGATTAATTTTAAATGAATAAAATTATACCCTTGTTCTTCGATGAATGGCTTGGTTCGTCATTGGCCAAATCATATCATATAATACAGACGGAGCGGGCTGAACCAACACATCCCAGCATCCCTGCTTATTGTTGATTAGCATTGGAGGCAAAGTTGAAATGGCATGGTCTCGTCACACCGTGACAAAAAAACTGTGGGATAGAGGGGGAGGTGGTGGCGGCGACTGGAGGCGGCGGCGGCGGCGGCGGCTGCGCGTCAGCCGCAAGGAGGGAGACCGGCGGCCGCTCGGGCTACCCGGACCGTGGCACAACCGGTCGGCCGATCCAACCGGTCTGCGAGCTGGAGTCATGGCACACGAAGGTGCTGCGTGGAAAGAGATCATGGGCTGCTCGGCCCAAGAAGAACAATAGAGCCTCATGCTGGTTGGGCTGGAAGAACTAGCTGGCCATAGCCGGCCGGGCTGGAGGACCGCGACACCCGTAGGCACCACGCGGCAGAGAAGACTGCGGCCTGCAACCATGGGCCGCTCTCATGGGCGAACCAGACGGCCACCTAATGGGAGGGATAAAAAATCGTGGCACCGCTTGGCACTACGAGGGAAGAACTGAGGCCCGATGTGTGGGCCGCATGAGCAAAATTGAACTGGACGGGAAGAGGAGGAGGCAGCACCGCTTGGCGCCATCGGGCGAACGAACCGGCCCACAGCACGGGCCTGGTCCGCGGGTGGGCCGCGCCCCACCGGGCCGGGCTGACCCCCCAACCAGTTTAGACCCTCCAGGATGGGTCCTCGGGTGGGCCTCCCTCCACTGGGTCAGGCCGACCCGCTAGCCCACTGGGCTTGATGGGTCGGGCCCGACTTCGCGTAAATACAAATATCTCATAGACCGCAGGTCTGATCGACGCGCCGTTTGCGACCCTGGGACCCTCGCAATGAGGCGGTCCTTTTGCGATACTCTGTGGGTTTTGGTCAACTTTGGAAAATGGCCAGGTTTGGACCGAGCGTAAATCCAACTGGGCCCCTGGAACGAATATGCCAATAACTCTCGGATCGGGTGTCTGATTGTCGCGTCGTCTATCGCGTTGGGTTCCTTATGATGAGACGGAACTTTGGGATACATAGACTCTGGAATTCATGACAGTTGATGTATCGACACTTGACTCGAGGATTGGACGCTCCCAGAATCAAGTGTGCTGTGTGCGGGAACCCTAGAGTTGGCTGCGATGACTATTGTACCGGAATCCAACATGGGTTCAACAGTGATGACTATTTTACCGGAATCTTACGTGGGTTCGAAAATGATGACTACTATACTGGGATCGTCCGAGGGTTCGACGGTTCTAACATCTGTTCCGGTATCCTGTGTGGGTCCGACAGAGTAGCTAGTCCTGTGTCATATGTGGGTCCGACAGAGTAGATTTTCCTGTATTCTATGGGGGTGTGACAGCTTAGCGGGTCATGTATCATGTGTGGGTCCTATAGCTTAGATGAATCAGTGACTACAACTGATCATCTCTATCACTCTATGAAAGATGTTTACCTATGTCAGCTGAGTCTTGACTTCAATCTTTTATCTTCGAGGTGATTGAATTTACTTCCTATGTGGACATGGTTGTGCTTGGGCTCGAGAGTTGAATCCGAACTGTGATTGCTAACTTAGGTATATGTATGGGCATATACCTAAGTAGGGTTGGTTGATACTTTGTGTTTTTATATTTATTATGTGGTTTATCCTTCATGGATTTTGGTAGACCTTAGGGGGTCTCGGGGTCCCTACTGAGTATCGTAATACTCACCCCTGCATGGGTTATGCCCACACATCGTTGTGTTGCTTGTAGATGACGGACATCACTGATCGAGGTACATAGTCGTAGAGCTAGACGGTACCCAGAGGTGGACCACTTGGCGAGACATACACGGAGCAGAAGGATGGACCTGGGGTGCTGAGGAGGCCATCTGTACCCACCATTTAGGTGGGATTCCCAGAGGAAGACTCAATAGTTTTTGTTTTACCTTTCTACAGTTGTATGGGTTTTACAGTTGATTTTACATTACTGTTGGGCTTGTATTTCTGGCCCCTTTCCTTTCAACAAATTCTTTTGTATTCAGTTTCTACTTAGTGTTTACTTCATGTTGCGTACACTGTTGTTTTTGTTTACTTATTAAAGGAAATTCCTTCCCTTTCTATCATGATTACTCCTTTGGTGGTAGTCACCATCCCTTGGCCTATTGAAGGCGGGCTTGGGGTAGTCATGGCACGGGCCCTGTGGATGGGTCGTGACAAATTGGTATCATAGGAGTCGGTTCTACTGCTGAACTTGGACTCTGATTCTTTAAACAGAAATAGTGTTAAGTGTTTTGGGTGTGGTTATCAGTTTAGGGAAACCAGTGTTGGTGCGGTGGCCGATGTATCCATACACTAGGACTCTGACTTCTGATCTCTGACTCAGTGCACGAAAACACTGATTGTGTGTGTGTTTCCTTTGAAAATGTTTTCTTCGTGATTACTTTGTGTCAGCTCACCATGTATACTGTTTTAACTTTGATGCACCTGTTTCTTTTTAGGATGGCCCCACGAAGGCAGCCAACTAGGGTTATGAGTTTCGTACGAGATAGTAGCCCACTGCGCGACGAGGCCTCCGTGCAGGGCCCCATCATAGCGGATGTACCAGCGGTACCAATACCCACTGGGCCACCGATACCACCAACTCCAACAGCAGAGAGTGCACACCACTTGAGTGCATTGCACAAGTTCCAGCACCATAGGATGCCTAGGTTTCTGGGAGGGACGGACCCCCAGGAAGTTGAGGATTGGGTGGAAGTTGTCGTGAGAGTTTTCAGATTGGTAGGTACACCAGCCAACCTTATAGTGATACTTGTCACGAGTCTCTTGCATGCAGTAATAGGAATATGGTGGACCCTGATGCTCCAGGTGCATGACTGGGAATCATTACTCTGGACAGACTTCGAGAGTCTCTTTCGCTCAGAGTTTGTTTCAGTCACCATTAGTGTAGTGCAGATTCAGGAGTTACTTCATCTGTAGCATGACAGTAGCTTAGAACTTAGCGAGGTTCACCGACCTCTCACGCTACTCCACGAATATGGTATGGGACGTGTTCTTCAGTACCCAGACCTTTGATCAGGGGATCATGCATGATATTATGGCTTTGACGATTCCCCTCATCATTCAGACACAGGATGGGGTGCAGGAGCGATCCCTTCTAGTGGAGAGTTTCCTCGCTAACCAGTCACCAGAGGTGATACCCCCCACAGGGTGACACGTAGCAAAGTCTTCTCCTGCCGGCAGTAGACAGATGACACTGATGTCCAAGCGGACTAGGACATCAAGTGTGCGACCCTAGGATACAGGTTTAGTTGTGCGGGGAACACAAGACCGAGCCATCTATACGAGGAGCAGGCAGTGCTATGCATGCGGCGGGTAGGGTCACATGGCTCAAGACTACCTAAACCGCCATGTAGATGAGCAGAAAATATTAGAGGGACCTTCCAGGTAGAGGAATATGTTCGACCGTGGTGGTCCGCCGGGAGCAGGCAGATGTGTCAAAGGAGTTGTCCGAGAAATGGGTAGTGGACGACGTTTCAAGGCTCTACCACCACCACCACCAGGAGGTCCACCCCGACCATAGGGAGCTGGAAAATAGAGGTGGGCTCTGCACCAAGCAGTCGAGTCCTACGACCACGGCGCACCTGAGATGATTCGAGGTATTATCTGTGTCTACTACACCCTTTCTACAGTACTTATAGACACTAGTGAGAGTCATTCATTTATTTCCACTACACTCGTTCGGATCTCGGAGAGTCTGATGGAGCTGTTGGCTCAATCCTTATGGCTAGAGAATCTTATGGGAGCAGACTCGAAAATTATGCCCTGGTGTCGGTAGTGTGAGCTTAATCTAGGAGGCGAGAGCTTTAGCTGGGATCTTCTTGTAGTGGCGTCGAGGCCTTACAACATCATCTTGGGTATAGACTGGTTATCTACAGTTCATGCTTAGATTGACTATATTAGGCGCAAATTGCGGTGTATCTTCACGGATAGGACCTGGTTCACCTTCACCGGCGTGAAGGGATCCTTTGCAGCGCATGATGGACTTACACATAGGAGGGGGTAGCCAATCACACATCAGTTGGCTAGTATCGTCCTCAGAGCAGTTGATGTGCAGATTCTGTGTTTTCCTATTGTGGTGGAACAGTGTGCGGATGTTTTCCCTGACGATTTTCAAGGACTACTTCCTCACAGAGAGGTAGACTTCTACATTAACATATACCCTGGGACAACACCGATATCTACTCCATCATATCGGATGGCTCCCACTGAGCTTCGTAAGTTACGGGTACAGCTGGAGGACTTACATGGGAAGGGATTTATCCGACCTAGTGTTTCACCCTGGGCATATCCGATTTTGTTCGCCAAGAAGGCGGATAGGAGCTTGCAACTATGTGTCGACTACCGTTTCCTAAATTTAGTCACCGTGAAAAACAAGTAGCTACTCCTGAGGATTGACAACCTCTTTGATCAGTTCAAGGGAGAATATTGGTTCTCGAAGATAGACCTCAGGTCAGGAAATCACCTGCTCAGAGTTCAAGATGAGGATGTGAAGAAGATGGTCTTCAGGTGTCGGTATAGCCACTACGAGTTCTTGGTTATGAACTTTGGTGTAACCAATGCTACAGTAGTGTTAATGAGTCTCATGAATAGGATCTTCCAGCCTTACCTTGATCGCTTTGTCATAGTCTTCATCGATGACATACTGATTTACTCGACTACTAAGAGGAGCACACCTACAATTTTAATGTAGTACTGGAAACACTCCGAGATCACCAGCATTATGGTAAGCTCTAGAAGTGCCAGTTTTGTATTCGAGAGGTTAATTTCTTGGGACATGTCATATCAGAGGCTGGAGCTGCAATGGATCTAGCGCAGATCGAGGAAGTACTTGCTTGGGATCCACCCAGGAGTGCGACAGAAGTGTGGAGATTCCTGGGACTGGCTGGGTACTATCAGATATTTGTGCTAGACTTCTCCAGAGTTGCAGCACTGCGTTCAGCATTGACAATGAAGAGGAAACCCTTCATGTGGTCAGATAGATTCTAGCAGATCTTTCAAGAGATGAGGCAGAGGTTGACAAGTGTGCCCATCTTGAGGCTACTAGAGGAGGGAATAGGGTACGTAGTTTACTGCGACGCATCAAAGACCGGACTCGGGTGTGTATTGATGCAGGAGAGAGCAGTGATCGCATATGGTTCATGGCAGTTGAGACAGCATGAGAAAAACTACACTACCCATGACCTGGAGTTAGCCGTAGTGGTCTTCACCTTGAGGATGTAGTGGCACGATCTGATGGGCGAGCGTTTTACATTCTACTCTGACCACCACAGTCTCAGGTAAATCTTCATGTAGAAGGACCTGAACCTGAGACAGTGACAATGGCTCGAATTCATCCAGGACTATGACTTTGAGATATTCTATACTCCTGGAAAGGGAAACATTATAGCAGATGCTCTCAGTATAAGATCAGGCATTCAACTGCGAGGAAAGGCGACATAGCAGCTGGTCGCGTTGCATATATCCTTTGTGGGTAGAGATAGAGCATCCTTTCTGCAGTCTCTAACATTCACTCCTCCACTTATTCAGAAAGTCAGAGAGGCACAGCCTAAGGACGTTGATTGTGAGACATGATGTGCTCATATATCCTCAGGGCACGCACCTGATGGGTTTTCAGAAGGTGGGGAGTACGTCATCCTCTTTAGAGGATGTACCATTGTACCAGTTGCACTACTGGAGGAGGTGTTGAAACAGTTTCACACTTCCCCTCTATCAGTACATCCACGAGTGTCGAAGATGTATCAGGACCTCAAACGACAGCACTGGTGGCCGGGTGTGAAGAATGCAGTATCAGATTTTGTCTCGTGATGCCTCACTTGTCAGTAAGTGAAGGTGGAGAACCAGGTTCCAGCAGGCTTGGTTCGGCCATTACAGGTCCCAGAGTGGAAGTGGGATGGAATATCTAGGGATTTCGTGATGTGGCTTCCACGTACATCCAGAGGACATGACTCTATCTTGGTGATTGTTGACCGACTCACCCTGTCGGCTCACTTTATACCGATCAGAGAGTAGGGCTCAGTAGAAATCTTGGGATGCCTCTACGTATAGTAGATCGTACTGGTTCATGGTTTTCCATCAACGATCATCTCCGATTGGGATGCTCGTTTCACTTCCTGTCTATAGAAGGGTTGTAGGAGGATTTTGGGATGCAGTTTCACTTGAGCACTGCCTTCCATCCTCAGACGGATGGTCAGACTGAGAGGACCATTCAGACTCTCTAGGACATGATCCATGCATGTTTCCTTGACTTTGGTAACTATTGGGAGGATCACTTACCCTTGGTAGAGTTTGCGTACAACAACAGCTACCACTCTAACATCAGGATGGCACCATACGAGGAACTTTACGGCCGACCTTGCAGATCACCACTGTACTGGACTGACCTAGGGGAGTCAGCACTTGTAGGACCAAAGATTTTCCAGGCTACGAAGGAGAAGGTGAATATTATCAAGGAGGAGATGAACACTTCACAGAGCAGACAGAAGACCTATGCTGATAGGAGATGGAGTCCATCAGAGTTGAGGTTGGAATCCATGTCTTTCTGTAGGTCTCAACTCGACGAGGTCTAAAAATATTTGGTCGAGGAGGAAAGTTTTCTTTGCAATTCATTGGACCACACCATGTTCTTAGCAGGGTAGGTGAGGTAGCTTACCGCCTGGCCCTTCCACCTCAGTTGCACCGGGTGCACAACATCTTGCAAGTATCTCAGGTGAGGAGATACGTGCAGGACCGGTACCACATCATCAACCATGGGGAGCTGGAGATTGATCGCGGGGAGACATTCACTGAGGTTTCGGTGGAGATTTAGGATCGACCAGAGCGGGTCCTTCATGGACGGTCGATACCTCTAGTGTGTGTTTGCTTGTAGCACGAGAACCTCCAGGAGAGCACATGGGAGCGGTAGGCTCATATGCGTTCTCAGTACCCTCATTTGTTAACATAGTGTGTGTTGTAGATTTTGGGGATGTAAAGAACTTATGTGGGTAGAATGTAAAGACCTAGAAATCCTAAGGAAAGTTTTTCTTAAATACATGGGAATTTTACAAGTCTGTAGTTTCTAACGGTGCCTAATTTTGAGGCCTGGTGTGCCCAGAATTATTTTCTGAAGTTTTGTTCTGGTACATTCAGTGAACATACAATTGGGATTTTATATCTTTTGAACCGATGCTTGGAATCGAAATCCGAGGACACCGATTAACTCACAGCGCCAGTATTGGCTTTAAGAGACCTTTACCGCAGTTGCTTTGGTGGAGAGCGAAAGTTAATTTTTGGGGATTCTTAATAAATTAAATAAAAGTTATATGTGAGATAACTATATTTTGGTGGTGGTTATTCCATACAAAAAAAATTGGAGGTGGGGCCTAGCCCCACATAACCTTCTATGGGAGGATATTTTGTGTTGGGTCCCACATGAATATAAAACTTCTCAACTCCCCTTGAACTCCCCATGTAACTCTCTTTTAATTAAGGGAGTCTCTTAAACATACAACTCTCCCTTTATAATTTTTGATCTCTCCACCTCTCACCTTCTCTCATTAATGTGCCAACACCATTAAATAATTAATTGATCTCCCAAGATTAATTAATTAATTTTAAGTGTTATGAATTCTTTTGAATTCATTTGAAATGCATGGCAATATTAAAATGATAAGGAGGCTATTACCTTATTTTTGGCATGGCGCTTATCCTTTGGAGAGCTTGGGAGAACTCCTGGAAGAACAACCTATTCCAACGAATAACGCTCCTCATCTCCGAAGAACACGAAGAAAATATTCAATGACATCATTCCGTGTTAAAGGAGTAGATTCTACCAGAAAGGAACATCAAGGACACTCCATCCTTGGATGTTTCCTGATGTCAATGAAATTTATGTTCGTCCTCTTTCCGCGACTTCGACAACGTACTACGAATCGCTGTAGGGGGATTTTATTAATTTTAAATGAATAAAATTATACCTTCATTCTTCGAAGAATGCATTGGTTCTTCATTATCCAAATGATATCATCTAATATGGAGGGTGTAGGCCAAACCAACACAGCTCGGCATCCCTCCATTGGTAATTTTTGATTGACATCGGACGCAAAGTCGAATGGGCGTGGTGTCGTTGCACCACGCCGGAGAAGAACCGCTCGATGGAGGGGGATGCGGCGGCATCGGCGACTGGAGGCGGCGGTGGCATCGGCGACTAGAGGAAGCAGTGGTAGTGGTGACAACGCACTTGTCACATGGAGGGTGACCAGAAGCCACTCAGGCCACCTGGACTGTGGCACAACCGACCGGCCGATCCAACCGGTCCGCGAGTAGGAGACACGGTGCACGAAGGAACCGCGTGGAGGGAGACTGCGCCCCGCATCTGTGGGCCACTCAGCTGAAGAAGAACCAGCCAGCCTCATGTCGTCCGGGCTAAAAGAATCGGTCGTCTATGGCCGACTGGGCTAGAGGACTGCGGCGCCCAAAGGCACCGCACGGTGGAGAAGATCGCAGCCTGCAACCAAGGGCCGCTCTGCTGGGCGAATTAGCAGGTCGCCTGCATGCCGGTCTAAAGAACCGCGGGGCCACTTGGTGACGCATGGGATGAACCACGGCCCACTATACGGGCCGCAAGAACCAAATCAAACTGGCCGACTACAGCTGGCCGGGCAGAGGAGGTGGTGGCACCACTTACGCCCCTGGGCGAACTGAACTGGCCCGCAGCATGGGCCAGGTCCGCAGGTGGGTCCTGCCCCACCGGGCCGAGCCGACCCCCCAACCGGGTCAGACCCGTCGGGCCAGGTCCTCGGGTGGGCTGTGCTCCACTGGGCCAGGCCGACCCCAGTCGAATCGGTCCCACCGAACCGGGTTGACCCGACCCGCCAGCCCATTGTGCTTGACGGGCCGGGCCCGACTTCACTTAAATACAACTATCTCTTAGACCGTGCGTCCGATCGACGAGCCGTCTAAGGCACTGGGACTCTTGAAACGAGGCGGTCCTTTTGGGATACTCTAAGTGTGTTTTGGACAACTTTGGAAATTGGCTGGGTTTGGACCAAGCGTAAATCCAACCGGGCCCCTAGAACGGAAATGCCAATAACTCTCAGACCGGGCATCCGATTAACGCGCTGTCTGTCGCGTTGGATTCCATATGATGAGATGGAACTTTGGGATACATCAACTCAGGACTTCATGATAGTTTATGTATCGGCACTTGAATCAAGGAGTGGACCCTCCCGGAATCTAGCGTTCTGTGTGCGGGAACCCTAGAGCTGGATGCGACGACTATTGTACCGAAAGCCTACGTGGGTTCAACAGTGACGACTAATGTTTTAGAATCCTACATGGGTTCAACAACGATGACTACTGTATTGGGATCCTCTGTGAGTCCAAAAGTTATGATTTCTGTTCCTGTATCCTATGTGGGTCCGTCAGAGTAGTTGGTGCTGTATCCTGTCTGAGTCCGATAGAGTAGCCGGTCTTGTATCCTGTGTGGGTCCAACAGCTTAGCTGGTCCTGTATCATGTGTGGGTCAGACAGTTTAGATTAATCAGTGACTAAAACTGATCATATATATCACTCTACTAAAGAAGTTTACCTGTGTGATCTGAGTCTTGACTTCAATATTTTATCTTCGAGGTGATTGACTTTACTTCCTATGTGGACTGGGTTGTGCTTGTGCTCGAGATTTGGAGTTGAATTGTGGTTGATAACTTCGGTATATGTATGGGAATATACTTATGTAAGGTTTTTTAATACTTTGTTTTTGTATCATTCTTCTATGGTTTATCCTTCGTGGATTATGGGAGACCTTCGAGGATATCGAGTTCGCTGTTGAGCATCATTATACTCACCGCTTCACGGGATATGCCCACACATCGTTGTGTTGGTTCTAGATGTTAGATAACACTAATCGAGGTAAGGAGTCGTAGAGTTGGACGGTACCCGGAGGTGGACCACTTGGCGAGACGTACACAGAGCGGATGGATGGACCTGGGGTATTGAAGAGTCCAGCTGTACCCACCCTTCAGGTGGGGTTCCCAGAGGATGACTCAGTTGTTGTTGTTTTTCCTTTCTACAATTGTACTAGTTTTACAATTGTTTGTACTTTATTGTTGGTCTTGTATTTCTATCCCCTTTCCTTTCAGCACTTTCTTTTGTATAAAGTTTGTACTTAGTGTTTACATCCAGTTGCATACTCTGTTGTTTTTGTTTACTTATTAAAGGCAATGTCTTTCCTTTTTATCAGGATTACGCCTTTGGTGCTAGTCGCCAACCCCTGGCCTAAGGAAGGCGGGCTTGGGGTAGTCACTGCATGGGCCATGAGGACGGGTCGTGACATCATAGATCTCATCAATGACACTTACACATACACCTCATATTTGTTTTCGAACCACCCTGATTCTGAATCCAATTAATGTCTCAATCAAACACCACATTAAAGTCCAACCTGGACTTCCTAAGAAATATGAACACATACCTCATGGGTTCCTTTCCACAACATCAAACTCACAATATTCCCCGCACACCTGCAATCCTACCATCATGAGGTAATAATCCCATTACTAACACACTAATCCCTACATTTAATGTGTCATTTCCACCACCTCCTCAATAAATCCACCATAACGGATCATAATCACATCATAAAAAATACCAAGAATTGGATGCAACCCTCTCTCTTCCACCAAAGATAAAAAAAACAAAACATTAGTCGTCACCCATTCCAATCTTCCTATAATGGCACCTGCAATGTCTTCCAACATCTAATACTTCAAAAGGACCTCACCCAAACCTAGTTGATGGGTCACCTCCCACCATATGGATTAATTTAACATGGATGAATCCCCCTAGAAGGTACTTTATTTAACCATAAGAAAACCATTAATTAGCTGTCATATAACCAGGGATTCCCCAGTGTACCCAAGATTATGTTAATAAATTGTGTATGGTCATCCCTAATCTAAGAGTACAGTAAGATATTTTCAACAAATGTCACTAAATATTACTCATTCCACATGCAACACACACTATAGGGTAACATTAAACAACAAGTAAACCCTAGGCTTCTATCACTGCAAACATATCATCAACACCAAAACACCACAACTCAAGAGGGATTGCGAACCAAAAATCAGTACCAAATCATGAATCTCTATCATCAGACATAAATCAATGATTCCTTTTTCACTTAATAAATAACACCACTCAATTTCATCAAGAAGAACCCATTAATTTCCCAATATAATCACCAAGATCTAGAACACTGATTCAAAACCAAATGGTTTGTCGAATAATTCGTGCTTACCACATTGATTTCACAAAAAATGATATTTTATTATCCTGATCCACCTATTAACATAGCCTAATTGGAATAATTTTTCTCCAACATATTCCTACCATTCTGACCTCACTAGAAAACATGTTTTTTCATTCCTTCCCACAACTAGTTGTTGAACCCAACACCATATCCCACACATTTTACATCACTGGAACTAGGCCCAAACTCCCAATCATGCAATTATCAATGTCATCTTCTCTATATGTCTCATTAGGATCAAGGAATTCACCATGTTTACATTCAATAACCCAACATTCTATACAATCCATCTCAACTATATGACCATGCCTTCCCTGATTGTTACTCTTTAATCATAAGCATCCTAAAATGCTCTTAGAAATCTTACCTCATCCACCCAAATTAAACATTAGTTACCACATCAAACACCATCAAAACCATAGGGTTGGGTTTCTGAAAGATATTTCCCTTAAAAACTATCCTCAAAACCAAACATAGTAAATTGAAAACATTTCTTTTAAAATAAGCAAGATGTGAAAATTCCTTTTACATGAACTTCCTGGAACTTATCATGCATCAATTTCTCCTCTGAAGCATCCACTCGTGCTTCATATCCTAAATAACCCAAAACATTAGGCCAAACTCACTCATGGTTAGCCTTGATTACCCAATCCACTATCTCTTAAAAATCACATAATTCATGTTTACCAAAACCACTAATGATAAAACACAATATAGATCGCATATCCAAACCAATAACATCCCAAATTCTCCCACTAGTCCAAACCCTCACTATACATCACCCTATATCTTCCACTACTGAAGTCCAAAAACATCCACCTATTCCATATGCACCCAAAAGAACTAGTAACTCAGGAAAACCCTCGCATGGGTCATCATATATGGTCATCTGCCACCAACTACCTAATCTACAGTGTCATCTAGAAAGGCCACTAGATATATCTCTCATCCACACACATCAGATCAGAAAAAAAATCATTACTCTGGGGTGGCACTTCTATCACCATTCTAAAACACACTACACCTAACATGCCGAGATACCATTCACCCTGGGTACCATGCAAGAGATATTCACCCACATGCATCAATACTCTGAGCCAAACACACACGCTAGTGTCAAAAATGAAAATCATAAGGTCTAAACCCAAAAGGGTCACCACATCCTTAATAAATGGCCACATTTAACAACCTCAAGGTCACATCCTAACCAAAGGTTCAACAAGGAACCTTCCACTGACCAGCACTACGAAATCCATTATGGTCTCACAACATGTAACCCAATCTCAAAACTAATTCAATCACACTTCCCAACCCACCCATACAAAAGGTTCTGATAACAACGCCTGGAGTACCTACTCTAGTTTCAGTAAAGGTTTCATAATTACCCATTCCTAGTTAATTAGATTTTCCATTCTCAAAACTAAATAATTTAAATTTCAAAACATGTAGTTTTTATACCCCAAGGATTTACAACATCCAAATCATTTTTATTACCAAACATTTAAAAAACCATACTCACTCAATTTCATATTCCAAATAGAATTTACTTACAAACATTTAAAATGAAGATCAATAGGCATAAACCACATATAAAAGGTACACTATCAGCATATGAATCCCATGAAACTATCAACCACTGGATATATACATATGACCTATCAATCCTATGTTTTTAGAATGATGCATGAACCCAATGAAACACAGTCTCTCTCTATCACTTTCCATACTAGTTCATTAGATAAAACCTAAAAGATAAATACCAACACATCAAAGTGCACCACTTGAATCAAAAATAACATCCAACATTAAAATCATAAACTAAAAAACCAATTCCAACCCCTAGTAACTTGGGTTTTACCTCATATGTGGTTATGTAGGTACCTAGGAATGAGATCAATACCAATCCCCAAAACCATCATAGTCTCATGTCTACCATGTCCAAATATTAAGACTAAATACCCCCCCTCTAATACCACTTTGTAATTTTCTGGTATGGGTGCCACTAAACGGGTTCCCTGAGCTAGACCACCACATGACCCCATGCATGCCTCCTAGTATTCCAAAGTGTATCGACTAGAAACGTGGGTCTATGAAAGGTAAATTGGGGAGATTATACCCTCTTAACAGATTAAATCTACATTATAAATAATATCAATAGGAATAAAATGAAGTGTAAAGATAAAATGGAATAAAAAATGAAAAGTTCCAATAATGACCTAAGAAAAACATGATATAAAAATGATATGTATATTTTAAATGTTATATAGTGGAATAGTATGTAAAGACCCATAAAATTCATGAATTTTTTTTTATTAAATTATTTGTGATTTTACAAGGACGTAGTTTCTGACGGCACCTGATTCTGAGGCCCGGTGTGCCCGAAATCAATTTCTGAAGTTTAGCTCGGGTACGTTCAATAAACGAACGAGCGGGTTTTTCTATCTTTTGAACCGGTGATTTGATTTGAAATCTGAGGGCACCGATGGAACCTTAGCTCCAGTAATTGCTTAAGAGGGCCTTTACCAAAGGTATGTTTTCTTGGGAGGAGATGTAAAAAAATGTGGATTAAATGAAATGTAAAATAAAATTGTGTTACAATTTTATTTCTTTTTCTATAGTGGTTTTAATCTACATTGGGAAGTTGGGATGGGACCCAAAAGATTCTAACTACTCATGTTGGGATATTTCTGAGGTGGTTCCCACAAGATTTCCAACCATTCATATTCCATAACCCCTTAACTTTATCCCTTTAATCTTGTTAAACCCCCTTGTAATTAAGTGGGTGACTTCTCCTCTCCCCACCTTCCCCACATTAAATAATTCCAACACACTAAATCAATTAAGACAGTTATGTGTTTGAATTTTAAAATTTAAATGCATGGGATGAATTAATAAAATAAGGTGAGACTTATATTATTATGGGGTTAGCATTGTTGTGTGAAGACTTTGGGAGAGAGCACTAATCTCTATTGGAAGAACTTCATCCTCCCACGAAGAACGACACCCTTTGACGAATAATGCGATCACCAAAAGAATAGAGGGCGTGACTTTTCATCTTCTCTTTGTATCTAGTGTGAGGCGTCGTTCCTTCTCTGGATGTATGCCAACGCCGTCTTCGAAACCTTACCCCGCGACGCCATCTTCTGCGTCGCCGGAAAACGACATTGTTTATCAAGGTAGGAGTGTGTTTTGATTGAGCAATGTTGGTTTACATTCCATGTTGTTGTTTCTCATAAAACCACTTGATATCAGACTAATGTAGAAGGAACCAGACCAAACTAACACGGTCTAATTCCTCCTCCGTTCTTGTTGTTGTATGGTGTTCTCCTACCGTTCATGAGCGGTGAATCAAGTTATATTTTCAGAGCCGATCTGAGGCCTGAAAATATCATAAACGGCCTCAAAGAATTGGGGTGACCTAGAAGCAGAAGTTTCGTAGAAATCAGATCATCAGAACAAAGAACGGATGCCCTAGGAGGCGTGCTGGCTAGAGGCTTAATTTCTAAAAAATTCCAGAATACACGGCGTGTACTCCAGAAGCACAAGCCGTGTAGTAAAAGCGTATTGTGGCTTCTGTTTCAGACGTTATAAAAGTAACACACGACATGGGACTCTATACACACGGCGTGTACTTTCCACATTGTTTTTCAGAGGAGGCTTCGATGGACATGGCGTGTATTCAGGGAAAATACACAGACACGGACATCAATCCACGGCCAAGTAACACGGCATGTATTCACTTCATAGAAAGGTAGAAGCGACTTTGCAAGGCTCGGCATGTAATCTAGGAGATACACGGACATGGGTAGAACCACACGACCAAGAGGCATGGCATGTACTTCCTTGAACATGGCATAAGAGGCTTCGTGATGACTCGGCGTGTATTCCGGAAATACACGGACACGGGGTGGAGTACACGGGCATGTACTCCACCACATGGCCAGGCATGGCCAACGCACATGGAACCGACCTTAGAGGTTTGGAAATGGTGTGTAACCAACCTAGACGTCATGTACTTACTTATCTACATGACCAGCCTTGCGAAAACGAGCCGTATCACACAGGCAGTACCTGATGTCTGATGACACGACATGTATCGCTTACCTACACACCGTGTACTTTAGGTAAATGGCTTGGTTGTCTTGTTCTCCGTGACATTGGCATGTTTTTCATGGTTTTTTCCCTATGATGTGGGACAGAACTCCGGGATATATCAACTCTGGTCTTCGTGACAGTTGATGTATCGATCTTTTACTCGAGGATCGGACCCTCCGGAAATCGATCGTGCTATCTGCGGGAACCCTAGAGCTGACAGCTACTGCGACGACGGTGAAGACTGTAGTTGGATCCTTCGTGGGTTCGGCAGTGAGGATGACTGTACTTGGATCCTCTGTGGGTTCGGTAGCGATGACGATTGTACTTGGATCCTACGTGGGTTTTGCAGTGATGGTTACTGTACTTGAATCCTACGTGGGTTCAACAGCGATGACTTCAATACTTGAATCCTATGTGGGTTCGGAAGAGGAGATGATTTAGAGGATACATCTAATCATCTCCACCTCTCTTCAGAAGTAGTATACATGTGTGAGCTGAGTCTTGACTTCCAATCATTATCTTCGATGTGATTGACATGCTTCCCTATGTGGATTGGGCTGTACTTTCCTATGTGGATTGAGTTATGCTATCCTTTGTGGACTAGGTTGTACTTGAGCTTCTGAGTTGAAGCAGAACTGGAATTGATGACATAGGTATATGTATGGTCATATACCTAAGTAGAGTTGGTTGATACTTCATATTTGTATCTTACCTTTTTGGTTTATCCTTTGTGGATTCTGCGAGAACTTCAGGGGTCTCGAGGTCCCTACTGAGTATCATATTCTCACCCCTACATGGGTTATGCCCGCACTACGTTTTGATGGTTGCAGATGACGGACAGCACTGATCGTGGTTGAGGCTTGTGGAGAAGACGGTGCCCGGAGGTGGAATATCATGCGGGATGTACACGGAGCGGACGGATGGACCCGAGGAGCCTACGAGACTATCTGTACCCACTCTTTAGAGTGGAATTCCGAAGGAAGACTTGGTGGTTGCTGCTTTACTTTTCAGCTGTTGTAATTTCTTTTCTCAGTTGTACTGTACTTTCAGTTGGGTTTGTATACTGGCCCATTTACTTTTTAGCACTTACTTTTGTACTCAGTTTACTAAGTGTTTACTTCAGCTAGCATACTCTGTGGTGTTTGTTTTCTTATATAAAGGATATTCCTTCCCTTTTATTGATATTTACGCCTTTGGTGCTATTCTCCAGCCCCTGGCCTATGGAAGGGGGGCTTGGGGTAGTCATGGCATGGGCCCCGAGGACGGGTCGTGAAAAATTGGTATCAGTGGAGTCGGTTCTACTGCTCAACTCAGGACACTGATAATTTCTTCTGTGTGAAGCAATAGTGTTAAGGGTATTGATTGTCGTTATCAATCCAGGGAGTCCAGTTTTAGTGTAGTGGCCGACGTATCCATACACCAGGTCCCTGACTTCTGATTTTCAACTCAATGCACGAAAACATTGATTGCATGTGTGTTTCAAAAGTTTTCTTTTTGATTACTTTGTGTCATCTCACCATATATACTGTATTAACAGTGGTGCACCTGTTTATTTTCAGGATGGCCCCATGATGGCATCCAGCTAGGGTTCTGAGCTTTGTGCAAGACGGCAACCCACCGAGTGACGAGGCCTCGGTGTAGGGCCCCATTACAGCAATGGCACCAGCGGTACCTCTACCCGCCGAGCCACCGATTCCACCAGCCCCAGTAGATGAGAGTGAACGTCGTCTGAGTGCACTGCACGAGGTTTATCATCAGAGACCGCCTAGGTTCCACGTGGAGACAGACCCTCAGGTAGCCAAGGATTGGTCGGAGGCTGTTGTTTGAGTCATCAGATTAGTAGAGACACCAGCTGACCTCATGGTGATCCTTGCGGAGAGTCTCCTACACGCAGCAGTAGGTAGATGGTGGATCCTGAAGCTCCAAGTGCACGACGAGGCATAATTACTTTGGTCGGACTTCGAGAGCCTCTTCCTCTTAGAGTTCGTTCCATCCACCCTCTGTGCAGTGTGCATCCAGGAGTTACTATAGCTGCGGTAGGGCAGCATGTCAGTATCCCAGTACTCTGCGAGATTTATGGATCTCTCATGCTACTCCACAGACATGGTATGGGACCCATTCTTCTAGGCCCGGACCTTCGAGCAGGGACTGAGGCATGAGATCAGGGCTTCAATGATCTCCCTCAGCATTTCGATGCAAGAAAGAGTACTGGAGCAAGCCCTTCTTGTGGAGAGCTTCATTGATGAGCCTACACCAGCAACGAGACCTACCGTAGGGTAGCACGTAGCGGAGTCTTCTGCAGCCGGCAGTAGACAGACATCGCAGAGGTCCAAGCAGACCAGGCCATCAAGTGGATGACCTTAGGATACTGGCTTGGAGGTGTGGGGAACACGCATCAGATCTAGTCATACGAGAGGAAAACAGTGCTATGCATGTGACGGGCAGGGCCACATGGCTCGTGATTGCCTGACCCGCCATGCAGAGGAGCAGCAGACGGTTGAGGAACCACCCAGGCAGAGGTAGAGGTTCGACTGTGGCAGTTTTCATGGAGTAGGCGGATGAGGTAGAGGAGATGGCCGAGTAGCAGGTGGTGAACGATGCTTTGAGGCTCTACCACTACCACCACCAGGAGGTCCACCCCAACAGTAGGGAGATGGCGGACAGAGGCAGGCTCAGCTTCAGGCAGTGGAGGCCTATGACCACGGTGCACCTGAGATGATACGAGGTACTATATGTGTCTACTCCACCCTTACTGTAGTTCTTATAGACACAAGATCGAGTCATTCTTTTATTGTCACTGCCCTTTCTCAGAGCTCGGAGATTCCGATGGAGTCGTTGGCTTGATCCTTACAGCTAGACACTCTTATGGGACCAGACTCGATGATTACACACTGGTGTTAGCAGTGTGATATTACTATATGAGCTGAGAGCTTCAGCTGTGATCTTCTTGTAGCGTTGTCGAGGCCTTACGATGTCATCTTGGGCATGGATTGGTTATCTGTGGTCCATGCTTAGATCGACTGTATTAGGCGTGAAGTGCGGTGTGTCCGTACATATGGGAGTAGGTTCACCTTCACCGGTGAGAAGGGAGCCTTTGTAGCGCAGGATGGACTCACACAGAGGAGAGGACAGCCGATCACCCATCAGTTGGCTAGTCTCATCCTCATAGTGGTTGATGTGCGGAGTTAGAGTTTTCCTTCTGTGGTGGATCAGCATGCGGACGTTTTCCCTGACGACGTTCCAGGACTACCTCCTCGCAGAGAGGTAGACATCTATATTGAAATGTACCCTGGGACAGCCCTGATATCTACTCTAGCATATCAAATGCCTCCCTTTGAGCTTTGAGAGATATGGGTACATCTGGAGGACTTGCAGGGCAAGGGATTCATTTGACCCAGTGTTTCACTTTGGGCTTCCCCTATTTTGTTCACCAAAAACACGGAAGGGAGCTTCTGACTGTGTGTCGACTACCGTCGCCTGAACCAGGTGACCGTGAAGAACAAGTATCCACATCCGAGAATAGATGATCTCTTTGATCAGCTCAAGGGAGCACATTGGTTCTCGAATATAGACCTCCAGTCGGGCTATCATCAGCTCAAAATTCGAGGTGAGGATGTGTAGAAGACGGCCTTCAGGTGTCGGTATGGCCACTATGAGTTCTTGGTTATGCCTTTCATCATAACCAATGCTCCAACAGTGTTCATGAGTCTCATGAATAGGATCTTCCAGCCTTACCTTGATCGATTTGTCGTAGTCTTCATCGATGTCATATTTATTTACTCGACTACTGAGGATGAGCATGCCTACCACTTGCGGGTTGTACTGGATACACTCCGAGAGCACCAGCTTTATGGTAAGCTCTCGAAGTGTTAGTTCTGGATTCGAGAGGTCCACTTCTTGGGGAAAGTCATCTCTGAGGCGGGAGTTGCGGTAGATCCTATGAAGATCGAGGCAGTGCTAGCTTGGGAGCCACCCAGGAGCGTGATGGAGGTGTGGAGTTTCCTAGGTCTGGCTGGGTACTACAAGAGATTTGTGCCAGACATCTTCAGAGTTTCAGCACCACTTTTAGCTTTGACAATGAAAATTAATCCCTTAGTGTGGTTAGATAGATGTCAACAAAGCTTCTAGGAGATGAGACAGAGATTGACCAGTGCACCCATATTGAGGAAACCATAGGAGGGCGTAGAGTACGTAGTTTACTGCGATGCATCGGGGACCAGACTCAGGTGTGTCCTGATGTAGGAGCTAGTAGTGATTGCCAATGGTTCATGAAAATTGAGGCAGCATGATTAGAACTACGCTACCCATGACCTGGAGTTAACAGCAGTGGTCTTCACCTTGAAGATGTGGCAGTACTATCTAATGGGCGAGCGTTTTATAGTCTACTCTGACCACCAGAGTCTCAGGTACGTCTTCTCTTAGAAGGACCTGAACCTGAGAAAGTGGCAATGGCACAAGTTCCTACAAGACTATGATTTTGAGATAGTCTATACTCCTGGGAAGGGGAACATAGTAGATGATGTTCTCCTAAGAAGGTCGAGCATCCAACTACCTGGGGAGGCGATAGAGTAGCTAGCCGTGTTGCAAATATCCTTCGTGGATAAGATGGGGAAGCCTTTCTATAGTTGCTCACAGTCACTCCCCCACTACATCAGTGGGTTAGAGAGGCACAGCGTGGGGAAATTGACTATGAGATGCAACGTGCATAGATATCCTTAGGACAGGTGCCTGATGGATTCTCTGTAGTATGAGAGCACGTCATCCATTTCAGAGGACGTACCATGGTACCAGTTTGCATTACAGGAGGAGGTGATGAGAGAGTTTCACACATCCCATTTAGCGGTACATCTAGGAGTGGCAAAGATATACCAGGATCTCAGACGACATCACTGGTGGTCGAGAATAAAGAAGGTTGTATTAGAGTTCGTTTCACAATGTCTCACCTGCCAGTAGGTGAAGGTGGATCACCAGGTACCAGCAGGCTTGGTACAGCCCTTAGAGGTCCCGAAGTGGAAGTGGGATGGGATATCTAGGTATTTTTTTACTAGGCTTCCACGTACTTCCAGAGGACACAACTCCATCTGGGTGATCATATACCGACTCACCAAGTTGGACACTACTTACCCATCAGAGACCAGGTCTCAGTGGAGATCTTGGGATGCCTCTACATTTAGGAGACCGTACGGATTCATGGTGTACCATCGTCTATCATCTCCGATCGAGACGCTCGCTTTACATCCCGGCTTTGGAAGGGGTTTCAGGTGGAATTTGGGACACAGCTATGCCTGAGCACTGCCTTTCATCCTCAAACAGATGGCCATAATGAGAGGACAATTCAGACTCTCGAGGACATGCTCTGTGCATGTGTCCTCGAAATTGGTCGTAGCTAGGAGGATCACCTACCTTTGGTGGAGTTTGCATGCAACAACAGTTACCACTCCCCCATTGGGATGGCACCATACGAGGAATTGTACGGCCGACCTTGCAGCTCACCTCTATGCTGGACAAACCTTGGGGACTCAGCACTTGTAGGACCAGAGATGTTCCAGGCCATGACAGAGAAGGTGGGGATCATCAAGGAGCGGATTAGGACTGCTCAGAGCCGACCTAATTCCTATGCTGACAAGAGGCCGAGACCACTAGAGTTCTAGGATGGCGACCACGTTTTCTTATGGGTCTCCCCTCGACGTGGATTAAGGATATTTGGTCGGGGCGGCAAGTTATCTCCACGCTTCATCGGACCATTCTAGGTTCTCAGCAGGATAGGTGAGGAGGCTTATCGCCTGGCTCTTCCACCTCAGTTGCACCAAGTGCACGACGTCATTCACGTATCTCAGCTGAGAATATACGTGCACGACCCGACGCATATCATCGACCACGGGGAGCTGGACATCGATGATGATGTAAATTTTGTGGAGGTCCTGGTGGAGATTGAGGATCGACGGAAGCGGATCCTCTGTGGACGTTCGATTCCTCTTTCGCGAATTCGTTGGAAACACGGGAACCTCTAGGAGAGCACATGGGAGCAGGAGGCTCAGATACGTGCACAGTACCCTCATTTGTTTCCCTAGTTTATTATGTAGCTTTACGGGGATGTAAATCCCTAAGGTGGGAGTAATGTAAAGACCTGTAAATTTTAAAGAAATTTTTTTCTTATATTCTTTGGGATTTTATGAGTACGCAGTTTCTGACAGCACCTGACTCCGAGGCCCGGTGTGCCCGGAATCAATTTCCAAAGTTTAGCTCGGGTACATTCAGTGAACGAATGAGCGGGTTTTTTTATCTTTTGAACCAGTTCTCAGATTTGAAATATGAGAGCATAGATGGAACCGCAGCTCCGGAAATTGCTTAAGAGGGACTTTACCGAAGGTGCGTTTTCTTGGGAGGAGATGTAAAAAAATGTGGATTCAATAAAAAGTAAAATAAAATTGTGTTAGAATTTTTTTTATTTTTTTAAAGTGGTTTTAATCTACATGGGAAAGTTGGGGTTGGACCCACAAGTTTCTAACTACTCATGTTAGGATATTTGTGAGGTGGGGCCCACACGAGCCCCAACCATTCATATTCCCTAACCCCTTAACTTTCTCCCTTTAAGCTTGTTAAACCCCCCTTGTAATTAAGTGGGTGACTTCTCCTCTCACCACCTTCCACACATTATATCATTCCAACACACTTAATCAATTAAGAGAGTTATGTGTTTGAATTTTAAAATTTAAATTCATGGAATGAATTAATAAAATAAGGTGAGACTTATTTTATTTTGGGGTTAGCATTATTGTGTGAATACTTTGGAAGAGAGCTCTATTCTCTCTTAGAAGAACTTCATCCTCCCATGAAGAAAGGCACCCTTCGACGAAGAACGTTGTCACCACATGGAGAGATGACGTGTCTTTTCATCTTCTCTCCACAGCTAGTGTGAGGCTCCATTCCTTCCTTGGATGTACGCCAATGTCGTCTTCAAAACCTCGCCCCACGATGCCATCTTCTTTGTCGCCGGTAAATGACACCGTTTATGAGGTAGGGGTGTGTTTTGATTGAAAAATGTTGGTTTACCTTCTATGTTGTTGTTTCTCATAAAACCACTTGATATCAGACTAATGGGGAAGGACCCGGACCACACTAACATGGTCTGATTCCTCCACCGTTCTTTTTTTTGTATGGTGTTCTCCTACCGTTCATGAGCGGGGAAACAAGTTATGTTTTCGGAGCCGATTGGAGGCCCGAAAACATTGTAAACGACCTCAGAGCATCAGGGAAAACTAGAAGCGTAAGTTTCATAGAAATATGATAATCGGAACGAAGAACGGACGCACCAGGAGGTGTGCTGGCCAGAGATGTTGTTTTTGGAAAATTCCAGAATACACGTCGTGTACTCCAGAAGCACACGCTGTATAGTAAAAGAATACTGCGGCTTCCATTTTGGACGTTAGAAAAGTAACACACGATGTGTGACTCTATACACACGGCGTGTACTTTCCACACTGTTTGTCAGAGGAGGCTTCGATGGACATGGCGTGTATTCAGGAAAAATACACGGACATAGATATCAATACACGGCCAAGTAACACGGCGTGTATTCACTTCATAGAAAGGAAGAAGTGGCTTCGCGAGGCTCGGCGTGTAATCTGGAAGATACACAGACATGGGCAGAACCACACGGCCAAGAGGCACGGCCTGTACTTCCTTCACCATGGAAGAAGCGGCTTCGTGATGACTCAGTGTGTATTTTAGAAATACACAGACACAGGGTGGAGTACATGGGCATGTACTCCACCACACGGCTAGGCATGGACAGCGCACATGGAACCGAACTTAGAGGTTTGGACATGGTGTGTAACCATACTACACGTTGTGTACTTACTTATCTACACGACCAGCCCTGCGACACGGGCCGTATCACATGGGCAGTACCCAGTGTCTAATGACACAGTGTGTATCGCTTACCTACACGTCTTGTACTTTAGATAAATGGCTTGGTTGTCTTATTCTCCATGACTTGGTCACTTTTTTCTTTGTTTTTCCCACATGACGTGGGAAAGAACTACGGGATACATCAAATTTGGTCTTCGTGATTGTTGATGTATCAATCTTTGACTCGAGGAGCAGACCCTCTGGAAATCGAGCGTGCTGTGTGCGGGAACCCTAGAGATGGTTGCGACTGCGACGATGATGACGACTGTACATGGATCCTCCATGGGTTCGGCAGCGAGGAAGACATTACTTGGATCCTTCGTGGGTTCGACAGTGATGATGACTGTACATGGATCCTACATGGGTTCGGTAGTGATGGTTATTGTACTTGGATCCTACATGGTTTCGGCTGTGATGACTTCTATACTTGGATTCTACGTGGGTTCGACATAAGAGATGATTCAGAGGCTACATATAATCATCTCCACCTCTCTTCATGAGTAGTATACCTGTGTGAGATGAGTCTTGACTTCCAATCATTATCTTTGATGTGATTTACATGCTTCCTTATATGGATTAGGTTGTACTTTCTTGTGTGGATTGAGTTATGCTATCATGTGTGGACTGGGTTGTACTTGAGCTCATGAGTTGGAGAAGAACTGAAATTGATGACATAGGTATATGTATGGGCATATACCTAAGTAGAGATGGTTGATACATTGTGTTTGTATCTTACCTTTTTAGTTTATCCTTTGTGTATTCTGGAAGACCTTTGGGGGTCTCGGGGTCCCTACTGAGTATCGTATACTCACCCCTGCATGGGTTATGCCCGCACTACGTTGTGTTGGTTGCAGATGACATAAAACACTGATCGTGGTTAAGGATTGTGGAGCGGACGGACCCAGGAGGTGGACTATCAGGCGGGACGTACACGGAGCAGACAGACGGACCCGAGGAGCCGACGAGACTACATGTACCCAGCCTTTAGGTGGGAATTCCGGAGGACGACTTGGTGGTTGCTGCTTGACTTTTCAGCTGTTTTACTTTCTTTTCTCAGTTGTACTGTACTTTCAGTTGGGTTTGTATACTGGCCCATTTACTTTATAGCACTTACTTTTGTACTCTGTTTACTTAGTGTTTACTTCATCTTGTGTACTCTGTTGTGTTTCTTTTCTTATATAAATGCAATGCCTTCACTTTTATCCGGATTTATGCCTTTGGTTCTAGTCGTCAGCCCCTGGTCTATTGAAGGTGGGCATGGGGTAGTCACGACAGAGGCCCCGAGGACAGGTTGTGACATAGTAAAGACACAAAATACCAGAAATATGAAAACCCCTAAACATGGCCCTATGTCCACCCTAATTCTAACACACTATTATACAAAAAAATAACCCCATGCATAAGTCAAATACAATGTCCCTATCTTGAACCTTTTTGTGAAAACAAGTAGAATCTTATTGGATACCCAAGTTCTATAGAGACCTGGGCAGGGTGTGATTACAACTCTATAGGACACCCCGAAATTTTTCTAAGAAAAGAACCATTCTATACAATAGTGTGTATAGAAAATCATGGTGAAATATATAAATAGGTTAATAAAAGAAACAACTTTTACAATTGAAAAAAATCTAAACTAACCATGTTAACCTTTAATGTATAGGGTGAAATTCATCCAAGCCAACCCACTCTGGTCATGCTTGGATCTTAAGTCATAGTAAATAGGGTTACATATTTTCTGTTATAAAGGGGAATTCATTAACAATTTGAAATTAACCATTTTCCTTAGAGAATCAATCCAAGTAATTTAAATTTAATCATATACCATAGAGGATTAGTCTAGGTAACCACATCATATTTATACATTGGGAGTATACAGCCTCAGCCTAACATCTGAAACCATGACAAACATAGTTGGGGACTAGAGCATCACTCTAGCCTGACCCAAATAGAATGAGTCTTAGTCCAACACTCTCATCATATAATAAATTTATGGGTACTAGAGCCTTAGTCTCCCCGACTCATGAGTGTAGAGACTCAGTTTAATACCCCTCTCATACAACTTATCAAATGGACATTATTTCATAATTTTCCATCACATTTACCCATTTTATTATTTCAATTACCAATGTTTCAATTGGCCCTTAATATTAATTCATGGTGTTAATAAAAAACAAAATTTTTCTTTTGGTAAAAAACACCTAAACCAATTATTCTTTCTAAAATCATCTTTATGAACCCCTTTAAAACATGAATCTTATCATTGATAAACTAAACCATATCTTAAGAATTTAATTTCCCTTTCCAACCATTTAAAATACCCATTCAAGAATTTTCCCAATAGGTAAACCACCCCCCCCCCCAATTTAAATTCATTATTTTTATTTAAAAATAAATCTCGTTTTCAAAAAACTTTTTGGTAATTAAATCCCTTTAAAACACTTCCCCCACATAAAATATCATTTCCATTCATTCAGAACCATAATAAGATCAAAACACAAAGACATAATTTAAATCATTTCCAAAAACACTTAGTCATTTTAAAAAAGAGAAAATATAAATATCTCAATAATACCATTGGCCATGACCATATAACAATTAATAATTTCAGCCCATTAAATTTCATAAATACACTATCCCAATGTATTATAATTAATTTCACCATTCTAAAGGGTTAGGAATACCCCATGGGTATCCTAGGTCTTGTCTCACATCATCTACAAACCCAATGGGGTCCATGGAGGGTCATTCACCTCAATATAAGGTCTAAAATTACATTCATTATACAAAGGTATTAAAATGATGTAATAAAATACATGGTCACAACTATATACACATAGAAACAGAATGAATATTGGAACATATAAATAGAACTACCAACCTCATGTTCATAGACAAACTCTTGTCCAACCTTGTCCCTTTATCCTAAAACAAATGAAATTTAACCTCCAAAATTATAATCTTCATGAAAAACTGTGTTTTAGGGATTTGTAAGAAGAGAAAGAATTAAACCAATCCACTTCCATAAAATGGATGGAAATAGAGTTTAATACTTTCCTAGAGCATAGATTATTACTAAACTAAACTCCAAATGCCTTGGAATCAAGGTAGAAACACCCATGAAAGAGGAGGAGTTTATTGATTCATCACCCAAGCTGTAGAGGGTGAAATGGAGGAGAAAATCAGGGGGAAATATATAAGATCAGGGGGGACTTGTAAAACCCCAACTTTTAATTATGTGTATGGTTTTTCTCATGGTTTTCCAAATCAGTTGTTAACCATGATATTCCATTTTCCAAGTGGAAAACTAGCCGCAAGATTTTAATGGTCACCCACACAGTTTGAAAAATCATGAGATGGATGTAAGCTCACCACTATGTAAGGGGAGATTAAGAGACATGATCTCCCAGGCCACCCTATATAGTTTCCCCAACATTGATCACCCTTCTGTGGGTTACATTATTATGGTGTACATTTACTACTAACTATTTTCAAACCCTTATCCCATCATAGATTGGACTCTTTTCCATATTATCCATGACTTGAAGCCCCATGTCACCCTTGAGACCCTTACTACTCATAGGAAACCTTCTATTAACCCCTTTAGGTGGATTTTAGTAAAACATTTAATCAGAACATACCTCATCTCAGGGTCTGGATCTTACACTAAACCTATATGATCATTAGGAATGAAAGTGATCTAATGTTTCCTTTTAATTTCTTAATTTTTTAAGGGTTTAAATTTAGTCTTGTTTATTGGTATCAAACTATAAATTTAAATATTATGTTTTTAGCACTAGATCTAGAGTTATGGCTATTCAGAGGTCTCTTTTTATATCAAATAAGTGTTTAGAAAACATTAATATTAGGATTACAATAGTTAAAGATGTTTTTTACATAGTAGAATTTTTGGAGATAATTATTTATGTGAATGATGATAGTTTATAGTTAATGAGATATCTAGTGATATTATATTAAATAATTTTGGGATAAAATTCTGGAAATACAAGGTTTAGGTTAATAATTGATTTTATTGGAGGGTTTATTTAAGGAATAATTCTATTAATTTAATGCACATATGTTTATAGGTATTAATATCCTTTAATATTTATATAATCTTTGATGATGAGATTACTGAGGATAATTTGGAAATTAATCTTTTATATTTATAATTAAAATTTTGAGGATATAATTTATTTAAAAGGTAAGAATGTGATATCCCAAGATTTCTAGCATAGTTTTCTTTTAAATAATTTTTTTGAAAATAGAGTGTCTTACAAATAAAAAAATGATATATTTGAACATAATGTTTCTTCTAAAAAATTAGTCATTTTTTTAAAAATAATGTAAATTTTGGAATAAGTACATTTAATATTTTAATGTTATAAAAACATAATTTTTAACCATATTTGTATAATTTTCCTTGAAATAATAATAATAGATTTTTATTGAACATAAAATCACATTTGATATTTTTGAATTTCAAAATTTATACTTAAACATAATTATTTTCTCTTTGAAATTAAAAGGATGATTATTAACATATGAGAAATATATTAATTTTTAACGTATAACATATTTAATAGTAGATTAATTGTATTTACAATTATGTTATGAAAAAGAATATTTATAATATTAATTATAAATTATTTTCATATACTATGATAAATTATAGTAACTGATAAATATAATTTTTTGTAATGAATTAATATCAGGAAATAATATAAATATTAATAAATTTAAATTATGTTTATGATATATAAAAAGTATATTAAAAAATAATAAATATAATATATTAATATTAAGTGATGATAAAAAATTTAATTGAATTATTATTGTTTAATTTATTAGTTAAGAATATACTTTGTGTAAAAAGACTAACCTACTTAATGGCAGAACCTAAATGGGTGCATAAGGGTATAGTATATTTTTTTAACTAAGTAAAATTAAGGAAGTAGTTTTAAGGCTACATAAAGTTCCAAACAGCTCGGTCTGTGTCTTATACTAGCAACATAAGGGTAAACTATCCCTCACATAAAGGTCATGCTCACATCAAAAGGGTAGCACACCCAAAGCCTCACGTGTAGAAGGGTCTTCACAAGAACCATTTAAAGGTGTCATTGTCGCATAAAACATTTGTAAGGGTAAGTAGAGGATCCTTATACTCATGTAGGTGTATGAATCACCTTGAATAAAGGTGTGTGGGTTATTCTATATTTTTCATAAAGGCAAGTTGGTTCTTTTTTAAGAGTACTCTAGTACTTGCGTAAGGGTAGGTTACACTGTTATTATGTTATATAAGGGTTACATACTCCTCACATAGGGGAAATACAAAACTATTAAGGGTAACATGACCTCATTTAAAGGTAAATACTATAACTCAAAGCTCACTAAAGAGTAGTGGAGAAGTTTTTAAGCTATTTATGGTATATCTAAAATTCCCATAAGTGGAAAAAACATCATATATGGGTTAAATAGTGCATTAAAATTCTATGTGATTAATATCTCTATATAAAGGTAATATATCACTCAAAAATTTAACCTATAACATCATTTCATCTTATTAATATTGTGAAATATCTAGATAAAATCTAGTAATACTTATATATTTAATATTTCATTATCACATTTCATTACATGTTGTGTTTGTTTACATAAGAGATTAAGATTAGTGAAAAACGATACATCAGCATTTATAAATCCTTGTTTTTATATCTACATAACCTGGAAACATTTTTTGACTTGTTCTATAGGCTAAACAAACCTAACCTCCAAAAATATTCTCATTTGTATGATTTTGAGTTATTAAATAGAATATTTTTCCGTATAAAATCTTATCCTGATCTTCAATATTATTAAAAATTATCTGTTATTGAATTATATGTAGTGTTGAGTGGTTCAAAATAAAATAAAAATAAGAAGTGATATTCTTATATTATCACCTTTAAATGTGATGTTATCTTATTTCATGGCACACTATATATTTATGAACCTATCATATTCACACTTTTCTTAATAAAAATTTCATGTTCATCTATATATGGGGTGAAGTCTCTCTTTTATTTAGGTATATCATTCATTAGCATTGGTTCCCATATTTGTCATCTAATAGTCATGATAAAAATAATTATTATAAGGGTGTATATTCTCAATGATATGATGCAAGATTATGTAAGTTATATTTATTGAATGGATTAAAGTAATGGAAAACCCATTTTCAATAACACTTCAATGTTTACTTTCATTAAACTCTTTTTCTTATAAGGGGATCATTTTTGAAATATTTTCTTAAAAAAATCATGGTGGTTTCTTATTTTTAAAAGAATAATATGTTTAGATTTAAATAATTTTCACATAAAAAGTGTTTTGAATTCTATTTTATAGTGGTAAGAGAAATATTTTTCAATAAAATTATATTTTATAGTTTTCATAAATCTTTTGGTAAAGAAATTAAGTATTTTCATTTTAAGGTTTATTTTGAAGAATTTTAAAGGAGTCATATTATGTGTAAAAATAATCCTTTCATTTCATTGATTTTATTCATGATTAAATTTGTTGTATGATCATGAACTACAATTCTCATAAGAATTTCATTTAATTTATGAAAACCATTTGTTTAAGTTTAATTTATAAGAGTCTCCCATGATTTTTTTATTACATATTATCTTTATGAATGCACATATTTCCATTAAGGGGAAATTATATATGTTAGCTATTTAATTATTTACTTATTTAAAAATAAATCTAATATATTTGAATTTTTAAATGGTTATATTAATTTAATTATGAGAAATGAAATATTTTCAAAACTTGTTTTTTCTAAATTTGGTACTGGGTTATTGGTTATGATTATGGTAAATGAGGAGTGAACCGATAACCCCAAGGGGAATTTTTCTTAAAAGTGATTTTTTTTAAGTCCAATATTTCTATTGGCTACATAAATTTATTAAATTTTACCAAGTATAATTATATTTCATAAGGATATATTATTTTCAAAAATAAAGTATTGATGTTTTGAAGGTGAAATAGGGATTTATTTAAAAGGATATTTTATTTTTACAAAATATGTTCTTTAAAAATAATTTGAAATGTTTTAAAAAAATTGAAAATTATATCTTATTTAATATGTACCAAAAAAATATTTTAGTAAAAAATTAATTATTATCTAAAATGATTTATATTTTATATAAAAGGAAATGTTTTTGAATGATTTTTAGTTGTATTTTTAAAGATAAATGATTTGACCTCTTTTTTTAAAATTCCATGCGTAAAATTTTTTTTATCACCACAAATTTTAAAATTATTTTTATAGGTTTGTTGATGATTAAAAAATCAAAGGTGAATGGAATCAATTAAGAGTCAAGTTCGAGTGAATTTAGATATGATTTTGTATAATTGTATATAAACTCTAATATGTATTATGTTTTCTTAATCCTCAAAACCTATAAACCGAAATGATAATTATGTGTGTAAGTGATAAAATATATCCTATTGATATTATAGGTTTTCAAGGGATGAAATTATGTCACATTTATTGTTGTCAATTTATAAATATAATTTTTTTGTTTTTTGTAATGGATCTGAAAGTACAGGTCATGGGAACTCAAAAATTGAACTACGTAGATGACTTTGGTTAAGGTAAGTTTTGGGGATACAAATAAATTAATGGAATTTATGGAACTTTGGCTCATTTAGTGGATCTATAATATGCCTTCTATTTAAGGTATAATTGTGCCTTATGCCTATAGGGGGACCAATATTCATACTTATCACATTGAATGGATAAAAGTTTCCCACCTGATGTTGAGGTTGACATGATGCTTGATTTATGGTATCCAAGATTATAATGCTAATACATGGGATTTTTTATCCATTAACTGAAAATAGTAACCCTTGTTAATGATGGAATACATGATTTTAAACACCTAAAGGTCCCTATCAGTCAATAAGGAAAACTAAGAAACATCCATTAGTGTAATTAATGATTAAAGAGAAACACTTTGGTGTATAAAACCCTATCTTGTATCTCGGGAGGGAACAAAGGGGACCTTTATACAATGGAATTTTTAATTCATTATCCTTTTTAAAAAAAATTAAGTTCATTTGGATCAATTCAGACTACATATATGACTTGGGTGAAAGAAAATATGTTTTGGATACCTGGTTTCCAATAATAGGGTTCCTTCATAAAGTTTCCCACTATAGTTCAAATCAATCAAAGACTTTCACCACTATGAAGAGTCAAATATTTAATTTAAAGAGCCCCAATTTTATAGAAAATTGGAGTTTTAAACAAGGATTCATAGTTCTCCAAATTATATGAATTTAATGGTTCTTGTATGTGAATGAGTATCACAAATATCCCACCATATAAAAATACCAAGGGATAACTTCAAGAATAAAAATATGAAACAGTCCCCATGAATATTTTAAAAATTATTAGAGTCATCATGAAATTCAGCCATGATGCTCCTTCCCTTCTCCCTTTTGTATAAAATCAGTCATTTACCTTAGATAATTTCATTAACTATTCACATAAATGAATCAATCCATAAATTAAGTGATTATTATCTCAGAAAGTATGACGTTGATGAATTTATTTTTTTTATTGATGATTCTCAGTGCTTATTATTTTGTAAAAAAAATTCTATATTTATATATATCAATTTATATTAGATTCCATCAAATACATGTCCATAAAAAAATTTGGGGTCTCTAAGAGTTATATGACCACAAAGGATCACTTCCTTTCTTTCTCAAAATAATATAACCACACATTTGAATATGAGACTCTTCATGAAGCTTTAAATTTATTACATATGCCACAAAGAATATATGTACTTAAAAAAGATCATTTCCATCTAACTAGAAATGTTACATGGTCAAAAATAATTTCAGGAAGTGAAAAGGAATCACTACCTAATCTATAAAAATGGCACTCAACTATAAAGGATTAATGTTATTATCAAGAATCACTGCCAAATATTAATAAATTATAGTCATTCATGAGAAATTTAATATGAACTAAAATTAAAGCGTTTTCATGAAGGAGGTTATTCATTTATGGTAAATTTACCATTTCCATATTTCTTATCCTTTTAAATTTTCTTCAAATTAATTATTGGGTTTTAAAGGCTCCACCAAAGTAATATAATTCTATTTTTACAAAAATTCTAATTTTAATTCAATATTATAGGTGTTTATTTGAATTGGATTAATATTATTTTATTTGAATATTCTCAAACCAAGGCTATCTATGGATGAAAAATTTGATACATGGTATTTAAATAGTATTTTATCTAAGTATTCGTTGTATTTTATGGTTTTTAATAAGTTAGTTTAAGTTTTAGGGTGTGTTGGTATGAAATTTAAATATTTAGGAAATGTATTTGTAGTGAATGTTATATACTTGATTAATATATGTACTCAAAAATTATAGACCATAATATAGTTTATTTCATGGTCTATATGATGATTCTACAAGGAATAGTGAATTTCATTTTGACATGGTATATATAATATTGATTATATGTTATTTAATAAAGTGTTTATTTCTTTATTTATACTAACAAAATTCAATCATATTCTGTTTTCCATCATAGAATGATGATTTTGGAGATTTTAAACACATATCATAAATGTTTAAATGTTAAACATTAATTATGATAATTATAGTAAATGTTTAATGTGAGTTATATTGTTATAATTCTTGGTAAAATTATAAACCAATATATAGAAAAATGTTTCATTCCTGGAAGCCTATATAAATTAGTTTGATCATCTTACATTATGTTATGGTGGTTAGAACTACTCAAGTATAAAACAAACATATTCTTAACTATATTATTGGATTTAATCAAGAATATATATAACATGGTATTAAGAGAGTTAATTTACATGAATCTAGATATTTCCACAACACATGGAAAATATATGATGGGGGAAACCATTGGGTAATCCCTAGAGATCTTTGTGATGCTCATTTGAAGATATCTATAAGACTATATCGAATGGTGTAACTTATGTAATTTTTTTCTTCATTTTTTTATTTTTTTCAAATTTATTGATATATTACAAGATTAATATTGTTCTAGAGTTGTTCTTTCATTGATTTTAGGATGTTATACAGCCCTATAAAACCCTTTAATAGTATCAGTGATATTATATAAATGTTTCGTTCTATCTTCAAATAGATAAATAAAATTAAATAATTAGTTTTTTTGGTAACATTTGGTATCCCCTTTAAAAATATAATTTTGTTTCACAATATTGATTGATTATCCAAAATTCTAATGAAAAACATGTGTGGTAATTTTTAATGTTATAACACCATACATAAAACATCGAAAATTTTCGTTATGTGAGTCATAAAAAATGAAAAATATATCATCCCAATCAACCACAAAATTATTTGTTCAACATATTTATTCATTCTGTTTATAATTAACATAATAATAGAAAATTTTATAGTTAATTTAAACAAATAAATTTCGAGACTTATGTTTTCCTACCTTAAAAACCCTTCCCAAGTGAAATGGTTCACTAAAAAAATTTTCCCCCAAAACATCTTTCACCTCAAAAAAAAATTCAAAGCATCCTTGAATATTCTCATGTAAAGTTCTTTCATTTTAGGGAATACCATATTGAAGTGAAATATTTTATAGGAATAAATTTAATGAAAAATAGTTTTTTGATATAATTCTTAAAAACCTTCATCGGTATGGAGGTAGGAATTAAACCTAAAAAAACTTTTACATAGATTTTATAATGGTATAAATTATTCTTACATGATTAAAATAAAATAATTTTTTTATTGTTTTATTATTATATCATAAATGTAAATATAAAATATTTATATTAGTGAAATTATTTTGGAAAAAATGTTTGATTTATGTAAAATGTTTTAAATTTTATGATATTTCAATTATTTGACAATAAAAGTATTCAAAAATGTACCACATTTTAAAAATATGATAGAGTTCATATTAAAATAACATTAATGATAATTTGAAAATTTTATATTAGAAAAAAAATAATGTTTAAACATGCTTAAATTATAATAATTTTCAAATTTATTTATAAATACCTTCATAAATATTTATCTCCTATTTTAATATCTGAATGTTTCATTTATATATTTTATCCCCTTGTCTATTTTTTATAGATACAAATTGTTTATATTATGAATAAATGTATACATTAGTTTCAAAGTGTTAAAAATTATTCTTATGTTATTGTACATGAATTATAAGAGTTACATTCTAGGAATAATAAATAATTTATATTTATTTTACATTAACTATGGATTATACTTGCTTATGAGATTTAATTAGAAGTTAATTTTAGTTTATAAATATTTGGTATTATAATTAGGTAGAATTGATGTCTCTATCTAGTAAAGAACCATGGGTATGGGGCTTTGGGTTGGACTACTCACCGGCCTAGAGTCTTATGCCTTGTTTATAAATGTCAGGTTCGTTTACCTATCACTATATGCTAACAATTTTGGGGATTATTGATTTCATATGATTCCATGAATTTACATGAAATGGTATCATGTGCCATATGAATAGGATAAATTAGGATATATATAAATATAGTTGGATTTTAATTTGTGTTATTAACACAAGATATGAGTTTGGAAAAGAGTTCCACATCAATATGGTTTGAACATATTTATTTGGTGGAAGTAATATGGATTCTAAAATTAATTTTTAGAAACATATTCTCATGTAAAGGAAATTTATAAGATGAGATAGTGAGATTAAATCCCCTTGAAAATATTATGTGTCTAATTACTTCCAAATTAAACATTTTTCAATACCTAGATCATTTAGTAAGGTTTATTCTACCAATGTAAGGGTCTCTAATATTGTATTTTTAATGGAAAAAAGTAATTAGGATACGATTAGAGTTAAGTGCAAAAATTTTAACATTTATTTTTGTTTACAAATTTATGAAAAACAATTATAAAGGATATTCTAATAAAAGTATTTATTTTACCCAAATGATGGATTACTAAAATAGTTTTCTATTAAAATATACATGTTTCATATATAATATGATTGGTTTTATAGAGTACCTAAACAGATAATTGGTCAAAGGAATGAAAAATTAGATCTATTTCTTTTTTAAATATGGATATTTTAAAACTAATGTATATGATATAAATTAAATGGTTTAATAACTTTAGTGTTAATAAATTTAATAAAATTCACTAGTAAATGAATAAAATACATGGTACTCATCCAATAAAACCCTTTTTTATAGATGATTTTCATCATCAACAACAAACATGACTTTGAGATCATACCTTGAGAAGTGAAATGATTAATTTAAGAAATTTCCTATACAGATATAGAAACTTAATAATTATTCTTAATCAAGTTAAAAAAATTATTATTTAATTTATTACCTTTCTAATAAAAAATATGTTGTTGTTATCAAAAAAGTCAATATAAATTTATACTGGAAGCATAAATGTATCCACATGATCATTTTAAATGAATTTTATGTGAAATAATAATATGATATTTTGTATCCACTCATATACTAAATATAGTTGATTATATTGATGATTTATACAGACTAAACGTTTTCTTTAAGTCAAGTTCTAGCTGTTTTAATTAATTTTTAAACATTATTGTAAATATTCTGTCATTGTAAGTGTGTTTATTAAAAGTTTATTTTATTTTATCAACGTGTTTATGATATATCATCTGGGCATGTGATATCTAATTTATAGTTTTTTATTGACAGTATATGTTGTTAAATTTTCAAAAAATAAAAACAAATTTTTGTTCAACAGTCCAACAATATTTCATCATGTATCTAGATAAAGTTATTGGAACCTACGAAAAGTATCAGGGAGAAAAAAACATTTACATACTATAGAATCGTTTAAAATACTCGAATGGTTTTATGAAACTCTATAGAAATTCCATGTTAGATATTAATGTTATAGAATGAATTATTTGATATTGAAGGTTATATGATACCAAATGTATATTATATAACTGTTGTGAAAATATAAGAGTTTATTGTCAATTTAAGAATTGATAATTCTTATAGTTAGTATTCAAATGATAAATAAAAGGGTTTTTATATTATGAATTTTAATGAAAAGGGAATATTTCAATCGGAAATGGATCAAAATAATGGAATTTTATTATTATTATATTTCACTTATATGATAAGTGAGTTTTTTTATAAAGGGTTGTTATTAACAATATTACATGATATTTTTGATACACATGGTTTATGATTCATAAAACTCTATAACATGTTTTTGGATATAAGATAAGTATAAAATAGGTTTTTTCTGAAATAAATGCATTTATATCTAAGATATTTTTTAAAATATGAGGGAAATAGTTCCCACCACCATCAGTGGTATATATTACTGAAAAAAGTCTTCAATTAGAAATATTTATCCAAAAACATATAATACCAGATACATTATGGATATCAATAGGTTATTTGTTAATTTTACAACTAATGTAAATTAGTGTTATATTATAAATACAATTTATTTATTGTATCATAGCTTGATATTTTGAACAAAATATTTTGTCTAAAAGGCTAGTGGGATTATTATTTTTCTTATAGAATTTAAATGTTTAGAAAATAAAAAATTGATCCAATCAAATATAAGATTAATATTTCTTAATATCCCAAAATTTTTAGGGTATATTTATAATTATAAATATATATAATCACATTAATATATCATGAAAAATTTAATATCACTTTATATACTAAAGGATTTAAGGATTTGTTGGTAATGAAAAATTTAAAGTGTTACATTAGTTGCCCAATTATCGAAAAAGATGTGTTTGATAGAAAATTTTACATAATAATGTTGATGTTGAACTTATAAAAATTTCTAAGTAGATAATGAAAGTAAATACCATTGTAACATTGGATGATGTGAAGTAAAAGAGTTTAAATATTCTGTTCAAAGATTTTAATAATACTAATATGATTCATCAGTCTCATAAATGATCAAACTACTTTTATTCATAGATAGTACTCAATGAGGGGGTTTAGTTGGGTGGTTTTATCATATTTTCAAAACGATATATTTCATGAATTACATATATATGTAATGGTTTTGAAAAACCTAAAAAATATAGAAAACATAAGGCCTTTATGTAATTTTTCCACCTACAATATGATTACATGGGTTCATATGTATGGTTTAATTAGTATTTTTAAAAGAGTTTAATAATATAAAATGCATCATCTTATACAAAATAAAATTATCACTTTATCGTTATTTCATATTGGATTCATATATTATGTAATGTGAAATGATATTTGATCCCTCAAAGTATGAATTGTAGATAACCCTATCTAATGTTCATCAGGGTTTATTATTGGTTGTGAAAAAATTTTGGGGTTAGAATGAGTATAATTTCATATAGAAATATAGAATATGCTAATTAGGACAAAAATAGTTTCCTATGATGGGTGACCTTCCAAGTATACCACACATAGTTTCATGAACTATACATTTGGTATATTAGGGGTGAGTGTCTCATATTGAATCCTTATAACTAAGTTTGGAAATATTATTAGCATGAGAACCATTATAATTTTATATCATTCTTATACAAACCATGAGGCTTACCTAATCAATGGATGTTTGGGTATGTTGTAGGTCATGTTGTCAATTGAGGCTTAACCAAGGTTGGATTTATCCTTTTATATAAACAATATGAAATGTTGTCCCATTATTTATTTAGACTGAGCAAATGTATATACATAAATTGATAGGGTGCATTTGATATGATTATATACTTGGATGATGTTTATGTGATGTCCATGTCCACATAGATGAGTGACATGTGATATATTCATAGATCTAGATGTTTTTTACTATGAAAATCAAGAATGTATTAGTGAGATAAATGGTATTGACATACTATATGGATTATGGTCTCCTGACATCTCTCACAAAGGTATTATATGATTAAATACACCAATATATGATATATTCGGTGGACACAAGTATGGAGAAACATGTGTTAGATATAGAACATATTATATACCTATAAACATTGAGTATCATTTATTATTTTATAGGACTCCCATTGATTAAATTTATGGATTCAAGATTTTGTAATTTTTTTAAATGCTTCAATGTTTTTGGGGATATACTTTTGTAGGATCGAAATATGATGTAGATGCTCAATATACAAGAGGGGGGTAAATTGTATCCTTTGAAAATTAATTTAAAACATTTAATGTTGATATAAAACGTTCATTTTTCTCCCTAAGAAAAAAAATAAGTTTAGAAAAGTTAAACAATGTAAATTCACAAGACCTCTTAGTTCTACAAACTTGCCAAGTTCTGGAAATATGGTTCTTGAAATGAAACATAAGAAAAGTTTACAAGGAAAAATATTCTACCTTAAAGTGTATAGAATCATATTAATCATAGTATATGAGTCAAATAATGTATAATATAGTTATACTTTCCTTATTAATCGAAATGTAGTGGAAAATAAATTTGAAATAATACAAGTAACAAGTATGAAATCTATTTACCCAAAAAGTAGGGTATCCAGCAACCTTGGATAAATTTTCCTTGATTTATACATTCAAGAAACTCTATCTTACCCACTTTAGGGTAATCCCTCGATAAGAATGTTAGAGTTTGTCTTGTGATCCCTACAATCCCTCAAACTTCAAGGTAGTCGGCACCTATGTCTTCCTTATCAAGGAATTCCTCAAACATTAATATAGCCATCACCTCTGTCTTCTTATCCCTGAAATTCCTAGATTGTACATAGAAACAATCAGAGTCTCATATAGAATGATGAACTAGATTTTCAGTATGCACAAGGCATGAGAATATATCTCTCTAGAAATTACATCAGCATCATGTAATTTCTAGAGTGATAAACATCTATCTGTTCTCCTTCTGGGCTTGTTAGAATGAGCTCCTATTTATAGGAATTTCTCCAACGGTCGACTCCCTCCTCCAATGGTCAGATTTTTTCTTGAATCTTGGAGTTACATGTACATGTGTCACTCAAAAAATGGTTAATTAGAAATAGAATGTACGACATTGTTTCATAACTAAAAAAAGGGTAAGAAAAATAAATTTTTTAACCAAATCTATTTTTCAGAGTTAAGGGAAAAATATTTCAGCGTTAAAAAACTGAACACTTAGAGAATATAAATCACAAATATCTATATTCTCTTTTTCCGGAAATTGGGAATGAGAATTATACAGATTTCAGAGTCATAATTCTAAGGTATTGAATGTCTAAATTCTAAGGAAATCAGAGTCTGAATTATGAGAAATTCAGAGTCTGAATTATATGGAGTTCAGAATCAAAAATTTTGAGAATTCAGAATCTGAATTTCAGAGAATTTCGAATCTTAATATCAGGGAATTTGGAACATGATTTTAAGAGAATTCGTAATCTGAATTTCAGAGAATTAAAAAAATGAATTTAAGAGAATTCAAAATCTAAATTCCATAGAATTCAAAATCCAAATTTCAGAGAATTAGGAATCAAATTTCAGAGAATTAGAAATATGAATTTTAGAGAATTCAGAATATGAATTTCAGAGAATTAGGAATCTGAATTTTATGGAATTCGAAACCGGAATTTCAGAGAATTTGGATTCTGAATTTCTGAGATTTTAGAATCTAAATTTTATAGATTTTGGAACCTTAATTTCACTGAATTTTGAATCTGAAATTCAAATAATTCAGAATCTGAATTTCAGAGAATTCAGAACCTGGATTTCTGAATACTCAATATCTACGGATTTATTGGATTCCTAGGTTTTAGTTGTGAAATCGATTTTTAAACATATAAATAAATTGAGGTAGATTCAGAGATACTATTACAAGAACAATGAAAACAAAGGTAAAAAAACTTTTCTTGGGGAAGGAAAATTTTCCTTATTAATATAAATATTTGGGAAAATAAAATTTTCCTTGAGATAGAGTGTTTGCGATTTTAAAAACATAAAATAATGGAAAATTCATAAAGAAAACCTATTGACTCAATAATATCCCCTTTTTTGGAAAGCACAAACATCTTTACTAAAAAGAATATAAGGACTTAGAATTATTATTGACATGTAAAAAAATTATCTCCCTTTTACTTATAGATCAGAGTGAATACGGATAACTCCCTCTTAGGATTCAGAATCACTAAGGATCATATTCTTGATTTCCTGAATGAGATTTTACATTATCTTGCATGTGAAAATATTCATTGATAAGAACTTTCCCTTAGACAAAATCCCCATTACATAGGGAAATATCTCCTTTACATAGTATTATTTTTATCATTCCTTTCTCCCCCTTTGTAATTTTCAAAAAGGAATAAAGAGAATAAAAAAATTGGTACCTGAAACATCAGTACTAAACAACCAAATATATGGAGAACAACTAAAATTTCATTAAGATTGAAAGAATTTTTACAATGAAGAAAATACAACAAAATATCGAATTTGAATGAAATTATCCTTATTTCTCCATTGGCATCAGTTTCTTGACAATGATTTTTATATTTTTTAGGTCCTTGTGATCCTCTTCTGAATGCTTAAGTAACTGATCCTGATCTTCACTTTCCTTCTCTAAGGATTTTTTTTTCTTCGTATGCCTTAAGACATTCTGCATGATCATTCAACACTTCATCTTTCATAAAAAGCTTCTCTTCAAATTTGATTCAGAGATCCCTTTTCCTCTTCTAATACATGGCCACAAAATTAAGCTTTCCATTCAAATCCATAACTTCTTGGTTACGATTTATCTGTTCGATGAATCACTTTTCCTCAAAACTATTTCTAAGTTTCTTGATCTTTACATATTCCGTGTCAAATGCATCCTTGACATTATCATGAAATTCATCAATGATTCTCATTTATTCCATTATCTTCATTAATCAACTTTTAGTATTCTTACAATATATTCTATGAGCCTCATAGCCAATGATAAAAGATTTGAAATATGCTTATAGAATGAAACATTTATCCAAAACCATGGACACTAAATCTGATTTTTGATTTTTTGTATGCTAAAACATCTGGAATCTTGAGTATATACATGGGAATAAGGGAATAGTACCAACCAACTTTTCAATGACTGAACAATAACATCATTTCCTAAGGAAGATGATTCTGAATAAAAAAGTTTGGTTGGTGAGGATTATTTTTCTAACTCAATAGATTTCCTCTTCGATGAACTTCCAAAAACATTATTTCTCACCACGGTTTTCTTAGGTGTGTGCACCAGCACCTGCTTTCCCTTTTCAACATTCTGAATGATCTCTTTAGCCTTGGTAAATTTATGCTCATTGTATGATAACTGAACAATTTTATCTTCCTAAACTTCCTCGTTATCTACATCAGCCACTTGATCTTCCAGAAGAATGAAGTCATGATTACTGCTTTCATCATCTGTTTGCTTATTCACTTCTTCCGGACCCTTCTCTTCATTCCCTAGTGTCGAAAGTTTTGATGATTCTGTTTGGGAAGTCCAGATCAATAATTTTACCAAGGGGATTTCCTTCTCATGGTTATCTTAAACTTTTTTTTGATATCATCAGTTTCATTCCCTCATTTTTCCTCTTATTCTTCTTCTATTTCATCTTCCACATCCTAAAAAATTTCATCCTTTTGTTTTTGATCCAGAATCACCACCTTCTTTCCTAGAGTCTTAGGAAGTTATTCTATCAAAAAAAATTCTTGCACTAGGTTTTTTTTCAGATTCTTTCTCAGCATCCTTGAGAAGTGATTGTACAATTTCAGCTTCAGAAAACTTCTTCCTTTGCTTATTCTCTTTCTGTTGCTTCACATGTTCTTTAGCAGCCTTTATCTTTATTTTTTTTCCTTAGCAGGGTCCAAGAAAAACTTAGGCTTCCCTTCCTTCATGGTCATCTTATCTTCTCTCCACTTAGCCACTACTTCATTAGGATAATTTTTTTTCATCTTTAGCTTCGGTGATGCTAACTGAGTTTCCTTAGCTACAAGATATTTTTTCATTCTTTTCCAGCTCCTTTTCCTTTCTCTTCCTTCCACCCTTTTTGGAAGACATATCCACTTCTTATTTCATTAAAATATCTTGTATTTTAGATTCAGAAAAATCATAAAATTCTCCTGAGTCACTGGAAAAACCAACTTTCGTTCTCCGTAGACTTTCATCACTTAGCAACATCACTTTAAAATTCCTTGGCTTATAACTACAATGAATTTTGAATGACTGAAGGAAAATAAATATAATCTTAAAAATAATATCCAGATACAAGATAATATGAGACCTCATATTTCTATTCTTGATATTCTCAATTGTAACCAAGATGTACTTAACTCGGTTAATATTCCTAAAGTACACAAAGAAATCCATAATATAGATATCACTTCTCTTTAGGGTATCTTTATCCCCTTTTCTCGGAATGAAAAAACCATGGACCCATAACTCAAGAATCCGAAGGTTTGTGGAGATTTGAATAATTTTTAGAGTCATCACTTCCTTCAAACCAAGACAAGATAGATCCTCCTTCTTATTAAAAGATTCTGAAGCATCTGGTAATTTGTGTGTACAAAATTCTACTTCTCCTTCATAAGGAATTCTGATCAAACTAGTTTCTTTGCTATAATAAAGAGAATAAGTCCACCCATAGCTCTTGAAAGAAAATTTATCTCTCCCTTATTCATTAAAAAAGCTAACTATTTCACAGAACTCTACCATCAACTCTGGATACACTGGATCTTCTGCCTTTAGTTTTTATATAGAAAGGCACTCTGATCCATTCCTCTTAACATTCATAGAAATTATAGAATCATATTTATCAATGAATTTAGGATCAACTAACTTTTCTTGGTATATATACCATTTAAATATTTCCTTAACTATGGACATATCTTTATGAGGAGAAGCCTCAGTAGACATTCGGAAATAAGGTAACTTTGGAGATTCAGAATGGCCTTAAGTACAGAAACAGAGCTTCATCATGTGAAATCTTTAAAAAACAATATGGGACAACTATCAGGGGGCTTTATATATGTGATTTAGGTGACGGTTCAACTTTCATGGTTGATCCAACAGTTGAAAAACATCTAATCAAATTTGACGGTTGAGATGATGGTCGAGGAAATAATTTTTATAGCTTCCAATCATTTGAGGTTTTTAATATAAACATTTGGATGTAAGGAAAATTGAATTTGGAAGAAAATTAAAGAAAAATGAAAACACCAAAAAGTAAAAAATATGATTACAAAAAATTAGGAAAGGAAGCATACCATTTGGATTACTTTGGGAAAATTATTTGTAATGAGGAAAATTCTTCCTAAAGAACCATAGATTATGTAAAATGACTTTTAATAATTCTATCAATGAAAAAATTTTGATTACGAATATTTTAGATTACAAAAATATTTTGTTTACTATAAACGTTTGATTACGAAAAATTTAGATTATGAAAAATTTATATTAGGAAAAATTTATATTATAAAAAAATTAAATTATGAAAGATTTATATTACGAAAAAATTACACTGTCAATAAAATGTACTCCCCCTATGAAAAATAGTTTTTTATTATAAAGAGATAGATTTCAACAGAAATTTAACAGGTAGAATTACTTTACGGTTATCATTCCAAACATTTGTTTAATGTATTCAAATCTATCGAAGGGTAATGATTTTTTCAAAATATCAGCAAGTTGATCTTGCGTTCTGATAAATTGAAGTATCATATCTTCTTTTTTAGTGTGATCCCAAAAAAAGTGATGCCTAATGTCTATGTGTTTTTTACGAGAGTGATGTTTAGGGTTTTTACTTAAGGAAATGGAAGTAGTATTATCACTTATTATTTGTTTTTTGGTAAAACTCATACCATATTCTATGAGTGTGTGTTTCATACACAAAATTAGAGCACAACAAATTCTAGCTGCTACATATTCAGCTTTAGCAGTGGAAAGTGTTGTTGATTTTTTCTTTTTGCATGACCAAGAAACTAATGGATCTCCTAAGAAATGACAATTTTCGATTGTAAATTTTCAATCCTTTTTACATCCACAAAACTCATCATCAGAAAATATTTTGAAAACAAAATCATTTCTATAAGTATAAAAGAGTCCTAAATCCATGGTTCCCATTAAGTAGAGAAAAATCCTTTTCAATTCCTTTAAATTAGATTCCATAGGATTGGATTGATATCTTGCACATAAGCATACTGAAAACATTAAGTCTAGACATCTTGTTCATCTTGCTTCTTACGAATCTGATTGATCACTTTAGAGATTGCATGTTGTTGATGTGATTTCTAGAGAGAGATACTATCATACCTTGTGCGTAATGAACATCTTGTTTAACTTTCATCATGTGAATCTTATTGTTCCTTTTTACAATTGAGGCTTTATGGAGATAGGAAGACAGAGATTCCAACTACCTTAAAGTTTGAGTACTTCTGTGGATAGAAAGACAAAGGTTCTGACTACCTTAATGTTTGAGGGCTTGCGTGGATAGCATGACCGATTGTGATATTCCTTTTGAGGGCTTACCCTGCTATGGGTAAGACAGACTTTCAAGAAACTATAAATAAGGGGACCTTTATCCAAGGTTGTTGGATACCCTTCTCTTTGGGTTGAAATATTTTATACTTATTACTTGTTTTGTTACATGTTTATTTCCACTGTGTTTTGAAAAGGAATTCGGAGTCAGAATTCTAAAGAATTCAAAGTCTGAATTATAAGGAATTCAGATTCATAATTCTGAGGAATTTGGTTTCTGAATTACAATGAATTTGGAGTTTGAATTTCATAGAATTCTGAGCCTAAATTTTAGAGAATTTGGAGTCTGAATTTCATAGAATTCAAAGTCTAAACTTGAGCACAACAACTTCCAACGTCTACATATTCAGCTTCAGCAGTGGAAAGTGTTATTGAGTGTTGCTTTTTTTCATGACCAAGAAACTAATGAATCTCCTAATAAATGGTAACTTCCAGATGTACTTTTCCTATCCATTCTACATCCAACAAAGTCAGCATCAAAAAACTTTTTAAAACAAAATAATTTCCAGAATTATAAAAGAGTCCTAAATCCATGGTTCCATTTAAGTAGCGAGAAATTATTTTCACTTCCTCTAGATGATATTCCATATGATTAGATTTATATCTTTCACATAAGCATACTAAAAATATTAAGTCTGGATGACTACCTGCCAATTATAGTAAACTTCTTATCATACCTCTAAATGATGTTGGATCTTCTGGTTCCCCAACTTCATCAAGATCAAGTGAATTTGAGGTACCAATGGGTGTACTAATACTCTTAGTGTTTTCATATCCATACTTTTTAAGAAGGTCCTTAATATACTTATGTTAGGATATATATATATGTTCTTTCTAGTATTTGAGAAATTTGAAAACCTGGGAAAAATGTTAACTCACCCATCATATTCATTTCAAACTCATATTTCATTATACTCAAAAACAAATCAGTTAAATATTGATGTGTTGAACCAAATATAATGTCATCAACATTTCAAATAAGAAAAAGCTTCAGATTTCTTTGCTAGAAAATAGACCCATGTAAATCTAGTGTAATCATCGTCTAAGAAAAATACATAATATTTTCCTCCAATGCTTCCAGTTTGTGTTGGACCAAAAAGATCCATATGCACCAACTGTATTGCATTAGAAGTTGAGACTTCACTGACTGATTGAAAACTTGATTTATGTTTATTCCCATATTGACAAGGATCACAAACTTTTAAAGAATCACATCTAAGATATTGTATATCCTTACCTAGTCTTTTCTTATAGAGTTTTCATAGGTTACTATGTTTATTGTCTCCTAACCTTCTATTCCATAACCAAGATTGATCTTTAATTGCACTAATACAAGGTAGATCTTGGCTCCAATAGTCTTTAAAGTTTAGTTTGTATACATTCTCTTGCCTATTGGCAGAAAGAATAAACTCTTCCTTGGAATTGTGTACTAAACATTTATCATTACAAAAATTCACAAGGTAACCTTCATCACATAACTGACATATGCTAATAAGGTTGTTCTTAAGACCCCTAACAATTAAAACATTCAAAATCAATGTTTTTACAAGAAGAAAAATGTTACCTACACCAAAATGTTCACCCCAAGAATTATCTCTGAAAGTTACTTTTCCTAATTTTGTCTTGATAATCTTTTCAAATAATTTTTTGTTACTAGTCATATTCTAGGAACATCCAGTATCCATGTAACATGTATTTCTATTGGTATTATCTTATTTTCATGAAAAAAATAGTGTTATACTTTCGGAACCCAAACTTTCATGGATTAGGAAACTTCAGAAAGCACTATTTTAGGAATCCAAATTCTTTGAGATAAATAAGCTTTGTGAAAACCTAAAGACTGAGTTTTGTTTAAGGAAAAAAAATTTCCCAATGCCCACCTCACTGACACTTAGTGCAGAATGAAGTACTTTGAGGAAAATAATAATTATTTCTAAAAACCGGTTTTGAATTAGTATAAACAAATCCATAATTATTCCTTAGAGGTCAAATTTGGGAATACATCTTATCAAAGTTTTCCTTACCTAAGGTAAAGCTTTAAAAACACTACCTCAAGGAAAATATTTCTTACTTTAGTTTATAACAAAATTTTTATCCTCAAAAACATTATATTTAGCACTAGAGTTAGTCTCTAAAATATTTTCCATAAAAGTTACTTTTTATAGATCGTTAGATAGTTTATCCCTCTCATAATTAAATTCCTCAAGTTTTTTTGAAATAATTTTTAAATCATTAATTTTCTTATCAAGATATTAAGAAATATCTAATACTTCTCTAGTAAGAATATAAATTCTAGAATTTTCCTTATCATGATTTTTCTTGAATTTATAATTTTTAGTCTAAAGAAGCTTAGAAAACCTAGACACTTCTCCATAAGTAGGTAAAGTATTATCTTCATCAGAAGAAGATTCTCAATCCAAAGATTCATAATATTTATTATCACTGTAATTAGAATTCAAGGAAACATTAGTTATAGAATCATAATTGTGTACCTTGGACATTAGACAGTGATTTTTAATGTTTAACTTGGCAATTAAACCTAGATTCTTCTAACTAGAAGATTCATGCTCTAAGGATTCATCAGAAGAGTCTCCACCACTGGCACTCCAGGTGTCATTAGCTTTCAAAAATTTCTTAGATTTAGATTTGTCGTACTTCTTTATAATCTTCTTAGAATGCTTTTACTTTCTATCCTTTCTCTTAAGAATAGGACAATCTGGCCTTATATGCCATGCTCTTTCACATTCATAACAAGTGACTTCAGAGTATTTATTTTCTTTTATTTCATTCATTCTTATATCTATATTGAAAGTCTTTCTACCCCACTATCTTGTTTATCCTTCGACAAATATTAGCTAGCTCATTCTCAGAATGTTCACTCTCACTTGATTCAGATAAAACAATGACTTTATTTGAATTGGACCTCGTAACCATTTCAGGATTTTTTGATTTAGTAGTAGTAAAGGCTACACTTCCATTACCATTTTTCTTCTTATTTATATCATCATCTCTTTTCATTCTTGACTCATGTTGAATAAGAGTTCCAAAAGTCTCATCAAGAGTAATCTAAGATACTTTCCTATTCTCATCAATAGTTTTTCTCTTAGATTCCCACTCATTAGGCATGAAATATATAATCTTTTCCACAAGTGCCTCATCATCTAAACCATTCTCACCCATAGATTGTAAACTATTAACAATATTCATAACCCTTTGTTGTACCTTTCACAACGGTTCTTCATAAGGAAATAGATAACCATGATATTCTTCTCTAATCATATCTATTTTAGTTTCTATAACCTTGGATGTACCAAAATGAGTAACCTCCAATTTCTTCCAAATAACATTTGTATCTTCACATGAATAAATCTGACTATATATATTCCTGGTCATGAAACACAATAAAGTATTCTGTACCATGTATTTTGGTTGATATTATGACTTTTCTTGACTAGAAAAAGTTCTGACATCCTTATATGGAATCATGTAATCTCCACTAAGCATAACGAAGTTTTCCACTCCAGTATTAATAATAAAATTCTTCATATGATCTCTCGAATATTCATAATTATTCCCATCAAATATAGGTGGTGTAGTAGGATTAATATTTTCAATCGAACCAACATTCATTCTAGCCATCTAAAAGAAAATTTATTTCCACAGAAACTTGTTAATAATAAATGTCTGTAAACAAGGATAAAAATCTTAAGGAAGGAAAATATATATAGAACAATGAAAACATGAGCAAGAAAACTTATATGCGAATATAAGTATTTCAAAGACCTCCTCTGATACCAATTTTTGGGTCGAAATATGATATAGATGCTCAATGTACAAGAGGGGGTGAATTGTATCCTTTAAGAATTCCTTTATAACCTTTAAAGTTGATATAAACATTCATTTTTCTCCTTAATAAAAAACTAAGTTTAACAAAGATAAACAAGGTAAATTCACAAGACCTCTTAGTTCTAAAAACATGCCAGGTTTTGGATATATGTTTATGGAAATTAAACATAAGAAAAGTTTACAAGGAAAATGATTCTACCTTAAATCGTATAGAATCCTATTAATAAGAGTGTACATGTCCAAGAACATATAATATAGTTATACTTTCCTTATTAACCAAATTCAGTGGAAATTAAACATGAACCATACAAGTAACAAGTATGAAATCTTTTAACCACAAGAGTAGGGTATCCAAGAACCATGGATAAAGGTCCCTTGATTTATACATTCAATAAATTCTATATTACCCACACTAGTGTAAGCCCTCGATAAGAATAACAGAGTCTATCTTTCTATCCCTGCAAGCCCTCGAACTTCAAGGTAGTCGGAACCTATGTCTTCCTTAGCAAGGAAGACCTCAAAATTTAAGGTAGTTGGCACCTCTTTATTCCTCTCCCTAGAAGTCCTCGATTGTACACAACAAAAATTGGAGTCTCATGAAGCCAACTAAACAAGATGTTCAGTACATACAAGGCATGAGAGTCTCTCTCTCTAGAAATTAATTTAGCAGCATGTAATCTCTAGAGTGATCAATAGATATCAGTTCTCCTTCTGATCTTGTTCAAAATGAGCTTCTATTTATAGGAATTTCTCCAATGGTCGGCTCCCTCCTCCAACAGTCATATTTTTCCTTGAATCTCGGGGGTACCTGTACATGTGTCACTCAAAAAATGGTTAATTATAAACCGAATGTATGACATCTTTTCATTACTAAAAAAAATGTTAAGTAAAATAATGTTTCCTAACCAAATATATTTTTCAAAGTTTAGGGAAAATTTGTTTGGAGTCAAACAATGAAAAACTTGGAGAATATAAATCATAAATATCTGTATTCTGTTTTTCATGGAATTTAGAACCTGAATTCTATAGATTTTAGAGTCTGAATTCTCAATAATTCGGAGTCTGAATTCTAAGGAATTTGGAATCCAAGTTTTAGAGAATTTGAAATCCAAATTTCAGAGAATTTGGAATCTTAATTTCAGAGAATTAGGAATCTGAATTTCAGATAATTTAGAAAATAAATTTCAATAAATTCAGAATCATAATTTCATAGAATTCAGAATCTGAATTTTAGAGAATTCAGAACCTGTATTTTAGGGAATTTGGAATCTGAATTTCAAAGAATTTGGAATATGAATTTCATAGAATTATGAACCTGAATTTCATAGAAATTTTAATATGAATTTCATAGAATTCGGTATTTGAATTTTAGAGAATTTGGAATCTAAATTTTAGAGAATTTGGAACATCAATTTCAGAGAATTTTGAATCCAAATTTCAGAAAATTTTGAATCTAAATTTATGATAATTTGGAATATGAATTTTATAGAATTCATTACCTTAATTTTTGAGAATTCTAAATCTAAATTTCAGGGAATTCAGAATATGAATTTTAGGGAATTCAGATCTTGAATTTCATAATTCTCTATATGTAAGGATTTATAGGATTGTATGTTTTTAGATATGAAACCTATTTTTACCCTTGAAAATAAAATTATTTATATTTAGAGAAACTATAACAAGAATAATGAAAACAAAGGTAAGGTAAAAAGTTCCATTTGGAGGGAAACTTTTTCTTTATTAATATCAATATTAGTGCAAATTAAATTTTCCTTGAGATAGAGTGTTTGTTATTTTCAAAACATAATGTAATGGAAAAGTCATAAGGAAACCTTATTGACTCAAAAATCTGTAGTTGTGATAATGAGTATCATTTTACCAAAACATTAACAGCTACACCAAAATCATTTTAGAGGATATCTAGAATAATTTTTGGTTATATTTTAACAACATTTTTCATATGATATAAGATATGGTTTAAATTAATGATAGATTCATTTTCAAAAATTTTTGGAAGATATTAAAAAAAGTCATTGAATATAGTTTCATAAGTTTTTACACAAGTTGTTACATAATATGAAAGTGTGAAAAGTCAATGATACATTTAATTAATTAGAATATTTAAGGATATATGGATCAAGATATCTTAGACCATGTCATTATAGGTGTTTAGTTCTATGTGGGTATTCTCCAAAACATAGTGAAGATCATTATGTTGTGGTGTACGCAATATTAAATATTAATTTATGATATAAGATGAAAACATCATCATTTATCCAACCCAAATGTTTCCATATTTTTTTCATCATGGTATAAAGATTATGAATAGTTTAAATGCATAAAATTAATGTTCAATTATTAAACACTAATTAGCAAGATTAAACAAATCATTTTAAGGGAGTAGAAAGATTAAATGTTCAATAAATATATGGTTAAACATTACATTCTTAGAGGCCTATATAAATCAGATTGATCCTTATATATTTTGATGAGATTATTATAACTCCTCAAGTAAAAACCACTAAAATATCTCGTTTCTCTAATAGTAATTAAATTTCTCTTAAACTTATTGGATAATTTTTCTTTTTTACTAAAAAATTATTTTTTGTGTAACTATCTTTATATGTTGGAAAGAAAATTTGGGAGGTTTTATATTTGTTAATAGGTGGTAGATTCTTAAAGATAAATTGATGGATAGATCTATGTAAAGGTGCATAGAGATAAATGAATGGTTAACTGTATATTTAAATGGGTTTGTAAAGGTAAACCTGAAGCTAGATATGGGGAATCTTGTGGAAAATTAATTTATGTAATGGTAACTCTAAAATCGAAAATCATTTATAAGGGTAAATAGGGACTCATGTAAGGATTATATTAGTGCCTTAATTTTTTTTATAGGTAATTATGTGAGCTATGTAAAGGTAAACATTGATCTGTGTAAAGGTAAGTGTCTTTTCAAATTCCAATTCCATATTGCACTATAAAAAGAATATGAATGGAAAACCGTTAAGCATCAGATTACAAAACATAAAATTTTGTATTGGATAAATCCTGTATAAAATATTAATGCCCAATTAGGGTATTTCATGTGTTCATTATTAAAGGTATGAAGTTTTTTGAAGATATATAAATACTAAAATGACCATAAATAATGAAACATACTATAGTGGTTCTTAGGGTTTATTTATATTGAATGTTTGAGAAATCGGAAAAACTTTATGGGTGTTTTTAGTGATTTTCATGGACTCATGATGGGTGAGTTTAAGTTGGATGATGTAGGAGCTCTGTTTCATGGTACTAGGTGTAGTTTCCATTGACTTATCCTAGGAAGAATTCAAAATAGATAAAGGTTGTTACTGATGATTTCTCCAGGGTGTGTGCATCAGTCCGTTATTTGGGGGAGGAAGTGTAGTTGTATTTCCCTGAATTCTCGCTTTCCGAAGGCGGGAGGCATCTGTCGCTTATTTAGGGGCGTTTGTTCCGTGATTGAAACGGGATGATGGGATGTCGGTTCCTCCTCCTATGGATTCCTCTTCGAAACTTGTCAATTAGTCCGGGTCTCCCTCATATATTAAGATATTGTTCGTGAAACTCTTCCCAGTGCCATTTCTTTATGGATGTCAGTTAATTACACTACTTTTGTGAGGACATTCCAATGGGTCTGGTCAGCGCAACAACTTTCAGTCAGGGGAGTAGTCATGTTGGACATCACTGGTGTGTCTGGACGCTAGAACACTAGTGCATCTAGGTTTCTTACCCCTATTATAGGGCTTCTCGAGGGCGCAGAATCCCGAGGCATCCCACGTCATATGAGGGGAATTAAATTTCATAGGCATGTCTTTAAGGTTTTTCTTTATCTTCCCATGTTTAACACAGTGTATACCACGAGTTTAACGTCTAGCGGATATAGATTAGACTGATCAGAACACTGACTGGAGTGGATCATATGGGTGTACCCCCTGGAGGTATAACTGATGTTAGGAGCAGTGAGAATGTGGGAGAAATGATTTCACTGGGATTTGGTGGTCCGGGTAAATATCAGGATGGAATTGGATTTTTTAGATTCAATGGAGTGTGATATGGTGCCAACGTGAGGGTGACGGTGAATTTGGTCTTGAGCCTCGAAGAGACTTCTTACGTATCCCCTTGGTAGGAAATCAATGTATGCGTAGTTCAGCAAGGCGATGGGACACCTTAGGATGAAACTCATATGGATGGGACCTAGAGGAAGTGGAACCTCGAGGATGGGATATGACCTTCCTGAAACACATAGTCTCATGGGAGAGACTGGGATGAGACATGGGTAATGTAAATGAACCTCAAGGAGGATTCCTATGTACCTCTCCTTGGCAAGGATCAAATTCCATGTAGTTCAGAACGGGGCATAGAATCAGGGTGTTCACAGGGGACAATGACCTAATGATGTGATGGGGCTTATGCGTGGTTAATTTCCTAAGGTCGACCTGAAGATCAAGAGTGGACCAGAGATTTGGGTCCCAATAAAGGGGACTACAACGGCTTACCGTTTATTGGGGAACATGATGGATTACCATCGATTGGGGTGGACAACGGATTACCACTGATTGGGTTTGAAAATGGCTTACCACTGAATGGGGGACAATTTAGTGTCATTTGGGACAAAAAAGGGGTGAATAGTTTAACATCATGCAGGATGAGGGTGGATCGATGTGAAGTATTCGAGACTGATGGGAGTTGGGATTGAACCTCGGGGAGGCATCCTAAGTACCTTGTCATGGAAAAGATAAAAGTCCATGTAGTTCGGAAGAGGTGTTGTTGAACCTATGTGAAGTGATTCGGGACCTGTATTTGTTGGTCTTGAACCTCATGGAGGCTTCCTATGTACCTTACCTTAGAAAGGATCAAAGTTCACATATTTTGGGATGGGTTTGGCGAATCGACGTGAAGGATTCGGGACTAGTAGGTGTTGGGATTGAACCTCTGGGAGGCTTCCTACATACCTTTCCTTGGTAAGGATCAAAGTATGCATAGTTAGAGATGGTTTCGGATTACATACTAAGGAATCCCAGAGTGGATTTCTGGGTCAATGCTTACTCTAATCCCACATGAGTAATTCTCATTTTGATAAAAAAGAAGTAGGGAAGACCTTAAGAACATGTCGCGAATGGTGTGTCTGTGGGAAGTGGAGTGGGGCTTACACGTGGTCAGTGGCCTAAAAAGGAAACAAGGGATTAGACATGGTTATAGTACCTGGGAGATAGAGATTGGGACTTACTCAAGGATGGATGCTCGGTGGTGAAAAATCCTAGAGGGATTTGGCACCGAAGAGATGAGGGTTCTGATACCCATCCCTCCCTTTGGTCCTTGGAACCGAAGAAGATAGGAGGGGAAGTAGGGACACTTCCTCCTACAAGAAATTCTAGGGGATTACACCAAGATGGATGCCCTTCCCCATGGACATGTGTCCCTCCAGCAAAGAGGATCTCATTAGAGGTGAGGAAGATCTCACTCCCATGGAGACGAGTATGAATAGAGAATTTCCGAGACGGGTTTCCCCATGTAGAGTGAGTAGGGTGATTTCACATTTTAATGTCATGTGTTTAGGAGGATGGCACTTAGCAGTTTAACGTCTTATAGCTTAGATGAGGAAGGTTCACTCTGCACCCCTATGACATACATAACCAGCACACTTTAACCCTTGGTGAAGGTAAGGCACCGGCAATTCCATAAAGAGGGGGTGTCGTGGAGTGAACCATTTAGGGGCCCATGTTATCTTGGACATGTGAAGAAGCAATGGAGGTTATCGTGCATGGGTGTTGTTAAGGAGCAGCAATGGTAAATGGGGATTTTGCATGGAAGCTGCCCAGGTTCCACTGAGGAGTGACAATGGTGAATGGGGTATATACATAGAAGCTGACCTGGTGCTGCTAAGGAGAAGAAACAGTTTATTATGCATGGATGCATCCCATAATGTCTGCCTCATGTCTGGCCATGAGGGCATCCCAAATCAATGGTGGGTTGGGTCATATAATTGTGGCTGACACCAATGAACTGGTGCATGAGCGGGATAACTCCAAGGGCGTTGGAATCAGTCCGAACAAAGGGAGATGAAAAGTGTGAATCACATTCACTACATTCGTAATGTAGTGAGGGTGGTGTGACGATGGGGGATAACTATTGACCATGTTTGAAACACATCATCCATATCGCGTTATCCTAAAATGGTGATAAATAAATGAGGGTTGGCTATTGACTGTGTTCGAAAGATAGGACCTAACTCGATGTATCATCCATAGTCTTCCGGGATGTTGTCCTAGAACAGTAGGTGAGCTGAGGAGACAAGGGACTAGGCTTTTAGGGGGTCCATTGAGACATAAAAGAGGTTGAAGATCTAAATGTAGGACACACAAAGCATGAGATGGGTTGGTGGAATGCTCGAACGGATTCCAACGCTCATTAAATTACGCAACTATAATCACGGCATAAAGAATATTATTCTTATCACATAAAGAATGTCTTATTTGGAACAAGAAGAATCCTATTATTGAATGATAGGGAATGTTGCAGTTTAAATTCATGTAGTGAGGAATATTAGCATCTTATTCATGGAACAAAAGGAATCTCTTATTTTGAACAAGAGGCATCTGATTATTGAATGATAGGGTGCACTATAGTTTAATGTCATATAGATTGGACTATTGGCATCTTTTTCTTGGCACATAAGGCATCTTTTTTTGGAGTAAGAGGCATCCTATATATGTCATATATGGTGAACTAAAGTTTATAGTCATGTAGATAGGACTATTGGAATCTTATTCTTGGTGCATAAGGCATATCTTGTTTGGACCAAGAGGCATCCTATGTTTTTCACATAGGGTGTACTGTGGTTTAATGTCATATATATAGGACTAATTGAATCTTATGACTGGAACATAAGGAATATCTAGTTTGGAGCAAGATGCATCCTATGTTTTTAACATGGGGTGTAATACAGTTTAAAGTCATATAGATAAGACTATGGGCATCTTATGATTGGTACATAAGGCGTCTCTTGTCTGGAGCAAGATGCATCCTATGTTTGTAACATGGGGTGTAATATAGTTGAAATTCATATAGATAGGAATATTTTTCAAGGGTAAAACCATTGTGGGCTTGTGCGAAAGCAAACCCATATGAGACTTGTCGTGAAATATCTCACATTGAGGGTTCCATTCTTCTTTGCGGGCATGGAAGAGGTGGTCTTACATGCTGTAGTGTGACTGCTGACCTCCGGAGATCTCTCTCTAAGGGAGGGGGTACACTTGTATTTATAGGAGAACTCGGGAGCGGTTACATGTATGATTCTGAGGGCAGAAGTGATCATATGTGCACCCTACGACAGGTGTGCATGCAAAGTGGAGTTTGATGTCTCATTGGGAGCGTAAGAATCTTGCGTGATGATGCTAATCTTGCGCGCACCTTCCTTCGATTTTATTTGGGTGTCCTGGGCAGATGATTACAACTCATTGGGTGCGTAAAATGTTTTCCTTACATGTTGTGCGCAAGATTTTAGTGTTATGTGCAATATTCCATTCTTTCAGGCAAAACATCCATTCTTGCGTGAAAAACCATAATTTTCCCCCAAAATCGTCCTGTATGGTCATTTCCTATTTCCTGATTTCGAACGACCATAAATTTCGATCTGTAACTCCGTTTGGGCTTCACAACTAGTCAAATTGAATATTTCAAAATGAGCTACGCTCCGAGATCATTTTAAGGAGAATTATAAAAATTACGTGGATGTGTTTTCTGATGCCAAAAAATTCCCCCCTGAGAATGGCGTACAACGAGGATGAGGAGCGTGAGGAAAACAATATTTTGAGGAAACATATAAGTAAAATGCAAGCCTTGGGGTCCATTTTATCTCGACTCTATTGATGAAATATCCGAATAAATCTCTAACCCCACTTGATCCATGCTAAGTGTGGGAAACAAGAGATAATTGGAGTTCATTCACCTGTACAAGAGTGTTAAACCACAGAAGGTGTGGGGGTATCAGAATGGGAAATTGATCAACATTGGGAACATTTTAAAAGATGTATTACAGCTAGATAATGGGCCTCTCTAAATAGACAATTAGGATTTCTATGGAGAAACATGGAGACCTGACTAGATAATGATGCTCTCAGAATAGTCGAATTATTGTTTTCCTAGGGTTCTTTAGTGCACGAGTGGGGTAACACCAGGGGCGTTAAAATTAATCCGAACATAGGGAAGTGTAAAATGTGAATCATGATACCCAAAATTCATAACACTATAAAGGTGTGGTGACAATGAAGGATAACTGTTGATCGTGTTCAAAACACATCATCCCTATTGTGTTAGCCTGATATGGGGATAACAAATGAGGGATTACCACTGAACATGTTCGAAACATGGGACCTGACTAAAAATTTCATCCATTAGTCTTCTAGAATGATGACCCAAGATATTAGGTGATTTATAGGCTGAGCATCATTACTGTTAGAGGGTTCTTTCAGACGTGAAATGAAATGAGGATCCAAATAAAGGGCACGCAAAGAGTGGAAAGTGGAGTGAATGGTGGTTTTACTGGAGTCCAACAATCTTGAAATGATTCCACCGTGATGGAAACACATTAGGTGGGTGCATCGGTCTGTTCAAGGATCAAACGTACTTTCGAGAATGACCTCTCTGGGGAGAATCTGGAACACATCCTACAGATGTGGACAATGAATGGAATATTTCAATGTTATATGACATAGACCGAGGTTGGGGATGAGGGTCCAGAAGGAATAATGACCCTAGGGCTAGGCCCTGAGGAAAAAGGCCCAGACGTCACTATGTATCCCATGAAGATGAGAATCAAGCCAACGTAGTTCATAAAGCAAAGTGTTTTCTAACACCAATGTCGGTAGGGGGAAATCCCCTCTGGCAAGGAAACCAGCGCATCCCATAATTATTATGGGGCATCCTAAATATTTTTAGGGTAGAGTTGTAGATACATGGTTCCCCAAAAGAGTTTGGGAAAAGGGGCTTAAAAAAGAGGGGGAATAATTTAAGATTCTTGGGGTAGGACCTGAAGACAAGATACCTGAGCGTTCCTACATATCCCATGAGGATGGGAATCAAGCCATACGTAGTTCTGGATGATGTCGTGCAGTTTAATGTCTTATGGAAAATACGTTGAGTGGTATTATTTTATGTTCAAATACCTCAGACCATATATGGAAAGGATAGCGGAAGATGATTGGTTTGGTAATTATAAAACCCGACGTGAATGAGGAGATAATCCCATACCACAATGTGCTACACAGGGTTCTTTTAGGTCGAGGGACCAAAATTAAAAGTTAGACTGGGCTTGAGGAAAAATGTACGACCATTCTTATGTACCCCATCAGACTGGGAATTATGAAATACATAGTTCTATAGATAGAAAGGTAAGGTACCAGTGCCAGGAATAATAAGGTCGTGTGTGTCTGGCCCTCGCACGAAAATAAGTGGCATTTAATAGAACCTTTTTGTCCTTTAGGGTAGATGTGTTTTTTTGTGAAGCAATAAACCTAGGATAGATAATCCTGATATCTCTATAGGAATCAAATCGAATGTTGGAATTGACAAATGGTATGGTGGGTGACCAATACCCAACATGATTTCCCCTCGAGTGAGGACATCACAATGCAGTGCCATTTTTCATCATGCAGCCTGGAAGATAATGTCATGGTTTTACGGGCATGTAATAGGACCAACTATTGCATTTTAATGTCATTAAATATATAAACATTAGTTTAAAGTCATGTGAGACCATAGGTATAATGCACATGACATGATAAAGCATACCTGGAATGAATGTTGATGAGGGCCCCATCACACCATGTGTGGTTCTAAGGAAGAAACCTCAGGCCGAGAGGCCAACCAAGGTCAGAAAATATGGTGTTGGACCTAAGAAACAAATATCCAGGTGTTCCTACATATCCCATTTGGATGATAATCAAGCCATACATAGTTATAAGGGTGAAGTTTAACGTCGTGCAGGATGTAATAGTATAAGGTCATATAGGACCATATACAGTTTAACGTCATGTCAGACGATATACATTTTAATGTCATGCGGGACAGGAGGATGGAGGGAATAGCTTCTAGAAGTGGAGTACTTGGTATGGCTATTTCATACCCAATTTTAATGAGGATATATGACCACATAAGCCACACAATACAATCCTATAAGAGTCGGGGCCTAAAAGGACAAACATATTCGATAATTAGTGGAACTTGAGCTGGACTTGAACACAGGATGATCGGGTGTTCCTACATATCCCATGAGAATGGGAATAAATCTATACATAGTTCTAAGGTTAGGACGTATAAAGATATCTTAGTTTATGTTTATAGAGCTCGAACCATGGATAAGTTAAACTCTTCCATGTGAGCGCAAAACTCAATCTGATCCCTAAGCCCACGTGTGTCAAACATGGTGTGGGAAACAAGGGCAGAATAGGTCTTTGCAAGACATGGAATACACGTAATGGTGAAATAGGTGTGGATCCCCGAATGATGCCTTACCATGGCTTTCTCCTCCTAATGTGAAAATGTACACTGAGGGGTAATACCAAGAGTATCGAAATTCCACTTGGACATGATGGGGTGGAAAATAATGTGAATCGTGCAACCAACATTTAAGGCTTGATGGGGTTGGCATGAATATGGAAGATAACTATTGACTATGTTTGAAAAATAGTGTCTATATCATGTGACCTGGAATAGGAACAACAAATGAGTGTCAACCGCTGACCATATTTTCAATGCAGGACTAATATCAATTTTTATTGGAAACCCTCAAGGATGTTGGCCTGTAATGGTAGGAGATCCATTAGGCTGAGCATCCATGCCATTTGAGGGTACCTTTGGATGTGAAAGGTAATTAAAGCCAAATGAAGGGGAACACAAAGCCTAAAAAATGGATAAGAGCATGTCCAGGTAGAATCTGACACTCTCAGTTCTGAACTGAAGTACTCCTTGGCATAATAGTGAATCGCCGAAGAGGATCGAGGGGCCCAACCTAAGACCAGGTGACTCAAAAATATGAGTTTATAATAGGGGAGTGAAGGGATCTTAAGAGAAATAGGTATGTGGCATGGTTGTTACAAACCTGATGTGAATGGGGATATAAGTCCATACCATGGCGTATACCCCTCCCCTAGAAGGACTCAGGCCAAAAGGCCAGAATGATAAGGATGTTTCTAAGATATGGGGAAAGACACAAAGACTAGATGTTTGGGTGGTCCTACGTATCCTATGAGTATGATAATCTAGTTGTACGTAGTTCTGAAAAGTCCATGCAATTGAATATGGTGCGGTGAGGACGAGGCATGTGGTGACCTCCAAGAAAGGGGGACACATGGTGCGGTTATGATAAACCTGCTGTGAAATGAGGACATGATCCCACACTGCACCATGAATTTGGGGAGGTATCTGGGATGAAAGTCTTGACCAAACGGGCTGATCTTGGATCTTGGAGTTGGGCCAAGTGAAAAAATATCTGGGTGTTCCTAAGTATCCCATAAGGATAGGAATAAAGCCTTAAGTATTGCTGAAAAGTCTATTCTGTTTAACGTCATGCAGTGAGGAAGAGATAGAATTGAAGAATAAGGGGGGGAAGGGGAAGTCATCATAAACCTGGCTCCGATGGGGCCAATGTAGTAAATGATAAACCATGCGGGATCCTCCGAGAGAACTACACCCATGGGTAGTCAAGGAGAAAAATTGTATCTCGGCTCGCATGTGAGCATTCCGATGTATCTCATTGGGATTGGAATCAATCCATACGTAGTTATCAGAATGAAATTTAACATGATGAAGGACATAATAGTTTAAGGTCATGTAGTACTGTCTACAATTTCAAGTCATATGGGATGAAATATAGTTTAATGTCATGTGGGACAGAAGGTACTTCTGCCACTCACAGTTTAATGTCATGCAGGACAGGTGTTAAATAGTTTTACGTCCTTCCTTTTGGAAAAACTACATATTTTAACATCTTGTGGTATGGAAGGAACAGTTTAATGTAATGTGGGACCAAGTACCATTTAAAATTCTATGGGATGACATATAGTTTAATGTCAGGCGGGACACAACAATTTAAGGTCATGTAGGACCAATTTTCTCAGGCAAATTATCGCTTGAGGAACTCGGAATTGGTGGGAGGAGTTATACTCTCACCATCCGTGATAATAAGGGAGTATGTGCCATTGTGAAAAAGCTTGTGGATTATGGAAGATCCTTCCCATTTTGGATCCAATTTCGGTGGTTTCCACCCCGGTTTCATTGGTGTTCTCAAGGAAAACACCAAGTCACCTTGAAAGAATGATCAGAGGCAAAATTTCTTGTTGAAAGCTCTATCTATCTTGTTCTGATGCCTCCCCGGATTGTGTAGGGAAAAAAGCATGTTCTCATTGAGGGCATACAATTCAGCCATATGAACTTTAGCTATTTGATCTGGTTCTTTCTAATCATAGATAGTTGTGTGTAATGAAGGAAACTGAATCTCGATTGCTTGAATGACCTCTGTTATGTACACTAGGGAGTATGGGATCACCTGTGTGGAATTACGAGTCATCATCCAGTAAACCAAGAGGGTTTTGGGTAGATTTTCTGGCCAAATATTCTTGTTTTGCCCAACCATTTTCTGCAGAATGTTAGAGAGTTTTTTTTTTGAACACCTTGATCTTCCCATTTGCATGCTCCTGGTAGCCGGAGGTATGGTTAGAACATATGTCATACTTGGTGTAAAATTTATTCAACTCTGTTTCCTAGATGTTTGTTTCATTATCGGTGTGGATGGTGTGAGGTACTTCAAACCAGTAAATGATATTGGATCTCACAAATTCAATGATAGAACCATCCTTGACCTCCTTGAGTGGGACTGCCTCTACCCATTTGGAAATGAAATCTGTAGCGGTCAGAATGAACCTACATTGGAGAGCTGTCACCAGTGGATATGGTCACATGACATCAAGTCCTCAGATCACAAAGGGCCAAGAGTAATTGGTAGTTTGGAGAGGCTAATGTGGCTGATGCACAATGTTTGCATGAATTTGGAATGCATGGAACCTCTTGGAAAACACGATACAGTCACGGATCATGAATGGACAAAAATACCTCGTCTATGAATCTGGTGAGATAGTTTCGGCCTAGTCTGATAATCCTCTCAGGAACTGAGATAAACCTCCTGCATGACTTGAGAAATCTCACCTCCTTAAATGCAATGACGGAGAACTCCACCAAACTCATGCCAGTAGGGGATATTCTCAAAACTAGAATTACCCTGAAGGGTAAACTATAATGTGCGGCGTCGGATTCTATCACGCTCAGCCTGATCTTCTACAAGATTACTATTTTGGAGGTACTCAACCAAGTAGGTTCTCTTGTCTGGAGTCACCCAATCACTGCATTTGGGGGACCTAGAGGTCCTGAAATGGAGGCGATGGTGGTAAGGTAGTTTACCTATGGGTTTTCATTGTCATCTAGAGTGATCAGAGGGATGACTCTCTGATTTGACACATGGATAATCAAATCATCTTTTTTATACTCTACTAGTGATGCAGCTAGGCTAGAAAAGGTGTTAGTTCGACTATTCTTGGATCGAGGGACATGAGTAACTTGTGGACGAGATGGGAAGTGGGCCATCAGTTGGAGGGTGTGTTCCAACAGTGGTATGACCTCTAGATTTCTAACAACATAATCACCTTTTATCTTCTTGATGACTAGTTCAGATTCCTCTTTCACATGCAATTGGGGAACATTAATCTTGAGGGCCATCTCAAGGCCAGTGATGAGAGCCTGATACTCTTCCTCATTGTTGGTGTAGCCTTCTTACAACAGGAATGAAAAGAGAAGAATGGCTTGTTCTGGGGTAATAAAGATAATATCTTGACCTACTCTATTAAGCCACGGGTCATTGAGAATTCAGATGATATGGCTCTAGGAAACGCCATCAAAGTGCATTTTCCAGCACGTGGTGGCTTGATCTACTAAGAGGATGGACTCATCAAGAAAATCCAGATCCAAGGACTGGTCAGCAGGAGTTGGATGGGAGGAAAAGAAATCTATTAATGATTTCCCCTTAATATCCTTTTGAGGGAAAAACCAGATGTCAAACTACTGATGGATTACTTCCCACTGAGCTAAACAGCCTATCTGCATGGGGTTGTCCAGGATGTACTTTAGTGGATCAACTCGGGACACCAGTTGTACCTCATGGTGATGTAAGTAATGTTCCAATTTATATACTGTGAATACTAGTGTCTGTAATTTCTCCTCGAGAGGAGAGTATTTAGTCTCTGTATCGAGGAGCATGCGGCTGAAATTGTCAAGACTATTCTCTATTCCCTCATTGTTCTTCTAGGTGAGAAGGTCAACGAGAGATCGTTCCAGGGCGGTCACATAAAGGATCAGTGGCTTTATAAAGACAGGTCTAATTAAGACTGGAGGCTGGATTCATATACTACTTAATTTCATCAAAATAAGTTTGACATTCTTCTTCCAACTCATAGATAGTGCCTTTCTTCATCAACTGAGAAAAGGGATTTCACTTTCTTCCAAATTCGAAAAAAAACATCATGTGTAGGTCAAGTGGCCTTGGAAGCCATGAAAATACTGAATGTTTCTTGGGGCATACATCTAGATAATTTCCTTGATCTTATCTGGTTTGATCATGATGCCCCTATATCTGAAAATGATGAAAAGAAACATCTCGCAGGTGACCCCAATGGAATAATTCAAGGGGTTCGTATTTAGGTGGTAGGAACGAAAGAAGTCGAACACTTTCTCAAGGTATTCGAGATGGTCTTTATGCTGGTGAGATTTAACCACCAGATCGTCCACATATCATTCCATCATTTTCCTGAGGATCGGCTTAAATATGTGATGCATAGCCCATTGATAGGTGGCACCTGCATTCTTTAGACCGAAGGGAATGACTTAGTAACAGAAAGTAACTTGTGGTGCCCTAAAGGCTATAGAATCCTCATCCCCCAGTGCCACTAGGATATGGTTATACCTAGAGTACCCATCCATGAAGGAGAGGTCCTATAACCTATCTATATCGTCAATCTACAATTCCGTCACAGGGAGGGGGAAATCATATTTTGGGTAATAACGGTTGAGATCCTTGAAGTCGATGAAAAATATAATCTATCTGTTCTTCTTCTTGACTGGCACATTGTTGGATATAAATTTTGGGTACTGGACCTCCTTAACAAAATTGGATCTGATGAGCTTATCAAATTCAGCCTCGACCATGGAACCATGAGAAGGGTTCATCTTTCTAGGAGGATGCTTAAACATGCAATGGTTTACTGGGAGGCTGAGGCAGTGGATGGCTACCTGGGGATCCAGCCCCAACATTTCCTTATATCTCTATGATAATAAATAATGGTGTTTTTTGAGGAAGTCCATATAATTCTCTTTCTCCTTGAGGGGCATAGCGGCACTTATAAATGCGGGTGTCTGGCCACCTCGCTACTGAGGTTCACCTGTACCAATTCATCAATCATGGTGGAGAGTACCTCCTCAAAGTTAGGGGGAGCATCCTTTAAATCCTCTTCATCACTTATATAATAGGTATATTTGGAATGATGAGTTTTCTCCGAGTCAATAGATCCCCATGGGAGACTGGTACCTACCAAGGTGGTGGTGGACACTGCATCGGGGTACTCTTGTACTGCCGAAACCATAGTGATAAAGGCTATCGATTTGATCCCATCTGGTCTTTGGCCCAAGGGGCCACGTTTGATGGTATCGAAGCAATAATGACACATCGGCTTGATCTGGCTTATCCCTTCCTGAAAAAACAAGAATATATTATGTATTTTCATTGCAATCGGGTGGAAATCCTAGTACCTTATTGGTGTAGGGGGCTCTGGGATCACTTGAACCTGATTCATGTAGGATTATGAGGAGATCTTCAAGAGTCTTTTAGACTTGGGAATGTGGCCCCACCTCATTCTATAAACAACGAACCATTTTCCCATGTCTGGGGTTTTAGCCTCCAATCAGTGTGTTGGAATGATGGAGGCATCTTGTAGATCTGTCCATGGGTCGGTCACAGTCATAACATGCTCATCCTTGTTAGCCTGAATCTGCTTATCATTTCTCTTGTAATAGTCGACATCCAGATAGAGTTCTTCATTAGAGGCAAAGGGAAACATGTCACCTTGAATTATTTCCACTCGACCATTAACGAAGTACTTGAGGCATTAGTGATATGATGAAGGAACCACCGCATGTAGGTGGATCCATGGCCTCCCTATCAACGCATTTTAGGTAGTGTCCTATGATACAAACATGAACTTAGATATGGGGATTAGGCCACCGAACAGGGTCTTTAGGAGGATCTTGTTGACCAGTTTCTGTTATGTACTATCATAACCTTGAATTTTCAGGTCAGAGGGACTCAGATCATCCTCGGAAAACCCCAGTTTTCGTAGTGTCTGAGTCAGGATTAGGTTGATCCCAGACCATGTGTCGACAAGACAGCGACAAACCTCCATGCTATTGAAATGGATGTTGATTCCCTAGTGGGCAGATGTTCCCCTATATGAAAGATCCTTAATCTTCTCCAAATAATGAGATAGTTTCCTAGCATTCAGCATGCTCGACTACCTCAGCATGGAAGGCTTCTACAGCTGCTACCTGCGTCTCAAATTGGAGGGGGCTTCTTAAATCCTCGGTAAGGGTTTCATCCATATCTGCTGACAGAAGAAGGGCCTCAAGTATGGATATCCTTGATGGAATTATGGAATGATTTTTTAGGACATCATACTTCCATGACAGGCGTGAGCTTCTTCTTACAAGAGGTCACTCTATAATAGGAGGTAAGGCGGGCCTTGTCGGCTAGACTGGTGGCTGACTGGTGCTGGGAATATCCCGATGCTCAATAGTAAAAGTCTATGGAGTGACTACCAGATGAGGTCCAGATGACTAAGACTGGTCTATAGCAGAGTGTGGGAGGTCATGACACAGTTGAGGTGGATCTTCCTGATCAAGCAACACAAATGGGGGTGAAGGTAGATCTGATGACACCAGATGAGAAGGTTGCGCATGTTGAGCTCTACCCTAGTCATTTTGCCTAGTTTCGGTAGCATACACAACTTGGATATAAATATTTACCAAGGCACTCTGACAACCCATATTTTCACGGCTCCGTTGATGCTGACGATGGGTGGGAACATTGGGAGGATCTACCTAGCACTCCTCACAATTATAAATCGTGTAGGGGTTTACCATCTCTACTGTGTTAACCGAGGAGTACCCTTGAATGTCACATCAAGATTTATCCACTACTGAACTGATTCTGGGATCAATCACCATCTTTGGGGGCATGAAGTCACTAAGAGTATGGGATGACGGCATCCTTGGTAGGGGACTTTATTTTCCCATGCACCACTGGGGATTTATCTTCTAGTTAGAGGATGGATAATTTGTTGATGATGAGGTATTGGTTGTGGGTGATGTGGCATCTTATGAAGGTTCAGGTAGATTCAGATGTGCATAGATAATGCATTGGGCACGAGCGACTGCCTTACGATCCATCGAGTCATCAAACATCTGGGACCCATGGTAAGAAATCTAATTCCATTCACCTTCATTGTCACTACTACTATCGAGCTTCATGCATACCCATGCCGCATGTGCCAGAGTTGGGCCCAACCTGACTACATTGTTATCGACCTAGTCTTGGACACAGCGTTTAAATACATATCACTGCTTAAGGGTATTTCCCAAGATCCGGTTACATGGGCAGTAATTGGGGTGATCAATGAGACATGCCTCTTCTGGCCTCTTGTATTCAGTAAAATGTAAAATACCCTATTCCAAAGAACTTCATAAATAGCCAGGGACCTAAGCCTCATTAAATGATTAGTTCTGGTTTCTACTATCTATGAAGGGGGAATTGGGAGCCTGACTCTAATGAGAGGCTGGAGGAGCCTGTCAAGGAGGTGGAGCCTAGTTATGTCACCTGGGTGGTGATGGTGCATTGCGTGGGGGTGCCTAATAGTTCTGATGTGGTAGTTGTTGTGTTGAAGGTTGCACCTGAGGATTAGGGCCTCTAAGAGGTTGTGGAGGTGGCTCCACTGGTAACAACTCTAGTTTCCTGGAGGCCTCTATTTAGGCCACCTAGGTGGGTTCATCCTTATCATCCTTTCTTGTAGGAATCACAGGAGGAAATGGGTGTGTCTTATTGGCATGTTGTAAGGCTTCCTCTAGGTGATGGGCCTTGTCAAAGAAGTCTCAGAATCCCCTGGGGTAGTTCTGTGTGATTAGAGAGGGGACCAATTCCATATTGACATTCCCTAAACACATTGTCTGCAGCTGTTCCTGAGTCTGTGACATGTCAAGAGAGTATGTGAGCCCTTTCCACTAAGGAAAAAAGTCTGTGACATTCTCATTAGGCCTTTTATTGTACATGTAGAGGTGTGAAATACTAGTCTTTCTAGTAGTGGAATTGAACTGGTAAAGAAGTTACCTATGATGATCTTATCAGTCTGCTACTGATTTGATGGGTAGCTGGATGTACCAAACGAATGCAGGCCCTTCTAATGTATTCACAAAGCATCAAAGTTTGGCGGCCTCTTCCTGGGATAGAGTTCCCAGCATGGGTTCATACCTTGAAATTAAATGGTCCAGATACAGCAGCGGTTCACACATCTCATTAAAGGGAGAGAAGGTGGGATTTCTGAAACTTGGGGGTGTTGGCATATAATCCTCCCACTCCGGATACAACTTTCCATTAGGCAGTATTTCCACTTTTCATGTTTCTAATGCCTCCAAGAGAGAAATGAGTGATTCCATGGGATCATCTGGGTGGGGGTTCTTATCTTGATGGGGATCCTTGGCCACCATTTCATTGGTGAGTTCTTCAACGTGATAGGTAGGCCCAACGACTTGTGGAGAAGCTAGTGGGATGACCTATGGTGTGGCTGGGGTAACCAAAGTCGGATCCCAGGGAATGTATCACCCCTTTGGTGGATTTGGTGACACATATCGCGCTCTCTTGCCATAAGTTCTAGCCTCAACCCTATCTGTGTGGGAAGGATGGTCATGGTCACCTAGAGGCAATTCAGTATGGATAAGTTGTGCATGCCCCTGCTGCCCCAGCCAACGATCACCATAGTCTGGCCATAACTCTGTGTCATTCTCTAAAAGAAGTTCATCAACCATCTTTTTATGCTCCATTGGCTGTTGACGCAACGTGGATTTCTCGGGATCGTCCTCCTTCTTTTGTACTAAGCTAGACGGGTTAGAGGGATTGACATCTCTGAGGTGATACTAACCCTTCTTGAGATTTTTTCTGAGGACCAATGCGTCGGTGGGTATGGGAAGACCCAGGAGATTTCTTTGCTAGTGAGTAACCCTTCCTAATGCGTCTAAAAGTTTAGGCACTCCCCCAGGGGTAAGTTTTCCCCAAAAAGATCTATCTCTGTCTCTTCCTCCGATAGATCGCCCATGTTAACCGCAACTCGACCTGAAGGAATATCCTTAATATCACCTGGAAATTCGGGATGATGCCAGATAGAACTAAAATGGAGGGTCGCATACTTCCCCCGACCATGGATCTACACGTGGGGAGAAGCCTCCTTGATAATCTTGTGGGGCACTTTATAGCCCTGAATGCGTCTTTGTTGGAGGTTCATATGGTGGCCTGGAGACTCATGGTGCTAAGACCTTGAGAGTGTGGTCAAATAAACCAAATAGAATTGTTGACCTATGTCTTTGAAGTGTAAATAAATCTTGGGGTGGGCCACTCGTCAATTATGAAGACGAAAATACATCACCCATAGGGTTTAGAGAAATCATCCAACTTTCTCCGAGGTGAGCAATTCCAGCGCACTAAAATTTGGTGCTACGATTAGAAAAAACATCTTCAGGAAATGTTCTACCACAAGAATGTCCCACAAGATCCTTGGATCAGACTTAGGGTTTTGTCATTCATTTCCCCACACCTCAACTAGAGGCAGCTAGAGAACCGGTAGCAGTACTGAAGTAGACCGCTGATATGGTAGGCTGGCCGGTGGAGAGTAGGACGAGCAGTCTAACAAACCTCTGCATCTCGGGCTATCCTCCGAAGAGTGCAGTGACTTAGCCACTACATCATGATAATATGGGCTGGTGACTATAGTTTCTGGTGCAGGGATTACAGTTTCTTGTGGTGAAACATGCTGTTTCTCATTCTCTATCAGTCCTCAAAATAACTCTCAATGATCTCAAGTCGGTGTATAGAATTATCCTGGTAAAGATAGCGGTGATTGCATGGATAGAACCTGGGGAGACACAAAATATTTGTCTTCTTGGATGTATATGCAGAGGGTGACCGGGATCCGGTGGAACTCACATTCTAGAAGTATGAGGTTGATGTGCCGCGTTCCTGCCCCATCCCTTGACACAGAGGATTGAGGTGAGGGTTCCATTGCTAAGTCATATTCTGCTTCATAATCTGAGAAGAAAAAATGTTTAATCTCAGTATTAATCTTCATGACATTCTTTTTATGGTGGTGATGACCTTCCTTCTTACCCTAATATGGCTCTTCCGGGAAGGGTAGTTTCTCGCCTCAAGGATGTCCTTCGTCCGAACTATTGCTCGGGTGGAGAGGACTTCCACCTAAGTGAGCTGGGGTGTGAGGAACACCTGGGAAAATATCCAAGGGAACATGGGGAGGACCACTGTTTCCATTGGATGATACGTGAATGGAATCTTCGTAGGATGTTCTGGTGTGGGTAAGACCTCCTCCGGAGCTGGTAGGATCATGGGTAGGACATCCTTGCTTATTTCCCATGGCAGTATTAGTGCAAGGATAGTCCTCATACTGGTAAAGTCAAACACGGGTCGGACCTCCATGTTGGGTTCCAATGAAGTGAATCTGACCTTCTCTCGTCTTATTTCTGGGGTGAGGAGGACCTTCCCCGGCTACTATAAGGACATGGGGAAGGCCCCCACACTGAATATTGATCAGATGTGTAACATATTCATGTCGTCGGCCAATGACAGGAGGAACGAATCCATACCATATGTCATGAGAATGGAAGAGACATCCATACTGAGTGTCACTGCTGTGGGGAGGACCCTCATTAAGATTGAAGGTGGCATGGGGGGGGGCCTCCGCGCCAATCTTGGAAGCAGGGAAGACCCACGTTCTTGATGGTGGTGGTACGAGGAGGACCTACGTACTAGGTGTCGTTGTCCCAGGTCGGTCTGCGGAGGGCACTACCTACACCGGCAACCAAGAGAGTCGACCCAGCCTTCCTGTGGGGTGGTTGGGGACTTGATCCAGGTTGGGAGTCTTCATTCCCTACTCAGAATAGATAGGGAACTCATGGTATACATCTATGTTGGCACGATCCATGGTAGTCATTGACATTAAAGCCCCTTGGATGATGTCCTCCTTGGCATGCACCCGATGCTGGAGTCAGGTCAACCAGACTAGAGCCGGCGGTGTAGGTGCATAGATTACCTGTTCCTTAGCTCATGGGGTTGGGTTGTGGTGCTGGCATGGCCTATTGGGGGACCTCCATTAGATCCCCTATAATGGGATCCCATCCCGTTGGGCCTGGACACCCCCCACCTCATCGACATTAGGGAGGGAGTCATTGAAGCTTTCCAGGGTGAGTCTCCGTAAACGGTTGTGCATCAGAGTGCGGAGTAGTGGCTCCCTATGCAGCCCTTGGGGGTGGCGAAGAGGTGAAAATTCATCTACCTCCTATCATTCCATGTCCCTGGTTGGGATGATTCCCTCCTCGTAATATCATCAGATGAGGTGATTTATCACCCTTCACTGAACAAACTCATATGGGTTGATGGGATGTGGGTGGCCACCAGCTGTAGATGTGGAGGTTGTCATGGGGGAAATGAAGCCATGGAGGATTATTGCGGTGAAGTGTCCCCTTCCCATGCTTTGGTAGGTGGTCGGTGATCGGTTTCCTGACATGGCAGATTGGGTCCTAAAAGGCAGAGTGATTAAACCATTAGTGCTGCAAAAAAGTAAATCGATATCTAGTTCCCTAGCTCCATTCTGTCTTCCACGACTGGTAAGGCGGATCCACGCTGAAAATATCACAAATAGGGATGCCCAAAGTTCAACTGCCCCAACTTCTGGTGATTTTCAAGATAGGCCCACTATTTGATTAGTGGGACCTAGCACCATATAACTAGATCCAGTGACATGCTAGTCCACTGATGTCTTGAATTCTACTAATCTCCACGTTGAAGAGAAGAATTTCACGTCTGGTTAACCATTTCTATATCGAAAACTCTTGTTAGGGAACATGCATCCATTTTTTATTCGGGGTAAGAAGCTCAGCTGTATTGCCCCACATTCCCTCTTTCCAAAGGCAGGTGGCATCCATTTCTTATTTAGGGGCATTTTCTCCTTGATCGAAACAGGATTATGAGATTTTGATTCCTCCTTTTGTGGATTTCTCCTCATAACTCATCACTTATTTTGGGCCTCCCTCAAAGATTAAGACATTCTTCATAAAACTCTTCCAATAGCTATGTATTCATGGACGCCGGTTAATTACACTGCTTTTGTTAGAAAATTCCAAGGGGCTTAGTCCAGGCAGCACCCTTTAGTCGAGGAAATAGTCATGTTAGACATCACTGGCATGTCTGGACGCTAGAACACCGGCGCATCTGGGTTTCTTCTCCTTGTGATAGGGCTTCTCAAGGGTGCAGAAGCTAGACTAATCCCATGTAGAATGTAGGGAATTTTATGCTATAGGCATGTCCTTGAGGTTCTCCTCAACTTCCTGTATTTAACTCAGGTAATGTTGTGAGTTTAATGTCTAGAATAGATGGATTAGACTGATCAGAACACTGACTTGAGTAGATCAGATGGGTGCAACCCCTGGAGAGAACACTAATGCTTGGAGCAGTGAGAAAGTGGGTGACATGATTTCACCGGGATGTGGCAGCCCGGGTAAGAATCAGGATAAAGTTAGATTGTTGAGAGTGGATGGAGAGAGAGATGGAGATGACTCGATGGAAACGGTGAAGTTGGTCTTCATCCTAGAAGATACATACTAGATATCCTCGAGGAAGGAAATCAATGTCTACGTAGTTTGGTGAGGTGATGGGACACCTAAGGAGGAGACTCGTATTGATGGGACCCAGAGGAAGTGGAACCTCTGGGTTGGGGAATGACCTACCTGAAACACATATGCTCAAGGGAGAGACTAGGATGATACATGGGTGATGGTCCTGAACCTTAAAGAGGCTTCCTACATACCTCAACTTGGCAAGGATCAAAGTCGACGCAGTTCAGAACGGCGCATGGAATTGGGGTGTTCACAGGGGATAGCGACCCGATGAGATACTGGGGATTACACATGGTTAGCAGCCCAAGGTTGGTCTGATGCTCGAGGGTGGACCAGAGATGTGGGTCCCAAAAAAAGGGACCACAATATCATACCATCGATTGGAGAACATGACGGCTTACCGTCGATTGGGGTTGGAAACATCTTACAACTGATTGGGGTTGACAAAGCTTACCTCTTTGGGGGGGAAATTTATTGACAGATGGGACAAAAGGAGGCGTACAGTTTAACATCATGTGGGATGGGGGTAGAAAGATGTGATGTATTCAGGACTAATGGGATTTGGGATTGAACCTCAGGGAGGCACCCAAAGTACCATTCCTTGGTAAGGATCAAAGTCCACGTAGTTCATAATGGTTTTGGTGAGCCGATGTAAAGTGTTTGGGACCAATGGTTGTTGGGTTTGAACCTTACGGAGACTTCCTACGTACCTTTCCATAGAAAGGATCAAAGTCTTGGTAGTTCAGGATGGTGTTGGTGAGCCGACGTGAAGTGGTCGGGACAAATTATTGTTGGTCTTGAACCTTAGGGAGGCTTCCTACATATGTTTCCTTGGCAATGATCAAAGTCCACGTAGTTTGGGATGGTGTTGGTGAGATGATGTGAAGGGGGTCGGGATCGATAGGTGTTGGGCTTGAACCTCAGGGAGGATTTTTACGTACCTTGTCTTGGAAAGAATCAAAGTATCCATAGTTCAGAATGGTGTTGTTGAGCCAACATTAAGTGGTCGGGACCAATGTTTGTTGGGATTGAACCTTAGGGAGGCTTCCTACGTACCTTTACTTACAAAGGATCAATGTCCATGTAGTTCAAGAGAGGTGTTGGTGAACCGGCGTGAAGGGGGTCAGGACTGATAGGTGTTGGTCTTGAACCTCAGGGAGGCTTCCTACATACCATTCCTTGGCAAGGATCAAAGTCCACGTTGTACGGGGTGGGTTTGGAGAACCAACACAAAGGAGTCGGGACAAGTAGGTGTTGGGCTCGAACCTCAGGGAGGCTTCCTACGTACCATGCCTTGGCAAGTATTAAAGTCCATGTAGTTTGGGATGGTTTGGGCTTACATGATAAGGTATCATAGAGATTATGTCATGGTAAATGCTTACTCTAAGCTCATGTGAGTCATTCTCGGTGTGAGAAACAAGAGGTAGTAAAGATCTAATGACCACATCATGAAATTCGAATCTGTGGGAAGTGGGATAGGGCTTACACATGGTTGGAGGTCCAAAAAGGAAAAAAGGGGCTTACACATGGTTAGCATCCCAGGGAGATGGAGATTGGGACTTACTCTAGGATGGAGGCCCAATGGAGAAAAATCTTAGAGGGATTTGGCACGGAAGATAGAAGGGTTCTAGTGCCTATCCCCCCCCCCTCTAGTCCATGTCACCAAATAAGAGAGGAGGAGAAGCAGGTACACTACCTCCTCCAAGAAAGGCTAGGGGCTTACACTAATATATCTTCCCTTCCCACAGATAGGCGTCACTCCAGTAAAGAGGATCTCATTCTATGTGAGGAAGATCTCACTCCCGTGGAGACGAGCAGGCGTAGAGAATGTCCGAGATGGGGCACCCCGCGTAGAGTGCACGAGGTGAGTTCATAGTTTAACATCATGTGCTAAGGATGATGGTTCTTGGCAGTTTAACATCCTGCATCTCAGACGAAGAATGTTTCATCCACACCCCTAGGACTTACATAACCAAAACACTATAAGCCTTGCTGAAGGGAAGGCACCAGAAATGTCGTAAGAAGAGGGTTTTATGGAGTGATCTATTAAGGGTCCCATGTTAGTATGGCAATTCAAAGAAACAATAGTCGTTAGCGTGCCTGGGTGCCACTAACGAGCAGCAATGGTGAATGGGTATTATCCATGGAAGCTGCCCGGATGTCTTCCTTCTTGTCTGGCCATGAGGGAATCCAAACTCACTGGTGGGTTAAGTCATATAGTTGGAACCTACACTTACATGCTAGTCCACAAGAGAGATAACGCCAAGGGCAATTGAATAAGTGCGGAAAAAGGGAGATGAAAAGTGTGAATCACATACCCGAAATTCAAAACACAGTGAGGGTGCTTTGATGATGGAGGATAACTATTGAATATGTTTGAAACACAATATCCATATCGTGTTAGCATAAAATGTGGATAAAAACTGAGGGTCGACTACTGACTGTGTTTGAAACACAGGACCTGACTTGATGTCCTTCCAATGTCTTTCAGGGCATTGGAGTAGAATGGTAGGTGATCCGAGGCGGCATGGGACAAGGCTGTTAGGGGGTCCCTTTAGACATGAAATAGGATAAAGAACAGAATGAAGGATACACAAAGCATGATGTGGAGTGATGGAATGTTTTAAAGGATTCCAATGCTCTTAAAATTATGCCACTGTAATCATGTCATGTGGTATCTTATGATTATAACATAAGGAATACCTTGTTTGGAACAAGAGGAATCCTATTATTGAATGATAGGGAATGCTATAGTTTATAGTCATGTAGAGAGTATTTTTGAAATATTATTCTTGGTGAATAAGGAATATTTCATTTAGAGCAAGAGGCATACTATGTTTGTCACATAGGGTGTACTATAGATTATGTTCATCTAGAGAAGACTATTGGAATCTTATGCTTTTTGCATAAGGAATATCTTGTTTAGAGAAAGAGACATCATTTTTTTGTCACATAGGGTGTACTACGCTGTATAGTCATGTAGAGAGGACTGATGACATCTTATTCTTGGCGCATAATGCATATCTCATTTAGAGAAAGAGGAATCATGTGTTTTTCACATAGGGTGTACTATAGTTTATAGTCATGTAGAGAGGATTATTAGTCAAAATGTGCCTAGAAATAGTTGGTGTATGGACTTATGCAAGATCAGCCCTTTCTGGTGGATCCTAGAATATGAGTTAGGTAATGGGGTTTGGATGAGTTGCGTGAGGAATTCTTTGACTCAAGTTACTCTGGGAACTAATGATGAGAATCTCAACTCAAAAAAGGGAAGACGAACCAAGAGGAATATGTCGAATCAAGGTGTTTCATGGTGTGTGGAGGAGTATCTCAAATCATGGTATTCAATAGGTGGGAGGTGGATGCGTATAAGGGCACAATGGGAAATTTTGATGACCCAGCCAGAGAAGATCGTCGTGTAACTCTCCATTTTTCATGGGGGTCAGTGATGGATGGGATACACACAGGATGGGCTACGTGCTAGATTTGACTATGCAGCATAGGTGCACCCAAGATTCAGAACCTTAGTATTTTTGTGCACACGATTGAAGTCTTGTGTGAAAGATTCAAACTTTTTCACTTGAGAATAGAATCTTACGTGCACGTGACTTAGGTATAAAAGTGGTTAGGCAAGGATCAAACCACTATGGGATTGCACGAAAGCAGGCCCATAGGGGACCTGCCACGAAAGATCTCATATTGGGGGTTCAATTCTTTTATGTAGGCTTGGAAGAGACGGTATTACGTGCATCATGTCGGGGGATGACCTCCGAAGACTTCCCCTAAGGGGTGGGGGTTGCACTTGTATTTATAGGTGAAACTAGGAGTGGTTGTGCGTAAGATTATGGGCATGAAAGTGATCTTGCGTGCACCCTATGGCAGGTGTGCATGCAAAGGGGAATTTGACGTCAAATTTGGCATGTAATAATCTTCTACGCGTATTATAATCTTGCATGCACCTCTCAAAACATCCATGAACCTTCTTTATATGTTTTTTTGGGTGTCCTGGCTAGAATATGTCATCTCATTGAGAACGTAAAAGGTTTGCGGGACATGCTTCATGCATGATTTTACTCTTGCGCTCATAATTCCATTCTTGCATGCAAAAAATCTATTCATTCACGCTAGATTTCACTTTGTGCATGAAAAACCATACATTTCCCCAAAATCATCTAGGATGGACATTTCTAGCAGCATGACTTCGAACGGCCACAAATTCGGATCTGTAACTCTATTCGGGCTCCACGGCTAGTCAAATAGAAGCTTTCAAAATGATCTATGCTCTGAGATCATGTTCATAAGAATTACTTAAATTACATGGATGCGTTTTCTAGTGCCAACAGTTGTCTTTATGATGCGTGTTTTGATGAGTTTCATACAAGAAGTGGAACCCCACTATCCTGTAGTGTTAAAGGGAAAGGCATTTTAATGGTATTTTTTCTTTCAAAAGTGAAATACATGACATGGTTATTGTGGACATGTCCTGGTGATAGTGATTTAGTAAAATGAGGAATCATTATGCCTATTATATGATGTGTGTATGATTCATAAATTCCTCAAAATATCATGGTTTAATTTAAATGCATTATTCAAGCTGATTATTTAACAATATTATCTAATATTATCGAGATATTTTAAATCAAATATAAAATGAAAACAAAATGATGAAGGTTCTAATGGATAAAATTTAGAGTGTCTTTAATATGGTTAGAAAATAGGGAATATTATTCACATGGTTTTTCAATATTTATTCTAGAGAAATGAGTCATTATTTTTTTGTAATGATTTAACAATAAAGGGATATCTCAATACTCTATTTCATTGAATAGAGGGAGAGTCTAGAAAATATTGACTTGTGCTACATACTTGTTACTAAGGTGGTCAGGGAAGTATGATCTTATTTCTACTAATCTAGGAATTTGTTACTGAGGAAGAAGGAGGTCATCGTTGCGTGTAAATTCTCTCATGAATGACTATATAATCCTAAATAATCATGAGGAAATACTTATTTCCTAATTTATTCTTGTAATAATTTTGGTGTTGAATTTTATTTCTGAATTAAAGATTTCCTTTTTTTCTAGAATTCAATGTTTTTTTTAAATATATGGTATATTCTATAGTGATGAATGAAGATTTGAATAACATGTGGTTATAATCTAAAAATTGAAAAATAATTGACAGTGGGAAGTAGATAATACCAACCTAAAAAATAATTTAATGATACGTGATTTATTATATTGAACTAATTAATATGAATATGTATTCACTATAGTTATATAGTTATAATATAATATATAACTCAAAAAGTAAGAGCACATAAAGGAGAAAGATCTCACACCCTGCCCAAACCTTATAAAAAGATTATGTGAGTTTATTTCCTTTCATATTATTACATATTTGGGAGGAAGATTTTCTACTTATTTAATCTTTAATTTAATTGTTTATAGGGGTTTTATTCAAAAGAAATAATTTTTAAAAGAAATTAGAACCACTGATCCACCCCCCACCCCCACTCTCAGTGGTATCCTCAAAGAATCTAGGCTTTATTTGTGATATCCTAGCATAATAGGTTTCCCTGAAATTATTCTATTCTAATGTTTTTTGTTGAGGATCAGAATTATATGGATAATTTTGGTTTTCCAAATTTCAATGAAAATAACTATCTTAGGTGGATGAATCGAATGCTACAATATCTATTATCATAAGGGAATGAAGTGAGGGTTGTTGTTACTATAGGATATAAACCAATTGAAATAGATTGTGTTATGAAATTTTTAGTAAATAGGAATATAAGGATATATAGGAAATAATTAAATTTTATATTACCATATTTTTATAAAAAAGTATCAAAGTAAATGTGGGATGAACTCAACAACATAACTGAAGGAAACAATAAGGTCAAATAAAAAAATTAGAAATATAAAGGGAAAATTGAATATATAATATTGGATAAATATGAGAATATTGATGAATAATTCATAGGGGTGAAAGATAACATTAACTATATCCATGGTTTTGAGGACAAGATTTATTATTAGAATGTGGTAAAAAAATTAATGTTGAACTTTCTAGAAATATTTTACCCAAACATCTCTACTTTTTAATAAATTCTTGATATATCTCTTTATGAGATTAACAATAATCTTCTGAATTATGATATAATAAAATAACTATTTTTTTTGAAAAAAATTCTGAGGAGATGAATTTTAAATACATTAATAACTAAAACATCAAATAAAAGGAATATGAGTATGTGAGTGACTCAAATTGATATGGTGAGAGTGATAAAAGAATAACTCATGGATGTTGTATCTAAATACTCAATAAGTGAAACAAAATTTATAATGGAAAAATTCCAATTATGTTTTTAAAATGTGGTGGAATTATATACACTGCTAAAAAAATATCAATTAAATAAGAAAACAACAAATATGAGGATGTGAGGATAAAAGAAAACTTAAGATAAAGTTTAAAATAGATTTTTTAAAAACTAATGAAAACCTGATGAAGGTAGATGGAAGATATAAAAAAAATAGAAGTATTACTCTAGTTAATTAAAAAATATATTTTCCTTAATAAGGGAATCAGAAAAAGATTGTTCAGTGGATGACCATGAAATTATGTCACATGTTAAATGTAATAAATCCAACTAAATTAGTGAATATTAATAGGAAAAATATGAATAATATATAGATAAAATGTTTTGAATAGAACATGACGTCTTATCACCTAAAATGGGTGGTCAAATCTATTAAGAAGGATATTGGAAAAATGATGAATGTTGAGAGTGAGTTTCAAAATATGGAGAATGAACGTATTAAATAAATCAATCTTCTCAATGTTAATGATATTGAGAAGGATATATTTATAAAAGAATTTGAGAATAAGTTGACTATTTAAGAAGAAAACTTATTTAGGTGGAAACAAATAGTCTTAAGGATAAAAAGATCCTTAAAAATTATGACTAGATATGATGAGAATGATTAAATGAATAATGAATCATCTCAGCGTACTTAGATTTTTTTCATCAATATAGGAAAATCGACTCCTATTGTTTGTGAAAATATTTATTATGTCTTTGCTAATACTGTATGTTTTATGTTCCAAACTATAAAATCATGGGTTGAAAAAAAATTGATAATTATAATCCTTTATCAAAAAGAGTAGATAATAGTCATAGTAAGTATATTCTATAAAATACCAAACAAATAAAGGATGATTCTATATTAAAACAATATGTATATTTTTATGTACATGATCAACAATTTCCTAAACTAACTAGTTTTAAAGGATAATGTTTGAGTTGTGGTGAATATAGGTAAAAATCCTATATTCTTTGGTATTATATGTCTCTATTATAATACTAAATATATTTATAACTAAGTGGAAGATCCACTAAAATTAGGATTGGTAGATCAAAAATAAAGTAAGATAGATATAAGAAGAAAATAGGTGTGCTTAACAAAAATAGGTATGACAGTCTTGATTTGATATATTCAGTATGTGACCATCAAGGTCACTAGGAAGAAGAGTTTATGACCACAGTCATAGGTAATTAATAGTTTATTTCAAAAGAATAGAAGATATAATACTAAATAAGGATATATAATCCATTGATTATGAAGTTTGTTCTTAAAGTTAGTAAAAGGATCAATCCTTGGATCCTTTATAGTGGATTATAATCACTAATGATGTGTGATCTAATGATTCTAAAAAATATTAGAAATATGATGGCGGTGTAGTATAATTTGGAAAAGAGGTTTCATTTAAATGTAAAGGCATTGTAGTAGTTCAAGTCGATCATAATACGTTAAAGTTAAAAGATGTTCTATTTGTTGATGGGATTGAAGATAATATGTTGAGTAATTTAACATTCTGATAAAGTATATGTGATGATTTATATAAAAATATGGGTCACATAAAAATCCATGAATATGGGTAAATAAACACAATAAGAGAAATAAAAATCTAGAATTTATTTCAGATTAGAGATCCTACGAATTCCTTCAATCATAGTGCTAGTGAATAGAAAAATATATGGCACATAAGACTTAATAATAATGGTTAAAATAATTTGAGTAAAAATATATAAAAAATGTTTTGAGGAATATTTAAAAATCAATCTGAGATATAGAACATTTTTGTATAACCTTTCAAGATATAAAAGGGTACAAGGTAAGCAGAAAAAAGTATATATAAAATCAATAAGGGCCCTTGAATTAATTCACTCTAATTTTTGTAGATCAATAAGACAAAAATACCCATATGGTGACTTGTATTTTATCACCTTTGTTAATTATTATATAAGAATGGTAAAATTATTATTTTTGAAGAATAATTCATCCTAAATGGATATGCTCAAGATATATATGATAGTGGTTGAAATAGATCTTGGCATTTACACCAAAAAATTGTGAACCAAAAATAGAAATGAATATACTATATATGACGTTTATTATTAACTTGGAAAGTATGGGATTAAAAATAAATATATCACTCATTACATGTTTCAGTACAACGGTGTTTTTGAAATAATGGATAGAATCTTAGTTGAAGTGGGAATATCGATGCATACTGAAATTGAAAAATCTAAATTAGTTTGGAAGAAAGTGTTGTGCGCAACTTTACATGTTCAAAATCATTGACTTTTTATTCCAAACTCAAATATAACATCATTTTAAATGCGTTATAAAAATAATTAGGTAGTGAATTATTTTAGGGTCTTTAAATTCCCTTATAAAATTAAGACCAATGATGAAAACCATGGGTAATTTTAAGAAATGGATAAATATTTTGTCTTTATTGGATATTTATCTAATGGAAAAAGGCTATATATTCTTGTATAAAATAGTTCACAATTTTTTGGATATTCTATTATCAAGACAGTAAAAATAATCTCAAAATTGATTCTCAAGATGTACGAGTTTTTTAATAAAGTGATAAACATATCTACATGATTTCAACTGAGAACCATGAAAAATAGTTTGAGATTGAACTAATATTAGAAGATTGTGAATATTACCAAACCAGTGATGAGGAAAAGGATTTTGAAAATACAAAAAAATAGTATCAAAGATTAACGAGGTATATATAAGAATAAAACACTATTGTTAATCAAACTAGTCATATCCAAACTCAATTAAAACATAGATTTGAGGAACAGATAGCTAAATGGACTAATATAAAGCTTATGTTTTATGATTAAACTTCATTTATTTGTCATCTGGAACAAAAATTTGTGGAAAAATATACTCAAAATAAGCAATATATTGAATCGATTAATAAATTTGTCAACAAAATTAAGAATAATAGTACTTGGGAACTATTTCCAATTTATTTTTTATAAATATTTAATGAAATCCAAGTGTGTTTTTTGAAACAAGTTAAATGATAAAATTTAATAACAAAGAAAAATGATAAACATGTGTGAAAATTTTATTACCAAGTTAAAAGTGTTGATTTGGAGGAGACTTTTGTGCATGTCTCGTTATTTGAGGAAATCATGTTACTCCTTAATATGGCATTATTAATAAAATATAAAAAATATAAAATGGATGTTAGGTATGATTTATTAAATAGTAATCATGAAAATGAAGTATATATATATATATATGATAGTTTTTGGTTGATAATGATGGAACAAGTTGTTTACAATGAAAAGTATCTTTATAGCTTAAAACATGCCGTACGGTCATCTTATTGAAAGATTGATAGATTCTTGATGGATTTAAAATTCATCAAAGGTAAGGTACATATAATATGTTACATCAAAGAGAAGATATATGGTGCACTTATTGTAATAGTTTATGAGGATGATATTATTTTTTAAAGTGATCATGACAATTCATTTCAAGAGTTTTCCACACAAATGATGTAATAGTTTGAGTTTTCAATATTGGGTTAGTTGAAATACCTTAGAATTTTATAATTTTTTTTTGATAAAAAATTAAATTTTCTATCCTAAGAGATGTATTTTAATTTATTTTTGAATATGGTTGAGATTGATGACTCAATTATAGTGTGAAAACCTATTCAAATGGGTTAGAATTATAGAAATGTGTTGAAGGTAAGAGTGTAAATCAATGATATTTCAGAAAAATAATAGGAAGCATACTTTATCTCAAGACTTCTAGACAATATATTGTATATGTTATCACTATCTATACCTATTGTCATATTGATCTAAATGAATGATATTATATGGTTCCTAAAATATTTCATAAATATATCAAGGTAACACCGAGTTTTTAAATGATTTAAATGAGTGGAAATAACCTAAATCTATCTGTATTTATAAATATAGACCAGTAAGGTGATTTTGGTTATATAAAGTGCACTTAAAGTGGAATTTTAGTCTTGGTATATTGTATTGTGAGTTAGCATTTCATGAAATTGAACTCAATTAAATTGATTACTATAGAGGATGAATATATTATTGTTGCAAGTGTTCTCAATTAAATGGTTTAAATAAAGGTGAAGCTGAATAATCTGGGAGTGGAATTTGATAGTCTTTTATTAAATCATTATGATAAGAAATGTTATTTTGACCTTCCTATACATATAATATAACACTCAAGGTCCTTGTAAAATATATATCTGGTCTCATTTTATCCTGGATAAAGTGGAAATGTTTATTAAAAGTTGGAATTTATTCCCCCAAGTGATAAATTGGAAGATATATCCACTAAGGTTGTTCCTAAGGATAGACATACGACACTAAAGTTAAAAATGGGTGTTAATCCCTTTAAAAAAATATAAAAAAATTTAGAGTACCCCAAATAAACCTTGGATTATGTTTTCAAAGGGGAATAAGTGATGCCTAATTATTTTACTAGTTGGAAAAATTATTTCCTTTATAAATAAAATAGATAAGTTTTATACTCTAAAACCTAATATTCTAATTTAGTGGTTGTATTTATTGAAAAAATGGGCATAAATGTTTTGATGAAGTAGGTTACCTCATTAGGGGGTTATATTTTCACTTTTTTAAAAAAATTATCACATAGAGGTTGAGTTCTATGAAAATCACTACTTGAGAATATGGTGTTTTTTAAATATGTTTATCTTATGAAAAAATGTTGTAATTTGGATTATTTTTCACGATATGTTTAGTTTTAAAATTTTTTTGTGGAAATATTTTCATGGATTAACAACAAATAAATAGGGGATATTGAATTTCCCTTAAACAGTTTATAGATGTTTTATTTGTTTTCAACCCAGTCTTTGGTTTTCATTAAAGTGTGTTTGAATGTTGATATGAATATTTTGGAGGTTCCATAATGTCAGAAAGGTGGAGGTTTACAAAAGTAAAAATATAACCTAAAACACATAATTGTGAATAGGGATGGAAATAAGGGTAACGTCAAATATTTTTGAGTATTTAAATATAAAATTGAAGTTATGTAAGGGTCATCTCATGGAAAAATAATTTCTATAAAGTTAAATATAAAATCCTAAAGCTTGTATTAGTGTAAAAAGGAACTCATATAAGGGTAATTATTGTCCCCATATTTACATGAAGGAAATTATGCGAGCAATATAAAGGTCATAATTCATTTTCATAATGGTCGATTCCTTTGATAATTTTAGTTATACACCACACTATAAGGATAAAATGAAACAACCAAACATTAGGCACCACCCCATAAAACATGATATTTTTTATTAAATAAATCCTTGTGTGAAATGATGAAACCTAATTTGGGAATTTCATGTCCCCATGGTTTAAGGTATGAAGTTCATGGAAGACCTAGAAATGATAAACTGAGTGGTGGGAATAGACCATGCTATTGTAGTCCATATAGTGGATTTCTAGAGTACCTCTGAGAAATAAGAGTCCCTCTATGGATGTTCTAGTGGATATGTTGGTCTTTTGTTGTGTGAGTTGGTGTTTAATGAAGTAGGACTTATTTGTTATGGCACTAGGTATAGTGTAAATGAAGTTTTCCCGAGAAGAAGTTTAAGTGGTCGGTGTCTATTGTGTTGTGATTTTGGAAGATCATTTTACATGATGTAAAAAGTCACAATGATATATTTTCATGGAGTAGTGTGATTTTAATGGTGTTTTTAATAGATAGGTGTAGAAACTTTTGTGTTGATGGTGAAAATTTCATGGTGAGAGTGATTTAACAAATAGAGGAATCACGAAACATATCATATGATTCATGGAGTATTCATAAATGCCTCAAATATCATGGTTGGATATAAATTCATGATTGAATCATAGTATTTGACATATTAATCTAATATTATCTAGTTGTTTTAAATTAAATATAAAATGATAAAAAATTAAGGGTTTTAAGTATCTTAGATTGAAGGAGTTTTTAATATGGTAATAAATTTAGTAATATTATTCACATGGTTTTTGAATATTTCTTATAGAGAACTGATAAATGAGTATATTTATAAATAATTGAGAATAGAGAGAGATCTCAATACATTGAATTATTGTAGAGAGAGAAAAATGGATAAGTTCAACCTGTGTTGTATCCTTATTATTGAGGTGTTCGAGTTAAGTAAATCTAATTGTTGTTAATCCATATGCTTATTATTGAGTATCAAGGAGGTCATATTCATGAATACATGGTCTCATACATGAACATATAATCTTAAATAATTGTGAGGAAATTATAAAGTATTGTTTCATTACTATAATCATTAAGTAAATTTATATTCTTTTAGAATTATATACTTTCTTAATGTTTAGGAATTCAGTGTTCCTATCTAAGATCTCATTCATTATATAGAAAACAAATAATATTTAAAGAATATGTGGTTTTTGTGTCGAAAATAGAAAGAAAGAAATAGTGGGAAGTGAACGATACCTTCCCATAATGATAATTGTTTGATACCTATTCAAATATTATGTACCAATTCACAAAAATTTATAATCCCTCTAAATATATAGTTATAATAAAATCAATGACTCAACCAAATGTTGATCACAACATGGAGTAGGCTCTCACCCCAAGTATGAACCGTATAAAAATATCATTCATGTTGGTTTCCTTTAATATAATTACATATGGTTAAGGAAGAGTTTCTAATGATTGAATCTAGAATTTAATCAACTAGTAATTTTATTCAAAAGAAAAAAAATTTAAAAGAAATTGGTACCAATAATTCACCCCCCCCCCCTCCAGTAGTAGAAAATGGTGGGGTTAAGAGTGGTCCATATCAAGTTCCAAGATATTCCCATGGTCCATAGATACCCTATGATGGAGTAACATGTTGGTTTCTCCTTAGTAATTTCCAAAAATATCTTGTGACAATCTTGTACAAGGTTGTGTCGAATGGTGTAAGGTATATCATACATTTCTTCATTTTTTATCATTTCAAATATATTAATTTATTTTTGAATTAATACTATTTTAGAGTTTTTATTTCATTTAATTTAGGGTGTTAGAAATATCTACTGATCATTTCACTACTAAAATCACCCTACTAATAGAATGAGACAATTACTGTTTCAATTTTTTCCTCTTGATAGGGAAAACCCATGATATAACACGAGCCACATCAAAATAAAGAAGGTTTTATGCCACATTTTATTTATAATAAAATTCCATTCATTTATATAAATATTTTAATGATATTTGATTTTGTTCCTTACATTAGTCAATATTAATCCATAATTAAAAAGTTGTTATCATTATAATTTAGGGAAAATTTTTATTTTACTATATTTTTACCTTAAAGAATGTATAGGTTCTCTTCTATTGGTTTTTTTGGTTGTTTTGATATGTTTTAGAGTCATTCCTATAGGTATTCAACCCATGAACTAACAAGGGTGGGCAACCAAATATTTTTTATTAATGTGAGATTATATACATTCCCAATTTATGGTGAGATTTATGAAGACACTCTAGGTTATAGGGTAATAAGTGTCCATGGAGAACCCATATGAAACATACAAGACTTGGGATTTCCGATGTTAGAATCACTTAGTCCACAAGGTTGATTCAAAACCATGGACTACTATGAATTTTTTAGAGAATACACATCATATCTTGTAACTCTATCACACTCTAGAGATTTCAAGGGACATCTAGGAAACAATCACAATATAAGGAGTGGTGGTGGGATATTTGAATGTCATGGTGCAAGTGTAGATTGATGTAGGTAGAAAATCTTGATATATCTTGTATGTGTTACATTTATTTTCTAGGTTTTTTTAAGTTTAATTATGTCTATATTAATTGAATTTATAAGTTAACGAATAAATAGAAGAGATGTTTGCAGTTTTAAAGGAGAATGAAATTATTGGACTGTGGTTGAAGACATTAGAATTATAATAAAGTATTATTGAGAGTATAATGAGCCATCAATAGTATTTTTATGTCCCTGGACTCCACTATTTTCCCATAGTGATCCACCAAAAACCTTTTGATCCACCAAAAAATCCAGTGGAGGCCAATGGGATCTTAGTAAGCTGTAATGACCCAATTTTTTAATAGGGGAATTTTTATAATTTATAGGTTGGGTTATTGGTGTTTAAACTAGTCATTTTTTATTTAGATTACTATTAAAATGGGTTGTTACTCCCCCAAATCATCTATAGTTCATATTTCTACTTTTATATCTAACTCATTTTGTTCTTAACTAAATATCAATCCATTAACTGTATTACACATGTGGTATAATTTTATTGATATCCATATGGTTTCTAAATTTATTATTTTTTTTCATTGTGATTCATCTAATTTGATGTATTTTATTATAATTTATTAAAATTCTAGATGTCTTGTTATTTGATAAGATTTAAGAATTAGTTTTTTGTGTAAATTTTCAATTGGAAATTATATAGGTGATTTTGAAACTTTTTGTGGTTATAATTAATTATTTAATGTGAATTTTGATAATTTTCTATGTGAATTTATCAATAGAGTTGAAATATTGAATTAAAGTAAAATATAATATAAGTAGAAAATTTTTATTTTAGTTGATCTAATTAAAATGGTTATTTCTTACTTCATTAACTGATGAGTTATTAATTAAATGAATTGGATAAGGTTTTTCTTTATATTAATGTGAGATTAAGTGATGAATTTATGTTTTAATAATTTGTTAAAAAAAATTAGGTGGTTTTTTGTTATGAAAATATTCTTTGTTTCTGGGTAATAATTATTAATGATTATTTTAAATATTTATTTGGTTTTATGGATATTTTTATGATTTTAAATGGTTTTTTATATATTTTAATGAGATAAATAAACCATCAAAATGAGTTTTTATATTAGTAAATTATTTTTTGTGAGATGGAAATTATTTAATTGATTTATATAAAGTACTGGAGATGATATGGGGATATTGAAATGATATGAAAATGATGGATAATGTTTTGGGGGTAATTAGAAATGAATTTTTTAAAGAGTTAGTTACTTAAATTTTTTGATAAAAATGGGGAAATTAGAATATATTTTATAATAAATGAATTTTTATTTTGAAGGGGGTAATTGGTTATAAGAAAAAAAATTATGGTTAAACAAGAATTTTTTCGTATGATGAAATTATTATTACGGATTTATAAAATTTTGATATGATAAATGAAATTTAAAAATATATATGTTTAGTTGTGATTCCAAGAAATTTATGAGTTTTTTATGAAGAAAATTAATTCATATGTTGGGATAATCGATTAATTGTTTTATGAGGAGAATTTATCCATGTTTTTTGTAAATCCATGAGTTTTTATTTGAATGTAATTTAGTCGTGTGTTTTCTAATCCATGATGTTGTCTTAAATGAGATATTTTTATGCTTTTGGATATGATACTGATTCATTCATGTGTTTGGTTTTGTCATGATCTTGTATAATTACCATGTATCCACCGAAACATACCAATGAAAATCTCATGTATGTATAGAATTTAATTTTATTTAAACTTGTGAGGTAATGTACCTGTTTTAGTTGGGATTTTATGATTGTATTATGTTTATTTTTTCAACAGTTCTTAGATTATGCAGCGGTATATTTTTTCTATTTCTTATTTTTTATTTTATGTTTACTACACACTAATACATGTACTTGGTATTTGTGTTATACTATTTCTGGTTGTATGAAATTTTATATAATTACATAATTATTTTAGAGATTTTTTGGTTATTTTTTATTACAGTTTTCATTTTGTTTGTTTATTACATTGTTTATTCCTGTTTTCTTTTATAATGATCGATTAGAGGGTAAAAGTAACTCCTAGTAATAAATTTATACACTCAAACTAGTCATAAGACTCTGGTGATCTAGGAGTTCACCTAAGACTAAATTTCATTTTTCCATGTATGTATGGTCATGGAGGAGAGATATGTTAGAGAATGGTATTAGATTGTCTTTCATATACATTATTTTGATAATTGTGAGTAAAAATATGAAGAAGATAAGAGGACACAACTTGTGTATGATAATTGTTCTTATGAACCTAAACAACAAAAATATAATCAATTTCTAAATCACTAAGGTGTGTGGGATTGAGTTTTTTTTATGATTTGTGATTTAGTGATTTAAAATAAATTATTATTTTATGTTATTACAATTACCTGGATTCATTGAAAATATAGGGATATTAATGGATCATTATTAGTATATATATGAAAATGTGATACCTATGAATTCATGTGGTTATACATTGATTCTATAAGAAATTAAAATTAGTTAAATGATTTAATATTTAATAATGTACTCATTTTTTCATAAATATATTATCAATGATAAATTAGTGAACTTAAATCAATGTGATAAGTATGATGATATGATGAAATTTACATTATTTAATATTATATGTGTGTATACATAAAATTATAATCTATATGATTGATTTAGATTTATATATTTTGTGGTGTTATGAATTAATGATTAGTTTTATTGAAATAAGGCATCGTAGTGGCATGATTGGGGAAATGATGAAGAGATGGTCAATCAGGATCGATTCATAGAAGCTTATCAAGAGAGTGATAAAAATTATCTACCTATATAAGTGTTGGAAACCCCTATGAATATTAATATTTTGGGAATCCTCCTGCATGTACTCTAAATTTTGGAAATAGGCATGCAAATAAGGGAAGAGAATATGGTGAGGGATATTACCAGGGACATTTAATTACAAAATCCTTCAAATTTTAATAATATACAATAATATATGTTGTTAAAAAAATTATACAATGGATTAATAGAACAATCAACATGATAGATGCTGTTAATAATGGAAAATTGATACTGGTTATGTTTATACTGAATGGGTTGGTGGTAAAATTGTGGGATATTCATACATAAGAGATGAAAGTTTATGAGATTTTATGAGGAGTTTCAGACATTATTTTATGATTAACTATGTTTTGATACCATTATGATGAATAAGGTTTAAGATTTCATTAAATTGAATCAACTCCATATGACTATTTTTGAGTGTGTATCTAAATTAACAGATCTTCTACATTTTTTCAAACCATGGGATATGATTAGACTTCGAATGCTCCACGGTTTGAGTAAAACATTCAATCATATATTCATGGTTAGGTGAGAATATTTTATCTACCACCCTATATTGATGTGTTAATAAAATAAATTATATAATTGAATGATATTAGAGTTATTTATAGGGATGTTATAATTTTGATCAGATTTATGGGTAGTTAGAAGAGAAGGTTTGATTATTTTATCTATGGATGTGAGTAATTAGAGGGTCAATGAAAGGATTTATCTTCTAATTATTCCCAAAGAAGTTCACCTTTAGGGACTTATCATCTTTTCCATGTATTCCATACTTAATCTATATATCCAAGTGAACCAAAGGAATGTAGGAATGATAATAATTTTAGGAATATTCATTTTTTTTCTAAAAAAATGATAAAGTGGTTGATGGGATTTTTATTCTTTTCAAACATCACATTATGGATCTAGGGAATATAAATATAGCATAAAATAATATGCATTATCATATCTAATCTGGTGGTTGTATATGGTCATATGAATAGTCTCAGTAGGGCGGTATGGCTCAGAGTAGTTATGTTTTTCCAAGTCATGTCTATAGAGATAGTTTTGTTCTGTTTTTTAATGTGGATTAGTTTATAGTTACAACAACCCTTCTCTTTATTACAATTTAATAAATGATTTATTACATAAAATTACACTTAATACAACTATAAAGATCAAGAATACAAATTTATTTTCGAATTAGGTAAATATCATAACATTTTGAACATGGTATATAATAATATTATTGAAAACTTCTATAACATGATCCTAAAATTCCATGTCTTTTAAAACTACATGGGATAACCTTAGGGAAAACATAAGAAAGGGGTGAGATATAAATCCTAGAAAGGAAATAAAAATGGAATAAGGTGCTACTTGTTAGACAATCATCATATCAATGGGGAATAAAAATATTAGGAATAATAAACATGAACAATGAGATGTGATATAGCATGATAATCATAACATGGGAATTGTGGAAACAACTTAAAATATTGTATCATACACAAATTCCAGACTAACTGTAAAATAAATCATAATGTAAAATGTCCCATAATGTAATCAAGTTCACTGCTTGACCAAACATGAAGTATAGTGATACTAAACATTACCCAATGCTTTATAGTTCTATATAATTTTGAGCACACTCATCACATTAATTTCATTATCATGCTTAAGTGCTCCATATAGATCATATAAAATGGATTCATTCTTCATCGTAATTTATTACAGGATCAAATAGTGTCGAATAAATTCATATAAGTCCTCAATAAAAAATTATTTGTGCATAAATGTAAACACCCATGAATGGAAATGATACAGTCTTAACTACACTACTGTTTTGTCGTGGAAAATTGTAGATACATTTCAGTAGAATAACAGTGTAACTTATGTAGGTTTTGGGCATAACAGAAGCATGTTGGTCGGTTTACCCAAATTTCATTTTTTCCATTAACATCGATAAACCCATGATCCATCATGATAATAGAACATAGGATCTTGGGAATAGAAGGAAGAACGATAGAAAATAGTGGAGTCCAAGTACCATAGAGAGGATTATAATTTTTTGGCTATAATTAATTTAATCAAAATGCAAGAATTACCTTGACAGAATTCTCTATGTGTTGATGTTTCTGGTCCTAATATGATGTGATCTATTGTTGCATCATAGAATCCAAGTGTAGGATTCCACTAGAGATGATCCACATGTGCTCCACATATCTCTGGACATTGCCGAAGGGATCTCCAAGTGCTAGCGTGGAAGAGCCTTCACTTGCCATGTCCACTTTCGATCGCCTTGAGAGCCACTTGCAATGTGAACTCCTTGATCCGATGGAGGAGGATATCTCTCGTAGATTGAGATCATTATTAGAAGAAAAATAATACATTCTTGGCTTGAGATATTTCTCTAGATCTATTATTCACAACTGCAAATAATCTCTAGTCTAATGAGAATAATATAATTTGGATTTTAATTACTTAGAATAATAAAATGAATTAATTACCTGAAGGAATTGATTCATTTCATTTAATTCTTAGTAAGACCCCATTTTTAATAAAAACAATTGACTTTTATTATTACATGACATGCACCCAATAAATTAAAACTAATATTATTTAATTAAAAAAATGATATTATTTCTAAAAATACTTATAAATACAATACAACATGTATATTAATATACACGTTGTGTACTTTTTTTTCAATTCTCTTTATTTCCTCCACCATATTTATTAGACCTTGAATAATAACTATTTATTTTTTAAATAAATATTAATGCATTACTCGCTAAAAAATATATTATTTCTCCCATAATATACTCAATCGAATAACTAGTCTCGAAATAAATGCGATCAATAATCCTTCAATAATTATTAAACCAAAACCGGGAAAAATCTTTATTCAACTTTTTAAAATTAATATTTAACTGAGATACTTGGACACACTTACTGTGTAACCCTCTCAGCCTCTTTATTAGTGGAATTAGGTGGATCCTAACTAATTTCCAAGGTTAGCGTCTTGCAACATGCCAAGGCACCCATAAAGAAAGAAGTTAACGTTGCAATGATGTGTCACCTCTTACGAACGCTTACTATGTAATGTAATCCCTTTGTCTCGATATCTTGAATCAAGCAGGGTTCATGCTGGTGCCATCATCCTAGGTTCTCGATTATTCTTTCTTTGACCTCTTGGTATTAAACACTCACATTCCTTACTATAGCCATGGATTTATTTAGGCTATATCAATTCTATCAAAGGGTGTGAGATATCTACTTCTGTTATGGAATAGAAGGGACAAATCTGTTGTCAGATTATCTATTATTGTAGTATTACTCGTGACACACCCAACATATCCTACCTTCCTATGAACATTGTGTTGTCACCGTTTTCTTCAATATATCTAAGTGGGTGAGTTGTAATACTCATTAATAATAATCAAAAATTCTAAGGACCAATACACACATCTGCAGATAGTAACATCCAATGAAACTATGAAATGTGGATTTCCTACTAGAGGGTATCATTCTAAAAACATCCTTCTTGATATTTCCAAGGGTGAAAACCATGAGAAGGTTCCTCAAAGTTTTATGATTCCTCACCCCTAATGGCCTGTATTATTTGTGTCCCTCAAATAATGTCATCCGGCCATAGAACGTATATTCAAGAATAGTGTTATGGAACTTTCAGGTTCTTATCATAGTAGGGATATGGTTTTCCCTTTTTGTGCAACAACTATCCTTAGTACATTATCACATGAATTGTCACAAAAAATAAAAATCATTATCTGATAAGGTATTTATTAATGAATAAAGTACAAAGTAGTTGGTTCTAGGACACCAAATCCAACAACATAAAGATTCAAAAAACTAGGTTTATAAATGATAAAGGGGTATCTCATAACATAGACCTAAAATGGTATGTGATAGGGAAATGAAAAATTATATCCCAAAATTATAAATTCGAAATAGACGGTATATGATAATGAAGAAACTTGAATAAATAAGAGAATCATAATTATATTTCGGTGTTGTAATGGGTGTACATAAATGATCGTAGAATTATTAATAAGTGTTAAAAGGGGTATATCATCATTTATAAATTAATTTCATTGTAAGGGGAATATAGAAAAACATATCCCAACATAAGAAAATGGATTTTGAGATACATAAAAGAAAAGAAGTGCTTGAATTAAATTGATAAGAGAGAAATCCATAACTAAAATTTAGCATGGTAAAAAGGGTACATGAAGGTTTATTAGAGAGAATAATGATAGTGGAATGGGTCTCTAATAATTTAGAAATTAATTTTATAGTAATGGGGATATGGAAAAATATATCCCAACATGATCAATCTAAAATTAATAGGCATAAGATAAAAAAGAGGCACTTGAATACAAAAGAGACTGACATATCCCTTACTTAAGTGTGTGACTCCAAATGCTTTGTAAGGGATTCTTGAGAGCTTGGTGGAACCTTGGGAGGGCTCTATAGGGTGGAGGGAAGTGTATGTAGGTTCTACAAGGAGTTATAGTGAATAGAAATTGTATTATGGGTGGGTTTTTATCGAAAATGAGGGGGATTTCATTAATATTTATGTTTTGGACTCTACATAATAAAATAACCAAAACAAAAAAAAAATCCAATCATATTTTCCAATGTTTTTATAAAATTTTTATTGGTTTCCATAATTTTATAAGTCTAAGGGCCTAAATAAATAAAATAATTCCATTTCTTATGTTGAATTGAGTCACACTATTAATGTAATTATTTTAAAAACTTAAAATATATGAATGGTTTTGGAGGATTCATAATGGATTTATAAAATTAATCAAATAAACATAAAATTATATTTATATAAAGTAAAAAATATATATTTATTGATTTATTCCATTTATATTATTTATTACATCACCTTTGGGTCATTTTTATTTTATAATACACAAAGTATATTTTTATAGAATTTAATTCTTAACTGAAAATTTGAATCTCTTAGAAAATTAAGAAAAAATCATTGTTGGTTAATTTCAATGTTCTTATTCTAAAAATAAAATTTATTTCATATAAATAATTTTCTAAATATTTGAATTTTAACTTTTGAAATAATAATCATCATTTATTGAGAAACGATGGATTTTTTGACAATAACAGTTTTTAAACCCTTATAAAAATTACATTTTACTTCATGGACATTATATGATCATTTATATTTAATAAAAATTAATTAATAATAATATTTTATTAAAAGAATTATTTTAAAAATATATTATTTAACCCAAATAAATTCCATAATTGAATCTGAATTTTACCCAAAAATATTGTTTTTGTTTTACTGTATCAAATTAAAAGCATTTATAAAGTAAGAATAATAGGATGTAAATATATTAATTATTATATATAAAATAATTTACATAATCATAATTCTAGGGTCTCTATACATATCCCTTTAATACATTAGCTAACACTCTAAGGGTAATGTGCGTGACAATGATACTTTCATGGGGTGGACTATATGGTTTGGATCATGATCTCAATGAGCTTGAAATTATTCCATGAAAGGTTTATCTCATGATTAATTTTTTTTATTTCAACTTATAATTTTCCACGAAAAAATGATAGTGATTCTATCTCCTAAAGAATCTCTGATAAATGGGATTCATATGGTATGATCCAACTGGTTAAGTCCATCACTTCCTTTTCCTATGTCAATTGGATTTATTAAAACCCTATGTTTCTAATAATCTTGTGATCACTATTAAATTGCTATATTATCAATGGTAATTATACTTAATGTTATTTTAAATCTAGTTGTATATAATAAAACAAATAAATAATTTGTTTCCCATAACTATATTACATAATAATACATTTAATTAAACAAAAGGGTATTTTTATTTATAACAGTTCGGGTCATTACATTCTTTCCCCTTAATAAATTTTTCCATAAACATTTTAATTTTTCACATGAAAATAGATGATGGTAACTATTTTTCATCACCTCCTCCAAAACCCACATTTCTTCTTCAAACATGTGTTTTCTCCACAACAATTTGACAAGGTGCATTTCCTTATTTATGTTAACATTATCTCTATTATCTAATATCTTCACTGGTTGTTATTCATAGGAAAGATCATCTCCAATGGTGAAACTTATGGATTGTGTATATGTGAGGGTTCTATAATGTACTTTATCAAGAGGGATACATGGAATTAATCATGTACTTGATAAAGGTTTGGTTAGAGTTCTGGTCGATAGACCACTTCTTCGATGAGATCAAGGTTCTAAAAGGGGTCTATGTATCTAGAAATAAGATTTAACTTATTTCCATATCTCATAAATTTCTTCCATGGGGATATCTGGAGGAAACCATGTCTCCAATATAAAACTATAGGTCTTGATGATGATTTTTAGAATATCTTTTCTATCAACTCTGAGCATCCTGGATGTGTTGATGAATGATATCAATATTTTCCACCATTTCCCAAACCATTTTAAGACCTAGTAGTTTTAGTTCCCCAACATCATCCCAACATACAGGTTTTCTTCACCTCTCCCCATTAAGGGCTTTGTAGGGATCCATTTTATTGATTGATTGGAAAAAACTATTATAAGAGAACTCGAGCAGAGGAGAAAGTTTGTCCCATAATCCTTTAAATTACATAGAACATTATCATAACATGCCATCCAGTGTCTGAATAGTATACTCATATTAGACATCAGTTTGAGGATGATAGACCATACTAATGTTTATCAAAGTGTTTAGAAAATTTTGGATACTTTTATAGAAATTATAGTTGTATATAATATCTCAATTGGATAAATCAATAGTGGTACTCCATTAATAATTACCACTTCTATGATGTATATTTGTACAAGTAGTTCTAGTGAGAAGTCAAATCTAATTGTGATAAAGTGACCTGTCTTTATAAGACAAACCTCAAAAACCCATATAGAGTTTTTTCCCTTTGATTCCTTTGGAAGTCTGGTGACAAAGTCTATTGTGATGTTCTCCCATTTCCATGTTGGTATGGGTAAGGTTTGTATCATCCCCTTGGACATCTTTCTTTTAGCCTTCACATTCAGAAATACCAAAACAAATTATGTATATTAAGTGATATATTTCATCATATTGTCCCACTAAAAATGATCATGGAGATCTTGATACATTTTGGTGCTTCTTGGGTGAATAGAGAAAGCATAACTTTGTGCATCATCCAAAAAATTATTATTTAACTCAATATTTAATAGAAATCATTTTCCTAAACCAAATCTCAAAATTATTTCATCATTTACATTAAACTCTCAGCATTTCCCTTTCCTTGTAGTTTCCACTTTCTTCAGAATTCCAACATAATTTATATGAGCATCCTTTAACCTCTCTAGAAGGGATGGTTGAGTAATAATATGTGAAAGATTGATGATGTTCCTTTATGATTCTCATGTCCATCCTTTTCAAATCCAAGAAGATTAGATCCATCTCAATTATCATCGATGATTAACTTGTTGGATCCATTATACTTAGAGCATCTACTACTTTAATCATTTTCCCAAGATGGTTGTTAATTGAGTATCCATCGTCCTAGATCAGCTATGACCATATTCATGGGTTCATATTTTATCTCTTTCTATGTGAATATATACATGAGTCTTTTGTTGTTTATATATATTTCACAATTCTCTTCAAATATTTACTAGCGCCATATTTTAAAATAGAATATAAATACATAAAACTCTAAATCATGTGTTGGATAGTTCTATTCATGAACTTCCAACTTTTTTGAAGTGTAGGCTATGACTTTGTCATTATGTATTAATACATAGCTCAATCCCTTCATCGAAGCATCACTAAATACTACAAACAGATCTCCACTTGTGGGTAGTGTGAGTAAATCATAAGTGATAATCCTATTTTTGAGCTCCTTAAATCATTCCTTACATTCTTTCATCTAAAAAACTCCACCCACTTTCGAGTTATCTTGGTAAGAGTATTTGAAAATTGTAATAAATTTCTCACAAATCAGCGATAATACCCAACTAACCTAAGGAGACAATGTATATCTATCATATATATTGATCTTGTTCATACTTAAATTTATTCTGTGTTTGAAGAGTCTACATATATCCCATTTCTTGTGATGATATACCCTAATAAAGATACTTCCTCCAACCAGAACTCAAATTTTTTATACTTGTTATAAAGCTTCTCCATTCATAGCCTCCTTAGCATAGTGCTCATATTCTCCTCATGCTTCTCCTTGATTTTGGAGCATATTAGAATATCATCAATAAAGACTACCACAATTTTATTGAGGCAATATCTAAATACTCTATTCATTAAGTCCATTAGGATTTCATTAGAATTATTCTGTTCAAATGGAATCACTATGAACTCATATTTCCCATATCTTGTTCAAAAATGGTCTTGGGGAAAACTTCTTTCTTACCCCTTACATGATAATATTCCCACTGAAGATCCACTATTGAGAAGTATTGTTCTCAACATAACTGGTTGAGAAATTCATCAATTTGAGGCATGGGATACAAGTTATTTATTGTGATCTGGTTGAGATCATGATAATCAATACAAAGGCGCACTGACTCATCCTACTTCTTAATGAAGAGGACCAGTAAACCACATGGTGAAGCACTTGGGTGTATAGATCCTTTATCAAGATTTTCATATAGTTGTTTTTTCAGATCATCAAGTTCCACAATATCCATTTTATATGAATTCTTGGATAAGGGAAACTCTCCAGGTATAAGCTTCCTTGAAAATTCAATCTCTCGGTTAGGATTAAGACCAAGAAATTACTTGGGAAACATGAGGTCGCAATAGGAATGTATTCAAGGATGGTTCTTTACTTATATACAATTATTTTATCTAGACATTCATTCTCATAGGGAAATAAAATACATACTTTATATTTTGGTTCTAAATAAAATTCATCCTCCTCCTTGTACATGTATAGAATCGGGTGATTATTCTCAATACAGAGATTTATTTCCTTCTCATATCAATTTATGTTGGATCTGTATAGGGAAATCCAATACATGCCCAGAATTGCATCAAATTACACTAAAGGAAGTATGACAAGGTTCTATGGGAATTTATAACCAAAATAAATTCTAGGGGAGGAGTTATATACTTGATATGAAATAATTTCCCCATTTTCTATTTTCACCGAAAACTCTACTTCTGAGAATTATGGTCATGTTTGAATTCTTCTACTAAACTTTTATGATATGATGGCATGTGTAGAACTAGAATCCAAAAGTAAATTTTCTATCCTTAAATGAATAACTAGAATACTTTTCACCACTTCTCTTTTGGGATCAAATTTAATGGTGGTGATGGAAAAATATTTCCTTTACTAATTAGGAGTTTATTGGTTGTCTCAAAAAACCCTCATCTTAGTGAATTAGTTTACTAAGTGTCACAGTTTCATTGAAATTGAAGCAATGGACCATGAGCTGAGTGTCATGACCTGACTTCACCAAAAGGAGGGAAGGGTCAGAAGATTGCCGGGACCTTCCTTATTTAAGTTGAAGGAGAGATAATGACCCCTGAAACCCGCCTTCAATAGGTCCCGGAGTGGCGACCAGCACCAAGGGTATAGAATCTCACACACAATGGAAAGAATTTCCCCTTTTTTGTATAGTATCGAGAGATAAGATAGCAACCTCAACAATACCAAAGATGAAAGTAAATGGAAAGCCAAAAATAACCCATTCCCATATGCATGTTCAACAGTAAATGATACAAGCCACAAAAAAACTATGATGGTAAAGTACCAAGAAAAAGGAAAACGACAACAGAAACTGCCCCAAGGTCCTAGCTAGTATGGTCTCACACGATCCCTGAAGTCCTCTTGGAATCCTGAAAGCAGTTTTATATACGTAGGGTGAGAATACAAGTACACTCAGTAGGGAAAACCAAAGACTCTCGTGCACAAGTGGAGAGGCATTCTAATGCCCTGTGAGAAAATAAAACCAAAGAACCTAGCAAGGAAAAACAATACACCCAAGTCTCACCAAGTCACACTCCCCAAATAATGCAATTCATGTAAATTATAGTAATAGCACATCGATATTTGGGTACACTGCACCACTTTCCCACTTGTTGTTAAAGACATCCTACGCATCGAACCAATCGCGCCATTCTCACTGCAATCCCACTGCCAAACCCCACCTACACACACCTGAGCCATAACCTCACCGCAGTCCCACTAACAAACCCCCCCGCACACACCTGGGCCAGAACAACTACATTAACGCCCGAAGACACCTGGGCCAGAACAACTACTGCCATGTCCGAAGACACCTGGGAATCATCCCGAATGCACTTGGGAACCAACCTTCCCACAAACACCTAGGGAAACCACCACAACTACCCCCCCCCCCCCCAAATATTCTTAGGCTAATAATGTACCTCTGGCCATCACAGCCTTCTCAAAGAGTCTTGGGAAATTCGGGAAAGGGAACAGAAAAGGAGCTAATAACCAGCAACTCATAGATGTGTTAGAAAAAACACCCTCCCCTTGAAATGGGGTGTGCGGGACTAAGTTTGCAACTTGGGTGGGGCAAAAATAAGAAACATAAGAGCTACAGATATATGTATAGGTAACAAACACTCATCCCAACCTAGGGGTTCCAAAACCTAATCACAAACACCCTTATTAATATTCATTCACAAAAGAAGCCACGACACTCACGACCAAGTCACAACTCATTACCAAACTAATTCCACACTCAACCATTCTTGTTTTTATGTTCATGTTATCCTAGTAGGGTTGATTATACACTACCAGGAAACTAACAGGTATAACCACAAGCCAGAAAAAAAAAAAAGAAACAGCCAAATAGAATTTTAAGCATTCACACCCTGTTCTCTTGTAAGGTCACAACGAAAAAGGGATGAGTGAGATCCCTCAAAGAAAAGGAACCAAAGAAAACCCCGAGACACATCCCCATGTTCCCAAAACTAGGAACCCACCATTTCTCAATGATAGAGGATTCCACCCGAGTTCGTGTCACAACCGAGCAACCTTCCAGGTTCAAATTCACAACTAACAACCATGACACTACGGAGGATCCCATCCTCGTTCACATCTTACCATAATAACCAGGTAGAACAACACACCCACCACCAAACAGAGTGGAAAACTTCCAGGCTCAAGCACATCATTCATTAGGTTCTACTTTATGTTTGTTAATCGGGGTGGTCACATAGAGGTTCTTGTTTTACTGAACATCCATTTAAAAGAACTGGGTTTACATGATTAACCAATTTCCAGGTTAAGTCATTTAATCATTATAGAAGATAAAGTTTCATTAGTGCACAAGAAAAAGACCACCAACGGCCATGATTTTCAGTGTTCATAGGCCCGCACAATTCACAACACATATAACATTAAAGTAGTATAGAAGAAACATCGATCACCCCCCCCCCCCCCCCTTCATTCTTTAAAAGTCAATTCAATATCATCATTAAGTTTGGTTTCATCAATTCCAATAGAGACAAAAGCGTACCCACCCCTCATGATACACAGAAAGGAGAGGCGAAGGAAAACCCTACTTGATTGATCAAAGATCGAAGTTCTTCTCCAGGCGCCAAGAATCAAGGAAAAGCGCGACTCATAGAGGAGGTACGTCAGGAACACCAAATGTACTAAGAAAAAAGGAAGCAATCCAAGAGGAAGAAGAAGGAAGAAGAAATTCCCATGCGATATATAGATAAAATCTCGTTGTTACGGGATATGGGGATTTGAACGGCTTTAAATTCGGATCGTGGTTCCCCATACGGTTGGGTGGTTACACATGAAGGAATTAATTTTTATTTAATTCTCCATTGAGGAGGTCCCTCGGGATTTATTGGGTATTAATTATGGGATTTAAAATGGCTTTGAACCACTTGAAAAAAGTTGAAAATCCCAAAAGAGGCGTTATGGGAAAAACTGCAGAAGAGAAACCCGACAGGGCTGGGTGACACCAATTGGTCGCGTTGTGCGGTCGCACCATTCGGTCGCACTCCAAAATGATATCCTACCACTGAGAAGTCACCCCTAGGATCTGAAATTTGGCAAATTGATAGACCATGAGGGTCCGGGACATCACATCAAATACCTCTCAAAGCATTCCCGCCCTCACGAATTTAAAACCAGACCTGAAGAAAGGAGGGGGGTCCGAACAAATACCCCGGAAGATACCTCTCAAGAGTGAACCCGACCCATTAAAATCACTATAAAACAAAGGATTAACTGTCCGATCATGTGGTGAGGGGGTTACCTTCTCCCATGATAAGATACTATCCGCTTTGGGTGGCTCTAACTTGCCCGCATGGGTTTAGGCGCATCCACTCTAATGCCTCTAAACTAGGGATTAGGTCTTCCCCTCCCCACATCTCAAAATACTTCACACACATCCACAGAAAAAGGAAAACCATTCATTCCATAGTTAACAACACAAAGCATTCCGTCACAACAAGTACAAAAATAGAACAGCTCAAAAATCAAAACAAATCTGGGTACTGGGCACGCATTTGTGCTTCCCGTTCCCAGGTACTTTCCTCAAGCCCACCATGCCTCCAAAACACACGAACCAATGGAATGGTTCGCCCATGAAGTACCTTCTCCTCACGATCCTCGATCATCACTGGTCGCTCCACGAATGTTGCATTGTCTTTGATATCTAGCTCTCCCCAGTCAACGACGTGTGAATCGTCATGCAGATACCGATGGAGCTGGGACACATGGAAGATGTTATGTATCCTCAGTAGCGGCGGTGGTAACGCTAGATGATAAGCCAGTTCTCCGACCCGCGGCAACACTTCGAAGGGTCCGATGAATCTGGGAGAGATCTTGCTCCCCCTACCAAACCTCCATTGTCCACGCTGAGGGTAGACCTTCAAGAACACGTGGTCCCTGACCCCGAACTCCAAGGGTCTCCTCCTATTATTGGCATATGACTTCTGTCGGTCATGTGTCACCTTCATCCTTTCCTGTATATACTCAACCTTCTTGGTCGTGCTCTACACTTCTTCTCTGCCAAGAACACTCGCTTCCCCAACCTCAGTACCGCACACGGGTGAGAGACATCGCCTCCCATACAAGGCTTAGAATGGATCCATGCCAATGGTAGAGTGAAAGTTATTATTGTAAGAAAACTCTAATAGAGGCAAGTGTCACACCCACAATCCCCCAAAATCCCGAATACTTGACCGTAGCATGTCCTCCAACGGCTGGATGGTGCGCTCTGTCTGTCCATCTGTCTAGGGATGGAAAGTAGTGCTAAGACGTAGTTGGGTGCCAAAAGCTTACTAAAATCCCCTCCAAACTTGTGAGGTAAACACGCATCCCTATCTAAGACTATGGATTTTGGAACTCCATGTAACCGCACCACCTCATCCATGCACCTCCGTGCTAAAGAATCCACTGCACCTGACTACTTGATTGCTAGAAAGTGGTCCAATTTCATCAACCGATCCACCACTACCCAGATAGCGTTGCAGCCTCCTCGAACCTTGGGTAGCCCCGTGACGAAATCCATCGAGATTTCATCCCACTTCCACTCGGGAACATCCAGAGGTTGTAACAAGCCACATGGGACACTGTGTTCATCCTTCACCTGCTAACACACTAGGCACTTTGCTACGAACTCTACTACTGCCCGTTTCACCCCGGTCCACCAAAACTTTCTCCTCAGGCCCTGGTACATCTTGGAAACTCCCGAGTGCACTACTAGGGGTGAGTTTTGGAACTAACTAAGATCTTTTTTGCACATTGCCTCTGGAACAAATAGATTTCCTTGCAAGAGCATCTGGTTCTGACCATCCTCTGTCTACCCTTCTGGAGAATTGCCAGGTCAACTCAGTCACGCATCACTTCACTTTCTGAGTCTCCCCATTGGGACTCCTCTACCTGCCCCAACATAGAAGATTGCACTGTCATCTGACACAGGAAACCTCAACCACCTTCCATCCTAGAATCTAGGTACAGGGAAGCCAACTCCTCCATTGCCTTCCAAGTATCTGCTGACTCTCAGACTGCATCCTTCCACTAAATTTTTCTCAAAGAATCTACCACCACATTCCCCTTTCCCGAGGTGTAGGAAATCTCGAAGTCGTAGTCTAGAAGGAATTCCATCCACCTTCGCTGCTGTAAGTTGAGGTCCCGCTGGGAGAAGATGTACTTCAATATTTTGTGATCCGTGAAGACCACGAATTCTCCCCAAAAAGGTAGTGCTGCCACAACTTTAGTGTGAACATGACCACCGCGAGATATGGGTCATGGGTGGTGTAGTTACTCTCTTGGGGAAATAACTTCCAAGCCCCATAGGAGATCACCCCTTGCTGTTTCATCAACAAAAATCTGAGACCTTTCCCTGAAGCATCACAGAACACCTCGTATGTTTCCCCTTCTTCTGGAAACCTCAGAATTAGGGTACTAACCAACTTATCCTTCAGATAGCTAAAGGCTGCATCGCACTGCTCGTCCCATACGAAAGCCTTGTCCTTCTTGGTCAAGGCTATCAAGGCTACCGCAAATCGGGAAAAGTTGGGAACGAACCACTGGTAGTATCCTTCCAGCCCGAGGAAACTACAAAACTCCACCACGTTCTTGGGTGCTACCCATGAAACAACTTCCTCGACCTTCGATGGGCCCGCTGCTATCCCCTACTCAAACACCACGTGCCAAAGTAAATGCACTTCTCACGTCCAGAACCTGCACTTGGATAACTTCCCATAGAGCTGGTGCTGTCGGAGGACCTCCAAAACCGTTCTCAAGTGCTCAGTGTGACCCTCCTCTGATCTTGAATAGATCAAGATGTCGTCAATAAACACGACTAGGAACCGGTATAGACATTCTCGGAATACAGAGTTCATGATACCCCTGAATACAGCTGGTGTGTTCATAACGCCAAACAACATGACTACAAACTCAAAGTGCCCATTTCTGCACCTGAAGTCATTCTTTGAGATGTCTCCATTTTTCACCCTCACTTGGTGATATCCAGACCATAGATCGATCTTCGAGAACCAACCTGCTCCCCTCAACTAGTCAAAGAGATCTTCTATCCTTGGAAGAGGGTAGCGATTCTTGACCGTCACATGATTCAGCCTCCTGTAGTCTATGCACAGCCTTATACCACCATCTTCCTTCTTCGCAAACAAGACTAGAGCACCCCACGGTGACGCACATGGCTGAAAAAACCCTTCTTCATTAGATCGTCAAATTGGATCTGCAACTCTCGCAACTCATAAGGTTCCATCTGATAGAGAGCCATCTAAATCGGTCGGGCACCTGGTTGCAAGTCTATCCTGAACTCAACATCACGTAGAGGGGACAGAGTTGCCACCTCTTTAGGGGAGATGTCTATAAACTCACTGATGATCCCTGGGACTTCTACCGTTTTTTCATCCACCGACTCCAATGATAGATCAGCTAGTAAAGAGAGGACAGGTTCCCCTCTCTTGCTTCTTCCCTGGAAACTCCGCTCATAGATGAAAGTCACCCATCGGCTGCCCAAGTATGAAAAAAACACCCTTCCTCGGAAGTAGTCAATGATGGAACATACATAGAACAGCTAGTCAATTCCTAGGATGAAATCATATAGTTGTACCTGAAATAGTAGAAGATCCATGACTGACTGATGTGGCCTTATCATCAGTCTGCATCCTCGACAAACATACAACAAGTGGGTCTGTCCTCCGACTGGTGTGCTCAACACTAGGGGCACTGGAAGTTTCCTAGCGTCTAAACCCAGAGCATGGGCCAAACTGGGTGTAAAAAAGGAGTGTGAAGCTCCTGTATCGATCAAGGAAAATGGAAGGGTACTAAACAATCTGATCATACCTCGAACGACCTCTAGGCCTGCTGGAAATGCTTCCTCCACGGCGTGCAACTTCCCACGCCCAACTCCTCTACCTCTCGGCTATTGGAAACCTCCCTGACCACGCCCAGGTCAAGGTCCCGGAGGAGCATCCTGAGGTCGGCCTCCTCCTACAATGTCTGCCCTCAGAGGGGAGGGAGCTCACTGCCCCTGCTGCTGCTACTGAAAGGGTCTAGCCGAGACCTGCTGCTGGTGAGGTGGGTGCTAGACATACCCACCTCCACCGTACTATAATCTGTCTAAAAACTAGTTTCGAAGGGTCCCATGGCATCCATAGACAAAGAACCTCGGTCCTGGGCCCTAAAGGGAAAGGGTGAGGACCGGGAGACCGGAACTGGAACTGTTGCGGCCTGCTCCCCGCTAGTTGGAATCTAGAGGGCCCTATTGCTGGAGGCCTGCTACTAACAGCCTTCCCCTTTTATGATCCCAACTAGATCCCCTCTCGTGACACACCTCCCAGCATGTTCATCCTCTCCACCACTTCAGCCTTCTTATGCACCTCTAAGTATGTCTGTAGGGTGAAGGGTGTAACAGCATACTGAAGAGATGGTCGGAGTGCCTCCTCTAAAGGTATCACCCGAGACTCCTCATCCGGAAAGAGGTCCAGAGAAAAGAGAAGGAGATCTTTGAACTTGATCCCCAACTCTCTCACTGACATACTCCCCTGCTGGAGGGAGAGTAGCTCCTACCTCTTCTCGGCCTTCATCATAGAAGAGAGGAATTCTTCCCAGAACTCCTTCTCGAAGTCAACCCATGCAACCTCAGCTTCCCTCTTCTCTCCAATATAAAGTTTCCACCATTGACATGATGTTACATGCATCTGGCTGATATCCAGAGGAACCCAGTACTCCTTGGGATCCCGAATCAGTCCGAAAGCGATCACTAGCTCCTCAAGCCATCTCTCCTTCTCCATGTCAGAGGAGCTACCCGCATACTTCCTGAGGATCTGTTGCTGAAAGGCATGAAGCGTCTTCTGCCACTGGTCATACTCCTCTTCTCAGTCAGCCCTCTGTCGATCATCCAAGTAAACCTCATGGGCCTCTATTGCCCGCACTACTCGTGGTCGTCTCCCAGGTTCAATAACTGCACAGTAAACAAAAAAATTCATAAGCCCGAGTAGTGCAGAATATTGTTCTCAACTTTATTAGACTTTTTTATTTATTTTGAATCCCCAATAAACCCATGAAACATAATAACACAAGTCATTATGATGCATGTAAATTTTCTAGGGTCACTACCTTGAAATTAGTGTAGCCTCACTTGGTCATTTGGTAGGTCCAATGTCCTTGCATCGGATCATGGGGGGCCCTAAAATCTCATGTCATAGCCAGTCTTCCCTAGCCTAATTCATGCACCATGGTCACCCAACACTGTTGCCCTACCATCCCATTCAATCCTCACTGTGCCTAACTCGATACATCATCTTATCTCTTAACCTCTACCTATGATACCATTTTTTCATGACCCGCCTTCACCAAAAGAAGGGAAGGGTCAGCAGATTGTCAGGGCATTCCTTCTTTAAGTTTAAGGAGATATAATGACCCCTGAAACCCACCATCAACAGGTCCTGAAGTGGCGACCAGAACCAAGTTTATAGAATCTCACACAAAATGGAAAGAATTTCAATTTTTTTGTATAGGATCGATAGATAATATAGAAACCTCAACAATACCAAAGCTGAATGTAAAGGGAAATCCAAAAATAACATGTTCCCATATGCATGTTCAACATTAAAGGATACAAGCCACAAAAAAATTCCAAAGGTAAATTACCAAGAAAAAGGAAAACGACAACAGTAACTACCCCAAGTTCTGAGCTAGTACGGTCCCGCACGATCCCTAATGTCCTCCCAGAAACTTAAAAGAAATTTTATATACGTAGGGTGCGCATACAAGTACACTCAGTAGAGAAAACCAAAAACTATCGTGCACAAGTCGAGATGAATTATAATGCCCTGTGAGAAAAGAAAACCAAAGAACCTAGCAAGGAAAAACTATCCACCCAAGTCTCACCAAGTAACACTCCTCAAATAACATAATGCAAGTAAAGTATAGTAATAGCACATCGATATTTGGGTACACTGCGCCACTTTCCAACTGGTTATTGAAGACATCCTACGCAACGAACCAATCCCGCCATTCTCACCGCAGTCCCACTGCAAAACCCCGCCTTCACACACCTGAGCCATAACCTCTCCGCAGTCCCACTACCAAACCCCGACCGCACACACCTGGGCCAGAACAACTACTGCCACGCCCGAAGACACATGGGCCATAACAACTACTGCCACGCCCGAAGACACCTAGGCCTCATCCCGAAGACACTTGGGAAACAACCTGCCCGCAAAAACCTGGGCCATCCACCACAACTACCCCGCTCGAAGATTCATGGGCTAATAATGGACCTTCGGCCATCACAACAAGCCCAAAGACTCTTGGGCTATTCGGGAAAAGGAGAAGAAAAGGAGCTAATAACCATCCACTCATAAGAGTGTTGGGGAAAACACCCTCCCCATGAAATGGGGTGTATGTCACTAAGTGCTCAACTTGGGTGGGGCGCGAATAAGAAGCATAAGAGATTTAGATATATGAATAGGTAACAAACACTCATCCCAACCTAGGGGTTCCAAAACCTAAGCACAAACACCCTTGTTATTATTCATTCACAAAAGAATCCACGAAACTCACGTCCAAGTCACAACTCATTCCCAAACTAATTCCCCACTCAACCATTATTGTTTTCATGTTCAAGTAAACCCATTAGGGTGAATTCTGCACTACCTGGCAACTAACAGTCATAACCACAAGCCAGAAAAAAAAAGAAACAACCAAACAGCAATTTAAGCATTCACACCCGGTTATCTTGTAATGTCACAACGAAAAAGGGATGAGTGACATCTCTCAAAGTACTGGAACCAAAAAAACCTCGAGACACATCCCCATGATCGAAGTTCTTCTCCACGCGCCAAGAATCAGGGAAAAGTGCGACTCGTAGGGGAGGGACATCAGGAACTCCAAACATACTAAGATGATAGGAAGCCAACCAACAGGAAGAATAATGGAGAAGAAATTCCCATGTGATATATAGATAATATCTTGTTGTTACTAGATATGGGGATTTTAATGGCTTTAAATTCAGATCGTGGTTCCCCATGCGGTTGGGTGGTTACACATGACAGAATTAATTGTTATTTAATTCGACATTGAGGAGGTCCCTTGGGATTTATTGGGTATTAATTATGGGATTTTAAATGGATTTGAACCACTTGAAAAAAGTAGAAAATCCCAGAAGAGGCGTTATGGGAAAAACTACAGAAGAGAAACCTGACAAGGCTCAGTGACACTGATTGTTCGCATGCTGAAATGAAGTCCTACCACTGAGACGTCACCCCTAGGATCCAGAATTTGGAAAAGGGATGGACCGCGAGAGTTCGGGTCATCACACTAAGGGTTTACTGGAGAACACATTTCCTCCACTACATCTATGTTCTTCTCCTATTGGGAATTTATAGCTAGGTGACCTTCCTTCCCACACCTAAATAATTTCCTCGTCCCTGTTGGGAAATTTATAGGGTGCTTTTTTCCACACCTTTGACAATAGGTGTGTTGAAATTTCTTTTCATTGTTTTATTTTTTCCTCAAACTACTATAATTAAAATCAAATTTTTGATTGTTATCCCCATGATACCCTTGAGATTCTCTGATATCCATTTTTTACTTCAAGGGAACATCTAAAATTTTTATCATTTTGATCTATGTCATGAATCTCCAGGGATTCTCATTGACTAGATTTTAGTCCACCAAGAAGCGTCCATCCTTGAATTAAAGGGTATTGGAAAAGGATGAGGTGTATCGTGAAAGCCTTGTGAATTTTTCCTCATATGCTTGGATAGCTTCATCACCTTTTTTCCTTGAGTTCAAGGAAATCTCATTCCAATTTAAGTCAGACGGTGTAAGGAAAATATTTATCGAAAATCAGTTTTTAGAATTCCATTTATCCAATAACTTTGATATCTTCCTAATACTTCATATTCTTGATCAATTTCCACCACTAATCATCTTCTCCCTCCATATGATAAACATTTAGTAGAACCTTCCCTTTATTATAACATTTAAGGATGGAGAAGATATTCCCAATGGATTTTATCCATTGTTTTGTAATTAAGGGATTGGATGATCCATTGAATGTCGTAGAACATTGTCACATAAAGATCTCAATTACAACTTGTTCATTCATTGGTGGATTTGGGCATTACTCTTGATCCACGATTTTATTTAGAAACATATTCATAAGAAAGATTATCATCATGAATATCATGATTATTTCTCCCATCGAGTTGGGCTTCTCATTGCGGTAGTCATCATATTACCCTTCACATTGATTGTTTACATGGTTCCTTTTATTTATGTCCATTGTCTTGAATAAAAAGTAAATTTAGGGATGATTGTTTTTAAACTATTAAACACATAATAGGTTAATTTATTAACATTAAATGTATAACTTATAAATTAGATGTATTTTCTAAACTTATTAATTTCTAGGATTCAATCTATGCTATGCATGATCTATTTCCTAACATATATTCTTAGGGGAACTTTTCCCCTTAATAATGGTTCATAATATGATTATGAATTTACCAAAGAATATCCCTTGGGGTGTCAAACTAGGTGTGAATTAAGGATTTTTTTCATGTACCATGTTACACAAATTTAGGCACAAAAACTTATCGAAGTTGTTACCCCTAGGTATATATATGTCTGAACTACATCCACTTGTAGTATCTAGATAGGTGTGTATTTTATGGATAAACCAGTTAATTTATAATTACTAAAATTTAGGGATTTTTTATTACACTTAATCTTATCCCTAAGGCTTTCTCTCATTTATTTTAATCCAAATCTCCAAAATAACTAAACTTTTCCTTTGATACCACCTATAAAAATTTTACCCTCTATTGCAAGTTAATACATGATTTATTAAATAAAATTAATCATTATAAAACTTAATAGATCAAGACATTTAGTGTCATTTTTAATTAGGTACATATAATAACATTTTGAACATGGGTTACAATAACATTATTGAAAAACACTTTAAGAATATTCTAAAATTATATGGATTTTAAAACTAAATAGGATAATCTGGCGCCTAAAATAAGGAAGGGGTGAGCTATAAATCCTAGTAAGGGAGTATACAAGGAATAATCTGATGCATGTTAGAAAATAAGAATAAAAATAGGTCACAAAAAGACTAGGAATCATAAATATGAACTATTATACATGATATAGAAGCATAATCAAAACATTATAAATGTGGAAACAACCGAAAACATTACATCATAAACATAGGTCAAGGGTAAATTCCAAGAAATCATAATATAAATAGTAACATAAAGGAATTAGGTTCACTCTCTATCCCAACATGGTGTATCATGATACTAAGAATTACCCAATGCATTGGAGTGCTATATAATTCTAGGTGCACCCGTCACATTCATTTAATTATCATGCTTAAGTATGCCACATAGATCATACAACATGGATTCATTCATCATCATAATTTTTTACATGATCAAGTTTTGTGAAATAAATACATATAAGTCCCCTATAAAAAAAATATATGTTCCTAAAGGTGAAACACCTTGATAGGAAATGCGTACGTTATTCACTACACAATTGGTTTGGCATGGAAAATCTTGGTCATATTTCTGTAGCATAACAACTTCACTTAAAGATTCATAAAAATGGGATAATAAGAGAGATAGTGGTATAAAATCTCATATAAATAAAAAATTTACTAATAGGTACATTTAAAAACATATACCAACCTTAAAAATTGAAAAGGGAATGTATAAGGTAATGAAGAAATGTGAATAAAGAAAATAATTATATCTATATTTGGGCATGGTAACAGGTGTATATAAAGAATCATGGGAGGCTTAATGAGGGTGATAGGGGGATATAATCTTTTATAAATTAATTTTATAGTAATATTAATATGTAATAACATATCCCAACACATGAAAATGTAATTTATGATATATAACATAAAAGAAGTGCTTGATTGGAAATGAGAAGAGGGAAATCCCTTACTTAAATTCGACATGGTAATGGGTGTACATAAAAGATCATGAGAAATAATAATGAGACTGAAGTGTTATATCATAATTTATAAATTAATTTTATAGTTAGGGGTATATAGAATTATATATCCCAACGTAATCAAACTAAAACTAATAATCATAACATAAAAAAGGAACTTGAATAAAAAGAAGAGTGGAAGATCCCTTACTTGAATGTCTCACTCCAAATGATTGGGAGGGGATTCTTGAGAGTGTGGTAACACATTGGGAGGAATATATAGAGTGGAGGTAATATTATGTACATTAAAAAAGGATTTTTAGTGAAGATAAATGGGAGCATGTTTTGGTTATTATAGGAAATGAGAGGGATTACTTTATTATTTAGGTTTTGGACTCAATATAATATAATAACCAAAAACACAAACCATACCATGGGTTTTTACCATGGTTTCTACCAAATAGGAGTGGTTTCTATAATTTTATAAGACCGATATCCAAAAATAATAAAATAATGCCCCTTTTTGTGTGGGGGTGAGTCACACTATTAAAGAAATGATTTTAAAACCATAAAATATATTAATGGTTTTGGAGAATTCATAATAGATTAATAAAATTAAAAAAATAAACATAAAATAAACTTATTTCAAATTAAAAATATATACTTTTGTGATTTATACTATTTAAAGTATTTATTACACAACTTTTGGGTAATTATGATGTCATAATATACAAAGTATATTTATACGGTATTTAATTTTTACCTAAAAAATTGAATGTCCCATAAAATTATGAAAAAATCCTCATTGGATAATTTTGAAGTAATGATTCCATAAATAATATTCATTTTATCTAAATAATTTTTTAAATATGTAAATTTTTACTTTTAAAAGAATAATAGACTTTTATTGAGACATGTTTGGTTTTTTTTGGCAATAATAGTTTTTAAAAACTTATAGAAACCACATTTTACTTCTTGAAATTTATATGATCATTTATATTTAATAAAAATTATTTAGTAATAATATTTTATTAAAATATAATTTATTTTAAAAATCCATTAATTCAGGAAAATAAATTTCTTAATTGAATCTCAATATTACCGAAAAATATTGTTTGGTTTTTATTGTATCAAAATTAATATAATTTATAAAGTAACAATAATAGGATGTAAATATATTTATTATTATATAAAAAAATAATGTACAGACTCATAATTATAGGGTAATTATTCTTATCCTTTTAATACACCAAAGAACACTCTACGGGTAATGTGCGTGACAATGAGACTTTCATGGGGTGGTTCAGCATACATGGTTTGGGTCGTGATCTCAGTGAGCTTAAAATTCTCCCATAAATAGTTTTATCCAACTTATTTTATTGGATCTAATATTAGGCTTGGAAGAAGGAAAATCCTAGTGATTCAAACTCCATCATAAGCTCTGATAAATTGGATTCATAGGGTATGATCATACTGGTTGAAGACATCACTTCCTTTGTCTGTTTCAATTGGATTTTTTAAAACCCTCTATTTATACTAATTATGTGATTACAATTATATGGATATATAATCAATGTTAATGATACATAGAAATGTTTTAAATCTAATTGTATATAATAAAACAAAATAAGTTCATGTTTTTCCTATAACCATATTACACAATAAACCTCTTAATTAAAACGAAAGGGTAATTTTATTTATAATAGTTCGGGTTATTACAATAGTGGATGTTAGTAAGGGTTCATTGGTAGTCCAAGGTGTGATGATGGTGAATTCTAATTTTCTTAGTGTTGTATTTGAGCTGGTTTCATCTCAATATTCTAGTGTTTCTCACCTTTTTTGTGATTTGGGTTTGAAATTGAAGTTGTTATTTCAGATGATGAATGTGAATACTTCATTGAGGTTGATGAAAAATATAATCATGAGGGGTTTATCTTATGTTATTATCATTTCAATGTCTATAAATCTTTGATATATCAATACCTTGAATACTTTTATCTTCTATTTGATCTTTGGTACGGATTGGTTTGCATGTTTTTGGGATTAGGTCGATTGTTACCATAGATGGGTAACATTCTTTTCTTATAATTATACAAATTTTCATTTCATTAAAAAATTAGTCATTTAGGATAGTTGAATTAGATTTTTTATATGATATCTAATGACCATAAATTCATAGATGTATAGGGTATTTATTGGTTCTTTTTATAGCTATAATGGAATTATTTTTCCTTTCATTTTTATTTTTTTAGGATGTGTCTCATAAATGTGTCTCAAATTTTCTTCTGAGTATAGGGGTGTCATTTATGAAAACATTAGTACCACATATTATGCTTATTTATATTAATTTTTATTTTTTGTGCCCATATAATCTTCAAGAGATAAATATTAACTTGGAGGACCAAGATTAAAACAGGTTTATAAGAAATATAGTTTCACTTTTGGGGGAATCAATGATTTCAGACAAGAAGGATGATGGGAGTTTGAAGTTGTATATGGATTATTAAAAGGTGGATCATGTGTTGATTATTAACTTGTACACATTACCTCTAATAGATAATTTGTTTTTTCAGTTGAGTAGAGCTCATTAATTCTCTAAGAATAATTTTGGTGGAGCTATCATTGGCTCATGGTACAAGTTAAGGATGCATTGAAGATAGAATTTAGGATTCTATAATGGAATTTATAATTCTTTTTGATTTCATTTGGTTTGAAAAAAAACTCTATATATATTTCTTAATTTGATGAATTGGATATTTTATATTTTATAGACTCATTTGTGATTGATTTTATTGATGATTCTTTGATATATCCATCATTACATGAGGGTCATGGTGTTTATTTGGCCATTATAATGGATGATTTATAAAATTATAGATGTTTTCAAAAATTTTTAAAATGACACTTTTAGATTAGATATATTAAATTCTTTGGGAATGTGGTATTAAGATATAGGATCTATGTGAATCTTGATAATGTGATGGGGTTGTAACCTATATAGTTACCAAGAATGTAAATTATATTAATATTTTTCTATGAATCATAAAATATTATAATTAATATGGTTAGTATTTTTCTCATTTAGAAGAACTAATAATGTATTTGACTAGGAAGGAGGTGAAATTTTAGTGTGAACGTTAGTGTGATATTAAATTTCAGAAATTAAAAAGGGGGAACCTCATCAGTACATATCTTTATTTTAACCAAGACAAGTAATTTTTATGACGTATATTGTGATTCTTCCAGAGTATAAATTTTTTGTGTTCTAATATATGTGGATCGGGTCATAGATTATGGTTCTGGGAATATTTGATCACATTATATGAATTATCTAAGTTGTGATCATTATTTAAAATATTTTTAAATTCCTTGAAGTATTGGTGGAACTATATATTTATAGATTAGTTCATTGTTTACACTAATCCGAATATTTTAATGTATATCATTTCTTTATGGTATCATATCCTGAGGTAGAAGAGGTGGGTGGAGTATCCAAAGTCATATGACTTTAATATGGTGTATACTCTATGAAACGTGAATGTTTTAGATGATGTACATAGCTAAAAATATTAATTATAGTTATTTAATAAATTTAAATTATAAATTGAAATTCATTTTCTTCTTTATAGAGTTAACTTTGGATCGGTTTGGAGAGTGGGTTCATGTGGTTTTGGAACTTTTGATTATCATTTCATCCCTTATAGAGTGGGTAAAAGAGATTCAAAGTTATAATTTAAAGTTCTAAGTATTTCAATAAATGTTCAATGGTGGGGAGTAGTTCCTTGAATGGATACTAAATTTATCATTACTTTTATATGTGAAAATATTACTGATGTTTCAATCACATATAAGAGAATATCTTATATATGATTTTCATATCTCTTAGTGGAAATTTTATTTTAGTTTGACCATGATATATCATGGTATTCAATGATATTTTTTATATCCAAGGATATATAGAGATATTTTTGGGTTTTTTATATTCCTTAATAATTAGTATATACCAAAAAATATGTTTCATTAAACTTACATTCTATTATGGAAATGGGATGAGTTAATGAAGTATTTCATGTCAATTCTTCCAATATACTTAAATAAAGATATAATATAAGGATAGTAATTAATCAATATAAAATTTTTGTTTATTTATTAATTATCAAGGTGTCTTAAATAGTTGATGATCATGGTAATTTATATGTGTAGAATATTTTTAGACTTTAAAATGTTCCTAGTAGTTCTTTTGTTATAATGTGCGGTTTACTTATTATTTCTATAAGATTTTGTTTTGACTATGTTATATCCCTAGACTATCATAAGATCATTTAGATCTACTAGATTTTTCTTATTATATTTCAATAATAAATTCATATGAAACTATTTGTGAAATTTTGTAGGATGCCATTTTTTTCACCCATATACTATATTGATGGTGTAATATCATCTTTAATTGGGCCTAATATTGTGCCAGAGACTAATAATAGAATTTAGTTGATGAAGAACAGGTTATCTATGAATCATGGTATTTGGAAATCATATACAGATATGAAAATTAATCCTTTAGAGTTTATTGTGAGAGATTGTGTGATCCCTTGAATTTCACCTCATCTAGGAAATATTATATTGTAAAATGATGGAAAATTTTCCCCATGGTTTATAGGAAATTTTCAAATCAATGAGAAAATTTGACAGGTTTTATATTATTGTCATTTAATTTCATTGTGTAGTTGGATGCCTGATATTTTTCATTTATCATAGTTGATAATGTATGAACTGGAACCATATCACATGGTTCATTATGATTATGTTAAATTGGAGGAATTCACATCCTTTATTGAGTATCTGGTGTGGATTTTTGATCGAAATACAAATATATTTCAGGGAAAGTGTCATGAAACACACCCACTATAACACCTCCTATGTCAAAAATAAATACAACTGTGACATCGAAACCCACTACCAATAATCCATGGATTATTGACTAGCATTGAGGTTATAAAACAGACACATGGGAGGAACTACCCTTGTAAATCTAAATAACTTAATATAAGACAATCAATTAAATCCATATATTATAAAATAAACCAATATCATGTATCATATTGTGTAATACGAAAAATAAGGATTTTAAATGAATACACGCAATAAGTAACTACTATTGAACCGAATCCACAACCACGAACTAACCCCATATCATGAGTTATTAATGTCCAACCTGATTACCAAATCCCAAAAAATATAAAAAATAGAATGTGTGGGTGGGTGGGTGAACATACATGTATACAAAGTATGATACTCCCTAAAACCTGTCATGAAAATTTGGAACAATTGTACTAATAACTAAGTGAATAAATAGTGAAACTAACTTGTTACCTATACTGGTCAACTATCATCCATCCTCACTAAGGATCTTCCTCCGTAAAGTACACATAAGAAATATAGTATTGAAAAAATATATAAGAATGTATCTTGCATCCACATTCCCACTAAACTAGTCACCCCCACACCCCAATGAAATATATGATAGTGCTACCATCCCCTCCATATCAACATTATTGAAAAACTACATAATCAAACCATGATTGAAATTATATATCCACAACTATATAATAAATCACAATGTAACCAAATCACTATCATATCCCTGTATCACCCAATATAGAAGAATGTAATCATAATGTACATCAACATCATGTTCTCCTCCTACCATGTACATATCCACTATGCACCCACATAATCAAAAACCATAACATTAATCTATTATATATCATAATACATCTTGCTGATAGATTCGGGGGGAGTATTCATCTATCTATATCACCTAAATCTTAGATTTCAATGAAAAAATATGAAACCCAAAACCTCATATAGGAGTTAGTAGCAATACCCTCCTTCAGTGGTGGTTTATAAGAAATAAAAAAAACATAAATAAATATATAAGAAAATAGAAAACCAAACTAAGGATCTATTACCTAATACAACAACACTATAGCCACAACAATTCCCCCAGAAATCAATAACATTATCAACTCTATCCATGATATAATCCAACCCCATAATCATTAAACAACAACCACACAACATTCATTTTTTTATTTCATAATCAATATTACATTAATAAATTAACAAAAAATATATATTAATTTTATGTATTTTATCTTTCACCCACTTTATTTTCATAAAAACATTTCAATATAGATTATTTACACAAATAATTAATCTTTTTTTACAATATTTCATCCTTAGTCGCTTTATTTTATAAAATATATTAAAACATTAGTTAAATAAATACATGAACATATCCTTTTATTATCATTTATTTTATCATATTTTAATTCACTACTTCATTTAATCCATTTTTACTACATTTTATATATTCAACACATCATAAGAAAAATATTCAACACACCACAACTCATTAAAACCTTTTCCAAATTTTCTTTCCAATTATTTTGTATTTTAATTATTAGTTTTATATCTATATAAACTATTACTCAAACCAAAAAGAAACTCATTACACCCCTATGTCAATATCTATTAAAATAACCCAAAATTTTACCTCAACCATCTCTACAATAATGACCCCACAATCCCGAAAAAATCATGTCAACCACCACCACATCAAAAATATTCCATAACTCTTTATCATAAAAAATTCACCAAAAAAATTATCCCAATTTTTTTAAAAAAACAACAACATAAATATGGAAGTAAAAAATGGGTTCTCATCCCGAAGAACGGCATCATATAATTAATAATTCATAAATTTTAGATATCTCAGATCCTAAGATCATTATCAATGATATGTTTCTTATTTAATCTCAATATGATTCATTAAGAACCCACATTAAGTCAATATTAATAATATCACATCCATACTAGCAATAAAACAAAATAATAATTGAATAAAGAATAAGATAAATTATCCCGACATTTCAAAAACATGATTTGAATAGAAAATAACAAGATAATCATAGTATAAATGATAAATCTTTTAATCATGATTCATTCTTTAAATTAAAAAATATTGTTAAAAAAATAATTCTTGATTTACATATTTTACATTTCATTACCATATTCAATTTACATAACCAATTATGAAAATGTTTTATAATATTAGAAAAAATAATAAGGAAGGATCACAACAACATGTCTCTCAAGTCAACAAGGGTAATAATATATGATTTCAATAAAATATATTATATGAAGAACATGTGATTAATATCTCCCCTAATAATTTCCATAATCAATTTTGTTATATTTATTAGGTTTATTCCAAAAAAAACTCATTGAAGTCATAGGAATTATAATTTTTTATATAATATATAATAAAGAGAAAAGATATCTCAAATCCCTTACCATGATTTTAGCTTCAGAAATTGTTGCATAAGGATGAGAAGAGAAAGATGACCACACCACCCAGGATATCTAGTCAAATCCAAAGAATCATATATCATATATTCCACTAAAAATAACATCACCAAAAACCAATAAAAATATGATATATCCCCTATCATGGCCTTATTATTAGGAAAAATAAAAGAATAATAAAGGAAATATGAAGATAATAAAATTGAAAGGAGGACAGAGCACCTTCGATAAAAATGAGATTGTTCACATAATGGTAGATGATTATAATCCACTACAAGAATCCAAAGCCATAAAAACTAAGACCCAAGGATCTTTAATGTTTTAGTGATACTTAAAAGATCAATCTAAAGAATGATAAATATTGTTTTTTAGGAACCAAGGAATTTTATAGCTAGATACAAAGTCTAGTTTGTTTTTATTGTCAATCCACACCGGCTTGATTAGATATTTTTCATTTTAATTGATCCTATATAAAAATATTTATATAGTGTTGAAGGTGGCATAATTTCCTAGTGTTTTCTAAATTTTTTAGATCAGAAATCTATATTATGGGTCACATTTTGGGAAAGGTGGTTTTTTGGGATTGAATATTCACAAATATTGTAATCGAATAAGTTTCACAATGACTGTGATTCATAGAGATCGGGTTTCCCAAGAGTTTGAGATTATATAAGGTATGGATCTTCATGAATGCACGATAGAAAGAAAGTGTTCTTCGTGAATATTAAAAGCATCATGAGTGTGTGATGGTTTTATGGTAAATATTTAGGATAATGATACGATTTGAGAATGGGATGAATTTCATTGGACCTTTGTGAATAGAGAAGCTCCACGAACATGATTTTGGATGTTCATGAAAAGGTTGTTGGGGGAATGGTACTATCATGAAGGGTTGTTCCAAAAAATAGGTTGATACCCCCCACTTCATTTGAAATAAATAGAATTGGAAAAAATTATGAATCACTATGATTTATTGAGTTATAAGAGATTCATGAATCTAGAATTCGATTTGATCTTTAGAATCTTGAAAGGATTGGTTAAGTATTAACTGATGATAATGATTTTGAGTTCTAAGAATTTTATAAAGTCTAGGATTTTCACATAGACTTAGTATTCTGTGAAGTTATTTTATTCTGTGAAAACAAAGATCTTCACAAAGGATGTTTGTTCAACGAAGGAATGAGTTTTGTAAAGGCTGTGAGATTCAAAAAAGTGTATAGTTTTTTAAATTTTATTATTTCATTGAAAAATAAAGGAATTTTATTATATTATATGATCTTCTAAAATAGTATTGTTAAACAACTAGTTTTATTGAATAGTGCTTCCAATTGAATCATCTCTGAACTATGATGAAGGCAAAGTCTCATGCTATTAAGTAAAAAATAATTAAATTCCAATCTACTAATGTGACCTTAAATTTGTTAAACTGAGTAGGACTTCACCCAAAAAAGTGACCTTGGGGGATTCTATGGAAGTGTTCTGGGGGAGCAGTGTGCCTGATACAGATTGATTGTGTTTTAAAATCTTTATTCAGTGATAACTACTAAATATTAGGGGATATAGGGATGACCAACACACTTTCATTATATGCTTCTTATACTTTCCCATAGTGGTGAACCATGTATAAATATTTTTTTGTCTCTCAGCATATGAATTTTTAATTAATGCATGATTCAGTAAGACAGGTTTAACATGTTCCTTCCAATGTGGGAAGAAGTTTATTCTTGTAAAAGAAAACGTTGAAACCCTGATTCTCCCCTCCCATCTTAGGGTGTTACAGGGTCTTAAATGTGGTATTATATCCATGGGTCACATATTCTAGATTCACTATAGTAAAGCTATTATCTATTGAATATTTGAGTTTCTTTCCTAAGTTAACAATTATGTGTAATTTTGATGAAGATTTATTTATATATTACTAAAATTATACACCCATAATGACCTTGATAAAAATGAAAAATAAAGAGAAGCGAATTTTAAATAAGTAACTATTATTTAAAGAAGATGTAGTATCTAGTTCTCTATGACTTTCTGATAATGAATATATATCATACTTGGAATATAAATATCAGGTGGCTTTGGTTTCCACAAAATAGATGAAACACCTTTCAACCTCATGTAAATAAAAATATTCAAGTGATCATGGGGTATATGTTACACCCTTTTAACTTCTTCATCAAAATAAGCTTCATATACCAAGTGGTGATCATGATTAATCTACACCCTCACAATAACTTTCAGTTAATAGATTAAGAAATCTTCTTCATGATTTTTTATAAGAAAGTTCCTCCATTGTATTTGTTTCCTTTCATTGTATTAATGTAGAGATCACCCAGCTAGAAAGAGAAGCTAGTTCGTTGGAAAAGGGATTATAAGGAAAAAAAATTGAATTTTTAAATTTCTCCATACCTATTTTAACTATTGAATAAAAAAGGTAACTTGAAATAAGTTCCTCAAAATACCTCAAATATGTTGCAGAGAAATCATAATTTAAAAAGTCTCTTTAGGAAAATATTTTTGCACTTGAAAAGAAATTGAAAATTAGCACTAATGATAAGGGTCTAAAATTGGATGAAATATCCAAGAAGATCAAGGAATGTGACTCTTTGAGTCATAATAATGTTAATATTTATGAATATGAAGTTGTTAGAATGAATAATGATTGTAAAGAAAATATGATTATGATTAAAGATAATAAAATCATCCTTAATATGAAATATCAACATTTGGAATCTCGGTTGGTCAATCTTGAGAAGAAATGTATTGAAGCCTCAAAAAAGAAGGAACCAGTTGCTACATCTAATAAATGTTCACTAGATGTATCTAAATATAAAATAAATCCAACATGTGATAAAAAGTTCATTAAATATTTTGATGATATATCTCTAGTATATGAGAAGAAATAGGTACCATCAATACGAACATTTATTAATATCTTGTTGTTACTAGATGTGGGGATTTGAACGACTTTAAATTCAGATCGTGGTTCCCCACTCGGTTGGGTGGTTACACACGATGGAATTAATTGTTATTTAATTCTCCATTGAGGAGGTCCCTCGGGATTTATTGGGTATTAATTATGGGATTTTAAATGGCTTTGAACCACTTGAAAAAAGTTGAAATGTCCAGAAGAGGCGTTACGGGAAAAACTACAGAAGAGAAACCTGACAAGGCTGGGTGACACCGATCGGTCGCACGCCGAAATGAAGTCCTGCCACTGAGACGTCACCCCTAGGATCCAGAATTTGGAAAAGGGATGGACCGCGAGAGTCCAGGTCATCAGACTAAGGGTTGACTGGAGAATTCATTTTCTCCACTGCATCTATGTTCTTCTCCTATTGTAAATTTATAGCTAGGTGACCTTCCTTACCACACCTAAATAATTTCCTTGTCCCCATTGGAAAATTTATAGGGTGATACTTTCCACACCTTTGACAAGAGGTGTGTTGAAATTTCTTTTCACTATTATATTTTTTCCTCAAACTAATATAATTAAAATCAAATTTTTGATTGTTATCCCTATGATACCCTTGAGATTCACCTATCTCCATTTTTTACTTTGAGGGAACATCTAAAAATTTTCTCATTTTTATCTAAGTCATGAATCTCTAGGGATTCTCATTGACTAGGTTTTAGTCCACCAAGAAGCATCCATCCTTGAATTAAAGGGTATTGCAAAAGATTGAGGTGTATCGTGAAAGCCTTGTGAATTTTTCCTCATATGCTTCGATAGCTTCATCGCCTTTTTTCCTTGAGTTCAAGGAAATCTCTTTCCAATTTATGTCAGACGGTGCAAGGAAAATATTTATCGAAAATAATTTTTCGGAATTCCATTTATCCAATAACTTTAATATCTTCATAAGACTTCATATTCTTGATCAATTTCCACCACTGATCATCTTCTCCCTCCATATGATAAACATTTAGTAGAACCTTCCCTTTATTAGAACATTTAAGGATGGAGAAGATATTCCAAATGTATTTTATCCATTGTTTTGTAATTAAGGGAGTGGATGATCCATTGAAAGTCATAGACCATTGTCACATAAAGCTCTCAATTACAACTTTTTCATTCTTTGGTGGATTTGGGCACTACTCTTGATCCAAGATTTTATTTAGAAACATTTTCAGATGAAAGATTATCATCATGAATCTCATGATTATTGCTCCCATCGAGTTGGGCTTCTCATTGCGGTAGTCATCATATTACCCTTCACATTGATTGTTTACATGGTTCCTCCTATTTATGTCCATTGGCTTGAATAAAAATTAAATTTAGGGATGATTGTTTTTAAACTATTAAACACATTATAGGGTAATTTAATGACATTAAATGTATAACTTATAAATTACATGTATTTTCTAAACTTATTAATTTCTATGATTCAATATATGTTATCCATGATCTATTTCCTAACATATATTCTTAGGGGAACTTTTCCCCTTAATAATGGTTCATAATAAGATTATGAATTTACCAAAGAATATCCCTTGGGGTGTCAAACTAGGTGTGAATTAAGGCTTGTTGTCATGTACCATGTTACACAAAGTTAGGCACAAAAACATATTGAAGTTATTACCCCTAGGTATATATATGTACAAACTACATCCACTTGTAGTATCTAGATAGGTTTGTATTTTCTGGATAAACCAATTAATTTATAATTACTAAAATTTAGGGATTTTTTATTACACTTAATATTATCCCTAAGTCTTTCTCTCGTGTATTTTAATCCAAATACCCAAAATGACTAAACTTTTCGTCTGATACCACCTATAAAAACTTTACCCTCTATTTCAAGTTAATACATGATTTATTAAATAAAATTAATCATTATAAATCTTAATAGATCAAGAAGTTAAGTGTCATTTTTAATTAGGTACATATAATAACATTTTGAAGATGGGTTACAATAACAATATTGAAAAACACTTTAAGAATATTCTAAAATTCTATGGATTTTAAAACTAAATAAGATAATCTGGCGCCTAAAATAAGGAAGGGGTGATCTATAAATCCTAGTAAGGTAGTAAACAAGGAATAATCTGATACATGTTAGAAAATAAGAATAAAAATAGGGCACAAAAAGAGTAGCAATCATAAATATGAACAATTATACATGATATAGAAGCATAATCAAAACATTATAAATCTGGAAACAACCTATAACATTACATCATAAACATAGGTCAAGGGTAAATTCCAAGAAATCCTAATAGTAATAGTAACATAAAGGAATCAGGTTCACTCTCTATCCCAACATGGTGTATCATGATACTAAGAATTACCCAATGCATCAGAGTGATATATAATTCCAGGTGCACCTTTCAGATTCATTAAAATATCACGCTTAAGTATGCCACATAGATCATACAACATGGATTCATTCATCATCATAATTTTTTCCATGATCAAGTATTGTGAAATAAATACATATAAGTCCCCTATAAAAAAATATATGTTCCTAAAGGTGAAACACTTTGATAGGAAATGCGTATGTTATTCACCACACAATTGGTTTGGCATGGAAAATCTTGGTGATATTTCTGTAGCATAACAACTTCACATAAAGATTCATAAAAATGTGATAATAAGAGATATACGGGTATAAAATCTCATATAAATAAAATTTTTACTAATAGGTACATTTAAAAACATATACCAACCTTAAAAATTTCAAGTGGAATGTATAAGGTAATGAATAAACGTGAATAAAGAAACTAATTATATCTATATTTGGACATGGTAACAGGTGTATATAAAGGATCATGGGAGGCATAATGAGGGTGAGAGGGGGATATAATCATTTATAAATTAATTTTAGAGTAATATTAATATGTAATAAAATATCCCAGTACATGAAAATGGAATTTAAGATACATAACATAAAATAAGTGCTTGAATGGAAACGAGAAGAGGGAAATCCCTTACTAGAATTCGACATAGTAATGGGTGTACATAAAGGATCATGAGAAATCATAATGAGACTGAAGTGTTATATCATAATTTATAAATTAATTTTATAGTTAGGGGTATATGGAATTATATATCTGAACGTGATCAAACTAAAATTAATAAGCATAACATAAAAAAGGCACTTGAATAAAAAGAAGAGTGGAAGATCCCTTACTTGAATGTCTCACTCCAAATGATTGGGAGGGGATTCTTGAGAGTGTTATAACACATTTGGAGGAATATATATAGTGGAGGTAAGATTATGAACATTAAAAAAGGATTTTTAGTGCAGATAAATGGGAGCATGTTTTGGTTATTATTGGAAATGAGAGGGATTACTTTATTATTTAGGTTTTGGACTCAATATAATAAAATAACCAAAAACACAAACCATACCATGGTTTTTTACCATGGATTCTACCAAATAAGAGTGGTTTCTATTATTTTATAAGGCCTATATCCAAAATAAATAAAATAATTCCCCTTTTTGTGTGGGGGTGAGTCACACTATTAAAGAAATGATTTTAAAACCTTAAAATATATTAATGGTTTTGGAGAATTCATAATAGATTAATAAAATTAAAAAAATAAACATAAAATAAACTTATTTCAAATTAAAAACATATATTTTGTGATTTATACTATTTATAGTATTTATTACAAAACTTTTGGGTAATTATGATGTCAATATACATAAAGTATTTTTATACGGTATTTAATTTTTACCCAAAAAATTGATTGTCTCATAAAATTATGAAAAATTCCTCATTGGATAATTTTGAAGTAATGATTCCAAAAAATAATATTCATTTTATCTAAATAATTTTTTTAATATGTAAATTTTTACTTTTAAAATAATATTAGACATTTATTGAGACATGTTTGGTTTTTTTGGCAATAATAGTTTTTAAAAACTTATAAAAACCACATTTCACATCATGAAATTTATATGATAATTTATATTTAATAAAAATTATTTAGTAATAATATTTAATTAAAATATAATTTATTTAAAAAATTCCATTAATTCAGGAAAATAAATTTCTTAATTGAATCTCAATATTACCCAAAAATATTGTTTGGGTTTTATTGTATCAAAATAAATATAATTTATAATGTAACAATAATAGGATGTAAATTTATTTATTATTATATAAAAAATAATGTACAGACTCATAATTATAGGTTAATTATTCTTATCCTTTTAATACACCAAAAAACACTCTACGGGTAATGTGCGTGATAGTGAGAATTTCATGGGGTGGTTCAGTATACATGGTTTGGGTCATGATCTTGATGAGCTTAATATTATCCCATAAATAGTTTTATCCATCATATCTTATTGGATCTAATATTAGGCTTGGAAGAAGGAAAATCCCAGTGATTCTAACCCCATCAAAAGCTCTGATAAATTGGATTCATAGGGTATGATCATACTGGTTGAGGACATCACTTCCTTTGTCTGTTTCAATTGGATTTTTTAAAAAACTATATTTATAATAATTATGTGATTACTATTATATGGATATATAATCAATTTTAATGATACATAGAAATGTTTTAAATCTAATTTTATATAATAAAACAAAATAAGTGCATGTTTTTTCTATAACCATATAACACAATAATACTCCTAATTAAAACAAAAGGGTAATTTTATTTATAACAGTTCGGGTCATTACAATAGTGGATGTTATTAAGGGGTCATTGGTAGTCCAAGGTGTGATGATGGTGAATTTTAATTTTCATAGTGTTGTATTTGAGGTGGTTTCATCTCAATATTCTCGTGTTTCTCACCTTTTTTCTGATTTGGGTTTGAAATTGTAGTTATTATTTCAGATGATGAATGTGAATACTCCATTGAGGTGGATGAAAAATCTAATCATTAGGGGTTTATCTTATGTTCTTGTCATTTCGATGTCTATAAATCATTTATATATCAATACCTTGAATACTTTTATCTTCTGTTTGATCTTTGTTATGGATTGGTTTGGCATGTTTTTGGGATTAGGTCGATTGTTACCATAGATGGGTGACTGTCTTTTCTTATAATTATACAAATTTTCCTTTCTTTAAAAAATTGGTTATTTAGGATATTTGAATTAGATTTTTATATGATATCTAATTACCATTACTTCATAGATGTATAGGGTATTTCTTCGTTCTTTTCATAGTAATAATGGAATTATTTTGCCTTTCATTTTTATTTTTTTAGGATGTGTGTCATAAATGTTTCTCAAATTTTCTTCTGAGTAGAGGGGTGTAATTTATGAAAACATTAGTACCACATATTATGCTTATTTATATTAATTTTTATTTTTTGTCCCCATATAATTTTCAAGAGATAAATATTCACTTGGAGGACCTAGAGTAAAACAGGTTTATAAGAAATATAGTTTCACTTTTGGGGGAATCAATGATTTCTGACAAAGAAGGATGATGGGAGTTTGAAGTTGTATATGGATAATTAAAAGGTGGATCATGTTTTGATTATTAACTAGAACACATTACCTCTAATAGATAATTTGTTTTTTTAGTTCAGTAGAGCTCATTAGTTCTCTAAGACTAATTTTGGTGGATCTATCATTGGCTCATGGTACAAGTTAAGGATACATTGAAGATAGAATTCAGGATTCTATAATGGAATTTATAATTCTTTGTGATTTCATTTGGTTTGAAAAAAAACTCTATCTATATTTCTTAATTTGATGAATTGGATATTTTATATTTTATATACTCATTTGTGATTTATTTTTTTGATGATTGTTTGATATATCCATCATTACATGAGGGTCATGGTGTGTATTTGGCCATTATAATGGATGATTTGTAGAATTATAGATGTTGTCATAAATTTTTAAAATGACAGTTTTAGATTAGATATTTAAATTCTTGGGGAATGTGGAATTAAGATATAGGATCAATGTGAATCTTGAGAATGTTATGGGGTTTTAACCTATATAGTATCCAAGAATGTAATTTATATTAATATTTTTCTATGAATCATAAAATATTATAATTAATATGGTGAGTATTTTTCTCATTTAGAAGAACTAATAATGTATTTGACTAAGAAGGAGGTGAAATTTTAGAGTTAAAGTCATTGTGATATTAAATTTCATAAATTAAAAAGGGGAACCTCATCAGTACATATCTTTATTTTAACCAAGACATGTAATTTTTATGACTTATGTTGTGATTCTTCCAGAGTATGAATTTTTTTTGTTCTGATATAGGTGGATCTGGTCATAGATTATGGTTCTTGTAATATTTGATCACATTATATGAATTATCTATGTTGTGATCATTATTTAAAACATTTTTAAATTCCTTGAAGTATTGGTGGAACTATATATTTATATATTAATTCATTGTTTACACTAATCCAAATATTTTAATGTATATCATTTCACTATTGTATCATATCCTGAGGTAGAAGAGGTTGGTGGAGTATCCAAAGTCATATGACTTTGATATGGTGTATACTCTATGAAACTTTAATGTTTTAGATGATGTACGTAGCTAAAAATATTAATTATAAGTAGTTAATAAATTTAAATTATAAATTGAAACTCATTTTCTTCTTCTTAGAGTTACCTTTGCATCGGTTTGGAGAGTAGGTTCATGTGGTTTTGGAACTTTTGATTATCATTTCATCCCTTATAGAGTGGGTAAAAGAGATTCAAAGTTCTAATTTAAAGTTCTAAGTATTTCAATAAATGTTCAATGGTGGGGAGTAGTTCCTTAAATGGATACTAAATTTATCATAACTTTTATAGGTGAACATATTACTAACATTTCAATCACATATAAGAGAATAGGTTATACATGATTTTCATATCTCTTAGTGGAAATTTTATATTAGTTTGACCATGATATATCATGTCCTTCAATGATATTTTTTATATCCAATGATATAGAGAGATATTTTTGGGTTTTTTATATTCCTTAATAATTAGTATATACGAAAAAATATGTTTCATTAAAAATCCATTCTAGTATGGAAATGGGATGAGTTAATGGTGTATTTCATGTCAATTCTTCCAATATCCTTAAATAAAGATATAATATAAGGATAGTAATTAATCAATATAAATTTTTGTTTATTTATTAATTATCAAGGTGTCTTAAATAGTTGATGATCATGGTAATTTATATGTGTAGAATATTATTAGACTTTAAAATGTTCCTAGTAGTTTTTTTGTTATAATGTTCGGTTTACTTATTATTTCTATACGATTTTGTTTTGACTATGTTATATCCCTAGACTATCATAAGATCATTTGGATCTACTGAATTTTTCTTATTATATTTCAATAATAAATTCATATGAAACTATTTGTGAAATTTTGTAGGATGCCATTTTTTTCACCCATATACTATATTGATGGTGGAATATCATCTTTAATTGGGCCTAATATTGTGCCAGAGACTACTAATAGAATTTAGTTGATGAAGAAGAGGTTATCTATGAATTATGGTATTTGGAAATCATATATAGATAAGAAAATTAATCCTTTAGAGTTTATAGTGGGAGATCGTGTGATCCCTTGAATTTCACCTCATCTGAGAAATAGTATATTTTAAAATCATGGAAAATTTTCCCCATGGTTTATAGGACATTTTCAAATCAATGAGAAAATTTGAGAGGTTTTATATTATTGTCATTTAATTTCATTATGTAGTTGGATGCCTGATATTTTTCATTTATCATACTTGATAAGGTATGAACTGGAACCATATCACATGGTTCATTATGATTATGTTAAATTAGAGGAATTCACATCCTATATTGAGTATCTGGTGTGGATTGTTGATCGAAATACAAATATATTTCAGGGAATGTGTCATGACCCACACCCACTATAACACCTCCAAATTCAAAAATAAATAGAACTGTGACATCGAAACCCACTACCAATAATCCATGGGTTATTGACTAGCATTGAGGTTATAAAAAAGACACATGGGAGGAACTACCCTTTTAAATCTCAATAACTTAATATAAAACGATCAATTAAATCCATATAATATAAAATAAACCAATATCATGTAGCATATTGTGTAATACGAAAAATAAGGTTTTTAAATGAATACGCACAACAAGTAACAACTATGGATCCCAATCCATAAACACCAACTAACCCCATATCATAAGTTATTAATGTCCAACCTGATTGCCAAATCCCAAAAAATATACAAAATAGAATGTGTGTGTGGGTGGGTGAACATACATGTATACATAGTATGATACTCCCTAAAACCTGTCATGAAAAATTGGAACAATTGTATTAATAACTAAATGAATAAATAGTGAGACTAACTTGTTACCTATACTGGTCAACTATCATCCATCCTCACTAAGGATCTTCCACCCTAAAGTACACAAAAGAAACATAGTATTGAAAAAATATATAAGAATTAATCTTGCATCCACATTCCCACTAAACTAGTCACCCCCACACCCCAATGAAATATATGATAGTGCTACCATCCCCTCCATATCAACATTATTGTAAAACTACATAATCAAACCACAATTGAAACTATATATCCACAACTATATAATACATCACAATGTAACCAAATCACTATCATATCCATGTATCACCCAATATATAAGAATGTAATCATAATGAACATCAACATCATGTTCTCCTCCTACCATGTACATATCCCCTATGCACCCACATAATCAAAAACCATAAAATTAATCTGTTATAGATCATAATACATCTTGATGATAGATTTGGGGGGAGTATTCATCCATCTATATCACCAAAATCTTAGATGTCAATGAAAACATATGAAACCCAAAACCTCATATGGGAGTTAGTAGAAATACCCTCCTTCAGTGGTGGTTTATAAGAAATAAAAAAAACATAAATAAATATATAAGAAAATAGAAAACCAAACTAAGGATCTATTACCTAATACAACAACACTATAGCCACAACAATTCCCCCACAAATCAATAACATTATCAACTCTATCCATAATATAATCCAACCCCATAATCACTAAACAACAACCACACAACATTCAATTTTTTATCTCATAATCAATATTACATTATTAAATTAACAACAAACATATATTAATTATATTTATATTATCTTTCACCCACTTTATTTTCATAAAACCATTTCAACTTAGATTATTTACACCAATAATTAATCTTTTTTACAATATTTCATCATTAGTCACTTTATTTTATATAATATATTAATAACATTAGATAAATAAATACATGACCATATCCTTTTATTATCATTTATTTTATCAAATTTTAATTCACTACTTCATTTAATCCATTTTTACTACATTTTATATATTCAACACATCACAAGAAAAATATTTAACACACCAAAACTCATTAAAACCTTTTCCAAAATTTCTTTCCAATTATTCTGTATTTTAATTATTAGTTTTATATCTATATATACTATTAATAAAAAAACAGAAACTCATTACACCCCTATGTCAATATCTATTAAAAAAACCCAAAATTTTTCCTCAACCATCTATATAATAAAGACCCCACTATCCCACAACAATCATGTCAACCACCACCACATGAAAAATATTCCATAACTCTTAATCATAAAAAATTCACTGAAAAATTATCCCAATTTTTTAAAAAAAACAACATAAATATGGAAGTAAAAAATGGGTTCTCATCCCCTTGAACGACATCATATAATTAATAATTCATAAATTTTAGATATCTCACATCCTAATATCATTATCAATGATATGTTTCTTATTTAATCTCAATATGATTCATTAAAAACCCACATTAAGTCAATATTAATAATATCACATCCATACCAAAAATAAAACAAAATAAGAATAGAATAAAGAATAAGATAGATTATCACCACATTTCAACAACACGGTTTGAATAGAAAATAACAAGATAATCATAGTATAAATGGTAAATCTTTTAATCATGATTCATTCTTTAAATTACCACATATTGTTAAAAAATAATTCTTGATTTATATATTTTATATTTCATTACCATATTAAATTTACATAACCAATTATGAAAATGTTTTATAATATTAGAAAAAATAATAAAGAAGGATCACAACAACATGTCTCTCAAGTCAACAAGGGTAATAATATATGATTTCAATAAAAGATATTATATGAAGAACATGTGATTAATATCTCCCCTAATAATTTCCATAATCAATTTGGTTATATTTATTAGGTTTATTACAAGAACAAACTCATTGAATTCATAGGAATTATAATTTTTTATTTAATATATAATAAAGAGAAAAGATATCTCAAATCCCATACCATGATTTTAGCTTCAGAAATTGTTTCATAAGGATGAGAAGAGAAAGATGACCACACCACCTAGGATATCTTGTCAAATCCAAAAAAATCATATATCATATCTTCCACTAGAAATAACATGACCAAAAACCAATAAAAATATGATATATCCCCTATCATGGCCTTATTATTAGGAAAAATATAATAATAATAAAGGAAATATAAATATAATAAAATTGAAAGGAGGAAAGAGCACCTTCGATAAAAATGATATTGTTCACATGAAGATAGATGATTATAATCCACTACAAGAATCCAAAGCCATAAAAACTAAGACCCAAGGATATTTAATGTTTTAGTGATACTTAAAAGATCAATCTAAATAATGATAAAGATGGTTTTTTTAGGAACCAAGGAATTTTATAGCTAGATACAAAGTCTAGTTTGTTTTTATTGTCAATACACACTGGCTTGATTATATATTTTTCATTTTAATTGATCATATATATAAATATTTGAATAGTGTTGAAGGTGGCATAATTTCCTAGTTTTTTCTAAATTTTTCAGATCAGAAATCTATATTAGGGGTCAAATTTTGGGAAAGGTGGTTTTCTGGGATTGAATATTCACAAATATTGTAATAGAATAAGTTTCACAATGACTGTGATTCGTAGAGATAGGGTTTCTCACGATTTTTAGTTTCTATAAGGTATGAATCTTCATGAATGCACGATTGAAAGATAGTGTTATTCATGAATATGAAAAGCATCATGAGTGTGTGATGGTTTGATGGTAAATATTTAGGATAATGATACGATTTGAGAATGGGTTGAATTTCATTTGACCTTTGTGAATACAACAGATCCATGAACATGATTTTAGATGTTCATGAAAAGGTTGTTGGAGTAATGGTATTGTCATGAAGGGTTGTTACTAATAATAGTTTGATACCCCCCACTTCATTTGAAATAAATATAATTGTAAAAAAATTATTAATCACTCTGATTTATTGAGTTATAAGAGATTCATGAATCTAAAATTATATTTGATCTTGAGAATCTTGAAATTATTGGTTAAGTCTTAACTAATGATAATGCTTTTGAGTTATAAGAATTTTATAAAGACTTGGAGTTTCACATAGACTTAGTATTCTGTGAAGTTATTTTATTCTGTGAAAACAGAGATCTTCACAAAGGATGTTTGTTCAATGAAGGAATGATTTTTGTGAAGCTTGTGGGATTCAAAAAAGTGTGTAGTTTTTTAAATTTTGGTATTTCATTGAAAAATAAAGGAATTTTATTAAATTATAAGATCTTCTAAAATAGTATTGTTAAACAACTAGTTTTAGTGAATAGTTCTTCCAAGTGAATCATCTTTGAACTATGATGAAGGCAAAGTCTCATGCTATTCAGTGAAAAATAATTAAATTCCAATCTACTGAAGTGACCTTAAAGATGTTAAATTGAGTAGGACTTCACCCAAAAAAGTGACCTTTGGGGATTCTATGGAAGTGTTTTGAGAGAGGAGTGTGCCTAATAGAGAGTGATTGTGTTTGAAAATCTTTATTCAGTAATAACTACTAAATATTAGGGGATAAAGGGATAACCAACAAACTTTCATTATATGCTTCTTATACTTTCCCATAGTGTTGAACCATGTATAAATATTTTTTTTTCTCTCGGCATATGTATTTTTAATTAATGAATGATTCAGTAAGATAGGTTTAACATGTTCTTTCCAATGTGGGAAGAAGATTTTTCTCGTAAAAGAAAACGTTGAAACCCTGATTCTCCCCTCCCATCATAGGGTGTTACAGGGTCCTAAATGTGGTATCAGGTCCATGGTTCACATATTCTAGATTCTCTATAGTAAATCTATTATCTATTGAATATTTGAGTTTCTTTACTAAGTTATCAATTATGTGTAACTTTGATGAAGATTTATTTATCTATTACTAAAATTCTACACCCACAATGACCTTGATAAAAATGAATAACAAAGAGAAGAGAATTTTAAATAAGTACCTATTATTTAAAGAAGAGGTAGTATCTAGTTCTCTATGACTTTAGGATAATGAATATATATCATACATGGAATATAAAGATCAGGTGGCTTTGGTTTCCACAAAATAGATTAAACACCTTTCAACCTCATGTAAAAAAAATATTCAAGTGATCATGGGGTATATGTTAGAACATTTTAACTTCTTCATCAAAATAAGCATCATATACCAAGTGGTGATCATGATTAATCTACACCCTCTCAATAACTTTCAGTTAATAGATTAAGAAATCTTCTTCATGATCTTTCAAAAAACAATTCCTCCATTGTATTTTTTGCCTTTCATTGTATGAATGTAGAGATCACCTAGCTAGAAAGAGATGCTAATTCTTTGGAAAAGGGATTATAAGTAAAAAATTATTGAATTTTTAAATTTCTCCATACCTGTTTTAACTATTGAATAAAAAAGGTAACTTGAAATAAGTTCCTCAAAATACCGCAAATATGTTGAAGAGAAATCATAATTTAAAAAGTCTCTTTAGGAAAATATTTGTGCAATTGAAAAGAAATTGAAAATTATCACTAATGATAAGGGTCTAAAATTGGATGAAATATCCATGAAGATCAAGGCATCTGACTCTTTGATTCATAATAAAGTTAATATTTATGAAGATGAAGTTGTTAGAATGAATAATGATTGTAAAGAAAATATGATTATGATTAAAGATAATAAAATAATCCTTAATATGAAATATCAACATTTGGAATCTCGGTTGGTCAATCTTGAGAGGAAATGTATTGAAGCCTCAAAAAAGAAGGAACCAGTTGCAACATCTAATCAATGTTCACTAGATGTATCTAAATATAAAATTAATCCAACATGTGATAAAAAGTTCATTAAATATTTTGATGATATATCTCAAGTAGATGAGAAGAAATAGGTACCATCAATACGAACATTTATAATTATTCTAAACCTATTATTAGGAATATAGTAGGATTTAAAACAAATACTAAACATGTATGAAGAAATGTGATAAGAACAGTAAAACCATGACTAGGGTGTATAAGAAAAGGGTATGGATGTCTTTTTCCCAAAAAGAGCACAAAATGTCTTAAAGAATATTGAATAACCATATATATAAGATATTAGGGGGAAAATTATTTTTTCAGTGTTTATACTACAATAGATTTGGGCATTGTGGATTGGATTTTTGGTATAATCCTTTAAATGAAAAAGTACAAGGGAAGTCTATTTGAATGGGGATGAAGCTGGAGAAGGTGAAGAAACATCCATATGTTTATAAGACTATATATGTGAAAAACATATTTTAGACTCTTGATATAAACTATGATGTATGAAATGTAACTAATCACTAGTTCAGTACTTTCTTATCTCAACATTCATTCAAATTTAAAAAGAAAAGAAGACCATAAAAGCTATCTATGTCTGAAGAAGCTTCATTGGGATAAAATCAAAATAATATTGTGAACACAAATTCTCCCAATAAGAAATAATGTTAAGAAGCTGATAAAACCCCAGATTTTAAATTTATTAATTTTAAGGGTAGTTCATCCAAAAGAACTACTAAGGGGGTGACACTTAGAATAACCCATGTGAAGGATCTAAACTTTCTAAAACAATTCCTAATGTCATGATATTAATTTGGAAATAATATTTGTAAATAGTGAAGAAACATGAAGATGCATAGCCTAAGGCTGGTGAAAATAAAAATAAAAGATTCCACATTATGAAGGAAATGTTTATGAGAGATTTCAAATAAAATGAAACTCTTGTATTAAATAAGTTCTATGTGAGTGATGAAATAAATTTAGTCACATTGAAATGGGTTGTTTAACCTTGCTACTAAAACAAGAAGTAGTCTTTAATAGAAGAATGAATATACCATCCATGAATGATTTTAGGGATAAAATTTATCTATACAAAGAAGAAGATAATTTGAAGAAATCCATTATAACACAACATAAGTCAAAATAGTTGTTCATATGTGAAAGCAAGAATACTAGAGATAATAGAGTAACTTGGTTTATAAGATCATCTAAATAGTGTTGTTCGTATTGATGAATCAAGGTAGATCCAGTTTATTACCCTAATCTTTGGAAATTATATTTTTTATTATAATGTAGGGAATTGAAAGGTGAATTAAGTTATCAGGGGGAGAACCATAGAATCCATGAGGTATAAAATTATTTTTGATATCCAAGATAAAGAAGCCATCATATTTGAATGATTCCTCATTTTTGTATTCAAATAAAAACATGATGGAGGTTTATTTATTATAAATCTAAAGATGTTATATTCTAGAAAACTAGGATAAAGAAGGTACTATCTTGGATTGATCTTATTTCTGGTATCCCGAATACAAAGTGTTCAAGATATTACCCTTAGAGAAGTTGTGAATGTTGTCAAATGTGTACAGTCACAAGTTCAATATCCATTTTGGTGTATCCTCCCTACTCAAATTTCTTGAAATCCATTATTGATGAGATCCACCATTATGAAGATGCTCGGATGTTTTTCCTTTAAGGGAGAGACAATTAAAAAATGGTGAAGGCTTACACCTTCATTTCTCAATGAAAATATGTAATAGATCTTCTAAATAAATTCCACATGAATTCAAACCAATGTTGATTCTGATTATAGTTGCGAAAATACTTAGGAGGCATAAGAATGGGACATCAGTAGATCCCACGTTGTATAGTAGAATCATTAGATGTGCATTATACTTGACTAAACCATATCCAAATATCATCTTTGAAACATTATTAACATCCCACATTAAATTTAATCTAAATGAATATTATTTGGAATCAGTTAAATGAATGGTGATTTACATTAAAGGTACACTCAATTTTGGATTATACTTTGAAGCAGGATGAGATAATGAATTATCATAATTTTATGGTACTGACCATAATATTGATGTGGTGGATTGAAATTCCAAAAACAGTGGTTCATTTTTCATTAGAAACAAATCAAAGGGCTGATTGTGCAAGAAACAAGAAATCGCATCTATTAGTACTGCTGAACCGGAGTATATATATGCTACAAAGGATTTTACATAGAAATTTTGGATGAAGTAACAACTAAATTATATTGGTGATGAGGGGAAATAGCCAGTGGAGATTCAGTATAATAATGAGAGCTTGATCAATCTTATGAAGAATCCAGTTCAGCACTCTCATGCCAAACATTGGTTGAACCTCAGTGTTCAACGACCTCCCATTTCATGATAAGATTATGTTTCATCCCCTATACTCATTTTTGTTAACATTTTTAATATTTTTGTTGAATGGATGCAGGTTTATGGGGATATATGATACAGGGGGAGTTTTTTTAGCACTAAATTTATAAATACATGTTCATTGGGTTTATTTACAAGGGGTAAGATAAATAAAACTCATTAAGTATTGATTTTCGGTATTGGTCGGTGTGGTGTAATGAAATTCTCTTCTTCTACACTTTTTTTCTACACTAATATTTTCTCATATATACATATAGTGATTTTTGAGTTATTTCACATCTATCAGTTTTTTGTTTGATTCTTGTTCTTTATTGAATTTATTTACATAGTTACAAAAAACCCAAAGTGGGAGATTTTTTGTAACAATTACCTTCATCACTTGAAATATAGTCTATTATTTTTTTATTGTTAATCAACACTATCTTGATCATTGAGTATTCAAGGTATGTTATCATACCTTACGAGATGAAAATAGTGTTGAAGGTGAAATCATTTCCCAGCTTTTATCATATTTTTGGGCTCAAAGTTTAGGAGGAAGAAGAAAGCTTCATGAAAGGTTGTTTTATGGGATTGTCTCTTCTCAAAATTAGTAAAGGCATAAGTTTTATAATGACTGAGTTTCATTAATAATGGGTTTCAAAAAAGGTTGAGCATCATGAATTTATGGATTTTTTCAATGTTGTGATGGGAAGACGATGTTCTTCATGACTACGATAATTATCACGAGTGCATGATGGGTTGACATTGAACCTTCTTGACTACGTGAAATTTTTATTATGGGTTAAATTTCACTAGTGCATCAAAAACATAGGATCATCATGAACATGATTTTATAGTTTCATGAAAAGACCATTGGAGGTATGGGATCTTCTAGAAGTGTTGTGCCCATAAATAGGAGGTTACCCCCACTTAATTTTACATGAATATAATTAGAGAAAAGACTGAATCACTATAATTTTTTAAATTATAATATCTTCATGAATCTATAATTCAATGTCATCTTGAGCATCATGAAAATATTGGATATGTATTAAGTGATTCCAATTATTTTGAGTTTGGGGAGTTTCATGAAGATTGGGAGTTTTATGAAGAATTATTGTAATGTGAAGTTAGTAAGATTCATGAAGATAGATTTTTCTACAAAGGTAGTGAGTTTTGTGGAGGTAGTTTTTTTATGAAGGTTGTGAGATTCATGAAGGTTGGGAGATTCACAAAAGTGTCTGGTATCATGAAGGTTGGTATTTCTATGAAACATAATTGAGGTTTCATAAAGGTTGATAGCTTCATGAACAGTAGTGTTGAACATTTGGTTTTAGTGAATAGTGTTTCCAAGTGCATCCACTTGGGGATATGACACAAGAAGAGTCTCATTATAGTTGTAGAAAAATACTTAAATCCAATCTATATAAGTAACCATTAATTTGTTAAACTCGGTAAGAATTCACCCAATGTAGTGATCTTGGGGGAGTCTATTGTTGTATTCTATGGGTGGAAATTTTCTAACTCTAAAATCTTGTAAAGGTGATGTTCCTAACATAGATTGATTGTGTCCAAAATTCTGTATTCCATGATAACTACTAAATCTATGTAGATTTAGGTATAACAAACACATCATTGGAGTATTCTCCTTGGACTATCCCTTAGTGGTGAAAAATTTAAAACATTTGTGTTGTATCTCTTCATATGAATGTTTAATTACTGCACAATTCTATTGGATAGGATTAATAGGTTCCTAAGAATGTGTGAGAAAGATCTATCACATTAAAATAATAAGTTGAAACCCCTATTCTCCCCTCCCCTCTCAGAGTTTTCGAAGGGCCTACCAAATTATAATAATAATTTGGGTGACACCACTATAGTGTGGTAAATACCACACCATGTCATTGATAAGATGAATAAAATGAGATCTAAGGTATATGGACTTCAAAACAACCACAAATTCCTCAAATCATATTCACCATTCTTCTATAAGATGTATATTATTCTGACACTACTATGTTGAGGAATCCACTTTATGATAGTGCCATATTCCCTTTGACTCGGTCCACAAACCACCATGGAATAGTCTATTGAAATATGGTGGTTTCTATGATATATCCACAACACCATTGTGGTGAGAAACATGCATCAAAATTCTTTAGAGAACCATAGCATCCAACACAATTATTTCACAATTCTCCATGGATTACAAGGATCCTACCAATGTACTAAACCCAGTAAAATGATCTAATTCATTACAAAAACAATTTCCACAACATAAAACACTCCAAAATTACCATTTGACAACTCATATCTAAAAACCAATCAAAACAACCAACCAAACATGAAAAAAACAAAACTACATCATCCTCTTTGACATTGTAAGAACTATCACTTGTTTTTTCCCTAAAGAATATAATACTCATCTTTACAGCTTAATGTTATCTCTGAAATCCACTCTAACAAATCTATCACCACTAAAAACTATTCTAAGGAATTGTGAAAATCTAGGCCTCTATATTATAAACCTCTCAAATAATTATCATATTTAAGAATCATAATAAAATTGAATCAAGGGTTTATAACGAATAATTTACAAGTAAGATGATAATCAAACAACATTAAAATCATCTCAAATAACTACATAATAAATCCTAATAGAAACTATACCCCTTAAAAATTATAATGTAAATCCTAAAGATAACCCTACTCAAAATGAAACACCCACTAATTATACACCAAAAAAACATTAACCTAAGAACTACACTTGAGAACTAGCCCTTATCAAATAAGTAATACCCTAAAATCTTACTATATTGAATGATACCTATAATATAAGAATATAACTATCTAAAAGGATCAAACATAAGAAATAATATAAAGGAAAACATCTTCCACCTCAACATATAAATGAAGCCCCTTAACAACCATTACACATTACATAATAATTAGTTAAGTTGAGATTTATGAAATCCCATTGAAATACTTGACCCTAACAAAATGTAGACATAAATTTTGAAATTTATCCTATATTCAAAAAAACATATAGAATTATAAATACCATAAAACAAATTTTAATTATATTATAATAAAATAATAAACAAAATATAAATCAATACTCTTATTAAAAAAACTTAATATTGTATTTCAAAACTGATTTTCAAAAAATAGATAAAAAATTATAAATTACCAATAAACATGAATTCCAACAATTTTTGAAAATATTTACTTATGAAAATAATGAGATCACTAGAATAGAAAATACACTCTTTCTAATTGAAAAATATAAACCCACTCTCTCATAACCAACTACCCATAATAAAATGAAGAAAATTAATAAAAAATAAACACTCACTGAAACTAAGGAAAACTATGAATCATATGGAACTCATATTATTGATGTAACAAATATTTACAGTGAAAATTGACCAGATCACCTAAAAGATGTCCCCTCGAGATACTCAAACACAAATCATAAATTCATGTTCAAAATCTAAACCATTTACTCACTCTCTGCCTTCAACTAATATAGGCCAATGAATCCAATCATATTTATAAATATTCTTAATATCATTAAACAAACCCCCTTCCACCAACTCATCATGACCCCTCACATTCGTCCCAAATGTTAATTGCAAACCATACATATTTATTCGAATATTTAACCTCAAAACATTATGATCATTCATCCTACTCAGGTAAGTGGTCTGTAAATAGATCTATCAATCTCCAAAAATGAATTATATGCTCATTCACATTAGATCCCCCAACTAAAACCCTTTAAGTACTTTAATATTATTACCTTCTAGTACTTAGGAAATAAATTTTATCTTTAATAATCTAAGAAAATATCAATAATAGATTTAAATTGGGTGATGATGACCCACCTTCCACTACATCTGATCCCCTCCTAGTGAAAAACCATCACTAAGGAAACGCAAAAATGTTCCTGTGTTTTCCTCAACTCAAATTCATCATTAAATTCTTCTAATCATTCTTGAAATGTTTAACAAACCAGACCTCAGTAGCCCAAAGTCAATACATTGATTTTTTACATTGGAATAATATATAATAATTGGCATCCCAAATGACTGAATATTTTAGTAGTCTTCGTAAAGTAGATACATATTTAAAATTAATATTACGTTTTTTACATAAAATATAAAAATTATTTTATTTGAGAACAACATTATTCTATTAGATTATACATTCATATCAAAAATAATATGCAACTTTTCATCCATAGGAAAAATAAAACATAAGAAATGTGTGAGATCAAATAGTAATTAATGGTCTACATATAGTAGAATCTATCATAGATAAGTTTAAATGATTATGGAATGTTAAATAACTGAAACACGTCTCATTTAACAAATAACTTGAGAATAATATAGAATAGTAAAAAATAATCAAATAATACCATATAAATAATTCACATGAGCTAGAAAACATAACCATAAATATTCTACTAGTTTAATAATCACACGAAAATCAATGACTAATATTAAAATGAGGAAATTAATAATAAAGGCATCTAAAATTTATGGATATAATATATTCTATTTGAAAAATAACACTCCATTATATATATATGATTCTGGAGTTTTCATGCCTTGATTGATGAAGGAGATAAGTATAATATAGAAGAATAAATGAAAATAAGTGGGTTGTTCTGGGAAAATTACCTCTTGAATATCTTCTCCATGGGGGACCCCTTGAGGAACTTTGATTTCTCATTTTGGTGAGACCAACAGCACATGGACTTCGGAAGAGTGGGGAGAAGATATTTTGGAAGAGATTTTAGGAAGTTCATGGATTTTGGGTCAAAATGGGGTGGTGAGGGTGGTATTTATACATGAGAAGAGGTGGGTTTAAGTGATTAAAATAATTAATATTTTATATTTAAATAAAACCACCTTGAGGTGGAATTAATTTCCATGACATTGGAAATAAATTGATATTCTAGAGGCTTGTTAGGGTTAGGAAATACCTCAACCAACAACTATAATGCCTAGACACCAATATCTCAGAGCATATGCGTTAATTTATTACATTGGCATAAGATAAAAGGAATCACATCCCAAAATACTGAATAGTATAGTAGTCTTGGTACAAAATATATATACTTGAATATAAAATTACAATTTAAAATGTAAAACTCAACATAGTCGATTTTTTGAGAGCACAATTATTCTTCTATCTTAACCTTATATACGAGTCAAAATAAACTTATATAAATCCTAGGAAAAAATAAAACATAATAATGGGGTGAGGTAAAATGCCCAGTAGGGGTATAAATATAGGATAAGTTATCATAAACAAGAATAAATTATTTTGGGAAGGTAAATAAATGAAAAAATATTCTTTTTCATCAATAACATGAGCAATATATGGAAGAATAAAATATAATCAAATAATACTACCTTAATAATTCACATGACCTAGTAAGCTTAACCTCAGATATTCTACTAGTCGAATAATAACATGGAAATCAATGAATAATCTCATAATGAGGGAATTCATAATGTAGGACATATAAAACATGCCATTGAGGCCCTATAAAGGAATTATATATAAATGGGTAAATCCTTTTCCCAAACCTTGTCTACCTTATCTCGTGACACCTCCAGATGAATCGAGGGGATATAGCGGGCCCCTACCTTCACTTAATAAGTCTAATACATTCCTCATATGAAAGTCGTGAAACATAATAAACATGTACATTTGTATTGAAACTATCTTACAAAATTTAAATAACATTCCACATTATGTAATCATAATCACAGACACCCTAGAGTAATATGGTGAGTGGTATCAAAATAATATATCCCCAGTTAAACTAATCAAAAACCATTTTATAAAAAATGGTATATGGTATTATAAGAGATGAAAAATAATTAAGTATAATATTCAACAAAATATGTTGACATAAATAAAAATATTTTAAATCAGATCATTGAAAAGCTATTGATGAAAATACACATTATCACATTGAAAATTACTCTTTAAAAACATGAAACATTATGAAATCATTTTTCTTTGAAAATAACCATGAAACCTTATAAATATTTTAAAACATATTATCTTAAAAACATAAAACATTTTTAAAATTTTTCCATTGAAAATAAGATTAAAATACCATTAAAAATATTTTGAAACAATTTTTAGAAACCATTATTTTGAAAGAACAAAAATTTCCGACCAGAGAGATAGATGAATTAATTTTTCATGAAAATACTTTCTCAACATTTTAAGTACCAAAGAGTTGGAAAACATAAAAATTATTTGAAAATATCAGTAGCAACCATAGGATTAGAGAACTACTTAGAATTTAAATATTTCAGAATTAGAGACTTAATCATTCATAATCATAATAAATGATGAGATAGAAATAAAAGACTCATACCACTTTTCTAAAATATAATTATAATCACCATAAATGAATAATAATAAATGAAACATATAATATCATGTTAATAAAGAAATTAATAATGTAATATTTCAAAAGATTAGTATATACACCACTCACAAGAAATACGTGGTGAATAGGGCATATATCTCAAAGAAGTAAAGTTGAGACGAGGTATAAATTAGGTTTTAAGATCAATTTCATTTTTAGTCTTAAAAAATGTTTTCATGGTAAACAATTAAGTATCATGGTATAGGTAAAAAACATCTTGAACTTAGAAAGGTAGAGACTTAAAATAGTGAAAAAACTACAACATTAAATGGTTAGTTGAAGTATTTCTTGACCCTAACTAGCCTGTAAAATATTTTTTTCCATACAAAACTATGAAAATTAGTTCCACCTCAATGTGGTAGAATTTAAATATAAAATAATCATTATTTTAATCACTTAAACCCACCTCTCCACAAGTATAAATACCTCCAAATTTCGACCCAAAATCCTTGAATATCTTCAAATCTCTACCAAACCCTATCTTCCCCACTCTCTAAACATCCATGTGATTATGGTCTCTCAAAAAGATCAACTCTATTGTGCCCAATGGATCCTCCAAAGAGGTTATATTCAACATGTAATTTTCTCAAAACAACTCTCTTATTTTTCATTTATTCTTCTAATTTCTCCTCATATCATTCATCCTTCATGAAATGATATTTCCAAAATCATGTGTATACGTGATTTTTATGTTTATAATGGAATATAATATATCCATCCCTTTTATTACCTCCTATTATTAAAATAGATTAAACTATTCTCCAAGTTATGCAGATTAATCGCCTCAATGAATAATCTTTTGGATCATTATCTATCACTGCCTTCATGGATGGTCATAAAACTATTTTTATGGTTAAATAATATTTTAATAAGTATATAATATCCTATTTTATGTTATTGAAATAATATATTCTCATAATTTTAAATAAAATTAAAATAGATCATGATGTTCAAAAAAACCACCAAAATAAACTACACGTTTATCATTAACATTTTATCAATTGAATCATATACATGTTAGAAACCAAAATGATATATGGGACCATTTATGATTCTGAAAGTTCATTAATACTATTTAATTTTTATTCTATATTTTAATTCCTATATTAAAAGATAATCCATAATTATACACAAATGAACCGATCATGATACCATGAAATGAATGTATCCAAAAAATGGAAATAATGAAATATTATAAATTAATGGGATGGAAGATGTTATAAAATGATCATTTAAGGTATTATAAATATGAATATAGTTATTAAATTAATTATTTAAATTATTTAAACCATTATATAATATATTTAAGAATTCTACACTAAAGGGATGTGTGTTATAAGGGTTTTCTCATCTCACTTTTACTTCTGTGAGATATATGTCTTGTCTATCATTTATTTCTTATGTAGTGTATATACTAATAAATTGATATATTACATCATTAATATATTTATTACAATGATATTATATATTTCATTTATTGTTATTCCTTTATTGGTATTATAATTCAATGTTACCAAGGTGGTAAGAGTCTTTTGTTACAATCTCATCATTTATCAGGATTGTGAATGATTAAGTCTCCAATGTTGAAATATTATAATTATAATGAATTATATTCAAAAATAGTTATTCATTATATTTTAAATTAATTGAATAATTTTCCAAATATTTGGAACTTAAAATTTCTGAGGAATTATTTTCAATAAAATATGACTTCTTCTCTCCCTTTGGTAAAAAATTTGTGCTATTTCAAAACAGTGATTTCTAAAAATGTTTTAAAACTATTTTTAAGGATGTTTTAAGAAAATACTATTAGGAAATTTTTTTAAAATTTCATTATTATCTAAAAAAGTGGTTTTAAATTGGTTTATAATTTTTTAATTTTATTTTCAAAGAAAAAGGTTTTCAAAATGTTTCATGTTTTTTAAGAGCATTTTTCAGAGTGAGAAAGTGTATTTTCATAAAGAGTTTTTAAATGATCTATTTGTAAGTATATTCATCTATGTCCACATCTATTGTTAAATATTATAATACATTGAGTTTTATCTCTTATGATACCTTCTACCATATTTTATTAAATTGTTATTGAGAAGTTTGAATAAGGATGTACTAATTTGATACAATTCACCATATTGCTCTAGATGGATTGTGATTATGTATACTTAATGAGGAAAGTTATTTATATTTTATATTTTAGTTTCAAAACAAATTCATGTGTTAATTATTTTTTACAAATTTCATATGAGAAATTTATTAGACTTATTAAGTGATGGTTGGGGCTTGTTATAGCCCCTCGATGCATCGGTAAGTCTCATAAGACAAAATAGACTTGGTTTTGGTCAAGGACTTACCCATTTATGTAGAGTTTTTGTTAAAGGCCTTGATTTTATGTTTTATATGTCCTTCATTTTTCATTCCATCAATATCAGATTAGTCTTTGATTTCCATGTGATTATTCATCTAGTGGAATATCCATGGTTAATTTTTATTACTCATGTGAATTATTTATATGGTATTATTTTACCATATTTTATTCTCTCATATTATGATTAATTTATTTATTAAATGGAATGTGTTTTAGTTATTTACATTAATATTTTATTTTATTCTTGTTTGTGATATATGTTTCTCAATGTATACCCTTACTGAGCATTTAATCTCACCCCTTTTATATGTTTTATTTTTCATTAGGATGTCAAAAGGATTATTATGACAGATATTCAAGGTTAAACATGGAGGTTAATATTGTTCTCAAAGGATTAAATATATTTTATTTTGTATTTAAAATTGTTATGTAAGATTAAAATATATATCTAGTTTACCAAAAATACTAAACTATTCAATCCTTTGGGATGTGATTACTTCTATCTAATGCTAAAGTAATAAAGTGAATCACCAACTCTGGGATACTAGGGTAGGGGTGTTATAATTGGTATTAGATAAAGTTTAGTATAAACCATGGGAACTAGGTTTGGGAATGAATATATTAGGGAATATAACACTATGAATGAATTTTATGATTTGTTTAAGTAAATGATAATATCCTTTATATTTGGTAATGACCATGGATAAACTAGGTTAAACATAAACACTCGTGTATTGAGAAGAATGTTTCATTATTTAGTCATACTTTGAATAATATTAGCTCAATCTGATTAGTGTAGTTGTATGCTTACACTTTTATTTTTGGTTTTATTAAGTGGTGGGAACTAGTATGAACTTGGTTAACATTAAATGTTATAGACAATGTCTAGGTGAGAAACCAAATGGGATATTGACTAGAGTAAATGTTATTGTGCTTATTCCTAATCAGGTATCATGATATATGATTAAAAACATGAACCATCACAAAATCCCGAACTCACCCAAGTAGACAGGGAAAGTAGTTTTCTAAGAGATCGAGTGGTGTAAATCATGGGGAAAAAAGCTCCAGTTTACTATATAATGATAATGTGAAAATGAAGATGTTTTGGGATTATAGAGGATACAAGACAATTTATTTATGAGGATAAATGAAAAGTTTGGAAGAATAATCTCCCAAATGTATGATTGACAGTTGAAGGTCTCAAATATGGAAAGTATGAGAATTATGAAAACATATTTTTGAAGGGGAAATCATTATTAAAATCAAAAAGGTTACACAATTAAATGTTATACTATTGATGATGAAGATACTATAAATGGAAAATAAAATAAAGAAGTTATTAAGGAATAAGATGATAAGCATAGTTAATCATTTAATAATGAAGTAAATGATTAAATTTATTATGTCTTTTGATTTTAGAGTTATTTTATTAATTATGATATGGTTATAAAAATCATGATATATATAATGATTTTATTGAATTACCTTTTCATTAAGTATTTGAGAATACATGCTGAATGGTACCCGATAACCAGGAAAGTGATTCAGTGGAAAGTTCATATTTTCGAAATCACATGATTAATGGAATATAACATTTAATATATCACTTATGTTGAGATAATAATTAGAAGGATATAATTATGGAATACTATTGGTGACCATGAAAGTGTTTATTGATTTAATGGTCTATGTTATCTTTTGGGGTTTATTAAATTTTTTAATTTAAGTAATATATTCAACAACCTGAGATCTTATTTTTGGAAGTTAGATTGTTTTCATTATGTTTTAAAAGTTAACAAGGTATTAAAATATTTTTTATATTAAAATAAGTTCTAAATTATTTCAAAAATCTATTGGTTTTGATAATATAGTGACCTTTTTAGAGTGTGAATTGGGACATATTTATTTTTCGGTGAGCCTTAAGATTAACTACTTATGGAATGAATTAAGTTAAAATTTGATATTATTATTTTTTGATAACATGGGCTAAACATTTTGGATTCAGTAAATATTTAGAGGTCCATGTAAAGACTTTTGGATCATATGATTAATAAAATGTTCTTCAATCATGAAAAATCCATCTTGAATATCTTTCTTCTTGGATAAGAAATGAAGTGGGGATAGATCAAAGCACAATAAATAGATGAGATTCTACTTATAAAATAGAAAAAAAATCAAGTGTACTTTATAAAGTGTTTATTTTTATATTAAAATAATCCATCAACTCAAGGAAATTTATTTTGGAAGAAAAATGTTATCATCTTACTTTTATTATTGATAAATCAGTGGTCTTTTAACCCATCATAAATTTTTGGTTTTTAAATTCTGATGGACATGTTCTCTGTCACTCTCCATCAGAATATGATGGATTTAATTGTATTCAATGTCACCTTTTCCCCTTCCCAAAAATTTTAACCAATTATAAAGTCTAATTTTTTGTGACCATTTTAATTCCATTTTCCAATTATTAATGGGGTGTTTTATTAACCCTGTTTACAATGTGGGTTTCCCACAAATTAATTTTCAAATATGAGCTATTGATTTCTAAAGTGAAATTGAAAATTGAGAGGAATAAATTTACTGATTTAAAATATAATATAAACCCCAATATTTTATGGTATTCCTATTTTTAAATTTAATATCTTCAATATCTCACATTACACAGAACACTGAGCTTAAAAAATGATAAAATATTATAATTTAATTGTGATATTTATCACCTATTAATTGGAATGGTGGGAGTAAATAAGATTAATTAAGTTATAAAAATATTTACTAAACATTTTTATAAAATATATTCATTTTTTAACAATTAAATTGAAATAAAAATTAAAAACAATTGAACATAAAGGATGTATTTTTATAAAAAAAGAATTTTTATGCCCACAATTACATTTTATCTTAATAAATTAAATTAGTCACTTTTATTGAAATATATATATGACTTTTATATTTTATATATTAAATAAAAAAATTAATTTCAGAAAATATTTTTGATAGTCTTAATATAAGAATAAATCCAATTTTAGGCAAAAAACTATATTTTTTTCTAAATTATTTTTTCCACCTTTTGATAGCACGCCTATTCTAAACAATAATTTTTACTATTTTATAAGTTTTATTTGAATATATAAACATCATTTTTTAAATAATAATATAAAAACTATCTTGGGGTGAAATTGTGGTACTTTTGGGAGAAGTTTCATTTTTGATGAATAGTGAAAAATATTGATTTTTTATTGAATACTATTTTTTCATATAATTAGTTAATATAGTTAAATTATATTTTAAGTTTTTTTAAAAGTTTAATAACTTTAATTATACATAAATAAAACAATTTTAGGTCATTTTAATCAATTTCACATTTTTATTGGATATGAAAACATTTCAAACTTTTCAGCTTTTCACTTTAAAAACCCAATGTTTCATTGTGTATACAGGATTAATTTTAAATCTATTTTTTTCAATTATAAGAATTTAATTAAATTAAATGGATTAAATATTTGTAATTATAAGTTAAAAATTATTTGGTAATGTCAATTTAATTTTTAGTCATAAAAATTTTACCATGGTAAAAAAAATTACCGAGGTATAGGTAAAAAATGAAACTTTTTATTGTTAAAAAGGCAATGGCTTAAAATACATAAAAACTACAATATTTAATGGTGAATGAGATATTTACAAACTATAAAAAAAATATAATATTAATGTCTTGAAAATTTCATTTAAATTAATGCCACCTCAATGTTTTTAGATTTAAATATAAAATAATCATTATTTTAATCACTTAACCCCACCTCTCTTCAAGTTTAAATACCACCCCCACCACCCCCTTTCAACCCAAAATACATTAATTTACTCAAATATATTCCAATAACTCTCCTCAATTATCTAAAAAATTATAATTTTTATAGTTATCACCAAAATTACAATTCCAAGGTCCTCAAGGTGTCCTCTATAGAGGTGATATTCAAGTGGTAATTTTATCAAAACAACTCTCTTATTTTCATTTCGTATTCAAAATCCAAGGTCCTAAATGGGTCCTTCATACATAAAGGAATTATAAATACATAATTCTATATATGATGGAGTTTTATTTTTAAAATGGAATATATTATATCCTTCCCTTTTATTACCTCATCTTATTCAAAGAAACATAACTATTGTCTAAGTTATGGAGGTTAATTACCTCCGTGAATAGTGTTTTTATTAGTTTTCCATTACCACCTTAAAATATGGTCATTAAATTATTATTATGGTTAAATAATATTTTATTAAGTATTTTATATACTATATTATGTTATGTAACTAATATATTCTCATAATAATAACTAAAATGAAACTAGTTTGTGATGTTCATAAAAAGTGCCAAAAAACTAAATGTTTATCATTTATATTTTATCAAATGAATCATACTCATGTTAAAAAATGATTTATGGGAAAATTTATTCTCCTAGAGTTTAATTAATAACATTTTATTCCACTTCTGGAGTATTATTCTCATTTTAAATGATAATCTGTAATTATAAACAAATAAACCAATCATGAAACAATGAAACGAACGCACACAAAATAATTAAAATAATGAAATATTTATAATTATTGGGTTTTAAAATGTTATAAAATGTTTTAAAATGATTATATAAGGTATTATAAATATGAATATAGTTATAAATTACTTAATAACATTATTTAAACCATTATAAAAATTATTAAATAACAATACCCTAAAAGTAAGTGTGAGGTCAAAGTTTTCTCATCTCACTTTTACTTATGTGAGATATATGCCTTATTTTCCAATTATTTCTTATGTGTGGTTTATATAATGATCCATTTACACATTACATAATTAATATAAATATTATAATGATATTTTATGTTTAATTATTTATTATTAATTCATGGGGATTATAATTCAATGTTACCAAAGTGGTAATATTGTTTTGTTACAACCTCATCATTTATGAGGATAGTGAATGATTACGTATTAAATATTGAAATATTATAATTATAATGAATTAGATTATACTATGTTTATTCATGATATTTTAAATTAATTGTACTGTTTTCAAAATCTTTGGTACCTAAAATCGTTGAGATTTTATTTTCAAGAAAATCATACTTAATCTCTCTTCTGTCAGAAACTTGTGTTCTTCCATAAAAATGATTTCAAAAAATGTATTCAAAAATATTTTTAATTTTATTTTAAGATAATTCTAAAGGGATAATATTTTAAACAAAATTCTGTTTTAAGAAATAGTTTTTTAATTAATTTACAAGTTTTAATGATTATTTTTAAATATAATGTTTTTCAAAACTATTTTATGTTTTTAAAGAGGGATTTTCAAAGTGATAAAGTGTATTTTTATAAAGATTTTTTAAATGATCTAATATAATTTATTTTAATCTATGTAAAATATATTCTATTGAATATTATGATTCATTAAGGTAGACCTATTATGATACAATCTTGCATATTTTATTAATTGGTTATTTATATGTTTGACTAGGGATGTAATATTTTGATACCATTCACCACATTACTCTGGATGTTTTGTGATTATATCTACCTAGTGGGGAATGTTATTTAAATTTTTTATTCTAGTTTCAATACAAATGTTTATGTTGATTATGTTTTACTGTTTTCATATAAAGAATGAATTTGACTTAGTAACTGACTGGTGGGGCCTGCTATAGCCCCTCGATGCATTAGTGGGTTTCAAAAGACAAACTAGACCAGGTTTTTGCCAAGGAATTATATAAAAATAAAAATAAAATATATTTAATAAATATATATTAAACATATATTTTCAATTTAAATTCAATATTTTTTATTATTCATCAAAAAATGAATTTTCTCTAGAAAATTGAAATATTTTACCCAGAGCTAATTTTGATATTACGATTTTAAAAATGAACTTTATTTTGTCTAATAAAATTTTAAAAGTGTCAAAATTTAGATTTAAAAAATTTTATCCATCCAAAGGTGAAAACAATCCTTTATAAATATATGGCTTTTATGCATAAAATTTGATTTATTATTATCCTAATCCTAAAATACATATTGGGTAAATTTTAAAATGATTTATTAAATATATAAAATATAAATTTCATTAATATCTTTCACCAATAGTGATTAATTTATCTTATTATGATAAAATGTTATTGTTGGAATAAAAATATTTTTATTATAAAAACACTTAATTTATGTTCAATTGGTTCTCATTTTTATTTATAGTTAATTGGTATCCAATGGATTCATTTTATAAATACATGAAAACTATATTTTTATAATTTAATTAATATAATTCATTCCCACCATTCCAATGACTTTGTGATTATTATCGTAATTAAATAATAATATTTAATCCTTGGATTAATCTTGATGTTCTATGTAACGTAAGTTATTGAAGAAATTGAATTTATTTAAGAAGATGCAAATTTTAAAATCATGGGGCACTACAAACTATGAGATCTATCATTTCACCAATGCAATTTAGTAATCCTTTCCATTGAATTATTAATAATCATATCCCATGACTTCTCTTTCTAATTCTCATGTCCAATGCCTTGATGATGTGTTGCCAATATGTTGTCAATCCAAATATAAAAATAAAAAAATTAATTTATGAGTGCTATAATTTTCACATTTTTATTATATTCATAGTTTAATTTCTCCATAATTTAACTAATTAAAAGGGAACTAATCACATTTGTTTTTTTTTTAAATAAATTAATGAATATCCAAAATTGTCTAAATTTTGAATTTTAGTGTTTAATTTTTTTATTTTTAAATTATATTTTTTTAAAAATTGTTCTTTGAATTTAATTTGTAATAAAATACCATCCAAGATCATTTTATGATGTTAAACTGGTTTTTAGAAAGTAATGTAAGAATAACGTGGGAAATGGGTTGGTTACATGATATTAACAGAATAAGTCTTGGTGTTGGATCGCATGAGATAAAAAATGTGTTAAGGGAATTCCATATAGTGTTAAATGGGCATAGATATAGAATGAATAATAATAATTTAAGTTCACAACCCTCTATGTAAGAGTAATTTTCAATGAATAATATCTCACATGAGATTAATTAATTTTCATAAGTGGTTCGGTTATATTAAGATTCTCCCTCAACTCATTTTAAATAAGTTATATGGAGAACTTTACATTAGATTAAACATTATATTGATAGATTTAAATAAAATTATGTTCTAAAATATGATGGTTGTAATTCCCCAACCCAAGTTACCCAGAGTCAGTGCATTATTACATAAAATTGGAATGATTACAAGAGATCAATCTCGAATGACCGATTATTTTAGTAGCCTTGGAAGTGCTAGATACATACAAAAGTCTTAAATTAAATAATGAAATGAAAAAAAACAACATTTTGTCCACTTTGAACACACTCATATTGTAACATCCCAAGTAAGTAATGAATAATAGATATTTTTTTATCTATGTCTATTAATGATAAAGATAGTGTTTTAGAGGCTTAAAATGAAAATAAATACAATCTTATGCATGGAATACACTAATATTCTTAAAGGATTGTTTTAGTGCCTTTTGATGGAAAACCATTTTTGAATCTATATTTTGACAATTTTATAAACTATGTTTGTCAAAATAAACTTATCCTTTATGATTGGGACATCAAAATTTACCTTGTGTGAATTTTTGGTAATTTTCTGACAATGTTCATTTTTAAATGAATAGTGAAAAATACTGCATTTTACATCAAAACTACTTTTTAATCTAATTTATTTATATGATTAGATTATGATTTGAATTGGTTTTGAAGTGAAATTAGAATATATTTTTACCATTTTATCCAATGGTGGTCATTGGAATCAATTTCGATTTGAAATTAGACTTAAACTGGTGTCAATCTTTTGATACTTATTGTTTTGTAAAAACACGCTATTTGCTCTGGCAGCGGGAATTAATTATTAAATTAATTAATGTGACTTATATGATTTGAATTTTGTAAAATAGACTTCATTTTTGAATTCGGAATATCAAATATAGCTTAGAGTGAATTTTTGGTAATTTTCTGAAAAACTTCAATTTTGATGAATAGTGAAACCACTAAGTGGTAATCAAGCAAACTGATTTTTCAGTTAAATGAAAGTTTACCACTAATGTGTATTGAATTTTGAAAATCCGACATACATGGTTGTCATTAAGAAGTAAAATGTGGTTCAATGAGATTAAAATAATTTTTTGGTGAATAGTAACTTATTAAGTTCTTAATCGCGATTAGTGGTAATTAGGGTAGTTTAATGTATAAATAATGCTTTAATAATATGAAATGACCTAGACACATGTCCCAACCTTATTGGTTGTGTCATGGCCGACCAAGACAAGCCATGGGTCAACTTGGGGACCCCATGGATCCACCTTTGTTGGGAAATGACATAAATTACTTTTTATTAAATGTTAAAGTGAAAATGACACAAACATAATATGTTTTGCGAAAACAATTTTTAAGTGGGGTTATACAAGTCAAAATTTTGATTATAAATATTAAATGGAAAGATAAAAAGATTTCCTACATCATAGTATTTGTTTTATAATTTTTAGACATTAAATAAATTAAATTATTTATGACATAATAATGATGCAGCGATGACATCATTATTTGACGATTTAAATAAAATGGAAAGATAAAATAAAATCTATGAACTACACATGTCCAAAACCAATTGGATGAATGGATTTCGATGCCTTATCACCTTATCCACGAATTCCATCAATGTGGGACCTTTTAAAACCGAAACACATTTTCAAATAATGTAATGTTTCTTTACTTTCCAAAAGTGCCCCTCCTCTCCCCTTATAAAAGGCCCCCACCTCTACCTCATTTCACACACTCTTCAAGCCATTGGCTCGGCCAACCCCTGCCCATTTGCTCTCTCCACATCCATCTCCTCATCCTAGAGGATTCCCTTTGGGCAGAATCCTTTCAAAGGAAGCCTTTAGGCTCAAACCAAAAGAAGTTACACTTTTTAAGGTAATTCATTCTCTCATGTTCATTTGTTTTATTTTGCTTCTCCGGCCCCCTAAACTCTTTTTATTTACTTCTTTTGTAACAACACCAGTATCTTCAATATACTAGGATGTTGTTATAAGATATATTTGAGCTACACTCTCACACAACTACATCAAATGGTTAAAGAACATACGGTTTCCGTGGATGGCGAAATTCTGCCTCCCGAAACGATGATTGTTCAATACTCATTTAACACCTTCAAAGGTGTCCATTATGATGTCACTATTTTTATATATGATATATGATATGTTTATGTTTTCCTTAAGCTTCTGTTTTTTTCATTTCAGGCATACCTTTATGGTTTCCATTATGGGTAAAACACGATATCTTCATTTTAGGAAGTGCGGACTACCGCCCCCTAAAAGTGATTTGATTCGTTAATACCATATGTGGGATGTGTAAAGGATAAAGTTAATGATATTATATATGTTGTTATACTGGAATTATAATATACTTTTATATCATTATGATTCCATTCCAGAAAATATGAAATAGAAATGGAAGTAGCGTTCATGCGTACGTACGGCTTACCGTCTCCATGAACGGTGCATTTCATTTCTTACCTCTAAATGTGATGTAATATTATAAATGAATGTATGTACTGGATATATATGACATATATGATATCTACATAATGAATACCATTCTGGATATAATGAACCTTTGACCAAATTAACAACATGTAAGTATAAGAAGTCAATTTTTGACTTAAGAACCAAATACCGACAAAATGAACATTATTAACTTAAATGATTACATGATGTTCATAACATGGTATAAAAGGAATAATGAACTTGAAAAAGATTCATAAGCAAGTAGAGATTAACTCAAGTTTATTATTCAGGAGTTTAAAGAACGGTCGGGTCAAGTCGGATACGAGGTATGGGAACTTCTTAACCCAATTTCCATTCTTTGGGTTAATCTCCTACTTTCAAATTATGTCATTATATTATTATGTCGTATCTAGTATTTGTACTTTATTTATGTGTACTTATAGTGAATACACATAATGTATCTATTTTATTTTAAAAATTATCTTTGTATGGGACTTCGTCTCAATCTCCTTTCGTTGAGGCATATTTTATTTTATACACAACTTTCTTTTATACGGTGTATAAACCCCTTTGACTTTTACGTTTACTCAAAAGGAATCTTTTTTATACGAAGCGTTTACTAAACGACAAAAGGGAATGTTTTTGTCGTACGTATGCGGCGACAACGACTTCTCCGCCGTCGTAACCGATATTTGAGTTTCGGCTTCCTCTACAAGCCATACCTTCTTTTTTTTAAAGAAAAATAAATACCATGTTTTACTTTGGTATTGAAAATGGTTTTCATAATGTTTTTATTATATCAATGTGTTGTATTGATATCTCGTGATTGAAATGTGGAAATTTTATGTTTCCTTTATGCATGTTTTATGTGATATGATTATGTTATGGTTCTTGGGCATTATTATGAAGACGGGTGGTTCCGTGATAAACTAAGGGCGGGTGAGCCCGTTATAGCTCTCCAATGCATTGGGTAACGCGAAGGAGTGAAACGTTAAGGTTTCTCCGAAGAGATTTTAGGGAATATACTGTGATGGGTATTCCAAACGTAACCAAGAGGGTTACTCCCTACGTAAGAATGTTATGAATGCCTCAAGTTACCTTTACGTATTATGATTTATATGATTTATTCATGTTTTTATGAGGTATGTTAAAGTGCCTATGTTTTATGGGTAAAGTATGATTTCATTCTTATGTATATATGAACTCATGTTTCCTTTCCATGTTTTTTTTATAACCCATACTGAGTTTTTATGCTCATCCCAAGTTTTTGAAATGTTTTTCACAGGTCAAGGTAAAGGTACATGATAAGATGATAGAGTCAAGGATGTGTCAAGAAATAATCCATGTTTTATTTTAAATGTGTTTCCATTGATGGGAATGAAGAATACTATCTTTATGTAACCACTTTGTTTATATGTGGAATGTAATGCAAGTTTTATGATCTAATTCTCTAAAACTCTAAACCCGAAAAGATCCTCAATGTGTAATCTTGTAATAACTCAAGATTAAGTAAGGTTTAAGGCTGGGGGCCTTATAGTTGGTATCAGAGGTCGGTTTAGATAACTTTAGGAGTTAGAATTCTATTAAATGATTATCCAAAAATATTTTTTTTTCTTTTTCAAAATGATATAGCATTTAAAGATTACCATGTTGCTTCATCTAAGACATGTTTGTTCAGAATGGTTTTCCGCAGAGGAAACAGGGAAGCAGTGCTAGGAAGGCATACAGAAGGAAATAACCTTCCGAATCAGCATCCAGAAATGGTCGGAATTGGAACTGAACAGTTTGTTGCAGTAATGGCGCAGTTGACTCAGGCGATAAATGGTGGTGGTATCCATGCACGAGATCAGCCAGAACAACCGCAGAGGAACATGTCAGTGGTGGAACATTTCATGAGGCAACATCCACCATCATTCAGAGGATCATCTGACCCTGTGCAAGCTGAAGGGTGGATTAAAGCACTGGAGAAGATTTTTGATGTCATGGGGTGTTCAGACAATCAAAAGGTTAGTCTTGCTATTTACCGTTTGGAGGGTGAAGCAGATCAGTGGTGGTCTATGGTTAAAAATATCAGGGATGCCGATGAGATTGATGCTCTTGACTGGGATGATTTCAAAGGTATGTTTCTTGAGAAGTATTTTCCTAAGGCTGTTCGACTTAGGATGGAAAAGCAATTCTTGGAATTGAGGCAAGAGGAAGACTCAGTTGCTGCCTATGAAGAAAGGTTCACTCGATTGGCAAGGTATGCTCCCAATTTTATCCGGGACCTTGATAGTAAAATCAATCGTTTTTACTCAGGATTAAAGCCAAAGTATCGAATGGCATTAGCTTCTCGAGAGTTTAAAAGTTATGAAAAGCTTGTTCGATGTGCTGAGAAGGTGGAAATGGAGTTTGCCGATGACCAAGTGTTCTATAACAACCAGCAGAAGAAGAGACCGAGGTGGCAGGAGAAAGGTAAGAATTCTTCAAAGAAGTCTGATGGTAAGAGAACTAAGTTTCCAGTTTGTGATAAATGTGGCAAAAGGCATGCTGGGGAATGTCTTCTGAATTCTGGGAAGTGCTACCGATGTGGTAAGATGGGACATAAGGCTCGTGATTGCACTGAAAAGGATCAAGGTGAAGGTAAAAACAAATTTGATTTACAGTTAGTGAAATGTTTTAAGTGCAATGAGATGGGTCACTATGCAAACGAGTGTCCGACAAGGAGCTTGAGTGATGGGAAGCAGTTAGACTACAAGCAGAAAGGGGTGGTGAAATCCTTTGCAACTACTTCAGCGGATGTCGGTCCATCAAATGAAGTCGTATCAGGTACTTTGTTTGTTTTTTCAGAATATGCCAGTGTGTTGTTTGATTCGGGGTCTACACATTCTTTCATCTCTGAGACCTTTTCTAGTAAAATGGGAATACCATCTCAAGAAATGACTCCTGAACTTTTGGTAAAAACACCTGGGGGAAGTGTCGAGGCAAAAAGAATTTATAAGAATCTTCCTATCCTTATCTGTGGAAAGAACCTACTTGCAAACCTTATTGTTCTACCTCTAGTAGAGTTTGATGTTATCCTGGGTATGGATTGGCTCTCTATTTACCATGCTAAGATTGACTGTAGAGCTAAAGAAGTTTCTTTTCAGAAATACTTTCAGTTTGTTTACAAGAATGAACCCTTACTTTTGATAACATATGAAGAGGCCGAGAAACTTGTAAAAGATGGAAATGAATGTTACCTTGCACACGTCGTTGAAAATAAAGGAACTGTTCAGATTAATGATGTGCCAGTGGTAAATGAGTATCCTGATGTTTTTCCTGATGAGTTGCCTGGAATAATACCAGATCGGGAAGTTGAGTTTACTGTTGACTTAGTTCCTGATGCTAAGCCAATTTCAAAACCCCCTTATCGAATGGCACAAATTGAACTTTTAGAGTTGAAGGAGCAATTGCAAGATTTATTAGAGAAAGGTTTCATTAGACCTAGCACATCACCATGGGGTGCTCCTGTTTTATTTGTTAAAAAGAAAGATGGTTCTATGAGACTTTGCATTGATTATAGAGCCTTGAATAATATCACTGTTAAGAACAAATATCCTTTGCCTCATATCGATGATTTGTTTGATCAGCTCCAGGGAGCTCAGTTTTTTTCAAAGATTGACTTGAGATCGGGGTACCATCAGCTGAAGGTAAAGGAGGCAGATATTCCGAAGACCGCATTCCGTACGAGATATGGCCATTATGAATTTGTAGTAATGCCTTTTGGGCTAACCAATGCACCTGCTGTATTCATGGACTTAATGAATAGAATTTTCCATGAGTTCTTGGATAAGTTTGTGGTTGTTTTCATTGATGATATTTTGGTGTTTTCTAAAAGTAAAGAGGAGCATGAAAAACATTTAAGGGTTATCTTGCAAACCTTAAAAGAAAAGAAATTGTATGGGAAATTCAGCAAGTGTGAGTTTTGGTTGCAACAAATTGCTTTCCTTGGTCACATTGTTTCTAAAGATGGAATAACTGTTGATCCTGCAAAAACAAAAGTTGTGGAAGAATGGCCAAGACCCACAAATGTAACCGAGATTCGTAGCTTCCTTGGTTTGGCGGGCTATTACCGAAGGTTTGTTAGAAATTTTTCACGGTTATCTAGTCCAATGACTAAGCTAACTCGGAAGGGTGTTAAGTTTATCTGGACAAAAGAATGTGATGATTGTTTTCAGGAATTGAAAAGAAGATTGGTGAATGCTCCAGTTTTGGCACTACCTTCCAGGAATGGTGACTTTGTTATATACAGCGATGCTTCATTGAAAGGACTTGGTTGCGTCCTAATGCAGAATGATCAGGTAATTGCTTATGCTTCACGACAGTTGAAAACTCATGAGGTAAATTACCCTACACATGATTTGGAATTAGCTGCTGTTGTTTTTGCTTTAAAAATTTGGAGGCATCATTTGTATGGAGTAAAGTGTGAAATTTATACCGATCACAAAAGTTTAAAGTATATATTCACTCAGAAAGAGTTAAACATGAGACAAAGGAGATGGCTGGAATTAATCAAGGATTATGATTGTACAATTCATTACCATCCGGGAAAAGCAAATAAAGTGGCTGATGCTTTGAGTCGAAAAAGTAATGCTTCATTAACAATGTTGCGTTTGGAACGTGATCATTTGGTTAACGATTTGATGAAATTTGGCATAGAAGTTGTTGGTGCAGGAAGTCCTTCTGTTTTGTTTCAGGTATCAGTGAGATCTTCTCTATCAGATAGAATCAAGCAAGCACAGAAGCAAGACAGTGAGTTGCAGAAAAGGGTAGAGCTGGTTCAGAAAGGTAAGTTGCCTGAATTCAACATTGATAATGATTGCGTTTTGAGATTTGGGAAGAGATTGTGTGTGCCTTCTGATTCACAGTTGAAGAGAGAGTTGTTATGTGAAGCTCATAGTTCTCCGTTTTCAGTTCATCCGGGCAGTACTAAGATGTATAGAGATCTGCGGGAGTATTACTGGTGGGATGGAATGAAAAGAGATATTGCTGATTTTACTGTGAAGTGTTTGACTTGTCAGCAGGTTAAAGCTGAGCGGCAGTTACCGAAAGGGATGCTTCAGCCTTTACCAGTGCCAGAGTGGAAATGGGAGAATATATCCATGGACTTTGTTGTTGGGTTACCGAAGACATCTCGAGGTAATAATGCAATCTGGGTTATTGTTGATCGCTTGACCAAATCTGCTCATTTCCTTGCTATACGAGATACTTTCTCTCTTGATCAACTTTCCCGTTTGTATCTTAAAGAGATAGTCAGGTTACATGGAGTTCCCCTCTCCATTGTATCAGATCGTGATCCCAGGTTTACCTCTAACTTTTGGAAAGGCCTTCAGAAGTCGTTGGGTACTGAATTAAATTTTAGTACAGCTTTTCATCCTCAATCAGATGGGCAGTCAGAACGAACAATTCAGACATTGGAGGATATGCTACGAGCTTGTTCTATGGATTATCAGGGAAGTTGGGACCAGCATCTTTCTTTGGTTGAGTTTTCATATAATAACAGTTTTCATTCCAGTATACAGATGGCACCATTTCAGGCATTATATGGGAAGCGGTGTCGAACTCCAGCTTTCTGGGATGAAGTGGGTGAAAGAAAGTTGATGGGACCAGAATTGGTAGAAGAGATGGCAGAAAAAGTTCAGCTGATTCAGAAACACATGAGAACAGCTCAGAGCAGGCAGAAGAGTTATGCGGATAACCGGAGGAAGGATCTATCTTTCGAGGTAGGTGATCATGTTTTTCTCAAGGTTTCTCCTTGGAAAAGTGTGATGAGATTTGGTAAGAAAGGAAAGTTGAGTCCAAGGTTCATTGGACCATACGAAGTTCTAGAGAGAGTTGGATCAGTTGCATACCGAGTGGCTTTACCTCCGAGTTTATCTCAGGTACACAATGTTTTTCACGTTTCGATGTTGAGAAAGTATATGCCAGATCCATCTCATGTTTTGAGTCCAGAGGTAGTTCAGCTGGAAGAGAACCTATCTTATGAGGAACAACCGGTCCAGATTCTTGACCACAGGGAGCAAGTGTTACGGAATAAGGTGATTAAGCAGGTAAAGGTTTTGTGGAAAAACCACATGATTGAAGAGGCAACATGGGAATCCGAAAATGCAATGAGGGATAAGTACCCCAATTTATTTGATAAGTAAATAAATTGCGGGGACGCAATTTTCTAAAGGGGGGAAGGATGTAACATCCCAAGTAAGTAATGAATAATAGATATTTTTTTATCTATGTCTATTAATGATAAAGATAGTGTTTTAGAGGCTTAAAATGAAAATAAATACAATCTTATGCATGGAATACACTAATATTCTTAAAGGATTGTTTTAGTGCCTTTTGATGGAAAACCATTTTTGAATCTATATTTTGACAATTTTATAAACTATGTTTGTCAAAATAAACTTATCCTTTATGATTGGGACATCAAAATTTACCTTGTGTGAATTTTTGGTAATTTTCTGACAATGTTCATTTTTAAATGAATAGTGAAAAATACTGCATTTTACATCAAAACTACTTTTTAATCTAATTTATTTATATGATTAGATTATGTTTTGAATTGGTTTTGAAGTGAAATTAGAATATATTTTTACCATTTTATCCAATGGTGGTCATTGGAATCAATTTCGATTTGAAATTAGACTTAAACTGGTGTCAATCTTTTGATACTTATTGTTTTGTAAAAACACGCTATTTGCTCTGGCAGCGGGAATTAATTATTAAATTAATTAATGTGACTTATATGATTTGAATTTTGTAAAATAGACTTCATTTTTGAATTCGGAATATCAAATATAGCTTAGAGTGAATTTTTGGTAATTTTCTGAAAAACTTCAATTTTGATGAATAGTGAAACCACTAAGTGGTAATCAAGCAAACTGATTTTTCAGTTAAATGAAAGTTTACCACTAATGTGTATTGAATTTTGAAAATCCGACATACATGGTTGTCATTAAGAAGTAAAATGTGGTTCAATGAGATTAAAATAATTTTTTGGTGAATAGTAACTTATTAAGTTCTTAATCGCGATTAGTGGTAATTAGGGTAGTTTAATGTATAAATAATGCTTTAATAATATGAAATGACCTAGACACATGTCCCAACCTTATTGGTTGTGTCATGGCCGACCAAGACAAGCCATGGGTCAACTTGGGGACCCCATGGATCCACCTTTGTTGGGAAATGACATAAATTACTTTTTATTAAATGTTAAAGTGAAAATGACACAAACATAATATGTTTTGCGAAAACAATTTTTAAGTGGGGTTATACAAGTCCAAATTTTGATTATAAATATTCAATGGAAAGATAAAAAGATTTCCTACATCATAGTATTTGTTTTATAATTTTTAGACATTAAATAAATTAAATTATTTATGACATAATAATGATGCAGCGATGACATCATTATTTGACGATTTAAATAAAATGGAAAGATAAAATAAAATCTATGAACTACACATGTCCAAAACCAATTGGATGAATGGATTTCGATGCCTTATCACCTTATCCACGAATTCCATCAATGTGGGACCTTTTAAAACCGAAACACATTTGCAAATAATGTAATGTTTCTTTACTTTCCAAAAGTGCCCCTCCTCTCCCCTTATAAAAGGCCCCCACCTCTACCTCATTTCACACACTCTTCAAGCCATTGGCTCGGCCAACCCCTGCCCATTTGATCTCTCCACATCCCTCTCCTCATCCTAGAGGATTCCCTTTGGGCAGAATCCTTTCAAAGGAAGCCTTTAGGCTCAAACCAAAAGAAGTTACACTTTTTAAGGTAATTCATTCTCTCATGTTCATTTGTTTTATTTTGCTTCTCCGACCCCCTAAACTCTTTTTATTTACTTCTTTTGTAACAACACCAGTATCTTCAATATACTAGGATGTTGTTATAAGATATATTTGAGCTACACTCTCACACAACTACATCAAATGGTTAAAGAACATACGGTTTCCGTGGATGGCGAAATTCTGCCTCCCGAAACGATGATTGTTCAATACTCATTTAACACCTTCAAAGGTGTCCATTATGATGTCACTATTTTTATATATGATATATGATATGTTTATGTTTTCCTTAAGCTTCTGTTTTTTTCATTTCAGGCATACCTTTATGGTTTCCATTATGGGTAAAACACGATATCTTCATTTTAGGAAGTGCGGACTACCGCCCCCTAAAAGTGATTTGATTCGTTAATACCATATGTGGGATGTGTAAAGGATAAAGTTAATGATATTATATATGTTGTTATACTGGAATTATAATATACTTTTATATCATTATGATTCCATTCCAGAAAATATGAAATAGAAATGGAAGTAGCGTTCATGCGTACGTACGGCTTACCGTCTCCATGAACGGTGCATTTCATTTCTTACCTCTAAATGTGATGTAATATTATAAATGAATGTATGTACTGGATATATATGACATATATGATATCTACATAATGAATACCATTCTGGATATAATGAACCTTTGACCAAATTAACAACATGTAAGTATAAGAAGTCAATTTTTGACTTAAGAACCAAATACCGACAAAATGAACATTATTAACTTAAATGATTACATGATGTTCATAACATGGTATAAAAGGAATAATGAACTTGAAAAAGATTCATAAGCAAGTAGAGATTAACTCAAGTTTATTATTCAGGAGTTTAAAGAACGGTCGGGTCAAGTCGGATACGAGGTATGGGAACTTCTTAACCCAATTTCCATTCTTTGGGTTAATCTCCTACTTTCAAATTATGTCATTATATTATTATGTCGTATCTAGTATTTGTACTTTATTTATGTGTACTTATAGTGAATACACATAATGTATCTATTTTATTTTAAAAATTATCTTTGTATGGGACTTCGTCTCAATCTCCTTTCGTTGAGGCATATTTTATTTTATACACAACTTTCTTTTATACGGTGTATAAACCCCTTTGACTTTTACGTTTACTCAAAAGGAATCTTTTTTATACGAAGCGTTTACTAAACGACAAAAGGGAATGTTTTTGTCGTACGTATGCGGCGACAACGACTTCTCCGCCGTCGTAACCGATATTTGAGTTTCGGCTTCCTCTACAAGCCATACCTTCTTTTTTTTAAAGAAAAATAAATACCATGTTTTACTTTGGTATTGAAAATGGTTTTCATAATGTTTTTATTATATCAATGTGTTGTATTGATATCTCGTGATTGAAATGTGGAAATTTTATGTTTCCTTTATGCATGTTTTATGTGATATGATTATGTTATGGTTCTTGGGCATTATTATGAAGACGGGTGGTTCCGTGATAAACTAAGGGCGGGTGAGCCCGTTATAGCTCTCCAATGCATTGGGTAACGCGAAGGAGTGAAACGTTAAGGTTTCTCCGAAGAGATTTTAGGGAATATACTGTGATGGGTATTCCAAACGTAACCAAGAGGGTTACTCCCTACGTAAGAATGTTATGAATGCCTCAAGTTACCTTTACGTATTATGATTTATATGATTTATTCATGTTTTTATGAGGTATGTTAAAGTGCCTATGTTTTATGGGTAAAGTATGATTTCATTCTTATGTATATATGAACTCATGTTTCCTTTCCATGTTTTTTTTATAACCCATACTGAGTTTTTATGCTCATCCCAAGTTTTTGAAATGTTTTTCACAGGTCAAGGTAAAGGTACATGATAAGATGATAGAGTCAAGGATGTGTCAAGAAATAATCCATGTTTTATTTTAAATGTGTTTCCATTGATGGGAATGAAGAATACTATCTTTATGTAACCACTTTGTTTATATGTGGAATGTAATGCAAGTTTTATGATCTAATTCTCTAAAACTCTAAACCCGAAAAGATCCTCAACGTGTAATCTTGTAATAACTCAAGATTAAGTAAGGTTTAAGGCTGGGGGCCTTATACATATCCCTTATCCTATTCCTACATGTTAATCGTAATATACTTCTTCACATCCTTGGTAAAATAAAACATAGAAAGGGGTGAGATCAGATGCTCATTAAGGATAACAGTATAGAGGAAACTATCATAAAAAAGCATAAACATTTCAATTAATGTATAAGACTAAAAAATTACTTTTGAAATTAATCATCAGTATAATATGGAAATGATAAATCAAATAATTCCATTTATTTATTCACATAGATATTCCACTAGTCGAATAATCACATGTAATATCAATAGCCAATTTCATAATGATGGAATGCATAATTCCAGACATCATAACCACATAGTCAAGGCCTCGTTCCAAGACTACAAATAAGATTTTTTCAAGTACTTATTCCAAGTCACTAGTTTTTCTCATGAGACCTACTAATGCATAAAGGAGATATAGTGGGATCCACCCATCACATACTAATTCCAATTCATTCCTCATATGAAAAGGTTGAAATATAACATAAACATTCGTATTAAAACTAGCATATGAAATGTTAATAATTTAACCATAAACCATGAATGGTATTAAAATAGCACATCCATAGTCACTCATATAACAAAATCTTAAATATAATATGGAAGATTGTATCATAATAAATCAACTTCAAGAAAGTGTAAAATCCATCAAAGGATGTTGACATAGATAAAATAAAAACTTTTTGAGAGAAATATATCTTTCTATTTTGAAATAATTTAACAGTCATGTAATTATAAAATAAAACATTTCATGTGAAAATATTCTTATAAGATTTTAAGGAAAGCTTTAAAGGTTTTATAACCGTATAAAATAGTCGCACCCACCGTATAAGTTAAAAAACATTCTTACCTTAATTTGTCAAAAAGGTTATAATATACCTTGTTTGGAAAACAATGGAAAGATTCCTTTCAAAAAAATTTATAAAAATTAAAACAAGGGTATAAATTAATTTAACCTATATTCTAGGAAATAGTAAAAATGATTTGAAATACAATTTTAAGAAACAGGGTTGTGGATGATAAAGGGGTCCTAGTAGATATTTGTGTATAAATAACCACAGATAAGTAAAGAGATTGTAATATTAACCCTTAACTTGTAATTTTCCTTGGTCGAGGGTACGTCAAAGTCCTATATAATAGTTAAATAATTGTTATTAAATTATACTAGAAACAAATACATAAATATGATATCAGATATGATCTTCCAAAATTTCTATGTTAATTATCTTTTAGTAGTATCATTGTTTCAGGTGTTAACTGATTCGTTTTCCTTTATATGTTTTGGTATATAAGTCATGTTTTTTATGAATAGGATGTATTTTATTCATATCCATAATGATATTATGTTCGTAAAAATTATTTTAAATCATAAAATGAAAATTATTCTTGAATGGTTATGATGGGAATCAATCTCATCGTGTTCGTGGAGACGGTAATTCGTACATACGCGCGGGCGACAATATCATTCTATTGATGGTAAAATCAAATGTAATTGTATTTTATATCATATATACAGAATTATTTACATTTTATATTTATTATTTACTTCAATTATACTCATTATTATACCCATCGAAATAATTATGTGTTGAATTACAAACTACAGACATGGAGACTGTAAGCTGTAAGTACGCGTGTATGGTAACTTTGTCATTAATAGAACGGATATAATTTTGAATATGGTTGTACCATATTTATAATAACATCATATTATGTAGAAGTTACTAGATTTTTTACTTTGTTGTGGAAACAACAAAGAAATAGGAAGTGGAATAAGAAAAGAACTTTGAAATTGGTTATGAAATTATTAACTCTTCTTCAGGTGCTTCCTTTTGATTTGATCAAGAATCTTCCGTAGGTTATCTTCTGGTAAAATTAAGGCCTTAGGTTGAAGTTATTATAGTTGGGATGATATTTTAGTAGGGTTTGGTCGAGCCAAATGGCTTTGGAGGTGTGATTTTCAGAGAAGGAGAAGTACCCTTTTATAAGAGAGGTGAGGGTCACTTTAGAAAAAACTTGAAATATTATTTTATTATACCATCATATTCAGTTTATAATGGATATGAAAGGATTTATTTCTAGGATAAGGTATTTATGGGTCTAAAACCTCTCAACCAATAGGTTTTAGATAGATTTAGGTCATCATATTAACCTTATCCTTTAGATTTAACTCGTAGTTAAACAGTTTAACATTTACATTGTATTCTTGTATTATTATCATAAATGGTTAATATACTTACTATAAAAATCCAAGAGAACATCAATTGGTTCATTATTGATATATCTAACCATATATAAGACCTTTTTCTGAACCTTATATTTTTTGGAAGATTATATCAATTAAAAATATAGTATTTGTCTTAAAAACTCATTTTTTTCAATTTTGACACTATTTAGTATTTGGTTTTTGTGAAAGTCAGAAAAACTTTATCACTTCGAAAAAAATTATTTAATCGACCATAACATGTCATATTAACCAATAAAATTAGTGGAATACATAAAAAGTCTCAATTTACAATAATATTAATATTTCTAAAACCAATTATTTTAATCATTCAATAATAAGTTAATTACTACATCATCATTGTGTCATAAATAAACTTAATTATTTAATATCTAAAATTTATAAATAAAATAACATTGTGTTGAAAATATTTTTATATTTTTAATGAATATTTATAGTTTAATTTATCTTATTTATAACCTTATATTAAAAATGGTTTAGTTATTAAACTTTGAATTTAACACTTTTAACTCTTTTTTAAATAAAATAATAATAAATGTCCAAATCTAATCCAAGTGGACCAAAAGGATCATATTTTATTCCTAAGGTATATTTTGGTAAAAATGAACTTATCCAATAGAATTATGAAATGTTTTAGGGTAATTACAATATCATTTTTACCTTTAATTACCCTATTTACTTTTAACCGTGGTAAATAAAATTCAAAAGTTACTATTCACCAAATATTATTTTCATCTTATTGAACCACATTTTTTTTTAATTCTTTCATCCATGTCTCTTGGATTTTGTAAATTAAATTCACATAAGTGGAAAAATTGCGTTTTATGTAAATTTGAAAATGTTCCTAGAAGGTGGGTAAAAGACGATAAAAAGTTCAATAAAATTTTATATATTTAATCATATTATAAAATGACTCTAATTAATTAAATTGGACTAATAGAGGTATTATTATCTATTTTCAAATTAAAATAAATATAAATAATTATTATTATTATTTAAATAAAATTTAGTTTTAAAAAATAACGCAGTGTTTTTCACTATTCAACAAAATTTGAAAGTTTTCAGAAAAATACCAAGAATTCACCCTAAGAAAATTTTGATATTCTGAATCCAAAAATGAAGTCCATTTTGAAAATTTAAATTTATAAAATTTAAAAAAGTGGGTATTACTATTCATAATGGTGGGTTTGATTGTTTGTGGTGGGATATAACTCAAAGTTGTGTACAATGCAAGCTATTGTATTTATTCAAAGAGAAACATATTGTGGAAGCTTGGGGTGTAAGATTCTTCCATCCTTAAAATAATTTCATACTTGAAATTTCTATAATACTACTGCATAAAAATTCGATTGGTTCTTCCTCATAACTTTCTCAGGTTCCCACGTTGCCTCTTCCATCTTATGGTCTCTCCATAGAACTTTTACCAGACAAGTCGTCTGGTTTCCCAACACTTATTATATGGTATAAAGATTCTTCAATGGATCTTCACAATAAGATATATCGGGTTCTAGTTCTATTTCTTCATCGGTGAGTACATGTGTTGGGTCGGGCATGTACTTTCTCAATAGTGATACGTGGAACACATCACGAACTTCGGAGAGACTTGGAGGCATTTCCAAACAGTAAGCTACAACTCCAATTCGTTCTAGAATTTCGAACAGTCCGACATACCTGGGACTTAATTTACCCTTCTTAATAAATTGTACAACACCCTACCATAGTGATACATTCATGAAATCATGATCTCCTACTATAAATTCCAAATCCTTCCTTTGATTATGGACATAGCTATTTTTTCAAATTTGAGCTGCTTTGATGTGGGTTTGGATAATATTCACCTTTTCCATTGTTTCCTCAACAAGTTCTGGGCCTACGTGTTTTATTTCACCAACATCATTCCAACAAGTTGGTGTGTGACATCTCTTTCTAGATAACACTTCATATAGTGCCATCTGAATACTTGATTGGAAGCTATTATTATAGGAAAATTACACTAATGGGAAATATTGATCCCACATTCCTTGAAAGTCAAGTGAACAAGATCTCAACATGTATTCTAAGGTTTTAATAGTTGGTTCTGATTGTTCATCAATTTGAGGGTGGTGGGCTGCGCTCAAATGAAGTTCAATATCTAGGGATTTCTGAAGACTTTTCTATAATCTTGATGTAAAATGGGGATCACGATCCGAAAAAATCGATAGAGGTACTCCATGAAGTATTAAAACTTCATTAATATATAGTCTTTCTAAACATTCAAATGGTAAATTTCTCTTATAGAAATAAAATGTTATTACTTGGTAAGATGGTAAACAATGACCCATATTGCATTATTCCTTCTAGGAGTCGTTGGTATCCCCATGAAAAAGTCCATAATAATATAATCCCATTTACACTCAGGTATGGGAAGAGGTTGCATGACTCCTCCAGGATGTTTTCTTCCAGCCTTAACTTGTTGAAAAACCATAGATCTTGACACATAATCAGAAATCTCTCTCTTCATGTTGTCCTGCCAAAATTGTTCCTTAAAATCTCTATACATATGAGTGCTACTAGGGTTTTTGGAGAACTTGGAGCTATGATCATCAACCAACAATTCCCTTTTTATATCAGGTATGTCCAGGACATGAAGTCTCTTCCTAAATTTTAAGATCACATCTTCATATACAAAGTTGTTCAATCTCCCATCATTTACAGCTTCAATTTTCTTTTGAAACTCCTCATCATCAGTCTAAGAACATTTTATCTTTTCTAGTAAATATGTTATGGTGACTGTTTGAAAAAATATTGATGTTTCACCTTCCAAGATTATTCCCATATCCATCATTACTAGATCTATGAACATAGGATCTCTTTCAACTCTCATCTTGTTAAAAAAATCCGGATCCTTTCTGCTCAAATCATCTTCCACCTTATTTTCATTCCCCGGGTGGTAGTGTATAGTGGAATCATAATCCTTGATTAGTTCGAGCCATATCCTTGGCCTCATTTTGAGTTCTTTTTGTGAGAAAATATACTACAAACTCTTATGATTAGTATAAATCTCCCATTTTTCACCATAGAGATAGTTTCTTGATATCTTCAAAGAAAATATTATAGTTTCTAACTCAAGATCATGAGTGGGATAGTTTTGTTCATGAATTTTTAGATGTCCTGACACATAGGCAATAACTCTATAATTCTACATAAGAACACAACCAAGTCCTTTTTTGAAGTATCCCTATAAATAAAAAACTCATCAATCCCTGATGGTAGAGTCATGATTGGGGCATTGACTAATATTCTCTTCAGTTATTCAAAAATTTGTTAAAACTCTTTTTTCCAAAAAAAAATTAACCCCTTTACGTGTGAAATTGGTTAATGGGTTAGCCAATCAGGAAAAATCTTGGACGAAACGCCAATAATAACCTACAAAACCAAAAAACTGTTCACCTCAGTTATGCTCATCGGTACTGTCCATTCTTGTATTGAAATTTTCATAGAATAATCAACAAAGATTCCATCCTTAGATACAATATGGCCATGAAAAGAAATCTCCCAAACTCAGAATTCACACTTGCTAAACTTCCCATACAATTCATTTCTTCTAAGAGGCTTTGGAATAGTGTAAAAGAGATTTTCATGATCTTCATAGATTTTGGAGTAATCCAATATATCATCAATAAATACCACTACAAAGTCATAAATATATTTCTTTAAAACTCTATTCATTAGATCCATGAAGACATAGGGTGAATTACTCAGTCCAAAAGGCATTACTGTAAACTCGTAATTCCCATACCTAGTAAAAAATGTTATCTTAGGAATGTCTTCCTTCTTCACACACAACAAATGATATCCAAATCAAAGGTCAATCTTTAACAAATATTGAGCTCCATGAAGTTGATCTAATAAATCATCAATGCGAGGTAGGGGATACATGTTATTTATTGTTATACCATTGATCTCCCTATAGTCAATGCAGAACCTCATAGATCCATATTTCTTCTTAACAAAAATAGAAGGGGATCCCCATGGATAAAAACTTGGGTGAATAAATCTTTTATTACTCAATTACCCTACTGGTTTCTTTAGTTCTACTAATTCCACAGTGTCCATTCTATAAGGGGTCTTCAATATTGGCCTTGAACTAGGAATTAAGTCAACGGAAAACACAATTTCTCGTTCTGGAGGATGTCCAGGTAAATCCTTTAGAAACACATAAACATAATCTTGCACAATATGTACATCCTCTATTTGAAAATTATTTTCCTCACTCATATTTATTTCACTCCATTCATCCCCAATAATTGAATTTAGTAGAGTTGCGGGGGTGAATCTAGATAAGAATCGGGTGGTGATGTTTCCGCTCTAAAGATAAGGTACTCATTATCATCATCAAAAATTGTAACATAATTCTTCTTACAATAAATTTTTGTATTGTGATCTGAAAGACAGTCCATACCAAGGATTATATAAAATTCAATCATTGTTATGATGATGATATCAGCAGATAAAGCACGTTTATATGCCCTAATGGGAATAGATTCACAAAACTTAGTTGTAATGATACTTCCCTTAAGAGTTTTGACTAACAGCATCCTTGTTAAATGAAATTGGAAATATCTAATTTTCTTATTAAACTGGGAAGATATGAAACATTGTGATGATCCAAGATCAAATAAAGTATTGGCTAAATTTGAGATAACCATTAAATTACTATCCACCATGTCATTCGAAGCTTCAACCTCAGTAGTAGTTATCGCATATGCTTGACCTTTCTCCCTTTTCCCTTTTCTTAGATAAGTTTCCTTGGCGCTTAGGACATTCATTTGTATAATTCCCCATTTCTCTAAAATTGTATCATTCAACATTGATAGCTTCTTTGTTTCCCTCGAAATCACAAGCTTAGTGTCCTTTTTCCCCACACTTGTAACAGACTCTCATTCTCATTAGGCATGTACTAGGGTGTTTCTTCCCACATTTACTACAGGATGGAAATTGAAATTTTCCCTTCTTCCCCTTATTTTCATTTCCAGAGTGTTCAACAGATCTTTTCTTCTCTTGCTTTACATTAAAGTCGTAAAACATAGAGAATTAATTTTATGTATTTATAGCACATGAGACAATATCTTCGTATGGTAAGAAGGATTGTGAGAATAACGCTCTATATAGAAATCGTTTTAACCCATCAAAGAATCGATCAATCTTACTCCCTGGTTTATGTATATAATCTACTACATTCCTTTCTAGCCTTGTAAAGACAGCCTCATACTTTTCTACATTCTTATCCTCCTTTTGCCTCAGACTCAAAAATTGTCTTTCCATATCTGCTCGATGGTCATGAGGAAAGTATATTTCTATGTAATGTTCTTTAAAGTCCCTCTATTCCATATTTGATAATTATTCATCCTCCTTTGTGTTTTGAATTAATGACAACCATGGATCTGCATCACTCATGAGTTGATAAACTTCCATGATAACTTTTTCTCTTTCGCTACTCCCATAAGCACGAAATATTTTCTAAAATAATCTTATCCATTGCTCATCTAGAAATGGATTTTTAGTCCCATTGAATGTTGGTGTTTTTTTCCTCATGAAGTGGTCTAACATTGATCCTTCGCGTTGTGGATCAAGGTGCTCCATATGGGTAAGTTTATTATTCATAACCTGGGTGAGTTGTTTGAGTATGGTTATAAGTTGTTCAGCACCTGTTGCATCACCAGCTCCACTATAATTATGTTGAGTATTCGGGAAATCCCTACATGGATTACATGCATTGATACAGTTTCCATTCCTTACACTAGGCGCCATTTCTAAACAATGGAATACACTAGATTAATTTATAAATTACAATACATAATTCCAGACTAGTAAAATACCTAATATAAATTAAATAGTTTATGCATATAATCCATAAACATAAAAAAATGTTTTACTTAAGGAGTTATTTACTCATAAATCCTTAATAATGGTTTTTAATGAAAATTTGAATTATCCTAAGAATATCCCCCGGGAGTGTCACAAACAAGAGTGCATAAAGGCTTGTTGTCATGTACCAGGATACCCCAAGTCAAGAACAAAACTCCTTATTGGAGTTTTCACTCTTAGGTACATCTGTACCAGAGCCTCCTCTACCATCTAGTATCCAAAAAAAGATTTATTTCTTGATAAATTCACAAAAATATCTACATTACCGAAATTCTAGGAAGTTCTTATATACTAATCCTCAAAGTCTATCATATGGTAATGTTCTCTAACTAGAGTTTTTCTACATCTATCTTCTAAGGTTTTTACTAAACTTCCTTTGATACCGACTTCAATGCCACGACCCTAGTTACCCAGAGTCGGTGCATTATTACATAAAATTGGAATGATAACAAGATATAAAGTCTCAAAAGACTTATTAGTTTAGTAGCTTTGGAAGGTATAGATACATACAAAGTTTTACATTACATCATGAAATGGAAAAATACAACAAAATTGTGTTACCTTTGAATACACTCATATCCTTTAGCCTATTCCTATATGTTAATAGTAATATAATTCTTTTCCATCCTGGGAAAATTAAACATAGAAAGGGTTGAGATCAGATTCTTAGTAAGGATAACAATATAAAAGAAACTTTCATAAGGAAGAATAAACATTTATGGAAATGTATCAGTCTAAAACACAAACCTTTTAAACGTAAATTGTAGTATTATATGGAAATGATAAGTAAATAATTCCATTTACTTATTCACATGGATATTTTACTAGTCAAATAATCACATGTAATATCCATATCCAATTTTATAATGATAGAATGCATAATTCCAGACATCATAACCACATAGTCAAGGCCTTGTTCCAAGACTACAAATAGATTTTGTCAAGGCCTTGTCCCAAGACACTAGTTTTCCTCATTATACCTACCGATGCATCGAGGAGCTATAGCAAGCTCCACCCGTCACATTCTAATTCCAATTCATTCCTCATTGGAAAAGGTTGAAACATAACATAGACATTCGTATTAAAACTAGTATAATAAATGTTAATACTTTAACTATGAACCATGAATGGTATAAGAATAGTATATCCACAATCAATCATATCACAAAACCTTAATTAAAATATGAATTATTTTATCATAATAAATCAACTTCAATCAAGTGTGAAATGCATCAAAGGATGTTGACATAGATGAAATCAAAACTATTTATGAGAAATATCTCTTTTTATTTTGAAGTCATTTAAAAGTTGGAAAATTATAAGAGAAACCATTTATTTTGAAAATATTCTTATAAGCTTGTAAAGGAAGCTTCAAAGGTGTTATAATGGAAAAAAATAGCCACACCTGCTGTATAAGTTAAAAAACATTCTTGCCTTAATTTGTCGAAAAGGTCATAAAGTACATTGTTTGGAAAATGACAGAAATATTACTTGAAAAACATTTATAAAAAGTCAAACAATGGTATATATGAATTTAAACCATATTATAGGAAATAGTTAAAATGTTTTGAATTTTTTTTATGAAACATAGATGTGGATGATAAATAGGTCATATTAGATACTTACGTATAAACAACCTCGGATAAGTAATGATATTGTAAAATTAACCATTACCTTGTACTTTTCCTTGGTAGAGGTTATATTAACCTCTTGTATAATTTTTAAGTAATTGATATTAAAGTATACAAGAACCACAAACATAAATATGATATCATATATGATCTTCTAGTATTGCTTTGTTAATAATATTTCAGTAGTATTGTTGTTTGGGGGTTAACTGATTCATTTTCATTTATATGTTTTGGTACATAAGTAATGTTTTTTAGGGATAGAATGTATTTGATTCATGTAAATTATTATATTAAGTTATTAAAAGTTATTTTAAATCATAAAATGAAAATTATTCTTGAATGGTTTCCATGGGAATGAATATCGTTGTGTTTACAGAGACGGTAATCCATATGTACACATGAGTGGCAACATCATTCTATTGATGGTAAAATTGTATGTAATTCGATGATGTATCATATATTCATAATAATTAACATGTTATTTTTATTATTTACATAACTTATGATCATTATTATACCCATCCAAATAATGATGTGTTAAATAACAAACTACACCACGACGAGGAGACGGTAAGTCGTACGTACACACGTATGGTGACATTGTCATACAAATGATGGATAGAATAATGAATATGGTTTTACCATATTTATAATAACATAATAGTATTTAGAAGGGACTGGAGTTATTACTTTTTTATGGAAACAACAAAATAAATTGGAAGTGGAAGATGAAAAGAACTTTGAAAGAGGTGATGAAATTATTACCTCTTCTTCGGGTGCTTCCTTTGGATTTGATAAAAAGGGTTCCATAAGTTATATTATGATCAATGTAAGCCCATAGGATGAAGGGGATGTATTTGGAAGGATATTTCAGTATGGGTTGGCTGATCCAAATGGATTTGGAGGTGTGATTTTGAGAGAAGGGGATGTACTCATTTATAAGAGAGGTGAGGGTCACTTTAGGAAAATCATGAAATATTATTTTATTATACAGTCATATTCGGTTTATAATGGCTAAAAAAGATTTATTTTGAGGATAATGTGAGTCTGGGTCGAAAACCACTCAAAAAATAGGTTTTAGACAGGTTCAAGTCACCATATTTACCTTATATTTTATATTTAACTCTTAGTTAAATAGTCTAACTTTTACCATGTATTTTTGTATTATTATAATAAATGGTTAATAAAATTACTATAAAAAGCCAAGAGAACCCCAAGTGGTTCATTATTGATATATATAACCTTTTCTAATTCCTTTGTCTGAATATTAGATTTTTAGTAATATTATATCAATTAATAATATAGTATTTGTTTTAAAAACTCATTTATGTCAATTTTGACACTATTTAGTATTTGGTTTTTTTAAAGTCTTAACCACATTATCACTTTGAAAAAATATATTTAATCAACCCTAACATGTTATTTTTTTAAGAACCAGGGTTTTAATATGAGGTATGAGTCTTTTTCTTTTCAGGTTAACTGTTCTGTTGAGGTCTAATGTGGATACCTAACTTGACCAAGAGAGTTACGGAGGTGTCCAGGGCATTTTCGGAGCCCGGAATGCAGTTTTAGGCTGGAAATGGCCTGGAACATGGTTTGCGCATGGCCTGAACACAGCCTAGGTAAACCGTGCACCTTCGTGCAGGCTTGGCAGAGGCTGGTACACGGCCTCCGCACTGTTTGAGGAAACCGTGCGGGGTGGTCGTGCGGTTTCCCCTTACCTTCTAGTAAGGTCTACACGGTCTCCGCACGGTTTGTCAAACCGTGTGACTAAACCATGAGACTTGCTGTGTTTTGATAATTTAATTAATTTTTAATTAAATTGATTAAATTTTTATAAAATCTAAACCTAATCTTCTTCTCTTCAACCGGACAGATGGGGGAGGTGCCTGGGAAGCTCTAAAGGAGACTTCGGAGGGATTTTGATCCTTCTTCTTTGTTCGATCTCTGTTTCAACCTTCGTTCATCTTGTTAGATCCGCAATGGTATGTCCTCAATTCATTTTTAATCCTTCTCGATTCTTCTGGTTATAACGGACGCAGATTGGATTAAGGCTCATATACCCTAATTTCTCATTCTTCGTCTGTTCTTCGGATTTCTTCCAAACCTAGAAGAATCAGAGCATGATACTGGATGAGCTATCTAATATGAGCCTAAGGTAGGTGGTCTCATGATTTTCGCTGATTGTCAATCTATTTATATATGCCGGAGTGCCGCGCGCCCACTTTTTGGGTATTGCTTGAACCTAAAATTTAACCCTGTTATTACCTAGCATGTTGTAGGTAATCTGAATAGGATGGTATGTGATTGAGTTAAGTTGTACGCCTTGGAGAGGATCCACCCCTTGGGTGCATTTCCTTAAATGGCGCTTTTAGGGTTTTTGACCTAGTATGCCTATGAGTCATGCCTTTCCTTCCCTTGTGGGTTGTTAAAAATGGAAATTTCATATGAATGGAATTTCCATAAGATGAAATTGTAATTGAAATGGTTTCAGGTATGGGATGGAGTTTTTTCCCTTGACCCTTTTATGCTAATTCTTGATTTTCTAGACCACTTGAGTTAAATGATTTCGATCTATTTTTTAATGTGAAACAAAGTCATGGGTGAACCATGGAACCAACGTGAGTTGCCATGGATGGAATCATACGATACTTGATACTGAAATGCCGAGTGAATCATGGATCTAGTGTGAGATTCCATGGATGGACTCAATTTGGGCATGATATGTCATGTGCGATACCCGGATATTATTTATAGGATCTCGGGGATGGGCTCAGATGAAGGACTATACTGCACCTAGAGCGAGGCTGGGTACCTAGGAGGTTCCCCAGGATGGAATTTCCATAAGATGAAATTGTAATTGAAATGGTTTCAGGTATGGGATGGAGTTTTTCCCCTTGACCCTTGTATGCTAATTCTTGATTTTCTAGACCACTTGAGTTAAATGATTTCGATCTATTTTTTAATGTGAAACAAAGTCATGGATGAACCATGGAACCAACGTGAGTTGCCATGGATGGAATCATACGATACTTGTTACTGAAATTCCGAGTGAATCATGGATCTAGTGTGAGATTCCATGGACGGACTCAATTTGGGCATGATATGTCATGGGCGACACCCGGATATTATTTATAGGATCTCGGGGATGGGCTCAGATGATGGACTATACTGCACCTAGAGCGAGGTTGGGTACCTAGGAGGTTCCCCAGGACGGGCTTGTAGGGTGTTGGTCGTTTTTCTCCCTGAATGATGTCTGGTCTCTGAATTGAGTATTCTAGGAATAGGTTCAAGGAATGGTTGAACACTTGAACGAAGTGATTAATGAAAGGAATGGATACTTGAAGTGATGCCATGCCAAATCACAAGCTTGGGTCGGTCTTTCTAGTTCCTTGTTTACTTCTTTCCATATTACACTGCCTGTTTATATATTCACTGACAGATTAGCACGGATCTTAATGAGAAGGGGAAACGCCCGAGTACTGGTACTTGACTTGCTGCTCGGAGTTGGAGTACATGGGACCATGTTGAGGCTTGTGATGTGATAGGGGATGATTTTTGTTTCTTTTTGGTATTTTGTGTACTTCTATGGTATTTTATTGACTTACACCATCATATATATATCAGATACTTCTGTTGGTTATCTATTTATGTTGTCTATTTGTTGTCTACTGGTTACCTTCTTCCGCTATTGTTTGTTTGTATTCCACTGTGATACTTTGGTAATGAGGTCATAGTCTCCCCACGGACTCACCTAGGCCCTCGCTTCTAGTCAGAAGCCTCTAGAATTTGGGGAGATGTGCTTGAGGCCATGTGGCGACTGGTCTGGCTACTGAGTTGGATGGTAAGTCGGGTCGGGACGTTACAAAGTGGTATCAGAGGGTTTTCATTTTTTTATTTGACTTACTATTTGAATACTATAGGCAAGAGTAGAAAGGGAAGGTACTTTGGTAATAAAACCGTTCCCGAGAGTTGCAAACCTGTGTACATGGAAAATCCAGGTTGCCTCGTATGGAATTGTGTTTTATAGTTTTTCTTATTTACAGCGGTTTTGATTTCACCGTTGGGTGATGCACATGGTTTTTGCTGATACTATTGATATTATTGTGGGTTCTATTTCTTTGAAACCTGATGAGATGAGGATTTTCCATCTCATGCATCATATAGGCACCTTGTTAGGAATCAGATGTCATGCATTAAGCCATGCTATCTAGGATGCACTAGATATTGTATGCTGTTATAATAGGTGGTGTGATAACTATTTCATGTTGTTTTGATAGTTGATTGGTAGGTGTGCTTACTGTTGTGTTAGATTGGGTTCAATGAATGAAGAGTGGCGTCATCTTTCAATTCAAGAGGTGTATGGGCACTTATGGATTGGGAAATGATGCACCAATGGGATGTAAATGCTAAATAAAATTGAATTTCATGGTTATATGGGCATTAAAATTTGATTCATGAGGTGTTATGGGCCATCAGGGATCAGAACTTGGTGGACCATTGGTTATATCTTTTGACCAAAGGTATGTTAAAAGAGTGAATGCTGAAAAAATAGAGCCTGACCTAGACCCAGCTTCTTAGTGGGAAAGAGGTAGTGACTCTAGTGGTTTTTTGGTGATTGTTCCGTATGCAGTCCTAGCTTTAGAAGTAGGCCATGGGGTGACGTGGTTTTTAGGAAGGTCATGACCTGTCTTGTCCTAGTTCTTGTGCTCGGGAGTTGTGAATCTTGTTAAAAATATTTAACTGAGGCGTGTTTTTGGAATTGCAGAGTCATGCCACCACGACGACCTCTAGTCGTATATTGGGAGAGTGGTGACGACCACGTTCTGGAGATAGTAGGCCATGGGATACTAGATTAAACTCTAGTTGTACCAGTTGCGGCACCATCGGTTCTTCCGGACACCGGTTCTGAGGCACAGTTCCGTGAGAACTTGTTTCATTTTATGCAGACCATTCAGGGAGCACTACGACCTGCCCCGACTATGGAAGAGTTGACGCGTGAGTTTTAGCAGCAGAATCCACCTATATTTTCAGAGGATGGTGGACCACAGGCTGCAGAGTCCTGGTTAGATGCGATACTAGCTATCTTTGAGCATTTAGAGATGACTCTGGAGAGAAGGGTCAAGCTCGCTACTTATATGCTAGTTGATTCCACCAAGAGGTGGTGGGACATAATCACCCAGTCGGATGGTCATCGAGAGATGTCTTGGATAGAGTTTCATATGTCCTTCTATGATTTCTTTTATCCTAAGACATTGAGGGCCGATCGAGCCCGAAAGTTCTTGTGTCTGGAACAGGGCGCATTGACAGTGATGGAATACTCGGCCCGTTTTATTGAGCTTTAGCACTTCGCACTCATCCTGAGGGTCGATGAGCTGTCGAGGGCTAGGCGTTTTGAGGATGGTCTAAGATATGACATCTGATCTTAGGTAAATATCTTCAGGTTGACTACCATTTCTGGAATTGTGAACCAGGCGCTAATCACAGAACGTAACCTGAGAGAGGCTGGAGGTACAAGCCAAAGCGGTTCGACATCGAGATCAGGTACAGCAGCAACTTTTAGTTGGAAGCTTCGTTTGGAGCTTCCACATGGTGATTCTAGCAGTCAGAACCTATCTTTGGTTAGCAATCTGAGGTGCTACCAGTGTTGTAGGCTGGGAAACATGAAGCTGTAGTGTCCGAGGGACCCAGTAGAGTGTTGATCATGTGGCAAGATGGGTTATCTTCAATGTTTTTGTAGAAAGTTTCCTTTAGAAGCCAGCGATAGAGGGTCCGCACCAACTCTATATGCAGGAGCAGGGTTGGCAGCTTCTCATGGGACAGGAAGTTTGGGTGCGACTGGCCGATCAGGCCGAGGTAGTGGTCGTGGCAGAGGAAGCCAGGCACATGGTACACCGAGACGTCAGAGTGGGCCAGTTCCGGGTAGTGAGGTTGTGTCACAGGTTCGTGGTTCAGGCCAGATGTATACAGTGCAACCTACATCTGAGGATCAGGGAGTAGGACCATCTACGGTGAGAGGTATGATCTTAGTAGCATCTATTATTTCATCTTCCCTCTTTGATACAGGTGCATCACACAGTTTTATATCTGCTCCAACAGTAAAAATCCTTGGGCTAGTTGTGTTGTCTTCTGATGTCGTCTTGATGCTAGGCACACCACTAGAAGTTAGAGAAGAGGTTGTATTCCAGTGCAAAGGGTTCCCCCTTGAGGTTGGAGGGTGTCACATCATCTGGTATCTTTATGTTCTCGAAATGACAGGTTTGATGTCATTCTCGGTATGGACTGGATAGTAGCTTACCAAGCCTACTTTGATTGTTACCGCCAGAGGGTGATTTTCACATCACCAAAGGGTGAAGTGTTTACTCTTAAAGTTGAGTGGGATATCCAGGCAAGCTGAGCTGGACCAGAGCATCGTGGGATGGATGGGATGACTGCCCATATCGCTAGTTTTTTTTCTGGATGATCAGGGAGCGAGTCAGACGGACCTTCCTCCTGTAGTTGAGCGCTTCAAGGATGTTTTCCATGACGACTTTTCAGGTGTACCTCCTGAGAAAGAGGTGGATCTCTCTATCAAGCTAGTGCCAGGAGCCGCACCAGTATCCATCCCTCCTTACAGGATGGCTACGATGGAGTTTCAAGAGCTCAAGAAGCAGCTCGATGATTTGGAGGGAAAGGGGTTTATTCAACCCAGTACTTCTTTGTGGGTTTCACCGGTCCTTTTTGCAAAAAAGGCGGACGGGACTCTTAGGCTGTGTATGGACTATCGGAAGCTGAACCATCTGACGATTAAAAACTTATATCCCTTGTCGCAGATAGATGACCTATTTGATTAGCTTCGAGGATCTAGGGTGATCTCGAAAATTGATTTGAGTTTAGGGTATCACCAGGTGCGTGTTCGACCTACAGACATACCTCGTACAACTTTTCATAGAAGGTATGGTTTATATGAGTATCTGGTAATATCGTTCGGTCTCACGAACGCTCCAGCGGTTTTCATTGCTTTGATGAATCACATGTTCCATCTTTACTTAGAATCTTTCGTCATGGTTTTCATGGATGATATTTTGGTGTATTCTCGGAATCGAAACGACCATGCCAACCATCTTGAGATTGACGTGAATATACTATGAGAGCATCAGATATATGCAAAGCTTACTAAGTGACACTTTTGGATGGATTAGATTCACTTCTTAAGCCATTTTATCTCTGGGACAAGAGTGTATGTAGACCCAGAGAAGGTTAGAGCTGTGGTTTCTAGGGAATAGCGCAATAATTTCTTTAACATACAATGTTTCCTGGGGATTTCTGGTTATTATCGTCATTTCATACAGGATTTCTCATGCATAGTAGCGCCGTTGATAGGTCTGTCTAAGAAGGGTGTGATGTTAGTATGGACAAATGCTTGTAAAGAATCCTTTCAGGAGATGAAAGGAAGGTTGACATCTGCACTAGTCTTGATATTGCTAGAACAAGGTAAGAGTTACACGGTCTATTGTGATGCATCAGGTATTGAGCTAGGTGCAGTGTTGATGCAGGGAGACAGAGTCGTGGCGTACAGATCTCAGCAGCTGAGGCCACATGAGAAGAATTATCTGACGCACGACATTGAGCTAGCAGCCCTTGTTCATGCATTGCACTATTAAAGACACTCTTTATTAGGAGAGCATTTTGTGGTGTACACAGACCACAATATCTTAAAATATATATTTACTTAGTGTGATCTGAATCTTACGTAGCAACGATGGGTGGAGTACCTATAGTGATTTCGAGCTTGATTATATGCCAGGTAAGGATAATGTAGTGGCCAACACATTGAGCAAGAGGCCTCAAATACAGGTAGTGAAACATGCTAGCAACGAATGGAAGCTTATGTCCTTGTTCTGTGAGATGCATGTTGATGTGCATAATAGCCAAGGGAAGTCTTTTATATCATCTTTAGCTGTGAATTCTACCCTCTTGGATAGAGTAAGGATATACATCTATCAGATTCAGAAGGCCTAGTTCTATGGGAAGGTGTGTTAGGTGAGGACCCTCCTCCTGGTTGGACGATAGGTGAGGATGAAGTTCTTCGTATCCATGGACGTGTATGGGTTTCAGAGGATATTAGAGAGAAGCTGATGCAGGAGTTTCATGCTTCTGTTTTGGCAGTTCATCTCGGAGTCACTAATATGTATTGTGACTTGTGCTGATAGTACTGGAGGTCGGGTATGAAGAGATAAGTGGCTAGTTTTATCATGTGATGATCCACCTGTCAGCAGGTGAAGGCGGAAGACCAACGGCCAGCTGGGCTTTTACAGCAGTTACCTATCCCGGAGTGGAAATGGGATGATGTTGCGATAGACTTCATGACTGGTTTTCCAAGGTCACCTCGAGGTAATGATGTTTTGTGGGTTGTGGTTGATAGGATCACAAAGGATTCTCATTTCTTTCCAATTAAGGAGACCTTCAGTGTGGATGAGCTGGGAAGGTTTTATATCCAGGAGATAGTACGACTCCATGGGGTCCTTCGCACCATTGTTTCGGATAGGGATGCTCATTTTACGTCATGTTTCTGGAAGATTTTTCAGAGGTTGATGGGTACACAAGTGCTTTTGAGCACAACATATCACCCTCATATTGATGGCTAGTCAGAGCATATGATACAAGTGCTTGAGGACATGCTCCGAGCATGCGTCCTGGATTTTGGGGGCTCATGGGAGAGGCATATTCCCATAGTTGAGTTTTATTATAACAACAATTATCGGGAAACTATACAGATGGAAGTGTACAAGGATTTATATGGTAGGCCATGTCGATCACCCCTGTGCTGGTTAGAGGTAGGTGAGGAAGCTGTACTGGGACCTCACCTTGTTTAAGAGAATTCTGAGCAGGTCCAGTTGATACAGAAGCGGATGGCTACTGCACAGTCTCGTCAGAAGTCATACGATGATCGCCGCAGATGACCCCTAGATTTTGAGTTCGGGGATTAGGTTTTCTTGTGTGTTTCACCAAGGCTGGGACACAGGCGGATCAGAAGACAAGGTAAGTTATCACCAAGATTTGTTGGGCCTTTTGAGATTCTGGAGAGGGTTGGGAAAAAAGCCTATCATTTCCAGTTACCTCAGAGGTACCGATCCACGCATGACGTGTTCCATGTATCTCAGTTACGGCGATACTATTCAGAACTGTCTCATACCTTCCATCTTGAGGAGGTCGAGATTCAGGTAGATGCATCCTTTGAGGAGGATCTGATTCGTATCATTTATAGAAGCACAAAGGTTCTCTGATGCCGGCCAGTTCCTCTAGTACGGGTGTTATGATAGCATGGCAGTTTACAGGATGAGACTTGGGAGCGGGAGGCCGACGTATGTGCTCAGTGTCCAGAGATGTTCGCATATGAATCTTGACCAACCCTTTAGAGAGAAATTCAGGGATGAATCGCTATAAGGGGGGAAGATTGTAAGAACCCAGGTTTTTGTATGAGGTACGGATCCTTTAATTTTCAGTTTAAGTATTCTGTTGAGGTCTAATGTGGATGCCTAACTTGACCGTGGGAGTTACGGAGGTGTCCGGGGCTTGTTCGGAGCCCGGAATGATGTTTTATGTTGGAAATGGCCAGGCACATGGTTTTTGCATGACCTGATCATGGCCTAGGTAAACCATGCTACTTAGTGCAGGCTTAGAAGAGGTTGGTGCACAGCCTGTGCACGGTTTGAGGAAACCGTGTGGGGTGGCTGTACGGTTGCCCCTTGCCTTCCAGTAATGTCCTCATGGTCTCTAAACGGTCTGTCAAACTGTGTGGGTAAACCGTGTGACCTGTTGTGTTTTGATAATTTAATAAATTTTTTATTAAATTGATTAAAATTTTATAAAAACTAAATTTAATATTCTTCTCTTCAACCGGACAGAAGGGGGAGGCTCCTGGGAATCTCTCAAGGAGACTTCGGAGGGATTTTGATCCTAATTCTTCGTCTGATCTCCGTTTTAACCACCGTTCATCTTGTTAGATCCGCAATGGAAAGTCCTCAATTCCTTTTTAATCCTTCTTGATTCTTCTGGTTATAATGAACTCAGATTGGATTAAGGCTCATATGCCCTATTTTCTCATTCCTCGTCTGTTCTTTAGATTTCTTCCAAACCTAGATGAATCAGATCCTGACACTGGATGAGCTATCTAGTGTGAGCCAAAGGTAGGTGGTATCATTCTTTTCGCTGATTTTCATGCTGATTATATGTGCCGAAGTGTCGCACCCCCACTTTTGGTGTGTCGCTCAAACCTGAAATTTAACCCTGTTGTTACCTACCGTGTTGTAAGTAATCTGAATAGGATGGTATGTGATTGAGTTAGGTTGTACTCCTTGGACATGAACCACCCATTGGGTGTGTTTCCTTGAATGGATATTTTATGGTTTTTGACCTAGGATGCCTATGAGGCATGCCTTTCCTTCCCTTGTGGGTTGTTAAAAATGGAAATTGCATATGAATGGAATTTTAATAAGATGAAATTGTAGTTGAAATGGTTTCGGGTATGGGATGGAGTTTTACCCCTTGACCCTTGTATGCTAATTCTTGAATTGCTATCCCATGTGAGTTAAATGATTTCGAGTTGTTTTTTAATGTGAAAAAAAGTCATGGGTGAACCATGGAACAAATGTGAGTTTCGATGGATGGACTCATATGAGACTTGTTACTGAAATGCTGAGTGAATCATGGATCCAGTGTGAGATGCCATGGACGGACTTAATTTGGGCATGATATGTTCTGGACAATACCCGGATCTTATTTATAGGATCTCGGGGAAGTTCTCAGATGACGGAAAATACTACACCTAGAGCGAGGCTGGGTACCTAGGAGGTTCCCCAAAACGAGCTTGTAGGGTGTTGGTGGATTTTCTCCCAGAACGATGTCTGGTCTCAGAATTGATTATTCCAGGAATGGGTTCAAGGAATGGTTGAAAACTTGAACGAAGTGATTAATGAATGGAATGGATACTTGATGAAATTCCATGCCAAAGCACAATCTTGGTTCAGTCTTGCTAGTTCCTTGTTTACTGATTTCCATATTACACTTCCTGTTTATATATTCACTGACAGATTAGCACGGATCATTGGTGGTTGCCTACTGTGATTCAGTCTCACACCCTGTTTGGGTCATGTTTTTGGACCCAAGTAGATTATATGATTTCAGGTAATGAAAAGGGGAAATGCCCTAGTACAGGTACTTGACTTTCTTCTCGGAGTAGGAGTGCACAGGACCATGCTGAGGCTTGCAATGCGACAGGGGATGCTTTTGGTTTCTTTTTGGTATTTTATGTACTTGTACTGTATTTTATTGACTTGCACCATCATATATATATCAGAACCTTCTGTTGGTTATCTATTTTTTCTGTCTATTTTTTGTATACTGATTACCTTCTTCCGCTATTATATTTTTGTATTCCACTGTGATACTTTGGTAATGAGGGCATAGTCTCCCCACAAACTCATCTAGGCCCTCGCTGCTAGTCGGCAGCCTTTGGCGTTTGGGGAGATGCGCTTGAGGCTATGTGGCGACTGGTCTGGATACCGGGTTGGATGGTAAGTGGGGTTGGGATGTTACAATTTTAACCTATAAAATTCGTGTGATACATAAAAAGTATCAATTTACAATTATATTAATATTCATAATATCAATTATTTTAATCTTTCAATAATAAGATAATTACTGCATAATCACTATGTCATAAATAAATTTAATTATTTAATTTCTAAAAATTATAAATAAAAAACCATTATGTAGGAAATATTTTTATATTTATAATGAATATTTATAATCAAATATATCTTATAAATAATCCCATATTAAAAATGGTTTAGTTATTAAAATTTGAATTTAACATTTTTAACTCTTCTATAAATAAAATAATAGTAAATGTCTTTATCTAATCCATGTGGACCAAAATGATCATAATTTATTATTAAGTTTGATTTTGGTCGAAATACACTTATCCAATATAATTAAGACATGTTGTAGTGTAATTATAATATCATTTTTACCTTTAATTACCTTATATACTTTTAATCGTGGTAAATAAAATTGAAAAGTTACTATTCACCAATAATTATTTTCATCTTATTAAACCACATTTTACATACTGTTATCAATTATTTCTCTCAGATTTTTTAAATTCAATTCACATAAGTGGTAAAATTACATTTTATGCAAATTTTCTAGTGTGCCTGAAAGGTGGGTAAATGACGTTAAAAAGTTCATTAAAATTTTATATATCTAATCTTATTATAAAATGACCCCATTGAATTAAATTGGACTAATATAGGTATTATGTATCTATTTTGACTTTAAAATAAATTTAAATAATAATTATTATTATTTAAATTAAAGTCATTTTTAAACAATAACGCTGTGTTTTTTACTATTCATCAAAAGTTGAATGTTTTCAGAAAAATACCAAAAATTCACCCTAAGAAAATTTTGATATTCAGAATCGAAAAATGATGTCCATTTTAGAAATTAAAAATTAAAAATTTTCAAAAAGTGGGTATTACTATACATAACAGCTAGTTTGATTGGTCTTGGTGTGCTAGAACTCAAAGTTGCGTACAATGCAAGCTATTGTATTTATTTGAAGAGAAACATACCTTGGAAGCTTGGGGTGCTACAAAGGTTATGTCTGATTAAATCACTAGATTATTATCATGTAAGAATAATTTATTTGGTTCCCCAACTATATTGAATTGAATGAATAATCCATGTGATATTAATAGTGGTTGTTCCCCTCATGTATGATTAATGTCTATATCACTTTAGAATAACTATCTTAAAGGAAAGAAATTAATGAGATATATTCTAATAGCTATATTATCTATACATTATTATCCATTACTCATTTTATTTAACAACTTCATCAAAAACACTCAACAGTAGATTGGTAATCACTAATAAAGCTCTAAGAACATTTTGTATGTCTAATAAAGGTTATGGGATCATATGTCTTAAAACATAGAGGTCATATAAAAATAGTCAAATATCATGGTCAAAACATGATAATATATAATCATCCACATGGACATACATATTTAACTTAGGAAAATTTAAAAATTATGTTTAGAGATATTAGGAATATTCTCGAAATCTTTGTGAATAATTTAGGGTATACTATATGCCCTATTATTTGATCCTTAACATTGTGATGTGTTGATTTTATAGTGAATTAGTTGAGGATTGAAAGTTTTTTATATACCTTATAAAATAGGATAGGTCAGTATTTTAGGGGTTTTTCACTTGTTCATAGGAGATGAATAGAAAGGAGGGTTTATTTCTTTATGTTTGTCCATCGGCGATTAGTATAGTGTTTCAAAAAATTTCTTTTTCTCTTATGATTTCTAATTTAATAAAATAAATTTTTTACACTATCTCATTTTATTATACATTTTGGGGAGTTATTTATGATTCATTTCTATTCCTAGAACACCTCATATCTTTTTATAACATTATTCTAAAGGCAAAAGTTTGAGGTGGATTTTTAGAAATGGTTCTTTGGAGTGCATGTTGGTAGGGAGTATGGGAGGATGGGCTCATCTCACCCTTTAGGGGGAATGCATCCTAATCGATGACTCTCTAATAGATTTATTTCATATTCATGAATCTTTCTGAAACCCCAGAATAGTATTGGTCTTCATCGTGTCAATTAAAAATAAAAACCAATAAATATAGTGAGCCTCTATATGTATAATGGATTACTCATCATTATCATGGTCATTAGTGATTTTAATGGTTAAATTCCACTTCTAAGAACTCTAGAATTTATCACCATCTAGGGAGGTAGTGGGTGATGTGGAGTTGGGATTGATACTTTATAATGGATCTCTATGTATCCGTATTAAGGTAATCAGAACTAAAAAAGACCATATTAACTTAATGGTATGCATTGTATCTTTTAAGATCATTTAGACATGAACTAAGGGATGTGGGGATTAAACTAAAGAGAGGCATCCTATGTATCATGGTGAATAGGAATCAAATCGCACATACATAGGGTTGCATAGATTAAGGTAATGTGATAAATCATACCAAGTATTTTAACATCTTACATTAAAGAAATATGTTATGTATTTTAAATACATGCTACTAGGACTGATTGGAGAAAGGTTCCTAGAAATGGTTGGAGTGGGACTTTGGAATGAGTTTCCTTTTTAGGTCCATAAGGTCTATTATTTACTAGACTAGATAAGGTATGGTTTGGGATTAAACATATAAGGAATATTTGATATGATGGTTGTGCATAAAAGGATAGATAACATGAGACTGAGATAGGATTATGCATGAGTAGTCGTGAGATTTTTGGCCTGATAAGTGATGAAGATGGTGCTAGGAAGGGTTAGGGCCTATACTTAGTAAGATGATTCAAAAGTTTTTCCTATCTATTTGTAACTAAGAAGGAAAAGAATATAGTAAAGGATTACACCTATTAGGTTGAATTCATAGGCCTCTTATTCTGTAATAGGGGATACAAAATATTACTAAGTGGGGATTACTATAACACCTTTAGTTTTTAAAAGAATAAAATTTTGTTCGATAGTGTAAATGATAGGAAACACTGAACATAGATGATAATGTAACTCCATAATACATAATGATATACTTCTTTTTAAAAAAAATTAATATCTTTAATAACTTTTTTGAATTAAAAACCATGATTTTTATACTAAATTATGTATTTAACATGAAACTCCAAGCTTAAACGGGCCATGATATATATAATCGTTATAATATAGCTGTTAAATTAGCAGGTATGAATAGTATTGATTACTTTATGAAATATATGTATATATATATATAGATATTTTTTAACAAATTTAATTTATTGATAAATTGTTAGTAAATATGGAATCAATTTTTTATGTGATTTTATTCTTCAGAAACATGTTTTCATCCAATATGATTTTTTATTACTTATGATTAAAAAATATATTATAAATAATTTTTTGGAAATTTTTTAAATTTTATTTGATAAAATGAACTTCAATTTTTAAATCATAATAACAAAAATATATTAGGGTCAAATTTTGGGATATTATGTAGAAGTTTCATTATTTGATGAATATTAAAAACTACAAAATTTAATTTGAAAACTACCATTTTGTCTATATAATTTATAATGTTAAATTATATTTTGAATTGGTTTTAAAGTAAAATTTTATGAATTTTATATTAATTAACACAATTTAGGTCTCTATAATCGTATTCATATTCAATTTAGATATAAAATCTTTGTAATCTTTTGAACATTTACACTTTAAAACCCCTCTTTTTCATTACATCTATGAGATTAATTTTAATTTTAATTTTTCCACTTCTATTAATTGAGTTCATAAAAATGGATTTAATATTTAAAAACATAATAATTTTTAATTTCTAAAAATCTCAACTTCTTTTTTTAAAATTAATAATGAATGTAGTAAAACAAATTATCGTAGTTAAGGTAAAAATGGGTTTATTGGGGGTTGAACTAGAATGATAAGGGTGGAAATGACCTAAAATATTAAGTTAATTATATTTAATGATTTTATTTCGACCTTTTCAAACAAATTATATGAAATATTTCAATTCCATTCCAATTTCATTTGAATATGACCCATATAATAAGTTACGTAATGAAAAGGACCAAAAAAGATGATTTTTTTCTTTTAATATCTATAATGATTTGGGATAAGTAAAAAAACATAGATTCGGTTATATGTATTATTTTAAAAGATAAATAAGTTTTTTATCATAATAATTTACATTTTATTTTTGTATATGAAATAATTACATAAAATTCTTAATAAATTTCAAGCAATAATTATTTAGTTGATAATTAAATTAAATAAATGATACTAAAAATATTAAAAGTGAAGTAAATTGGGTGAATTATAATGTTAAAATAATTTTGAGATTAATATATAATTTTATAAAGGTTTTTTTGTAATAGATTATAATTTCAATATTTTTATTGATGTTTTCTAAAATTCAAATTAAATAAATAATGTCAAAATTTATATTAATGTTATTTTATAATAAATTGTATTTTATTTAGTTATTCTTTGTTATTAAAAATACATATACTTTTCCAAGTGATTTTTAAATGTTAATAAACATATGTTTTGTCTCATTCATGGACCAGTTTTTCTTTTATAATGAATATATTAACCCCTAAATAGTATAAAAATTCGATAAGCATAGTAAAGGTTAAAGTGTCGTTTTTGTTAGTTACATGGGTTTGTGTTAATATTAATTTCAAAAACACAAAGGATTTTTTATTTTATAAATTATATTAAATATTTATAATTAGGGGGTCTAAATTTTCTAATAATTCTCACTTTAATTTAGTCTTAAAAGATAAATTACCTACATTTGAAAATTAGTTACCGTAGTGAAAGCCCAAAATTGTAAAAATTGGGAAACATAGAAGTTAAGGAAACAAATGTTTAAAACAAGTTTCTTAATAAATTTTGAAGGATTTTATTAACCATATAATATATCCAAATAGTTAATTTGAATTTTTTTATCCACTTGAGGTAGGATTTACCTCCCAATAGTGAATTTTTTTGGTATTTAAAAGATTACCACTCCTTAACTATAAAAGGACACTAACCCCCCCCCCCCCCCCCCCCACACACACACACAGACTTATCCACACTTGTAATTACATTTTTCAGATATAGTACGTGTAAAAATAAGCCTAAACAAAACTAATCTCATATTAGTATAAGTAGTATGGGTATAAATTCCACTATGGAAGTCTTTAGTGAAAACTTAAGGAGGATACCCAAAGATGTATTATTCTTTAATGAGCATCTTTATATTACTTCTTTATCCACCTACTTCAATTATTATTATAACTTGATGATATAATAAACTAAGTATATTACATATAATAATATTATTTTATGTTAATTTTAATACCTAAAACCACTCACACTTCAATCAAATGGGTTACGAAATCATCATTCATGGGTATGGCTGACTACCACCCCATGAACCGGTGATATTCATTTTTTCATTACCACCCTTTATGATTTGTTATGATGATGTAAATAATGTTTATATATGATATTTATAAAATAATTATACCACTGCATGAATTATATTATTTATACCCTTTTTCATTCCTTAATGGATATGATAACGTCGTTTGTGTGTACGGGGGACTACCTCATTGCCAAGTGATTCGTTTTCCACTAACACGTTACAAGGAATGTAATAAGGGTAAATATAATAAATATATGTGATATAAATTACATATTAATGATATAAATGACATATTTATCATTATTTAAATATAACATATCATTTTATTTTTACATTTTCAATCACTGAAAAAAATGATAACGTCGTTCGTGGACGTGTGGGCTATCACCTTCTCGAAGCGATGTTATTCATTTTTTTCATCAACACATCACACATAATATATATATACTTTTATATAATTAAATAATGGTATATTTATGATATTATTATCATTCTATAAATATAAATTTGGATTACCTTTTTTTATAATGATCATTGAAAATGGAAATGTTTCTCATGCGTATGTAAGGTCTACTGTCTCCATGATCATAATGTTACATCATTTCTCATAACCATGTTTCATTATTTGTTTTATAAGTGAAATTGATTTGTAAATATGATAGATATTTAATTATTATTATTATGTATATTTTTAAATAATAACTACCTTGACCATAGTCAACCTTCCAAAGTAATTTTTGATACATAAGCCAAGTATGTTTAAAACAACCAACATTAACTTGCTTGATTCAGTAATTGAATATAACATATTAATAAGTGAAATAAAATTAATAATAAACATGAAAACGTTTCTAATAAAACATAATATTTAATATAAGATTACTATTCATGAATATAAATATGCAGGTGACATGCCAGCCTCAAGGTATGGGTTTTCTTGTCTCACTTTTATTTCTAGGAGTCACATACCATATTCACCACTTATTTTTATATTGTGTATTTGGTCATAATAATTCAAATATATAAAAGAGGGGGAAAATTTTAACATTTTGTTAATCTTAAAATTATTTCTTCCAAATCTCTTTGTGAATTATATAGATATGCATCGTTCTTTTCTGTAAAAAATATGAGTTGAAGATAAATTGTAAATATGAACTCTGAAATTTTTATAGTCATTCAGGGCACAAAGATCCTCTAGTCCACTCCACCAATGCTCTCTCTACGGGATTTTTGATTTTCACATGAATTTTCCTCTTATCACCAGACCTTCAAATCCACAACTGAGTGAAAGAATTTGAAACATTTAAATTAACGCTAAACAAAGCCTTATAGTTCTTTTACATGAAAACAGTTATCCAGATCTTAGACCGAAAAGATGATACTCTACCATGACTGATTTAGAGTAGATGATACTCCAATAAATTAAAAGAGTGTGGTTTTTTTATATTACCGGTCAATCTTCATAGAAGTTGTAGTAAGTGATAGAATATAGATTTTTTTATTCATAGCTGAACGATATTCAAGAAGGAATATCTCTAAAGAGATAATTAAAACATTAAGTAATAATAGTTCCAATAGTATGAGGTTGAAATGTAGATCTTCAAAGTGTATCCTTTATTAGAAAATAATAGTTTCATATGATCTTTATAATTGTTATGTAGATAGTCTCGAAATTAATAATTTAATTGTATATCATATATATTGTGTGTCAAAAACAAAAATATTATGAGAATATATATATCATTCTTTCAGTTGAGAAAATCCAAGAATGTCTCCTGATAGACCAATAATATTCAAAAATAAATCCTTTATAAGAGTGGTAAATTTACTTAGAAATGGGAATGATTTAATCTGTTGAATATAGTTCTTTGAATCGATTATAATGAGCCATTGAATTGGTCATAAAATAGATTTCAATTAATCTTTATTTCTGTCAAGACCATTGTAGATATCTTGGATAAAATTAAGGAATTAAAATTCTATATTTGAATAATCAAATGCAAGTTTTAACTATGTAACACAGGGTTTTTGTTCATAGCATTGGATTCCTTTTCATAGTATAGGGTTTCTTTGTGTAGCGTAGGGTTTAGAATCTATATGTTAATCCTTCCAGTGAAAGAAATAAAGAGTTATTTTATTCTTAAACATTGGATTGTTATTACATATATTTATTAAAATTTTGGGTTTCTGATCCATATGATTAATGTTCAGTGTTGGGATGTTGATCTATACATTCACTCTCCAAATGTAGGGTATGAACAGTGTTTCTAAAACAAATCCCATAAATTTTTATTCTATCCCAAAGATACATATTGTCATGATATATATATTCTTGAAAAATACCTAAATAAACTTCATTATAAAAAACAAGGGTATTTATGAGCAACAAATTCAACATATATGATAGAGTAATGTTGAGAAAATTCATTCCCAACAATCTCTCCTTTTTTAATGATCAAAAAAACCATAATTATAACAAACATAATGTATAAAATATAAAAAAAATTAAATAATTTTTTCTCAAAAATAAAATATATTTTAATTTTCAAAAAAATTATATTGCATTAACTATCCTAAGAATCGTTCTTATGATATTTTTTCCAAAAAAACAAAAAAAAAATATGTTCTGGTTCTCAAATTTTCTTCACCCTTTTTGTTATATAAAAAAGAAAGTTGAAAAAAATGATACAATCCATAGTAAATATTACACTAAATTGAAAATGAATAGTTATTAAAACTATTATATGATAAATAAATTTATAATTTTTATTGTAAAATTGAATATAAATAATTAAATTATAAAATTATAAAACTATATATAACTCACATATGTAAAGGTAAATCAAATTAATGGACATTAAATACAAATTTTATTTAAAAATATTACATTCCATAATCAATTTAGCTAATGTTTTTTAAAAGTATAGGATTTGGTCCGACTATTGTGATGGATCTGAATATTCATTGGGAGAGGGTCTAGTAGGATGAGGATATGACAGGAAAACACCATGTATATCATGTAACTTCTCCAAAAATCTCTAAAAATTATTATTGAAAAAAATCTATCTTCATAGCATCTTCTTTGAGTCTAAAACTATCTTCAAACTTTGATGAAAATTTACCTTTACATAATAATTAATCAGTTCTTTATTATGAATGAATTTGGACAACTGATCCTTCACTTGATAAAGAACTTTCCCAAACCAAGATTCACTGGAAGTTATTTGACGAATCAAACATCTTTTATCATCCAAAAAAACATTCATATGAATACTATCACACTGTATAATGCATATACTTTCATTTAAATATGATAAAACATGATTTATTACCTCAAATCATCTAATCAGATTTGGGAAAGTTTGTTTAGTGGATGTTTATTCTTGATGAAATTCTCTGAGAGACTAAAACTAACTCCACAAAAATTTCTTCATCTAATCAAAATCATTTTTCTTAATAGATTATTATTTTAACGTTATGAAATCACTAGATAAATTTAAAATAAAATATTCATTATCACCCATAGAAACCAAAGTTTTCTAAATGTCCCTAAATTGAGTCTGGAGTTCCTCAAACTCAACTTGAGGCATAGTTGAACTTTTGAGTTCTTACACTTTCTTATTCCCATCTTCTAATTCTGGTCTCAAGGACAAGTTCTCTACATTTAATTAATAGTAATTATTGATTAGAGCTTTAGTATTTTTGTTTAAGAAATCCAAAGACTCAGTAGAAAGTTCTCTAAAAGGTTGTCTATCCACCATGAATTTCATCCTTATCTCATCATCGGAAAATGTATGTTCAATCCCATATATACTTTCTCTTAATGTATATGCCTTTGAATCAATATAATTCGAAGAAACAAGATATAGATTAACAGGGTTCTCTCCACTAAAAATTAGGAAAACTAACCTAATTTGATCTTCCCCTTGAACCCATTTCTCAATTATTTATTCTTCCTCTTCTGGATCCTTATCCAAAACCTCAAAAATATTTACTAAGATTCTTCTCTAAAGATAAATACAATATCATAAATTATCTATTCATTTTATTCCTAAATATTGTTTCTAATAGAACCAATATATGGTAACAATCTATTATCCCCTTGATTAGTATCCATCATCCTCTCTTGTTTTTATATTCCAATGGGTAACATACCACCACCATAATTGATCTAGAAATATCCTAATTTTATTACTATTCCAATATTTAAAATATCATGGTGATGGAATCTCTTACCCAATGACATGACTCGTACTTTTCCTAATATGAGTAGCAAGAGAGAAATAATCCTTGCATAGGGATATAAATTCATTCTTGCTTATTTATGACTATAATGATGCATTTATCTCATCATATATCAATATAAATTTAGCTTGATATTGTTCAGAAACAAAAATAGAATATACATGTCCAGATATAAAAATTTCTCCAACTCAACAGTTCTCAACACAATTTATGACTTAATAAACATTATGAAGTCCTTTTTATAAGCATGGGGTTATTTCATCATTATTTTCTTGACAGATTTTTTTCCAAATAGAGATGAAATTATTGCCTCTAACTTATATTTTTCATATCCCATATTTATTAAATCCAAATGAGATTCCCCGTCATGGGGATAAACCAACATCTTAACTATTTTCAATGATGAAATAATAAGTTCACCATTGTAAATATTAGAGATAAAAATATCTTCATCATATATGAAACTAAAAGAATCATTCCTAAAAAACTCTTTTGATTCAACTATAAACACAAAAGGAATATTATTATCTCAAAAAATAAAAACTAACCCTTGAAATATAATAGCATTCTCCAAAAACATATTTGTTTGATTTAACCAATATAAATATATTACCTTTCCTTGAAGAAGTTTTCAATACACCATAAGCTAGAGGACAGGATCATTTGGACCAAATTCATCAACTCCTTCAGAATTATTCATTGAAAAGGGTCTAATGATTGATGGTTCAAAGATTTCAGTTTTGGAAAACTAAAACAAGATATGATCTACAATCTGAAGGTTCATGAAGGTGTATGAATGAGAGAGTGAGAGTATGACGGTTTACTGACATGGTCTAGTTTCACATGCGGATTGTGTGGGGAAACCATTTAAAAAATTAATATTGAGAAGATGTCATTTAAAAAGGTAAAAAATTATTTTATTTGAACAAATAAAAGAACAATTAATAAATAAAAATAATTGACTGAGAAATTAAAAAAACAAATTAATAAACATTCACTTAAAATTAAATATCATTAAATCCCACCTTAATACAATTCAAACATGCAGTGGGTAGTGGTTTTGTAAAAATATTAGCTAATTTATAATCATTATTTACATATTCTAAAGATATTTCAATTTTAAGAACATAATCTCTTTCAAAATGATGTCATATATCAATATTCTTAGTCCTAGAATGACATATAGGATTTTTTGAAAATTTTTTACACTATTATTTTCACATAAAATAAGAATATTATTAATATTTAGTCCAAATATTAGTAAGATGTGGTTCATCTACAATGCTTTTTCACATCAACTTCTAGCAGTTATATATTCTACCTCAGCTATATATAATGAAACTGAATTTTTTTTCTTACTTGACAATGATAATAAATATTTCCCTAAAAAGTGATAGGTTTTGTAAGTTATTTTTTATCTAATCTATATCCTCTAAATTTAGCATCTGAATATGAAACTAAATTAAAATAATACTTTTTTCGTAAATTATAGATTGAAAAATAGTTCCTTTTAAAGATATAAGAAAAATTATACCTATAGTAAGATGGGATTATTTTGGATTTGATTGAAATCTAGCACATATGCATATATAATTTTTTTTCTTGGTCTGCTAGTAGAAAGATACAATAAACTACCAATCATACCTCTATATAACTTGTTGTCACTAGTTTTATAGCTTCATCCAAATATTGTTTTATATTTCTACACAAGGGAGTTTTATAAGTCTTACTATTTTCTATACCAAACATTTTTAATATATCAATAATACATTTACCTTGATTTAAAACATTTTTATAATATTATTGATAAATTTGAAATCCTAAAAAGAAATTTAATTCTCCAATCATACTCATTTCAATATCCTCTTACATTAGATATGAAAAACCATTAAAATGTTTTTTATTTTTTGAATAGAAAACAATTACATAAACATAAATTTTTACTAATAAAATATTAGATCACAATGTTTTCTTAAAAAGAGTAGGATATACTAGTCTTATATATAATCTATTTTCTAATAAAAAATAACTAATCTTTTATACTAATCACTAGGTTTATTTTTAAGTCCATAATGTAGTTTTTTTGGTTTAAAAATAGAATTTGGTTTATGCAGGTTTTCAAAAGATGGTGGTTGTTTAACATAAACTTCCTCCATTTAAAAAGTAATATTTTACATCCATATGATATAATTTCTAATTTATATGAGATGGATAGGATAAAAGGATTATGATGGATTCTAATCTAGCCACTAGCGCAACGGATTCATCATAATTTATTCTTTCTTCTTGATTATATCCTTTATCTACTAATCTAGTTTTTTTGTTATGATCCCTTGATCATCATTTTTATTTCTAAAGAACAACTTGGTTCCTATCACTGGATAATATGATGGTCTATCTAGTAATTCTAAAACATTATTTCTAAAGAATTTCTTTTGTTCTTCTTTCATGGATAACAACCAACTCTTATCTTATATATCTTTTTCAATAGACTTATGTTCTAATTAGGATAGAGAGGCAGAGAATTCAAATAAGTTTCCTACATTTATTCTTGTGCCTAGGTTTCCACTTACTATTTATAAAGGTTGGTCCTTTATGATTCTAGTCTATCTAGGTAAGATACTTTCAGGTTATTTTATTTCATGTTCTTCTCAACTGGACTAAATTAAATTTTAATTAATTTTTTAATCAGTCTTAGGGAAATCAAGTATCATGTTTTCAAAAGAGTGTTTATTTTCATATGTTTGATAATCCTTTTAATGAAAGGGCCAATTTCATTAAACATCACATGATATGATTCTTAAAAAATCCTTTACTTTTTATTAAATACTCTATAGTATTTATAAGTATCAGAATATCCAAAAAACAATTCATTCATTAGCTTTTGGATCACATTTACCAAGTTTTTCTTCTATATTCAAGATATACACCTCATATCCAAATACTTTAAAGTACATTACAATAACTTTTTTGTTATTCCAAAGTTCATAGGGTTCCTTTTTAATAATGGGACTTATAAAAACTCTATTCATAATATTGAAAGTTGAGTTTACAACTTCTTCCCAAAAATAGATAGGAATATTGTATTCATTTAACATAGTCAATTCCAATTCTTGAATCAGTTTGTTTCTTTATTCCACAATTCCATTCTATTTAGGTGTTGTTGGCGCAGATAATGTTTTTTAATACTTATATTTGAGAAAAGGGAATGAAATTATTCATTATAAAATTATCCTATGTGATCACTTCTTTATGAAATTATTTAATATATTTTTTATTCAGAAATTTTTGAAAAAACATTAAAAAAATTGAATACCTCACTTCTGATTTTTAGAAAATAACTCAAGTAAATCATGAAAAATCATCAACTAATACCTAAACATATAATTTTCTATCAAGACATTCCAATATAAATGGTCCAAATAGATCCATTTGGATAATTTATAGTAGTTTATATTTAGAAACTTTGATAATTGATTTGAAAAATGATTTGTGTTTTTTTCTAATTTTACATCCATCATAGAATATATCATTTTAAAACATAAGACTAGGAAAATTAGAAATTAATTATTACTTATATAGTTTATATAAATCAAATATATTTTAATGAAAAAGTATTTTATTCCAAATCCAGGAATCATTTGTCTTAGTAGTTAAACAATCCACTTTCTATTTACACAAGGAATTTAGATTCAAAGTATAAAATTTTTCAGTTCTTGGTGCTCTGAATTTAAGAAATCTATCTATGAAAACTGAACATTAGTTATTGAGGAAATAAATATAAAATCTATCACCAAAATTTTATGAAATACATATTTAGTTGGGCTTTAGTCCATGTATATATAGTACTTTATTGATTGAAATATTCTTTGGATCTCCAACCATTCTAATTACAATAATATTTTATTTTTCATTGTCACCAAAGGTGACTAGACCTCCACCCATTTGTTCCAGTGTATGAAAATCTGATGAGTATATACTCATGTTTCTATAGAAGCAATTATTTATATACCATTTTTTTCATTGTATTTTACCTATAAAAACATTTGAACACAGGTTTTTTTTTGTACCCATTTTTTCTTGGGTCCAACTGTGTTCGCAAGCAGTGATTTGGGAATCTAGATCTACCTTAATTTTACAAAATTCGTTTTACTAGAATCAAAAAAAACTTTTAGAAACAAAATCCATTTTATAATACTTATTTTAGTATTTCTTAAGTAACACATGTTAGTTTAATATCCTTTTATTTCCAAATATAAGTCGGTACTATTTTTAGAACTTGGCACAAAGTAATTTTTCATGACTTTGTTTTTCCCCTTTACTTCATATTATGTATTTTTATTTTTTAATGATTTTCATTCAAATAATATCATTTATATAATTTTCTCCTTTATTTAAAATTCTAAAATAACTTTTATAAAATTCCATTACAACTTGTAATTCCTTTATTCTATTGTCGTGGTTATTATAGTCAGATGTGGTTTTATAAAAAAATTATTTCTTGATGTTATTTTAACATTACTTATTTTTGTTTTAAAATAGAATTATAAATATTATCTTCTGCCTTATGCTTCTTTAATAAATAATAATATTAATCTTATAACATTAAACAATAAGAAACTAATTGATTATTTGAATAGCTATCAGAGCTATAAGTAGAATAATAATAGGATTGCACCTCTTCTTCTTCTTTATCCATAAAGAACAAGTTTACTTTCATATTTCGTAGCACTTTTTCTAAATCAGATTTGGATTTTATGATTGAGTCTTCATAAATTCTCCAAGTAGTATTCATAGATTTGTTTTCTCACTGCTTATATTTATATTTCCTCGTATATTTAATTTATGTCCTTATTCATTCATCTTTCAATTGGTGGAAATCAAGTCTGATGTGAACCATAATTTTTCATTCATAACATATTACTTCTATTAGTTTCATTTCATCCTTAAAGTATTTTCTAAAGCCTCTTTTCTTCTTTCACAAATTGTAAAACTTTATAACTATCAGATCCAGTTCCATTTCAGAGTCTAAGGAATCAGATATTTTTTCTATTTTGGCATCTTGTTTTTGATTTTCTTTAATTCTTCTAAGATGTCACCTTAAGGTCGGTATTTTCCCTTTTTACAATCTTGTGATCTTCAACTTCAGTAGTAACTTTTACTTCATACATCATCAATATTCCAATTAGTCAAATTGAAGAAAAGTGATGATTTTTGAATAGCTACAGATATGTCATTCGATTAAGAGGGAGGTACTTTAAGTACTTATAGTTCTTGATATAGTTCTGAAATTATATCACCCATGGAAGTAATATTGTTAATAATTTCTATCAATCGTCCATTTATTTGTATGATTCTTCACCGTCGAACATTCTAAAAGTTTCAAACATTAGTTTTATAGTATCATACCTTGTTTTTTTATATTATTAGTTCCTTCATATGAAATAGAAATTGTTTTCCCCACTTCATAGGAATTAGTAAATTGTGATACCTGATTGAATTCATATGGTCCAAATCCACAAATTATGGAATTTATTGATTTTGAGATGATATCACATTCAACTTTTATTGTGGCATCCCATGTTTTTTTCTTAGGAATCACATATGGAGCGATGATCTTTGAATAAACTTTAAATCAAATATTCTTCATATAGATGATCATTAATGATTTCTAACATCTATAGTTGTCACTATTAGAATATGAAGCTCCAATCATTGACATACCATATTTCAGATCATCTATTGACATATTCTTTCTATAGACCTTATTATTTTAATATTGAAATATATTTATCAAATTTATCCAAAATATCACCTCTGATTCCAATTTTTAGGTCGGAATAATACAAATATACAAAAGAGGTGGTAAATTGTGTCTTTTCGATATTCTTGAAAAATTTTATCTTTTAAATATATTTGTGATTTATGATGATATGCAACATTTTGTTCTATAAGAAATATGAGCATTGAATAAATAATAATGATGAAAACCTAAATTTTTATAGAGGTTTGGGGCACAAAGATAACCTAGTCCACTTCACCAACGCTCTCTCTACTGACATGGTGATTTTCACTATAAATTTCCTCTTATCACGTGACATTAAAATCCATAGCTACGTATAGGTAGTTGAAACCTTTATAATAAGGATAAATAGAGCCTTTTTATCTTTTTACTGGGAACCAGTTATCCACAGCTTAGTCTGAGAAGTTGATACTCCACCATGACTAAGTCTGGGTATTCAATCCTCCAATAAATCAAATGAGTTTTATTTTCCTGATAGTATAGGTTAATTTTCACATATGTAGTTGAAACTAACAAAATATGGATCATCTATTTAAAATATAACATTTATTCAAGAAGGAATAGATCTAAATAGATTCTGATTCAAATTATCTTCAATAGAAACATTAATTAGCATTAGTTCCAGTAGTATGAGATTGAAATGCAGAGCTTCAAAGTATAGCCTCTATTAAAAAATGATTCATTAATTTGATCATTGTAGCAGTCCTGTAGAGATTAAAAAACTAAATAATGTATTTTGATATCATTTGTATTGTGTGTTTGCATATAATATTCTGATCATATATATATATATATATATTTCTTTCGGTTGAGTGGATCCAAGAAAGATTCCCGATAGACCGATGATATTCATATTCAAATCATTCAGAAGAGCCATAAATTTCCCTACAAATAGGAATGATTTACTCTGTTGAATGTCATTATTTGAATCAATAATAATGAACCTTTGAATTGGTCGTGAAATAGTATTCAATCAATCTTAATTTCTGTCAAGACCATTTCATAAATCTTGGATAAAATTGTGGAATTAAATCTAAATCATTGAATAGTCAAACGTAGGGTTCAACTGCATAGTGTAGGGTTCCTTTGCATAGTACAGGGTTAATTTTCATATTATAGGGTTTCTTTGCATATCGTAGGGTTTCTTTGTGTAGAGTATGGAATAGAATCAATATTTTCATCCTTCTGGAATAGGGAATTAATAGTGATTTCTATCTTCAACATTTTATTGGCATTGCATACATTTATTCAAATGTAGGGTCATCAATACGTACATTTATTATTTTTTATAGGGATATTGATATATACATTCAATCAATGAACATATGGTATTAATGGTGTTTCTAGAAAACATTTCATAACTTTTTTATTCCGTCAAAAATATGCATATAGTCCTTATATATATATTCCAGAAAAATAATTAAAGGAACATTAGTAGGAAAAAAACATGGGTATTTTTGAGCATCAAAATCAATATATATCACAGAGTATTGTTGAGACAATACATTGGAAAAATTGTGGTGTATATGTTTCCCATAAATTTATAATATTATTATTATTATCAAATTTATGGGGATTTACATTTTTTAGGTTCTCTCTTTCATGGGTTTTATGGTTTCAAAGTTACCAAAGTGGCAAGGTATTTTTCATCAACTTTCCTTCTTTGAGACATTTTTTATATTATACAGAAATATTTTTATGAGTGTATATACTTACCCTTTGACATTTTATATCATTAATCTCCTTAATTTTTGATATTATAAGTATCATTTAATTTTATTAATTTTTGGTGATTATGATACAATGTTACAAAAGTCGTTAGAATATTTTTTTATAATCTCATCAATTACGAGGATTGTCTATGATTAAGTCACGGATGTTGAAATTTTAAAATTCTCAACAATTATATTCTATTATTTTTATTTGTTATATTTTCAAGTAATTTTTCCATTTTTCAACTCTTTGTTACTTAAATTTTGTTAGAAATTATTTTTCTTAAAATCTGACATAATTTTTCTCTTCGATCAGAAATTAGTTTTCTTTCAAAACCATGTTTTCAAAAACTATTTCCAAAATTGATTTTATACTTTTTAAAATAATTTAATAAAAACATTTTTAGATATTTTTTATCTTTGAAAAAATGTTTTCAAATTAATATTATTTTCATTTTTTGAAAAATTAAATTTTATAACCTTTTTAATATGTAAACAGAATATTCATTATGGCATGTACAAAATTATTCACAGAAATGAAAATAATTTATTTGATGCTCCCTTTGAAATTACCCAAGATTATTTTTAAATAACTTTTATTCTAAATATTCATGAAATTAAAATATTTACATTTTTTTTGAAAAATAAAAGGATTTTCTAAAAAAATAGGTTTTAAAAAGTGATTATCAAATACGAAAAGGATATTTTCCTCAATAATGTTTTCAATTTTATTTTTAATGGTATTTTAATTCATCAAAATCAATTAAAATTGTTTTTACTTATGATCCATTGGGTATATTTTACATGGTTACCATCCTATTTATTTCTCTTGATGGATTATGATTTTTTCAAAGATATTGTAATGGAACCCATTTCATTTCCATGAGTTAATCGTGTTTTAAAGAGATTGTTATAGAACCCATTTAGTTTTTATAGGTTAGTAATGTTTCAAAGATATTAACATGAAACCCATTACATTTCCTTGGTTTGGTCAATTTATAAAAGGATCAATGATTTTTTATATGATTTTTATGATGAAATATCTTTGTAATTTATTTATGTTGTGCTTCTTGGAAATATTATATAATGGGGTGGCCTATATAGTTCTCCAATTAATTAGTTAATATTCCTTGTTCTGAGAGGTAAGAATGAGGGAGTTACTTGAGGTTTTCATTTATGGATTTAAATTGGCTCCAATTATTTCTGACACAAGTTTAACTTGCATTATGAAGAAAAAAATTCCAAGATAAAAACACATTTTTATTATTTTTTCTTGGGGTTTATAATGTTTCTTATGTTAAAGAATGATATCACATGGCTCATGATTATTGATTCTGATGAATATTTCCTTTTCCATGTTTTTATATTTGATGATCTGGGTATTGATGGGTATAATCTCATTAATTATTCACTAATTCACTCTTATTATTTCATCTCACACTTATGCACTTCTTACGCTCATTGATGAAATTCAATTATTAATTCTTATATTTACCCTTACTGAGAAATTGTGCTCACCCTTCATATACTTCTATTTCCTCTGGTTATAAAGAATGAGGTTAATTTAATTATGTATAGAATTGATTTTATATGTATTATGATGATGATATATTGTGAAATAATAAAATATTGGTCAAATGGTAGAAATGATCATTTGATGACATGGGTATTGTTTAAGTATGAGTTGTCCTAATTCTCTAAAACTCTCAAACTAAAAGTTTTGTGATAATGTATGTGATCCAATTTTTACTATGATATTGTAAGGACTAGATGGGAAAAAGGGTCATAATTATCATCATCAAATCACGAAATGTAAAGTTTTCGATTTTATCACCAGATTTAAGAGTGTGGGTTTTGGGATATTATACATACACATGAGCTTCCCTAAAATGTCTGACCAGATAAGTTGCACAGGTGAAGGAAAGAATGGTTGGGGATTAAACCTAGTAGATGGTTTAGGTAGTTCATCTTTCCTTTTGGTAATGGAGCGAGATGATATTTTAGTTAGGTATTACACTCTATCGAAGGCCCATAGAGGTCAAATATTCTATAAAAGGGGTGACAACATGACACTAGGTGGGGTTTATGAAAGAGATTCCCCATCAAGTGAATTTTTTCTATTGGTAACTAGATAAGATAATTTATAGTTTTTTATTACATCAAGTAGGATTCCCAAATTTATTTTTCTTCCCCCTTTTGGTTGGTAAGTATATTAGGAACGAATATTGGAAAAAATTTCAGTGACACCCAGCAGGTGTCCCATGATAGATTCACTCTAGTATGTAAACCAAATGAATAAGTTTTAGGATAAAAGAGGAATATCTAGAATCTAGTTGTATAATTAAATTAATAGTAGAATACAAAATCAATGAATATATGGTAGAGTTGGGTGCCCAAGTGGGGGCATGTAATATTAGTTCCCAAGTAGGGGGCCTAGGTAGTCTGTGACAACTTTATAGTACTAGGTAAAATTACAAGCCTAGTATGATGACCTAGGTCAAAGTTACCATTAATGGGGAGGGTATAACTTATGTAGGGGACTCAAGAAAAGATCACCTAATGTGGTTAATATGGTTAAGTGTCATCCCAATGGGGATACTTGGGAAAATTGTCTCCCTAATGGGTGTGCCTGGGTGAAGTGCCTCCCTAATTTGGATACCTAGGTAAAGTGTATCTCTAATGGGGGTACCTTATAAAAGTGTAACACTAATGGTGGTATCTGGGTAATGTTTATTAAATGGGTTACTTGGGAGATGTTTTTATAAGGTGATAGATCTAGGTTATGTCACCATAATTTTTGAGACTTGGGAAAATGTAGGATCACCTAGGAGTCTTGGGAAAAATCACACTCATTTAAGACACTTGGAAAATTCATTTTCATGTAGGATGTCGTGGATAATACAAACTCATGTAGGATAACAAGTTGAATTCAAACTTAGGTAGGATATCTTGGTTAAGTCACACTCAGTTAGTAATCTCCGAGTATAACTAGGTTGTGTGGTTCCTTATTATATGAATGCTATTATGACTATGGTGTGTGTCACCCAAGTAAGGGAGGTTTAGAAAAACTAGGTAAAATAGAAATTGTACCTTAATTTTTCTTCATGGATTTATCTATATCCATTAAAAATTGGAATTATGGTATTATATTTATAGACTATGGTGGACTAAGGTTTATTGCTTCATGCAAATGACCTAGGTGCATGACATAAATGTGCTATATATTTTATAAGATGAGGGAAGGGTGTGTGTGTAGGAAAACCTAGGCATGCATTCAAGTAGACTAGGTCATTGATACTAGATCATAATAAAGTTTTTTGAATGAGACATGGGTGTAGGGGGATCACCATGGCATATAACCATAATTTTTCAAAATTTCTTCCAACTTCTAATAAAGATAACTTTTGATCTATAAGTCTTTTCAGACTCTAATACCATTCAAATCGAATCTTTCAAAATGTATTTTCTCCTTTGGTATTGGTATCCCCATGTAATTTGATTTATGATCTCATGAGAATATAATAAGACCTTCCGAATGTGTTTTACAATTTTTAAACACCTATTTTCCAACAATGGATAATTTCCATTGCCTACTCTAAGGGGGAGGTTCTCACTAACAAGTCGCTAAATTTTGAAACAATTGTGAATAATATTTATCCCTAGGTGGTTTTCAAAATCATGAATCATAAAGAGATCCTATATTCTTCTCCTTAAAAAATGGATATAATTTTTCACCCAGACATGACTTGTGCCATCTAAGTGAGAACTGTATCATGGATTCCACATAAAAGTGTTGTCACATATTTTTCAATTCAAAAAAAATCATCCTTAGTATTGGATTCATTTTGAATAAAAAAAATTACACTAAGGTAAAATAGGAAACTTTTTATATTATTTAAAAATATGGTAGGATTAAAGATGTAAATAAAAAATATAAGGATGTTTTCCAAGTGTTTTTTCTCAACACATGGATTTTGGTCTCTATTAGAGGAACAATCAACTTAATGATTTTGGATTCTTCAATAATAATAATAAACTCACGTATTTTAGCATCAGGAATAGAAATAATCAAATCAAGGATTTTTCTATCACCAAGATGAATAATTGAATCAGGGATTTTAACATTCTATCATAGTGTAAGATGAAGGAAAATACAACTTAAATAGGGTAGGACCCTAAAATTGGGATAATAGAGGAAACATAATGTAAGTGTAATTTTTAGCTCTATCTGTTACATGAGATCTAGATGTTGATAGAAATATTGTTACAATAAGATTAAATTTGTATATTGTTTATATGAAGGGGTTGATACACAAGTCAGATCCATGAAAAACAGAAAATTTAGTGGTTTTGTCCAAATAAAGGGTTTTTATGAAGACCCAATAAGAACTGGTGAATCACTATACTATTAACTCTAACATAAATTTAACTTGTGTGTTAGGAAATCATTTCATATATAATATACCACTTTGATATGTTTAATATATTTTTGGAAGAACCATTGATTCACACAGTTTAATGTCAGGTGATGAATTCCTCATACCCTATAATGGATCATCTAAACTAATATACACAAGGAATAAAGGGTTGATCTTAGTTTTTTATGTTGATAGGCTCAGATATAATAGATCTATTTTTTCTAGTGATGAATGGTGGACCCTATGAGTGAAATATCTTTTAATTTGCATATCCTAAATTTTGACTAAGTTAGTGATAGAGTGGCCAAGTGGGAAAGAAATCATATTTTTCTATATCCTCTATTTGTGAGTTTATAGCTTAAAACGTTTTATACCTTTTTCTTTTTCTATTCTCAATTTTTCATAGGTAATGTTACGTATATTTCCATTTATTAGACACTAATTTTTTTCACATATTTCCATTATAGGTTTTCAAACTTTCGAGTGTCATGTTTATTTTCATTATTAGTTTATGGTCTTGAAAGTTATACCAATGTATATGGTGTTTAAGGTCAAACATTTTTAACTAAAACATTTGAGTCATTATGAATAGAAATAAGGGTCAAGAAAAAATAATTTGAATTAGAGCCCATTACCACTATAAAAAACCTTAGGGATTGGAGTTTTTAGTTTACAATCAAAACGTTTGGACTAAAGGATATTTTATTAAGTCTAGATAACTTTGACAAATTGATAACATAGTATATATACCAAGGGTAAAGAAAACTCACTATGAATTGTGAACTCAATTCCATTATAGATTATTCCTTTGATGAGTGTCCAAATTTTAAGGTCATATAACATAAACCAGTGTGTCATGTGGTTTAGGGTCACATGACCTAGACTATGTGTCCAATAAAGATTTCATAAGTGGAAAATCTCAACTCAAATCATTTGGATATTGAGTGTAGCATCTCAAATTAAGGTATTTGGGTCTCCAAAGGATATGAATACCCATATGTGAATGTTAATGAAAATTTAATTTCATAATCTTACATTTAAAGTGGTTAAAATGCATAAATTTATAACATAGAGGATATTTGAATCTATTTGAACATTTGGGTTATAGAAAAGGTAAACCAAAAACCTAAGAATGCCAAAGTCAATTAAAAATATATAGTAATGGGGGTAGATCAACCCTTATTAATAGATAAACCAGTGTCATGCCAAAGGGGAATAGAATATTAGATTATGGTTGACTTTTCCTCTAGGACCACAACATCCCCTAGCGGTTACTTAGTATCTCGAAGGAAAATATCTTTTACCCCATCCATTCTTAGTGGTTTTTGTAAAGATTTTTCAATACTTATTACCAATATTTTTATAAAGGGAGAACCTAAAAGGAATAATCAAATCCAGCTTATGGGATTCAAATATGATTATTTAAACATAAGAAATTGGGTGGGTAATGAGTTAGAATCAAATATATGAATTACATTCATTGATATTAATATATTCAAGAAGATTCAGATCACATTAAAGGTTACATAATCATGTATTCAAAACATTCTTGTGGAAAAAGGATATAACAAGAAATTATTGAGTACAAAATCACTTAAATTGGTGTTCTAATCAGTGTGAAGATGTGGTGATGTGGGGAGAAAGAGGATCTTGTACTCAAAAATATAACATGTTTTACTTGTTGTGGTGAAAAAGATGATATTCTCAGATTGTTTCCCAAACTACAGGGGTCTTGTGAGTGCATTATTATTTTTTCTAAGTTAAAGTTTTAGGCCCTAAAAGATTTTTACCTTTTTCAATTTTACACTCTAACTATTTCTTAATCCCAGAAATAAAATGTCTTATCAAGAAGAGAAATAACATTTTATCATTCCAATTTTTATGAGTTTTTTTACATAAAAATCCTTTGTGTCTCTAAGAATTTATAAAATAAGGTAATACAATTTGGACCATGAAGGGAAAGAGATTGAGTTCATAAAACTTTGGACAAATTTATTTAGGGTTTGAGTTTAGAGAGATTTGAATGAGATTTTATAGGGTTTAAGTTCATATATCTCTGACCAAATAATATTAGTGTTTATGTTCATATAGCTTCTACCGAATGTCTTTGAGGTTTAGAGTTATTTGGAAATAAAAAATATATTATAAGGGTTTAAGTACATATAACTTTACCAAATGTTGCAGTAATTTAAGGTTATAAATATTCAACTAAATGTTATAAGGGTTTAATGATTTATAACATAAATAAAAGTGTGAGAATAAATATCACAATAGGGTGAAGCAAACCAATCAGGAGAGGATATCCCAATTCCAGAATAGAATACCTCATAGGTAGGTGAACATGGTTCAAAGTTTATAATTCATATACTAGGGAATAGGTAATAAGTTTGTGTTTGGGAATAGTATATGTGATCTGGGAAACACTACATATCCTTGAGTGGAAAGATTAAATCCATACATGGTTCTTTAATCTATAACCCCTACATAGGTCTAGCTTATTTGTAGGGGAGGAATTTTTAATTATGGTATAGGATTAAAACTGGAATAAGATTTATGGATTATACCTAAGATATAATATCTAGGATTCCATATTAATAGATCATTTTACCCTCACATATATTTATGGATATGTACCAAAATTAGGGTACCCTTATATGTATTTGTCTCTCATAAAGGGAAGTTGGGTCACATAGGACAGAACATTATAAATAGTTCAAGGTATTTTAAGATAGACAATACATTATATAGTTTAACATCATACAATAAGAACATAGATTCCACATTTTTTTAGTTTATATGACATGAAAATTTATATATAGTTTCTTACATAGATCTAGATCATGAAAAAAATAAAATTTCTTGGAATAAAGGAAGAACCTATAAAGGGAAGCCTGATATAAATTACGGTGTAAAAATTCTAGGATAAAGTGGTGGTTTTGATTATAATTCATGGTTGGGACCAATATAGAAGATTTATTCATCAAAACATACCTTTTTCTAATAATAATCATGTCGTTAATAGTTATGATAAGTCACATATGCGTGGATTAAGATCATTTGTGGGGGAGATGATGATCAAATAGATATGTTCCCTGGAAATGAGAGGGGAAGAAACCTGATATGGATAAGGTTTCATCACTATGATAGGGTGTGGAGGATATATCTTAGTATAGGTCTATCAAGGGACATGATCTTAATGATAGGTCCCAATCACTAGTAAAAAACTCTTGAAAGTGTGTTATATTTTATCTTTTTATGGGATTATGGATAAAGAACCATATTTTGGGGGGTATTAGATACATATGGATTGTATGTAAGGAAGGTGGTTCTCATAGAATGGATAACTCTAAGTAATTTAGGGTCTTAAATAATGGACCATATGTCATTTAGGTTTCCATCATGTGATAAGGGCTCATATGTCATTGAGTTTAAGGCCAAATGATGAGTACTGTGTCCAAGAAGTATAGAGTCATGTGAAGATTTTGTGCAATAGAGTTTAGATTCATTTAGTTATGAATACTAATTCTTGTAGTTTAAACTTATAAATCTTTGACCAAATATTGATTTAGTTTATGATCATGCAATTGGGAGATTCCTTAATAGTGTATACAATTTCAAAGGAAAAAAATATAAAGATATTTTGTATCCTATTTAGAATGGTGAAGTGGATTGGGTAAATCAAGTCTCAAAATTTATAAATATAATATGATTTAATGATTACTTATAATAGTATTTATAACATTATTAATGGATAAATAGTGTCTCACCCTCAATAAAAAGTGCATAGAGATTAACTGGGGAATTTAAATGGGGAAAAAATGTCACCAAGGGGTTACTTGGTAGCTTAAAGGAAACTTTTTTGTTCTCCATTCAAAGGGAGGTATATTAGGGTCATTCAAGAACATTTTTATAAATTTTTATGAGAGAGAAACTAAGAGGATTTACTCAAGGATCCTAGGATTCCAAAATATATATACCTACTGAAGGTCATAGTTTTATAGTGATTCATATGTCAAAACGTATGAAATAGGTTGGGTGGAAGAGAATAATTCCAATAGGGTTTTACAATACTCTATAACTATATCATTATGTGTTATAAATTATATTTAGGAAATAGGTACATACCCTAATTGAATATGAAGGTGATTAGCCACTGTAAGAGGATAATATTCATTGCTAATATATGTAGTTTTCATGTGCCTTGCTATTCATAAATACCATTTTAGTGCATTTTACATTTTGAACACTCATTCTCATCATTTGTGCACTTCATGCCTAATGTGCACCAATTTAGGCCCAATGTTTCATCTGATTTTAAAGAATGTAACTATCCATGTTTTAATTTGATATTCACTTAATTATGAACATTTTTTATTCAGGGATCAATGGATTATTAATAAAGTATGAGGGAGATATTTGGCGATTAAAGGAAACAATTCTGGAGAAGGCAGATTGTATATCATCCCACTGATCGGACTATGGGGCCCACAATACAGGTCCAATGAGGCCCAAAATTTATGGAAGGATAGAAGAAATATAGGGGAACAAATAATTCTTCTGGAGCTAGTGCTAATTCGTCCTCAATGGTGGTGATCAAGGCGGCCCAAGTTGAAGATTTAATTTTGGGCCAGAGTCTGCGGCCCAGAAAAACAGCCCACCATTTCAATCATATCTCCCGAACCACAAATTATGTTGGGCTGAAATTTTACAGGCTGTTAGGGGACATCAGGGGATTCATTTAAGTCTTCTAGTTCCCACTCCAATTCGGCCTTCTAAAAGGTCCTTTAGGCGCGTCTTTCCGGTGGATGCAAGCTGGCTGCAACTTCGGGGCAAGAAGTGGAAAAGTCTCTCATCATTAATGTTCCACCCACCTTTTCCCAACATAATTAATTTAAAGCACATGGGATGTTGGGAGCTCGGCCAAGGCTTAATTGTTTCCTATTTAAGGCAGTAGTGGTGATGGATTTGGGGAGGTTGGATGCTTTCTTTTCATTGTAATGTTATTATGCCAATTTGCCTTTGTAATGTTCTTCCTTCTCATGTAAGTTGTTCGAATCACCTTAGTCTTCAATAAAAGTTCTTCCTCTTCTCTTGTTCTGTTCTTATCCTTATCACCTTGATACCGTTGCCCCAAGGTGTGAATTTATTCACACCAAACCTTGTGATTTTGTTCACACAATGGTGGAGTGATTGTTATTTTTGTTATTTTTACTTCTTCAATTCCACCCTCATAAGTCTACCTTCCGCTTCCGTTGAGAACTTGTAATCAATGGAGGGCTAGCTCTTTTATGGGTTGATCCAAGGGAGTAGAAAGGGGCTGGATTGAATGTTATTTCTCATGCCCTAAATGTTATTAATTTCTTTTAATTGAGTTTCTTTCATTCAATGATTTTTATTCTTCCTCTTCCTTATTGAATTTATTCACCCCACTTTCATGTGCTAATTACATCCTTTACCTTGGAGTGCTCATGAAAATGATCCTACAAGTGTATAGGTGATTATCATATGTTTTGAAGGTGTTTAATCAGTAAGTGATGAGGTTAGTTTGAATTCATTGCATGAATCCTTCTCGAGTTAATGAAATTAAAATTGTAAAAAAAATGGAATTCATTCAATCCACCCCGAGCCATAACCTAGGATCAACTCATTTTCTCTTAATTTGAATTCACATAGATCTTTTAGTTCTATTTAAAAACAATATAAAATCAACCCAAGTTGGCCACTTCATAGCCAAAAATCCATCTCTTTTTGTTGAGTGTCTAAAGGTTCTTCTTAGGTCTCTGAGGATTCGACAACCCAAGCTACACTACAAGCGACCGCTTGACCCTTAAAACTTGGGTAAATTTGGGCGAGACCAAATTTTGGCGCCGTTGCCGGGGACCAAGTAAGTTCCTTAGACAAAAACCTTCTTTCCTTACCCCCATTCTTCTACTCTCACCCAAGATCTCTTATCTTGTCCCTTTCTCGCTTTTTTTTTGGCGCATGTCCGCCTACACCCGCGATTTCTCAAACAGACTAGTTAGGGTGGATAGTCCTAGGATAGGGGAGTCAAGTGAACCTAGGGGATTGTTTAAATCAGATTCAAATACTCTTGAAACCCCAAAGTCAGAACTTGAAACAAGTCCAATGGAGGGTCATCCACAAAATCAAATTGTAAACCCTAGGGGGAATCAAATGGGAAACCAAAACCAAGAAGCTCCAAACTTAGGGAATGTAGTTGATCAAACCATGAACGACTACCTCACTCCAGCTTGGACCAATGCCCCCTCATGCATTAGACACAATTTCATAGGAGACACCAACTACATATTCAAACCCCATGTCCTAAACCACCTTCCAACCTTTCATGGGATGGAGTCAGAAATGCCATACCTTCATGTCAAAGAGTTCAACGACATTGTTGAAACCATGTGTCCCCTACATCAACTAGAATCTGCTAAGATGAGGCTCTTTCCTTTTTCATTAAAGGATAGAGCTAAAAATTGGCTAAACAACCTGAGACCTTCATCAATCCACACTTGGAACCAACTGCAAAGAGAATTTTACAAAAAATACTTCCCCCATCACAAAACCATTGCACTAAAAAAGAGCATCCAAAATTTTTTTGAAAAAGAGGGAGAGTCATTTTATGAAACATGGGAGAGGTTCAAAGAAACCCTAAACATGGTTCCACACCATGGTTTTTCTATTCCTGAACAAGTAAGAATTTTCTATGAAGGTTTGGGCCCGGGGAACAAACAATTCATTGACATGATGTGTAATGGGACCTTTAAAAACAAATCCCCAAATGATGCTTACGAGTATCTAGAAATCCTTGCTGAACAAAACCAAACATGGGGAACATCACCTTACTCTGAAAAGCCTCAAAGAACTACTGGAATGCATACACTTAGGGAAGAGGAAATCCTTAGGGCGAAACTTGCAGCACTCTCTAGGAAGGTTGAAGAGATAGACCATAGGAAAATCAATGAAATCCAAACTGTAGACCTTGTTTGCACAATCTGTGACAAACATGACCACAAAACGGACAACTGCCCAACCATTCCATCCATCAAGGATGTTCTTTTAGGAGGACCACCTGCTGAAGTCAATGCCCTAAACTTTCAAAAGCCTCAATACCCAAACACATTCAACCCAAGGTATAATGACCACCCAGGCTTCCGATGGAAAGATAACCAACAACCTAGCCAACCACAAGGACCAAACCCCTACCCTACACAAAATTTTCAGAACCATAACCAATTCCAACCACAACCAATCCAATACCAACATCCTCCAGTCCAATACCAACAACCCATCCAACAACCAAAGTATCCCCCTGGGATAACCCAACCAACACAAACCCCTTCCCAATCTGTCCCTCTCCCAATCCTTGAACAACTGTGCAAACAAATGGAAAGGATGAACTCAGAAGTCTCGTCCCTTAAACAAGAACTTCAAACCATAAAAACTGGAAAGGCACCCATGCCCACACAGGCCATTCCACAACAAACATCAAGGGGGGAGACAAGTTGCACTCAAACATCTCATGAACAACTAAAGGCTGTGACAGTTTTGAGAAGTGGAAAATAAATTGAGAAACCTGAACAAATAGTCCAAAACCCGCCTGAAGATTCAAACTCTAATGAAAATTCAAATGAAACACATGACCAAACTGATGATACTAATAAAAATGTGAAGGAAACAACTCTTCAAAAAACAACCCCACAACCTGCCCCATTTCCTCAACGCATGAGGGGGAAAACCAAGCCTGAATTGAGTGAAACATTGAGGGAAATATTCTCACAAGTCATGTTGAACATTCCACTCCTCGATGCCATTCAAACCATTCCTGCATACTAAAAATACCTTAAGGACCTATGCACATTTAAACGGAAATTCTCACATAAGAACCAAGTCCTTCTGGCAGCAAATGTTAGCACAACAATCCAAGGCACCCTTCCTCCAAAGATGAAAGACCCGGGATGCCCTTACATAAATGTTGAACTAGGAGAGAACAAAGTTGTAAAAGCCTTGTGTGATCTAGGAGCCAGTGTGAACCTCATTCCTTATGCTATGTATTTTCAGTTAGGTCTCGAAGAACTCCAACCCACATCTGTCACTCTTCAACTTGCTGATCGTAGTATTCGAGTTCCAAAGGGGATCTTAAAGGATGTTTTGGTGAAAGTTGAAAATTTCATTTACCCAGCTGACTTCATTGTTCTTGACAATCACCCAAGCTTAGGTCCTAGGGAGCAAACCCCAATCATCCTTGGTCGTCCCTTCCTTGCAACAATCAACTCTGTTATCCGAGTCCGAAATGGGAACATGACCATCACCTTTGGAAACATGAGTCTAGACTTGAACATCTACAATGCAAACTCTCAAATTGGGGATGATGAAGAGATCCATGAGGTTAATTGGATGGCTAGTGTTGATAGTGAACTCAAAGAACATCAAGGAATTACCGAAGGATGTTTAAGTCAAGAAGAGATTTATTTTCTTTGTTCACATGAGGGAAATTTGTCTCCTCGGCTTGAATCTCTTTCAGATTGCTCTATTGATGATTTTCTAGAATCACCAATCGATGATACCATGAGTGAAATCAATAAAATCGAGTCCATATCCCTTCATGAAACTACTCTAGCTAATTTAGTGGATGAAAATTCTCTTCACAAGGAACCAATTTTGTCAAGAAATGTGAACAAAGAAACTGAGTTCAATGAAAAGTCTCATCCTTTCTTGGAAAGTGATAACCACTCTGATCTTGAATTTAAGGTTTTACCTTCATCACTCAAGTATGCATTCTTAGGGGACAATCAATCCTTTCCTGTTGTCATTTCTTCCTCTCTTGAAGCCAATCATGAGAGGATGCTTCTAGATGTCCTTAGGAGACACAAGAAAGCCATTGGATGGACCCTATCAGATATTCCTGGGATTAGCCCACTTATCGGGACTCATAGAATTGTTCTAGAATCCGATTCAAAGCCATGTCGTCAACCTCAGCGACGACTCAATCCTAATCTCATGGAAGTAGTGAGAAAAGAACTTTTGAAATTGTTAAAAGCTGGTATCATCTATCCTATAGCTGAGAGTGAGTGGGTTAGCCCAATCCATGTGGTTCCAAAGAAGGCTGGAATCATATTAATAACCAATAATGATGGAGAGATGCTTCCAACAAGGGTTAGTAGTGGATGGAGAGTCTGTATTGACTATAGGAAGCTCAACTCTTGTACCAAGAAAGACCATTTCCCCTTGCCCTTTATTGACCAAGTCCTAGAGCGAGTGGCGGGTCATCAATTCTACTGCTTCCTAGATGGATTCTCAGGGTATAATCAAATCGAAGTCTCTTTAGAGGATCAAGGAAAAACGACCTTCACTTGTCCATTCGGCACTTTTGCCTTCAAGCGCATGCCCTTTGGGTTATGTAATGCCCCTGGTACCTTCCAGCGGTGCATGATGGGAATCTTCTCGGACATGGTGGGGGATTGTTTAGAGGTCTTCATGGATGATTTCTCCATCTTTGGGGATACTTTTGAGGGATGCCTTCTAAATGTTGAAAAGGTTTTGTCAAGGTGTGAGGATAAGAATCTCATATTAAATTGGGAAAAATGCCATTTCATGGTAAGGGATGGACATGTTCTAGGTCATCTAGTATCTGGTAGAGGGATTGAAGTTGATAAAGCTAAGGTTGACATCATTCGTCACCTTCCCTCTCCTAAAACTGTTAAGGAAGTGAGGTCCTTCTTAGGACATGCTGGTTTTTATAGAAGGTTCATTAGGAATTTTAGCTCTATTTCTTGACCACTTTGTGCTCTATTGGTAAAAGATGCTCCATTTTTATGGACAGAAAGCTGTGAGGAATCATTCTATACACTCAAGTCAACTCTTATATCTCCACCTATCATGCAATCTCCAAATTGGAAACTTCCTTTCGAGCTCATGTGTGATGCAAGTGACTTCGCTGTAGGAGCAGTCTTAGGACAACGGTGTGAGAAAACTCCTTGTGTCATTGCTTATGCAAGAAAATCTTTAAATGATGCACAAATAAACTACACCACCACTGAGAAAGAGCTACTTGCTGTTGTCTTTGCTTTAGAGAAATTCAGGTCTTATCTCTTAGGATCACCCATCATTGTCTTCACTGACCATTCAGCCCTAAAATACCTTTTCCAAAAACAAGATGCCAAGGCTAGATTGATTAGGTGGGTCCTTCTTCTTCAAGAGTTCGATTTAACCATTAAGGATAAAAAGGGTGTTGAAAATGTTGTAGCTGATCACCTCTCTAGGATGGAATTCAAAGACAACTCGCACCACCTCTCTGTGTCTGATTCATTTCCCGATGAGCACCTCTATTCAGTGAGTGATTGCCCTTGGTATGCTGACATAGCAAACCATTTGGTGACGGGTGACATTCCAAAATTCCTGGGGACCCATGCTAAGAGGAAATTCCTTTCTGATGTCAAACACTACGTGTTTGATGATCCTTACCTCTTCAAGTTCTGTCCTGATCAAATCATTAGGAGATGTGTTCCCGAGTCTGAGCAAGAGTCCATTCTAAAATTTTGTCATGGAGAGGCATGTGGAGGCCACTTTTCTACAAAGAAAACCACTGCAAAGGTCCTCCAAAGTGGTTTATACTGGCCGAACCTCACTAAGGATTCCTTCCAATACTGCAAAAGTTGTCCTCAGTGTCAGCAATTAGGATCCATTTCCAAATGAAATCAAATGCCCCTCACTCCCATTCTAGTCGTTGAAATCTTTGATTGTTGGGGAATTGATTTCATGGGACCCTTTCCAAACTCTAAGGGATACCTCTACATCCTCTTAGCTATTGATTACGTCTCAAAATGGGTTGAGGCCATTCCCACCAAGACTAATGATCATCAAGTTGTGGTCCGATTCCTAAAAGAGCATATCTTTTCTAGATTTGGAATTCCGAGGGCTATAATCAGTGATCGTGGAACCCATTTCTGTAATCGCCCATTCTCTTCACTCATGTCTAAGTTTGGAATTTCTCATAAAGTTTCCACTGCATACCATCCTCAAACCAATGGTCAAGCTGAGTTAGAAAATAGGGAGATTAAGCAAATTCTTGAAAAAACTGTCAACCCCTCTAGGAAAGATTGGTCTGAGAAACTCCTGGATGCTCTTTGGGCATATCGTACAGCATTCAAAACCATCCTAGGAATGTCCCCATATAGGTTGGTTTATGGAAAAGCATGCCATTTACCTGTTGAAATTGAGCATAAGGCATTTTGGGCAATCAAGAAAATGAATTTCGACATTTCTTTAGCCGAAGAAAAGAGAAAGTTAGATCTTAATGAACTTGAGGAACTTAGGATGGAGGCGTATGAAAATTCAAGGATAAATAAAGCTAGAGTTCAAGCCTACCAATCTAGGAATATCAAAGTCAAGCAATTTGAACTGGGAAAACCTGTGCTCTTGTATAGTTCAAAACTTCATTTACACCCGGGAAAGTTAAGGTCTAGATGGTCAGGTCCATTCATAGTGCATCATGTGTACCCTCATGGGGCTGTAGAGATTCAGGATCCCACAAGTGGTAACATTTTTAAGGTCAATGGTCATAGGTTAAAACCATTCATTGAATCATTCAATAAACAGGAAATAGAGGTAGAGTTAACAGAGCCAACCTATGAACCAGGAAAAAATTGATAGATTTAGGATCCATGTCGGGCTAACGACATTAAACAAAAGCGCTGCACGGGAGGCAACCCGTGGTCTTCATCTTTCTAATCTTTGTGACTCGTTTTTTTTCCTTCTTCTGCATTTTGTTATTTAAAAAAAAATATAGACTGTTGACCTGATCTTCTTTTATGAGTAAGGATGGGTATGAAAGGGGAGCACCGTATTCATCCGTGTCACGCGGTGTGATCCCTGAGTAATACCTTACCCAGAAAATATAAAGAAGACAATGTATCATCAGTTTATTTTATTTTATTTTATTTTTATCTTTTTTTTGTAGGTATTTAAAAAAAATAGATTGTTGACCTGTTCTTATTTTATGAGTAAGGATGGGTATGAAAGGGGAGCACCGTATTCATCTGTGTCACGCGGTGTAATCCCTGAGTAATACCTTACCCAGAAATTTAAGAGAAGACAATGTATCATCAATTTATGTTTTTATATTTTTTTAAGGCATGTCATAGGTCATTGGGAAAAGCTGGTCACAATCGTCCAAGCCATTGGGAGATAAACCAGAACTGAAGGGAGACATGGGAATGCATTTTCAACATCAACTACCAGGTGACTTCATTCCATAATTTTCATTTTCAATGTCTTCATTGCACTTCTATCCTGCCACTTCTATGTTTCAATTCTTTCAACACTGGGGACAGTGTATTCCAAGTTGGGGGGGGGAGATGAAGGAAAATGTGTGGAATGAAAAATTCCATTAACCTTGAACATGATAACATACATTCCAAACTCTGAAATTGGATATCAAATAATTTTGCATGCCTTGATTCTGATTTTAAAGCATGTTTATGTTCATGTGCATTTGTATTGGAAAGTGCGGTTGTCCGATGTGATTTTTCACTGTTATATTTTCATCCATTTAAAAAAAAACACACAATGCAGATCCTCTAGATTGTGGGGTTTTAGTTTGAGTTCTTGGGGACCCATAATAAATAGCATAGGATTGGCGATCATTTTAATTTTAACATGAGTATTCAAAAAAAAAAAAATAGCGCGTAGAGCAATGAATTGACCTAATGTGTGGATTTCGGCACTTGGGGATCGCGAATCCATAATTGTCTAGCCCAGAGTTGGGTATTTTATCTCTATTTGTGGTAATTTGAATTTGTTTTTGATTGAGTTAGCTCGAGATGATGCCCGAGTATGTGAGCTTCACTTGGTGCCCTATGGTCTTTGAGCCTGGGAGTCATCGGCAAAGTCTTGCTACATGGGTTGACTCGATTGAGTTCAATTTCAATTACCATGGCAAAATTGCAAAAAAAAAACCAAAAAAAAAATAAAAAAATGAGTACTCATCTTATTATTAAAATTTGATTGCTCCTAGCGCTTCCATCTTTTATCCCTCGAATAAAAATGAACCCCCATGTCTATTGTGACACACAACACTTCATCATGCTTAATTGAATTTGGATGAAATATGGCAATGAATTTGAACAAAGTAATGGGCTTGGGCTTGGGATATGCTTATGGACATAGCTTGTTTTAAATGATTTTGATGGGTTTCATAATTGTTTGGTATGTGATCTTTGGGTGAGAAATGTGTATTAAAATGTTTTTGGAAAATGGCATTCGAATTTCATTTTTGTGAGATATATTTTGTTCGGGACTAGCAAAACTCAAGTTGGGGGGTGTGATTAGCCACTGTAATAGGATAATATTCATTGCTAATATATGTAGTTTTCATGTGCCTTGCTATTCATAAATACCATTTTAGTGCATTTTACATTTTGAACACTCATTCTCATCATTTGTGCACTTCATGCCTAATGTGCACCAATTTAGGCCCAATGTTTCATCTGATTTTAAAGAATGTAACTATCCATGTTTTAATTTGATATTCACTTAATTATGAACATTTTTTATTCAGGGATCAATGGATTATTAATAAAGTATGAGGGAGATATTGGGCGATTAAAGGAAACAATTCTGGAGAAGGCAGATTGTATATCATCCCACTGATCGGACTATGGGGCCCACAATACAGGCCCAATGAGGCCCAAAATTTATGGAAGGATAGAAGAAATATAGGGGAACAAATAATTCTTCTGGAGATAGTGCTAATTCGTCCTCAATGGTGGTGATCAAGGCGGCCCAAGTTGAAGATTTAATTTTGGGCCAGAGTCTGCGGCCCAGAAAAACAGCCCACCATTTCAATCATATCTCCAGAACCACAAATTATTTTGGGCTGATCTTTTACAGGCTGTTAGGGGACATCCTGGGCTTCATTTACGTCTTCTAGTTCCCACTCCAATTCTGCCTTCTAGAAGGTGCTTTAGGCGCGTCTTTCCGGTGGATGCAAGCTGGATGCAACTTCGGGGCAAGAAGTGGAAAAGTCTCTCATCATTAATGTTCCACCCACCTTTTCCCAACATAATTAATTCAAAGCACATGGGATGTTGGGAGCTCGGCCAAGGCTTACTTTTTTCCTATTTAAGGCAGTAGTGGTGATGGATTTGGGGAGGTTGGATGCTTTCTTTTCATTGTAATGTTATTATGCCAATTTGCCTTTGTAATGTTCTTCCTTCTCATGTAAGTTGTTCGAATCACCTTAGTCTTCAATAAAAGTTCTTCCTCTTCTCTTGTTCTGTTCTTATCCTTATCACCTTGATACCGTTGCCCCAAGGTGTGAATTTATTCACACCAAACCTTGTGATTTTGTTCACACAATGGTGGAGTGATTGTTATTTTTGTTATTTTTACTTCTTCAATTCCACCCTCATAAGTCTACCTTCCGCTTCCGTTGAGAACTTGTAATCAATGGAGGGCTAGCTCTTTTATGGGTTGATCCAAGGGAGTAGAAAGGGGCTGGATTGAATGTTATTTCTCATGCCCTAAATGTTATTAATTTCTTTTAATTGAGTTTCTTTCATTCAATGATTTTTATTCTTCCTCTTCCTTATTGAATTTATTCACCCCACTTTCATGTGCTAATTACATCCTTTACCTTGGAGTGCTCATGAAAATGATCCTACAAGTGTATAGGTGATTATCATATGTTTTGAAGGTGTTTAATCAGTAATTGATGAGGTTAGTTTGAATTCATTGCATGAATCCTTCTCGAGTTAATGAAATTAAAATTGTAAAAAAAAGGGAATTCATTCAATCCACCCCGAGCCATAACCTAGGATAAACTCATTTTCTCTTAATTTGAATTCACATAGATCTTTTAGTTCTATTTAAAAACAATATAAAATCAACCCAAGTTGGCCACTTCATAGCCAAAAATCCATCTCTTTTTGTTGAGTGTCTAAAGGTTCTTCTTAGGTCTCTGAGGATTCGACAACCCAAGCTACACTACAAGCGACCGCTTGACCCTTAAAACTTGGGTAAATTTGGGCGAGACCAGAAGGTAAACTAAACCTTTCATGAAATAGAGTTAAGGTTCCAGATGTAATGTGGGTCATCTTGATCTTTAGTTATATAAACCACCAAGGATAGTATTTTTTTAAGTTCATATGTGAATAACCAATACAAGTGGTTTTTGTTCATATGTGATAGAGTATATACAAAATATTTTATGGTAATATATAAAATACAACATGTCATATAGTTTAGGGCCTTCTAGTAATGACCTTACATCATGAAGCTTATGTTTTTATGGTAAGGACTTTTATTAAAAAAATAACAGGTCTCGAATGTATAAAAAAATGAGATAACTTTATCTTAGTGTTAAAAAAGGAGATGAAATTTTGTGGGAATAAATAATGTATTGGGAAAAAATAATAAGTGGGGGTTTATTATCAATTTTTACACTGGCCAAAATAAGTGATATGAGTGTCACTACGCGTCTTATAGGAACATGAATCAGGCCATGCATAGTTCTTGGATATAAAATCTATTTGTACAGATCTAGATTATGTGCAAGATAAGAGGATAAAAATTTATGGATATTATCAAGGTATATAGGGACAAAAACCTAATAATAAATGGATAAGGTATTATTAGTAAAATAGTACCAGGTATAGAAATAGAAGCTATGGTGAGGCCTAGGATGGGAGATCTATGAGTCATTATGTTTCATAATATAGTAGTAATAAAGACACATGTATTATATATGAGGGAAAAAATATCTTCCTAGGTTGGGTGAACATTGTAATTATGATTTCCTAGTATAAATGTAACCATTGAATCCTTATAAAAAGAAAATGGACCCTTTTATAGATCAAACTCTTAAATGTGGGGAAGAAATTCTTAATCTAAATCATATAGAAAATACTCTTCCCAACTATTTAGGATTTTGCAGAGTGAATCCACTCTAAATAATTTAAATTCATGCATGATGGACTATAAGTCATGTAGTTTAATTTCATGTGATAAAGACTTAAATTTGATGAATTTTTAGGTTCATATAACTAAAATTGTTTCCAAGAAATTTAGAGACATGAAGAGTGGAATTTATTCTTTGTAGTTTAATATATTACCTTGAGGAATTTATTAATTTTTTGGGGTACATTAGTAATAATTATTTTTTATCATAATGAAAATGAATCACATCCATGTTTCAAAAATCATTTCCTCCTCTGATTGGATTAGTCCTTGTTTGATTTTATTCCTGATCCAAAAACTAAAGACAATAAAATATTTGATCAAATATCATAAAAAACTAAGGTAGGGAAGATAATTTGTATTATCATTTATAACTTCTTCAAAACATCACTTGATATAAGTAAACTTAATAATGGCATTATCTAATGAAACTATAATGTATGCAATCATATAATCATTCATAAATTAATAGACCAAGTTTCCTCTATCACCAAGTAACACTCAACCTGAATCATTTTTACACATTTTATTTTCTTCTTATAGTGCTCACACAATTGGAGTGAAGATTTTTGTGTCACAAGCACCATTGTACCAACATTATCCTCCATTGGAAAAAATATTCAAAGTAAAACCATCTCCCAATTGTATAACCTAACAAAATATCATATGTAGAGATTATGTTTTTTCTTTTTAAAACATTGTAATATGACAAGAAATAGTTTTGGAGTCAGGTGCTGAGATGGAGTGAGATCCCAAGGCCTGGTGTTCCTGGAATGAATTTTATAAAAATATTAAATATATTTTTTATCATGTTTGAATGATTTATTAATAAAAATTTGGTAAGTCATAAATGGATTCTTGTATTAAAACTTAGAGACCAAAATTTAATTCAGAATTTGAGATTTACCCTGGACGCAACCTAAAATGGTTCTTCTTGAAGAATTCGAATAAAATGGTCGTTGTAAGTTTTTTTAGTAGGTTAATTAAATAATTAATTTAATTTATTAATTAATTAACCTAAACCTGATTTCTTTATTAGTACACCATTATGATGAATCTTTAGGGTTAGCCACATAAACCTAGGAGCATTGAGAGGAATTCCTTTCACCCTCCATTGGATAATTGTAATCAAACGATGAACAAAATTTTAGTCCAAGAAAATTGAGGCGCAGAAAACTCAATGAATTATATCATTCATTTTTGAGCATTTTATTTATCAATTAATGAACCAATATCTAGGTATGATTCATCAATGTTTAGATTATAGCCTAATTTATTAAATTGATTATTAATGAACATAATACTTTTTTGACCTATGTCAATTCTAATCCTTTGCATGAATACATGTATTGATTAAATTATTAATTGGTTTTATCACCCTCAAGCATCCCAATTTGTGTTCATTGGACTTGAAAATTTTTCCAAATATTTTTTCACCTTTTTTATTGTGAATTTATATCATTAATTATTTAGGTTCTCCACTTATTGGCCTATGGGGTCTTGGTTCGAAATTTTCGGGAAGGACCAAGCCTGATTGGATCCACGGATTCACAGTGAATTCATATGCGAGGAATGGATAGATGAATCAAATATGAGTAGATATGAATTTTGGGATATGGGTGATCATTTGATTGATCTGGTATCTAAAATAATGAAGTATGGTGATGGTAGATGCACGTGGTGCATGAGGTATACTAGGGAATAAATAAGGATTTGATTTTCGGTCCTCATAGGGATTAAAAAAATGAACAGAGGCTTTTTACATGTATTTTAGGAGTCTTGAAATCAATATTTGAATCATCATAGTCTATATATAGAACTCCATAATCATATCTAACTTTCTATGAAAAACCTGACTACATGACATGTACCGTGATGAACACACACCACGTACTTCCTCGGTGTCTACAGCGCAAGGGTTTTGGAAAATTTAAGGATGAAATGATGTGTGGATATGTAACATTCCATGTGACCTACCCTAGGTGGAAAAGCTATTTGGAAAGAGAACATGGGTATTACCTCTTGTGGGAGAACAAGAAGTGTACCAAAGTATACAAACATGACCTGAAGCATGGGCAGGACCCCAAGTGGCTGAGGCCTGTCATTTATTATACCTTCACGATGTGCAGTGGTGCATGTTTGGTGATCCATGTACCATCAGGGACACAATCAGGCATCAGAGTGGGACCACATGCCATGTGGATCCCTTTACATTTGGTGTACCCCTACTTTTCTTTTAAGGAAATATAAATCTCTCATATCCCCTTTGGTTGGGTAGGAATGTTTCCCATGATTAGCATGTCCAAAGAGTATTTTCATATAGAGTTCAATAGTATCCTCTATAGTGTATTTTGAAATATGATGTGAGATGTTTTGATCATGACACTTCTTTAAAAAACTCTCGATGTTTGTAATGATTGGGAAGTATCACCATAGAATTCTAGAGTAGCTCCCTCCTACTAGGATAGGACATGGTTACTTTACCTATCCTAGAGTGGAACCTTCTATTTGGGCATGGAATGGTTCGTCTATTTTCTATCTGAGTTTCACCCTCTTATCAAGATAGGGTATGGGTACTAGGCCATTATAGTGTAACCCTATAGCTAGGTTGGGCATGGGACATCTACTGACTATCCGGGTGACACCCTAATACGGTATCAGGGAATGGGTCCTTGACTATCAGAGTGAATATCTGAGTGACACACTAAAGATTGACTGGGCATGGTTCATTTACTGAATTATAGAGTGGAACTCTCCAGCTGGGCTAGGAATGGGTCCTCTATCAATTACTTGAGTGGCACCCTCCTGTGGGGACAATTCATGGGTCCTCTAGTTATCTTCTAAGTGTAACCCACATTTTGAGTCAGGATATGGGTCCTTTACCTAACTAATTAAGTGGAACCCTCCTCTTGTACAAGGGCACGATTCCTATACCTACAGTTCCTGTCCCTCGACTATGTGGCACAGTGGTGAGGTGTTCCATGACTTGGATGTCTCTTTAAATAGACTTGTGATATGATGGGCATCATTGATGGACCTTTTGGAACTGATGGAACTCTTTCTTGAGCTGGGACATGATATGGAGATACCCTTTCTATATTTTTGGGGATTCTTTTTTTTGAGTATATATATATATATCTAGATCCATGTAATTATATTTTTTACTCTCTCACTTTGGGTTGAGATGTCTATTCCCTTTGTGTCTCTTACTGCTCCACCCTTCAGCTTTCATGGAACCCTACTAGGAATGTATATACTCACCCATTCAAGGTTATTCCCCTCATGTTTAATTTCTTATGCTGACGACATACAGGTCGAAGGTGAATATATAGAAGCTTAGGAATACATGGTGAATTTTACTTCATATGGTGGTTATATATTTGATATTCAGAGCTAGGTTATCACCTAATTTTACTTTTCTAAATTTTTCAGGTTGGGACATCATTCTAGTTGGACATGTATTTTTATCCTTTTATTTTCAATTTTCTTTGTTTTACTCTCTATATTCCTATATTCCCTGAATCTTTTTTAGGTATGTAATTTACTCTAGATGTATCCTATTTTTCTTTTATTCCTCTACACTTCATAATTAACATATTCAGGTGTGTTTATATAGGTAAATTAGGAAAATTCTTCCCTTATTTATGTCTTTAGGTGCTTATTATCAGCCCTTAACCTATGGAGGAACACTTGGGGTAGTTCCAGCTCCAACCCCATCAGTTCGAGTCATGATAGATTGGTATCAAAGTTGGTATCATCCTTGGGACATTTTTTTAGTGAAGTCGTTGTATGAGGTTTTGGTTGGGATTTAGGTAAATAGTTTCAAAATGTCTTGATTATGGCTCTTAGGATAGGGAACCCAATGTTGGTGTGGTGGCTGGCATAGCCATTCACCAGAACTCTGATTACCTTCTTGTCAAGTTGGTATACTGATACATTGTTTTCATGGATCGGTGGTACATGAATTATATAGGTTCAAGTGTCTTAACTCTCCTACGTTAGTCAGCTCACCATTATATATATATATATATACACTCATCTGACCCTACTACATCCGGATTAATTTTTTATGAGTCCTCTATGATGACAACCAGCTTGGTCACCAGTTTTGAATCATGAAAATGATATGATGAGTGATGAGGCCTTATTTTAGATTCCATCCAATGAGAAAATTCCTCTGGGTGGACAGGTAGTATCTCCCACTCATATTGAGAATAAAATCAGACCAGTAGATTCAACTGAGGATGCGTGTTGGATTAGCACACTCCATGGGTTCCAACACAAGAGTTCGTTGATGTTCTGTGGTGAGCCCAATCCCCATGCAGTGGAGGATTGGCTAGAGTCAATGATTCATTTTTTCTAGATTATTCATACACCAACATATCATGTGGTTTTGATGTAATCTATCCATTTATATGTAGAATCTAGGCATTAGTGGATTCATTTTACAAATATGCATGATGTGTTGACACTCTCATGGATTTATTTCTAGCTTCTATTCTATGAGGTGTACTACCCCTCCTGTTTTTGTTTGGTTTGGATTAAATAGATTCTATAAATGAAATAGGGATGGATGATAATGGATGAGTATGTCACAAGGTTCAAAGACCTTACATGGTACTCCATTTTCTTGATCTGGGATGGCTACTTATGAGAAAAAAAGTTTGAGCAAGGTCTTCATAGAGAAATCCATTCTAGTCTGGTACCCTTGTGCATTCCCACCTATTCTAAGGTATTGCAGTAGGTGATGGTGGTGGAGATCTTCCAATCATAGGGCCACCAAAAATCTAGAGTTGGTTGAGGGTGTTATAGATCTGAGTCATGTGTAGTAGCTAGAAGAGGTTAGTTGACAAAATCTCGGCACCGGATATCATCCCAGGATTAGGATTGGGCATGTAGTAAGGGGAATCATGGAGGACCAGGGATTCCCAAAGAGGGGTGGTTCTATGCATGTTATGGTAAAGGTCACATTGTTCGTTATTTCCCAACCCGACATGCTAAGGAGATTAGGTAGATAGCAAATTGACCACCATGGCAGGGGTAGCGCCATGATCACAGATCTCCCAAGCGAGGGTAGGGTGGCCCCAGGGAGGATAATCTGGAAGATAAGAAGGTTTATCTCTAGTATAATGATATTTTTGTGGTGTATAATGTTATGAGATCCTTCCACCACCACCACTAGGTTTCCCATGTCAGGTTTAGAGAGCTGTCATTCGGGGTCGCGGATAGCTGCATGCTATGGATGCGTACAACCAAGAAGCACATGAGATGATTATAGGTATTATCTATGATTATTATACTCTTTATTTAGTATTATGAGATATTTTTTGATTCATTACTTCATATCTTTACTCCTTTTGTGATTATTGGTGCTCCTAGTTGAGGATTTAGACCATCTTTTTTGTCTTATGGTTTTTATGGGGAATGATTCTTCGGTATTTTTTCTTTCCAGTAGTATGATCTATCACTTGATGGAGAGAGGTTCACATGGTACATTTTGGTCATCACTATGGACCCATAAAACTTCATCTTGGTTATGTATTGTTTTTCCATGGTCCAATCCAATATTTAATATCATCATAGAAGATTCATAAGCCTTCACACTAAAGGGATGAGATTTTAATTTGTGGGTGAGACAGATCTCATGGGGGGATGAGTGGATTTTATGATCAGGAGCCTGCTTCCCATTACACTTCAGTTGGAGAATGTATCCCTTGGTGTTGTAGGCTCTTTGGGAATCTAGATTCCTTCAATCATGGAGGATTTTATGTACATATTTTTCCAGGATGTTCTATGACTACCTCCAAGGTGAGATATAAATTTTTTTACTGACTTACATCACATGACCACTCTGATAACTTCTATAGAATATTGGATGTCCCTTATCAATATTTGGTAGTTGTGGTTCTAGTTGGAGGTCCTTAGAGAGAAATTTTTTATTAGACTCAGTGTGCCCCCTTGGGAAGCTCTAGAGTTGTTCATTAAAAGGGAATATGGGAGCTTGTGGTTTTGATTAGATTATTATCACCAAAACCTTTCCATGATAAAGAACAAGTTCCCCTTTATGAGGTTTGAAGTCCTCTTTAATTAGTTGTGAGTAATGAGATAGTTATCAAAGATCAATCTTAGGTCCGGGTAACACTAGTTGAAAGTTCATGATGCTGATATTTTAAAGATGGAATTCCAATGTCGCAATAGACACTATGAGTTTGGGGTGATGCCATTCGGTGTGATGAATTCCCCTACTATGTTTATGGATTTAATGAACTAGATCTTCCATCCATACATGGACCAGTTTTTGGTTGTCTTCATTGATAACATACTCATATACTCTGTGTTAGAGGAGGAGTAGATGGATAACTTTATGATGGTCCTGGGATTTCTTCTGGAGAACCATATTTATTCTAAGATCTTGAATTTCTAGTTCTTGATTCATTTTTTTCACTTTATGGGGAATTCCATTTCTGACCATGGATTGGCTATAGACATAGTTAAGATCGATGTAGTTATTTCTTAGGAGACACCCAAAGGTATGTTATAGTTGTAGAGTTTTCTTAGATTGGTGTGGTCCTACAAGAGGTGTATGTTAGAATTATCTAAGATTTCATACCCTTTGAAAATCTTGATGTGGAAAGTAAAGTTGTTTACCTAGAATGAAAAGTGTTATAGGGCCTTCAAGTAGTTGAGGTTGAGGCTATTGAGTGCTCTTTTTTTGAGACTACCAGAGGAGGGACTGGATTATGTAGTGTATTATAATGCCTCAAGTGTTTTTATTGACTTTTTGTTGATGCATATGCATTCATTTATCACATGTGGGTCAAGGCAGTTGAGACCCCATGACCAAAACTATGAAACTCGTGACATATATGAGGCAGTGGTAGTCTTCGAACTGTGGATGTGGAGGTACTATATTCTGAGAGATTCATTTTTTGTTTACTAAGTCTAGAGACCCTATTTTTACCTTGTAAGACTTTGGATTATTTATAAATATATTTTCCAAGCTTGGCATTGATACGATGTGAGATTCTGAGACCCATTGTTCCCAAAATAAATTTTATAAAGATATTAATTATATGTTATATTGTGCACGTGACGGAAATGGGGTATCTCTTAAAAGGTATCTCATATCAGAAATATGAGGTCATGGTTGAGTCTAGAGCATGGCGTTTACCCTAGGCTAGATATAACTTTTTTAGCACAGTTATTCGATAAAAAAAGCCACAAAGGGAATTTTCATTAATAAAATAATTAAATTTAATTATTTCATCTCAAATGTTGAATCAAATAAATTTTTAATGGGGAATCAGATTTGAAATTTGAGACCACCGTCACGTTCCGAAAGGTGTTTTTTACCTAAGCGTGATCTAAAGTGAGAGGACGTTGGAGATTTGGATTCCACGACCACTAGTGGTTTTATTTAAATATGTGTTTAAGGGAAATGAGAAAGAGTTGGATATTTTTTCCCTCAAACATCAGCAAAGCTCTATCATCTCCTTCTTATGGAGAATTGACATCAGATCCTTCATAGATCATGAATAAACTTTATATCTATGTGGTTCATAGTGCAGTGAATGCAATGGAGTATCAAAAATATAGGTAGGATCCTTCTTTCAGATTCTTATTTTCCTCGATTGATGTTTTTGGTTTTGTTTTTTCTGGACACTTCCACTACTTTGATTATCATTATTGATGGAAAAACTAACAATGGTCATCATCTGATTGAATTTTCTATTAATCTTTCTCCATGTTCATCATCTATTATTCTCCATTCCTCCTCATTAATTATTTGATAGGAAGAAAGGACATCCATACATCGAGCATATCATGGTTCTATGAAGTTTGTGATCCTAGTATTCCAGATATAAGACAGTTTCATGTTTCGGGCATAGTAGGAGGCACGATAGCTAGTAGAAGTGGCGCCAACTTTTCATCACATCGAAACAATGAAGAAGTTATGAGTGAAGGTCGAGCCTATGAAGATCGCATCCCAAGATTTCGAATATAGAATTGGATCCATTTTTTTATCACTAGGGTGTTCCCTGATGGTCTATGGAGGTTATATGGAGGCTGAAGGTGGCAGATATAGACCACACAGTGGCAGCGACCATGGAGGCCGATGGCGGTGCACCACTTGTCAGTGACGGCTTCACCGTGTGGAGGTGGTCGTGACTGGTGAGGGATGTGGTGGTTGGGTTTCGTTGAGGTATAACATGGGTGCGTAGGTTTCATCACGGAGCAACAGCATAGTTGGGTGGAGAGGCCACAATAGGGTGGTGGTGGCTGGGCAGGTCCAAGGCAGTTGTACTAAGCCGGAGTGGGCATGTGCATCTTTTAACCCTAATATCTCCTAAAATGTGCGTTTTTTTATGTTCTTTCAGTGGAAATGTGACCCTTGCTTCACAACAGACCTTTTGAGGTCAGTTTGAGGACTTTATTTTTTGGGCATGAGGCATGGTGACACAAAATGTCCAATTATAATATTAATAATAATATATTTATTGTTGTTTGGAGTTTCTTGTATCGAATGTATCTCCTACATCTAATGTCTGATTTATGTGTCATCAGTGGTGTTTTGACCCAAGAATTTAGGCAGACATTTAAAGATTGATTTCTAGTGCATAAATCGAAATCAAGGCATGGGCCCCACGAAGCCCAGTTTGGGCGTTTGTGGTGAAATTATTCTTTTTCACCTTGTGTCTATTTTAGAAAAATTAATATTCAATCCCATTTTTTTCATGAGGATCGCAAGGGTGTGATATATATGATGTTTTCTAGGATCAAGGCATAGTCCCCATGAAGTAATGTTCATGTACGATGCTGCGAAATGCAGTTTCTTCACCAAGAGTTTATTTCTAGTGAATGAATAGTTGATCTTGTGTGTTTTTCATCAAGGATCATGAGGATGTGATCCATTTGGTTATCGGGTGTCGTTTTAATAGGCATGTCAGTAGAATTATTTTTTCACCATTCGGATGAACAATGACCATTGTACGCTCATCAACCTTTTTGGATAAAGAATTCATGTACTCTGGGATTACACCGGCACGACTAGGGGTACTTGATCGTAGTTTAGAACCTAACTATGGATAGGTACATTCCCAGGCGACGAGGTTGGGTCACATGATGTGTGGTCCCCATACGTGTCATGTGCCACTACAAATATTCTACCTCTCATATCTCTTTCTTCTGAACTCGTATTATGGACCGCGAGTAGCCTATCCTGTGTTTTTCTGTACAATGAAATGATGCACTCCATAGTGGTTTTCGAGGTATGAAGTGAGATGTTCTAGGAATGACAAATTTTACAGTAGTTTCTTATGATGGTAGTGATTAGGACATGATAACAAAAACTTCTAAATGGAATCCCTCAAACACACCAGGGTGTGGGTCCCCAATGAATTAGAGTGGAATCTCCCTTATTCAAGAGGGAATGTTTACTCTATGAAAATAATAGTGGAATCCCCCATCATCATGGGTGTGGGTCCTCTATCAGCTACTTCTGAGTGGGATACCCTTGATGTAGTAGGGTGGGGTCCAAAATAAACGAGAGTGGAATCCCCCTGATGAAATTGTGTGTGGTTCCTCTACAACAACTATTATAGTGTAATCCCCCTAATGCACTAGGGTGTGGGTCCTCTACTATGGGTTTACTCTTTCCAGCTATGTATCAATGAATATATATACATTAACATTACTTTGTACTCAAAAGTAAGAGGGGTTCTTTCCCCACCAAGGTGAATTCTTATGATAAGACCTAAAACCATGCTGGCGAGACAGACCCTACCAAAGTAGATAGTATCAAGGCATGGCGATTGAGTCCTTATGACTTGCGAGTTTATGGAATATGTGAGGGATGATGGGAATCATTGACAGTTACTTTTGGAACTGTTGGATACTATACTTCCTAGGTTGAGCTATGACATGGAGATCCCCTTAAATCTCATGTGGGGTTCATTGACTGAGCATATATATATCTTGTTTCAATAAAAACTCTTTGGGTTTTGGTTACTCTCTTTATAGGATAGGCGAAGACGTGTGGGGTATGCCACATTTTTTTCATGTCTATATTCTTGTGTTTAGAATAGTATACTATCCTACTATAGTTAGTGAAGACTCGACAAGATGTTTATCTTCTCACTTTGTTGATCTCCTTGTGTTTGGAAGATTTTTCTTTCACAACCGTATTGTGTTGAGCTATAATATGTACTGTAATTTTTTCTATCTACTTATTTCCTATTTATTTTTATCTCTTACTACTCCCCCTTCACCTTTTCGGGATGTCCTACTGAGTATTTTTATAATCAAACCAAAATGGTATTTACTATCATATATCATGTTATATTTAGAAGACAAACAGGCTTATCATGACTTCAAAGGATCTTAGGGATATGGGTTCTTGGAATGCATATAGTGGTCGTATCTTGGGATCTAAGAGTGGGTATCTCTCATATGTTTTAATTTTATAGTTACTGCTAGGTTTTGTCACCTTTCTGGTGTGGTGTGTATTTTTTCCTTTTCCATTAAAGTTTTATTTACAAAACCTATACTTGAACTATATAGAGGTTGATGCAAGTTTTTGATACATATATATTAGTGTTGTATCTGGTTTTCATTTCCTTCTTCAATTTAACATTTATTTGGATGCATGTTTGCATACAGTTAATTTGGAAAAGTCCTCCCAATGTTTTTTGTGCCTTCAGCACTTGTCACAACCCCCTGGCCTATGGAGGCGAGCTTGGGGTAGTTGCAGCTCGATCCCCGACATGGTTTAGGTCATGAAAAAGTGATATCATAGTGGTTCAATCCTTGGGATGTTGTTCTAATGTTTCCCTAAAAATGTCTTGGTTAGGTTTAGGGAAACAGTGTCAAAGTGTCTCAATAGAGGCTCTCAATCCACAAAGTCTAGTGATGGTATAGGTGGTAGACTTATCCATTCACGAGGACCCTGATTACCCACTTGTCGACTCGTTATCCTCAGACACTTGTTACAGGGAAAAATGATACATGCAACATATAGGATTGAGTCTTTGACTTTCCTTCTTGAGTCAACTCCCCATTTTTATTGATGTTTGTGTGTGTTTGTGTGCTCATATGACCACGATACTCCATGATAACATTCAGGATGTATCCATGATGAATTCTATCTAGGATACTAGATCCAGTTTGTGATGATGAACCTGTTAGTGTTGAGGCCTCAGTTTAGGATCTATCATATGACCCCCCTTCTTCTAGGTGGATAGTCATTATCACCTCAACCTATTGAGATACAGTTAGTCCTAGTAGAGCAGGCTGAAAATGTGCGCAGAATAACCACACTCTGTGAGTACCCACATTCCACTGAGGTTTCACGGTCAATCATATCCTAAGTCAGTAGAGGTTTTACTAGAGTTGGTGGTCCACCTATCTAGGATTTTTCAGACACTAAACGATCAGATGGTGGCTTTGACGGTAATAATTTTCCATAGAGAAACTGGATGTTGGTGGAGTTTGTTTACATGGATGTGCATGAGTCAGTACTCACATGGGATGGAATCCAATAGATTTTATTTGAGTATTACTACCCTTAATACATATTCCTTATTCGGATTCAGGGAGATTATTGAGATTTAATATGGAGGGATGACAGTGGATTAGTAAATGACTAGGTTCATAAACTTTACACACTGCTCTCCGGATATGATTTGTGATGGATACTTCCAAGAACTAAAGTTTGAGCAGGGACTCCGTAGAGAAATATATGTCAGCATAGTGCCCTTATTCATCCCCATATAAGCCTAAGAGTTGGAGCAGACACTAGTGATAGAGAACTTTCTGTCCATATTACATTGGTTAGTTAGGGATAACATTAGGAATAAAAAATCTGAGACGTCTGTCACAACTAGAATATGTAAATTGGTAGGTCCTCAATGTAGAAGACCTTCTCATGACCAAACTAAGGCATGTGTTTTGGTGTAGTTTAGATCAATTAGGTATCCCAAGGAGGTCTGGTGTTATTCTTGTAATGGGTTCGGTCACATGGTGTGAGACTACCAAACTAGACATGATGAACTTTCTTGGCAGATGGTAGATGTACCGCTAGGGCAGAGACAACAGTTTGATCTGAGATCTCCAAAGTGAGGAAAAGGTGGTCCCCACAGAGGCGATGTTGGTAGAAGAGACTGAAACTGTGGTTGGTGGACGACACTATAAAGTCCTTCCACCACCACCAGACAACCCGCGTTAGGCTCAGGGAGCAGGCAATCAGGGCTGCAAGAAGCTGCATGCTACGGATGTTTATGATCCTACAACATATGAAATGATAAGAGATATAGATTTTTTCTTTTCTACCTTTTTTTATTGTAACAATTTAAACACTGGTTGATTTACTCTTTTCTCTCTTCTCCTTGGTTGAGGTTTTACCAGGGTGATGTGGGTTGTCGGTTTAACATTGTGTCAGGGTTGTTCGATGTATCTTTGAATGCACGAGGAAGAGGGGTCCTCCCCTCCCCCCCTAGATTCATTTTTTTTATGAAATAAAAACCATGAGGGTGATTAAATTCTACATAATGTTGATAGTATCAAGGTTTGGTGGTAAAATCCATCTGACTTGTCCGTTCATGGCGGGGTTGTACAAGGAAGTTTCAGAGCAGGTCCTAGCATTACCAGTAGTGTTTTTATTCTTGAACTCCTTTTTCATGGAATGACACTAGTGGGTATTATAGAGTGTATATTTTGGGTTTACTCATCTTCCAATAGAGTCAATGAAGTGTGGGGTGTTCCACGTGATTTTCTTGTTTAGCATCTTGCGGTTGGATGAGTTTATCACCTTCCCTACTCGTTGGTACCTTTGTGTGCTCAACGTCAAACATGATATGAAATTTATCAAGTACAGGTCATTGTGACAGAGTCCCCATGAACAGAACTAAGTGACTCACTACGTGGTTCTCATAATGGTAGTTTTCTCTTTGAGTATGTGGAGACACTACCTTCTTGGAGAGTGCTTTGCAGTTTGTTCTGACCGCTGGAGTGTTAGGTATGTCTCCGCTAAGAGATACTTGAACCTGAGATAGTGATTGAAGTTGAAATTCCTATAGGACTATGACTTCAAGATATTATATACTCCTAGTAAGGGAAGATTCATAGCATATTCTTTAGTATAAAGTACCAGGCTCGCTAAGAGTAACAAGTTTCTGAGCAGTTAGCTTCCCAATAGCCAACCCTAGTGGAGAAAGAGGGTACAGTTTTTCTATAGTCGATGGTGTTGAAACCTTCACTTCTTGATCATGTGAGAGAGTCCCAACTATGAGACATCAACTAAGGTATCATACATGAATCAAATATACATAGGCAATGAACCAGATGTATATTCCATATGAGGGAATCGTGAGACCTTCTTTTAAAGAAAAACAATGGTTCCGGTTGTGATGTGGGTGAAGGCTAAACAATGAGTTGCGACAGGTTTTTGCAGCATCTTGCAATCCTAGAGTTTAAATGGGAAAGCATATCCATGAATTTTTTAATAGAAATTCCATGAATAGTGAAGGTCCATGATGCCATCTGGGTAATAGTAGACTAATTCAAGAAGATGTTGCAATTCTTTACGATTAGGAAGCCGAGTTTGGTGGAGAGTTTTGGGCAGTTGTATGTATGGGAGATCATCTTCCTTCATAGGTGACCCTCGAAATTTTTCTCTGATCATGATGTGTGGTTTACATCACGACTGTGGAAAGTCCTGTAGGAGGCATTCGGGACCCAACTACAGATTAGTGCAACCTTTTTCCCCCAGACCAATGGGCAGAACGAGTACACTATCCAGGTATTAAAGGATATGTTGAGGTCTTTCATGTTAGTTTTTGGTTAGGGAGACAAGCTATCCCTAAGTTTCTTTATGCCTTTTTTAGATCGTGTAGAGGGTAGTAAATTTTTCCTACCACCTTTCCCAACCTCCACATCTAGAGTGGGTGAACGATGTTTTCCATGTGTCGCACCTGAGGAGATACGTGCGTGATCCCACGCAAGTCATCGACAAGTGTGGAACTAACGTGCATAGACCATCCTTTTGGTTCACACGTTTTGGTAGTATAAAAACGTGTAGGAGTTTCCTTGGGAGTGGGAGAGCTAGGTGCGGACTTAGTATCCTATGTTTTTTCCCTGGTTTTTTTTAGGGATGAAAATTTTTAAGGAGGGAATGATATAGAGACCCAGTTTTTCCCTTGTAAGACTTCATAATTTTTTTACATATATTTATAGAGCTAAGAGCTAAGACGACATTAAATTCTAAGGCCCAAGGTTCCCATAATAAAATTTATAAAAATGTTATGTATATTTTATATTATGCATGCGGCAGAAATGGGATATCTCTTAAACGGTGTCTCGGGTCAGAAATATGTGGCCACGGTTGATTCCAAAGCATGGTGTTTATGATAGGGAGGACATAACTTTTGTTGGTGTAGGTCTTTGGTAGAAAAAATCAAGGAGGGTGTTTTCGTAAATAAAATAATTTAATTTAATTATTTTATCTGGAATTAATAATAAAATAACTTTTGGATAGGGACTCGGATGGGAAATCCAACACTGCTTTTGAGTTTGGAATGGGGTGTTTTACGTAGGTGTGACCTCTTATAAGAGGGTGTGTGAGGTTTGGATTTTGGGAACACTAGTGGTTTATTTTAAATATTTTTTTAAGATAAATGAACAAGGGGTGCCTCATTTATCCCTTGTATTTCGAAAAATATCCCTAATCTCTTTCATTTGGGGAATCAATGTCAGATCATTAGCAGATCACAATGAAACTTCATATCTGAGTACATCAGATAATAAAGAATGCAAGGGTGGATCCAAAATCCATGTAGGATCCGTCATTCGGATTCTAATTTTTACTGATTGAAGTTTGGGTTTTCATTTTGTTTTATGATCACTTCTAATTATTTTATTATCCTTATCGATGGCCAAACTAATAACAGCCATCGCCTGATTGAGTTTTTTATTTCTCATTCTTCGTGATCTTCATCCATTCATCATCATTAACTTTTTGATATGATGAATCATTTTCCAAACAATGAGCAGATCATGGATCTATGAAGTTTGTGATCTAGAGATTCCAAATGTATGACATTTTTGAGTTTCGGGCTTTAGAGGAGGCACAAAATTGAGCGGAAGCGACGCCAACTCCTTATCATGTCGAAATAGTGATGAATCTTAGAGTGGAGGTGGAGTATGTGAAGATTTCATCCGAAGGTTTTTAGATGTAGTCTCAAATCGATTTTCAATCTCTAGGGTGTTCTCAGTGGTCCGAAGAAGTTCTGCAGTAGCCAGCGGTGGGGGTTGTAGACCGCACGATAGTGACAGCGGCCACGGTGATTGGGGGTGGTGTGCCATGCCGCTCTACAGCAGCGGCTATGAAACATGGAGGTTGATGAGGTTTGTGAAGTCCAGAACGGTCGGGATCAGGAGAAGTGATGTGAGGGTGTGTTAGCAGTGTCATGGGTCGATCCAAAGCAGTTGGGCTGGGCTGAGGTGGTCAGATTGGGCCAGAGCGGGATGGGGCATTTTCAAACCCTGATATCTCCTAAACTGTGTGTCTGTTTTACATGTCGTCTATGGAAACATGACCCTTTCTTTGAGGAATACCTTTTGAGGATAGTTTTAGAACATTATGTTTTGGTCTTGAGACATGGTGGTATGAAACATCCAATAATAATAATAATAATAGTAATAATAGTAATATATTTTTAGTTGGAGTTTCTTGTATCAGACGTATCTTATGCATCTGATGTCCAATTGCTATGCCATCAGCATTGTTACAATCCTAGAAATGAGATGGACATTTCAAGACTAATTTTGGGTGATTAAACTGAAATCAATGCATGGGTCCTATGAGGCCTGATTTTGTCATTTGTGGTGAAATGCATCCTTTTCACCGGGTGTTTGTTTTGGACAAATGAATAGTTGATCCCATGTGTTTTCTTGTGAAGATCACAATGGTGTGGTCCATAAGATTTGTTCTGAGTTCGAGGAGTTGGCCCCATTAATCATTGTTCATGTACGATGCTATGAAATGGTGTTTCTTCACTAAGAGTCCATTTTGGGAAAATGAATAGTCAATGATATGTGTTTTTCACTAGTATCATGATGTAGTGATCTGTTTCATTATCTTGGGTCATTTGAGGAGGAATGATGGTTGAATTATGTTTCCTCCCTTCCGATCAACAACAAGTATTGTACGCTCATCATCTCTTTTGGATAGAGGTGTCATGTACTTTATGATTACACTAGCATGCCTAGGAGTACTTGATCACAATTTACTACTCGATTAGGGATAGGTATACTTTCAGGTAGTGAGGTTGGGACAAATGATGAATGGGCCTAATACACATCATGTACCACTATGAATCTTCTACCCCTCGTATATCCTTCTTCTAAACTCAGATGTTCACCTATGAGTAGCCTATCCTGAGTGTTTCTTCACGTAGAACATGATGATGCCCTCCATAGTGAATTTCGAGGTATGATGTGAGATGTTCAGAGCATGATTCATTTGTAGGTGATGTATAACTATGATAGTGATCAGGAAATGATATAAGAGACTTTTGAGTGGAATCCCTCTAACTCACTAGGGTGTGGGTCCTTGATGTATTTTAGTGGAATCCCCCTAACACACCAGGGCATGGGTCCTCTATGAAAATAAGAGTGTAATCCCCCATCATCAAGGGCATGGGTCCCCTATAAACTACTTCTGAGTGGAATCCCCCTGACACACTAGGTTAATGTTCCTCGATTAACAAGATTGGAATCCCCTTGATGCATCGGGGTGTGGGTCCTCTGCAACGACTATTAGAGTGGAATCCCACTAATAGAATATGGTGTGGGTCCCCTACTTTCGGTTTAGTCTTTCTAGATATGGAATATTGACGAGATGTACATTATCATTAAGTTGGAATCATGAGTAAGAGGGGGATTTTCCCCACTGAGATGCATCCTTATGACACAATTTAAAACCATGTAGGTGAGATTGACCCGCCCAAAGTAGATAATATCAAGGTGTGGTGATTGGGTCCCTTTGACTTGAAATTTTAGGGATGACGTGAGGGATTTTGGGCATCATTTATTATTATTTCTATAATTATTGTCTACTATTCTTCCTAGGTTGATCTGTGAGACAGGGATCCCCTTAATCTTTGATTTGGGATTCTTTGAATGAGAATATATATATATATATATCCCATATCAGTACCCACTCCTTGGGTTTGGGTTACTCTTCTTCTAGGAGGGGAAAAGACTTGCAGGGTATGCCACATTCTTTCTTTGTCTACCCTATCATGGTTATACGAGTCTAATCTCCTACAATAGGTAGAAAAGACTCTATGAGAAGTCCATCTTCTCACCATGTCGATCTCCTTGTGTTTGGATGAGTTTTATTTTCCTATCTTGTTGGTTTTAGTTTTACTCTTTATTGTACTTTGTTCTATCCACTTCTTTCTTCTTTATTTATACCTTTTATTTCTCCCCCTTCACCTTTTCAAGGTTTCATACTGATTTTTTTTATACTAACCCTTTTGTGGGATTTTATCACACGTATCGTTCCATATGTAGACGACAGATAGGTTGATTGTGACATCAAAGGAGCTTAGGGATACGGGTTCTTGGACCGCATATAGTCATCATAGCTTTGGATCCATCATTGGGGCTCTCTTAGCTATTTTACTTTTTCAATTACTACTATGTTGTGTCACTTTTCTAGTTTGGAATTTATATTTCCCATTTTTTACATATAGTTTACTTTACAACACATGTACTGGTACTATATAGAGGTCGATGCATGTTCATGGTTTATTTCTAGTAGTGTTGTATCTTTTCTTCCTTCACCTATGCACTTTTTCATTATGTTGGCTACATGTCTATGTATAGGTAATTATGAAAAGGACTCCTCATGTTTTTTTGGGCCATTTAGGCTTGTCTCCATCCATAGCCTATTGAGGCGGGCTTCGGGTTGTTGCATCTCAAGACTTGGTAAGGGTCAGGTCATGACATTAAGACCATCAGAGTCTCAGGTATTTATTCACACAAATTCACTTGAACATGAGACAGATACATTGTTAGTTGTTTCTTCAAAACTATGAATTTGAGATATTATATACTCCTAGGAAGGTGAACATGGTTGAAGATTCCCTTAACAATAATTCTCATGCTAGTTTGTTGTAGGAGGCATCTGAGCAGTTTTCTTCCTTGCAGTTAACCCTGTTTGAGGAGGAGGGTGTAGCTTTTCATTAGTCGATGGGGTTTAGTCCTCCACTCTTTTAATGTGTGAGAGATAACCGATTGGGTGACATCCACTGTGAGTTATTTCATAACTAGATATCCTTGTGGTATTTAACAAATAGATTTTATGAAGGAGGGAATCAAGGTATCCTTTTCTAGGGATGGATGGTGGTCCCTATCCCAATTCAAGTGGAGGTGATGAGAGACTTTCGTACGTATTCTTTGGTTGTACATATCATAGTGGGGGTGATAAATAGATACCTTTAGAATTATTTTTGGTGGGTTGTAATGAGAAAAATCATGGATGAGTTCCTCTCTTGGGGTCTCACCTATTAGCAAGTGAAATTTGAGCACTAGGTTTTGGGAGGTTTGTTACAACCCCATCAGATCCAAGAGTGGAAATGGGATGTTTTATCCATTGAATTATTTAATGGGATTTTATGGATAGTGAGAGGTCATATACCATCTAGGTGATAATTGACTAATTCATGAAGTCGGCACGCTTCCTTAAAATCAGGAATCACAGTTTGGAAGAAACTTTGGGATATTTTTATGTATTTTAGATTATTCAAATTCATGGTCATCCCTTGATTATTGTATTTGATCTTGATATATGGTTCATGTCATGGTTGTGGACAGGGTAGTGGGCGGATTTGGGACCCAAATGAGGATTAGTATATCCTTTCACCCCTGTGGAAAAATATTAGTACACTATCCAAGTGTTGTAGGATATATTGAGTGATTTCATGCTATACTTCGAACAAAGTTGGTATGGTAACTTTCTCTTGGTATATTTTTTATAAAATAATATATAATACTCTATTATTGGCATGAAACATTTTAAGGCCCTGTAAGGGAGACCCTACAGGTCACCCTTATGCTGGAAAGATATCTACGTGGAATCCCTAGTTAGGATAGATATGGTGAAGGCAATGATGAAGATGTTCTGGACAATTGTGAGTAGATGAGGACATCCCAGAGTAGGCATAAATCTTATGTAGATTTAAATTGTAGGCCCTTAGAGTTTGAGTATAGAGGCAATGTTTCCTAAGAGTCTCCCCATGATAAGGACTGTGAAGATTCATCTTGGGAGGAAATCTATTCATCAGGTTCATTAGGTCATTTTAGATCTTGCATAGGATTTCCAATATTTTTTACCACATTACCCTACCCCCATAGTTGGAGCGGGTGTAGGATGTCTTCCATCTGTATCAGATGAGGAATTATGTCCATGACCCTAAGGATGATATTGACTGGGGTGAGTTGGACATCAAGGATGAAGCCACTTTTATGGATTACTCAATGGAAAATAAGGATCAATAGGAGAGGATCCTACATGGATGTATCATCCCCTTGGATCATGTGTTATAGTAGTATGGGAGCATGCAAAAGATCTCCTAGGAGTAGGAGAGATGAATGCGATCTCAGTATCCTGAGATTTTTTTAGTTCCTTCATTTTAATGGAAAATATATTAAAGTATTAAATAATTTAGAGATCATATTTTTTAATTATAAGACATTATAATATTATTACAAATATTTTTGGAGTTAGCTGCTAAGATGCAGTGCAATTCAAAGGGTCGGTGTTCCCAGAATTAATTTTATAAAAATATTAAATATATTTTCTATCACGCACACATGATTTCTTAAAAAAATGGATAAATCTTAAATTGATTCTTAGATAAAAAATTTGAGATGACAGTTGAATCTGAAATGAATTTTTTACCCTACAGGAAACCTAAAATGGGTCATTGCGGGATGTTTTGATAAATGTTTCATTGGTGGTATGTTCTATAGTTTCATTGAATAATTAATTTAATTAATTTATTAATTAACCTAAATATATTTACTCTATTAAAATAACATTATGATGGATTTAAATGTTTGTCTACATAACCCTGGGATCATTGAGAGGAATTACATCCACCCTCCAATGGATAATTGAAATCAAACAATGATAAAACTCTGGATCCAGGAATATGGAGGTAGAATGAACGCAATGATTTCTATCATTCATTGGAGAGAGTGTTATTAATCAATGAATGATATAATCTAGAGGTAGGGAATTTAAATTTTTGTATTCTTTCATAATTCATTAAATTGATTGAGAATTATCATAATACTTTTTTGATCTACATTAATTGAAATCCTTTGCATGCACCCATGTACTGATTAAATCAATTATCTAATTTTCTCACCCTCGAGCATCCCAATTTGTGTTTTTTGGCCAAGAAAGTTTTTTGGGTGATTATTTAATCTTTTTTCTTGTGCATTTATACCAAAGAATCTTCACATTTTTTCCCAATTTCCCTATAAGGTCTTGGTTCGACATTTCTGGGCGACATCGAGCCTAATTGGACCCCCAGACTAATGACGGATTCACATGCACTGAATGGATTGGTAAATCCAAGATGAATGGAGAATAATTACGGGATGTGAGTGATTTTTTCATGAATATAGGATATAAAATATCAAATACTAGGTATGGGATACATGTGTGGTGTGTATGGGATTCGAATGTAGTAATTGGAGTTTAGTTTCTATCCATTAGAGGTTTCTAATTGATGAATAGAGGCCTTTCCACTGATTTGGAGAGACCTAGAGGTGAGACCTGAAGAATTGGGGGTTGGATCAAGAAATATATAAGAATATTTATCTTTCTAAAGAAAAAAAAACATGACTACATGGCACAAAGAAGGATATACACACTCTGTGTAGTGCCTCATTTACTAGGGATCTAGGGTTTTTGAAAAGATAAAGATGACATACTATGTGGCTGGGCCACATTATGTGTGACCCTCCCAGGGTGGAAAGGATATATAGTAAGAGAAAATTGGTTGTACATCGTGTGGGAGAAAATATCTTTTACTGAAGTACACGTACATGAGAGACAGAAAAATGACATGGGTAGGAGTAGGGGTAGGACCCTGGGTGGTTGAGGCACACTAAGTTGTCCACCTACACATCATGTAGTGATACATGATAAGTGAGATGTGTACCATTAGGGACAAATCTAAGTAGTGTAGAAGGACCACATGTCATGTGGCTACCCTTACATGTCATCTACCCATATGGTCCTTTTGAGGAAACTTCAATATTTCCTATCTTTTATGTTTGGACTCGGATTTTGGACCGAGAGTAGCCTATCCTGAATGTTTTTTCAAAAAGAACACAATAATGGCATCCATAGTGTATTTTTAGATATTATGGGAGATTTTATAGGTGTGAAACTTCTTCAGGGAATGCCCAATGATGGAAATGATTGGTCATTATCACCAAATACTTCTAGTTCAAAACCCGCCTATTGGGATACGGCTTGGGTCCTCTACCTATCTTAAAGTGGAACCCTTCTACTCAGCAGGTCATGGGTCCTCTATCTTTTTATGGTTTGGAACACTCCTTCAGATATAGGGTATGGGTCCTTGACCATTAGAGTGGATCCCTACAGCTGGTCTGGGAATGGTTCCCCTACTGTAACACCCTGAGATTTTGTGATATATTTTTTGAATTAATTTATTCTTTTCCACATTTTTCAATTCATGAAACACTTAATATAACTTGTGTTATATGAATGCACTAATATATTTGTCCATTTTATGAATCACCAAGGTGATATTTCACTGAATGAAACATATAAAGTAGATTTAGGTACTCACAAAACTATGTGTGTCTTGTGTTGTACACAATACCAAGTCCCTTTGATAGCTTCTGTTACATGCAGGACAAAGTTTTACCAAACTGAAATATATTATTAATATTATTATTAAAATATTATTATATTTATACCCAAGGTATTGGAATGGAAGTTACAAATAATAATAACTAAATTATAAAAATATTGTCTAACCATGTATATAAAATGTGCCCTTTAGTTATCTATTACATATAAATTTAGTTAATAAGTATTTTAAAATAAAGAAATTATTTTTCTAAGAAATATTTTTTTCTATATATAAAAACTATTTTATATAAATAAATAAAACAACCCACTTTTAATGAATATTTTTAATAAAATTTATATATTATATATTCTATAAAAAAAATTGAACACTCGTCTAATAGATTTTATTAACATAATATAAGAATAAATCCAATTATATGAGTAAAAATATGTATTTTTATAAAAAGTAATTTTTCTGCCTTTCAATGGGGAACCTGTTTTAAATATTATTTTTGACAATTTAATTATTTTTATTTGAAAAAATAAAATTAATTTTTGAAAAAAAATTATATCAAAATATAATTTTGGTGAATTGTTTGGTATTTTTCTAGGAAGTTCCATTTTTTTGAATAATGAAAAACAATAAATTTTAATAGAAAACTACTTTTTCGTCTAATTTATTTATATAGTTAAACTATGTTTTAAATTTATTTTAAATTGTATTTATATCAATAATATATCTGTTAATATAATATAGGTAATATGAATCAATTTAACATTGAAATTGGATATAAAAACATTTCAATCTTTTAGAATTTTCCACTTTAAAAACTCATCATCTCATCTCGTCCGCGGTATTAATTTTATATTAATTTATATCACATATATTTTTTTAATTTGTAAAAATGTGTTCCATATTTGGAATCATAATAATTTATAATTTATAATAAGATCATAATGTCTTTTTACCCAAAAATATTAGTGAAATTAACTATAATTATTTATAGTGATTAAGGAAAAAATGAGTTTACTTAGTGGTTAAACATTAACTTAATGGAAAAAATACACTAGAAATATGTAAAAAATAAATTCTATGTCTATTTATGACCATATAATCCCTTTTATAGAAAAATTACAATTATTTGAGGCACATTATATAAGGGATACCTCTCGATAGTGTTTACCTTTCTATATTTACAAGAATGTCACTCCTCCATTATAAAAAGTCACTCACACCCATCACTTCCTCACACATCTCAATACACTATGTCCCCTCCAAATAATTTAAAAATAATCTCCAAAATTCCCTTATATAAACCTATAATTTTCACTAAAGTCATAAAACAAACCAAGGAATTCCTTTGGTGAAAACCAAAAGGAGTTACCTAAAAAAAGGGGTAATGTTCTTCAACATAAAGTTTAGTTTTATTTCTTTCTCCACACATTACATTATTCTTATTAGATGGTTATATAATAACATAATAATAATAAATATAATAATATGTGTTTATTCTAAGGGTTACACCTACACCTATACACACTTCCATCAAATGGGTAATGAACTTATCATTTGTGTATACGGCGGACTATCGCCTCACGAAACGATGTCATTCGTTTTTCCTTTACCGCCTATCATAATAGGGAATTCTGATGAACATAGTGTTTCTCTATGATATATCGGATATTTATGATGTATATATGCTTCTTTAATTATTATATAAAACATAACTTCATGCTTTCTATTTTGTGTAAATACAATCACATTGTTTGTAGGTGTGTGGACTACCACCTCCTCAAAGTGATGTGATTCATTCACAGTTGGAATTAAATTTATAAAGGATGGATTTAGTAAATTTATATGATATTTATGACATAATAATTCTAATATAATTATAATATATATATAATGGTGTTTCTTTCTTTCAAAATGTTTAAAAATGGAAACAACATTCACGCGTACATTCGTCCTACCATCTCCATAAACGGTGTTTTCCATTTCAATATTTTATAGATTATTATAAATATTTATATAATGAATATATATGATATTAATATCATGTTTTAGAATCTATAAATCATTAAATAATTATCTAAATAACATTATCAAGATTAACAAGTCAAAACATATACAAAAAACAATGTGGATATTACCTGAAATGTAACATTAACATGGTATTGGTAATAAATGGGTAATATAAAGTCACAAGTAAATAAAATATGGTATTATATATAATAATATGGTTATGTGTTATATTTATAACAAAATTATATTAATTATACATGATTTTTAAACAAGTGTGAAGAAAATCAAGACTTAAGGTAATGGTTTTCTCATCTCGCTTTTATTTTAATGGAATATATTCTATATTCACGGCTTATTCTTATTTTGTGGCTTATATTTTTCCCCATGACATTTTATGGAATGAATTTAATTTATTTAATGATTTTAAATGTTTCAATTTATGTTATTATTTCATGGGGATCACAATTATAAACTTACTCAAGTAGTAAGTGGATTTCTAGTCTCACTTTTATTTCTGCGAGACTTATGCCAAATTCACCTCTCATTTATTTTATGTACTATATATAATAACCCTGATGTTATTATGTTATTATTATCATTAAATTTACAGTTATTTACATATACATTTTATGATCTCTCTTTAGGTGTTTTTACAGTTTAAAAGTTACAAAATCGGTAAATTAATTTTCACTATATTTCCTTCTTTGAGACACATACCATGATTTTCACCTATATTCTTATATGAGGTGTATATTATTCCCTTGAAATTTTATATCATGAATCTAATTATTTTAATGATATTTTAATCTTCATATAATGTAATTATTTCATGGTTATTATGAATCAATGATAACAAAGAGGTAATGGTTTATTGTTATAGTCTCATTGTTTGTCGATATTGTTTATGATTATGCTTACATTAATGAAATTTTATGATACATATCTTAAAAACACTCATGAAATTTATTATACTATGTTTATTTATGATATATTCATTAAATGGTACCATTTCTCTACTCTTTGTTACTTTATATATTCAAGAAATTGTTTTTAAGAAAAATATGAAATTGTCCCTCTCTTTGTTTGGAAATCTGTATTCTTTAAAAAATGTTTTATAAAAAATTGTTTAAAAGGAATTTTAAGATCATTTTCAAGAATAAAATTTAAATTTTTTTTATTTTTTAAAAATTGAATTAATTTTTTTCAATGCTTCCTTTATAATTTTTCAAGGTTATTTTCCTAAGAAATATTTTTCAAAATGTTTCATGTTTTAAAATAATTTTTCAAAGAGGAAATTATATTTTCATCAATAAATGTTTTTAATGAATTTAAATTGTCAATTTAAATGTTTTCTAAAATATAAATAAAAAGGGATTTAAAAAATTTATATGTTTTAAAAATTGATTTTTTAAAGAAAGGTTTTGATTCAAGTGATCTTTCAAAAAAAATCTCCATCTTAAATGATGTCCTTTCATATATTTTATGATTAACTAGGGACATAATCCAAGGATATTATTCCTATAATTTATCTTAATGGTTTATGTTTTTATGAATGATGTTTATGGAACTGATTTATCTTTCTATGGGTCAATCATGATTCAAATATATTTTCATGAAACTCATTTCTTTTTAAATGATCTAACCACATTTCCAAGAGATTAACATGAACACCATTTATTTTTGATGGGTTATTCAAGTTATGAAGGAATATATTTTTTATTATTTTTTTATGATATTAAATATCTTTTTACTTTATTCATGTTATGGTTCATGGATATATCTTATACGATGGTGTGGCCCAGATAGTTCTGAGTAATCCATTTGTATATTATATTATGGAGTGGTCCAGATAGCACCAGGTAACCCATTACAGCTTATAAGATGTGGTGGAAAAAATTAGCACTGGGTATGTTTTTTACAGCTTACATGATGTGGTGGCCCAAATAGTGTTGGGTAATCATGTTACAACTTATACAATGGGGTGACCAAATAATGTGAGGAAATTATACAATAGATTATATTATGGGTGGACCAGATAAAGTTAGGTGATCCTGTTATAGCTCTCTAATGCATTGGGTAAATATTTATATCTCATATGATAATGATGGGAACAATTCAACAATCATGATCCACTATAGTAATAAGGTAAAACCTAATCCCCTATAATGAATGGTCTGCAACTAGGGATGGAGGTGTGTACCTCCTAGTAGGTGTATCCCCCATAAAATTTCCAGATAGGTTTTGGAAATGAAACTTTTCCTATGGAATATTTTAAGATGTTTATGCTTCTTTTATAAATTCCTTGCCTTATTCCTATGTTATGATTTTATAGCTTATGCTCTCGATTATCTTACAATTCATGTGTTATGAAATAAAAAAATTTATTCCATGATTCATGTCTATAATATTTGATATGAAAGATATGATATTATAATGATACAATCATGTTTTCAAACTCTTATTCTCATGTTAAACTTACATATAACCCTTATTTACCTTTATTGAGCATATAAGATCACCCCTATCTTATGTTTACTTTCCCTATGCCATGAAGAAAGGTTTTAAGTATGATTAAAAAAGGAGGATATCTTTAAGGGATATATTAAAGATCTTTCCCCAAGATAGAATATTATGTTTCCAAGTTTCCATTGACACTAACTTATTATGGTCCTCAGGCAAGTATTTTGGTAATGTTTCGGATGTTCATATAAAATGATATAATATACGTGTATGTTAATATTGGGTCACTATAGTTATTATCAAGGGAAATTTTTAGTTAACCTTTAGAAACTAGGATTTGAAAAATTTAGTGAGATCCCTAGGGGTATTTCAAATGATAGTTATAGGGATTCATCTAAGGATAATTCTAAGAATGAGTTAAAGTATATGAAAATGTCTTAGAATTTTGGTAAAGTATGGAGTAAGTGGTTTCCTAGAAATACATCCATGTTTTGATACTACAAGTGTATGTTTCTTTGGAATAGATGTACATAGGTGTAAAACTCCCAAAAAAACCTATTAAATTAGACTCAATCAAGAACTAGTGCACTACAAGGGTCCTTATTACACACCTAGTTTCACACTCCTATAGAATACGGTATAAGAATTAACAGACACATTACAAACCAACATGAAGGATTTATATAGATAATGAATTTGAATAACCTAGGATGAACTTAAGGTGTCATAGATTAAAGTATTATGTGTTATGATTTAGACATAATATAAGTAATTTTTCATGATTATGTGGTCTTCCTCAAGGATAAGTGTTTCTCATGTTATGATTGATGGTTTTAGTCAATAGTTAAAACCCAAAAGAACCATTTTAATGTTGAATGAAATGCAAAATGTGATGATTGTCCCCTTGAGAACCTAAAAAATATGGGAGATAGAACTAAAAGTCCTATTGATATTCTCTAAAAAATATCTCAAGATCTAAATCATGTTGAAATTATAAGTGAGAAATGGAAAATACAAAATTATATTGAGTCCTCTATAAGGAAACTTCCACCTTCGTTGATTGGTTCCACTTGTCCACTAGTTTATAAACAAGGTATTAAAAACACTGATAAGATAATTTTTATTCCTTAGTTCTCAGAGCATGAAAAATTCATCTTTGCTGCTAATCATTTGGAAGGTGAAGTGAATCAGTGGTGGACTCGTATTAAGAACATGATGGAACAACAAGAAATTAAATCTATGGGATGGGAAGTGTTTAATCAGATATTTTTCAGTAAGTAATTCACTTATATTCTGTAACAAAATATGGAAAAATAATTCCATGATCTAAAGAAAAATTAGGATGAATCTATTAGTACTTACGAAGCTAATTTTACAAGACTCGCAAGGTAAGCTTTTGGTTTGATCATCATCCCCAAAAAATCAATCAATTATTCAGTGGCTGAAACCCAAGTCTTAGAAAGGACATGGATATAAGATACATTATTAGTTATTAATAATTAGTTTGATGTGAACTAAAGGTATAAATGGAAATTGGATATTCTCACCATTACTTGGGTTTTGATAAGTAAATAAAGATCCAGTATATTGAAAACATAAATGATTGAAAAAAATTGAAGGCATCTGTGTAACACCCTAGGTAAATAAATAATATGAAATTTTCTTATTTATCCATATTTTTGAATAAAATATTAATATGACTTTAAAGGGGACACTATGCTCGATGGCGTACCCAACACGCAACAATGAGTTTCTTGGGAATCTTACGTTGCACTCTAATAATAAAATAATATTATTTTAAATGGTAGTTAACATGTAGCCGTTGTATTAGCGAGAATTGATAGAAATAACTAAAATATTATTATATATGTTTTTAAATGTTTTTACATTTATCCAATAAAAGATAAAGGCTTAAAATACAGAAAGAATTCAATTTTAGGCATTTATACCCTAATTTTCACTAAGGGTTCACTTATCATCTTTTGATGGTGAACCGTCGTTAAATATAGTTTTGATCAATCTTATAAATTCTATTGGACCAAATAAAACTCTTATTAAGAATCGGGACATCAAAATTTACTTTGTGTAAATTTTTGGTATCTTTCCGATAAACTTCATTTTTTTAATGAATAGTGTAAAATGTTGTATTTTAATTCAAAACCTCTTTTTAATCTAATTTATTTATATGATTAGATTATCTTTTGAATTGGTTTTAAAGTGAAATTAGAATATATTTTTACCATTAAATCCAATAGTGGTCATTGGAATTAATTTCACTTTGAAATCGGACTTAAACTAGTGTCAATCTTTTGATACTTATTGTTTCATAAAAACACGCTATTTGCTCTGACAGCGGGAATTAATTATAAATTTAATTAATGTGACTTATATGTTTTTAATTTTGTAAAATAGACTTCATTTTTGAATTCTAAATATCAAATATAGCTTAGGTTGAATTTTTGGTAATTTTCTGAAAAACTCCAATTTTTGATGAATAGTGAAACCACTAAGTGGTAATCAAGCAAACTGATTTTTCAGTTAAATGAAAGTTTACCACTAATGTTTATTGAATTTTGAAAATCCGACATACATGGTTGTGATTAGTATGTAAAATGTGGTTCAATGGGATAAAAATAATTTTTTGGTGAATAGTAACTTATTAAATTTTTAATCGCGATTAGTGGTAATTAGTGTAGTTTAAGGTATAAATAATGATTTAATAATATAAAATGACCTAGAAACATGTCCTAACCTCATTGGTTGTGTCATGGCCAACCATGACAAGACATGGGTCAACTTGGGGACCCCATGGAGCCACTTTGGTTGGAAAATGACATAAATAACCTTTTATTAAATGTTAAATTAAAAATGACACAAACATAATATGTTTTACAAAAAAAAAATTTACATGGGGTTATAAAGATCATATTTTTGATTATAAATAGTAATTGTAAAGAGAAAAATATTTCCTACATCATAGTATTTTTTTTATAATTTTTAGACATTAAATAAATTAAATTATTTATGACATCATAATGATGCAACGATGACATCATTATCCGACGATTTAAATAAAATGAGAAGATAATGTAAACTCTATGACCTACACATGTCCAAAACTTATTGTATGGGTGGATTTAGAACCCTTATCACCTTATCCACGAATTATATCAATGTGGTACCTTTTAAAACCGAAACAAATTTTCAAATAAAGTAATATTTCTTACTTTCCAAAAGTGCCCCTCCTCTTCTCTTATAAAAGGCCTCCACCTCTACCTCATTTCACACACTCCTCAAGCCTTTGGCTCGGCCAACCCCTACCCATTTACTCTCTCCACATCCCTCTCCTCATCCTAGAGGATTCCCTTTGGACAGAAACTTTTCAAAGGAAGCCTTTAGGCTCAAATCAAAAGGAGTTACACTTTTAAAGGTAATTCATTCTCTCATGTTCATTTGTTTTATTTTTGCTTCTCCAACCCCCTAAACTCTTTTTATTTAATTCTTTTGTAACAACACCAGTATCTTCAATATACTAGGATGTTGTTATAAGATTTATTTGAGCTAAACTCTCACACAACTACATCAAATGGTTAAAGAACATACGGTTTCCGTGGATGGGGAAATTCTGCCTCCCGAAACGATGATTGTTCAATACTCATTTAACACCTTCAAAGGTGGCCATTATGATGTCACTATTTTTATATATGATATATAATATGTTTATGTTTTACTTTAGCTTCTGTATTTTTCATTTGTGGCTTACCTTTATGGCTTCCATTATGGGTATAAGCGATATCTTCATTTTAGGACGTGCGGACTACCGCCCCCTCAAAGTGATGTGATTCGTTAATGCCATACGTGGGACGTATAAAGGATGGATTTAATATTATTATATATGATGTTATACTGGAATTATTATATACCTCTATATCATTATTATTTCTTTCCATTAAATTATGAGATAGAAATGAAAGTAGCGTTCATGCGTACGTACGGTTTACCGTCTCCATGAACAGTGCATTTCATTTCTTATCCCCAAATGTAAGATACTATTATAAGTACATGTATATAATGGATATATATGATTAATGATACATATAAATGATGAATATAATTATGGAATTAAAATATACATACCTCTCATTTAGTTTTAATTCCATTAATGTGACAAAGAAATGAAAGTAGCGTTCATGTGTACGTACGGCTTACCGTCTCCATGAACGGTGCATTTCATTTCTTACCTCTAAATGATTATGTGATATTATAAATACATGTATATTCTAGATATATATGATATATATGATATCCAAATCTGGAATGTCATTCTGGATATAAAGAACCTTTGACCGCACGAACAACATGTAATTGTAAGAAGTCCACTTTCGACTTAAGAACCAAATATCGACAAAACAAACATTATTAACTTAAATGATTAAATAATGTTTATAACATGTCAATAATTTATATAAAAGGAATAATGAACTTGGAAAAGGTTCTTAAGCAAGTATAAATTAACTCCAGTTTATTATTCAAGACGTTAAAGAACGATCGAGTCAAGTCGGACCCAAGGTAAGGGATCTTACTCCTCTCCTTTTTTTAAGTACACATTTTTATCTCATTCCTTCTAAAGCTCATCTTTCATGTTATTAGGATGTTCTTTTATATTACTCTTACTGTAATTTTTATGTTCATATGATGAGAGACCCTATTCTCTCTCATCAATCCATTTTGGAAGTTTTGAGTGGCGCCGTTAGGCTGCCGAATTTTCGTAAGAGATCTAACCTCTCTCTTACTTTTTAATTACTCTCCTTTATGTCACTTCTTTTAAGCTCCTATTTGTTATGATGGGGAATGTTCTTTCATATTCCTATTTCTGTAAATTTTGTTGTAATGTTATGAGATACCCTATTTGATCTCATCAATCCATTTTTCGAAGTTTTAAGTGGCGTCGTTAGGCTGTCGAGTTTTCATAAGTGATGTTTCATCTCACTTTTATTCCCGTGAGATTTATGCTACATTTGCCACAATTTCCTTTGATTTTTGTATGTAATGACCATTATTTTACTCATTTTTTAATATTCTTTCATTTATGAGTATTTACATCAATGATGTATTGTCCTTCTTTCACGGGGCGTATGTTTCGAAAGATACCCAAGTCGGTAAGGGAACCTTTCACACTCCTTTTTTTAAAGACTTATTTTGTTTGGTCTTTTAATTTACATATTGTTATTTTGGTATATGTTCTCATATATCCTTATTGATGTAAATTTTATGTCCAAGTGATGAGATACACTTTTATCTCTCATCAACTCATTTTGATGTGACGCTGTTAGGCTGTCAAGGGAACTTCTTAACCCAATTTCGATTTCTTTGGGTTCAACATGTAGTTACTGAATATGTCATCCTTTGAATATGTGTGAATGACCTTTGATTATTTTACACTTAATATCCACTCATATTTGGTGTATTCGTTTGTCACACATAATTATGTAATTGAGTTATCCTTAAACCAAGGATACCGTCTTTGTAGGGGACTTCGTCTCAATCTCCTTTCATTGAGTCATATTTCGTTTTATACACAACTTTATTTTGTAATTGTGTATAAAACCCTTTGACTTTTACTTTTATACAAAAGGAATATTTTTATACTAAGATTTTTACAAAATTACAAAAAGGAATGTTTCTTTTAACGTACGCGGTGACAACGACCTTTTCCGCCGCCGCGAGTATTATTTGACTTTGGCTTCCTCAACAAGCCATAATGTTTTTAAAATAAAATAAATACCATATACTTTTTTTTATTTCGGTATTGAAAATGTTTTTGATAAAGGATTATATTATGTCAATATATTTAAATGATATATTGTGATTGAAATGTAGAAATGTTATCATTCCTTTATGTTGGTTTTATGTGTTATGATTTTATAATGGTACTTGGACATTATGATGGGTGGTGCCGTGAATAACAGGACGGGTGGTTACGTTATAACCTCCAATGCATTGGGTATGGAAGTCGGCCGTATGGATATTCCATTAAGTATGTATGGAAATTGGCCTTATGGCTATTCCATTAAGTGATATGTGTGGAAGTCGACCGTATGGTTATTACACTTAAGTATGTTTATGTCCCAAGTTACCTTTATATGTTATGTGTTCTTTATATGGGTTTTATGGTAATCCTTTGGTTACAAAAAGGTAAGTAATGATATTTTATTCAGTGAAGAGTTTTTACTACTTCATAAAGGTGAAAAGTATTACTTTGATAAAGTATACATGGTTTACTTTTTGTTTTGATAAACTAATAGTTTTTATTCTTTGTGTATCCCTTACTGAGTTTTTATGCTCATCCCAAGTTTTTGAAATGTTTTTCACATGACTTAGCATGGAATAGGGTCAAGGATGGGATCAAGGGAAAGTCATGCTACCTAAAACATGAAACTAGACATGTTTCTTTATAAGAGTTTTTATTTTATGTAAATTTAGTAGAAGAGACTACTTTGTAATCTTTTGAGATGTAATAGTTATGTCCTAATTCTCTAAAACTCTAAACCTGAAAAGATCCTCAATGTGAATTATTCATTTAATTCAATTTTAAGTAAGTTTTAAGGTTGGGGCCTTATAGTTGGTATTAAAGGTCGGTTTAGATAACTTTAGAGGTTAGGGTATTCTCTAAGCACAAGTGACATTACCATAATGGTTAGGATTTCAGAAAGAGTCATAGTTTTAGATAAAGTGATTGAGTAAGTATATCTTAGTGTTTACCTTCCTCATTAGTACATGATGGTTTTGTTGATATACTCACACTGACCTTTTTGGTTTTAGTAAATGGCTGAATCTAGCAGGCACCAAAGTGACAATGGGTTTGAAGGAAACTGTGGTGGTTCTCTGATTAAGATACTGGATGAGATGGGGGATTCAATGAGGAATCTCATGGTTGTTCTAAACCAACTATCAAGGATTCATGATCAACCACTTGAACCTTGGTATGTTCTATGATGCATCATGTATGAGATGACCAATCGATGTGGAAGTTCAGGTAATAATTATAAAGGTAACCATTAGAGTTTATATGATCCTTACTTTTGAGGTAATTATGGGTTATTATATGATATGATGGAAAATGAAAGGAATGAGATAAACTTGAGGTTAAAATATGTTATGATTATTCTTGAAGATTTTATCTCATTTTGGGGAATGTTTTAGGAATTATATAGTTTTGGAAAAAGGACAACACGCAGACCGTGTGACAACCCGTCGCATCAGACAAAGCCGCGGGAATCGAACCCACAACCAAAGTGTGACTGGTATTTATCGCCTACCACTGGACTACGTGAAGTCCCTGGTTAGTTTGACTGATTCTTTTTAGTTATATGATTTTATTAATTAATAGTAAGTTGATTTTGGGTTATTTATCAAAATGATTAACCTATCATGGAGGATATGTGATTAGGTTAATTACTTTTCAATACGAGGCTTTAGGAGCAGTAGATGTTGTTTGGAGATAAATGTTATGATTTAACTTGGAAGACTGTGTGACAAAATCCTTCAAATGTTTGGGTTTCAATCTTAGATTGGTTTACTTTGAGGAATTTCATGGACAAATTGTTTATCGGATGGTCCTTGTTGAACTTTGGGTTTTGTTGGACAAATTTTGGAGATTAAGAATAGATTTTCTTTCTAATGGGTTATCCTTTTCTGGGTTATCTGATCTTTTACAAATCTTTTGGGTTTTGGTTTTGGTTAAAGTCTAAAGACATGGGAAGTATATAGTTCACTTTTTTGGGTTAGGTAATTCTCTAGAAGTTTATTATAGTACTCTTAATGTGACCAAGTCTTCCTAAATACTCGCCTTTTGGAGAAAATATGAGTTTGTGTAAAGAATCTAATAAAAGTTGAAAGTCAACATGATAAGTGATTATGTTTCCTTATGAATAAATTCCTCAATAAAAAGTAACTTAAAACAAAAATTTTGTCTATTAACTTTTCCTACTGGGGAATCGAATACCGTTTAACCCATCACATGTTTGTGATTTTCTTATGGTTAACTTTCTCCTAAACATGTTTTCTATCACTCTCCATCAGAACATGACCCTTTGTTTTTTCCTCCATGTCCATATTTTCATACTTGGAATCCTAGTATGGGTTAACTCGGGTGACCTTTGTACTTATATTCCTTTATTTTAAAGTGATTGTTTTACCGACTCTTGTTCTGATGTGGGACTTTCAAGGATGTTTCCAAGCTCAATTTTAAAAATTGTGAGGACGCAATTCCAAAAATGGGGGAAGGATGTAACACCCCAGGTAAATAAAGAATATGAAATTTTCTTATTTATCCATATTTTTGAATAAAATATTAATATGACTTTAAAGGGGACACTATGCTCGATGGCGTACCCAACACGCAACAGTGAGTTTCTTGGGAATCTTATGTTGCACTCTAATAATAAAATAATATTATTTTAAATGGTAGTAAACCTGTAGCTGTTGTATTAGCAGGAATGGATAGAAATAACTAAAATATTATTATATATGTTTTTAAATGTTTTTACATTTATCCAATAAAAGATAAAGGCTTAAAATACAGAAAGAATTCAATTTTAGGCATTTATACCCTAATTTTCACTAAGGGTTCACTTATCATCTTTTGACGGAGAACCGTCATTAAATATAGTTTTGATCAATCTTATAAATTCTATTGGACCAAATAAAACTCTTATTAAGAATCAGGACATCAAAATTTACTTTGTGTAAATTTTTGGTATCTTTCCGATAAACTTCATTTTTTAATGAATAGTGTGAAATGTTGTATTTTAATTCAAAACCTCTTTTTAATCTAATTTATTTATATGATTATATTATCTTTTTAATTGGTTTTAAAGTGAAATTAGAATATAATTTTACCATTAAATCCAATAGTGGTTGTTGGAATTAATTTCACTTTGAAATCGGACTTAAACTAGTGTCAATCTTTTGATACTTATTGTTTCATAAAAACACGCTATTTGCTCTGACAGCGGGAATTAATTATTAAATTAATTAATGTGACTTATATGTTTTGAATTTTGTAAAATAGACTTAATTTTTGAATTCTCAATATCAAATATAGCTTAGGGTGAATTTTTGGTAATTTTCTGAAAAACTCCAATTTTTGATGAATTGTGAAACCACTAAGTGGTAATCAAGCAAACTGATTTTTCAGTTAAATGAAAGTTTACCACTAATGTGTATTGGATTTTGAAAATCCGACATACATGGTTGTCATTAGTATGTAAAATGTGGTTCAATGGGATAAAAATAATTTTTTGGTGAATAGTAACTTATTAAGTTTTTCATCGCGATTAGTGGTAATTAGTGTAGTTTAAGGTAAAAATAATGCTTTAATAATATAAATTGACATAGACACATGTCCTAACCTCATTGTTTGTGTCATGGCCGACCATGACAAGCCATGGGTCAACTTTGGGACCCCATGGAGCCACTTTGGTTGTAAAATGACATAAATAACCTTTTATTAAATGTTAAAGTAAAAATGACACAAACATAATATGTTTTACAAAAACAATTTTTACATGGGGTTATAAAGATCAGATTTTTGATTATAAATAGTCATTGGAAATCGAAAAAGATTTCCTACATCATAATATTTTTTTATAATTTTTAGATATTAAATAAATTAAATTATTTATGGCATCATAATGATGCAACGATGACATCATTATCCGACGATTTAAATAAAATGAGAAGATAATATAAACTATATGACCTACACATGTCCAAAACTTATTGGATGGGTGTATTTAGAACCCTTATCACCTTATCCACGAATTATATCAATGTGGGAAGTTTTAAAACCGAAACACATTTTCAAATAAAGTAATATTTCTTACTTTCCAAAAGTGCCCCTCCTCTCCTCTTATAAAATGCCCCCACCTCTACCTCATTTCACACACTCCTCAAGCCTTTGGCTCGGCCAACCCCTGCCCATTTACTCTCTCAACATACCTCTCCTCATCCTAGAGGATTCCCTTTGGGCAGAATCCTTTCAAAGGAAGGCTTTAGGCTCAAATCAAAAGGAGTTACACTTTTAAAGGTAATTCATTCTCTCATGTTCATTTGTTTTATTTTTACTTCTCCAACCCCCTAAACTCTTTTTATTTACTTCTTTTGTAACAACACCAGTATATTTAATATACTAGGATTTTGTTATAAGATTTATTTGAGCTACACTCTCACACAACTACATCAAATGGTTAAAGAACATACGGTTTTCGTGGATGGCGAAATTCTGCCTCCCGAAACGATGATTGTTCAATACTCATTTAACACCTTCAAAGGTGGCCATTATGATGTCACTATTTTTATATATGATATATAATATGTTTATGTTTTACTTTATCTTCTGTATTTTTCATTTTTGGCTTACCATTATGGCTTCCATTATGGGTATAAGCGATATCTTCATTTTAGGAAGTGCGGACTACCGCCCCCTCAAAGTGATGTGATTCGTTAATGCCATAAGTGGGACATATAAAGGATGGATTTAATATTATTATATATGATGTTATACTAGAATTATTATATATCTATATATCATTATTATTTCTTTCCATTAAATTATGAGATAGAAATGAAAGTAGCGTTCATGCGTACGTACGGCTTACCGTCTCCACGAACGGTGCATTTCATTTCTTATCCCCAAATGTAAGATACTATTATAAGTACATGTATATAATGGATATATATGATTAATGATACATCTAAATTATGAATATAATTATGGAATTAAAATATTCATACCTCTCATTTAGTTTTAATTCCATTAATGTGACAAAGAAATGAAAGTAGCGTTCATGCGTACGTACGGCTTACCGTCTCCATGAACGGTGCATTTCATTTCTTACCTCTAAATGATTATGTGATATTATAAATACATGTATATTCTAGATATATATGATATATATGATATCCAAATCAATAATTTCATTCTGGATATAAAGAACCTTCGACCACACGAACAACATGTAATTGTAAGAAGTCCACTTTCGACTTAAGAACCAAATATCGACAAAACAAACATTATTAACATAAATGATTACATAATGTTTATAACATGTCAATAATTTATATAAAAGGAATAATGAACTTGGAAAAGGTTCTTAAGCAAGTATAAATTAACTCAAGTTTATTATTCAGGGCGTTAAAGAACGATCGAGTCAAGTCGGACCCAAGGTAAGGGATCTTACTCCTCTCCTTTTTTTAAGTACACTTTTTTATGTCATTCCTTCTAAAGATCATCTTTCATGTTATTGGGATGTTATTTTATATTAATCTTACTGTAATTTTTATTTTCATATGATGAGAGACCCTATTCTCTCTCATCAATCCATTTTGTAAGTTTTGAGTGGCGCTGTTAGGCTGCCGAATTTTCGTAAGAGATCTAACCTCTTTCTTTTTAATTACACTCCTTTATGTCACTTCTTTTAAGCTCCTATTTGTTATGATGGGGGATGTTATTTCATATTCATCTTTCTGTACATTTTGTTGTAATGTTATGAGATACCCTATTTGATCTCATCAATCCATTTTTGGAAGTTTTAGGTGGCGTCGTTAGGCTGCCGAGTTTTCGTAAGTGATTTTTCATCTCACTTTTATTCCCGTGAGATTTATGCTACATTTGCCACAATTTCCTTTGAGTGGTGTATGTAATGAACATTATTTTACTCATTGTGTAATATTCTTTCATTTATGAGTATTTACATCAATGATGTATTTTCCTTCTTTCACGGGGCGTATGTTTCGAAAGATACCCAAGTCGGTAAGGGAACCTTTCACACTCATTTTTTTAAAGACTTATTTTGTTTGGTCTTTTAATTTACATATTGTTATGTTGGGATATGTTCTAATATATCCTTATTTATGTAAATTTTATGTCCAAGTGATGAGATACACTTTTATCTCTCATCAACTCATTTTGATGTGACGTCGTTAGGCTGTCAAGGGAACTTCTTAACCCAATTTCGATTTCTTTGGGTTCAACATGTAGTTACTGAATATGTCATCCTTCGAATATGTGTGAATGACCTTTGATTATTTTACACTTAATATCCACTCATATTTGGTGTATTCGTTTGTCACACATAATTATGTAATTGAGTTATCCTTAAACCAAGGATACCGTCTTTGTAGGGGACTTCGTCTCAATCTCCTTTCATTGAGGCATATTTCGTTTTATACACAACTTTATTTTGTAATTGTGTATAAACCCCTTTGACTTTTACTTTTATACAAAAGGAATCTTTTTCTACAAAGCGTTTTACAAAACGACAAAAAGGAATTTTTCTTTTAACGTACGCGGTGACAACGACCTTTTCCGCCGCCACGAGTATTATTTGACTTTGGCTTCCTCAACAAGCCATAATGTTTTTAAAATAAAATAAATACCATATACTTTTTTTTTATTTCGGTATTGAAAATGTTTTTGATAAAGGATTATATTATGTCAATATATTTAAATGATATATTGTGATTGAAATGTAGAAATGTTATCATTCCATTATGTTGGTTTTATGTGTTATGATTTTATAATGGTACTTGGACATTATGACTGGTGGTGCCGTGAATAACAGGACGGGTGGTTACGTTATAACCTCTAATGAATTGGGTATGGAAGTCGGCCGTATGGATATTCCATTAAGTATCTATGGAAATTGGCCATATGGCTATTCCATTAAGTGATATGTGTGGAAGTCGACCGTATGGTTAATCCACTTAAGTATGTTTATGTCCCAAGTTACCTTTATATGTTATGTGTTCTTTATATGGGTTTTATGGTAATCCTTTGGTTACAAAAAGGTGAGTAATGATATTTTATTCAGTGAAGAGTTTTTACTACTTCATAAAGGTGAAAAGTATTACTTTGATAAAGTATACATGGTTTACTTTTTGTTTTGATAAACTAACAGTTTTTATTCTTTGTGTATCCCTTACTAAGTTTTTATGCTCATCCCATGTTTTTGAAATGTTTTTCACAGGACTTAGCATGGAATAGGGTTAAGGATGGGATCAAGGGAAAGTTATGCTACCTAAAACATGAAACTAGACATGTTTCTTTTTAAGAGTTTTTATTTTATGGAAATTTAGTAGAAGAGACTACTTTGTAATCTTTTGAGATGTAATAGTTATGTCCTAATTCTCTAAAACTCTAAACCTGAAAAGATCCTCAATGTGAATTATTCATTTAATTCAATTTTAAGTAAGTTTTAAGGTTGGGGCCTTATAATCTGTGTGCCAGAAATGTGGGAAGAAGCATCAAGGGAATTGATTTATTGGAATTGGGAGGTGTTTTAAATATGGAAAGGTAGGTCATAATGTTCTTTAATGTCTAGATATGGTTAATATGATGTTTAATTCAATGGAAGATAAGATAATTATAACTAATTCACCACCTAAACTCCAAGGTTTCAAGTGTAAGGGAGTTTGAGAACATGAAAATCAATACCCTAATTCAAGGGATAATATTGATGATGAGCCACAAAAACCTATGAGGACAAAGTGAATAGGGGAAACTTATGAAATCATAAGGGATGAATTGAATCATTATAATTAGAGAACACTATCCTCCCCTCCATAGTTGGGTATTTTAATGTTTAATTTTGAATGAATAAGCTCTATAGAAATATTATTCTTCAACCATTATAGAATTTTCATCTAATTATCTCCCTATAAATTAATTCTAGATTAATAAAATCACATTTGATATTCTATGGATGGACCTAAGTTTCCAATAGAATTTTTTTTTTAAATGAGATAAGAGCTTATTTAAGGAATAAGGGGTGATATTGTGATGTAATCAAATAAGTATACCTCCATGTAAAAGTTATTCAACATTAAGAAAAGAGTCTAGAAATAATATTTTGTCCCTTTATCATAATGTTTTACGATATCGATGACCTTTTTCCAACTTCCTTGGGTTATGTATTTGTGATCTTTAACTTTATCTTATCTATGTTTTCTACCTCTCTCCGTCAGAACTTGATAGTTATATTTCTCTTCCATGTCCAAGTTTTCACTTTCCACCTATATTCTCCTACATGGAAACCTAATTATGAGTTAATTTTTGTAACTGTTATGTTTCTAACTTTCTCTTTTTTGAAGAGAGTTTTAATATTCATTTTTATGATGTGGGTTTCTTTGAGTGGAACTTTCAAGTATAAAACCTTTATAATCAAGAATAAATTTGAGGTAAAAATTCATTTTATGAGGGGTATAATGTAACACCCTGAGATTTGGTGAAATATTTTTTTTTGAATTAATTTATCTTTTCGATGTTTTTCATTTCTTGGAACACTAAATAAAGCTTGTGTTATAAGAAAGCACCAGGTTATTATTTTTTTGTATGAAAAAACAAGTTGATATTTAACTATATGAAACATATAGAGTAGCATTCGGTACACACAACACTATTTTTGAATTGTGTTATACAAAATATAGAGTCCCTTTGATAACTTTCATTACACATTGGACACTATTTTACCGAATTATGATATACTATTAAAATTATTATTAAAATATTATTATTGTAATCACATAGCTGTTGGAATGGATATTACGAAAAAGATTAAATAAATTGTGAAAATATGGTTCACACAAGTATATAAAATTATTTCTTTGGTTATCAATTAGTTAGAAATTAAATTAATAACTATTTGATAATAAAGATATTCTTTTTTTATGAAAATTATTTCTCTATCTACAAACACAATTTTATCTTAATAAATTAAAAAACCACTTTTGATGAATATTTTTAATAAAATTTATATATTATATATTTGATCAAATTTTTTTACATTCATCTAATATATTTTATTTCAATAATATAATAATAAATACAATTATATGAATAAAAAGTGGAATTTTTCTAAAAGGTATGTTTACCATCTTTTAAGGGAAAACCTATATTAAATATTATTTTTAAAAAATTTATAATTTTTATTCTAAAAAATAAACATTATTGTTTTGAAATATAATATGAAAATTTACTTTGGGTGAATTAATTGTGTCTTTCTAAGAAGTTTCATTTTTTTATGAATAGTGAAAAAAGTTGAATTTTAATTGAAAACTACTTTTTCATATAAATTATATATATAGTTAAACTATAATATAAATTTGTTTAAAATTATATTTATATCAATTATATATCTATAAACACAATTTTGGTTATTGGAATCAATTTCATATTGAAATTGGATATAATAACATTTCAAACATTTGGACTTTTCCACTTTAAAAACTCATTATCTCATCCCATCTACAGGATTAATTTTAAATTAGTTTTTGATACTTATTATAGAAACCTAAACCTAGAAATCTCGGATCCAGTTTCTGCTATCAATGAAATTATCATGATTAGAAATAATCAAATCCATAGTGACTAAGAGATTAGTAATCTATGTAAACCCGATACATAAATGAGTCGTGTATTACAAATAAATATAGTAATTACAACGTAATTTTTTCTTCTAAATAATAACATCAAGGATAACATTATTCCATATAGAATATCCTTTCATAATTTTTCATTATAATTATTTAGCTCTTGGGGAAGGGAAACATACTAAGGGTGATCTCAAATGCTCAGTAAGGGTAAATTACAGTGGAAGTTACAATGAATCAATATTAATAAATCAACATAGGAGGGTAGATAAATGAACACACTTTCGAAGTATTCAATAGGATGAAATGTAATTGAATTATAAATAAATAAATTCAAATGAAAACACATCCCATTAAAGTAAATATATAAGGAAAAATAAATATGTAAAGGTAAGAAATTTAAACACAAGTTATTTAATCAATAATCTAAAAATGAAATATATCCATAGATGTGTCAACGAAAAAACTCATGGATGAATAATAAATGAAACTAAATTAATTTAATGATTTATTAATGTAAATAATGTCTATGTCACATGTAAACTTATACTATCAATACCATTCATAATATGGTTTAAAACTATAGAGATAAACTTATTTAATTTGTCCATCTAATTTGTCTCATAAGAACATATTGATGCATGGAGGAGCTATATAAATTTTGGGATCAACCCATTATCACCAGTCCAAATCATTCCTCATATCTAATAATGAAAATAAATAATATTCCTTATCAAATGTCTATATTGAATAAATAATACAAAACTATCAATATTTCCCCAAACTATCAAAGTAGAGATTATATATAAAATGATATATGGTTTATGAAATAGTAATATCCATGATAAATATAATGAATAATTAGGGAAAATTTTAATGTTCAATGATCATAGGAGATTTAATATTTCAAGGTAACTAACAAATAAATAATGTATGTTAATTTCAATATTATCATTACCCAAATAAGTCATAAAAGATCCAGAGTAAGGATAAAGATAGTATCAACACAAAAACTCCCAAGTGAAGTAAAAATAAATGCTTGTTGTTGTTTATGAATAGAAATATTATAAAACGATCTATTAAAAACATTATTGATGAAAATATCCTTTTATTATGAAAAATCATTTCATTAAAAATGAATTTTGAAAATATTTTCATAAAAAGTAACCTTTTAAACAAGAATATAAATCTTCAAATAAATGAAAGTGAGTAAGTCCATACAATCTGTATGAGGTAAAAATAACATTCCTTTTGCACTATTAAAGGTTAGAAAAATTCCTTGTTTGTAAAGTGAAAAGAATATTCCTTTTATAAAATTGGTAAAAGAAAAAAAGGTAAAAAATTATTTACGAAATCATGTTAAATAATTTTTTAAAACTATTTTATAAAGAATAGATTTTAAAAGAAAACAATTTCTCTGACTAAATAGAGAAATGAAATTGGGTTTCCTTAAAATCATTATTTGAAACATTTTGAGTAACAATGAGTGGAAAATTGTACTTAAACTCAAAAGTTTTCATAAATAACCATATGAGATGAAAAATAAAGGATCTATTGAACAATTTTCATATAATTTACTCTAATGGAAATACCATTGAAATATCATTAAAGTTATTGTTGAGAAAATAATCCTTAAACATTCCAAAGTTTCCCATACCACTTTGAAATGTTTTAAATAATAAAGCTCATGAAGGAATAATATTAATTGTAAGTTTTAAATACATTAAATATAAAGTAATTAATGATATAATATATAAAAATGTGTAATATATACACTACAAAAAATAATTAAGTGGTGAACAAGACATTTATCTCACATAAGTAAAAAAGTGAGATGAAAATCCATTGATTTACATCATACTTTTCTCGTGTGTCTATAAATTTCTAGATAAAAAAATTATATTACTTATTTACATAAATTAGAACCATTTTAATTTTTATCATTACTTTTTTTACTTATTTCCATGTTGTATACAACTACTGAATCAACTAATTTTACATCAGGTGTTTTTACCAAATTCAGTTTTTGTATTAAAATCAACTTTGGTAGGTCAAATATGGTCAAAGGGGTAATTATATAAAATCTAAATAATGATAATAATGAAATAATTAATATATTTAATCAAAAATTATACTTTTAAAATAAATCATTAAATATGGTTATTAAAAATGAATCAATGTTACAATCATGGACACGGTAGGTCATACGTGCACATGAGTAACATTCTCATTCTTCAATGATCATTATAGATATAAGGTAAGTAGAATTATATATTTCCAGAATTATAATTATATCATAAATAAAATTTTATATAGTCATATATATTTATATAAATAATTATTGTGATGTGAAAAAAGAATCACATCATGTCATGGAGGTGGTAGTTTACACGTCCCTGAACGAGGTTGTCTCTTTTAAAGTGTGTGAAAGGGTAATAAAAAAATGAAATATATTATATTACCAAAAAGATAATACTGTCAAGAATATAATATACATGTTTTTTATTTTACATATGTTTAATTAAAACCATTATTTATATATTCCCTATTTCGTGTGAATAAATCACATCACTTTAAGGGGGCGGTAGTCCACACTTCCACAAATGATGTTATCTTTTTAACACAAAATGGTTAGTATAAATATATGTGTTATAGAATAATTAAAGAAGCATAAAGACATAATAAATATCATATATATCATATATGAATTTATTTTACATAAAAATTTCCAACCATGAATGTTGTTAAAGTAAAAATGAACAAACATCGTTTCGTGAGGTGTTAGTTCACCGTACACAAAAACAGTATGTGTGTTACCCATTAGATGGATGTGTGTGTTATTTTATATATAAAACATAGTATAAATACATCCTAGTATATTTAAGATAATATTTTGTTCTAAAATAATTAAATTAGAATATTTTATGGATTGGATAATTGAAATAGAATGAAAAAAGTTTTATGTAGTTTGTTACCTCATATTCAGGTAACTCCTTTTGGTTTGAACCAAAGGCTTCCGTAGATTGGTTTATGCCCAAGGATAAGATTCTAGTATGATGGGAGGGATTTTTAGGGGATATGTTTTTAATATATTTTCCAATCCAAACTTTCTTTAGAGGTTTCATGATATGGGAGGAGAGGGGACCTTTTTATAGTGGAGGAGGAGTAGCACTCTTATAATATTTTGAAAAAGCAATTCCATACACATTTTTGTTGTTGAAAGTGCATCCAGTAATGGTAAAATTTATATGAAAGATATTATAATATATATATATATATAATATCTCCTTTACAAGTTTATAGGCCATTTTGGGCCTTAAGGTTAAGGTTTAGTCCCTTATTAATCTTAATTTAACCTTAATAGTTGTAATTAATTTTAATCACATAAAATAATATTTTTGGTAAAAAAATAATTTTAGATTTTTAGAAATTAGAAATTATAATTATTAAAAATATTTAATCCACTTTCTCAAATTCAAATAATATAAGTGGCGGAAATTGGTTTAAAATTCATCCTGCATGCGGGATGATAATGAGGGTTTTTTAAGAAAAAATGATCAAAAGCTTGATCAGTTTTTATATTTAATTTAAAATTGTAATTAATTAAAATGAAATAAATTGGATTATTTTATAAAATTTTGAGATAACTAAACATTAAAATAAATTAACATTATAATTTAACCTTATAAATATATTAGATAAAAAAGCAGTTTTGAACTAAAATTTAGTATTTTTAACCATTCATTAAAAAATGAAGTGTTTCAGAAAAATATCAAAAATTAACCCTAACCTAATTAATATTTTTCAATATAAAATATTATTTTATTTTTACATATTAAATTAATTAAATTGTTAAACTCCGATTATAAATGGATTCTCTATTGAAAGGCGGTTAAATTGCCTTTATAAAAACATAGGTTTTGATGTGTAAAATAGAGTTTGTTCTTATCGTATTCCAATCAAACCTAATAGATAAATATCAAAAATATTTTATTAAATATAATATATATATATATATTTCATTAAAATCATTAAATAATTGTAATTAATTATTTTTATTAAGACAAAACTCCTTGGGAAGCTTAAAAATAGTAATATTTCTTTTTATATTTAATTGGTTTTTATTTTTTATTTCTCATTAATTGGTAACCAATTATATCATTTTATATTTATATAAACCATAAATTTTCATAATTTAGTTAATACTATTCATAAATACTAACATAACATCTAGGATATATAATATTATATTAAATACTAATATTTTAATAATACATTGTTATTTGGGGAAAATCTGTCTTGCATATAACACAAGCTATTGAGGAAGGTCACTCTTAAATGTAACGCAAGCTATCTAGGAAATATGACCTTGCGTGCGATGGAAGATAACTCAATGTTATGGGCATTACAAGCTATATAATTTATTAAATTTATTTAAAATAGTTACTATATAGTAGAGTCTCGGGATATTATATTCTCTTACATGCTTGGTGATGTGTGTCATACACACTATAGAATAAAAAGGTTTAATTTAAAATTTCAGGTTTCTACATTCTCCCCACATTAATTAAGTTGTTTTCTCACAATTTAAACTCTATATTTGTTATATATTGTTTGATAATTTCTACATTGAAATCACACATCGTAAAAAGGGTTCGTAAAACATACTTTAGAAAAGAGAGAATGATAATTAAAAAGGTCACATGGACTAACATGTAACTAGGTAATTAATTTGGAGAACATTACAGAAAGTAGATATATTTACTTAGAGGAAAATTTTAAATATTTATAGGGATTTATTTAATTCATCAATCAAAAATAATGGAATGGTCAATAGAAAGTTTACGGCCTCAAAGCAATAAATCTTTGATGATTTCAAGGACCATTAGTTCAACAAAAATTATGGTATCGGGATATAATTTAATTTCAAATTCATTTTCCTAATGTTGGTTAATTATTATAATGACCGATAATATATGGAAATATTATTACTTGATAGGTTTCAATTTCATATGAACAGTCCTAACTTTTAGTTTTTCTTTGATCTAATTCTAGTTCATCCCTTTTCTCCCAGAAATTAATTACCAATAATGAAATCTTTTTTATGATTGAAGCACTAAAATAATTTATTAAAGGATCATAAGTCCTATAGAATAGTTACAAGTCTAACTATTTATGTTTAAATATCTTCAATAACCAATCTGGTTAATAAATTATTCTCTAATCCTCAAAATGGATACTACTGGTTCATCACTAACATTTATTCATCAAATTGTTTAACTAAAAAATGAAAAATTAATAAAGAAATTTCCTAGGTCAGTGGTTTGTGTGAAAACCTTATCCTCCTTCAGTCATGGTTTCAAGACCCACAAACTTGTTGGATTTGATTGGTTTTCACATAGAATATATCTTGTCCTTTTCTAAAACCATATTCATAAAATTTACAAAATAAATTTAATGGACATATTTGAAATAACGTTAATAGCTAAATATCATTTTTTATGAAGGTTTTAAATACAAACCTAATACATAAATACTTTATCCATTTATTTCCACATAGTTACTCCCTTGGTCTATGGTTTATCCATAATATCATTTATAGGGTTTCTAAACCATGACACATTTTCTTAAATCTAAAACACCTTAGGTTTAACCTAGGTTATTAATTTTCATTACCTTTTCAAATTATCCATAATATTTTGTAATGAAAAGATGGATTTTCCTAAAAATATCTCTTAGGAGTGTCACAACAGGTGTGCAGTAAGGCTCGTTGTTGTGCACCAGGTTACCTCAATTCTGGCTCAGATTACCGTGTCAGAGTTATTACTCCTTGGTACATCTTTTCCAGAACCACATCCACTTTTAGAGTCTAAATAGGTATGTATTCCTATGAAATATCACATAATCACTAAATTACCAAAATTATAGATTTTTCATATATACTTATCTTCAAATTCTACCTTAGGTTCAGGTTCTCTAACCTATGTTTTCCTAAATCAAGTTCCCCGGGTTGCTATTAAACTTATTTTGATACAAACTATAGTGACCCGTCCCTAGAAATCCCGAATCAAGTGTCTCATATAAATTACATTATAATGATTACAAATAATCAAATATTGAAGGACTGAGAGTTTAGTAGTCTTGGTAAACAAGATACATAAATAAGTCTTGTATTGCAAATTATTACACTAATTACAACATAATTTTTTATTCTAAATAATAACTTTGAGGATAACATCATTCCATCTAGAATATCCTTGTATAATTTATCAATATACATATTGAGTTCCTTGTGAAAGGAAAGATATTAAGGGTGGGATAAAATTCTAGGTAAGGGTAAAGTATAGCAGAAGAAATAATTAATCAATAGGAATAAATCAACATGGAAGGGTAAATCAATGAGCACACATTCCAAGTAATCAATAGGCTGAAAAGTAAGTGAATTATAAATAAGGAGAGTTAAGTAAAAAAAATTCCATTCAAATAAATATATAAGGAATAAAAAATATGGCAAGGTAAGAAACTAAAACACATGTCATTTAATCAACGAACAGAAAATGAAATGAATTCATAGATATATCGATGAAAAATCTCATGGATGAATAATAACTGAAACTAAATGAAGGCAATGATTTTTAATGGACGTAATGTATAAGGAACATGAAAACCTATACCGTCAATACCATTTACAAGAAGGTTTAAAACTATGGATAAAAACTCATTTAATTTTCACAAATAATTTTACTCAGGAGAACCCATCGATGCATCAAGGAGCTATATAAAGTCTAGTCTCTTCCCATCAATACCAGTCCAAATAATTCCTCATTTCTAATAAAAAAACTAAATAATTTTCCTTATAAAATATATATATTGAATAAAGAATAAATAATTATCAATATTTTCCAAAAATATCAAGGTAGACATCATATGTAAAATGGTATATGGTTTAGGAGATAGTAATATCAATGATAAATAAAATGGATAATTAGAGGAAAATTAAATGTTCAATGATCATTGGATATTTAATATTTCAATAGTACTAACAAATAAATTAACTAAGTTAATGTGAATACTATACTTGAAAAAATTAATCATAAATCATTCATAATAAAGATAAAAATGGTATCAATACAAAACATCTCAAATGGAGTAAAAATAAAGGGTTGTTGTTGTTAATGAATATAAATACTATAAAGTGATCTTTTGAAAACATTCTTCAGGAAAATATACTTTTATTATGAAAAACATTTTACTTGAAAGTAATTTTTGAAAATAGTTTCTTTAAAAATTAACCTTTAAAAAATGAAAAGGAGGGTTCAAGGAAATGATAGTGGGTAAACTTGTACAAGTCATACGAGGTAAAAATAACATTCCTTTTTCATGGTTAAAGGTTAGAAAAATGCCTTTTTTGGAAATCAACAAGAAGATTCATTTGAAAGAATTGGTAAAATAAAAAAGGATAAAAATTTCTTTACTAAATCATGTTAAATAATTTTTTAAAGCCTTTTTAAAAATAAGTGTTTTAAAAAAGATAACAAGTTCTCCGACTAAAGAGAGAAATGAAGTCAGGTTTCCTTAAAAACATTTTCTAAACATATTTTTGTACCAAAGGGTGGGAAAATAATAATAATACTTTAAAATGGTCATGAATAAGCATAGGAGAAGAAAATAAAAAATTATTCAACAATGGTTATATAATTTCCTCGAATGGAAATACCATTGAAAGATCATTAAAGTTATTATTGAGGAAAATAATATTTAAGCCTTCCAAAGTGCCCCATACCACTTTGAAACATTTTAAATAATAAAAACAATAAAGTAATAATATTAAGTGTAAGTTTTAAATACCATTAAGATAAATTAATTCATGATATAATATATAAAAATGGACAGTATATACAGCTCACAAAATATGTAAGTTGGGAACATGAAATTTATCCCACTGATGTAAAAAAGTGAGTTAAAAATCCCTTACCTTGCATCTGAATTGTCTTTTGAGTCTTTAAATTAAAAAATAAGAAACTTATATAAAATATTTAATTTTTTATAAACTTTATAATTTTTATAATTACTTTTATTTTACTTATTATCATGTTTTATACAACTACTTAGTCAACTAATTTTACATTAGGTGTTTTGACAAAATATAGTTTATGTGTCAAAATGAACATTGGTAGGTCAACTATGGTCAAAGGATTCATTATATAACATATCTAGAATAATAATCATTAAAAATTATTATATTTATTCATCAATTATACTTTTAGAATAAATTTATAAATATGGTTATGAAAAATGAATCAACGTTGCAATTATGGAGACAGTAGGTTGTTTGTATGCACGAGTAACATTATCATTTTTCAATGATCATTACAAAAATGTGGTAATTAGAATTATATAATTACATATTTATCATTTTATAATAAATACCATATTTTTTAGTAATATATAATTATATTTATAATTATTATGATGTAAAAAATAATCACATCATGTCAAGGAGGTGGTAGTCTACACGTCCACGAACAACGTTATCTCTTTGAAAGTGTCTGAAAGCGTAGTAAAGAAAAAGATATATATTAATTTTCAAGAAAGGTAATTATTTAATTAATATAATATATATTTTTTCTATGTCACATATGTTTAATTAAAAATATTATTTATATATTCTTTGTATCATGTGAATGAATCGCATCGCTTTGAGGGGGCGGTAGTCCACACTAACACCAACGATGTTATTATTTTTATAGAAAATGTAAAGTATAAATATATGTGTTATAAAAGAATTAAAGAAACATTAATACATAATAAATATCATATATATCATATATAAACACATTTTCGTCACAATTACCAATAATTAATGTTTTTAAAGTAAAAAATGAACAATTTTCCTTTCGTGAGGCGGTAGTTCATCTTACACAGAAACAGTATGTTCATTACCCATTAATGGACGTGTGTGTGAGTATAGGATTGAACCATATAATAAAAGAATACTAGTATATTTTGGATACTATTTTTATATAATGATTAAATAATAATTTTAGGGATTTCAAAATTGAAATAAAACTAAAAATATTGAGGAAGTTTGTTACCACTTATTCTAGTAACTCTTTTTGGTTTGAATTGAAGGATTCCTTAGATAGTTTTCATACCAATGTGAGGATTATATAATTATTGGATATATTTTTAGGATATATTTTGTCATATATTTTCCAATAAAAATTGTATTGAGAGGTGTGAAAATTGGGAGGAGAGGAGGCCTTTTTATAGTGGAGGAGGAGTGGCGCTCTTGTAATATTTAGACAAAGGATTTACATGACCATTTTTAATGTTCAAATTGGGTCCAATAATGGTCCAATTTTGATACAAGAGATTATAGGTTTGATATATTTCCTTTAAATTTATCTTGTACAAGTTTATAGGTCGTTTTGGGAATTAGGTTAAGGTTTAGTACCTTATTAGTCTTCATTTAACCTTAATCATTGTAATTAATTATAGTCACATTCACTAATATTTTTGGTCAAAAACTAAGTTTTTATTATTAGATATTATAAATTATTCTTATTAAAAATATGAAATAAATTTTTCAAAATTCAAATCATAGATGTGGTAGAAATTAATTTAAAATTCATCACGCTGGTGGGATGAAAATATGGGTTTTAAAATTAAAAATGATCGATGTTTGATGTGTTTTTAAATTAAATTTCAATGTAAATTGATTAAAATGAAATATATTGTATTAATTGATAAAATTATTATATAATTAAACTTTAAAACGGGTTAAATTTATAATTTAACCTTATAAATTAATTAGATTAAAAACAGTTTTGAACTAGAATTTAGTATTTTTAACCATTCATTAAAAAATGAAATGTTTCAGAAAAATATAGAAAATTCACCCTAACCTAATTATTATGTTTCTATTTAAAATATTAATTTTATTTTTACATATTAAATCCATTAAATTTTAAAAATTAAACTTTAAAATGGGTTCTCCATTAAAAGGAGGTAAAATTGCCTTTATAAAAATATAGGATTTTATGTGTAAAATAGAGTTTGTTCTTATCTTATGTCTATAAAACCTAATATAAGAATATAAAAAGTATTTTATATAATATTTAACATATATATTTAATTAAAGTAATCAAATATTTGTAATTAAATATTTTTATTATGACAAAACTCATTTAGATGTATAAAAATAATAATATTTCTATTTTATAACCAATTAGTTCTTATTTCGGTTTCTCATTAATTGGTAACCAATGAATTAATTTTATATTTACATAGACCATAAATTTTTCTAAGTTAGTTACTAATATTCATACAATCTAACATAATGTATAGTTTATATCATATCATATTAAATAATAATATTTTAATAATACATTGTTATTTGTCGAAACTCGGTCTTTCGTGTAATGCAAGCTATCGAGGAAGGTCGCTCTTTCATGTAACACATGCTATCAAGGAAAGTCACTATTGAATACGATGAAATATAAATATGTGTTTCATTAATTACAGGTTATATTATGTATTGAATTTATTTAAAATAGTAAATATATTGTAGAATCTTGGGGCATTATATTCCCTTATGCGCTTGGCGATGTGTGTCACACATGCTATCGAATACAAATTTGTACTTTAGAATTTAGAGTTGTTACAAATATGTTATTGGAATTTGGAAAAATATATTCCATATTCCAAATCATAATAATTTATAATTTATAATATGGTTAACTTAGTTTTTGACCAAAAATATTAGGGAAAGTAATTAAAATTAACTAGAGTGATTAATGTAAATGTGTGTTTACTTAGTGGTTAAACTTTATCATAAGGGTACAAAAATCCTAGACACATGTAAAAAAGACATTTTATGGACATATTTATAATATATAATCCTTTATATAAAAAATATAAAACTATTGGAGGCACATTATGCAAGGGAGACCTCTCAATTGTGTTTACCTTTTTATATTTACAAGAATGTCACCCATCCTCCACTATAAAAAGGAACTCACCCCCCTCACATCCTAAAACCTATCAAGAAACTTTTTCCAATATAAATACTTCCCAAATAAGCTCAAAAATGCACTGTTAAAAACCTATAATCCTAACATTGAGCAAAAATCAAACTAAGGAATCCCTTTGGTGAAAACCAAAAGGAGTTACCTATAAAATATGGGAATTGTTCTTCGACGTGCATTTATATTTTATTTCATTCTACATTAATTTAATTATTAGTATTACATTATAATATAATAACATAAATATCCTTAATATACTTAGATATTTTTATACTAATTATTCTACATACACCTTCACACACATTCATAAAATGGGTAACAAACAAATTGTTTGTGTGTACAACGGACTACTACCTCACAAAATGATGTCGTTTGTTTATCCATTACCACTTCTAATGGTTGGGAGTTATTATTTAAATAATATTTTTATAATATATTTATGATTTTTATGATTTCTAAATTCTTATGTAATTATTATATAAAATATACCTTCATACTTTCCATTTTTTGTAAATATGATAACTTCTTTTGTGGACGTGTGGACTACAGCCTCCTTAAAGAGGTGTGATTAATTCAAAATTTGCATGAAATGTATTATAGATGGGTTTATTAAATTTATAAGATATTTATTATATAATAATTCTACAATAATGATAATATATATACACATAGATGTCATTTACTTTATTTCTTTCAAAAAGATAAGAAAATAGAAACAGTGTTTACGCGTATGTACAGCCTACTATCCCCATGAATAGTGTATTCCATTTATATATTTTATGGATTATTATAAAATTTATATAATAAATATATATTATATTTATATCTTCTTATAAATTATTTAAACAATTAAATCATTATCAATGTAATATTATCAATAATAAGAAGTCAAAACATATATGAAAAACATAGAAAATGTTACCCAAAATTTAACATTAACATGGAATTGTTAATAAACAAGTAATATAAAGTCATAATTAAATCACATATGGTATGATATATAAGAATATGGTTCATTTTTATATTAATAATAATCTTATATTTATTATATAAAAGTTTTTAACGGGTATAATAATTTCAATATTTAAGGCAAGGGTTTTCTCACCTAACTTTTTTCCATTAGAGATATGCTATATTCCTCAATTATTATTGTTGTGTGGGGTATATACTACCCTATGACATGTTATGTCATGAATTTAATTCATTTTAGGGTATTAAATGTTTCAATTGATCTTATTATTTCATGGGGATCATGATTCTAAAGTTACTCAAGTAGTAGGGTAATTTATAGTCTCTCTTTTATTTCAGTGAGACTTATGTCATATTCACCTCTTGTTTTTTTATGTGATGTATATAATGACCATGACTGTATTTTATGATTACTATAATTAATTTTTTTTTGGTATTTACACATCCATTTTATGATCTATCTTTTAGTGGGGTTTATGGTTCAAAATTTACCAAATTGGAAAAGTGATTTTGTCGCAATTTTTTTTATTTGAGACACAAGTCATGATTTGCACCTATATTCTTCTACAAGGTGTATATAATACCCATTGACATTTTATATCATTAATATTATTATTTTAATGATATTTTAATATTCATTTAATGTTATTATTTCTTTTTTATTTTGATTCAATGTTACTAAATTGGTAACAATTTATTGTTATAATCTCATCGTTTATTAGAATTTTTTTTGATTATACTTACATTGATGAAAACCTATGAGCCATCACTCAATAAATATCATTAAATTTCTTATAATATGGTAATTAATGATATATTTATTTAATATTACCATTTTTGACTCTTTGGTACTTAATATAATTAATAAATTATTTTTAAGAAAATAAGACTTTATCCATCTCTTCGGTCAGAAATCTATATTCTTTAAAAATAGTGTTTTATAAAAAAGTTATTAAATTTTTTTTAAATAGCCACTTAATAGAATTTTAATGTTAAATTATTTTAAAAAATATATATGTTTTAAAATTTTAATTAAATGTTTTTCAATGCTTCCTTTATGAGTTTTCAAGTTTATTTTTAATGGAAATGGATTCAAAATGTTTTGTGTTTTACAAATAGTTTTTCAAATTTGAAATGATATTTTTCTCAATAAAATTTTGAAATTAATATAAATTATTACTTTATATGTTTTTAAAGTGGTTTTCAAATTAAAATATTTTGAAAATAATATATATTTTAAAAGTTATTTTTTAAGGAAATTTGATGTTTCAAGTGATCATTAAAAATCCTTCTCCATATAAGATGACGTCCTTTGATATTGTTTATCATTTACTATGGACATGAATCAAGGTTACCATTCATATTATTTGAATGCTTTATATGTTTATGTCATGATGTATATGGAATATATTTATTTTCCATGGTTCAACAATTATTCAAATAGATTGTTATGAAACTCATTTCATTTTCAATAGGCTCATCACATTTCAAAGATATTGATAGGAACCCCATTTATTTTATATGGGTTAATCAATTTATTAAAAAATAATTATTGTTATGATTTTGTAATGATATGAACTTTATTTTTCCTTTATTCATGTTGTAGTGCATTGATATAGCTTATACGATGGGATGGACCAGATAGCACTGAGTAAACTAATTACATCTTATATGATGGAGTGGCTCAGATAATATTGGGTAAGCCCATTATAGCTTATAAGATTGGGTGGACCATATTGCACTAGGAAATGCCTATATTTTATATAATCGGATGGCCTAGATAGCTTCAGGTAAGACTGTTACATCTTATATGATGGTGTGTCCCATATAATTATGGTAAATCCCATTACATCTTATATGATGAGGAAGCCCAGATAGCGTCGGGTGATCCAGTTTTAGCTCTCCAATTCATTGGGAAATGATTTATATCTCATCAGATAATGATGTTAACAAGTCGAAGAGCTTGATCCACTATTGGAAGAAGTTATTACTAGGTCTGCTATAAGGAAAGGTATGCAATTGGGGATGGTGGTGTGTCCCGCCTAGTAGGTGTAGCCCCCATGAAGTATCCAGATAAGTTTTGGAAATGATCCTTGGATTGGGGAATGTATTATATTTTTATGCTTATTCCACATATTCCATGTCTTATTCCTATGTTATGATTTCAAGGATTATTCTCTCATATCTTATGATTCATTTCTTTTGAAATTACAATATTTATTCCCTGATTCATGTTTATGATCTTTAATATGTAGGGTATGATCTTCTAATAATACTATCATATTATCATACCCTTATGTTCATGTTATGATACAATATCTCTTTTTCAACTCTTATGGAACATATTATCTCCTCCCTTTATTATGTTTCCTTTCCACAATTTATGAAGAAGTATTTATGTAATAATACTAAAGGGGAAGATCATTAAGGGAGATGTTGAAGATATTTCACAAAGATAGAATATTATGTTTATAAGATTCAAAATACACTAAACTATTATGGTCCTTGGAAATTTATTTTTTTAATGTGATGAATAATAATCTAAAATAATGTAATATCTAATTATGTTAATCCTAGGTCACTATATCTATCGATTATCGGTGTACCACCCTCCTGCAGTATCAGGACATGGTTCCTCAACTTTTAGAGTGGAACCCTTCAGATGGGATAGGCATGGGATATATACCAATTATTAGAGTGTCGCTATAGAGTAGGGATGGTCATGGGTCCTCTACCAATTACTTTAGGGGAACCCTCCTACCGCGACAGGGCATGGGTCCTATAGGAATATTCTGATAGGCATCCTCTATAGAGTAAGGGTATGGGTCCTCTACCTATCTAATTGAGTGGCACCCTCCTATTGTACCTGGGAATTGGTTCCCTTTCTCAAGGTTTTTTACCTATCCTATATGCCATAGGGGAGAGGTATTACTTGAATTTAATTTCTCTTTAGACAGACATGCAAGATTCTAGGCATCATTTATGGACCGCTTGGAACTAATGACACTCTTTCCTACATTGGGTCGTGAGATAGTGATCCAATTTCCCTCTCATTTCAGATTCTTTGGTTTGAGAATATATATCTATATATATATATATGTGGATCCATGTGATTTTATTTTTTACTATATTTCTTTGCGTTGAGATTTATATTCCTTTTGCATCTCTTACTACACCCCTTCAACGTTGGGTCATCCTACTAGATATGTATATAATCAACCACGTATAGGCTTTGCCTACACATGTCATGTCTTATATGAATGATAGATAGGTTGGCGGTAATTACATAAGATTTTAGGGATACTTGGTGCATTTTATGGCCTATGGTGGTTGATTATTAGAGATTCAGATCTAGACTATCACATCATTTTACTTTTCTATTTTTATCAGGTTGATTCATATTTATAATTGGGCATGTATACCCTTTAATATTTAGTTTACAATATCGTACTCTTTGTATTTCCTAATGATTTTTCATGTGTATTTATTACTCTAAATGTCGCATATTTTTATTTTATTACTATGAACTTATACATTGATGTGGTTGGGTGTGTGTGTGTATAGGTACAATAGGAAAGGGACTCCCATATTAGTTATACCTTTCAACACTTGTCACCAACCCCAGGCCTATAGTGGTATGCTAGGGGTACTTACGTCTCGATCCCAATCAGGTTGGGTCATGACAAGGTTGGGGAATAAATTTATATGGCCTCCCAAATACGAATCCTTTATTCTCTTAATAGTTGGTAGATAAATCAAATTATTCTATAAGTAAAAGGAAAAATACCCAAAAACTTCCTCTAATTTGAAGGAATACACTTTTCTTTGTATATCCTTTAGATATGGATGGTAACAATAATTCCCCTATATAGTGTATCTTCCTTGATCGAAATGATTACATGGTTCAATTTTATATTTGACGGTCATTAATTAATCTAAATAAATTAGGGGTAAATTTCAAATCATTTGATGACTTAGACCTTGATAATTCCACTCATATACTAGAGAATTTTGAAAGTATTAAGGGATATGTAGTGATAACTGAGGAGGAATAGTTTACAGAATTCACCTAATGAGGGGGTAAAATTAAATAAAAAATACTATATCCCTAGGGATGAGGTAATTCACTAAAAGGATGACCTTCTTATCAGTATAGAAGTATTTAAACATGAAGAAAACATTACTACATAAACTTTATGATTATTTACCAAATATTTTTAGTTTATCACTATAGCTGATTAATATTTTATTTTTCATATATGGACCTGTAATCATCCATGGATTGATAGGCAGATGACATAGTGACACCCTTTCCTTTTAAAATGAAAATATTGGTGTATAATAATGGTGGCTTGGGTGTGGGACCTAGTGATTAGATCTTCCAATAACATCAGGTGTATTCTCTATCAACATTACATTCTGAGGCATCAATAGGGTCGAAGATGCCTTTATTTTAAAGTATAATTATAAAAAAAATAATGTTACCTTCTTAAAAATTATTTTTCTTAAATGGATCACAACTTTTTCTCTTTACAACAATATTAAGAAATGTTTTATAAAATCGATTTTTGTTGGTCTTTCATCCATTTTAATATTAATATTCAAAATATATATCTCCTTTGGAGTTATATCTCATGAAGTACACTCTAAATTCACTTATATGATTTTTATTTTAAGGTATTATACTCATGGTATCAAAAAAAAATAATTCTTTAATAATTTGATTTTAATTCTAATAGAAGGTAGTTAAAATTGAATTTTCCTTCCATTTATGCATCCTTAATTTCCATTTTATTATTTTGGGGATATGATCTTATAAAACCATCCACCTTATTTCCTTTGTATGGCTTATAAAATATTCTATGGAAATTTTCCTGAAATTCATCCATTTTCCATGGGTTAATTAAGTGATGTTTAAATTATAAATTTTTTCATTTTCCCTTGTCACACATATTTATATTTTAGAATTATGTGATGGGTGAACCCTATATAGCCCCCTAATGCATTGGGTAATGTTTGATATCTCATGAGATAATTATAGGGTATATGGATGTAAATTATTGACCCACTATGTTATGGGAGATCGATACTTCAATTACAAACCCACTAAGTTATGAGAGATAGGGATGTGAATTACCAAACCACTATATTCTGGAATATAAATGTGTGAATTATTAAAATGATTTATTTTAGTTGATAGGGATATGAATTATTTAACTTCTATATTATGGGAGATAGGTACATAAATTCATAACCCATGTTGTTATGGGAAACATGGATGGGAATTCTTGACCAACCATGTTATGGTAGATAGGGATGTCAATTCTTGACCCATTATATTATGGGAGATAGCAATGTGAGTTACTAACCCACTATATTATAGGATACAAGGACATAAATTATTATCCCACTATGTTATAGTAGATAGGGATTTGAGTTCCTTACCTACAATATTATGGGAGACAGGAACGTGATTTTCTGACCCACTATGATATGGGAGAGAGATACCTAAATTACTGAACCACTATGTTATAAAATGTAGGGATGTGAGTTCCTTTCCCACTATGTTATGGTCTATATGTATGTGAATTTTTGGTCCATTATGTTATAGGATATGGGGATGTGAATTCTTGAACCACTATGTTATGGGAGATAGAGACATAAATTTTATTCCCACCATATTATGATTTATTGGATTATGTTTCTGTTATATTCATACATTTTGAAGTGTTCTCATGTTATGATGAATCATGTATTATGTTTTGTTCATATCATTATTCCTTGGTTTATTATTAAATGGTCCATGTTTATTTTGCTATGATTTCATAATATTATTTTTTGATTAATCTATAACTTCCTTATCTTAAGGATCTTAAATCATTTTTATAGAGTTTTTAATGAATTTCATGTTTTATGTTAGTCAACTATTTTTTGACCAAACTTATAAAAATGACTATGTTTGGAAGTGACTGTTCTTACCTACCATATGAAGAAAACCAACTAATTATTAAGACCATGTGACTATGTGGTACTAATTTCATGAAAAAAATACTTATTATGAACTAATTCTACCCAAGTCTTGTACTGATCATGCATTAAAGTTCATGTGGACTCTTTTTTACTGAAATAACCTTATTTTGAACTCATAATGACTATAATAAGGAAACTACCTACCAAATGAATAATCCTAGTTACCGTGTTATGGTGATTAAAATTTCATTAAGTATTTTACTTACCTCATTTGTTATTGTAGTTACCACATGATGAAATATACAATTTACAAGAACAAAATGAAGTGACCATGAGAAGAAATCATGTAACTGAAATAACAAGTCAGGTTATCATGAGAAAAATAGTACCTATAAAAAGAAATGATATAACCACTTAATGAACTAATGTAGTGACTACATTAAAGACTATAGTGACCATTCCTGGTTGGCATGCTCAGTTTTCTGGCCAATCGACCGTGCCTAGTAACCATGATCCAAAGTAATCATGCCTAAGTAATGACCATGTTTCAATGTCTAAATTATGTAGTGGAGTATTTTAGAATCTACAACTACTATATTTTTGATCATTCACTAAAAATCAGATCATTTAATAACTGAGGAATACTCTGATTAAAAAAATGAATATTATCTAATTGTTATTTTATATAAAATATCTATTTAAGATATAAAACCCTATGTGGTTAGAAATGGGATGATATATATGTGCATATAAGATATCCTTGAGAAAAATTAATATTCTCAATATACCAAACATAGTGCTTCTACGACACTTTGTTTTCCTAATCATTCATTCCAAAGTCATTTGAATATTTTAAAAGAAAAATTCAATGCTCTTTGATCAACTAAAGTTGACCAGACATAGATATATCGAATCATAAAACTCCTTATTATTTTCTCCATCTTTTTTAGATTACTTCCTGATAAATATTTATTTGAATATGTTTATTCTCTAACAAGGTCTCATATATTTTATTGGAGAGTGAAAATACTCTCTTTATTATTCTTTTAAATTTTTGGTATCCCGCGTTGAAATGTGAAAGAGTTTGGTTGTATCCTAGATTACTATAGTTTTTTTGTATAAAACTTGACTTATTTTGTTGATCAATTTATCCTTTAATAAACTTATTTACAGTGGGTTATTTATAAGTGTAAGGGATTAGGTTTCATCTTGAGACTCAACCCCCTGTTTAATTATTTTGTTTGATTTTCAATTTTTTGTTATTAGTTATTAAAACAAACTAGTATTTATTTTCAAACCACTAATAGAAAGAAATTACATTGATAGTTGAATTAAAATTATGTTTTATATATGGAATTTGATTCATGTAAAACTATTTCAACAATTGAGATAGTTTTAAAACATTTTTTAACTATCTTGTGATTGAAATTTTATGAAACATTTTTAAAGATCAAGTTATATAATTCTATAGTTTTAGTTTACTAGGTGTTTTATTAAATTGGGGGATTTGAGTTTTAAATATTATTAAATAGAAATTTTAATTGGAAAATAAATTCACACCCCACTTTAGTGTTAAACTGGGACCATCATTTGGTATTAGAGATTTTTAAAATACTTTTTATTGTGATATATTTTTAATAAAAGATCTAAAAATTTCCATTATATCTAAATTTTAGTCTTTGTGGATTATAATAAACAATAGTGGATGGAAACTAACCATCCCCCTTATTTTAATGGATTAAATTATTCTCAATGTCAGATCAATATAAAAAACCAAATAGATAGGATGGGCTTTGTTATTTGTACCATTATCAAGGAAAATATGAAAAACCCAAAAAAAATAGAGCTGAATGGAGGTATGATACTATGTCCACATATGAATATAATCATAAATATGTGGATGGGTTATATTGTTCATTAGGAGAAGAAAAATTTGATAAAATGTATTCATTTTCTATTACTTTTGAAATATGGGACGCACTGGATTTTTCTCATAAAGTAACATAAAATGTTAAAAGAGATGTTATTTAACACTTATACTTTTAAATATGATACATTCAAAATAAAATAAAATTAAACCATTTCATATATTTATATCAAGGTTAATGAGATTGTGAACATGATTCATCCACATAGTAAGACAATGACATATAAAGATCATGTGATGTGACTTCTAATATTTATACCAAATAAGTAGATAGGAACCATTTTTTCCATTAGATAATACCACAGAATTAAAAAATTACTAGTTAATGAGATTATCTAAAAGCTTATGATGTGTTAGGATTAATTTAATTTAAATAAAATTAGAATAAGTTGAACCAAGTATAAAATTAGTTTCATTAAAAACATATGACTCAAAAATAAAATAGTAGGTCAAATATGATAATCCGAGTAATAATCAATCTCCTTTGGATAGCAATGAGGAAATGGATCATCTAGAAAAGTGGTGTAAAAAATCTATAGGAAAAATAAATTCTTCAAAAAGACAAATTATAGAGGAAAGTATGTTCTAAAATGAAAATGGAAAAAGGGAAATCATTCAATTGAAGTGACATATTATGAGTTAAAGAAGAAAATAACACATCAAGGAAGTAGGGGTGTCCACGGGATGGGTCGGGTCGAGTCGTAGGCGTTTCAGGTCCCGACCCGAACCAAAAGGTTTGGGTCGGGTCGGGTCGGGTCAGGCCACATGCTTCATGAGTGGCTAACCCGACCCAACCCAGCCTGTTGGGGTCGGGTTACTCGTCGCATTCCCAAAAGACCTGACGCAACCCAACCCACTGTGAGTCGGGTCAATTCGGTTCAAGTTATACGTGTAAACCCAACCCGACCCGACCCAACCCGCCCCAACCCGATGGACCCGAACTAGACACTCAGACCCAAACCCCCTAAACCCAACCCGATGGACCCATGATTCCCCCCTACTGCACACCAACAGCTTGTCTATACCCCCCTACAGATTAGCCGGCCCCCTCTCCCACCCTGCACTGCAAAGCCTCAGCCTTCCCCTCTCCCCCTACACACAAAACCCAGCCCCATCCCCCTGCACTAAACCCCAGCCCCCTCCCCCTCCCCCCTCCACACCAGTCACCAAACCCAGACTCCCCCTACTGCACACCAACATAGAAACACCCCCGCACCAGCCTCCTTACACCCCTCCCCCCTTCTCCCCCCTACATACTCCCCCTGCAAACTAGCACACAAACACCCCTGCACCAGCCTCCTTAAACCCCTGCCCCCCCCCCCCGCTCCCCCCTGCCTGCACACCAGAACCACCCTCCCCCCTGCACCCCCGCCCCCCCACCACCACCACTATGCACACCAGCCTCCCCCTGGAAGTGCAAACCATCCAACACCCCCCCCCCCCCGCTCCCCCCCCCTTCCTGCACATTACACCATGACCCAGCCTCCCCCCCACCTGCACCCCTGCACCAGCCTCCCTCCCTCCCCACTGAACCCCTACCTACCTCCCCCCCTGCACTGCACCCCTACCCCCCTCGCCCCCCCTACATTGCACCCCTGCCCCCCTCTCCCCCCTACACACACCAGCCTCCCCCTCCCTCCCGCACACAAACACCCCTAAAAACCAGCATTCCCCTGCACAAAACCCCTCCACCCCTTCATTTTCACCCTTGCACCAACCTCCTTACACCCCTACCCCACTCCCACCATGCACACCAGCCTCCCCCCTGCAACTGCAAACCAGTCAGCCTCCCCCCCCCCTCTCCCCCCCTTCCTGCACACTAGACCCAGCCTCCCCCCCACCTTCACCCCTGCACCATCCTGCCTCCATCCCCACTGAACCCATTCCCACCTCCCCCCATGCACTGCACTGCACCCCTGCCCCCCTCTCCCCCCTACACACTAAACCTAGCCTCCCCCACCGGTACTAGGGGTGTCCAGATATGGCCCGACCCAATGGGTTCAACCCGACCCGACCAGGTGGGGTCGGGTTGGGTTGGGTTACACAAAAAAACTCAGGTTTAGTTCATAACAAGTCGAACCATGCATGGGTTGGGTTGGGTCTCAGGTTGGATTCATTTAGACCCAACCCGACCCGTGACCCGCTGGGTGCCAGCCTAAATTTTTTTTAACCTATCTCTCTCTCTCGCTTGGCCTCGACTCGCGTCACCCTCCCTCCCTCCCTCACGGACGCTCCCGTCGGGCTCCTTGTGCTCGCCTTACTTTCTCTCCCCGCGACTCGACTCCTACCTTCCCTCGCACGCGGTGAAGAAACCCTGCGACATGCGAGGTGATGCCCCTCTTCTTCCTTCCTTCCTCCTTCATTCACCGAGCTTCCCAAACCCCTATCATTCTATTCTTCTCTCTTATACTTCCATGAAGAAACCCTTCTTACATCATCCTATCCTCTTTCCTCCTTTCACACCTCTGAACCCACCAAGAAAAGGTATCCTGGTTTTCCTTCTCCCACGAAAGACACCTTCTCAGATCAGCAGCAAATTGGGTTCGGGATTCGGGAGAAATCCCATGGCTCGGGTGACCTCCTCCTGCTTCTGCTGTTATGCGTGGGTGTGGTGGTAGTAATCAATTGATTTTCTTTTTATCATGTTCTTTTAAATTATTTTTACCTTTCCATTATGTATGAGTTCTAAATTTTATTTTTCTACTCCTGTAAAATTTTGTTTTAGTCACACATCCACTGGTTACCATTGCCTAGTTCGACTCATCCTTTACACCTTGAACCTTTTGTTTGAACTATTTCACTGCAACTAGGCCCAATTCTGGTTTGGTGATGTATTTTTTGTAGGTATTTTAGGATGTTTTATTTTAGAATCCAATAATTTAATTTTACACGAGGCAGGATGACTAGCCTTGGTTTCATTTCTTCATTCAGGTTTCATTTTTCCTTCGATGGTGGAAGTTTGGGGTTTCCTTGTTTACTGCTGGTGGTCTTGTGATGTGATGGTCATGATGTAGTCTGGTCTCGAATACCATTTGGTCTCAAGTCGATTCTAAATTGTTTTTTGTTCAGTTGTGTTTTCTGGTGGCATTGGGTTTTCTTGTTGTCCCTAGTTTTTTTTTGTGATGGTCTGACAGTAATAATATTGGTTTTTGGTGTTTCATCATCAATGATGTCGACGGCGGTGTATTGATATTTGTGGTTCTAGTAATGTAAAGTGTTGGATTTTTTTGATGATGAGCAGTGGTCAAAGCAGCCTTGGTTGTTGAGTAGGTGTCGTGTTGGGCTCAAGGCATGATGCGCCTTATAATCATTTAAAAATTGTTCTTACAAATTTTATCATTGATTATCCTTGTATTTGTATTATAATTTCAAATCCATATATTGGTTTTAAAATTTATTCTCCCTATTCTACCAGGGCCTAGGGGTGTGTGTGCCACGAGCTGACAGCACTGCTAGCTAGCGATTCATGGAAGGAGGTGGTAATAAAATAAGTGGTTCTAATCCTCCAGTAGGCGTAGGAACCCAAAGTTAGATGGGGTCTACTCCAACTACACATTCAATAGAAATAGGAGGGGGGAGTAGTTGCATACCATTTGAAGAAAGTGAGGGTACTAAGAGGTTTCCTAAGGTAAAAATTCATAAACCTACTGGTTCTAGAATTTCTCAAGCTTGAGATAATTTTCATAAGGAAAATGGAAGGGCTGTTTGTAATTATTGTGGAAAAGATTATTCTTGCACATATGGCCGACATGGAACTAGTAATTTGAATAGGCATTTGATAAAGTGCAAAAAAAATCCACACAAAAATCTTGACAAAATTCAAACCACTCTTGGTCTTACAAAGAAGTGTGAAGATGAGGATGATGGACGGTTAAAATTTCAGTAGCCCATTTTAACCAAGAAGAGTGCAGAATAGCTCTTGCTAAAATGATAATTATTGATGAGTTATCATTTAAATATGTTGGGAATCAAGGTTTTAGAGAATTTATTGAAGTTATTCAGCCTCAATTTCAAGTTCCATATAGACAAACAGTTACTAGGGATTGCTTTCAGTTATATTTGGATGAGAAAGAAAAATTGAAGTCTATGTTTGATATTTTCTCTCACATGGTATGTCTTTCAACCGAAACATGGACTTCAATTCAAAATCTGAATTATATGTGTGTGACTGCACATTTTATTGATGATAATTGGATCTTCAATAAAAAAATCATCCGGTTTTGTCTTATTGTGGATCCTAAAGGGGAAAAAATTGGTTGAGTATTAGAACAGACATTGAAACAATGGAGGATTGAAAGGATTAATATTGTTACCATGGAAAATGCTAGTTCTAATAATACAACGATCAGTTATTTGATGAGGAGGGTTAATGATTGGAATGGGTCTATTCTTAATGGAGAGTATATGCATATGATATGTTGTGCACATATTTTAAACCTTATTGTTAGTGATGGGATAAAGTAAATATCAACATCAATTTCTAGAATCAGAATTTCCTGAAAATTTGTGAGAAGTTCACCATTAAGATTGGATATTTTCAAGAGCATAGCCAAGGAGTTAAAACTTCCCAGTAAATAGTCCATAATTCTTGATGTGCCTACTAGGTGGAATTCTTGTTACTTTATGTTGGATGTTGTAGAGAAGTATGAGAAAGTATTTATTCGCGTTGAGGAGGATGCAAGTTTCAGGAGTGCTCTTGTCTATGAAGTTGGGGCTCCTACAGCATATGATTAGGAGCATACTCGTGTATAATTAAAGTTCATAAAAAAATTATGATATCACTATTGAGTTTTCTGGTTCTATGTATGTGACATTTCACACGTTCTTTCATACTCTTTGTGACATATATAGAAAAATCAAGAAATGGATGAAGAGTCATGATATTACTATAAGCGCAATGGCTATTACAATGAAACTTAAGTTGGACAAGTATTGGGGTATTGGTTCAAATTTTAAGTCTCTCTTACTTTTGGTAGTTTTTCTTGACCCCTGATATAAATTGGAATATGTTTGGGATAGTTTTGAAATGATGTTTGATGATGCATAAGAAAAAAATCAGTTGATCAATAAATTAACAGAGGTGCTGAATGATCTCTATGAGTTTTAAAAATATAAATATCCCATTCCAATTATTGATAAATGTCATTAAATTTCACATCAATAGTCACATATTCATGATTCTAGTACCGATAGTGAGGATGATGAGAAATGGAAAGATGCATATAGATTAAAGAAAAGGAAAATGAAATTAACACAACAAAGGAATGAACTATAGAGATATCTTGAGATTGATGATTGTGAGGATGATTTAGAAGGATTTTATATTTTAAGTTGGTGGAAAGGAAAGGCAAGAAAATATCATGTTCTCTCAGGATTTTCTAGAGATATTCTAGCAATTCCATTAACTACTGTATCTTCAGAGTCTTCTTTTAGTACAGAAGGACGAGCCCTTGATCTGTTTCGTAGTTGATTGAATCTGAACACCATTGAAGCATTAATTTTCTCACAAAATTGGTTTAGAAAGTCGAAACCAATTGAAATTCGAAAGCAACTAGAAGAAGTGGAATCGATTGAATTAGGTACTATTAAAAATATCATGATTTTTTATCTTTTTCTATTTTTCAATTATAAGCTTTTGTTTGAAAAAATAAAATAATGACTTTTGCTTTCTTTTGTTGTGTTTTTTAAGATATGCCATCATCCACAACAATTCATGATTAGAGTTTCACCGTATAAAGTAGTAGTAGAGGCAAAGATGATGGATGTATGGAGAACTCTTCATTAAGGTATAAATTTATGTTTGTTTGAAAAATTATTTTCATAATACTATCATCACATACATAGATCACCCACAAAAAAAAAAGAATATATATTTTCTTCCCAAGAATTGATTCCTCATGTTTGTTTCATCTATCTCAATTTTCTTTTCAAGGTATATTTTGTGGATAATTCCTCATGAAATACAACCACATGTTTTTCTTTGTTCATAGCATTGGATTATGCTTTATTAATTGTTTAGTCTTGTCTAATTGATCAGGCCAAACTAAACACTCTTTCTTTGTTTGACCAATATTTTTGGGCAGCTGACATGCCTTCTTAACTTCTTCTATATTATTGAATGCATTCCTTTTTCTGTCATTTTTTTTTTGAATTTCCTTCCCTTTCATATCATAGGGACTTTCTCTTATCAACAGTCATTAAAACGTTGGATTTTTAACCTTCTTGATAGTACCCTCTACATACTTACAAGGATGTAAATTTCAGGTCATTTGTTTCTGAATTTTGGAAAATGATAAACTTGTTCAGTGAGCAATTGTTTGTGCCATCATTTCGTGTGTGTTTTATAATTTTTTTCTTAAAATACTGAGGTTGATGAGACACATATTTGTAATGGGTGATTTTTGAAGGTTTGTTGTGCAGATATGTAAGCCCTGAAGGCTTCCAATTTTATATTATCTATTTCCTAAAATTGATCTGGGTGACTGATTCTTAACCTTCATGTTAAAAATGGTTGTTTATCTATTGTATTCCCGTATTAATTTTCTTCTTAAATTGTCAAAAACTTTTAACTTATATAGGGTGAAAGATTGTGGAGTCTTTGCACTCAAAAGTTTGGATGTTGCTGGCTAATTTCTTTTGTCAACAGGTTTTCTTACCTATACATTGAATACACATTTTCTGAATATTTGCACTTCTAGATCCTGATTTGAACCTTACCTTATTGTAATTTTGGCCTAATTAGATGTTGTTTTTTGTTTTCTCCATGTTAATTATTGGTGTGATTGACTTCACATTTATATGATGATTTTTATAAATAAAACATATTTAGTATTTAGTATTCTATATTTAATAAAAATAGATGATGTTTTTTGTTTTCTCCATGTGTTCACTGTCTGTTCAGTGTTTGAGTCTAGTCTGGGGAAGGGGTGCAGGATGCTAGCTTAGCTGGTGTATGGGTGCAACAGGGGGGGATGGTGGTGCAGGAGGGAGGGGAGGCTGGTGTGTGTAGGGGGGAGAGGGAGGCAGGGGTGCAGTGCAGGGGGGGAGGTGTTGTGCTAGGTCTGGTCTGGTGTGTGTAGGGGAAGGGGGAGACTGGTGTGTGTAGGGGGAGGGGGAGGCTGGTGTGTGAATGGGGGAGAGGGGGTAGGGGTGCAGTGCAGGGGGGTAGGTAGGGGTTCAGTGGGGAGGGAGCCAGGCTGGTGCAGGGGTGCAGGTGGGGGTGGGGGGCTGGGTCTAGTGTGTAGGAAGGGGGCAGGCTGGTGTGTGTGGGGGGGAGAGTGGGGCAGGGGTGTAGTGGAGTGTAGGGGGGAGGTGGGAAGGGGTTTAGTGGGGAGGCAGGCTGGTGCAGGGGTGCAGGTGGGGGGGAGGCTGGGTCTAGTGTGCAGGAATGGGGGAGAGGGGGAGAGGCTGGCTGGTTTGCAGTTGCAGGGGGGAGGCTTGTGTGCATGGTGGGAGAGGGAAGGGGTGTAAGTAGGTTGGTGTAGGGGTGAAAATAGAGGGTTGGAGGGGTTTTGTGTAGGGGGAAGGCTGGTTTGTTGGGGTGTTTGTGTGCTGGAGGGAGGGGAGACTGGTGTGTTCAAGGGGGAGAGGGGGGCAGGGGTGCAGTGTAGGGGGGGAGGTAGGTAGGGGTTCAGTGGGGAGGGAGGAAGGCTGGTGCAGGGGTGTAGGTGGGGGGGAGGCTGGGTCATGGTCTAGTTTGCAGGAAGGGGGAAAGAGGGGGGAGACTGGCAGGTTTGTACTTGCAGGGGGAGGCTGGTGTGCATGGTGGGGGGGGTGGTGTGTGCAGGGGGGAGGGTGGGTCTGGTGTGTAGGTCGTGGGGAGAGGGGGGGCTGGTTTGAAGGGGGAGTATGCATAGGGGAGAGGGGGTAGGGGTTTAAGGAGTCTGGTGTAGGGGTGTCTGTGTGCTAGTTTATAGGGGGAGTATGTAGGGGGAGAGGGGGGAAGGGGTGTAAGGAGGCTGGTGCAGGGCTTCTTGTGTACTGGTGTGCAGCAGGGGGAGGCTGGGTTTGGTGACTAGTGTAGAGGGGGGGAGGGGGAGGCAATGCAGGGGGGAGGGGCAAGTGTTCAGTGTAGGGGGAGGGGGTTGGGTTTTGTGTATAGGGGGGAGAGGGGAAGGCTGAGGCTATGCAGTGTAGGGTGGGGGAGGGGGACGACTGATCTGCAGGGGGGGTACAGGCAAGCTGCTGGTGTGTAGCAGGGGGGAAACAATGGTCCATTAGGTTGGGTTTAGGGGGGTTGGGTCTGATTGGCTGGTTTGCGTCCATCGGTTTGGGGTGGGTTAGGTCGGGTTGGGTCGGGTTGGGTCGGGTTTACACATATTACCCGACCCGAATTGACCTGACTCAAAGTGGGTTGGGTTGGGTCGGGTCTTTCGGGCATGCAATGGGTAACCCAACCCAAATGGGTTGGGTTGGGTCGGGTTAGCCGCTCATGAATCATGTGACCTGATCCAACCCGACCCAAACCTTTTGGTTCAGGTCGGGCCCTGAAATGCCTACGGCCCGACCCGACCCAACCCATGGACACCCCAAACCTGCACCCCTGCACCAGTCTGCCTCCCTCCCCACTGAACCCCTACCTACCCCCCCCCCCCATGCACTGCACCCCCTTCCCCCCTCTCCCCCCCTGCACACACCAGCCACCCCCTCCCCCCTGCACACACTAGCCTCCCCCTTCCTTGCACACACCAGACCAAACCCAGCACAACACCTCCCCCCCCCCCTGCATTGCACCCCTGCCTTCCTCTCCCCCCTACACACACCAGCCTCCCCCTCCCCCCCTGTACCACCAGCCCCCCCTGTTGCACCCCTTCACTAGATAATCTAGAAGCCTTCACCCCTTCCCCATACCAAACTCAAACACTGAACAGACAGTGAACACATGGAGAAAACAAAAAACAACATCTATTTGTATTAAATGAAGAATACTAAATACTAAATATGTTTTCTTTATAAAAAACATCATATAAAGGTGAATTAAATCACACCAATAATAAACATGGAGAAAACAAAAAACATCATCTAATTAGGACAAAATTAATATAAGGTAAGCTTCATATCAGGTTTCAGAAGTGAAGATATTCGAAAAATGTGTATGCTACGTATAGGTAAGAAAACCTATTGACAAAAGAAATTATCCAGCAGCATCCAAACTTCTGAAAGCATATAATCCACCATCTTTCACCCTATATAAGTTCAATGTTTTTGACAATTTAAGAAAAAATTAAGAAGGGAATAAAATAAAAGAACATCCATGTTTAACTTACAAGTTAGGAATCAGTCACCCAGATAAATTTTAGGAAACAGATAATATAAAATTGGAAGCCTTCAGGGCTTACATATTTGCACAAAAAACCTTCAAAAATCACCCAGTACAAATATGTGTCTCAAGAACCTCAGTATTTTAAGAAACAACTTAAAACACACACAAGAAATGATGGTACGAATGATTGCTCACTGAGCAAGTTTTTCATTTTCCAAAATTCAGAACCAAATGACATGAAATTTCCATCCTTGTAAGTATGTAGAGGGTATAGTCAAGAAGGTTAAAAAGCCAAAGTTTTAATGAATGTTGATAGGAGAAGGTCCCTATGCTATGAAAGGGAATTAAATTCAAAAAAACATAGAAAATGGCATGCATGAAAGAAGATGGAAGAAGTTAAGAAGGTGTGTCAGCAGCCCAAAAATATTGGTCAAACAAAGAAAGAGTGTTCAGTTTGGCCTGATCAATTGGACAAGACTAAAAAAATTAATAAAGAATAATCCAATTCTAAGAACAAAGAAAAACATGTGCTTGTATTTCATGAGGATTCATCCACAAAATATGCCTTGAAAAGAAAACTGATATAGATGAAACAAACATGAGGAAAAAATTCATGGGAAGAAACTATATATTCTTTTTTTGTGGGTGATCTATGTATGTGATGATAGTATTATGAAAATAATTTGTAAAACAACCATAAATTTATACCTTAAAGAAGAGTTCTTTATCCATCCATCATCTTTTCCTCTACTACTACTTTAGACGGTGAAACTCTAATCATGAATTGTGGTGGATGATGGCATATCTTAAACAACACAAAAAAAATAAAGAACAAGTCATTATTTTATTTTTTCAAACAAAAGTTTATAATTGAAAAATGAAAAAAGATAAAAAAAATCATAATATTTTTAATAGTACCTGATTCAATCGATTCCACTTCTTCTAGTTTCTTTCGAATGTCAATTGGTTTCAAATTTCTAAACCAATTTTGTGAGCAAATTAATGCTTCAACGGTTATCAGATTCAAACAACTATGAAACAGATCAAGGACTCATCCTCCTGTACTAAAATCAGACTCTGAAGATACAATAGTTAATGGAATTGCTAGAATATCTCTAGCAATGCATAAGAGAACATGATATTTTCTTGCCTTTCCTTTCCACCAATTTAAAATATCAAATCCTTCGAAATCATCCTCACAATCATCAATCTCAAGATGTCTCTCTAGTTCATTCCTTTTTTATGTCAATTGCCTTTTATTTTTCTTTAATATATATGCATCTTTCCATTTCTCATCATCCTCACAATCAGTACTATCATCATGAATATGTGACTCTTTATGTGAACTTGACTCACATTTATCAATAATTGGAATGGGAATTTACATTTGTAAAACTCATAGAGATTATTTAGCACCTCTGTTATTTTATTGATGAACTGATTTTTGTCTTCTTCATCATCAAATATCATTTCAAAACTATCCCAAACATAGTCCAATTTATATCTGATATCTAGAACAACTGCCACAAGTAAGAGAGAATTAAAATTTTAACTAATACCCCAATACTTGTCCAACTTATGTTTCATTGCAATAGCCATTGCACTCACAATAATATCATGACTCTTCATCCATTTCTTGATTTTTCTATATATGCCACAAAGATTATGAAAGAATCTGTGACATGTCTCATACATAGAACCAAAAAACTCAACAGTTCTATCATAAAAAAATTTTAATAAATCGACATATACACGAGCACGCTCCCAATAATATGTTGTAGGAGCCCCACCTTCACAGACAAGAGCACTCCTGAAATGTGCATCCTCCTCAAGGTGACTAAATACTTTCTCATACTTCTCTCCAACATCAAACATAAAGTAACAAGAATTCTAGCTAGTAGGCACATCAAGAATTATGGCCTATTTACTGGGAAGTTTTAACTCCTCGGTTATACTCTTGAAAAGAGCCAATATTGAAGGTGAACTTCTCACAAATTTTTAGGAAACTCTGATTCTAGAAATTGATGTTGATATTTCCTTTACCCCATCACTAACAATAAGGTTTAAAATATGTTTACAACATCTCATATGAATATAATCTCCATTAAGAATAGACCCATTCCAATCATTAACCCTCCTCACCAAATACCTGATCGCTGTATTATTAGAACTAGCATTGTCCATGGTAACAATATTAATCCTTTTAATCCTTCATTGTTTCAATGTCTATTCTAATACTCGACCAATTGTTTCCCCTTTATGATCTGCAAAAAGACAAAACCGGATGATTTTTTTATTTAAGATCCAATTATCATCAATAAAATGTGCAGTCACAAATATATAATTCATATCATGAATTGAAGTCCATTTGTCGGTTGTAATACATACCATATGAGAAAAAATATCAAACATAAACTTCAATTTTTCTTTCTCATCCAAATATAACTACAACCAACCCCTAGCAACTTTTTGTATAGATGGAACCTGAAATTGAGGCTAAATAACTTCAATAAATTCTCTAAAACCTTGATTCTCAACATATTTAAATGATAACCCATCAATGATTATAATTTTAGCATGAGCTATTCTGCACTCTTCTTGGTTAAAATGGGCTACTGAAATTTTAACTGTCCCATCATCCTCATCTTCACACTTCTTTATAAGACCAAGAGTGGTTTGACTTTTGTCAAGATTTTTGTGTGGATTTTTGTTGCACTTTATCAAATGCCTATTCAAATTACTAGTTCCATGTTGGCCAGATGTGCAAGCATAATCTTTTCCACAATAATTACAAACAACCCTTCCATTTTTCTTATGAAAATGATCCCAATCTTGAGAAATTCTAGAACCAGTAGGTTTATGAATTGTTACCTTAGGAGACCTCTTAGTACCCTCACTTTCATTAACTGATATGCAACTACTCCCCCCTCCTATTTCTATTGAATGTGTAGTTGTAGTAGACCCCATCTGACTTTGGGTTCCTGCGCCAACTGTAGGATTAGAACCACTTATTTTATCACCACCTCCTTCCATGAATTGCTAGCTAGTAGTGTTGTCATCTCATGGCACACATACCCCTGGGCCCTGGTAGAATAAAGAGAATAAATTTTAAAACCAATATATGGATTTGAAATTATAATAAAAATACAAGGATAATAAATGATAAAATTTTTAAGAACAATTTTTAAATGATTATAAGGCCCATTATGCCTTGAGCCCAACACGACACCTACTCAACAACCAAGGATGCTTCGACCACTACTCATCATCAAAAAAAATCCAACACTTTACATTACTAGAACCACCAATATCAATACACCAATGTCGACATCATCGATGATGAAACACCAAAAACCAATATTATTATTGTTAGAGCATCACAAAAAACCAGGGACAACAAGATAACCCAATGCCACCAAAAAACACAACTGACCACAAAACAATTTAGAATCGACTTGAGACCAAATGGCAGTCGAGACCAGACCACATCATAACCATCACATCACAATACCACCAGCAGTAAATAAGGAAACCCCAAACTACCACCATCAAAGGAAAAATGAAACCTGAATGAAGAAATGAAACCAAGGCTAGTAATCCTGCCTCGTGTAAAATTAAATTTTTGGATTCTAAAACAACACATCCTAAAATCCCTACAAAAACCACATCACCAAACAAGAATTGGGCCTAGTTTCAATGAAATAGTTCAAACAAAAGGTTAAAGGTGTAACGGTTGAGTCGAACTAGGTAATGGTAACCAGTTGATGTGTGACTAAACCAAAATTTTACAGGAGTAGCAAAATAAAATTGATAACTCATACATAATGGAAAGGCAAACATAATTTAAAAGAACATGATAAAAATAAAATCAATTTCTTACCACCACCACACCCACGTGTAACAGCAGCAGCAGAAGGAGGTCACCTGAGCCAAGGGATTTCTCCCAAATCCTGAACCCAAATTGCTGCTGAGTTGAGAAGGTGTATTTCGTGGGAGAAGGCAAACCGGGATTCCTTTTCTAGGTGGGTTCAGAGGTGCGAAAGGATGCAAGAGGAGAGGAGGATGGAAGAAGGGTTTTTTCGCGGAAGGAGAGGAGAGAAGAACAGAAGGAGAGGTGTTCAAGAAGCTCGGGGAATGAAGGAGGAAGGAAGGAAGAAGAGGGGTGTCGCCTCGCCTGTCGCAGGGTTTCTTCACCACGCGCGAGGAAAGGTAGGGGTCGGGTCATGGGGAGAGGAAGGAAGGCGAGCACGAGGAGATCGACAGGAGTGTGCATGAGGGAGGGAGGAAGGGCGACGTGAGTCACGGCCGAGCGAGAGAGAGAGATAGGTTAAAAAAATTTAGGTCGTCACCCAGCGGGTCACGGGTCGAGTTGGATCTAAATGACTCCAACCCAAGACCCGACCCAACCCATGCATGGGTCGACCCTTTGTGAACCTGATCCGAGTTTTTTTTGTGTAACCCGACCCAACCCGGTCGGGTCGGGTCAAACCCATTGGTTCAGGCCAGATCTAGACACCCCTACAAGGAATAATGTCCTAAACTATAATATAATAAAGGATATGAGAAAAAATTGTAAAAGGATGAATAATGCTATGAAAGCCACATGAAGTGCCTCAGAAAATTGTTCATATGAAACTGAATCAATAGGATAATATAAAAATGATAAATCTAACATGTTTTTCATGACAAACACATTCTAGTTATTAAACACTATTGATGCATCCCCTAATAATTTTTCAAATATTTTTGAGAATGGAAATAATGATGAAAAAAATATTAGTGAGGATTTATTAGAGTATTGTAACATACTAGAGGAAACATTCAATGAGTTCAAGGATATATATAAAAGTTTAAAGAATAATTCTGCTTTGTTTTCTCACATTAAATCTTGTTTTAATTTGTAAAAGAAAAAAATGATCAATTATTAAAAGGAATCCAGTGAAATAAAAATCTACAATTAGAAGCTGAAATCTATTTTGAATGATTCAAAAATGAAACAAAAACCCATACGAGGATGATTGGAAAACAAAACACATCCATGTATACCACTGGGATTGGTTACCAACCTAGAAAAAGAATAATATATAAAAAAATATTCCAAGCTTATATTTTTCTAACTCTCTAAATAAATATTATTCATATAAACCAAATCGATTATTTATTTATAAATTCCTAAAGTATGTTTATAATAAACCATTTAAATAACTTTTTAATCCTAAGGTTCTTGTCACTAAAATTTCTAGACACATGAAAATATGTGTACCAAAATTATTATTGAATAGTTTTTATATAGGAAACCTCCTTGTAGAGTACCTATAAACATCTATGATATCTAGATAATATATGTTCTAGACAATTTACTATGGAATACTTATAACAACCATTATATTTATTACACATTAATATATAATTTAATTACATAAAATTAAACATAATACAACCCTAAAAGTCTATAAGTATAGTTTCTTTAGGAATTAGGTACATTTTATTACAACTTTAAACATGAAATAAAACTTCTTTATTGAAAACTTATTTAACATGCTTAAGCTTAAAACTGCATTGGATAACCTAGGGAAATACATAACAAATGGGTGAGCCAAAAAACCCAGTTAGGGAATAAGCATGGAAAGACATGAATATAATAATACATTTCAGACAAGGCATATCAATTAGGCATAAAGGAACATTAATAATAAGGCATGATATAGCATGATTATCATAACATGGAAAATGTGTCCACAGCTTAAAACACTTCATCATAAATATAATTTAAGACTAAAAAACCAAGAATTCTTGGTGGAAAAAGTCCCATAAATAAATTAGGTACAAAACTATCACAACATGGCGCATATAAGGCTTGATATAGCATGATAATCATAACATGGAAAATGTGACCATAGCTTAAAACACTTCATCATAAATATAATTTAAAACTAAAAAACCAAGACTTATTGATAGAAAGAGTCCCACAAATAAATTAGGTACAAAAATATCTCAACATGGCACATTGTGACACTAAACTTTACCCAACACATTGGAGATATATATAATTATGGGCGTACTCATCACATTCATTTCATTCTCATGATTAAGTGTGCCACATAGATCATAAAATATGGATTCATTCATCAAAATAATTTATTCCACGATCAAGGAGTGTGAATTAAATATATATAAGTAACCAATAAAAAGTTACATATGCATAAAAGTGAACACTATTTATAGTAAATGGGTACGGTATTTACTACACAATTGGTTTGGCATGGAAAATCATGGTGAACATTTAGCAGCATAACGACATCACATAAAAATTAATAAAAAGGGTTATCTAGAGATAAATTGGTATCTGATCAATTTAAAATTAATTAGACATTAATAGGTACATGGAAGTACATTTAAACACATATATATTTATAAAAATAATACGTATGATATTAAATAAAATTTAATAAAAATAGAAAGGAAATGATGCTTATGAAATTTTGACATGGTAACCGGTGTGAATGGGACTGATTAATGAGAGATAGAGGGGTATATAATAATTTATACATAATAATGGAAATATGGGAGAGGTTATAAAACATACCCATTATTTACTAATTTAAAATAAAATAGAATAACATGATAAAAACTTAGATAATGAGGCGAAAGGAAAGAACCCTTTTGAAATTTTGGAATGGTGATGGGTGTTCTGAGGAGGGATTAATGAGAGATAATTGGTTATATATTCATTTATAAATCATAATTGTAGTATGGGGAGGTGATAAAATATACCCCATAATTATGAATTAAAAATAAATGGCATAACATAGAGGAGATTCTTGAATAAAAGTAAGAAAGAGAGGATCCCTTACCTTAAGAGTATGACACCAAAAGCTTGAAAGCGAATTCTTAAGAGATTTTGGGAACCATTTGGGGATTATATGGAGATGATGGTAGATTAAGGCCCTTCTATAACTATTTTTATTGATGATAAGAGGGATCCTGGTTGGGTTTATACAAGAAAAGAGAGGGATTACTTTAATATTTTGGATTTAGACTCAACAAAATAAAATAATTCAAACCACAAAATGTACCATGGTTTTTTCCCATGGTTTTTTCCAAATTGGAGAGGTTTTTCATATAATATTATGAAAATATCCTAACTTATTAAAATATTAAAAAAAGTTATTGGGATTTGAGTCACACTTTTATAGAAATAAAAATAAAATCAAAAAATCTACTATATGTTTTGGAGGATTCAAAGTGGATTTATAAAATTAATAAAATAAACTTAAAATATAATTATTTTAAGAGGGAGATATATATTTGGACTAATATACCCATTATATTATGCATTACATAATATTTGGGTCATTATTATGTCATAAAACACACTGTATATTTATACGGTATTTAATATTTACCTGAAAATTCAACTATCTCAGAAAATTATGAAAAATTCACTATTGGATAATTTGTACATTATGATTCCAAAAATAAAATTAATTTTAAATGAATAATTTTATAAATATTTGTATTTTTACTTTTAAAATAATATTCTATATTTAATGAAAAATATTGAAGTTTTTTACAATAACAGTTTTGGAACTCTTATAAAAAGTAAATTTCACTTCATAAAAATTATATGACCATTTATAATTAATAAAAATAATTTAAAAATAATTTTTTTTAAATACTATTTATTTCCAAATTTCATTAATTCCTCCAAATAAGACCCATAATTGAATTTTAATATTACTTAGAAATTTAATTTGTGTTTAATTGAATCAAAATAAAAAAATTATTAAGTAACCATAAATATATGAAAATAAATGCATTATTCAATACAATATAAATATTCATATTATTAAGGTCTTGATACATGTCCCTTTAGTACACTAGTGTACTCCCTAATAGAATAATGTGTGATGGTGATACTTTCATGTGGCCATTCAAAAAAAATGGTTTGTGTCATGATCTCAGTGATCTTGAACATCTATGATAAACGGTTTCACTCATGATTATGTTGATGGATCTTAGCATGGTATTGGTCAAGGGTGAATCCCAGTGATGTTATATCCCACAAAATCTCTGATAAATGGGCTTCAAATGGTACAATCCTATTGGATGAGGCTATCACTTCATTTGTCTATGTGAATTGGATCTGTTAAAGCACTATATTTATACTAATAATGTGATCATTGTTTAATGACTATATTATCAATGGTAAAGTTTGTTAATAGTCATTTGAATCCAATATGATTTAATAAAATAAAATAATTTCTTGTTTTTTGTATAACCGTATTATATAATAAAACATTAATTCATAAGGGAATTTTATTTATAACAGTTCGGGTCATTACAATCTTCCCCCCTTGAGAAATTTTGCCCTCAAAATTTTCATTTCACCCCCCCCCCTTAAAAAAGATTATGGTAATTTTGTCTCATTGTTTCCTCTGGTACCCCTGTTACTTATTCAAACATGTTTCTCTATAAGACTTTGACAAGGTAAATTGTCTTATTTTATAGAACTATGTATGTATGATCTAAGATCTACATCAGTTGACCCACATAAAAAAGAACATTATCTAGTGGTACCACCTCTGTATTGATTACATGTGAGGTTTTAGGTATGTACTTCCTCAAGAGTGATACATGGAATACATTATGAACTCAAGATAGGTTAGTTGGGTGTGCAGACTGATAGGCCACTACTCTAATGCAATCAAGGATCTTGAAGGGGCCGATCTATCTTGGACTAAGATTTTACTTCTTCCCAAATACCATCACTTTATTTCATGGAGATATGTGGAGGAATAACATATCTCTAACATCAAACTCTATGTCTCATCGATGATTGACATCATATCTATTTTTTATACTGAGATAATCGTTGATGTACTGCATAATGGTCTTAAACTTTTCCACTATTTCCTCAACCATTTTAGAACCTAGAAGTTTTCATTACCCAACTTCATCCCATCATGTAGGTGTTTTGCGCCTCTTCCCATAAAGGGCTTCATAGGTATCTATTTGGATGCTTCAGTAGAACTATTTATTGTAAGAGAATTCAACTAGAGTAAAACGTTGATCTCATCCTCCTTTGAAGTCCACTAAGAATTCTCTCAGAATGTATCCAAGGGTCTGGGTAGTCCTCTTAGATTGGCCATAAATTTTTGGTGACAGGTGGTAATGAATTTCAACTCAGTATTCAGATCATGTAGGAAACTCTTTATGAACTTATAGGTGAATCCTGAATATCAATTGGATACAATCGATAGTGGTACATCAGATACCCTGACCACTTCCCGAATTTATATCTGTGTAAGAAGATCTCGTGAGAATTTCTTATATCACAATGAAGGGTACAACCTTTTTTAAGATGATCCACCACCACCCATATAGAATTATTCCATCGTAATTTACTTATAATATCACTGAAACGTTCTATAGTGATGTTTTCCCATTTCCATGTTGGTATGGTTAATGGTTTTATAATCCCCATGGATTTTTTCCTTTCTTCTTTTACTTACTGACATACAAGAAATATTGATGTATATTCTATTATCTTCTTATTCATATTGTCCCAAAAATAGTGTTAATAGAGATCTCAATACATCTTTGTGCTTCCTGGGTGGACAGATAAGGTTGAGCAATGTGCATCATCCAATAGCTCCTTTAACTCAGGATTTGATGGTACACATTTTCTTGACCCATATCTCACAACACCTTCATCCTTAACATTCAACTCCAATGATTTTACTTTCATTATAGCTTCCACTTTCTTCTAAATTCCCACATCAACTCTTTTAGTATCCTTTAACCTCTCCAAAAGAGACAGTTGGGAAATAATTTGTGAAAGGATTATTGACATTCCTTCCTTTATGATTTCCATGTCCATCTTTTCTAAATATATAGAGATCATATCCCTCTAAATTCCCATAAATAATATAATTATCTGATATTTTATAAATATAGAGTCTTAATATTTATTCAATTTCTCCGGATGTTAGGGTATTGAGTATTCATAATCATTGATCAGATCTAACCATTTTTGTTGGCTCATATTCATCTCTTTTTTTGTGTGTGTATACTTGAGACTTTTGTGACCTGTATATATTTGATATTTCTCCACAAATAGATAATGCCTCCAAATTTTTAAAGGTAAAATCATTGCATCCAAATCCATATCATTTGTTGGGTAGTTATTTTGAAGAACATTCAACTACCTTGAATCATATGAAATGACTTTTTCATTTTTCATCAACACACAGCCCAAGCCCTTCTCTAAATCATCGTTGAATACCATGAAAATATCTCTACTTGTGGGTAGTGTGAGCATAGGAATAGTGATAATCCTCCTTCTCAACTCCATGAATCTCTCTCTTCATTCCTCATTCCAAGAATAATCTACACCCTTCTAAGTTATCTTGGTAAAACGGTTTGATAATCGTTATAAATTTCTCATAAATTAGAGATAATACACATATAACCCAAGGAAACTATTGATATCTGTCATATATGTTGGCCTCAGACACTATTTAATTTATTCTTTCTTTTAAGGGTCTATAAATATCCAATTTAATGTGATGATATTCCCCAATAATTTGACTTTCATTAACCAAAACTCACACTTTTGTACTTTTCATAAATCTTCTCATTTTCTAAGTTCCTTAGAAAAGTGTTCAAGTTCTTCTCAATCTCCACTTTGATTTGGGAGAATATTATAATATCATTTATAAATACTACCAAAAAAATTTATATGTAATCCCTAAATACTCTATTAATCAATTCCATGATGATTTCTAGAGCAATAGTGAGCTCGAAAGGCATCAATATGAACTCATAGTTCCCGTACCTTATAAGAAAAGTTGTCTCAGGGATGTGCTCCCTCTTCACCCTAAGTTGGTAATATCCCAACCAGAGATAAAACTAGGAGAAGTATTTTTTTACCGCATAGCTAATTGAATAAGTCATCAATCTGAGGTAGAGGATACTTTTTCTTTACTGTGATCTTATTGAGCTCACAATAGTCAATGTAAAGGCACACTAACCCATCCTTCTTCTTGATAAAGAGGATTAGTGCACCCCATGGTGAATAACTTGGGCATATGAAACATTTATCTAGATTTTCCAATATTTTTTCTTAATTTACTTAAGTTCTACAACATCCATTCTATATAGAATCTTGGATATTGGAAACGCCCTGGGTATAAGCTTGATTGAAAAATCAACTTCTTGGCTAGGAGGAAGACCAAGAAATTCCTCAGGAAACACATCAGTGTATACCCTTATAATGGGCATGTCTTCAAGGATGATTCTTTCCTTGGACTCAATAATTTGAGATAGATATTCTTTCTCATAGGTTAATAATATACATTATTGAGATGATGGTGATAAATAATATTTATCCTCCTCCTTGCACTTATACATAATCGGGGGTTGATTCATAATACAAATAGTGATTTCCTTCTCATAAAAATTTATGTTGGATCTATATCGAGAAAGACAATACATTCCCCAATTTTCATCAAATTATACCAAAGGGAGTATGAAAAATTTCACCAATAAGTTCATACCACAAAATTTGATAGGGGAGGAGTTATACACTTGGGTTGAAATAAATTCCTATTTTTCTATTTTCATCGACAACTATACTTCCATGCTTTATGGTGGTGGTTGGATAGTTCTACTAAAAATTCATGATATGAAGGAATTTATAAAACCAAAATCAAAAATTCGGTTCGTTTTTCTTTCATACTTGTCACCGCTCTGTTGTAAAGATTCACTTCAGTAGTAGTGATGGAAAAAGATCATCCTTACTGCATTGGATGTTGTTTTTTGTCTCTGAAAACCTTTGTATTAGTTCATTCCTTTTCAAGGTTCCCTGGTTCTTTATAGTTATAGAAATGAAAAATACGTTGAGGGTTGACTGGAGCATTCCTTTCCTCTATCACAGTAGCAGGTTTCTCTTACCAACAATCACTAGAAAGGTGTCATTCCTTCCCACACCTAAAGCATTTTTTCATCCACTTTAGTTAATTTCTAGGGTTCTTCTTCTTGAACATTTGGAAAGTTGGATGTTTAAATTTATAAGCATTATATCTCTCTATTAGACCTCTAGAATTGATCTCCACTTTCCACTTCTTATATATAAGGATTTCTTCTAGAGTTTTCTAATCCTAATCCAAAAAAATAACTAAACTTTTCCATTGATACCAACTATAACAACCCTTCTATTTATTAAAAATTAATACTTGATTTAATTACAAAAAATTATACCTAATAAAACTCAAAAGATCGAGAAGTCTAGTGTCTTTGGGAATTTGGTGCATTTAATTACAACTTTAAACCTAAATTACAACATCTATATTGAATAATTATTTAACATTCTTGGGTATAAAACTATATTGGATAACCTAGGGAAATACATAAAAAGGTTTGATCCATACAACCTAGTAAGGGAATAAACATGGAATAACATGAAGTTAATAATACATGTTAGACAAGGTATATGAATGAGGAGTAAATGATCGTGAATAATAAGGCATGATATAGAATGATAATCATAACATAGAAATTGTGGCAACAACTTCAAATGCTGAATCATAAACATAGGTTTAGGGTAAACCACTAAGACATCATGGTGTAAAAAATCTCATAAAAGAATCAAGTACACCCCTATCCCAAATTGATGTATCATGATACAAAACATTACCCAATGCATTGGAGAGCTATATAATTATGATCACACCTATCACTTTCATTTCATTTTCATAATTAAGTGTCCCACATAGATCATAAAGGATTGATTCATTCTTCATTATAATTTATTCCATGATTAAATAGTGTGGAGTAAAAGCATGTAAGACCCAAATAAAAATGGTATATGTGTATAAAATTGAAGACCCTTGATAGTAAATTGGTACATTATTCACTATACAATTGGTTTGTCATGGAAAATTGTGGTGAAAATTTGGCAACAAAATGGTGTGACATAAAAATTCATAAAATGGGTTGATGAGAGTGAAATGGTTCTATAATCATTTGGAAATAAATTTCATAGTAATTGGAACCTTTAAGGACATTTACAGACATATATAATTACTAAAATAATTCATACAATAATAAATATTCTTTAATGAAAAGAGAAAGAAAAGGAAAATTTTACAATTTTCGCCTGGTAATGTGTGTGCATCGGAGGTCTTAATAAGAGATAAAGGGATATTTCACCATTTATAAATAATAAGGGAGGTATGGGGGATGTAAATAAATATACCCCATAATTATTAATTGATAATAAAAGGGTATAACATGATAAAGAAACTTGCATAAAGAGGCAAATGGAAAGAACCCCTACGAACTTTTAGTATGGTAACGAGTATTCTTAAGGGGGATCAATGATAGGGAAAGTGGTATATCATCATTTATACATTATATTGTTATTATTGGTGAGGTGTTAAAACAAACCCCATTATTAGGAATTAAAAAAAATGGAATTATATAGAAGATATTCTTGAATGAAAGTGGGAAATATAGGATCCCTTACCTTAAGAGTATAAGACCAAACGCACGAAAGGGGATTTTTGAGAGCTTGGGGAATCTTGGGAGGATTATATAGAGAGAAGATAAGATTAAGGTCATTATAAAATTATTTTTAGTGAATATAAGTGGGGGACTGTGTGGGTTTATTTAGGAAAATATAGGTATTTCTTTAATATTTAGGTTTTGGACTTTACAAAATAAAATATTTCAAACCAAAAACCTTCCCTTGGTTTTTCCCATTTTTTTTACAAATTAAAGAGGTTTAAATTATTTTATTAGGAAAATGGCCGAACTTATTAAAATATTACCCTTTCTTATGGGAAGGTGAGTCAAAATTTCAAATAAATGAATTTAAAATCATAAAATCTATCATATGTTTCAGAGGATTCATAAAGGCATTATAAGATTAATCAAATAAAATTAAAATCAAATTTTTTAAGGGGAAATATATATTCAGCCAAATATACACATTATAGTACATATTACATCATTTTGGTTCATTATGATGTCATTAAACACACCATATATTTATAAGATATTTAATATTTACCAAAAATTCAATTGTCTGAGAAAATTAAGAAAAATTCACCTTTGGATAATTTATATGATATAATTCTAAAAATAATATTTATTTTATCTAAATAATTTTTTAAATATTTAAATTTTCACTTTTAAAATAGTATTTTATATTTATTTAAAAATGTTTTATTTTTTACAATAACAGTTTTTGAACCCTTATAAAAAGTATATTTCACTTCATAAAAATTATATGACCATTTATAATTAATAAAACTTATTTAATAATACAATTTTATTAAAATATTATTTATTTCAAAAATCCATTAATTGATAAAAATAAATCCCTTAATTTAATTTTAATATTACCCAAAAATACTATTTGGGTATAATTGAATCAAAATCAAAATCATTTATAAAGTAACAATAAAAAATGGAAATAAATTCCTTATTCTATAGAATATAAATATTAATATTATTAATGTATTTATACATATCTATTTATTACACCATCATATTCTATAAGAGTAAGGTGTGTGATGGTGATACTTTTATGAGGCCCTTCGGAGAACATGGTTTGAGTTTTGATCTCGATGAGATTGAACTTCTCCCATAAACGGTTTCACTAATTCTTAAGTTGTTGGATCTCATCTTGGGCTTGGTTGAGGTAAAAAACCTAGTGAATCTATCTCCTTTAGAAGATCCAATAAATGGTATTAGTAGGGTATAATCCTACTGGATGAGTCTATCGCTTTCTTTATTTGTGTAAATTGGATTCATTAAAGCCCTATATATATAATAATCATGTGATCACTATTTTATGGCTATATTATCAATAGTAAATATTCTTAGTGGTATTTTTAATCCCATTAGATATAATAAAAAAACAAGTACATGTGTTTTCTATAACCATATTACATAATAAAACAATAAATCAAAAGGTAATTTTATTTATAAAAGTTTGTGTCATTACAATACATGAGTTTTAATAACCTTGTCAAAGTAGATGGTGTACATGTCACTTTTATAGAAAATGTGAAAGGGAAGATAGTAGGACTTAGTAAAATTGGTAATTCTAGTAAAAGTTTTGATTATAAAAGTTTTATTTGTAGATGGATTAAAATATAATTTTTTTACCATCGCATATTAAAGTTATGATAATTGTCATGTTTAATTTGAAAATAATTCTTGAAAATTTTATGATACCAAGAATGTTTTAGTTTTTACTTCACTTTATAATTACAAAATTTATCCTTCTGATTTAAAATCATTATTTTCTCAAAATATTTATTGTTTTGGTTCCTTTTATGAATATTCTTGTATTGGGAAAAGGAGTCTAGGCCACTATAACCTTCACTTACATAGGAAGATAACTATGATGGTATTAGTTAAAGATCTTCCTAAACTATAATTCCCAACATACAAATTTTTTAACCCATATCAAAAGGGGAAGTAGTAAAAGATCTCTTTTAAACAAAATAATGAATTTTCAACTACTAAAACCATTAATTTAGTTCACATTAAATGTTTTGGGCCTTTTAGAGTTTTTACCTTAAATGGGAAGAATTTTTCTTATGTTCTGTTGATTATTTTTTTTATAGATACACTAGGGTATTATTTTTGTCTCACAAAACTTGGGCTTATTATTATTTTTCTCATTATGAAAAATATTGAGAAAATTTTAGTGGTGTTTTTATAATGTCCTTAGAAAGTGATCATGGATTTGAGTTTGAAAATCAATAATTCAAATCTCTATTCTCATTTAATGCATATATTTATTACTTTTCTACTCTTGGGACTCCATAATAGAGTGGTATAGTAGATAGAAAAAATATAACTCTTTAAATGATTTCTGAGACCATACTCAATGAGTATGATTTAACTATTTACTATTGGGAAGAAGTTGTGAATACAAATTTCTATATTATTAATAGAATTATTATTAGAACTATTTTTAATAAAACCCCATATTATTTATGGAATAGGATAAAACCAAAATTTAATTACTTCAGTGTTTTTTGGTCTAAGGTCTTTATACTAAATATATAGGATAATATAGAAAAAAATTCATCCAAAAATGATGAATGAATATTCCTTAATTATTCAACATCCTGTAAATCATACTTGGTATTAAATAAAAGAACCAAAATTTTTCTTGAATATTTACATGTTAAATTTGATAAAACAGATCTATATGATCCTAAGACTCCTTTAAAAAACCTTGAGAACGATCTTTCAAATTTAACTATCAATGATTAAAATACTGATAATTATTTTTAACTTTATATTAAAAAATCACTCAATTTTTTATGAATTTTTTGTACCTTAACCAATAGAGGAAAATTAATTATCAAATACTTATATTCCTTGAACAACTATGACTCATAGAGACCATCCCTTAGGTACCATATTTGTATATCTAGATAGATAAACATATACTAGATCTTATCTTATAAATCAGTTTGAAAATCAATCCCTATTATTATAGATTAAACCAATGAACATAAAAAAATAAATAGACGATGAAATATGGGTATTATAAATGAAATAAGAATTGAATAATTTTTTAGAGTAACAAATTCAGGGAACTCGTTGAAATACCTAAGTACTTCCTAACAATTTTAACTAAGTCGGTGTTTAGGAAGAAGGTATAAGATTCATACAAATTAATTATATATTAAGAAGGATATGTTTCACAAGGATTCATTTAAGAGGAACGTATCGACTATATAGAAACCTTTTCACTATTAGATAAACTTCAAGCTATCAAAATGTAACAGGAATATATATCACGTTTGGATTTAAAATTATTTCAATTGGATTTCAAAAGATCCTTCGGAAATGGATATATAATTGACAATGTTCTTTAAAATGACCCCCTATATTTCTAAACCCTCATTTTAGAAATAATTAATTTAAATTAATAAAAAATTTATATGTCTTAAAACATGATCCTAGAACTCGGTATGATAGGCTTGGGCCAATTTATATTTCTAAAGGGTTTTCAAAAATAATATTTTAACCTACTATATTTACTAAAATAATTTCAAATGATGACTTAGTATCAAAAAATCTATATTGATGATGTTATTTTTGGATCATCCAAAAACTCCCTATGTACTAAATTTTTAAAAATGATGAATAGTGAATTTTAAATGAGTTTGATGGGTAAAAAAAATTCAAACTTGGATTTTATATTTTTTAAAATAAGGAAGTATTTCTTTTAAACCAAATCAACTACACTAAATATATTTTAAAAATGTTTGGTATTGATAGTACTAAAGGTAGTGATACTCCAATTAGTACACTTTGAAAATCAGGTCTTATTGAAACTATTAAAACATTTATTCAAAGAAATTATAGAGTTGTGATTGGAATTTTAATATACTTAACTACTATATAACATAATATTATGTTTAGTGTGTGAATGTTTTTGTCTTTTTAATAAAATCAAACTTGATCACATTTTCTTACTATAAAATGAATTTTTAAATACCTCCAAAATAAAACCAAATTAGGACTATATTATTCTAGAGGATATTATTTTAATTTAATTATTAATTTACAAATATATTTTGGTAGTTGTAAGTTATATATAAAATTAACTTCTACAATATCTTACTTTTTGGGTCAGCCTCAAGTTTCATGGTGTAATAAAAAAATAGAACTTTGTTGCATTGTTTACTGTAAAAGATGAGTACATAGTTGTAGTAAGTTTTTTTCATATATTATACAGATAAAACACACATATGGATATATATTTTCATTTATCCTTATAAATTTTGATAATAAAAGTGAAATAAATATCTCTAAGAATCATGTATTACATTCAAGGAAAAAATATTGATATAAGACTTAAATTTTTGAGAGATCATTTTCAAAAAGAATATATAAATATTGAATTAAGTAGTAAGTAACATCTTCTTTCTGATATATTTACAATAAAAATTAATATATAGAAAATAAAATATATCATAAATGAGTTAGGGATGATTAATTATTCCTTAATCCTTTAATTATCTCTAACTCTTGTGTTTATTTTGTAATGTATAAATTTATGTTTTATTGATCATAATTTTCCTTCTACTTATTTAATATATGTTTAATTTGTTTTATCAGTAAAATATGATTTTTATTTCACATGGTAATTTAAGTAACCATGAATTTTTGTTCACATAGTTAAGATACCTACCGAGACCAGCTAGTCGTATGATTATTATTCCTACCATGGAAGTTAACTCATACACTCACTATACTTATCATGAATACTTTACCTATACGGTTTGTATATAGTGTCCCAGGATTCTAATACATGGATATTACATATGTTTAGAAAAATATTCATTGAATTACACAAACACATGTTCAAGGACTGTAATGGTTTAGGGCCTTTCGAAACTTTTAACATATTCTTCTAATTTGGTGAAAGATCTTAAACAACTCCCTCAAATATCTTCTCCCATAATACACCTCTTAGGAATACCCTACCTAAACTTTTCATCATATCCGGGGGACGGAAACATAAGGAAGGGTGATCTTAGATGATCACTAATGGTAAACATAAGATATATCAATATATGATCATGTAAAAGAATAAGATAAGCATAAGGGTATATGATAATGATCATATCTTATGAAGATCATACCCAACATGTCATAGATCATAAACATGAGTTATAGAATAAATATTAGCAATTCATAAGACATGAATCATCAATGAACATGAGATGTGAGAGTATAAAACTGAAATATTACATATATTTGGGGTGAACACATCATTTTATAACATTGTGAACATGTATAATTTGAAACAGGTTCACTCATTATGTTAAGGACATGAAATTAGGCCCTCTCATAAACTTATGTAAATCCAAATAGTTGCATGCATAATATTATAGATGTTAAATATATGTACATTCATAACATTGTGAACATGCAATCAGGTTCATGTAAAATATTTTGAACATGTAATCATGTTCTTGTATAAAATTGTGAACAAGTAATCAGGTTCATGAATAAAATCATAGTATTCATTGTTTACTACCAATACCATCATAGTATACAAATTCCATTACTATATTGGGTTTACTACCCATTCAATCCATGTCTTACTATACTGGGTTCACTCCATTTTCTATCCATGTCTTACTGTATTGGGTTCACAATACATTCATGCCATGTCTATGTCATGAGATATATAAATCTTTACCCAATACATTAGAGGGGTATATATTTCCTAATCATCATAAAATTAAAACCTTATTTATTTTTTCCACAAGATCATAAACATTAATCACATCATAGGCCATGAAATGAAATGGTTATCATAAACATTTCATCATATAATAACCCATGAAAAATAGACAAGTTTCATAATCAAATTATCAAAGAATAACCCATGAAAATAAGTAAGTTTCATAATCATTTCCTCATGGTATAACCCATGGATGAGAAATAGGTTTCACAAAAATTGTTTAATGAAAACATAAACCATTCAGAGAAAGAATATGAATGGCTTAATCTAATCATATACCCAATAAGTAATAGGAAACCCTAGATGCTCGCGACGGAGTTCCCCCCCCCCTTCCTCGTGGCAGGAGGGGGAGTATGAGTTCTTTCTGCCGCCTCTGTGTGCAAGGAAGTATTTCAATCCGTTTTCTAATCCTAAATTCGTCCCATATTTCCCGACGATATCACTAAGCTCGAAAGTCCCTAACCTACATCTTGGTGGTCCTCAGCTTGTGATTTCGCAGGGGGCGTTCCAGGAAGCGTTTATACTCATGGATTTGGCCTTGGTTTCCCGATTCAATCAATGACGGCCTTCAGTTTACAAATTTGATCGATTTTTGTTCAGTAAATTGGATCTTTAGGACCACTCAATAGTTGGGCTTCTTGATACACAAAATATGATGATTCGGTTTTCAACGGAAGATGACCTGGTTCGATCATGGTTCAACGCTCCTCGTCGATGCAGTAGTTTCAAGTTCTTTCTCCTTCTATGTTCGTTCGATCTATGCATGAACTGCGACCCTCCCTCTACCGCGACATGGGTAAGTCTGCCTCACCTCCCCTTACCGTTTTAGAATCCTGCAATTATCCACATGATTGGCAATATGGTTGGTCAGTTATTATGCTCTGATGTCCGCACCTCTGTTGTATGTCACCCCGTAAATCCGTGCATCTGTGTTGAGGTGGATGTGTCGAAGCCCTCGGTAGATTGGATTTGGATTATGGTTGGAATAGAGTTTAGATGGAGGCAGGTTATGGTGTTTGAGTCCAAGGTCAGCTTTTGTTTGAATTGTCATTGGCTGGGGCATCTGGTTTCGTAGTGCAATGGTGAAGGGAGGAGACAGATGGTCGATCCGATGTCTAGGGTGGTTGAGGGGTATAGTTTGGTGCACAGGGGTGGCAGGATTTCTGATTTTGAGAAGAAAAATGTAGTGGCAGTAGGAGAAAAGGTGGTGGTCCCTTCCAATATGCTGGTCAGTGTAGTCTTTGAGTGACTCAAAGCTTATCTGAGGGTGGAGGATAGTGGGAAGCAGGCAGTTGACAGTGGTTCAGGTAAGGGTGTCCCTGGTTCTGATGGGCAGCGGGTTGGCAACAAGGATGTAGAGTGGGCTGAAGAGCCGAATTTTGGGGCAGTGGGACTATTGAAGTCTGCTAGATGTGAGGATCGGCCCTCAGTTGGAACTGTGGAATTCTGTGTTGTTGGGATTCAGGGTAAGGATGATGGAAATGCTGGTCTGCTAGCCTCTGTTCCCACGAGGAACCAGTTTCAGGGACTAGAGCAGGAGGATATAGGGGAGGTCTTGCAGGATGCCAACATACAGGCCCAGAAAATTTTGTAGGAGGAGGTTGCAGTGTATAAGAGCAGTGAAAGAGGGATTTGTAAAGGCACTGATGTGTTGGAAAATCCGCAATGTTTAGCCGTGATTGACACCAATTGTAAGATGCATCAGACAAGAATGGAGCTTTATCAGGATATACAGATCCCCAGTAAATGGGGGATTTATCTGATAGTGACAAGGAAAATGAGAGTGGAATGGTCAGACCCTCATATGGTGATGTTGTTCATGGAGGAAAGAAGGTATTGATTGGGAGTCCAGAGAATATGCCTGCATCGCCGTGAAGACGGCCGAGGAAGGACTACACTTACCTGCCCAGGCTAATGCCCACTAGATATTTTAATAAAGGTATGCAATCTACGAATGAACTCCTCTCTTTGGAATTGATGAATCTTAGGAGAAAGTATGCTAAATTCCCCAAGCAATGCGAAATCTCAGAATGGGAAACAGTGACTGTGGATGAAGATTTTGTTCGTGGAGGTGGTGATGGGATGGACTTTTATGGTATGTAGTTTATCTTTGGGTCATGTTTCACTTGTTTTATGAACTATTACTTTATTTAATAAATGTTTAGGGGCTTTGCCTCTACCTAATATTTCTGGTAATATCATTTAAAAATATTTTGAAAACACTTTTAGAAAACATGGTTTTGGAATAAAATAGATTTTCTACTAAAGAGAGAAATAATGGAATATTTTCTAAAAACATTATTAATTATATTAGTTACAAAATAGTGAAAATGGTACCTTTACTTGAAGATATCATGAATAACCATAGTATAATAAAATTAATGATAAATATTCAGAGTTAGATATTTATATTCCATAATTGAGGACTTAATCATAAACAATCCCTATAAATGATGAGATTTTAACATAATAACTTTACTACTTTGGTAGAATTTAATCATAATCCCCAAGAAGTAATAACAAAAAAAAAGTAACTTAAAATATCTTGAGGATAAATAAATTCATTATATTACATTTCAAATCGGATGTATATATACTTTGTGAAAGAATATAGGTGCCTAACAAAATGTGTGTCTCAAAGAAGGAAAATTGAGACAAAAATCAATTACATATTTGGTAACATTTGAACTGTAAACCCCATGAAAAAGATATTGTAAAATTTTTATTTAAATCCCAAATTATTTCACTATATAAATCATAAAATACATTTATGTGAACTATACACACCATATAAAAAAATAGGTAATTAACATGGAATGTGTCTTATAGAAGTAAAAAAAGTTATATGGAAATCCATTACCATAAGTATTGACATATTTAGTACTTTTTAAAACCTCCTCCATAAAAAATATAAGTTTATTATAAATTCATTAAATAACCATATAGATATATGTCATGTGACACCCCAAATTTTAATGTAGAACTTTGTATTTGATGGCGTGTATGACACGTATCACCGAGCGTGTAAGAGAATATAATATCTTATGAATCAACTATATATTTAATATTTTTAATAAATTAAATACATGATATAGCTTGAAATGCATACAATACTGAGTTATCTTACATTTCACAAAAGAGAGACCATCCTCAACAGCTTTCATTATACGCAAGACTGGGTTTCGCCAAATAACAATGTGTTATTAAAATATTATTATTTAACATAATATGATATAACATAGATGTTATGTTACTATTTATAAATATTATTAAATAACTTATAAATTTTTTTGGTTTATATAAACATAAAATTAAATCATTGGTTACCAATTAAAGAGAAATGAAAATAAGAACCAATTGGATACAAAAAGAAATATAATTATGATTCCAAAGGTGTTCTATCTTAATAAACATAATTAGTTAAAATTATTGAATGACTTTAAAAAAATAAATATATTATATATTCAATAAAATATGTTTTATATTCATCCATTAGGTTTGATATTCATAAGATAAGAACAAACCTAATTTCATACATTAAAACCTATATTTTACAAAGGAATATTTACTTCCTTTTAACAGAGAATCAATTTTAAATATTAATTTTGAAACTTTAATTTATTTATTACATAAAAATAATATTAATATTTTAAATTAATACAGATAAATTATGTTATAGTGAATTTATGATATATTTCGTAAACATATCATCTATTAATTAATAGTTAAAAATACTGAATTTTAGTTCAAAAAAAATTTCATCTAATTTATTTATAAGGTTAGATTTTAATTTTAATTGTTTTTAAAGTTTAATTATGTAAAAATTTTATAAATTAATACAATTTGTTTTATTTTAATCAATTTTATTTTGAAATTTAATATAAAAACATAGAAAACGTTTTATTGTTTTTACTTTAAAAACCTGAATTGTCATCCCACCTATGGGATGAATTTTAAATTAATTTATACCATTAATGTGATTATAATTTGGAAAAATGGATTACATATTTTTAATAATAATAATTTCTAATTTCTAATAATACCAAATTATTTTATTACCATATCGATTAGTGAATGTAATTAAAATTAATTATAGTGATTAAGGTTAAATTTAGCTTAATATGGGACTAAACCTTAACCTTAATGCCCAAAATGACCTATACAATTTTCCAAGAGATATGTTTTTTCCATATATCAAATATATACACTATTTTATAAAAATTAGACAATTATTGGATCCACATTAAACATGAAAATCACGGTTGAAATTCAGTGGTCAAAATATTACAGGAGTGTCACTCCTCCTCCACTATAAAAAGGTCTTCTCTCCTTCCACTTCATCACGCGTCTCAAGCAACTTTTTCTAGAAACTATCAAAAAAAATGTCCATTCAAAATCTATAACCTAATCCTATAATCCTCCCCTTGGGAATAAAAATATCCAAGGAAGCCTTTGGTTCAGACCAAAAGGAGTTACCTGATTAAGAGGTAATATCTTTCTTTAAGATTTTTAGTTTTATTTTCATTCTCCACTCCCTAAAAAATTCTTATTCTAGGATTATATAACCACACAAGTATAATAAATATAATATTAATTTTTATGTTAAGGTGTATACCTACACTTACACACACTCCCATCGAATGGGTAACGAACATATTGTTCATGTGAATGGATAACTATCGCCTCACAAAATGATGATTGTGGTTTATTCCTTTACCGCCTCTCATGGTGGTCATTATGATGAAAACTATATTTATATATGTTATATATGATATTTATTATTTATTTAAGTTTATTTTATTCTTTAAAACACATATATTTATAATTTCCATTTTTAAAAAAATGATAACATCGTTTGTGGAAGTGTGGACTATCGCCCACTTAAAGTGATGTGATTTATTCACATGATACATGGAATGTATAAAGGATGGTTTTAATTAATCATATGTTACATAGAAATAATATATATCAAATTTAGTAAATAATTACCTTTCAGTAAATATATATATATATATATATATATATCATTTTCTTTGTTATCCTTTCACGTACTAAAAAGCGATAATGTCGGTCATGGATGTGTGGAATACCGTCTCATCAACACGATGTGATTCATTTTACATCACAATGATTATATATTTATATATGATTAAAGAAAGTTAAATTTATTATATAATTATCATTATTTAAATATATTATTTTACTTACCTTCTTTCCATAATGGTCATTGGAAAATGGGAATGTTACTCATCCTTATGTATGGCCTACCTTCTCCATGATTGTAACATTAATTCATTTTTCGTAATAAAATTTGATGATTGTTTTAAAATTATAAATGATGTATAAATATGATAATTATTTACTTATTATTATTCTTTAGATATTATATAATGACCCCTTTGACCATATTTGACCTACCAACGTTTTTTTTGACACATAAACTAAATTTGGTCAAAATACCTAACATAAACCTAATTTTTTAAGTAGTTGTATACAACATATTAATAAGTGAAATAAAATAATTGATAGTCAGGAAAAGTTTATAAATAAATTAAATAATTAATATAATTTTATTATACATTATGTTAAAGGATGTTCACCCAAAAGTAAACATAAGATATGGGATTTCGACACTATTTCCATTCCATGAGACTTGTTTGTTGTTATGCCCCTAGTTTCTTTTATATATTTTATATAATTCCATTTGAAATGGTGTATCATGAAAATACTTATTATAATGATATTATAAGATCAATTTAATGTTATTAATTCATGTATATTACGATTAAAATTTTTCAAAGTGGTATGGGACACTTTGAAATGTTTAATAGTATTCTCCCTAAGAATGTTTTTAATGATTATATTTGGAATCTCAATTAATTTTGTGATTGTTAAATTTTTAATGATACTGTAAATTTATTGTATTGAACCTAATTCCATAAATATTGTGTGAGTACATTCATTTTTTATATAATATCACGATTCAATCATTCTTCATGATATTTTTTGTTTCAATTTAAAATATTTCATATAAGGGGATTTGAGTTAAAATTTAATAAGTGGAAGAGAATTTCAAAACATAATTTCTTTTCATTGGGTTATATTACTTCCTCGTTTTCGTTAATATTATATTATTATGTGTATAATTACTTTTTCCATTTATTTATTTATTTCCACATCGATATGTGGATTTACATTTCATACATATGATGTACTCATTGATTGATTCTCACTTCAACGTTATAAATCTTTTCAAGGGTTTACTTTACAATATCATTTTGTTTAGGATTGTTTATAGTTGAATTTCCCTCAGAGGAATTTTATTGTTCATTTCCTATTTTACCATTTCATTTATTTCTTCTGTGGTTATTCATTAACCATTTCAAGTATTAGAAATATTCTTCCACTCTTTAGAACTCGATATCTTTTAGAAAAAGTTATTAAGAAAATATGAATTCAATCCTCCCTTTACTCGAAGAACATTTTTTCTTATAAAACCATGTTTTATTAAAAAAAATTCAAAAAAAATTAAAATTATTTGGTAAAGACATTTTTACCCTTTTTTCTTTTACCAATGTTTTTAATGGATTTTTCTTATCGCTTTATGAACATGTCATTTTTATAACTTTTTACCATGCAAGAGGAATATTCTTTTTACCTTTTATAAAATGTATGGATTTACCCAGCATAATTTCTTTGAAGGCTCCTTTTCATGTTTAAAAGGTTAATTTTTAAATAAATTTTTTTTAAAATTGATTTTCAAAGAAAATGTTTTTCAAAAAAAATTCAAAACAAAAGAATATTTTTCTCAAGAATGTTTTTGAAATATATTTTTATGATATTTTCATTCATGAATGATAAAAACCCTTAATTTTAATCCACTTGGGATATTTTGTATTAGTACCATACTTATTCTTCTTGTGGATTGTTTATGATTGATTTGGCCAAGGATTGTATTCACATTATATTTCATGATTCCTTTTTTAGTCCCCTTAAAAATTTAAATTTCAAATAGTCATTTGAAATTGAATTTAACTTAAATATCCATATCATTTTTCATGGATATGATTATTTCTTGTACTATATACCATTTTTCATATAGTGTTTATATATAATTATATTCTATTATTTGGGGAAATATTGATATATTTTTATACTTCACCCAAAAAGAATATTTGATAAGGCACTTTTTTATTTAAATGCTTGGGACATTCTCAATATGGGTTGGGGACTGGTTAATTCAGTCCCTACAGTTTATATACCAGTTAATGAAATATTTATGGGATGGGGACCAGTTAATGCAAGCCTCTTGATCAATATTTATCCTCATGGGATGAAATAGTTGGCTAGCCTAAGCTAATGGGTTTTTACCCAATACTTTTCAAACCATCATTAAGGTAAAGGTATAATGTGCCTAGGAAACATGACAACCAATAATTAAGAATTTCTCTCATTTAGTTTCAATTATTATTCATCTGTGATATTATGTGCTGACATATCTATGGATACATTTTATTTTCAGTTCATTGGTTAAATGGAATTTGTTTTCCATTTTTTACCATGCCATATTGATTTTCCCTTATCTATTTATTTGAATGGAATATGTTTTCATTTACGTTTACTTATTTTTTTATTCACTTATTTTTTAGCCTATTGAATTACTAAATATGTTTGTTTAGTCATTTAACTTTATATGTTAATTTATTCATTTTTATTCATTATTGTTTCTACTATACTTTACCTAACTGAGAATTTGAGCTGGCCCATATTATGTTTCATTCCCCTAAGAATCCAAAAAGTATACTGTGAAAGATATGAATGTATATAATGGATAGAATATAGTTATCCTATAATTTTTTTATTATCTTTGAAGTTATTTATTTATTTAAACAAAAATTATATTGTAATTAGTATATTTATTTTTAATATAAGACTCGTGTATGTATTTAGTTTACCAAGACAACTAAATTTTCAATCCTTCAGGATTTGATTCCTCGTAATCATGCTAATATAATTGATACCAAACACCGACTCTGGTCTTTCTAGGGTCGGGTTGTTATATTTGGTATCAAAGAATGTTTAGTAGAAACCTTGGGAACTGTATTTTGGAAAAAATTTATTATAGAACATCTTTTTAGGGTAGAATTTGAGGATAAGTTTAGAAGAATACCCTAGAATTTTTGAAAAGTATAGATTATGTGGGTCTTTCTAGAAATACATCTCTATCTATATGCTACAAGAAGATGTAGTTTTTGTATAGATTTTCATAAGAGTAAAAACTTCGATAATGTGTGTCGGGCCTAACTCAGGATAATCTGGTACACAACAACGGTCCTTACTATGCACCTGGTTTGACACTCTTAGGGTATATGCTTAGTATAATTTACATTTTCTTTACAACCTATTATAAATTATTTTCACAAGGAATATCCTTGGTTAAACCTAAAGTGTTTTAGATTTAACATAAGGTTTCATGATTTAGAAATCCTAAAATTGATATTATGGATAAACCCTAGAACAAATTAAAAACTATGTGGAAATAGATGGATAAAGTATTTATGTATTATGGTTGTATTGAAAACCTTAGTTAAAATGATTTCTAGTGATTTACCTTATTTCAAGGATGTTCATCATATATATTTTGAAATTTATATTAATATGGTTTTAAAAAAGGACAACCTATAAATAGGTGATAACCAATCAAATCTAGCAAAGCCATAAGTCTTGAACCCGGGAATGAAGGACAATAAGGGTTTAACGCTAACCACTGACCTATGCAATGTCCTGGTTAATTTTTTATTGTTTTTAGTTAAATAATATGATTAATAAATGTGAATAATGAACCGGTAATATAAATTTTGGGGATTATATATTAATATATTAACCATATTGGTTTGGGAAGATATTTAAAGACAGATTGTTAGACTTTTCCCTCTTTTATACGCCATACAATCCTTTAAAATATTCTTTTAGTGCTTGAGGAAAAAAATTCATTATTAAAAATTAATTTCAAGGAGTAAAGGGATGAATAAGAATTTCATTGAAGCACAAAAAAGTTATAATTTCCCATATGAAATTCAAACCTATAAGTATGAATATTTTCTTATATTCTTGTCCAGTAAAATAATTATCCAACATTATGAAAATTACATAGAAATAAAATGTTGTCTTAATACTTTAATTTTTGTTTAACTAATAGTCTCTTAAACCGTAAAATATTTATGGATTTGAGTACCTTAACTGTCTATTGATCATTAACTTCTTGGTGAATTATAACCTCATTAACTCTCTATAAACATTTATATTTTTCTTCCAAGTATGTATTTTAACTTACCACTAATGTTCTCCTACTTTGAGTCCTAGATATATGTTAGTCCATGTGACCTTTTTACTTCTTATTCTCTCTTATCTAGAGGATATTTTACGAACCCTTATCATGATGTGGTATTTAAATTTAAGAGATACCAAACAATATATTACTACGATCAATGTTAAATTGTGAGGACACAATTTAATTAAGGTGGGGAGAATTTAACACCCTAAAATTCTAAAGTACAACTTTTTATTCGATAGCATGTATGACACGCATCATCAAGTGAAAAAGGGAATATAATATTCTGAGACTATACTATATATTTACTATTATAAATAAATTCAATACATGATATGGATTTTAATTCATGCAAAACTGAGTTATCTTTTATTGCACACATATAAGACTATCCTCGAAAGCTTGCATTACACGCAAGACCAAGTTTCACCAAATAACAATGTATTATTAAAATTTTATTATTTAATAGAATATTATATAAATTAGCTATTATTTTAGAAGTTATGAAACTTATTAAATAACTTATAAAAATTTATGGTTTTTGTAAATATAAAATGAAATCATTTGTAACCAATTAATGATAAATGAACACAAGAACCAATTAGATATAAAGAAAAATATTATTATTCTTACAAAGGATTTTTGTCTAAATAAACCTAATTATTTACAATTAATGAATGATTTTAATGAAATATAAATTTTATATATTCAATAAAATATGTTTTATATTCGTTCATTATGTTTGATAGGCATAAGAAAATAACAAACCCAAATTCATATGTAAAAACCAATATTTTATAAAGGCAATTTTACCGCCTTTTAATGGAGAACCCATTTTAAAAATTCATTTTTACACTTTAATTGATTTATTATGTCAAAATAAACTTTATACTTTAAATAAAAACATAAAAAGTAGGTTATGGTGAATTCTTTATATTTTTTGGAAACATGTAATTTTTTAATGAATATTTAAAAATACTGAGTTTTGGTTCAAAATTTATTTTTCAAATAATTTATTTATAAGGTTAAATTATATTTTTTTAATTTATTTTAAAATTAAATTAAATAATATCTTTATAAATTAACAAAATTTATTTAATTTAAATCAATTTCACTTTGAAATATATTATAAAAACATAGCAAACTTTTTGTAATGCCCCGACCCCAAAAGCCCAGAGTCGGTGCATTATTATGTATCATTGGCATGATCACAAAAGATCATGTCTCGAAAGACCGATTAGTATTTTAGCCTTAGAAGTATTAGATACATTCATAAGGTTTACATTAAATCATAAAATGGAGAACTACAACAACATGTTTTCCATAGACAACACTAAGATCCAATAGACTATCCCTGCAGGTCAGACATAATATACTTCATCCCATCCTAGGAAAAATAAAATATAGAAAGATGTTAACTCAGATTCTTAGTAAGGATAAAAATATATCTGAATCTTTCATAAATAATCATATACATTTAAGGCAATGTATAAGACAAAAACAAAAGCCTTTTAAACTTGAACTTCAGCATAATATGGCAAAGATAAAATCAAATAATTCTATTCACTTATTCACATGGATATTCTACTAGTAGGATAATCGCATGAAATATAAATAGCCACTTTCATAATGATGGAATTCATAATTCCAGACATTCATAATTACATAGTCAAGGCCTTGTGCCAAGTCTAAAAATATGATTCTGCCAAGGCCTTATGCCAAGAAACTTGTTTGCCTCATGAGACCTATTGATGGATCGAGGATCTATAGTGGGCTCCACCTGTCACTTACTAAGTCCAATTCATTCCTCATATGAAAGGTTTGAAACATAACATAAAAATTCATATTAAAACTAGCATACAAAATGTCAATACTTTATCCACAAACCATGAATGGTATAAAAATAGCACATACACAGTAAAACATAACTCATTTAATATAATATGGAAGATTTTATTGTAAAATATTAACCTCAATCAAGAATAATGAATGATATTGATATAGATGAAAATAATCATTAAAACTATTTGAGAGTAATATCCCCCTTTTTCATGAAATCGTTTAAAAGTCACACTATTTTTCAAGAAGCCATTTAAAAATATAATTTTGAATCAAAGTTTCCCATTCAAATTTGAAACATTTAAAAGGAATTTTAATTTTAAAACATTAATGTTCATATAAATAAATCCATAAAACCATTTTAAAGACATGGACATTAATGAGAAATATTTATAAGAATAAATTTTTAAAACATTTAAAATGATATTTTAGTTAGAGATCCTAACCAAATGAGAGACGGTTGAATACAAATAATTGAGGTAATAAAAACTTTATAATATCTTGAGAATAAATTATTTCATGATATACTATGTCAAATGACAGTATATACACCATATAAAAGTGAATTGGTGCATAACAACCAAGAAGTATGAAAGGAATGTAAATTGGGATGAAATCCCTTATAAAGACAGTATCTTTAGGTACAAAATAAATCAATGACATAATTATGTGTGAAAAATATAAATACACTCAATATGATTGGATATTCAACGTAAATAAATCAAATTACATTCACACATATTCTTGTAGAAACAACACCAATGACTTAGATGTTTAACTCAATGAATGGAAATTGAGTTAAGATTAAGTTTATATCAATAACCTGAGAAATTATCAATGGAGTGATTATGTGTATCAAATTTATATCCACACAAAGGGGAGTGGAAATTACTACATAAATAATAAATTGTGATTCCACACATAATCTTGGAGTAAAATAATCAATGAAGTATGCGTAAATCCCCCTGAGTGGAAATTGAAATTTGAAATTCCCTTACCGATTTGGTAACTTATGAAACATACAACCTATGAAAGAAGTATCATAAAATGAAGATGTAAACACCCATAAATTAAATTATATTACACCAAGAATAAAATCATGTAAAATAAATATGCCACACAAAATGAAATAGTTTCCAATATAGCAAGAATCTCACAGGGATAAAAAGTACAAAAGGAAATAGTGCCAATATAGCATGAATATCATGGGAATAAAAAGTGATATGAAAAACCCTTACTTAGTTTTAATCAATCGAGTCATATGACCAAAATTTAATAACCAACAAATTAATCAAATAATACCATGAATATTAAGATAATCGTGATAATATATATCAAATGATAGTACACAATACACCACATCTAATAAATAAGTGGCAAACAATGGAAATATCACAGAATTAAAAGTGAGATAAGAAACCCCTTACCTTGTACTTTTCCTTGGTCGATGGTAGGTTAACCTTCTTTATAATGGTGAAATAATTGTTATTAAATTATACAAGAATCATATACATTAATATGATATCATATATTATCTTTTAACATTGCTTTGTTAACAATACCTTAGTATTATTGTTGTTTCAGGTGTTAACTGATTTGTTTACCTTTATATTCTTTGTTAAATAAGTATTTTTTTTATGGATAGGATGTATCTTATTAATATTCAGAATTATGTTATGTCTTTGAACATTATTCTAATCATCTAATGAAAATTATTCTTGAATGGATGTGATGTGGAATGGATCTCATCGCGTTTATGGAGACGGTAATCCGTACGTACACACGAGTGAAAATATCATTCTTTTGATGTTAAAATAATATATAATTGGATGTTATATCATATATAAAAAATAATTTTCATGTTATATTTATTATTTACATCAATTATACATCATTATTATACCCATATAAATAATAATGTATTGAATAACAATTACATCACGGCATGGAGATGGTAAACTGTATGTACGCACGTATGGTGACATTTCATTCAAAGGATGGATAGAATAATGAATATGGTTGTACCATATTTATAATAACATCATAGTATATAGAATATACTGAAGTAATTATTTTATAATGGAAACAAAAAATAAATAGGAAGTGGAAGAAGAAAGGAACTTGAAAGTGGTGAAGAAATATTAACCTCCTCTTCAGGTTCTTCCTTTTGATTTGATCAAAAGGGATCCTTAGGTTGGATTTGTAACTAATTGAATGACTATAGGATTAAGGTATGATAGTTTATAGGGTATTCAGGAAGGGTTCGGCCGAGCCAAATGGCTTTGAAGGTGTGAATTAGAGAGAAGTAGGAGTTCCCTTTTATAAGAGGGGTGAGGGGCACCTTAGGAAAAGATAGAAATATTATTTTATAATAAAATAATTTTCAGTTTATAATGGCTCAAAAATATATTATTTAAATTATAAAGTGGGGATGGGTCTAAAACCACTCAACCAATAGGTTTTAGACAGGTTTGGGTCACTATATTAACATTATCTTTTAGATTTAACTCTTAGTTAAATAGTTTGACATTTACCATGTCTCTTTGTATTTTAATATTATATGGTTAATAAACATACTATGAACTTACAAAAAAACCTCAAGTGGTTCAGTAATGAAATATATAATATTATTAAAGACCTTTGGATGAACATTAGATTTTTAGGAATATAATATCAATTAATAATTTAATATTTGTTTTAAAAACATTATTATGTTAATTGTGACACTATTTGGTATTTTATTTTTGATAAATTTATAACAGCATTATTACTTCGAAAAAAATTAATCTAACCAATCCAAAAATTTCATAGTAACCTATAAAATTAGTGTAATTCATAAAAAGTCTCAAATTACATTTATTTTTATATCTATAATATCAATTCTTTTAATATTCCATTAATTATTTAATTACTACATCATCATTGTGTCATAAATAAATTCAATTATTTAATGTCTAAAAAATATAAATAAAATACCATTATTTAGGAAATCATTTTATATTTCTAATGAATATTTATTTTCAAATATATCTTATGTATAACCCTATATTAAAAATGTTTTATTTATTATACTTTGATTTTAACTCTTTAAACTCTTCTTTAAATAAATTATAATAAATGTCCTAATCTAATCAAAGTGAACCTGAACGATCATATTTTATTTATAAGGTTTTTTTGGGTAGAATTAAACATATCCAGTAGAATTAGGACATGTGTTAGGGTATTAATAACATCTTTTTTACCCTTAATTACCCTATTAACTTTTAACCGTGGTAAAGTAAAAAGTTACTGTTCACCAAAAAATATTTTCATCTTATTAAACCACATTTTACTTACTGATATCAACCGTGTCTCTCAGATTTTTGAAATTCAACTCATATAAGTGGTAAAATTTAGTTTTATGTAAATTTGAAAATGCTCCTAGGAGATGGGTAAAAGCTCCTAAGAGGTGGGTAAAAGACGGTAAAAAGTTCAATAAAATTTTATTCATATAATTTTATTATAAAATGACATCAAGAAATTATATTGAAATTATATTGGTATTATACATCTATTTTGACTTAAAATAAATTTAAATAAAATAAATAATTATTTAAATAAAAATTCGGTTTTAAACTATAACGTAGTGTTTTTCATTATTCAACAAAAAATTGAATGTTTCCAGAAAAATACCCAAAATTTACCCTAAGATAATTTTGATATTATGAATTCAAAAATGAATTCTATTTTAAAAAATTCAAAACATTGAAGTTTTACTAATTATTTTAAAATTTATTCTCATTATCAATACCGAAAAGTGGGTTTTTTAAAGTAAAAACTATCAAAAGATTGACATGTGTTTATGTCAATTTTAAATGTGTAATTAATTATAATCACCTACATTGTATTAAATGATAAAAATATAATATAATTATACTTATAAACCATTAAAATACATAATTTAACACTATAAATTATTTTTATTAAAAAGTTGTTTTCAATTAAAAAATAATATTTTTCAGTATTCATCAAAATATAAAAGTTGTTAGAAAAGAACCAAAAAAATTGTCCAAAATAAATTTTTATGTCACGATTCTAAAGAAAATTTTAATTTCATTAAATTGAATATATAAAAGTGTCAAATATTGCTTTTAAAAAGGGTTTTCCATTAAAAGGTGGTAAAATTGCATTTTTTTTTAAAAAAAAAATTATTTTATCTGAAAAAATGAATGTGTTATTATATTATGTCTAAGAAACACATAATATGAATTCTAAAATTATATGGAGTATATAAAATTCAAAATTCAGATAATACTATTCATAACCGCTTTTGAACAGCTAGTTTGGTAAGTCTTAGTGTGCTCGAACTCGGTGTTGCATGTAGCGCTAGCTATTGAATTACTTTAAAGAAAATAACTTACTATGAAATCTTGTGGTGTTACATTATTCCCCCCTTTTGCAAATTGTGTCCTCTAAATTTTAAAATTGGGGTTGGGAACTTCATTGAATGTCCCACATCAGAAAAAGAGTCAATAAAACTATCACTTTAAAAGAAATAAAGAGAAGTACAATGGTCACCCGAGATAACTCACACTAGGATTCCATATAAGAAAACATTGATGTGGAAGATAAAATAAGTGTCAATTTCTGGTGGAGAGTGATAGAAAACATGATTAGGAGAAAGTTCACAACAATAAAACGACAAACTTGTGATGAGATAAACGTTCATTTGTTTCCTAGTAGCAAAAGTAAACGGATAACGTTTTTTTTTGTTTTAAGTCCCATTTCATAAAGTTGAGGAATTTATTTATGAGATTTAATAAGAACATAAAGAGATATACTTACTTTTTAAGTAGAGTTTCATCGTTTAATAAATTTCTACCACTAACTCATCTTTTTTTTCAAATGATGTGTATTCAAGATGACTTGGGAACACCTGAAGTGCTAGAATCAACCTCTATATAATCACATAATCCAAAAAGGATAAAATATATATATTTACCTTGTCTTTAGAGATTAAACAAAACCAAAATGGTTAGTACAAGATCATATGATCCTAAAAAAGGATAATCCTTTAGAGAAATAAATACTTATCTTAATTTCTAAAATTAAACCAACAATACCCAAAGTTCAATAAATACCATTCAATAAACAATTGTCCTTAAAATCCATCAATATAATCCAAACTAATATTGAAACCCAAAACATAGAATAATTTGATTATGCAGTCTTCCATGTTAAATTGTATTTCCAAATAACATCGACTGCTCTTAAAGTCACATACTTAAATGTAATTAACCTAATCATATATTCTCTATGATAGGTTAATCATTTCCATAAATAACCCAAATCACTATAAATTCACAATAAAAAAATGATAAAAATCGACCATTTCTCCTCAAATGAAATCGCATAGTATTCTATTTTCCTTTGGCATATAGTATTCCTAATAGAGCGAACATCTTCCAAAATAACATTTATCACTTAATCCCCAAAACATTTTCTTATACTAAGGATATCCATTTGATAAGACATAAGATCCCAAATCAACTAATTATTGATCAATAAAATCATTTAACTAAAAATAATTAGTCACACTAACCAGGGAATTCACGTAGTCCAGTGGTATACGATAAATTTCAATTGTACTATGGTTATGGGTTCGATTCTTGTAGCTTTGTCCTATGAGATGGGTTGTCACACGGTCTGTGAGTTGTCCTTTTTCAAAAACTATATTTTATAACATTCCCAAAATGAGATAAATTCTTCAAAATAACTGTAACATAATTTCACCACAAATGTTATCTCATACCTCGCATTTTCATCCAAAACTTTAATAACATGTAATTACCTCAAATTGAAGGATTATATAAACCCAAATGGTTATTTATAACTATATCAACAATATAAAACACAATTCTTCCTAAAATAGAATTTTCATATAATAAACTGAAGGCTTACACATAAGAGAAAAGTCTTCCAACGTAATCCCATATACAAAGAGCACTAATACTTTTAAACATTTCAAAATCCATTTATTTCCACATAGGTTCTTCCTTGACCAAGGGGTTATCTTATAGAATAAGGAATTCACTCGAGTAATGCCCAGGTCCCCTACATTTATGGAAAATGTCTGTAAATGGATTCTTGGGATTATTTTTATTTTCCTCTATAGTACTCTTCATTTTTCCTCGGCAATTATTAACTTTATGCCCTTCTTTCCCACAAATAAAGCATTTATTTCTTCCATTGAAACACTTCCCTAGGTGTCTCCTTCCACATTTCCTGCAATATAGAAATTAAGCTTTCTTTTCTCCATAGTCTCCACTGTCGGAGCTCTTATCATTCATCGCCTTTCTCTTCTTTGTTGAGTCCGGGAGTTGGTTAATATATATGTTGTTGATCATATTTTTTGAAAACTGATTTGGAATAAACATGATATATTTCACACCTATCAACATTCCATTCTCTTGCTCATTTCCTCCTCCATGTCCACCTTGTACATCATGATCAAAGTTACTTTGACTTCCTTGGAATCCAGCCATTTACTAACACAAGACAACATAGTGTGCGTCATAAAATCATTTATAGAATATCCTAACACCTTATTTTCAATCTAAAACACCTTATTATTAACGAAGGTTATTTATTATCATCCTATATTTAAATCCTTTAAATCATTTTGTAAAGAAAATGTGAATTATCCTAAGCATATCCCCCATGAGTTTCGTAACCACGAGTGCAGCAAGGCCCGTTGTCTTGCACCAGTTCACATTCGAGTCTAGATCAATGTGGTGTTTTTGGATTTTATCCCTAGGTATATCTGTTCCAGAGCCGCCTCTGCCTGCTCATATCTAGACAGGGATGTATTTCATGGAAAACTCACAAAATCTCTACAATACCAAAATTATAGGAAGTTCTTCTATACTAATCCTCAAATTCTATCTTAGGGATATGTGATCTAATCAGAGTTTATCTAAATCTATTTTCCAAGGTTTGTACTAAACTTCCTCTGATACCAATTGTAATGCCCCGACCCTAGAAGCCTAGAGTCGTTGCATTATTATGTATCATTGTCATGATCACAAAATATCAAGTCTCTAAAGACTGATTATTTTAGTATCCTTGGAAGTACTAGATACATTCATATGGTTTACATTAAACCATAAAATGTAAAAATACAATTACATTATTTCCATATAAAATACTGAGATCTCATAGACTATCCCTGCTGGTCAGTCATAATATACTTCTTCGCATCCTGGTAAAAATAAAACATAGAAAGGGGTGAGAACAGATGCTCAGTAAGGATAACAATATAGTGGAAACTTTCATAAATAATCATAAACATTTAAGACAATGTATAAGACTAAAAAAAATCCTTTTAAACTTGAACTTCAGCATAATATGCCAAAGATGAAATCAAATAATTCCATTTACTTATTCACATGGATATTCTACAAGTCGAATAATCACATGCAATATCAATAGCCACTTTCATAATGATGGAATGCATAATGCCAGACTTTCATAACCACAGAGTCAAGGCCTTGTTCCAAGACTACAAATAAGATTTTTTCAAGGCCTTGTACCAAGACACTAGTTTGAGTCATTAAACCTACCGATGAATCGAGGAGATATAGCGGGCTTGACCCTCACTTACTAAGTCCAATTAATTCCTCATACAAAAAGATTGAAACATAACATAAAAATTTGTATTAAACCTATAATATGAAATATCAATACTTTATCCACAAACCATGAAAACTACTAGAGATTTAAGCTATATCCACAGACCAATATCCATGGTTTTATAGGTCTGTGTCTATAGATTGTTTATAGCTACACTTTAATTCAACATATATGGCTAAACTCGGCTAAACATCTGTGTTTATTTTTTTTCTTTCGATTTCATCGGCCTATCCTCTTCTCCTCCCCCGATCTGCAACCCTACTCTCTGAACCGTCTACAACTCTCACCATGGCGCCCTCCTCCCGACGCTCCAAATCAATGCGGTCTTTCACACTGTCGTCGAACTCTCTCACTGCGACCCTCCACTCCAAACCATCGACCTATCTCACAAACTCTCTCACATTTTTAACAGAGGCCCTTCAAAAGAAGGAATCCACTGGCCCTTCAGCTTTCAATTTTTGTGTACTTTCTAAATCTCCCTCCTATTTCCCTCCCACTATAAACCTTTTATGTTTTGTCGATCAAATCATCCTCCTCCTGTTGACGATGTTCTTTTTTCTATTTCCATTATGGAATGATAATCACATGGTCCAGATGACTATGGAGAGTTGGCCGAGGAAGACAGAGCAGATTCGGTATTTACTTCCTGTATAGATGGGAATTTATGATCATCGTTTCAATTTCTTTAGTCATTGGGACTTGCCTTTAGATTTTGTTTGTTCAAATAAATTTTATCTTCTTGGGATGGTTTTTTTAGATTCGTGTGGTAGTAGACTCGATGGATTGTTTTTAATTTCCACGTGCCTCTGGCTTTTCTTTATTGATTCATTTCTTGTCATGTGAAGTTACTTGCTGGAAGCAGTTTGTTAATTTGTATTTGATTTTCCTTTTACATCCCATGCTTATTTCATTTATCACTTGCTTATCTTTTTTCCCAGAGAACCTATGCTTTCATGGGGCATTAAATGAAATCCCCCTTTGTCTTGTGTTCCAAGTAATTGGGGATGCATGGTTTTATTTATCCTCATATGATTTTCTCTATTTATTTTCTTAAATGCTAATTTTTTCATTTATAATATTGTCAGTCTGTCTTGTGGTTCAAATTTGAAGGAGTTCAAAAAAATTTGTATGTGGCTGACGATTCTTTTCATTGAGTTAGTATGTGGTTTTTTCCTGATTAAAACTGAGGGGAGTTTCTTCTACGTCCTTGTAAACTATATTGAAAACCTTTGATTCCGTTGCGCCATACCGATCTGATTTGAACGCGTAGTTAAAAATTTATCATGGGAGGAACTAAAAACAATACCAATGTCAAGGTTTTTTTCATTACTAATTATATTTTTAAACCCATATCCATGGTCATAAATGCTTCCCACTCACCAACCTATCCTGTTTTGGTGTTCATCAACTCCAAAAGTGGTGGTCGGCTTGGAAGTGAACTTCAAAAAACATATTATGATGTTCTCAACAAGAACCAGGTATTTAGGGTTTTAACCCCTCAAATTTCACTCATGTATTTTCTCCAATGGTTGGAATTTATATTTTTAGGCGATTTTAGGTGGTTTAAAATATCAAATGATGGGTGAAAAATCAGATAAATTTGTGTTATTCAAATCATGTGAGTTCGGGTGTCAGGGTGGCGTTTGGAGTATGATGGCTATGTATTGGGTATGGTTTGGATTTGTCTTTGGGGGTTTGGGTTGGTGTTAATCCCTCAAGTTGGTGGATCTTTTGGGGTTTTTCTTGATGTTTTGATGTACAACTCTCAATATATATAATTTTTGTGATTTTTGGTTGATTTGATTGTGTATTTTTATTAGGAAGTTTCTTATTATATCAGTTAAGGGGTGGAGGGTTTCTTCTTATCAGGGGTGAATGTGTGAGGTTTGGTTTTTTTTCTTGGTGTATAGTAGAGTAACCCTTATATCATTATGATAAACCCTAGGTTTTGGTGTTTTGGATATTATATTTTGTTATTAAGTAAGGATTAAAGGTAGTTTCATGATTTTGTGGTAATAATGCATGCCTAGGATTGTGGCGCGATGGGTTTTTAATTAGTAATATTGTTATTAAGAGATGATGTTGAGTCAAAATTCATCAACAAAGCATCTAATTAGGATGGAATTTTTTTCTCCTGGGAAATATGCTCAAGTTGCTGTTTCCCTCATATTATGTTACAACTACTTTGATTCATTGACCAAGGCCTTCGAAAAGGAAAATCAATGGTTTTCTAAGTTATCCATGAGTTCTAGGAGTAGCAGTATCTAATTTTCAGTAGTGACATGGGATCATAGGATGTTTAGAATATGTTGAAGAAATTTTAGTTCCTATTTGAAAGGATTGTAACTCTAGAGGATATATTGGTGAAACTATAAGTTTCTAAATTCAAAGGAGATGAATCAGAATGGATAAATAAATTTGATCATAAAAGAATGAATGAGGAGGTTTTATGTATCGAGTTTCATTCCCTCTTCTATGAGAGGCTATGGTAGATTTATAGTATAAGAGAATGTTTTGGGGATTCATGGAGCTATATAATTATGGTAATCAGTAATGGATTTTGGCACTAGATTTGAAAGGTTTATTCATTTCATGCCATCCTTCAAATGAAATTTATTCATAAAGGAATTCTATTTTTTAAATGGTCTTATTTACTCATTATGGGCACGAGTAGCTTTCTATTATCTGGACACCTACTAGAAGATATTCAAGAAAGACTAAGTTATCTATGTAGATACATCCATTGCATAGGAAGGTGCATGGAGAAGGATGGAAATCTAGTAGGAATGAATGTTGGTTGGTGAGCCTCAGTATGAGGGTGACATAGTAAATTGAATGAGTAATATCTCAGCTCAATATTATAAAAATAAATAAACCCTGGTCTATTTCTCATGTATCAAGAATGTGTGCGCATTACCATAGTATTGAGATGGGAAAAATAGGTTTCATTTATGCATAGAGATGTGGGTTTCTATATTATTTTATTGGGATAATCCATCCTAGGTGAAGTAACTTTTAGTACCATACTTTTTGAGGTATTCCTAAAGTTATTAATATTTTCTATAATTTGGATTTCTCTATATAATATCTTTTAATATATTATTTTTGTTGGATATAATGTGTGTTTTAAAGATAATAGTTTTTAAATGAAGAAATTTTGTTGAGATTATTGGTCTAGGATCTTCTATAGTGATCATTATTTGATAGGAGGCACTAGACATGTGTCTGTAGGATTGATGATGGTTTTGATAATACTATAGGGGGACATTCATACTTTTCCTTTTTGAGTGAAATCCATATCAAGGGATGGTTATCATTATCAAGTTTGGGAAATGTATGAACTTTGATAGTAAATGGATGAATTTAGTGTCTGAAGATGGATGTTGGATGAACCATATTTGGTTCCAAGACCACACCAAAATTAATGATTTACTTATAGTGGTTGGTATAGTCGGTGTGTTCAGTTAATTATGAGGAGTTTATATTGGTAAATATTCTATTTAGAGCTTCTGTATTTCTAAGATGTCATTTTGATCAATGTGTTGGGTTAAGTTTCAATATTTGATATTTTAGTGGGCCAGTACTTGACAATTCTAGTGTGGAGTTTGAAAGGGAGACTAAAAAGTGTACTCTAAAGGCTGTTGAAAGTGTGTGTGGAAGGGAAACCAAGTAGTCCAAATTGTTAAGAATTTATGACATAGATTCAATAACAATAATAATTGTTGAAAGATAAAAGTAAAGAACCAATTATCGCATGTTCGGAAATAGTTTCTACAAATAAGGAATATACAATCAAGAAGAAGGAATATCATACACCAAAATATTGTCTAATCATATTAGCAAACTGGTTTGAAAAATCCAAGAGGATTGAGTAAGAATAAAAGAATGAAAATTCTCTACTTTATAAAATTGATAAACCTATATAAACTAAGAATAAAGGTGAATTCCAGAAGAAGAACATGCTAAAAATGAGGTTTCAATCTAGAAAATTAAGAAGGATATAGGCATGAACAGTTTTAGGTATTTTATACATTCAAGGAATGGATTTTCTAGGTTAAGAACAATGTCTAATCCCTATTTCTCACTTTTAAGTGATGATGGAGGTTTACTTTATTCACATATTTTGGTGATTTTTGATTTTTGAATAGGAAATTGAAGGTGATTTTTGAAAAATAAAGAGATTTATTAATTATCATGTTATTTAGTATTGGGATGTACATATCAGTTTGCATATTATTTGTTCATTGTTGTTTATGGATTCGTGTATCATTTATCATGTATAGTTGACACACTGATCACATATATAAAAGAAGTTATTATATCTCATTTCTTTTCCCTCTATTTTCTTATAGGTGGTTTCTTATGATATGATCAGTTCTATGAACCACCATCGAAGACAATGAGTTCAAGATTTTGGTAAGGATTATTCCATTTTTATTCTTTGGCCCAATTTTAATTAGGGATTTTTTGATTTTTGGGTACCTTATATTTTTGTAGTGTGTTTTGGATTTCATTGAGGTGGGTTCGAGTCTCCATTGATGAAGGCTTACATGTGTATGCATAGGTAGGAATATGAATATATAAGTTCCCCTTTATATATATTCACTCATGGCAGTATGAATATATATATTGGGGCTAGGTGTGCTTATATATAGATATAAAAAATGCATATGCGTGTAAGTGTAAAGGGGCATATGTAAGTATAAACATATATCCAAGGACCCCCTTGTGCATATTTGGCCATTCAAATATGTACATAGGGGCTAGGTGTCCTTATATATACGTTAAGTTGCATATGCGCGCAAGCGGAAAAAGGAAGATTTGAGTCGTCGTCGTTAGAAGAAAACGTGCCTTGAGGTTGAGGTAGGGTCCCTCTCTTAGCCTATTTAATTCAAGAATGTTTTAAATTGAATCTAGTTTCCTTCTTAATTATGCATGTTTATATTAAATTGCAATTCTTGAATAAGTGTTAGTTAAGATAATTGTTTTGTTTGATAAGTAAGTCATGGTTTTGTAATAAAACCCCTCCAACGGAGGTGCATTGTCTACTAAAACTCATAGTAGTATACATTGCTTAACATTATTGCATTGATGTTTTCCTTATACTTGATGTCATTGATAGTCATAAAGAACACATCGTACTTGACCCTTTTTATATCCATGTAGGGGGTTTCCGACTTTTTATTAAAACGGTTGTTTGAACCAAGACACTTTTTAAGTGCCATTAGACTTTTAAGATGGAATTTCCCACAATGAACAAGTCCCCACTAAGTGAATAGCATGATTTGGATGGAATGGATTGTACATGGTTTTAATATGGTCAAACATATTCCTTTAATTTACATAAGTTCTCTAAATATTTCTCCACAAAGAGATTTATGAATCTTCTATTCATTGTTATTCCTTCGACTATGGACTGCAAAATGATCATGATTCCACTATTTTATAAATCATTTAAATGAAAAATTACATCTATAAGTTTTACCATGACACGATGAAAAAATACTATCCATTTCTTATCCACTATGCCATTAAACTTTTAAGATGGAATGCCCATAATGACCAAGTCACCACTAAGTGAATAACATGATTTGGATGGAATGTCTTGTACATGGTTTTAGTATGGTTTTATATGGTCAAACATATTCATTTAATTCACATAAATTTTCTAAATATTTCTCCACAGAGAGATTTTGGAATCTTCTATTCATTGTTATTCCTTCGACTACGGACTGAAAAATGATCATGATTCCACTATTTTATAAATAATATTACTTGGAGATGCATGAGAGGGTTCTCAGAGCCCTAGAGTTTCATCCAAACCAGTTTGCTACAAGGATCAAAGAGGAGCGGGGAGAGTTTTCTTTAGAGTTTGAGTTTGAGTAGATCTGAAGCTGGATACTATACTACCATTTGATGAAGGTTGTTCGTGCTCTTCTAGTTTCATCGTCTGTTTTGTTTAGATCTAAGATTGATTGAGGAGGTGATGTATGAAATCACCAGAGGTCCGACCATATATATTGTATGATTTTAGATAGAGCATGAACTGACCTTTGTTTTTGATCTCTTTAGTTTGATCGAGAGTTATGTTCGATATGTATCACCACTACTGCGTCGGTTTGGTACAAGATCTGGAGCCTCATTGGAGCAGAGAGTTGTTGCGTTGTCGAGTTTGTGAGATAAAATGTTGTTTTCTGGAGGTTTGGAAAGTGATGGTGTAAGTGATTCATCATGAATGGTTATAGAGCTTTTCCATCTATTAAATACCCATCAACCATCTGTTTGATGCAGATGCAGCAACATCAGGTCCAGATATAGACCCTTGTACCCGAGAGGGGTTTAATAAAATACTGGAGTACTGGATGACTAAAGAGAAGGTAGTTTTTTGCTACTACATCATTAGATGAAGTGTTTTTTGTTTATAGTTCGTGGAGTCACTGTATTATCTGGATTTTCTTCAAGGGTTTGTTTTCTATTGGTGATAGTTTTAGTTAAGTGAATGAGAGCTAGTTTTCTACTATCTATTGTTATCTGTTGATGTTGTTGGGGCATGTTGAGGTTTTTTAGGTTTGAGTTTTGACTAGGACATATAGAAGGTTCTTTTAGAAAATAAGTTGGCAAAAATAGAAGACGGTTTGACCCAATTATGATCAGTAATATATCTGCATCATCTTTTTAAAGGTATCTCTTTTAGATCACCCACATTGTTTTCCAACATCAAACATATGTGTCTTTTTATCATAGTCACACCATGAATCCATCTATTTTAAATGTACATATCCCATGTATTATACCTCCTCCTTAATCTTGCACCATTTCTAATATATTCTTGACTAATTTATTACATGGGGGTTGGGGGTGGGGAGGGGGCAGGTCTGTCGGGCAGGGGGTTGGTCTGCAGGGCAGGGGGCAGGGGGGAGGTCTGCAGGGGGTAGGGGGTATGGGTCCCATGTTGTGTGACCATGTCACATGGCATGTGATATTTAAACCCAACCAAAAGCCCAGTTCCACAGCCCAGGGGTCCCAGAGTACCAGTTATGTCAGATTACATGTTATGTAACCTGTGATTTTCTTGATCCCATGGGGTATTCCTCTAGTTATTCCTAAACATTGATAGATATCCAAACCTCACCGAATTAGTTTTATCAAGGGTTATTCAGTCCTATAGTCATCATAGATTAGCATTCATTTCTTTAAATCTTCTTTGAAAACATCCTCTCATGCCATTCATATCATCCTATTTGAAACTAAGTGGAACAGATACTCCAATTCCATTCTAATCCACCTCCAAAATCCATGATAAAAATGACATAAATTTCCCTTATGAGAATTAAGGTCAAGGAAGGAACTGATTACCCAGTAGAAAAACACCAACCGACCAATGGCCGCAAACTTTTTGGTTCCAACCATCAACCATCTAGTAGTTAGTCTAGAGCCAACCCTCCCCCGCTATCACTATTAATATTTTCATGGTGCTTTATAATAGCTAACTAGTGGCCCCATATACTTCTTTTTAGGAACAGCACATACTTCTTCCCCCCTTTACTAAATCCATCCACCCGAAACATAAAATTTTAATTAAAACTTAATCATTTTAATTAGAAATCACCAAAATTAAATTTTAAGAACCCAAAAAATAAATCCATAGTCATTACAAACTATCCACTATATGACTTCTCATCCTTGAGAAACATTAATAAGCATCACTGGTGACTTGAGGTTTCAGGGGTTTGGAGCTACCTTCGGGCCTACTCCTTCCCTTCATAGTTTCCCATCCTTCACCTTATCTATTATTAGGTACCTTGAAGTCTCATTTACTTTATTCTTCTACGTCTTTTTTCCTAAGGTTCGACATGCATCAATTTTGAAATCACTTCTTTCAAGATCGATCACTAGTATTCAGGTTAACCAGAATGTTTCGATATTTTTCAAATGTTTTCCAGCAGTCAAACATTATTCCCTAAAATTTTCTAATTCTTTACTTCCCTGATAGAATAATTGATCCACCATAGGTGTAATGAACTGAGTTCTCATTGATTCATTCTTAGGTTGCATGAAGTGGTGGATCTGGCTTTGTCATTTTCCAAATATTCATGTTCTTTCAACTGTTAACCATGTTTCCTCTACCAGTGGAACCTAATTGTTCACTCTAGGAGAGACTCTCAGTTTTCATTCCAATGGATTTAGATTATTAGATTCCATCTGCCCTTTTAAAATACTTCTTTTCTTACTATTTGAAGAAACATTATTGGAAATAATTTAGGTCGATCAGAAGATTCTTACAAAAATCTTATTGTCTAGGAAACATAAGAGGAGTACTTTTCTTCCTATTTTCTTTAAGTAAATTCCATAGTGAACTACTAGAGTGTCGGTCCAAAGGTATATTCAAGGATTAATCTATCACTCATCTTGATGGGGACCATGTGTTTTACGCTTCTCTAGATAGTGATTCATTGGATACCAAGGGTCTTTTGACACATGAAGGGGAGGTGAGGAGGATCATCTAGTCAAATAGTCCTTTAAACTCAATAAGGGTATAATTATCTGAATTTTTTGAAGATCGTCAGGTACAACACCCCTGTGCTTCAGATAAAACTAAGCCTAAGGAGGGACGAGTGTCTCATACTTCTTTTTCTATTTATAAATCAAGTGCCCCAGTACCTAAGATATTTTCAAGGGTTGTAAGCAAGAATCCTAAAACATCTGAGATAAAATCCAAAGAAGGTGAAGATTATCTGTCCATGAAGAATATGGAACCTATTAAGGAATAATCCCATGTGTGTTTAAGAGCTCATAGTCTGAAATATGATCATGTTTTGGGGGGAAGGGGCAGGGGGCGGGTGGAGGGGGGAAAGGGGCAGGGTGGTGGGGGGAAGGGGTAGGGAGCAGGGGTAGGGGGGAGGTCTGCAGGGTAGGGGCAGGGGGCAGGGGGGAGGTCTTCAGGGCAGGGGGTAGGGGGCAGGTGGAGGGGGCAGGGGGCAGGGGGCAGGGGGGAGGTCTGCAGGGCAGGGGGTAGGGGCAGGTGGAGGGGGGCAGGGGGTGGGGGGCAGGGGGTAGGGGGTAGGGAGTAGGGTGGAGGGGGGCAGGGGGTGGGGGCAGGGGGTAGGGGGATGTCTATAGGCTAGGAGGAGGGGGAGGGGGAGGGGGATGGTCGGAATTTTGCCCCGCCTCCTCCCACTCCCTTCACTCCTGGCCGTAAGATGCTGCCCCATGGATGTCGCTGGACAAGGCCAACATGTCGCGGTCACACCGTGATTTGGCCCTGCTCAAGGATGACACCCTGCTGCGGTTCGCAGTGATATTATTCCATGAGTCTTGTGATCAATGTTGAGACTGACTAATCACGATTTTTACAAGTGAGGCGATGACCAGAATGTTTCCCCACCTCCTCTCACTCCCTTCACTCCTAGACGGAAGATGTTGCCCTTCGGATGTCGTTGGACCGGGCCAATAGGCCGTGGTCACATCGCAGTCACGCAGTGGTCACACCGTGGTCATGCTGTGATTTGGCCCTGCACCAAGACAACACCCGGCGGCAGTTCACAGTGATAATATTCCATGAGTCTTGTGATCAATGTTGAGATTGACTAATCACAATTTCTACATACGGGGCAACGGCCAGAATGTTTCCCCGCCTCCTCCCGCTCCCTTCACTCCTGGCTGGAAGATGCTTCCCTGCGGATGTCGCTAGACCCGGCCAACACGCCACGGTCATGCTGCGGTCATGCTGCTGTCACACCGCGGTCACGCCGTGATTTGGCCCTACTCTAGGAGGACACCCCATGGCAGTTTGCAGTGATAATATTCCATGATTCTTGTGATCAATGTTCAGACTGACTAATCACAATTTTTTCTGGCGGGGCGACGACCGGATTTTTGTCTCGCCTCCTCCCGCTCCCTTCACTCCTGGCCGGCAGATGTTTCCCCATGGATGTCGCTGGACCGGGCCAACACCCTGCGGTCATGTCGTGGTCATGCCGCGGTCACGTCGCGGTAATGCCGTGATTTGGCCCTTCTCCAAGATGACACCCCACGGCAGTTCCCAGTGATATTATTCCATGAGTCTTGTGATCAATGTTGAGACTGACTAATAAAAATTTCTTCCAGCAGGGTGACGACCGGAATGTTACCCCACCTCCTCCCACTCTCCTTGCTCCTGGCCGGAAGATGTTGCCTCACGGATGTCGCTGGACCGGGCCAACACGCCATGGTCACGCTGCGGTCATGCCACGGTCATGTCGCGGTCACACCGCGGTCACGATGTGGTCACACCATGATTTGGCCCTACTCCAGCCACACCCAGCCCACACCAGCCCCTTCCACCTTCATTTCATCCCACTGCCACTAGCATTCCAGCCCGCAACAGCCCCCTGCCACCTTCAAATCAGCTTGTACCATCCCCCAGCACCTGCAACCAAACCCCTTCCACCATCATTCCAGCCCCCTTCCACCTGCATTCAAGCCCACACCAGCCCCCATGCACATGAAATCCAACCCGCACCAGCCACCACACTAGCCACCACCCCCCAGCCTATTGAAAAACACTTATTCCAGTCTTATGCCACCTGCAAAATAGCCCCAGCCACCAGTTCTAGCCCTCACCAGCCTCCTACCTCCTACATCACAGCCCGCACCAGCCCCTGTCACATGCCCAATAGCCCCCATTCACCTACAATACAGCCCACAGCAGCCCCCTGCCACCTATTCCAGCCCGCACCATCCCCATGACATCCCCCCGCCACCTTCCTTCCCACCCACACCAGCCACTCTAGCCCGCACCAGCTACTCCACCAGTCCCCATCCCTCAGCCCCCAGCCTCCAGCATTCTAGTATGCACTAGAAAAACTCCATGAAAATTACAAAAAGGAAAGGTAAAAGAGGATCCCCTAGCCTGAGCCCTCTTTTCCCCAAAAATTATCCATCTAAATTTCCATTAATGTTCACCAAGAACATTGGGGTAGAGACGCATCTTTTAACCCAATATGAGAACCTAGCTGGAAAGCCGAGCAGATCCAAAGCATCCAATAAGAAGTCCCACCTGACCGAATCAAATGCCTTAAATGGTATCCAGACTTTTTCTTAGGTGCTGATCCCCCCATTGTTCCTCTCTGGCTAGTGTTCTCAAATTTATTCCATCACATTTTCAAACAGAGTGCCTTATTTTCCATTGTTGGTCTATTCAGGCTACCCATTAAGACTGACTCTGCCACTTTTAACCTTACATGCCCCTATTTCTTTAGGGTTTTCACTGAGTTTGATATTTATAAATATTTTCCATCCCGATTATGGATTCAAAATGGGGATAATGGTTTTATTCAAGATGTGGTATTTTAGAATTCCCCAACTTTCTGCCAAAAATGCTCATGAATTGGTCACTTTATGAATGAATGTGTGACTCAATGGAATGACCCTCGACCTCCCCCTCTCTATAAATCTGTTTGGGTGGAAAAGGAAACCCCCATAATTCCCCATGTTTCTCAGACAGTTACTACTGAATGCACTAATAACAAGAATCCCCTGGCCTCTCTAAGATTCAGCCCCCCTCCCATTATGATGTCGAGACCTTACACATCCTCGAGACTTCTAAATAAGTAAAAAAAGATACCTTCAATGTTGACTCACCTATTTTTGAAGTAATCAAACCTATACAAAGAGATACAGAGGAGGTGCAATCGAATCATGAAGATACCTTTCATGTAGACCTCAGAAATTCTAAAGAAGGAAAGCAAGTCTTCAATGCTGACTCGCCTATTCTTGAAGCAAGAAAACCTATACAAAGAGATAAATAATAGGTTCAATCGGATCATGAATATCCCTTTCATGTAAATATTGAAAAACCCAGCTAATTGGGAGAAGACTTCCTAAAATCAAGGTCTAGGAAAGGGAAGAAAGCATTGGTTGACTCCAATAGTTTCATCACTCCAAGTGCTAGAAATACTTGGAAATGTAGGGATAATTTCAATTTTAAAAGAAAAATTATCACACATTCCCTAGCTGCCAACATGAAGGACCAAAACACAATACCCCCATAGCCATCCCCTACTTAAAAAGTGTCTGCCTCATCAGATGATTCATCAAACTCCTCCAATTCTTCTAACTCGGATGATTCATCCAGTGCGGATGGAGAAAATGAACCATCTTATAGGGATTCCTATGTAATTCTAGAAAATATTGATTTTATAAATGACCTCGATGCATGGATGGATGAGAAAGACACTACTGTATTTAGACAGTATAAAATGGAGAGATGCCAGCGGATGCATATCTTGATATCAGAAAGAGGATGTTCATCAAAGTGGTAGAGGAATTTAAAAATAATACAAGCATAAATTTTTATGAAATCCCCTAGAAATGAAGCTATTGAGATTCTTATAATTCTCAGAAGCAGGTTCTCCTTTATCTTGTGTTGTTTCTCTTTTTCAACCAATTATACTCAACGGCACTGTATAGTGGATGTTTGCATACCTGCACTATGGGGGCTTTGAAATGTACTCCTGCCAGTTTCAAAACATTCTTGATCATGCAGCCTTCTTGAATGAAGTTTTTATGATGTTTCTTATGGTGTTTGAGATATTTTGGATAAAGAGATGCTTCAGTCCTTGGATGCTTGGGTCTACTGTTAAAAGAGTTTCTGTTTTCTTTGATGTCATCAAGGGATGCTATTGGTTTTTCAATGCGTAAATATGCTTTTCTGTTGGGTTGGTCTCTCAAAGGACTAGCAGGAGAAGGGGGGTAACTGGTAGGGGGTGCAAGAGGTGGGGTGTTCAGGTTCTGGGGGGGTGTCCAGGTTTTGGGGGTGTCCAGGGTCTGGGGGGGTCTGTCCTGGGGGTCTGTCTAGTGTCTATCTGGGGGGCTGTCCAGGGGATCTGGGGGCGTGTCTAGGTTTGGGGGGGGGGGGGGGGGGCAGGACTGGCAGGGGGGAGGGGGGAACCGGTAGGGGAGGAGGGGAAACTAGCAGGGGGGAGGGGACTGCTATGGGGGACTAGCAGGGGGAGGGGGGGTAACTGGCAGGGGGTGCAAGGGGTGGGGTGTCCATGTTCTGGGGGGTGTCGAGGTTATAGGGGGTGTTCAGGGTCTAGGGGGTGTCAAGGTCCTTGGGGGGTCTATCTAGGGTCTATCTGGGGGGGGCTATCCAGGGGGTCTGGGGGGTGTCCAGGTTTTTTTTTGGGGGGGGGGGCAGGACTGGGAGGGGGTGTCTAGGGTCTTGGGGGGGTCTGTCCTGGGGGTCTGTCCAGGGGGTCTAGGGGGGTGTCCAGGTTTTTTTTGGGGGGGGGAAGGATTGGCAGGGTCAGGGGGGAACTGGAAGGGGGAGGGGTGGAACTAGCAGGGGGAGGGGGGTAATTGGCAGGGGGTGCAAGGGGTGGGGTGTCTCGGTTCGGGGGGGGGGGGGTGTCCAGGGGGATTTATCCAGGGTCTTGGCGGGGGTGTCCAGGTTTGGTGGGTTCCAAGGTCTGTCCAGTAGGGTGGGAGGGGGTTCTTTCTAGGGGATTTGGGGGTATGGGGGGTGTCTAGGTTTTGGGGGAGTCTAGGGTCTGTCCAGGAGGGTGGGGTGGCTGTCCAGGGGAGTGGTGGTCTGGGCTGTCCAGGGGGATCTGTCCAGGGTCAGTGGGGGTGTCTAGGGTCTGGGGTGTTGGTGTCCAGGGTCTATCTAGGGGGGTACCCAGGGTCCTAGGGGATCTGTCCTGGGTCTATCTGGGGGGTTTCTAGGGTATGGGGGTTTCTATGGTCTGTCCAAGAGGGGGGCTTTGCAGGGGGGTTGTCCCGGGGGCTTTGTAGGGGGGAGGGGGTTGTCCAGAGGAGGGTGGGTTTATGTAGGGTGGGGGTGTCCAGGAGGGAGGGGGCTTCATGGGGGGTGGGATACTATAGGGGGGCTGTGTAGGGGGGGATATTTTTTTATGGTTTTTCAGACCCTATATACATGGTTTCTAACCATAGCTATAGGTCTATTTCCATGATTTTTTACCGTGGCTATAGGTCTAATTCCACGGTTTCTAATCGTGGAAATAAATTGTGTCCCCCCTCTATTATGTCCATTATTCTAAACTGTGGTTATAGTGATCTTACCATGATTTGAACCATGGTTGTATACCTATAGCCACGGTTTGAACCTTGGCTCTAGACCTCTAGCCACGGTTCCAAACTATGGCTATAGGTCTAGGCCTATAGCCACACCAAACTTATCCATGGTTTCTCAAACTGTGGCTATTACCTATATCCATGGTTTGAGGACTTATATCCACGGTTTAAAACTGTGGCTATAGCCTGAATTCCCAGTAGTTGAATGGTATAAAAATATCACATCTACAGTAAAAAAATAACTCATTCAATAAAATATGGATGATTTTATTGTAATATATTAACCTCAATTGAGAATAATGAAGGATATTGACATAGATTAAAATAATCATCAAAACTATTTGTGAGTAATATCCCCCTTTTTCTTGAAATCATTTAAAAGTCACACTATTTTTCAAGAATGCCATTCAAAATAGATTTTTGAATCAATGTTTCCCATACCACTTTGAAACATTTAAAAGGAATTTTAATTTTTAAACATTAATGTCCATATAAAAAAATCCTTAAAACCATTTTTAAAACATGGACATTATTGAGAAATATTTAGAAGAATAAATTTTTAAAATATTTAAAATGATATTTTAGTTAGAGTTCCTAACAAAATGAGAGATGCTTGAATACAAATAATTGAGGTGATAAAAACTTTATAATATCTTTAGAATAATGGATTTCATGATATACTATGTCAAGTGATAGTATATACACCATATAAAAGTGAATTTTTTCTTAACAAAAAAGAATTCTCAAAAGAATGTAAATTGATATGAAATCCCTTATAAAGACAATATTCTTAAATAAAGGATAAATCAATGACATAATTATGTGTGAAAAATATAAATACACTCAATATGATTGGATATTCAGTATAAATATATCAGAGTAAATTCACACATATTATTGTAAAAACAACACCAATGACTTGGATGTTTAACTCAATGAATGGAATTGATTTAAGATCAAGTTTATATCAATGACTTAAGAAATTATCAATGGATTGATTATTTGTATCAAATGTATATCCACACAAATGGGAGTGGAAATTACTACATAAATAATAAATAGTGATTCCACACATAATCTTGGAGTAAAATAATCAATGAAGTATGCGTAAACCCACTGAGTGGAAATTGAAATTTGAAATTACCTTACTGATTTGGTAACTTATGAAACATACAACCCATGAAATAAGGATCATACAATGAAGATGTAAATACCCATAAATTAAATTATATTACACAAATAATACAATCATGGACAATACATACGCCACACAAAAGGAAATAATGGTCAATAAAGCATGAATCTCACGAGAAGAAAAAGTGAGATGAAAACCCCTTACTTCGTTGTAATCAATCGACTCGTATGAACAAAAGTTAATAACCACCAAATGAATCACAAAATACCATGAATATAAATATAATCATTATAATATATATCAAATTTTAGTACAAAATACACCACATCCAATAAATAAGTGGCGAACAATGGAAATCTCACAGAATTAAACGTGAGATAAGAAACCCCTTACCTTGTACTTTTCCTTGGTAAAGGGTAGGTTAACCTCATGTATAATTCTAAAATAATTGTTATTAAATTATAAAATATTCATATACTTTAATATGATATCATATATCATCTTTTTACATTTCTTTGTTAATAATATCTTAGTATTATCGTCGTTTCGGGTGTTAACTAATTCATTTTCCTTTATATGCTTTGTTACGTAAGTAATGCTTGTTACAGATAGGATGTACCTAATTCATATTCATAATGATATTAAGTCTTTAAACATTATTTTTAATCATATAATGAAAATTATTCTTGAATGGATACGATGGGGAATGAATCTCATCGCATTCGTGGAGACGGTAATCCGTACGTACGCACGAGAGACAATATCATTCTTTTGATATTAAAATAATATATAGTTGGATGGTATATCATATATACAGAATAATTATCTTGTTATATTTATTATTTAAATCAATTATACATCATTATTATACCCATCCAAATAATAATGTATTGAATAACAATTACACCACGACGTGGAGATGGTAAGCTATATGTACGCACGTATGGTGACATGTCATTCAAAGGATGGATAGAATAATGAATATAGTTGTAACATATTTATAATAAAATTATAGTATATAGGAGTTACTGGAGTTATTATTTTATAATGGAAATAACTAAGAAAGAGGAAGTGGAAGAAGAAAGGAACTTGAAAGAGGTGATGAAATATTTACCTCTTCTTCGGGTTCTTACTTTTGATTTGATCAAAAGGGATCATTAAGATGGCATTATGACTGAAGGAAGGCCTCTAGGATGAAAGAATAATATTTGAGAGAGTATTTGGGCAGGGTTAGGATGAGACAAATGTATTTGAAGTTTTGAATTAGAGAGAAGGGGGAGTTCCCTTTTATAAGAGGGGTGAGGGGCACCGTAGGAAAAGCTAGAAATATTATTTTATAATAAAATATTTTCAGTTTCTAATGGCTCAAAAATAAATAATTTTAACGATAAGGTGGGTATGGGTCAAAAACCACTCAAAAAATAGGTTTTATAGAGGTTTAGGTCACTTTATTAAATTTATCTTTTAGATTAAACTCTTAGTTAAATTGTTTGACATTTACCATGTATCTTTGTATTTTTATATTATATGGTTAATAATCTTACTATAAACTTCCAGGAGAACCTAAAGTGGTTCATTAATGACATATATAATATTATTTAAGATCGTTTTCCAAAAAATTATATTTTTAGGAATAGAATATCAATTAATAATATAATATTTGTTTTAAAAACTTATTTATGTCAATTTTGACACTATTTGGTGTTTTGTTTTTCATAAATTTATAAAAGAATTATTACTTAAAAAATAATTCATCTAAACAACCCTAACATGTCATATTAACCATGAAAAGTTGTGTAATTCTTAAAAAGTCTCAAATTAAATTCATTTAGATATTTAAAATATCAATTATTTTAATATATCATTAATTAGGTAATTACTGCATCATCATTGTGTCATAAATGAATTAAATTATTTAATGTATAAAAAATATAAATAAAATACCATTATGTAGGAAATATTTTTATCATTCTAATAAATATTTATAGTTTAATTTATCTTCTGTATAAACCTATATTAAAAATGTTTTAGTTATTAAACTTTGATTTTAACTCTTTTAACTCTTCTTTAAATAAAATAATAATAAATTTCCTAATCTAATCCAAGTTGACCTAAAGGATAATATTTTATTCCTAAGGTTGTTTTTAGTTGAATTAAACTTATCCAATAGAATTAGGACATGTGTTAGGGTAATAATAATATCATTTTTACCCTTAATTACCCTATTTACTTTTAATCGTGGTAAATAAAACACTACTGGAAACTAAGGCTTTAGCAACAGTTTAAAACCATTGGTAAAGGCTTCCAAACCGTTGGTATAATATATACCAAGGGTTTGGAAAATCATTGGAAATTAAGGCATAAGGATATCCCAATACCAAAGGTTTTAGTAAAACCGTTGGGAAAAGAAGTGTAATCCTAGGTTTCCCAACAGTTTAAATAACCGTTGGTATATAGGAGTATTCCCAATGGTTTGAAAACCATTGGTAATACTGGCAGTGTAATCCTAGTTTCCAATGGTTTAAATAACCATTGGTATATAAGATTATTATATCATTTTCATGTTTTAACAACGGTTTACTAAAACCGTGGTAAAAATATGTACAACACTATACCAACGGTTTTAGTAAACCGTTGGTATAGTGTAATACCAGAATTTGGCAGACCAGCCACCTGAAATCTCCTCCACTCCTGCATACACTCTTAGCACCAAAAAACCCACTACGAAATCAACTTCATACACCTACATACACTCTTAATAGAAACAAACACATGCTATAGCACACAAAAGCACATAAAAACAGGATACTCTTATAACCATGGAATGTACCACAATTATAATGATGTATATGAACCTAATTACCCTATGCAATATAGAATTCATAATTGAATTATAAATCAAATACGTGCAGAAGGAATTATGTAATGAATTATGAATTATGAATCAATAACACATACAAAATGAATTATGTTTCATATAGAATTCCCAATACGTTTGGTCAATTTTCCGTATACCAGTTGTTTTTACTTAATGTGATGTCCATTTTAAACAAAATACATACACTTGGAGTGATACTGGCCACACTGTGCTCTGGATTGAGTCGATTTTGACTCGTACACGTCACATATGACTCATGAATCGTTTTCATAAAGTATCAATGGAATATGAATGTTTTTGGTTGGTTTTTTGTATGATAGTTGTTGTTTTCACTTAAAATGTTTTCCATTTCAAATAAAGTTGAGACACTTTGAGTTGTGTCAGCCACACCACACCTCATATTGAGGCGGGGTTTACTCTTACACGCCACATAAGACCCATGTATAATTTTTCTAAAGTATCAACCCAATACGAATACTTTTGGTCAGTTTTCCATATGCCAATTGTTTTTACTTAAAATGATGTCCATTTTAAACAAAAGAGAGACAGTTAGAGCGATACCGGCCACACCGCGCCTCATATTGAGGTAGGGTTGGCTCTTAACCATCACATATGACCCATGGATATTTTTCCTAAAGTTTCAACAGAATCTGAATGTGTTTGGTTAGTCTTTTGTATGTCAGTTGTAGTTTTCACTTAAAATGATGTCCATTTTAAACAAAAGAGAGACACTTTGAGTGGTGTCGGCCACACCATGCCTCAGATTGAGGCGGGGTTGACTCATACATATCACATATGACCCATGGATCGTTTTCCTAAATTTTCAATAGAATCTAAATGCATTTGGTCAGTTTTCCCTATGTCAATTGTTGTTTTCACTTAAAATGATGTTCATTTTAAAAAAAAGTGAGACACTTTGAGTGGTTCCGGCCATAATGTGCTTTGGATTGAGGTGGGTTTGACTCGTACATGTCACATATGACTCATGGATTGTTTTCCTAAAGTTTAAATAGAATCCAAATGCATTTGGTCAGTTTTCCGTATGTCGGTTGTTGTTTTCACTTAAAATGATGTCCATTTTAAACAAAATACATACACTTGGAGTGATACCGGCCACACCATTCTTCAAATTGAGGCAAGGTTGACTCATACACATCAAAAATGATTCATGAATAATTTTCATAAAGTATCAGTAGAATCTAAATGTGTTTGTTAGGTTTTCCATATACCAATTGTTGTTTTCACTTAAAATGTTTTCCATTTCAAATAAAGGTGAGACACTTTGAGTGGTTTCAGCCACACCACACCTGTGATTGAGGCGGGGTTGACTCATAAATGTCACATACGACCTATGGATCGTTTTTCTAAAGTATCAACACAATGTTAATACATTTGGTTAGTTTTCTGTATGCCAGTTCTTTTTACTTAAAATGATGTCCATTTTAAACAAAAGAGAGACAGTTAGAGTGATATCAGCCACACCACACCTCAGATTAAGGTGGGGTTGACTCTTAATAATTAAATAGGACCCATGGATCGTTTTTATAAAGTTTCAATAGAATATTAATGCATTTGGTTGGTTTTCCGTATGTCAGTTGTCGTTTTCACTTAAAATGACGTCCATTTTAAACAAAAGAGACACACTTTTAGTGGTGTTGGCCACATCACACCTCATATTGAGGCGGGGTTGACCCTTACACATCACATATGACCCATGGATTGTTATAAAAAATTTTCAACATAATTGGAATTCATTTGGTCGGTTTTCCGTATGTCAATTGTTGTTTTCCTTTAAAATGATGTTCATTTTAAACAAAAGAGAGACACTTTGAGTTTTGATGGCCACAACGCACTTCGTATTGAGGAAGGGTTGACTTTTAAACGTCACATATGACCCATGGATAATTTTCCTAAAGTTTCAATAGAATCCGAATGTGTTTGGTTGGTTTTCTGTATGTCATTTGTTGTTTTCACTTAAAATGATGTCCATTTTAAACAAAAGACATACACTTGAAGTGATACCGGCCACACTGTGCCCCGGATTGCGGTAGGTTTAACTCTTACACATCAAAAATTACCCATGGATCATTTTCCTAAATTATCAACACAATCCGAATGCGTTTGGTCAGTTTTCCGTATGATAGTTGTTGTTTTCACTTAAAATCTTGTCCATTTCAAATAAAAGTGAGACAGTTTGAGTGGTTCTGGCCACTCCAGACCTTGGATTGAGGTGGGGTTGACTCATACACATCACATGTGACCCATGGATCGTTTTCCTAAACTTTCAACAAAATATGAATGCATTTTGTTGTTTTTCTGTATGTTAGTTGTTCTATTCACTTAAAATGATGTCCTTTTGAAACAAAAGAGAGACACTTTCCGTGGTTTCGGCCACAACGTACCTTGGATTGAGGCAGGGTTGACTCGTACACATCAAAAATTATCCATGGATCATTTTATTAATTTATTAACACAATTATAATGCATTTTTCTAGTTTTCCATATGCATGTTGTTTTAATTTAAAAGTGTAACCATTTTAAACAAAAGAAAGACACTTTGAGTGGTATCAGCCACACCATTCCTCGGATTGAGTGGGGTTGACTTTTACACGTAAAAAATGACCAATGGATCCTTTTCCTAAAGTTTCAATAGAATATAAATGTGTTTTATTGGTTTTCCTTATGGAAGTTGTTGTTTTCACTTAAAATGATGTTCATTTAAAACAAAAGAGAGACACATTGGGTGGTTCGGGAAACACCAAACTTTGGATTGAGGCGATGTTGACTCATACTCATCCAAAATTACCCACAAATCATTGTACTAAAGTTTCAATAGAATATGAATGTGTTTGGTCAGTTTTCTGTATGTCAGCTGTTGTTTTCACTTAAAATGATGTCCATTTTAAACAAAAGACATACACTTGGAGTGATACCGGCAACAATGTGCCTTGTATTTAGGTGGAGTTGACTCATACATGTCACAAATGAAACATGGATCATTTTTCTAATGTATCAACACAATCATAATTCGTTTTTCTGGTTTTCGATATCCCAGTTGTTGTTTTCACTTAAAATCTTGTCCATTTCAAATAAAAGTGAGATAGTTTGAGTGGTACTGGAAACACCGGCCCTCATAATGAGGTGGGGTTGACTCGTACATATCAAAAATAACCCATGGATAGTTTTCCTAAAGTTTCAATAGAATCTGAATGCCTTTGGTCAGTTTTCCATATGTCAGTTGTTGTATTCACTTAAAATGATGTCCTTTTGAAACAAAAGAGAGACACTTTGAGTAGTGTAGGCCACATCGCGCCTCGTATTGAGGCGAGGTTGACTCGTACACATAAAAAATTACCCATAGATTGTTTTTCTAAAGTATCAACACAATCCAAATGCGTTTGGCCAGTTTTCCATATGCCAGATGTTTTTTCTTTAAAGTGTATCCATTTTAATCAAAAGAAAGACAGTTTGTGTGGTACCAGCCACACCGCGCCTCATATTGAGGCGGGGTTGACTTTTACAAGTCACATATGACCCATGGATTGTTTTCCTAAATTTTTAATAGAATTATAATGCCTTTTTTGGTTTTTTGTATGGCAGTTTCTGTTTTCACTTAAAATGATGTTCATTTTAAACAAAAGAGAGACACTTTGAGTGGTGTCGGCCACACCGCACCTCTTATTGTGGTGGGGTGGACTCTTACATGTCAAAAATGAATAATGGATAATTTTCCTAAAGTATCAACACAATATGAATGTGTTTGGTCATTTTTATGTATGCCAGTTGTTTTTACTTAAAAGCGTATCCATTTTAAACAAAAGAAAGACACTTCGAATGGTACCGGCCACACCGTGCCTCGTATTAAGTCGGGGTTGACTCGTACACGTCACTAATGACCAATGGATTATTTTCCTAAAAAATAAATAGAATCCGAATGCGTTTGGTCAGTTTTCCGTATGGAAGTTGTGGTTTTCACTTAAAATAATGTTCATTTAAAACAAAAGAGAGACACTTTGAGTGGTGTCGACCACACCATGCTTCGGATTGAGACATGGTTGACTCGTACATGTAAAAAATGAAACACGATTGTTTTACTAAAGTTTCAATAGAATCCGAATGTGTTTGGTTGGTTTTCCTTATATCAGTTGTTGTTTTCACTTAAAATGATGTCCATTTTAAACAAAAGACATACACTCGGAGTGATACCAGCCAGACCATGCCCCGGTTGAGGCAGGGTTGACTTGTACACGTCCCAAATGACCCATGGATCTTTTTCCTAAAGTATCAACACAATCTGAATGCATTTGGTCTGTTTTTCGTATTCTAGTTTTTGTTTTCACTTAAAATCATGTCCATTTCAAATAAAAGTGAGACAGTTTGAGTGGTTCTGGCTACACTGGCCCTCGGATTGAGGCAGGGTTGACTCTTAGACGTCACAAATGACCCATGGATTGTTTTACTAAAGTATAAATAGAATATAATTGTGTTTGGTTGGTAATTTGTATGCAAGTTTTTTTCACTTAAATTGTTGCCCATTTCAAATAAAAGTGTAACACTTTGAGTGGTATCGGGCACACCATACCTAGGATTGAGGAAAAGTTCACTCGTAAACATCAAAAATTACTCATGGATCATTTTTATAAAGTATCAACATAATCCGAATCAATTAGGTCAGTTTTCTGTATGTCAGTTGTTGTTTTCATTTAAAATATTGTCCATTTCAAATAAAAGTGAGACACTTTGAGTGGTACTAGCCACACCGTGCCTCGGTTTGAGGCGGGGTTGACTCGTACACATCACTTGGGTGTTTTGAGTGCCTTAAAGTGTGGGTTGAAGATCTGGGTGAGTCTAATCCTCTCCTTTCTTCCAATTTTCAATTAGGGTTTGCACTCTTCTCCCATCTTCTTCCGAAGCTCTAAAACCCTCTTTTCCATTGGGATTAAGGGTGAATCTTGAAGAGATCTTATATTGGTATCCGGGGACTAGGGAGGAGGGTTGGGGGGCTGTCTGGGGGGCTGTTCGAGGTTCAGGGAGGAGGGTGGGGGGGCTGTCCGGGGGGTTTTTTGGGGTCCAGGGAGGAGGGTGGGGGGCTGTACAGGGTCCAGGAAGGAGGGTGGGTAATGTATCTAAAACTCTATCTAGGTATCATACATCTAATTTAAATAGGACTATGAACTGCTGTGGGGTGTCGCCCTGGATCAGGGAAAAATCACAGCATTACCATGGCATGTTCTCGGCGTGACCGCAATGTGACCGCGGTGTGACTATGGCATGTTGGCCCGGTCCAGTGACATTCGCAGGGCAGCATCTTTCGGCCAGGAGTGAAGGGAAAGATAGGAGGTGGGGCAACACTCAGGTTGTCACCTCCCTCCCCATTAACTATGGGTGGGTAATTATCTAAAACACTATCTAGGTATCATACATCGAATTCCTACAAGACTGCGAACCGTCGCGGGGTGTCGTCCTGGAGCATGGCCAAATCCCGACGTGACCGCGGCGTGACCATTGCGTGACCGCGGCGTGACTGCGGCGTGACCGCAGTGTGACCGCAGCGTGACTGCGGCGTGACCCTGGCGTGACTCCGACGTGACCGCGCCGTGACCGCGGTGTGACCGTGGGGTGACCGCAGCGTCACCGCGGCGTGACTGCAGAGTGACTGTGGTGTGACTGCGGCGTCACTACGGTGTGACCATGGCGTGACCATGGCGTGACCACAGCTTGAACGTGGTGTGACCACGGCATGACTGCAGCGTGACTGTGGCGTGACCACAGCGTGTTGGCCCGATCCAGCGACATTCGTGGGGCAGTATCTTCCAGCCAGGAGCGAAAGGAGCGGGAGGAAGCGGGGAAAAATTTGGGTTGTCACCTCCCTCCCCATTAACTATGGATGGGTAATGTTTCTAAAACTCTATCTAGGTATCATACATCGACTTCTGAGAGGATTGCGAACCACTACGGGGTGTCGTCTTGGATCAGGGCCAAATCATGGCATTACCGCAGCGTGACCGCGCCGTGACCGCGGCGTGTTGGCCCAGTCCAATGACATCAGCGGGGTAGCATCGTTTGGCCAGGATTCCAAATAAATCCTATTTAGTTGTCCTTCACATTATAGAAACTGATCTTATGTAAGAAAAAATATACTCCTGATACAGTATTGTGGTATGATAACGATATATATTTTATATTCGTTGTTTTTAAAAGTGGTTCTAGGTAGTTGAAACTACTGATTGAGAGTCAAATTATGCAGGCGTGTTACTTATCAATGGTATACGAATTTATTAGAACTCTAATAATAAAACTTCAGTCACCTTGAGAACAATAGAATTTGAGTTTGTTCTAACATCTTAGGATGCAACACAAATCTTATGGGAGAATTCATATATGTAAAAAATTAGGTGTGCATCAAGGCCAGGCAAACACCCCAAATAGTGTTAAGATGAAGCTTATGGTGGGGATCACCATAAGCCCGACTGGTGTTAAACAATGACACCATTAGTGTTTTTAGATATATATATATAGGCTTGGTTAAACACCCAAAGGGGACGCCAAGAGGCCAAGAAAACACCCGAAACATGTTTCGCCATAATATAAGGTCACTACGGACATGATAGAACAAATAAAATATTTAATATGTTATAACAAGGGATCTTCGGAAGGTTGTATTGAGAGGAACAATAACACAACATCTAAAGAGAAATGAAAAAGTAGAAAATAATGATACACCCTAAACTATCACTGTGAGTTTTCACTGACATTGCACCTCCGTCGGAGGGGTTTTATTATAAAATCATGACTTTATTTATCAAATGAAACAATTATATTAAAGAACACTTATTCAAGATATGCAATTCAATATAATTAAGAAGAATTAAAAAATAAGCTAAATTCAATTTAAATAATTCTTAAATTAAATAGGCTACGAGAGGGACTCTACCTCATGGTGGAACCAAGTCATCCACTTCAACTATTGGAGCTTTCTAACTAAAATCTGATGCCCCTCCACTGAGTATATGCACCTTCACACACATGCAGGGACACCTAGACCCTATGCACACACCTGCATGGCTATGAGCATGTGAAAGGGGATCCTTGCACATATTCTTATATGCATATATCAGTCTCCACTCATCTGAGTATGAATTTAAATATATATACATGGGCACACCTAGCCTCATACGTGCATAATCACTACCATGGGTGACTATACATGTAACGGGGGAACCAACATACAAATACTTACTTACCTATGCACACGCAGGCGAGTCTCCCTTGAATTGGCGACTCGAAACCAACGAGCAGAGATAAACGCACTACACAAAGGATATTAAGAACCTTAAAACAAATGAAGGACGCTACATAACCAGTGAGAAACCAACCAATGGCATTAAAGCCTTACATAGATTGGAAGTAGAGAACCAAATCCACCCAAACCAACATGAAATGATCCAACGCGCTACCGAAAACATAATATGGAGTCAAAAACACTAAATCCCCAAATACATGAGGTGCGAGAAAAGTAGAAACCATAGGATCTTACCTCAGATCAAAGCCAATGGACTGAATCAATCTGAACTCCTTCTAGAACCCTTCGAAGAATATAACTACCCTCTTTCCATAGAAAGTAGTCATAGATCTAAGTGACCAATGTGATAAAGAAAATAAAATAAAAACTAAACTAAAACATACATGTCTCCTGTGACTATACCTGTCACCGCCCAACATATAACTACCACAGCACCCCATGGGTCAAATCATTTTCTTGCAAGAAAAGGGGAAATAGATAAATGTTTCAAAATGATACTAGCAAATAGTACATTCCTATTAATTAACAATTACTCTTCCTATTAATGGTATATAATCAATTTGGCCTGAGTTTCAACTTAGTTTAGTTTTGTTCGATACAAGGTATGAGGTCTTATTATTCTTTGTTTTTATGTTTACACTTGAGATATTTATATAAAAATGATGCATGTATTTGGAATTATTATTTATGGTTTTAGTTCTTAGCATGTTGTCATGGGGCATGTTCACATGAATAATTCTTGGAATGTAGGGTTCAGTTGACATTTATGCACTTTAATGTTATTTATGTCACTAACGATGAGGGTTTAGATCAAGTAAAATATTCCTAAGAGGATTGGGCCTTGTAGTGATAGGTGTCGCAATTGTACATCTAGCGTTTGATGAGGAAATACTTATGAGGATAGATTGGAATCTTGGTAGGTTCTTAGAGTGGGATGGTCCTTCTGAGTATATAAAATGTATTAAGAAAGTTTTTACTCCATTTAATAATACAAGAGTTTAACTAAAGAGATGAAGGATGAGATGATAGTGTGGGTATTGGGTATTTTCTAATAGATTGTCATTATAATGCCAAGAGGCTTGGTGTGATTTAGCTTAGGATGGAACCTAGTTAGTGGGGCTGGGTTATAATACATGATTTTGATGAGGTTCTTGCCTGTATTATTGAGAATATAATGCAGATGGGTTTGACATGGTGTGCCTTTGTGACTAGGACCATCATAAGGTGAATAATCCTCTTTGTCTAGTTGGATGGTGAGATGTGTATCGAGGCATGGGATAATCCTCAAGAGATTAGTCTAGACTATGTGACTGAGAGGATAGACTAGGATAGGTTTGATTGTATTGGGTGAGTGGACAACCCATGTGAGGATGATACGATGTATAGAGACACTTGGTGACACTTGGGGTTATTTATGCTATCTCATGGAGACACTTGGGGTTATTCAATGACTCCAACATACTCCAGAAATGTTCCCACACAATGTTTTAGAAAAACAATTCCATCTCATTAAAGACCCCAAGGCTCCTCTATCTCCCAATGTTTTCTCACACTCACACCTCATGGTATTATAGTATACAAGTGATATACGTCAACTAGTTAGAATAGCATCCCTACCCTTCGTCCGTAGAAGGAAGCAAAATACCTAAGTGGCCAATGTGATAAAGAAAATAAAATAAAAACTAAACAAAAACATACATGTTTCTTGTGACTATACATGTCACCATCCAATATGTAAGAACCACACCGCCCCATGGGTCAAATCATGTTCCTTCAAGCAAGGGGGAAACAGTTCCATATAATAATCTCTTCATTTTTAATTATGTTCTATATATAGAAAGTTGTTGGAAACACCATACTAGTACACTTAGAAATTGAATATGCACCTATGATACATTAGTTGAGTTTAAGATTGTGCACATAACCCTCTTCACTATAGAAAGAACCTCAGAGGGACCAAAATCAATGTTTAGTAGTTGATCCTACTCTTGAAACTAGTTGGGAACCATTCCATGAACCAGATGGTCTACTTGGTCATGAGGGTGTAAAACATTTCATTATACTATACTAAGAATAAAGGTATTGGTATCTTTTCTACCAGCAATGATAATTTCTCAAGGCTTGAGTGCCAATCGAATTCAGTTCCTAAGTTAATGGCCCCTTAACTATCTGTAGATATCAAGGGCTGTCTCCCATGGGTGTCTTGTGGTGTTTAGTGTCTAACTATGATTTATGTGGTGCTTCCGTATTGTGGAAAATGTGTATTTCATGCTTAGTTTAATAAATACACTAGTCAATTGAAAAATACACCCATAGTCAATAGAGATATACCCACTTTTGATAGATAATACCATCCAAATAACCAACTCGGAAATCCACGACCAACATTTTACTTTACCAATTCCAATTACATAATATATGCAGCACCAACTTATGTTTTATGAACCAATCAATTAAAGGGAAATAAACTCCTCATAATAACCCATAAAATCTCATATAGCATCACTCACCTCCAATTAACCCACATCATTGCACATCTTAATGACGATACAACCCCATCACATATATATCATGATTAAAAAACAAAATCCAACACAGTATAAGGTCTAGTAGGAGTCAATAGAGGAAAATATGAGGTTTTTAAAAAATAATGATCTTTTTATTGAATACACTATTCTAATGAATAGAATACAACCTGTGAATCTAACCCTACATTTCTTGAAGACTCTATTTTGAAAAAATTTACAATTTACCCAATAATTCACCACACTATGAGTTGGTTACTACCCAAAACTCTAGAAAATGCACAATTAATATGAATGGTTATCCTAACTATGAACCAAACAATTCATTCCTTATTGCCTCATTTTTTAAAAAAATAAGACTAATTCTTACCTGGAAGTACCCATCAAAAACCCTGGAGGGAGGAGAGGGAGCTGAGAGAGGGGGACGTCCCATGGGGTATTTGGCCATGGGGGGTCTCGCACATGACTGTAGAGGGGTTCGGGGGACGTCGAAGGAGGATATTGAGCCAAGAGGGTTGGGGGGATGTCACCAATAGAGGGAGATGATAGGGGAGGGGGGAACGTCGCCGGGAGCCGAGAGGGGAGGGGGACGTTGTCGTCGGAGAAGGATCCAATAGGGGAAGGGGGACATCGTCTGAGGAGAGGGAGGGGGCCGAGAGAAGGAGGAAAAGGCTGGGAGGTGGAGGCAAAGGCTGGGAGGCGGAGGCAGAGGCCTCGAGGAGGTTGAGGTCAGGGAGGGGAGGAGTGCATGGGGATGAAATGTCACGAGGGAGTGGGGATGAAATGTCGCAAGGAGCCCTAAATTGGGCTTTCTTTCCCAACAATTTTCTTAAACCGTTGGGAAAAAACCAACATATACCAACCTATGCCAACATTTTCCTAGAACCGTTGGTATAGGTTCTTTTTCCCAATGGGTTTTCTAAACCGTTGGGAACAAAGTGTTGGTATAGGCTCTATTTCCAGTAATGAAAGTAAAAAGTCACTATTCACCAAAAATTATTTGTAGCTTATTGAACCACATTTTACTTACTAAAATCAACCATGTCTCTCGGATTTTTTAAATTCAACTCATAAAAGCGGTAAAATTATGTTTTATGTAAATTTTCAAATGCTCCTAGGAGGTGGGTAAAAGACGGTAAAAAGTTCAATAAAATTTTATTCATCTAATTTTATTATAAAATGACACCAATGAATTACATTGAAATTATATAGGTATTATACATATATTTTGACTTAAAATAAATTTAAATAAAATAAATAATTATTTAATTAAAAAGTCGGTCATAAACTATAACGTAGTGTTTTTCACCATTCATCAAAAATTGAATGTTTTTATAAAAATACCAAAAAATTACCCTAAGTAAATATTGATATTCCCAATTCAAAACTGAATTATATTTTACCAAATTCAAAACATATAAGTCGCATTAATTAATTTAAAATTATTTCTCATTGTCAAAACTGAAAAGTGTGTTTTTTTAAGTAAAAACTATCAAAAAATTGACATGTGTTTATGTCAAATTTAAATGTGAAATTACATATAATCACCTACATTGTATTAAATGATAAAAATATAATATAATTATATTTCAAAACCATTCAAATAAATAATTTAACACTATAAATTATTTCTATTAAAAAAATTCAATTAAAATTTTTTATTTTTCAGTATTCATCAAAATATAAAAGTTATTAGAAAAGTACAAAAAAAATGTCCAAAATAAATTTTTATGTCCCGATTCTAAAGAAGCATTTAATTTAATTAAATAGAATATATAAAAGTTCCAAATATTGGTTTTAAAAATGTTTTTCCATTAAAAGGTGGTAAAATTTCATTTTTTGGAAAATACTTCTTTTATCTAAAAAATGAATGTGTTCTTATATTATGTTTAAGAAACACATAATATGGATTCTAAAATAATATGGAGTATATAAAATTCAAAATTCAATTAATACTATTCATAACTGCTTTTAAATGGCTATTTTCTTAAGTCGTGGTGTGCTCAAACTCGGTGTTGTGTGTAGCGCAAGCTATTGAATTACTTTAAATAAAATAACTTACTATGAAATCATGGGGTGTTACACTTTTGATCATTTTTACTTTAAAACTCCACATTTTCATCTTGCCTACGAGATGAATTTTAAATTAATTTCTGAAACTTCTATGATTAAAATTTGGATAAATGAATTCCATATTTGGAATAATAATAATTTAAAATGTTTCAAAAAAACAACTTATTTTTTGACAAAAAATATTAGTGAATGTAATTAAAATTAATTACAACGATTAAGGTTAAATTAAGCATAATAACGGATTAAACCTTACTTTTAAGCCCCCAAAAGACCTAAAAAATTGTACAAGATATATTTAATGTCCATATATAGACCATATCCTCTCTTTTATATAAATTTTACTATTATTGGATCCACTTGGAACATGAAAATTGTTGTAGGAATTCATTTCTCAAAATATTTCAAGAGTTTCACTCCTCTACTATAAAATTTCCTCCTATCCTTCCACTTCCTCACAACTCTCAAGACACATTGTTTTTACCAATATCTTCCAAAATAGCTCCCCAAAATCCCTTACCCAATACTATAATCCTACCCTTGGGAATAAATCAATCCAAGGAAGCTTTTGGTTCAAACCAAAAGGAGTTACCCGATTCAGAGGTAAAATATTTCCTTAAGATTTTTAGTTTTATCTCAATTCTCCACTCCCTAAAATATTCTTATTCCATGATTATATAAAAAATGACATTATTTTAGATATAATATGATGTTTTTATTTTAATATTTAGACCTATACTTTTAGACACTCCCATATAATGTGTAACGAAAATACTATTTATGCGAATTGAGAACTAATGCCTCAGGAAACGATGAGTGTTTGTTCTTCCTTTACTGCCTCTCATGGTGTTCATTATGATGAAAAATATATTTATATGTTATTTTTATGATATTTATTACATATTTTATATTTTTTAATTGTTTACAACACATATATTTATACTTTTCATTTTTTGTAAAAATGATGACATTGTTTGTGGAAGTATAGACTACAACTCTCTCAAAGTGATGTGATTTATTCACTTGATACATGGAATGCATAATGGATGGTTTTAATTAATCATATGTGACATAGAAAAAATCTATATGATATTAATTAAATAATTAACTTTTTATAAATATATATATATATATTATTTTCTTTGTTATCCTTATACACATTAAAAAGTGATAATGTCAGTTGTGGATGTGTGGACTACCAACTCCTTGACACAATGTGATTCCTTTTACATTACAATATATATATGTGTGTGTGTGGGTGTGTATTTGTGTGTGTGTGTGTGATTAACTAACATTTTATTTATGATAAAATGATCATTATGAAAATATATTGTGTTACTTAACTTCTTTCTATAATAATCAATGAAAAATGGGAATGTTACTCATGCGTACGTATGGCCTACCATCTCCATGATTATGACGTTGATTAAATTTTCATAAAAAAATAATTATTGGTTTTAAAAGTATAATTTATATACAAATATGATAATTATGTCATTATTATTATTTTGGAGATATTATATAATGACCCATTTGGCCATATTTAACCTACCAAAGTTGATTTTGACATATAAACCAAATTTGGTCAGAAAAACCAACATAAACATAATTATTTAAGTATTTGTATAAAACATAGTAATAATTTAAATAAAATTAATGATAAACATGAAAAGTTTATATTTAAATTAAATAATTAACATAATTTTACTATACAGAAATTTGAAGGACATTCACCCAAAAGGAAACACATGGTAAGGTATTTTATATCAATTTAAATTCCATTGATACTTATTTGTTGTTATACACCTAGTTTATTTTATATAGTTCATATACTTCCATTTTAAATTTTATATCATGAAAATATTTATTATCATTATATTCTAAGCATAGTTTAATTATATTATTTCATGTATATTATGATTCAAATGTTTCAAAGTAGTATGGGACACTTTGGAATGATTAAATTTTATTCTCCTCAAGAATGTTTTTAATGATTATATTTTCAATCTCACTTCCTTTTGTGATTGATAAAATTATATTGAAGCAATCACTTTATTATTGTGAACCTAATTTAATATATAATGTGCACACACTACCACTTTTTCTTATAATATCACAATTCAATCATTCTTTATGATATTTTTAGTTTATATTTGAATTATTTCAGCTAAGGGGATTTGATTTATAAGTTAACTAGTGGAAAAGAACTTCATAACCGAATTTATTTTCATCGGGCTATATTAATTCCTCATTGTCGTTAATATTATATGATTAAGTGTATATTTACTTTGACTATATATTAAGGTATTTCCATATATATATGTAGATTTATAGTTGATACACATAATCTAATCATTGATTGATTCACATTTCAAAATTATAAATCTTTTCAAGGGTTTACTTAACGGCCTCATTTTTTAAGATTATTTATAGTTTAATTTATATCAGATGAAATTAGTTGGTAATTTTCTATTAAAACCTTCAATTTTCTTCTCCTCTAGTTATTCATGACCATTTTCAAATATTAGTAACATTTTTCCCTCTTTAGTACTCAAGATGTTTTATAAAATATTTTTATGAAAACCTGACTTCATTTCTCCCTTTAGTCATAGAACCAGTTTTCTTCTCAAAACCAGGTTTTATTAAAATGATTTCAAAAAAAATTGAAATGATTTGGTAATTACCTTTTTACCCTTTTTGTCTTTTACCAATTTTTTAAATATAAACTTCTTATCTCGTTCCAAACGTGGAATTTGTCTAACATTTTACCATGAAAAAGAATAATCTTTTACCTTGTACAATATGTATGGATTTACCCATAATCATTCCTTTAAAGGATCCTTTTCAAGTTTAAAATGTTAATTTTAAAAAAAAAATTATAAAATTGATTTTCAAAGAAAAGGTTTTTCAAAAGAAAAGAATATTTTTTTCAAGAACGTTTTTAAAATATATTATTATAATATTTCCATTCATCAATGACAAAAACCTTCTATTTTACTCTAAGTGGAATATTTTTCATTCATACCATCCTTATTCTTTATCTATATGGTTTATGATTGATTTTGAAAATGATATTATTCACATTCTCTTCCTTGATTGCGTTGTTAGTCCCTATGAAATATTCAATTTCCAATGGTCATTTGACATTGAATTTCCCCTAAATATCTATATGATTTTTCATGGATATTATTATTACCTGAAATGTATACCATTTTCCATATGGTGGTTAAACTGAATGTTATTTGATTATTTGTGGAAATATTGATAAATCTATATACTTTACTCAATATGGATTTTTGATACAGAACAATTTTTATTTAAATGATTTGGACATACACTATAAAGGTTGGGGACTAGTAATTTCAAGACTTATGAGTTGGAGACCAGTTAATGAAATATAAATGGGTTGGGTAATGGTTAAATCAAGCCATAAGATGCGTTATTATTCTCATGGGATGAAATCATTTGGCTGGCCTAAGTAATGGGTTTTTACCCAGTACATTTTAAATTATCTTTATGATAAATGTATCATGTGCCTGGGAAACATGACGTCCAATAATTAAGAATTTATCTCATTTTTTAGTTATTATTCATCCATGATATTTTTCATCACCATATTTATGGATAAATTTCATTTTTATTTAATTTGCTAAATGGAATGTGTTTTCAGTTTCTTATCTTAAAATATTAATTTTCCCTTATCTAGTTATTTGAATGGGATGTGTTATCATTTAACTTTCCTTATTTTTTATTCACATACTTTTTAGCCTGTTGATTTACTTTTCATGTGTGTCTAATCATTTACCTTTCCATGTAAATTTATTCTTATTGATTTATTATTTCTTTTGTTGTACTTTACCCTTACTGATAATTTGAGCTCACACTTATTAAGTTTCCTTTCCCCTTGAATCTAAGAAATATACAGTGAAATATATGAAAGGATATAATGGATGGAATAATGTTATCCTAGAAGTGAAATATTATCCTTGAAGATATTTATTTAGTTATAAAAACATTTTTTTTTGTAAATAGTGTATTAATTTTTAATACAAGACTTGTGTATATATCTGGTTTTCCAAGAATACTAAAATCTCAGTCCTTAAAGATTTTATTCCTTGTAATCGTGCTACTGTAATTGATAGAATACCCTAGATACAGGATTTATGGGGTTGAGTCACTACATATCATACCATATATTATTTGATTATGACCTTTTATTTCCCATTTATTGAGAATTCCTTGTTAAAGTTGTGTTTCGGGTTATAACCGCTTTGTTCTTTGTATATGTCTTGATTTCTTATGTTTTTTTCTAATTACTTTGATCATGATATCATAATATTAAGAATAATTAACACTATATAAAAAACATATATATTTATTATATACTTATTTATAGTAATCCATAAAATTTAGTAATAATAAATGAAATGCATCGTTCATGGGGATGGTAGGCCGTATGTACGCATGAATTTTATTTCCATTTTATTATCATATTAAATGATACATATATATATATATATTATCATTAAAGTGTCATTTTTATGTCATATGTATCAAATATTTCTGCTAAACCCATCCTTAATACATTATATGTAAGGTGTGAATAAATCACATCACTACTTATGGCGGGAGTGCACCGTATAAACAAATGATGTTATCGTATTCCCAAAAAATGGAAAGCATGAAGGTTTCTATGATATAAAAATTAAATAATCATAATTAAATCATATATTTCATATATTTCATATATTAACAATAAATCCATCCTTATTCCCAACCTTTAAAGGTAGTAATGAAAAAAATGACATTGATTCGAGATGTGGTATTCCACTGTACACACGAATGATGATTTTGTAACTCATTTGATGGAAGTGTTTATGGTTATAGGTTGTAAACTTAATATAATTGAATATCATTATATGGGTGGTAATTATTTAATTATATAATAATGATATAATTATAATTGAATGGGTTTAGAAGAATAAAAAAAATGCTTGTTGATGAATGTTACCTGTTCTTCATGTATCTTCCTTAATTTTTCACTAAAATCTTTCCTAGGTTGTCTTTATTCCAAAAATAAGGCTTATAGAATGATGGGATAGAATTCTGAAAGTTATTTGGGAAGATATTTGTTGAGAAAAACTTCATTATATTTGTGAAAAATGGGAGATTGAGTTTTGTTTTATTATTGAGGAGGAGTGTAATTCTTGTAAATACTAAAAAGTATTCACTTTTGGGAGGTAAATATTTCCTAAAATGGATCCAAAACTGATAATTAATAGTTTTTTGGGATTATATGGTCTATAAAAACTTCAACCACATAATGAAACACATATTTTAAACACTTTATTCCTTGACTTATAAGTTTCTGTATTTTTACTATTTTGGTTTTTGACTACGTTAACTCGTTTTCTAACCTAGGTAATTTATCCTTTAAGACTATATTAGAGTGATAATTATTATATAATTTGGACCCTATGATTATAAATATGAAATATAATTTATAAAATATAAATCCTACGTATGTTGATAATTAATTTTAACGTAAGCACATGTAATGTGCAGAAACATGGTATTAACCTTAACTGTGCTAACCGAGTTTTTACTATTTAATGGTAAATATAGTCATTATAATGAAAAATTGGTCCTTGAATTAACCATGGTTTAATTTAATTAATATTTAAAAATAAATTTTTAGAATAAATAATTTTTAGTAAATTTAAATCATTTAATAAAATATCATTATATTATAAAATAACAATAATGTCAATTTTGAAATTATTAATTTAATTTCAATTTTAAAAAAATAAAGACGATGATGGAATTAGAATATATTAAGGTCAAAAATATGTAACATGATATATTAATATAAAATATAATGTAAGATAACAATTTATTCAATTTACTTCACGATTAATTTTTTAATATTATTTATTTTATTTTATTATTAACAAAATAATTATTGTGTTGGAGTTTATTAAATATTTAATGAAATTTTTTTATATTAAAAATTTAGAGATAAGTTATTATGCTAAAAAAACCATTTTTATTTCAAAATAATATTTATAGATGAACTATTGTTCTTTTTTTCATATCCCAAAGCATTATAGATATTAAAAGGAAGAAGGATATCTTTTTGTCTTCTTTTATACTTAACTTATTATATGAGTCATATTTAAAGGAAATTAGAAAATAATTACCATATATTATATAATTTTATGTATGAGGTTAAAATAAATTCTGTAGATAAAATTATATAATATTTTAGGTCATTTTTACTCTTATCATTCTAGTTTAACCCCTTAGTAAATCCATTTTTACCATAACCATAGTAATAAATTTTAATTACACTCACTATTCATTTTGGTAAAAAATTAAGTTGACAAAATTAGACATTAAAATTTTTTATTATTCAAAATATAGAATCCATTTTTACAAATTCATTTCACATAAGTGGAAAATTTTAATTTAAAATTAATCATGAAGACGTCATGAGAAGGCGGGTTTTTATCAAAAAAAAAGTTCCAAATTTTACAAAGCTTTCAAAAACAATTTCAATATAAAATTGATTAAAATGAAATAAATTGAATTAATTGATATATAACTGAACTAATTAAACTTTAAAATAATTTTAAAATATAATTTATCTTTATAAATAAATTAAACAAGAAAAAAAGAGCTTTCAATTATAATTCTCTATTTGTTACTATTCATTAAAAATGAAACTTTTCAAAAAAATCATAAAAATTCACCCAAAGGTAATTTTGAAATTATAAATTTAAAATTGAGTTTTTTTTTATAAAAAATTCATATAAAAGTTTTGAAAATTAATTTTATTATTGTTCACAAAATTACATAAAAAGTTTTTTTTATAAAATAGTATTTTCAAACATATAAAGACTTTACGGAAAATTGTGTATTTTATTTTCAATATATTTTATTTATATAAAACCATTATAATTAATATTTAAAAATTATTATTACTATTCATATCACCAATTTTAATAGATGGTTTATAAAGGTCTTGTTTAAATAATTATATTAATAATATATCGTAGTTTTGTTAAAACTCAATGTTGTTTGTAACACATGGTAAGACGGTTTTTCATTTAGCACAAGATTAACTTGTTTTTTCTTATAATGTAGTTCTTAATAGAAATTAAATTTATTTAAAAATAATAATTCATGAAAACTCAGGTTGTGAAATTCTACCCCCCTTAAAATGAATTTGACCCTCGAATTTCATCTCAGTCATCAAAGGTGTAATACATGAATGTTTTTTAATAGAAACCCACATCATAAAAAGGGATAAAAAAACATAAACTTAAAAAGACAAAGGGATGTGATAAGGTCATCTAGAATAAAACATACTAGGTTTCCAAATAGGATAACATAGGTGGAAACTTAAACCATGGACATGTAAGAGAAAAAAATTTGAAAATATTGATGGAGAGTGATATAGAACATTGACCACAAGCAAGTGGGTGATCCAAAAAAAGTTAATAACCACAAAAACATAAAGTTCTGATTACTTAAGGGACCATTAGATTTATCAAAAATTATGGTAGCATGATAACATTTTTTTCAAGATCCTTTTCCTAAAGTTCAATAATTTTCATTAGAATATATACTTACTTGATTTCATTCCATTTCATAAGTATAAAATCATATTAACATTGATCCCCTTGTATATAATAAAGTATCTCTTTATTGTCACATACCATTCTTGTGACTAACATTATCATGTATTCTATTGAAACATGGTTATAACTTGAATTACCATGAAACCATATTGAAAGTATGCAAGCTTACTTATTCAATAAAAAAACTGATTATTGGATATATTCCTTAAATATAAACATGTTGTAAACTTCATCCATGATTGTATAAATTGATTTTTCAACAAATTGTTAATTAGTTCCAAAGTAATCAGTATTATCCAATTTACTTTATCTAAATTAATAATCACTTTATCACAACATCATTTTCTCAAAATCAGGAACATATTAATGGTTATCTTCCACTTAACCATGTGTTTTACATGAATATAACATTTCCATTAAATCATTTTTCTAGTCTATCAACATCATTCAACATATACTTATAAATCCTTAATGATAAAATTAAACTAAACAATACTTATTTATTTCATGATTCATATACCATAATATTTGAATTCAAAAACATAAATAATTTAATCATCCCACTTTCTTCGCACATATTTAGATAATATTATTGTTATTATTCCTTAACACTTTTTTCCCTTTATATGTCATTGGTAGTCCCTTCATCATTATCAATATAACCATTACTCATACTACCTTTTAGATTCCATTCATAATATTTCTTCCTGGGACATCAATTTTTATAATGCCCATACTTTCCACAATTAAGGAATTCATTCAAATATAATTCCGAAGGGATACCAATATTATCATCCATTGTATTAACCTAACTCTTCATTTTTTTCATTTTAGTTTCATTTTTTTCATACTTTTCCATAGTCAAAATACCTTATTATTCCTCTAATACATCCACTTGGTTGTTTCTTTCCATATTCTTGACACATGGGAAATTGAATATTCTTTCCTCCATGGTCTCCACTACCCAAACACTAAGAAAAATAGTTTATTATCTTATTTGGTGTGTCTAAGAGTTGGATGAGATACGCATTGTTAATCATGTTTTTTGAAAACTGATTAGGCATAATCACATTTTCTTTACAACATTCATCATCCCATTTGACTTCTCGTTAGTAAATTTTATATCACGAACCAAGACGAGATTCTATCCTACTAGACACCCAGCATAGCCAGTGACATGGATCAAAGGGTGTTCTTGATCCCTATAAGCTAGAAATTTTTCCTAGGAATCAAACATCACACTTTGGGATTGATTTTCCAATATAATTAACCATAAACAATCAACAAGAATAAAACATCATCAAAACCCATAACCATAACCAAAATAGGTATCACAATCACCTGTTAAAAATTTCACAACATTAAATAGAAAACAAAAATAAAAAATGTGGAGGAGAATCAACTAATCATCCCAACACTTATGAAATAATAGGGTTATCACCCCCATGGTACCTCCACCAACACCTTCAAAAAAAGGAACCACTTGAAAATGGATCTACCATCACCACCACATAACATCTTTCCTTTACCTATTTCAAATATAACATGGTCTACATACACTCAAGGGTGCATGTAAGTTGTGGTACAAAGCCCAGTAAGATATCATCCAAAATAGATTCCATGATACAAAATTATAAGACAAATCAACTTGCAAGTTTTCATAATGGAAATTGGAAACATTTTTTTTAATAAAAATTTTTAGGGAAATAACTTTTAAATAAAATACTATTTAAATAGAATAATAATTGAAATTTAAATGTAATTCAATGTCCTACATATGATGATAGTAAGAATATAATCTCATGAACACCATTGATAACCCCTACAGGCACTAACAATGGTGGGACCCTAGGAACCTTGTATCTTGGTGATATTGTATATAAATCATGACTCACAATGTCCTCATGTACGATCCACTAGATATGAATTCATCCAAATTTTTAATGGTCTCAAATCATCATCATAGTTTATTTAGTTTCATAAAATCAATCATGTTAAAAAGAGTCAGGCCTCGACCCCGCTGATCTAACTAGCGTACGTTTCCTAGTCCATCTACAAAGATACCTAGGATTCCCTTCATGATTAATTTCATTCCCCTTATCATAGGAACCCCCACTTACACAAATACACTTCCAACATTAAAAATACCTAATACAAAAAACCATTTATAATAGGAAAACCATTTTTGAAACCTCTTACACACACAGATCCCACATTAGAAACATCCATGAAAACCAACCATTTCCCTTTTGAAAATATTTTTTCAACCCATACACGCAACAAATAACTTTTTTAACGTGATTATAACCACAAAAAAATCTATAGAACACATTTAGGAAGAAATGTAATTTTAAAAATATCATTAAATAATTATAAAGCATGTAACCACCTACCTCTATCTTGGAAACTTCCAGAAATTAATGGAAATCCACAACTCCACCACAAAAGAACCCTATAAAGGCACGATCATACCATAAACCTAAATGTCCAACCAAAAGCGATTGTTTTCAACAAAAATTAGGGAAACCAACCCAATATATAAGGAATAACCCAATAAGAAAGAGAGTAGGAACCACGAATAATGAAGAAATGAGAAATGTAAGGACAAAATTGATGATTCCTTGAAGATGCACACCAAAAACACCTAGGATTTAAGGGTACAAGGGGTAAAAAAGGATTGAGAAAGGAACCTAGGTCTAAAAAATAGAGCAAGGAAGAAATGTGTGGATTTTAGTTAAAATCTAGGAAATGTAAAAGTAGAAATTTCACATTTTTAATGTCTTTGATAGGCTGCACAGTTTGACCTCATGTTTTTTCAAACCGTGTGGAAATCGTGCATCCCTCTCTTCAGAAATTGGAATTAGGATGCATGGTTACTAGGGGATGATTTATAACTATACATTAGATTGTTCACCCCATACATAACCATTTATTAATTAACACGGTTATCCACATGCCTGTGCATCTGGTTGTGTATCCTGTATAGTGCTCATATCCATGGGGAACAGTCTCTCATGGGTTGGAACATGATTTTTATTAACTATGTGCCAACCATGTTTCACTTTTTATCGAATCCAAAGACTAAAATTTTCACCAAAAACACGTGGTAAATATAAGTAAAAAATATAAGATCAAAATTAAAAATATAAATACCTCAAAATCAAATTAAATTTGTAACATTTTCTTTCACATTCAATATTGACCATGTTCCTTCTAGTTCCCTCCAGTGACTAAAACAAAAAATCATAGTGCGAGAAACACTAATCTTATTGGAAAACCACATTATCATAAGAAATTACTTATAGGATGTCTAAATAATGAATCATTATTTAATATATGATATCTTTATTAATTCATAATCATCATATATTTAAATCCTCCGTGGTGGTTCATATAGATTTTTTGAATTTCCAAGGTATATCCCCTAGGAGTTTCAAACCATGTGTGGGGCATGGCCCATTGTCATATAACAGTTCCTGATTTATTATATCTCAATACGGTGTTTTATGGGTTATTACCCCTAGGTACATCTATGAGAAATCCAAATCAACTTGTATTATCTAGACAGGGATGAAATTTCTTGGAAACCAATCACTCTACCCTTTACCAAAATTCCAGGATGTTTTCTTATACAATGACTCACCCTAAGAATTATCCTTAGATAAATCACAATAAATATACTTATTAATATCTCTAGGTATCTCACAAATGTTTTATCATCCTATTGTCCAAAGGATAACTAAACCTTTCCTTTGATACCAACTATAGCGACTTAGGCTTCTCAGGCACAAATATTACATTTTTTAGATGAATATTCATTAAATTACACAAACATAGGACTGAGGAAAATAACAATTTAGTACATTTGGAAATTAAGATCATAATATTCCATTTTGGTGAAATATCTTCAACATATCCTACAAATATCTTCTCACATAATACACCTCTTAGTCATACCGTACCTAAACCTTTTTTTATAACCTAGGGAAGGAAACATTTGAAAGGATGAGATCAGATGCTCAGTAAGGGTAAACAAAATAGATGTCAATATATGATCATATAAAATCATAAGATATAAATAAGGGTACATAATAATTATTATAACTTAATAAGTTCATACCAAACCCATCATATATCAAAAACATGTGTCATGGCATAAATATTGGAAGTTCATAAGACATGGATCATCAAAGAACATGAGATGTGATAGAATAAAATTAGAATAAGAAATAGATTTGTGGAATTAACATCATCTTATAACATTTATAACATGTATATATTGAAACAGTTTCACTCATTAAGTTAGGGACATGAAATCAGTCCCTCATATAAACTTATGGACATGCAACCAGTTCCACACAAAACATTTTGAACATAAAATATAAGTTCATGAATAACATTTTAAAAATTTAATCTAGTCCATAAATAACATTGTGAACATGTAATCAGTTTCATTAATAACATTATGAACATGTAATAATGTCAACGCATAACATCATAGTGGTTAATGTTCACTCAAAAGGCCATCATAGCAGACAAACTCCCTTACTATACCAGGTTCACTTTCCATTCCATCTCTGTCTTACTATACCATGTTCACTCACCATTCTAGTCATGTATTACTGTATATTGTTCACAACACATTCCATCCATTTATATATCATAGTATATATAAACATTTACCCAATGAATTATGTGGAGATATAAGTTCCACCCATCACATAGTGAAAACCATATTTATGTGTTCCAAAAGATCATATACATTCATCACATCACAAACAATGAAATTTGATTGGTATCATAAACATTTCATCATATCATAACTTTTGGAAAATAGAAATGTTTCATAATAATTTAATCATATAATAACCTATGAAAACAAGTGTTTTTCATAACCATTTCCTAATGGTATAACCCATGGAATAGAAACAGGTTTCATAAAAATCATACAATCAAAATATAAACCATTTAGAAAAAGAATATAAAGGGTATCCTTTGATAATATCCCCAATAAGGAATAGGTAACACCAACAAATTTCATCTTAGATGGAAAATAATTTTTGATGATAATTTAAAATACTTCTTGAAGAAAATAACCTTTGGTCTAGGAAAATTTATATTTAGAAAAATAAAACCTTTTGAAAACCTTTTTCTTTGAAAAATACCTTGAAAGCATATAAAAGAATATTTTAAAAAAAATTAAAAATTTAAAACACAAAAATTTTAAAAAACCTTTTCCTTTTTAATGAGATTAAAATATATTTAAAAAAATATAAAACATGTTTTTTGGAATAAAACATATTTCTTACCAAAGAGATAAATAAAGTTGAATTTTATTAAAATATTTCCTTAATTATTTTAAGTACCAAAGAGTGGAAAAATAGAACCATTACTTTAATATGTCATTAATTTATATAGGGGAATAAAACTCATGAGAATTCATGATATTAGATCATGATGTTCCAACATTGGATACATAATCACAAACACTCCCAATAAATAATGAGATTGCAATATAAAATATTTACCAATTTGGTAACATTGAATCATAGGCCCCAAAAAGTAATAACATAAACTAGAACTAAAAATATCACATGGATAAATAAATTCATGATATTACATGTCAAATGGGTTGTATATACACCTTTTTAAACAATATAGGTTCATAATATAATGTGTATCTCAAAGAAGGAAAATTGTGGAAAAAATTCCCTTATCAATTTGGTAACTTTTGAATATATACCCCATGAAAGAGAGATCATAAAATAGAAATTATAATTAAAATAATTAATATTATATTAATCATAAAATAAATTCACATGTAGTATACAAACCATATAAATTAAATAGGTGGTGGACATGGCATGTTCCTCATAGTAGTAAAAATGAGATGAAAATCTCTTACCTTAAGTCTTGACTTCCATTGTACTCATTCAAACCTCCTGTATAATAAATATATGTTTATTATATATATATATATATTAAATAACCCTATTAGTATATATCATACCATATATGATTTTATTATTACCTTTTATTACCCTTTTATTAAGTATTCCATGTTAATGTTATGTTTCAGGTAATAACAACTTAGTTTTCCATACATGTTTTGATTTGTTATATTTTTGGTTCTCTTAGTTAGACCTTGATTTAATCATATAAAAAATGATAACAATTATGTAAAATAATATATATTCCTTGTATATGTATTTATAGTAAACCATAAAAATTTTCGGTAGGAAATAAAATACATCGTTCATGGAGACGGTGGGTCGTACGTACGCATGAACGTTGTTTAAATTTTCTTATTATGTTGAAAGAAAAATAAATTATATATATATATATTATAATTATAATATTATTTTTATTTCATATATATAAAATATTTTTATTAAACCCACTCTTAGTAAATTCCATGTAAATCATGAATGAATCACATCGCTTCCTGAGATGGTAGTATGTCGTATACACAAACGATGTTATTGTATTCCCAAAAAATAAAAAGCATGAAGGTGTGTGTGATATAATAATTAAATAATTATAATAAGATAATATATATAAAATATATCATATATAAATAATAAATATATCATTATTCACATCCTTGATATGTGGTAATGGAAAAAATGTAAGATATCAGTTCATGAGGTTGTAATCAGCCGTACACACGAATGACGATTTCATAACCCATTTGATTTAATTATGTGTGGTTATAGTTATTACCCTTAACATAAAAGAATATATTTATATAATTTATACTAATGTTATTATATAAGAATTATATAATAATAATTTAAGGGGTGGAGGGATAAGTAAAACAAAGATGCTTGTTGATTAACGTTACCTCTTTTTCAGCTATCCTCCTTAGGTTTTCACTAAAAGCCTTCATATGATGGATTTAAGATTAAAATAATGATTCTAGAATTATGGGAGGTAATTTTGGAAGTTATTTTGGTATATATTGGTCGATCCAAATGGATTGAGGGGTGTGAGTAAGTGGGGAGAGTGACCACCCTCTTATAGTTGAGGAGGAGTGACATTATTTTAAATACTCAAATATATTCATTATTAGCAGGTCAATCTTACCTAAAGTGACTGAAAAACTGATAATTAAATGTTTTTAGGGATGATATAGTTGATCAAAACCTCTAAAACATAATGAAACATAGTTTTTAAACATTTCATCTACTAAATTCTAAGTTTTCTTATTTTTTCCATTTTGGTTTTCCACCATAGTAACTAGTCTTCTAACCTTGGAAATTTAACTTTTAAGAATAAATTATAGTGAAACTTATTAGATAATTTAGACCCTATGATTTTAAATATGATATTTAATTTATAAAATATAAATCCTAAGTTTGTTTCAAATTAATTTTAACATAATCATATATCACGTGCAAAAACATCGCATTAACCTTAACTGCACAAACTGAGCTTTTACTATTTAATGGTCAATATAGTCAATATAATAGAAACATTATTCCATGGATGAACCATAGTTGATATTTATAAGTATTTCTAAATAATTTTTAAGAATATATTAGTTTTATTAATTTGGAATCATTTAATGAAATATTATTTATTATAAAGTAACATTAATATCAATTTTCATGTCATTCATTTAATTTCAATTTAAAAAATCAATAAAATGATTTAATTAGAATATATTAGGGTCACACCTATGTAACATGATATATTATTATACATAAATAATTTAATTTCATAAATCATTCAATTTACTTCAGTTTTAAATTTTTTAATATTATTTATTTTATTTAATTTTTAACTAAATAAATATTGTGTTGGCATTTCATAAGTATTTTAAATAATTATTTCACCTCTAAAATTTAAGAAAAATTTATTATGATAATGAAAAATCACTTATATTTCAAAATAATATGTTTACCTAACAAATTTATTTATCCCTATCCCAAATCATTATAGCTATAAAAGGAAGAAATGTATTTTTTTTCTTTTTCTTTACTTAACTTATTATATGGGTTATATTCAAAGAAAAGTAGTAAGTAATTGTCATATTTCAAATAATTTCATATCCACAGTCAATATAAACTCAATAAATAAAATTTATATATTATTTTAGGTCATTTTTACTCTTATCATTCTAGTTTAACCCCCCCTGGTAAATCCACATTTATCTTAACCATGTTAACTAATATTTACTGCATCCACTATTCATTTTTGAAAAAAATTAATTTGATATTATTATACATTAAAAAATATTCTGATTCAAAATATGGAATCAATTTTTCTAAATTACATTCATATAAGTAGAAAAAAATAATTTAAAATTAATCCCTAAAAATGTGATGAGAAAATAGGTTTTTAACAAGAAAAATTTCTAAAGTTTATAAATTTTTTATATATAATTTCAATATGAAATTTATTCTAATGGATTAAATTTTATTAATATATTTATAATTTAACTAAATTAAGTTTAAAATTAATTTAAAATATAATTTAAATTTAGAAATAAATTCAGTGAACAGGTGGTTTTCAATTAAAATTAAGTATTTGTCACTGTTCATTAAAAAATGAAACTTTTTAGAAAAATATTGAAATTTCACCATAACCTAATTTTGAAATTATTAATTAAAAAATGATTTTATTTTATGAAATTAATTTTATTAAATTTTTAAAAATTATTTTTACTATTGTTTACAAAATCCAAAAAACACCTTTTTGAGAAAATAGTATTATGAATCATATAAAACTTTACCAAAAATTATGTATTTTATTATCAATATTTTTTATTTATATACAACCATTATAATTAATATTTATAAATTAATTATTACTATTATTATCGTAAATTTTCATGGTTATGTTATAGAAGTCATATTTAAATAACTATATTAATAATATATCATGGTTTTGTTAAAACTCATTATTGTGTGTAACGCAATATATGTCAGTGTTGTGTGTAATGAAAGCTTAACATGGTGTTTTTATAAAATCAAGACATTAAAGAAATTAAATTTATTTTAATAATAATAATTCATGAAAACTCAGGGAGTTAGATAGTATACATATTATGTGCCTTTTAAGCAATCGTGATCACATTGTTATTATACCTATCATATCTATTTTTTAATAATATTTTTAGTAAAGTCATATTAGTTGGATTTTATTAAAACTTTTTTATTATTTGATTAATTTTTAAATTAAAATTAAAATTTTATTCAAGGCTTATATTTTCCCCTAAAACCCTTTTCTTTATTTTCAAATACTCACATATAATAAAAACCCTCTTCACTAAACCTATCATGAGAATATAAAACTTATGAGAAACTGAATCAAGCATGATTATTTTGATGATGAAAAATAATGTTGATGTCACACCATCTGCTAAATCACCTCCTATTAAGAAATCAAGAAAAGATAAATGAAGATCGATCACCATAGTGAAGCCTCACAACCCACATATGATTGATTGGTCATATATGTAGAAAATGAAGTGGACACTCAATAGATTCAATCAAGAAAATCCCTAGTATAGAAATGTTTTGAAAAAAACATTGGGATTATCAGTATATGAAAAATGTAAACCATTCTATCCATTCTTGGTTAATGAATTATATGATCATATAGAATTTATTTATAGTAATAAGTGATACACCGTTAGAAGCACGGTGAATGGAGAAGATATCATGTTTTCTTCAACTCACTGGGAAAAATATTTAGGTTTACCACACATGGGTGAGAATGAGGAGAACTAAAGTTCTTATCCAATACACCATCCTCTTTTTATCTTTCAAAGTTCCCTGGATGAGTTGACTATGAATGGAACTCTTAGAAGACTATCCTCTATAGAGCTGACCCTGGTGGCTAGATTTAATTTTCGTAGACCATCAGTTGATGATTTCGATCGGTTTGTTTTTGGGAAATGGGACCTGCAAGATCGTGCGGTCGTTGGTCTTTTGGATAGCCGGCACTTGATGATACGCTTCTCCACGGAGGAAGACCTCATTCGGGCATGGGCTAATGCTCCACGGTGATGCAACGGGTGTAAATTTCTTCTCCTTCGATGGAGTTTTGATCTCTGTATGGGTCGTGATCCCGCCTCCGTCCCGATTTGGGTAAGTTTTCCTCATTTGCCTTTACCTTTCCAAAACCCAGTGATTTTCCGCTTGCTTGGGAACTTGGTTGGTAGATTCTTGTGCTCTGATGCTCGAACCGCCACGGTGAGTCACCCGGTAAATCCCCGACTCTGTGTGGAGGTGGATGTCTCAAGACCTCCGGTTGAATGGGTCTGGATTTCTGTGGGCCAGGAAATCAGATGGAAGTAGGCGGTGGTTTACGAATCTTGGATCGATTATTGCAATACCTTCAAGAGGATGGATCATTTAGATGGTAGCTGTCAAGATCGACATGGTAGTAGGAGGTCTCTTGGTCTGGAGAAAAGGATTGGGAAATCTGTTGACAGGAGGGGGAAGTCTGCTGGTGATGATCCGATGAGCAATGCATCTGGACGTGGCTCCTATGCTGCAACTGCTTTGGAAAAGCCAGTTGATTCTGCAAATCCTATGGTGTCTGTGGTGATGAATAGACTGAATATGGACTTGAATCAGGGGAATACTTCCAAGGGAGCTATGGATAGAAGGGGTGCTGCTGTTGGAATGGTAGCATGCACACCGGTGGCTGTAGAGCAGAGGCAAGAAGCTCCAGGGATCATTAGTGCTGGCAGGTCTCATCTTGATCGCTGCACGACAGAAGGTGGCATGCTTGTGGGGGCTGCTGCTATGATGGGGGGTGGTAGCAACAAGGTGAGCAGTGGGATGCAGGGGCCTTTGATGGCACCTGAGGATAGCAGGCTTGCTGTCGTTGTTGCCAATGTTGGGTTCAGTTGTACGGATCCGATTGAGGAGGGTATGCCATCGACTAAAGAGGGTTGTGGGAAAATGACAGATGTCAGTCATTATCTGATTAGTGAGAGGAAGAATATGCAGCCGCTACCTGATGCCTCAGGGAGTAATATTACCAACTACAACCGGTTCAAAGTCTTGGAATCCGAAGAGGATTTGGATGCTCTATTGGAGATTGAAGGGATGTATGAAGGGAGTTGTCCAGGCAATGTAGTGAAGGTGGTGGATACCAGCCAAGTGATGGCAGGGCAGCCTCCATGTCTGGCTGTAGTTGATAGTAACAGATGTAATGAATGGGATCGAGGGGTGGCTGATGGTTTTAATTACGGCATGGTAGCTGGAAATTGGGGAGACATCTCGGACAGTGACAAGGAAAGTCACGGTGTGATGGCCAGGCCTTCCTATTGTGAGGTTCTCAAGGACGGGAAGGGGAAATCTGGACAGGAAGTGAACATCACAGCAAAAAGAAGGATGAGGAAAGACTACTCTGATCTGCCAAAGCCGCTGTCCATTAGATCCTCTTTCAAACAATCTTCACATGACTTGGTATCTTTGGAGAAATTGAACCTTAGAAGGAAGTATGCCAAGATACTAAAGCAATATGAAAGCTCGGAATGGGAGATGGCCGCTACGTAAGGATGTTCGTATGGGGGATATTATGGTTTTTAAGTCTATGATATGTAATTGTGCTTCTATGTACTTGTTGTACTTTTCTTTTATTTAATAAATAGTCAGGGGCCTGCCTCTGACTGACTTTCCTGGTATATAATTGGGAAGAAAATATAACTTCCTTAGATGGTATTTTCCTAACCTAGATAATTTTTAAGAACATAAAAGTAAATTAAAACCCCAATAAGAAAGAATGGGTGTTTTACTGAGAAAATATATATGATAAGTTTCATCTTGTAAAATATCATTTTAGACTAAAGGATCTAGTGGATAAATGTACTGAACCAAATAAATTTGTTGAGTATTTTTATGTTTAAGTGGTTGATGTTGTGGAATAAGTGATGGTTTAGGAATTTCAACAAGAAAAAAAATATTAGATGGTTAATCTTGATGAAGAGGCTTTTTGAGCTCATGAGGATGATAGGATACTCTATCCTATTATATATTTTAGTCCACTAAACTCTAATTTGCCATTACTATCTCATGAAAAGGATCTAAAATTAGAGGAAATTTTTTATATAGAATTATTTGTCAATGGTTATTTGGATGACCCTAAATGGGATGATTTTTGGGACTCTGTTGAATTCAAAATCAGTTTAGATAGATCACATGTGATTGTAAGCTCTTTGAGAAAAGCATACCATATTCACTTGTTAAGTGGTAGAAGTAACATGGGTCTACATTATTGGGTTTAGACTATTTAGAGTATGATAATGATAATGGGGGAATTCCACCTAGAAATGGTGGACCTTTCATCCTTTCTTCTCAAAGGGTTCTAGAAGGAACTTTAATTTCTGAAATAGATTACAAAATTGAAATTAATTTGTCTTTGAAAATAAATTTTATAGATCAAGTCATGGAAGGAATTTTTATCCTAAATCCTTTAAAAAATGTTGAACCTAAGGGTGAAAGAGTTATTTCTTTCTTATATAAATTCAATGGATACAATCTGAGAATTAAATATCTCTAATAAAATGATGTTGGCCATTTCACATCTTTATCCAAAATTTCATCTCAAGATGGACTTAATGAGACATCAAATAGAGGATTTCAAATCAACGATGCATTATTTTTAGGCTAACCTTTTTATTATGATGTTTCAGCTAGACTAAAAGTATTTTAATTCTATGTTTCAATATTCTAAATCTTCTTCTCTACCTCATGATCATCTTTTCCAAACATCTATATATGACGGAATAATTAGAGAACTGGTCATGGAATTGTTAAAGGATTTTATTGACGAGTTTCATCAAACAAGGGAGATGGTGTTTGAAGGATTTCAAAAAAATCTACTAAGACTTTGTTGGTGGTCATAAATGATGTTAAACAAGTTATAAAAGATAAATAAACTATAAAAAAGTGCATTAAATATTAACTTAGCATAATCTTTACAAAGTAGGATCTGAAATCAATATTCATATCTTTGGATACTGATTTGAGTATACCACATTTGACCCATGGTTTCAAGTATCATGTTGAAAATATCAGAATTCTTCCTCCTATTTTAAAGGATTTTATAGAAAATAAAGAAGATTATTTCATTGATCTAGAGAATCGATAAAAATTATTCAGGAACTTTAATAGGATGATATAACCATACCTATATATTTATAATATAGTTTTGATAGATCCTCCTATTATAACTATGTATTTTGGTCCTACCACTACCTCTTATACTGGTAATCCATTTATCTTGTCTCCAAGATAATCAATCTTTTATCTTAGACCTACTTCCAGATGTGTTATCATTGGTGAACCTACTTCCTCCACTGCATCCTAGACTACATATTTTTTCCCTAACTCTACTTCCAAAGTAAAGGGTCCAATTCTTCCTATAGATATTTGGGATGTCCATATTCATATTTCAATTAGAATTATTGATAGGGACACCCCTTTAATTTCATTTGTAATCTCTTTTCATCTTAATGAAATATCTTTATTCTCCCTGATATTATTCCTATTATTCATTATTTTTGCATTTTTATTTTATTCCTTAAAATCTATTCTTATATTTTCAATTTTTTATAATCCAAAAATATGGAGTAATTATGAAATAAATTAACATAATTGAATAAGTTAATGAATTTGATAAATTGTTGAGATATTATAGAATATATGTTTCAATTAATTACAAACATTTTTTCAATGTATTAAATTCATTTAATTTTATATTTCATGATTCTAAATTATCAAAAAGAGAAATATTGTTGGATTATTCCAGCACCTCTTTATTTTAATGGTCCCAACCCATGTTTTTATTTTTGTAAATGAATTTCATGTTTTATATTATTCAACTATTTTTCTATCCAAACTTTTAAAAATGACAATGTCTAGAATTCATTGTGCATACCTAATATATGAATACAACCTTCTAAACATGAAGATCAAATGACCATGTGGTATTTATCGCATCAAGAGACTACATACCACGAGCCAGTTCTTTCCAACTCTAGTACTAACCATGCGTTGATGTTTAAGTGATCACATCTGTACTGAACCTACCATAAATTAAACTCAAATTGAACACAAGATGAAAACTACCTACTTCATAAAGAAACCTAATTACCATGAATAGGTAAATAAAATTTCTCTAAGTATTTTACTAAACACATGTATTATTGTAGTGACCACATGAAGAAATATACCTACCATGAGAACAAATTGAAGTGACCATGAGAATAAATCAAGTAAACAAAATAAAAATTCAAGTGACCATGACTATAAGAGTAATTTTCTCATGAAGTGATGTACCTACAACATGAAAAAATGTAGTGACCACATGAAGGAATATAGTGATCGTGCGTAGTTGTTGTTCTAATCGACCCTTCCTAGTAATAGTGAGCCAAAGTAACTGGTAAATACAAAGTGACCATGTCTAACTTAAGTAGTGGAGTATTTTCAAATCTCCATCAGTTATATTATAGATTATTTACTCAAATCTAGAGTATTAAATTACGAATAATTATAATTATTAAATAATTAATATTTTCCAATTGTTAATTTATAAAAAATATTTCTTTAAGATACAAAGCCCCATGTGGATAGGAGTAGGATGAGATACACATGAATTTAAGAGATACTTGAGAAAATGAGAAACTTTGAATAGACTAAAAAAAATTCTATGGCACACTATTTTCCTAAAAGTTTGGTCAAAACTTTGTTGAAGATTTTCAAGGAAAAAATAAAATATCTTTGATCATCCAAAGCTAACATGGCTGGGCTATATCGAATATTCACACTCTTTATACTTTGATTGTTTTTTTCAGCTTAATTAGTGAGTTTGGGTTTATTTTACAATATTTATATTTTAATATAGTCACTTGTATTGTATTATAGAGTTCAGAGACACTCTATTTTACTCTTTTACATTTAAGTATCCCACGTAGAACTGTGAAGGAGGCTAGTAGTATCCTGGACTACAAGAGTGTGTTTGTGATGTGTAAAACCTGATCCTAGTTATAGATCATTTTATTATTTAATAAACTTATTGGTATTGAGTGGTTTCCAAGTTGAAGGTATTATGTATCAGTTTGAGATAGAACCCTTTATTTAATTCCATTGTGAATTTTTTTAGCTCTGTTTTTTTAACTTATTTATGCTTTCAAAACATTAATATAAAAATATTACTTTGATAGTTTAATTTAACATGTAATTTATATATGGTGTTTGATTCAAGTAAAACTATTTTAAATGATAAGAAATATTTAAAACTTATTTTAATTGAGTTATGATTGAACTTTTAAGAAACCATTTTAAATATCAAATTATATAACTCTATAGTTTCATTTAACTCAGCTTTTCTAAAATGGAGGTATTTATGTTTTAAATATTATTAAAAATAAATTTTAATAGGAAAATCAATTCACCCACCCCAACCCCTCTTGAGTGTTCTACAGGTATTAGATGTTTTGTTCATGGACCTTTAATATGCTCTCATACAAACATGTGTATCTTATTCTCACTTATCATTATCAAGTGCTATATTTTATGTTTTCCCTTGTTGAGTATCTAAGCTCACCATTTTCTTATATTTTCAGTCTCCTAGTTATTAACATGAGTATAAATTATGATAAGTATAGAAGGTGTTCAATAGTGTTATAGATATAGATAAATGTTAAAAATTATTATAAAATACGTTTTTTATATAACTAATCCCCAAAGAGACTAAAGCTTTGGGTTTTGTTGTTAGTGAAACTATTTGTGAGATTAAATGATTATTCATGTGAAATAAAGGAATATGAAATTTTATTTAGCTTGTTTCACCTCAGTTGATATCAAAGTAGGTGACCACATTGTTTTTACATGTGAAATTGATTATTCTTTGAAATTTGATTTATAGTCTAGGGAAGACCCTAGGTCATCTCTCAAGAAGCATTAGAGGTTTAAAGTGTGTATTTTTAATAAGAAGTACTAAAAGATGGGTTGATTTGAAAACAGTTTTAAAAATATAATGACTTAATTAAAGATATTAATAGTTAAAAAAGTAAGGTGGTTTTTTTTTGAATTAATAGATAAGGAGTTAATTTCATGTTCACAAAACACCTTTAATAGTTCATTCTTTTGAAAATTTCAAATTTTTTAATAGAATATTTTGGTTAAGGGTTTTTAGATCTCGATCCCCCTCTTGTCTCTTAAAACAATGAAAATAGAACCAACCCTTCACACAACAACCATGGTTTCATGGTTTGGACCTCAAGAATAAAGCTAATAATTCCAAATCATACTAATATTTTATGTATGTGTAACGTCCCAGACCCGGCCAGCCACCCGAACAATACCGAGCGGGTCGGGTGTCACTACCTTAGGTGCACCTCCCCTGAATGCCAAAGGCTTCTGACTAGAAGAGAGGGTCTGAATAGGTATAGTGGGGAGGCTATACCCTCTCGGAGGATCATAGTAAGGGTACTGGTCCGAGTATAACAGTAAAGATGCAGCGGAAAGAAAGACTCAGCAGACTCGAACTAGACCCGTAGAGCGGAAGCATATCAAATATCAACAAACAGCGGAAGCAATAATTATAAAAAAAGCAGTGGAAATAAACACAACAGCATGCTAATAACATGTAACTACTACTGAACAGTAAAACATGCATCCAAAACAGGTCATACAGAACCGAATATAAAAAGGGCACCAATGGCTAACCAACAGTAGCTACAACAATAATTCCAATACAGAAAAGTAAATAAAGAAAGGTAAACCCAGCTAGGAATGTCCTCAAGGTCCATACCATCTCCATACAATAACTAACGTAGCCCATCTCCTGTAGCTGGCCTCTTTCCTGCACGTAAATACATAAAGTCTGAACGCATCCCCAAGGGCCCTTCTAGGGTGTGAGACAAATCTCAGTAGGATACCACCCAACGGTGCGTACCAAATATATGTGTTTAAGTAGTCATGCATTTACCAGGAAAGTAGTAATCAGTACAATGCTAAAATAAATACAAAATCCAATGGTGCTCAACAGCCACCATGGAGTTTCACCTGCTTCGGCCAACGCCGGAATCTCTGTCGTGTAACCCAGCAACGTGTGCCACCTGACACCTCGTGTCTCAAGTACCGATGTCTGAAGGCATGCCCCAAATAGTAAACCGGCACCAAGTGCCTCCTGTCACCCCGTGTCTCAAGTACCGACGTCCCGAAGGCACACCCACAAATAGTAACGCAGCACCATGTGCCTCCTGACACCCCGTGTCTCAAGTACCGACGTCTTGAAGGCACGCCCACAAATAGTAACCTGGCACCATGTTCCTCCTAACACCTCGTGTCTCAAGTACCGACGTCCCGAAGGCACGCCCATTTCCTGAAGGCCCCTCACCTCCCACGTGGCTTTCTACGGTAATAACCCCCAACCAAAAATACCTAACCGCAACTACGGGGGCATCTACCCACACGAGTGGTCAAAACCACCTCATCACGGAGTATCTCTTTGTGCACACTACTCAATGTCCCGGTGAGCGGTAATCACCCAAATAGTCTTAAGACACCAAAACATCTGACACCTCGTGTCCCTGCGACCATGTTGCTCAAGTCCGATGGCATCGCCACCCTAGTATCTCGGGCCATGCCCAACCTGACAGTCGTACTGCCTCAAACAGACGTCCATGACGCCCAATCCTGTGGTCAAACCACCCAAAGTAACCCGGGAAAATCCCCAACCTGTGATCAGCATCACTCAAACGTAACCGGGCCAAGCCCAACACAACCCAAAGGGATCTAGCAGATGCAATTCAGTAATTTCATATATAACATGTTTTACCAGAAAAACATAAACCAGGAAAAACAAACTAAACAGTTGAATTTCACTATACCAGGTGTTGTCCCATACCAGCACTGAGGTCTTAAATGCCTCCAATAATTATAACAGGCTTAAATAATTTAATCTTACAGTTTAACACAATAATATTTCAATTAAAACCATTTTGGCATTCCCCGACCAAAATGCCCCGATGAGCAACGACCCCTCACCCGGCCCCTCTCATGAAAACTGGTAACCGGGCATACCCAAAGGCATCCCAGAGGTCCCATAAACAATACAGTATGAAAAGGCAGATAAAACGGGTCCCGCTAAAAAATACCCGAAAATGCGTTGAAGCCGCGTCATCCAAACAACCACGAAAACACAAAATGAGGTGTGCACCACCTACCTGAGACTCGCACGATGCTACTCCTCTGGTAACACCCACCAATTCGGTCTAAAACGCAGTAAATCTAAAAAAGATTCAAAACAGCTCAAAGGGATATAACTCGTTCTAGAACATAAATCAGAAAAAACGGCCAAAGAGGAATCGAGGCCTTACCGAGGGGGTTCCAACGCACTAATCAGTGATTGAAACGGGTCTCGGACAGACGATCGGGAGGAGAAATGGTGTTCAGCCGGCCTGGTTCACATATCCAGGCGGAGGAGGGGTGTTCTACCTCAATATGAGGATACTGCATGTTTTAAGTGAAAAAAAGAAATTACACGGTGTGTACTTTGGAACTACATGTTGTGTATGGTTAATTTAACTATTCATAAGACCAAAAGATTCTGCCAACTTACTTTTCGAACCTACCGACATGAGTAAACGGTGTGTACCTCTGGGTACACAGTGTGTACTGGGTTCCTCTTCCCTTCCTCACCGACTTTCCCACACACCATGTATATTCCTCATACACGTCCCGACTACACGGCGTGTCCAAAGCGAACACAGCGTGTCCCTGGTTCTTACCCGACCAACGGCCTATACATCATGTATGGCTTCACACGGTCGGTAGTCTACATGGCATGTTCAAAACTAAACGCCGTGTAGTAAGAAAACTCTACACGGTCACCCGCACGGCATGTACCTGGCGAGAACACGGTCGACCACTTGCCTAGACATACACGGCGTGTACTTAAAGTACACGGCGTGTAGTCTGGAAATTTCCATAATCTTTCTATTTAATCCAGTTTCCTCAGAAAAAAGTCAAAAATTTAAATAGGGTCGGAATTTTGACCCATTCTAAAAACCCAGGTTCTTACAAACTCCCCACCTTAACGTAGCTCGTCCCCGAGCTACCAAACGAAACCAGGAGATGGCACCGAACATGCCCACCCCAGTTAAACAACTCAGACTACCCCGGTCTCAAAGGTTCCGGCCAAATTCCTCAAGGGGGGCTCCCCACCTTAGGAATTTCCTTACCCGGTCTCAACCCAAAAAAACGTAAAACAAACAGGGTTTACTAACCAGTTTTCCGGAAGAAAAGTCCTCTCGTGATGCATCGTCACCCCTACACCTCATTGGTGCTCCTGTGTCGCTTCCGACACCCAAAGTATCATGCACCGCATCGATGTCCGCCTCCATGAGGTCCTGGTGCATAGCACCTCGAGTAACCTGAATCCATGATGCCCCGATGCCCATGACACCTCAAGTAACCCGCATCCATGATGCCCCGATGCCCACGACACCTCAAGTAACCCGCATCCACGATGCCCCGATTCCCACAGAACCTCAAACATATATATATCACGCACCTGAGATGGTTCCAACCCACTGACTAGCATCTAGTCAGTCCACAAATATCTTGTGCACCTCGTGCACCCAAAACAGACATACCTCTACAAGTCATGCCAAAAAAGGAAACATGGAGATCACGGTCACACCGCTGTGTACCTCTAACTGTCATCGGCTCACCGGCCTGCTCAGCCTTTGGCAGCTCCGCGGCGTGCACCTGGCCTGAAACATGGCTTCTTGACGCCTGACCTCCCTACAGTGCTGCTCCAGTCACCAGCCACTAACCCCTGAGCTGGGTCCCATTGTCTCTGTCACAGCCTCCGCGCACAGCTGAACCTCGACTACCCTCTCTGGGTACCGAACCCGAACCAACTCCAGATGCTGCAGTCTGTCCTGGTCCCTGCCTGCCGGCTATCTGAGAAGGCTACCTGCAAAACCTCTCCAGATGCTCGTCCTGTCCACATGCCCGGCACTCTTTCGGAGGCCTACTGAACTGAGACCGAACATGTCCTGAATGCCCACACTGGAAGCAAATCACTAAAGAACTACCACGAGGTGGTCTAGCAAAATCTCCGGCCTAACTGCCCTGCTAGAACTCATCTCGCCCTCGCTTACTACTGTCTGAACCGTCAGCAGAAGCTGTCGTCCTACCCAAGCGAGATTTCTCCCTCTCGTTGCCCTCGGCTATAAGCGCCTGATTCACTGCCTTGGAGAAAGAACCTAGCCTGAAAATGTTCACCTGGACCCGAATGGCGTGTCGCAAGCCATCCTCGAAGCGCCTCATTCTAGCTGCATCATCGCTCACCATACCAGGTGCAAAGCGATACAACTCTGTGAAAGTAGCTGCGTAGTCCATGACGGACATGTCCCCCTGGTGAAGACTCAAGAACTCCCGATCTCTCTCTTCCCTCAGTGTCTCCGGGTAGATGTGCTCAAAGAACCTTCCCTCAAAGTCCTGTTGTGCCAGTCCCTCGTTTCTATGAGCCTGAACCTGTACATCCCACCAATGCTTCACCGGTCCTCTCAGCATGTACGTCTCCATCTTGACCCTCCTCCCTAGAGGTGTCTCGAGCTGCTCTAAAATCATCTACATACTCTCTATATAGTACTCAGCCTCCTACGGACCACCCTCTCCCTGAAAAAGCGGTGGGTGTTGCGACTGGAACTCCAGTGTCAGATACGCCATAGAAGGTTCTACACCCTGAACGCCACTGTCCATCCCCGCAAGATGTGTACCAGGCTCGCTCGGATTTGTTCGTCGAGCCACGACCCGAATGATGCCAAACCTGGCAGCTGTCTTGCCTGCACTGGATTCTGAACCTGATCCTGTCCCTGAGCCTGCACCTGCGGCTCGTGCTCTTCCTGCACCGAATCCTGGCCCTGATCCTGCGGCACTGTACCATCTCCTGCCTGAGGCTCCATCGAGCCACGAAGGAGTAACCCACTGAATACCATAAATGGTCAGACATTCCATATATATATAACAATATATTCTACTCATATAAGGAAACCATTAAAAGGCAGTGCATAACAACTACCCTTACTCCCCCTCACCGCAACCCATGCCCCATGGCATCCCGGACTCATGGCCTTCTTACCCACCCATATCAGAGCCATGTATCGATAGTACCTCAGGCCATGCCCGTCCCGACAACTCACGTTGCCTCAAACCGACGACCGAGTCACCCAATCCTGACAGTTACACTGCCTTAGTCATAGTACATGCTTGCTCTCATAAGAGTTACACCCAAAACCCTACCACATGCAATTCTACAAAAAAAAAATAAAGCATGGCATAAACATTGAAACAACTAGCAATTCTATCAGGAATTTCACCATTTTTACATTTCAAAGCAGATAGAGCATGGAAAATGATTTATTCTATTCACATGGTATTATCACTTCACAAAGCATACGTGAAATTATGAAATTGAAATAACCTAGAAATGTGCCTATCAAAATCCAAGCAATAAGCCTTTCCATACTGGGCCAAGGTCCAATTCTCCCTTACCACACTGGGTCAAGAGTCACATATCAAAATGAAGAACATTACACACCAAGTGAGCCACCAAGGTAGAAATCGTATAAACTATAATCTACGAAAAAGCAATTAGAAATTCCCACCCATGGCAACTAGGTCCATCCCTCGTACCTGGGGCTGCAGGAACCCAAGAACAAGCTAAAAAAACCCATTCCTAGTAACCAAAACATATCTTCAGTCTACCATATCCCAAATAGTAAAACCAGCAGAAATAAAAATAGAAGTCTCAATCTCATTAGTATCCAGAAAAACACTGCTACTAAATCCTTGTCAAGAACTCCTCTGATACCACTTTGTAACATCCTAGACCTGGCCAGCCACTCGAACAGTGTCGAGTGGGTCGGGTGTCACTACCTTAGGCGCACCTCCCCTGAACGCCAAAGGCTGTCGACTAGCAGTGAGGGTCTGAATTGCTATAGTGGGGAGGTTATACCCTCTCGGAGGACCATAGTAAGGGTACTGGTCCGAGTATAACAGTAAAGATACAGTAGAAAGAAAGACTCAGCAGACTCGAACCAGACCCGCAGAGCGGAAGCATATTTAATATCAACAAATATCGAAAGAAATAATTATAACAACAACAGCAGAAATAAACACAACAGCATGCTAATAACATGTAACTACTACTGAATAGTAAAACATGCATCTAAAATAGGTCATACACAACTGAATATAAAAAGGGCGCCAATGGCTAACCAACAGTAGCTACAACAAGCATGCCAATAAAGAAAAGTAAATAATTCAAGGTAAACCCAGCTAGGCATGACCTCAAGGTCCATACCATCTCCACGGAATAACTAACGCAACCCAACTTCTGTAGTTGGCCTCTTTCCTAGACATAAATCCATAAAGTCTGCACGCGTCCAGAAGGGCTCGTGCAGGGTGTGAGACAAATCTCAGTAGGATACCACCCAACGGTGCGTACCAAATATATGTGTTTAAGTAGTCATTCATTTACCAGGAAAGCAGTAATCAGTACAATGCTAAAATAAATACAAACTCCACTGGTTCTCAACAGCCACCATGGAGTGTCACCTGCTTCGGCCAATGCCGGAATCTCTATCGTGTAACCCGGCACCGTGTGCCACCTGACACCTCGTGTCTCAAGTATCGACGTCCCGAAGGCACGCCCCAAATAGTAACCCGGCACCAAGTGTCTCCTGACACCTCGGGTCTCAAGTACCAATGTCCTGAAGGCACGCCCACAAATAGTAACCCGGCACCATGTGCCTCCTAACACCCCATGTCTCAAGTACCGACGTCCCGAAGGCACGCCCACAAATAGTAACCCGCCCCCATGTGCCTCTTGACACCTCGTGTATCAAGTACCGACGTCCCAAAGGCACGCCCATTTCCCGAAGACTCCTCACCTCCCATGTGGCTTTCTACGGCAAGAACCCCCAACCAAAAATACCTAACTGCAACTACAGGGGCCTCTACCCACACGAGTGGTCAAAACCACCTCATCACGGAGTATCTCTATGTGCACACTACTCAAAGTCCCGTTGAGCGGTAATCACCCAAATAGTCCTAAGCCACTAAAACAACTGACACCTCGTGTCCCTGCGACCACGTCGCTCAAGTCCGATGGCATCGCCACCCTAGTATCCCAGGCCATGCCCAACCAGACAGTCGTACTGCCTCAAACCGATGTCCATGACGCCCAATCCCGTGGTCAAACCACCCAAAGTAACCCAGGAAAAGCCCCAACCTGTGATCAGCATCACTCAAACGTAATCGGGCCAAGCCCAACACAACCCAAAGGGGTCCAGCAGATGCAATTTATCAATTGCATATATAACATGTTTAACCAGAAAAACATAAACCAGGAAAAACAAACTATACAGTTGAATTGCACTATACCAGGTGTTGTATCATACCAGCACTGAGGTCTTAAATGCCTCCAATAATTATAACAGGCTTAAATAATTTAATCTAACAGTTAAAAACAATAATATTGCAATTAATTCCATTTTGGCGTTCCCCGGCCAAAATGACCTTATGAGCCACGGCCCCTCACCCAGCCCCGCTCATGCAAACTGGTAACCAGGCATACCCAAAGGCATCCTAGAGGTCCCACAAACAATACAGTATGAAAAGGAAGATAAAACGGGTCCCGCTCAAAAATACCTAAAAACGTGCCGAAGCCGCATCACCCAAACAACCACAAAAACACAAAAATGAGGTATGCACCACCTACCTGAGGCTCGCACAATGCTACTCCTCTGGTAACACCCGCCAATTCGGTCTAAAATGCGGTAAATCTATAAAATATTTAAAACCGCTCAAAGGGCTATAACTCGTTCTAGAACAAAAATCAGACAAAACAGCCAAATAGGAATTGAGGCCTTACCGAGGGGGTTCCAACGCACTAATCAACGATCAAAACAGGTCTTGGACGGACGATCAGGAGGATAAATGGGGTTCGACCGGCCTGGTTTGCGTATCCAGGCGGAGGAGGGGTGTTCTGCCTCAATACGAGGCTACTGCCCGTTTTAAGCAAAAAAAAAGAAAGTACACGGCATGTACATTGGAACTACACGCCATGTATGGTTCATTTAACTGTTCATAAGATGGAAATATTCTGCCGACTTACTTTCCGAACCTTCTGACATGAGTACACGGTGTGTACCTCTGGGTACATGGCGTGTACTGGGTTCCTCTTCCCTTCCTCGCCGACTTTCCCACACACCATGTATATTCCTCATACACGGCCCGACTACACAGTGTGTCCAAAGAGAACTCGGTGTGTCCCTGGTTCTTACCCAACCAATGGCCTATATGCCATGTATGGATTCACATGGTCGGCGATCTACATGGAGTGTTCAAAAATACATGTCGTGTATTAAGAAAACTCTACACGGTCACCCACACGACATGTACTTGGCGAGTACACAGTCGGCCACTCACCTAGACATACACGGCGTGTAGTCTGGAAATTTCCAGAAACTTCCAATTTAATCCAGTTTCCTCGGAAACAAGTCAAAAATTTAAATAGGGTCAGAATTTTGACCAGTTCTAAAAACTCGGGTTCTTATATATGTGTGAAAGAAATAACATTCTTGTCTCGTCCAATCATAACAACCAAATATTACCACTTAAATATCAACCTAATAGGTATTGAAATGAAAAACGTTTCACTTAATTAAACCAAACCATTGAATTTAGAGGAAAATAATGTTAATATAAATGATAAGTGAAATATTTCACACACACAAATACACAAAATTAGTATAATAACAAATGTTGTAACTCCTTCCCAAGTGTGTGTAGCTTCCCTGAAATTACCATCCACCGTTTAGATCACCATCGAGAGGAGGAGGTGGCTAGAGTGGAACTTCACCTTCATCCATGATCCACCTATGAGGAAATGGGCCTCTATAAAATCTAGGATGAAGATAGAAATCCTTTTTCTCTCCAAAATGTAAGATTTTTTATCCCTATTCTAGCTTGAAAATGAGGTTCCCAAGGTTCCATTTTATAGGCAAAGTGGAAGGTGGTTTTGAGAACCTGTATTTTTTAGAACCAATTATGCCATGGTATTTAGTGGCCAAAAAGTCTTATATCACTTTGCAAAAAATCAAAAATTTGTTTATCCACCTCTTTAATATCTCCACATAAAATTTGGAATAATTTTTAAAACTAAATCCGGAGATATGAGTGAAATACAGAAGAAAAATTTCGACTTACATAGGAACCTTTTTCTAGGATAGATCATTTTTTAGGCCCTTAATGGATGAATTATAATTTTTTGTATTCTTAAGAGTTGTATCCCAATGAATTTTGGATCAGTAAAAAAATTTCATCCCAATTTTTTTCACATATTATCTACAATGTTCATTTTATCCCACATGTGTTCTTGTATTCCAGTGCAGTTTGTTCCACTTTGCTTGACTTCCATCAAAGGTTCTCCAAATCACCTCCACCTATATTTAAATCATCAAAAAACTGAAATTATTATTTTTTAATGTGATAAAAAAATAATTAAATCAAACATGATGTTAAAATTTTTATTATATTTTTCATTTATAGTAAAAAGTCATTTTTATATAGTAGTGTAACAGTGAAATAAATTAGTGAATCGCACTGCAATCACACCCCCACAACTAGAATTTTTTACTCCTGGGAAAATTCACATTTCCAAAAACTAGGCATGGGTATATTCCCAAACTTATAAATATTTAACATTAAATGATAATTTAATATTTATAGAAATGTGATCAAATAAAATGTCACACCAAGGAGTTATTCTCAGTGATTATGGAAAAATATGTCTCATAATTAGTATCCATAATGAAATTCAATGAGATGAAAGATTAAAATTTTATAAAATAATTAAAAATTAAATAACATTTTTAACTATCCATGTGTGTCTGATAAAAATTTCATGCTATTAGTTTTATTTTCTATCTAGTAAATATAGGTTATTTTAAAAAAATCTTAAGTGATTCTATCCACGAAATCTTCCTTACATCCTATGCAATAAAACTTAAAGACCCACTCACTTATGAATTCCTTTAAGTAAAACCTTAAGCTCCTAAACATGATATCCCCATAGGTTTTACATTTCATCACTCGCATCATTTTTTTCCTTTTCAAAAGGTTCACATAAAAAAAATCTCGCACTCATCTCTCAACCCTCACTTAATCTCCTCATGACAATAATTGTAATAGTTATAACAAGATCAAAGGTCAAGGAAGAGAAGTTTTTGACTTTCCAAAGACATAACCCATTTTTTGGTTTTAGTATTTATAGGGCATACAACATTCGGATAATATGTACACAGTCATAGGTCAATCCATTACATTAATCAAAATGATCGGATAAGTAAGTAATATATAAAAAATCACTTTAGAAATCTGATAAATTTAAACCTAACATATATTTACCTACTATTGACAAAGAAAATATTACACTTCAAGGTTGTGTGTAAAGATATGTGGAGATATTAAGTGACACTATTTTTCTATAAACTATTATCACAAAGTTTATCAATCTTATAAATGTTTTCAAAGTGATAGAACTATTTATATCATAAAAATATTCCAGAAAAACTTACACCTCAATGTTAAATTCATTCTAAAACACACATTCCATCAGTGAAACAATATTTTTTGTTAAAAAAACATAAAATAGAAAATTTCATTTTCAATAATTTCCATTATTAAGTGGGAATAAAAATTGAATATTCGGTCATAAAATTGAGGGGGAATGTTTAATGTAACAACACTATTAATCAATCGAAAAAGAGAAAAATAATATGATGAAAATCCCTAACTAACCCAAGAAGGTGAGGGAAAAAAATAAAATGCAACAAGAAAAAAAGAGAAAATTGGAAGAAAGATTATAACAATTCATAACTATCCTAGAAATTTACCAATACCACCCACACATAAAGTGTGAAATTTCCTCACTATAATAAAATAGAATGTGTGAAGTAAGGTAAAAACCTAGTGGGTTTCATTGGTATGTTTCTTCTTGAACTTGGAGTTCCTCTATCAGGGACTCTAGAATGGATTTATGAAAGTTCTTTAACTACTTCCCATAGATAGTGAAGGTTTTTTTATTCACTTTTAACTTTAACAACACCAATTGTGTAAACATTATTAATAGTGTATGGTCCAAACTAGTGGGATAAAATCATACCTGGATTCAACTTTATCCATGCCTTGAAAAGAAGAACCTTATTCCCAATGTGGAATTGATGATGAATGATGAGGCGATCACGGGCAGCCTTGCCTATCTCCTTATAAATTTGGGAGTTATCATATTGAGTGAAAGATTCTATTCCTTGGTATGATGAAATAATTATGAATCCAAGATTCTACCAAATAATTTACAATTTCATTATACCAAGGAATAGAATCTTGCACTCGATAAAATTTCTCAACGGCAAACATATAATTTATCAGAATAAAATGGGATGATTAAATGTTTGTTCATGGAAGGATCCTACTGATATGGTCAGCCACCACATTCTTCACTCCTTCTTTATCCTTGACTTCTAAATTATATTCCTAAAGGAGGATAATCTAGTGAATGATAAATTTTTTGTCTTCTGGTTTCATAAGAAGATATCAGAGGGCCACATTATCTGAGAACAAAATCACTTGGGACCCTAAAAGGTATGGCCTAAATTTATCTAAAAAAACTCAAATGGAAATGAATTATCTTTCAGTTGTGGTGTAGTTCTCTTGGGTAGGGTCCAGTGTGTGTGAGGCATAGGCAATGACATGTGGATCTTAATCAACCTAATGTGATAAGACTTACCCCAGTGTGTGTGAGGCATCACACATGATTTAAAATGGTAAATCCCACCAAGGTGGTTATATTACTAGGGGTGATGTAAGACTCCATTTCAATTGGTTAAAATATTACTCACAATTTTATCAAACAAAAATTATTTTTCATTTTGGAGTAACTGGGATTGGGGGAATGAAATCTTTCTAAAGTCATGAATGAAATAATAATAAAATATAGCATGACCTAAGAAAGACCTCACATCCTGTACATTTTAGGGGAATTATGGGGAAGAAATTGCATCCACTTTCGATTTATCTACTTGGATACCATCCCTAAAAATGACATGACCAGGTTTTATACCTTTTCATATATTGAAATAGAATTTATCATAATTTAATAAATTATTATTTTCAATAAAGTGACATAGGATAGAACCAAGACTACTTAGTCACTGATCAAAAGAAGATCCATAAATACTAAAATCATCCATGAATACTTCCATGAAATTATCCAGGTAATCCATACAAATAAAAAACATGCATTGCTGGAAAGTACCTGGAGCATTTCACAATCAAATGGAATCCTCCTATAAGAAAATGTGTCGAAGGGGAAAGTAAAGGTTATATATTCTTGATAATTGAGGGAAATAAGGATTTGAAATTATCTAAAATACCTATCAAGAAAAATTAGTGGGACTTCCTTGATTGAATCTATAGAATCATGTCAATGAACAAAAATGGAAAATGGTCATTCCTAGTGTGTTGTTTTAGTCCTTAACAGTCTATATAGACACACCAACTATTCTTCACATAGGTTGGAACCAATTAATTATTTTAATTTTTTATTATTTTTACACCATATTAGGAACTAAATGCACTATACTAACCCATTGGCTATCATATAGGGTAAATGATTACAAAGCCAAAAAAATTGCCTCCTTTTTAACAATATCTAGGAGGTTTGGGTTTAGTCAATGTTGTGCTTGCCTCGCTCATTTAACCTCATAATTATACACTATACTATGTCTTCAAATTGATGGTATAATACTAGGAATTTCATCAAGTTTCCATCCTAATGTTTTTTATAATCCCTTAAATGTTTAAGTGGTAAAAATTATTTCTCTAAAGGTAGTGAACTAGAAATGATGCAAGGCTGATTGTCTCTATTCTCAAAATATGAATATTTCAAGTTTTGAGGAAATGGTTTAAGTTCTTATTTTGGGGGATTTTGGATTTATGGGAGTGAATTTGAAATTGAGAGATCACTGACCTCATCTAACTTCTGAATGGTAACATCCTCATATAAGAAATAATATTTTACATGCTTAGCAGTATCATTGATGGTCATGGGATCCTCAGTGATCAAGAAATCATCAATTACAGAACATGCTTGAAATTTGTCTAAACTAGTACAAAATTCAATGCATGATTCATTACCTAGAATATCTATCAATGATGAAAACTAAAAAATGGGATCAGGGGAGAGAAAAGAAGTTTTTTCAATGGAAGGGGTACATCGAGATAATTTACGGAAATTATGGAATTCTCTTTTGAGGGGTGATTCATGGAATCAATGATGTTGAAGTGGGAAATGTCACCACAATATTCCAAATAAAATTCACCATTATGGAAATTATTTATGGTTTTTGTAGTTATCAGTAAAGGCCTCCCCAATATAATCGGTGCACGTCCATTTATCATATCATCTTCCTTTTTAATCACATAAAAATCAGTACGAAAAATTAAAATTTTCACCCTCACAAGAACATCCTCTATCACACCAGTGGGGTGTGTGGTACTCCAATTTTTTACTAGAATAAAATTATTATGGTCTTTAATTACCTAACCTACAATGAATATAAAATTTAGTAAGGCGTCACATTTTTAGGATCACCCAAATAAATCATAGCATTGGAAGATAAATACTCCCCTATAGTGTATGGAATTGAGAATGTTCTAGGATAATTAAATTTGGTGGGAAGTTATGGATCTATTAATATAGATATGTTCCTCCCCAATCTCACCTTTTAATTACCTGAAAGTAACATTCGGTGTGTACACATATCCATTAAAAATTTAGCGTATCTGGGAATTTTCTTCCTAACATCAATCAAGGGGATGTTAAACTTCAATTTTTTTAAAGTTTCAATGATTTTTTTATCAAGTTTAGTTTCTTTTTATTTTCATGGTTTGGTAGAGATTTAAAGAAATTTAAGAGGAATGGTTTTTCTTAGTGTTTCATCAAATTAAACTCTCTTTAATTTGGAAAGGATTCCCTTAGGATAAGGTTTCTGCTCATTTGGACCATTTTCAAAGGTTGGAATTGTGGTTTTCTCAAGATTTGATGACTATAACAGAGGGATCATTTGGATTTTATGTTTTTTTCCACTCTGAAGGGTGAGGTCCCTGAAATTTCATTTATCCCTATGGTTAACTAGTGGTTTATAGGGTAGTTTACCCAACCCATGACATTGAATTTACCCACATTGAGTTAGTGAGTTGTCCAAATTAGGGTGTTTAAATCTTGTATAGATTCTTGGGTGGTTTATTGGAATTGGATATTGTTTGCATCCATTTATTTCATCATGTATTCTAGGATAGTCTCGGATTTTTAGGGGGTTCTCGGAAATTCCTTTAGTATGGTTGAGGATTTTAGAGTGGTGGCGGTGGATGACTACTCTTCCCCAGTTGGTTCCATGGTTGTTGAGGTTGGTTTGAATACAGACCTTTCCTATAGGATTGGTTGACTTTAAATCTTTGATTGGATAGATAGTATTGTTATTTCCTAATGTTTTGGTTATATGGGAAGCCTAGAAATAATTCCTCAGAACTCTCATAAGTTTCTCTTATTTGGTGGATTTGGTCAGAATAGTGGGTATATGAGGTAGAGATATCGAAATTAAGTAGAGGAGGAAGTTGGGATTTCCCTTGGGAAAGAGAAATATATTAGATAAGGGTACTTACCTCCTCAAACATCAGGTCCACCTTCTTCTCAAATTTAGAACTTTTCACCTCATAGAAACCCCAAATGGGTACACTAGACCTTGAACCAAATTGTTCAGTGTTCTAAACCATGTTCTCAATGAGGGTCCTTAGAGATATTGGGGGTTTTTCAACAAGTGAACCACCGATAGTAGCAACAATCATGTTATGATAAATTGTAATTAAAACCTAATAAAGTTATTGTATTAAAAATTGATCACTAATTTGGTGGTGTGGGGAAATTAAACAAATCCTTTTAAATATTTCTCAGTATTCATGAAGTGTTTTCCAATATGATTTCCTTATACCATATCTTTCATTCATTATAGTTTCATTTAGAGAGTTTGTGAAGTATTTTTCAAGAAAAATGTGTTTTATGCCCTCTTATCCTCTTATTAGGTAATTGACATAATATAACCAATCTTTTTCAGTGCCTTCTAATAAGAAAGGGAATAACCTGAGATTAAATTATTCTTCAGCCACATTTTCATGTTTCAATGTTAAACAAAAAGTGTGAAATTATTTTAAGATCTTATGTTTTTATTCTTCATAAATTTCATGGAATATAGGTAATAAGTGAGTGAGTTATCATTTAAGTTTAAAATTAGGTGCTTCACATTGTATTTGAATATATGTGTGTTGGATCTCGACATTAGGTGTGGTTGGTTCATTAAATCTCTAGTTATTTTTAAACAAATTATGCATGTTTATTTTAGTTTTGATATTCTTTTTATAAGAATAAAAAGGATCTAGAATATTGTTGATGTTTTATTCATCCTTCTTCAAAGGATTGAATGGTGCTTCTTGGTGTCGATGACGCAAGATCCTCTCTGGTACATGTTTGAAAGGAAGTTTTCCCTCTAATGAATATTTCATCATAAAAAAGGCCTACAAAATTAATATATAAGAAATCAACTTAAAAAAATTCAGAAAATAATAAAAAATATATTTACAAAATAAAAAAAAAATATTATAAAAAATGCACACTAAAAACCAAAGTGGTCCTAAGAAACAACGCCAAAATTTGATTTTTTTGTCATAAAATTTCAAATTGAGTATTATTTGAAAGTTGATTTATATTCTATGTAATTACCTATTTCATCTCTCAAGGATCATTGGGGGTTTTAAGTATATATTCATAATAAAAATTACTAAAACAATGGGTGGTTCTGAAAATAGTTTTAAAAATAAAATGACTTAATTAAGGAGTTTAATAGTTGAAAAAGGAAGGTTTTGTTTCTATAATTATGAAATAAAAAGTTCATTTCATGTTCGCGACATATCTTGGATAGTTCATTTTTATGAAAACAATATATGGGATTAATGGAATACTTTTGTTTAGGGTTTTCGAGGTCTCTATTCCCCTCTTGCCTCTTTAAACAATGCCTAAAGAACCAACCCTTGACACATAATTTTTTTGTCAAGGTTTGGACCAAAATAATAGATTGAACTCTTCTAAATCATATTTACATCTCATGTATGTGTAAATAAAGAGGATTTGTTTCTTTTCCAATCATAATAATCCAATATTCCCACTTAAATATCAACCTAATCTGCATTGAAATGATAATTGTTTCACTTAATTAAACCAAAGAAATGCATTCAAAGGAGAAGCATGTTAAGTCAAAACATAAGTGAAATAGTTCACACAAAAATTGCACAAAAAATGTAAAATAGAAACTCCCAAGTGTGTGTATATTTCATCAAATGACTATCCACCATTTAGCTCGCCATCGAGAGGAGGAGGAAGCTCGGGTAGAACTTCTCCTTCATCCTTGATCCCACTATGAGGATAGAGGCCTCTATAACTTATAGGATGAGGAGAAGACTCTATTGTGTCTCCAAAATGGAATATCTTTTCTCAATGGTCGATCTTGTAAATGAGGTTCCCAAGGTTCCCTTTTATAGGAAAAGTGGAAGGTGTTTTTGAGAACCCAGGTTTCGAGAATCCAATTAGAACATGGTTTTGGGTGGTCAGACAATCTTATCCCACTTTGGAAAAAATTAAAAAAAAATTCCCCACCTCTTGAATATCTTCTCTAAAAAATTTCATTGTTTAGAAAACTACAACCTAATATATAGATGAAACAAAAAACTCTACTTTTGATTTTGAGATGATTCTTTTTCATGGAAAGATCGGATTGGTTTGGCCCCTTAATGTATGAATTGTTCTTGGGTTTATTTATAGTAGTTGTATACCACTTAATTTTCGAACCCAAAAATGTTTAGCCCAATTTGATGCATGTATTAGCTGAAGTTCCTTTTTAGTCTACATATATTCTTGTATTGTTATTTAGTTTGGACTAATTTGATTTAATTCCATCATGTTCTCTCAAAATCACCTCCACCTATAATGAAAACATCACAATAAGTGAAATTACCATTTCTAACAGTGATCAACACAAACTGATTGAATCAAACATGAAGTGAAATTTTTTATTATACTTTTAATTTAAAATAAAAAATCAGTTTAATATAGTGGTGTATGGGTGAAATAAAATAATGAATCACACTGCGATCAGTAGGGTTTAGTTATTTTGGGGATTCGGACTAGTTAGAATTAATGAAAAACTTAATGGAAAATTTAAATGTATTAAAACATTCTAAATTTTTGATAATGTATTGAGTGTATGTCTTCCTATATATAAAATCCCAATATAGATACAAACAAGTTGATGTAGAACTTGGAATAGATACACCTAGGGATGATAAACCCAAAAAGTATGGTTGGGTATTAACTTGATTTTCACTCAATACACAACAAGTGGGTCTAATTGAACACCTAGTTTTACACTACTAGGGGATATGCTTTGGTTGATTTAGATTCTCTCTATGAACCATTATTATGGATTTAAATGTGATTTTATGGTTTTATATATAACTAGATAGGTAAGAAAACCTAATAGAAACATTACCATGGAAAACCTAGGTTAAACAAAAGAAGTTATATGTTGATCAATTTATATCAGAGTTTAACTAAATGTATTATAAGATAAAATGAAGGTGCCATAGGAGAATACATATTAGGATTCAGTTTTCATATATATAATTCCATTTACTTAGATTTTATTGGATAGTATCATAACTATTTTGGATTTATTATATGGTTTGAAATAGGATTATGAAAAAAAATCTATGAAAGCTATGTATCTAGAGACATATAGTCATCTAAGGAAGTATATTTGTAACAAATGGTTGAAAATAACAAGATATTTATATTATGAAGAAAAAAATATAATTTCTTGATCCTTTACATTGTCTTTATAAGTTGGGATGATATTACTTGGCCTTAAGCAATATCCCCAAGAGGCTAAAGATTGGGAAATAATGTTGAAGTGCTTCAAAACATTTAAGGGAAGATTTTCCCTTTTGGAATAAAATAAATAACCAAACAAGCCATAACAAAACAAACCACTATATGATGCATGATATTAATGAAAGAAAAAAAATATTTTATTTAACAAAATCAAACTAAAACCAAGTACCAAAGCTAAAAACTACAAAGTCACAATACAAAACAAACTATGAAAGCTCAAAGACACCAAACACAACTCCATGCTCCAAACATGCTCCATGCTCCAACTCCAAAATAGACCAATTATCACAAAGTACTGCTATATATGTGTAATACTTACCTTTTCCCATGTCTTTATAAACAACATCTAAAAAAGAACCAAGGTTCCAAAAAAGGGGTGAATAGTAAAACTGAGTAGGTTTTCCCAAAATGACTTCCCTAATCACTCTACTAGGATAAAACAAGCTAGAAAATTTATATAAAATGATTTATATTAAATAATTTATAAAACCTTTTATATCAAAATATAAACAAGTGTTAATAAAACATTTTTCCTATGATAACCATAATTTTCAAGTAAAATAAACCAAACAAGTTCTAAAACCATATCATAATCTCTATTTTGTCATAACTCATTATATTCCACACAAATACACATTTAACTAGGTACAAAACTTATACCTACTTATACTAAAGAGTGGTAATTCGTCATTTCACTAATCCTTCACATAGTGAACCAATTTGACGGGGTACTTCATGCCCATATCTATCCCAACATTTTGATGGGGTACTTCACAACCTTATCCATCCTAATGAATATTAACACATGCCACACAGCCATAATAAGCCATGCCAAACCCAGGTGTTCCCCAAACCATTTCAATAAAAGAAACACCTTCTTTAAAAACCATTTTTCCAAGTAGAAAACCCAAAAACAAATTAAAATCTTCATTTTAAAATCATGAGACCAAAATCCCTTTCCAAAAAAACACCAAATTTTCAAATTTCCAAAAATTGTCACTTGAGAGGGTTTTTATCAAACATTTAACATCAGATACATAATTAATTTCTTGAAAAATCTTGAATTTTAAATCAAGCCTTCATTTTCTAAATAGAGGAGTCAAGAGTGAATCCACCTACCTCAAGAAATGTTAGAAAACGATAAACGGCATGAAAACACCAATGAATCTGAGTTAAAACTCAACAAACTCTTCTTATATATATTCCCTTGTAACAAACCAATCCAAATATAATCATATTTGGAATCAGATATATTAGATCTAACCACAGTAGTTTTAGATCTATGAAATTATGAGAGATAGATAAGTAAATCTCAAAAAGCACCAAGAACAACCAATAACAAATCCTTACCAAAAGGATCCATCTTCAAATCACCAAAAGAGGCCTTTTATCACATTCAGGACAATAGCATAAGATTCCTTAACCTTTAGGAAGAGAGAATATTGAGTTACAGTCATATAGGATGGAAAATTAGGGAGTTAGAGACCAAACCTTGTGAGATCCAAAATTTTAGGATCTCATCTTTAACCTATTAATGTTTAGTTGCACGTTTAGTCAAACTTGGTGCTAACCATGCATAAGACACAACCTCAAGGATGATCCTTAAATGGTTGTATTTTATGGTTTCAAAACCATATTCCAACTATTCCAAATCTTATTGTCTCAATATTGTCCCACTCAGCACAGTTTCTCCTTAGTGGACGCATGGTTTAGGAAAACTGTGTGTTACCCATGTGCCTTCCATTTTCCCCATTTCTCACTATGAATGGTTTTCTGTAGTTGTTTCATGGTTTTACTAATCCATTAAATAATCTTGAACCCGTATAAATTCCCCAAAAACACTACAAATGTTCTGAAAACTCTCTCAAAATTCAATCATATAATTTACATACTTAGAAATCAAAAAGAAAGGGTTACTTGAAACTGGGGGGTGCTACATTCTCTACACCATTGGTATTTCCATCCTCATAAATTATAAAACCCACATCTTTTTAAAAGAGTTATGTCCATTTATCTTTCATTTCATTCTCCTATTCCAAAGTCTCTTCCTGAATCTGACCATGTTTCCACAAAACCCGCACTTTACTGATGCTTTTTCCATGAAATAAGTTCTCTTGATTATCCAAAATATACACCATGATAAGTACCAATGAATAATTTGTCTCTATTTAAATATAATCCCATCTAATCACATGGTAAAGATCATTTTGATACTTATTTAACTAAGATACGTGAAAAAATTATGCACTATACTGAACTACGATGGAAATTCCAAGTGATATTCCACCTCACCAACTCATTCCAGTATCTCAAAAGGGACTATGTATCTAGAAGATAGCATTCCCTAATTTCCAAAACAATGATTTCCAATACATGGATAAATCCTCAAGAACACATGATCACTCACTGAGAAAGACAATAGCCATCGATGATGATCCCCATACAACTTTCGATGACTCTAATTCCTATCCATCCTTTTCATGATCAACTGAATCGTCTATGTTTTTTCTTGTATAAGGCTCAGCCTAACTAGTGAAGTCTCACATGTTTCCACCCAACAAAGTGGAGAATAATATTGATTCCTATTCAAAGATTCAAACAATTCTATTTTTATTGAGGCCTGATAACTATCGTTATATGATAATTCCACTAATGGAACATGCCCTTCCCAAGAGGCACCAAAATCCGTTACACAAGCCCACAACATTTATTCTAAATTTTGTATCATATTTTAATATTTCTCATCCATTTGAGGATAATACTTCATAGTCATAGTTAATTGAGTCCCAATGTATTTATATAAGTATTTATAGAAATGAGATGTAAACCTTGGATATCTATTTGACATAATTGAAACTAGTACTCCATACATCTTTACTACTTCTTGGGTGTATATTTTTGATAGGTCCTCCACCGAATGAGTTTCATAAATAGAAATGAAATGGGCTGACTTTGTGAGTCGATCCACTATCACCCATATGGAATCGTGTTTCCAAACCATTCTTGGGAGACCTGTTGCAAAATCCCAAGAAATATCCTCCCACTTCCAAATAGGGATAGGTAAAGACTTTAATATGCCTATTGGTTGTTGATTTTCTACCCAAACTTTCTGAAAAGATAAGCATCTCGAAACAAACTCAGCCACATACCTTTTCATACTAATCCACCAGAACTTTTATTTCAACACCTTATAAATATTCTCTATTCTAGGATGAACATCACATCTCGAATGGTGGTAATAATGAAGAAATTGATCCTAACAATCCATGGGTATAACCATCCAATTTCTGAACCACAACACTGAACTCTCATTCTGCTTTGATCCCTAAATGGTCTCTCCACCATTGAATTTTGAACTCATCTCAAGACATTGTGAATTGGATGTTTGTGCCTATTTAACCATATTTACCAAATCAGGAACCACTGAAATAAGAAAAAAACAAAACTTCACCTCAGTCTTCACATTACACATGTATTTAGGCTAAGACCCACATTAATTATCACTCATCTAAAGCCTCTTTTTCTAATTGAGCATACAAATTTCTTCTTAATGCATCAGCCACTGAATTTCCATTAACTGGTGTATACATCAAGTCAAAGTCAACCATTTGGAAATATTCCATCCATATTATTTTTCTCATGTTCAAATCCAATTGTGAGAAAATAAGTTTCAAGATATTATGATCGGTGAACACAATAAATATCTCAAAAATAAGATAATGACACCATGTCTTTAAATAATAGACTACAAAAGCTAACTCTAAATTTTGTGTTGGGTAGTTCTTTTCATTCAATAATAACTTCTTTGAACCATAATAAACAACATTGGATCCTTTCATGTGAATGCATCCCAACCTTGCTCTCAAAGAATCACAATACACCATGTACCCTTCTTCTAATTCTAGAAAAATAAAGATTGGTGCTGATGTAAGGTAAAATTTAATCTCTTTAAAATATTTCTGACATTCCTTGGTCCATTGGAATGAGACATTATTATTCATCAAATCTATCATATTAAAATATATTCAAGAAAAATCATGAAAACAATACCAATAATAACCAGAAAACCCAAGAAAAATTTATATCTCGAAGACATTCTTTAGTAGTTTCCAAGATATCACAGCCTCGATCTTTTTTGGATCCATAAAAAACCTCTCTTAGAAATTACATGGCTAATAAAGAATACATATTTTATCCAAAAATTACAATTAGATAATTTTTCATATAGATGATGATCCCTCAATATTTCCAACACTGTCACCAAGTTTTGTTCATAATCATCCTTTGTCCTTGAATACACCAATATTTCATCCACAAACACCGCCACAAAAGAATATAGAGATCTATAAAATATATAATTCATCAATTCATTAAATTCCAATGGTTAATTAATAAGACCAAAATCCATTACCACATATTTATAATGGCCATATATTATTCTAGAAGATTTATTTGGAATATCCTTCTTCCGAACTCACAATTGATGATATCCTGATTACAAGTCAATATTAGAGAACCGCTAAGCTCCTCTTAATTTATCGAATAAGAAATTAGTGTTTGAAATTGTATATTGATTCTTTATCATAACTTTTTTAAGCTTACGATAATCCACACATGGTCTTAGAGTTCCATCCACTATTTTCACTAACAGGACTGGCACTACTCACAAGGATGTGTTAGGTTGAATGAACACTTATTTTTTCTCTTCCAAATATACATTCAACTCCCATAATTCTATTAGTTCCATTCGATAATATGGAATGGAAATAGGAATTTTCCATTGAAGAAGATAAATTATAAAATTCACATCCCTTACAGGTGGAAACCTTGAGAATGTTTCAGGAAACACATCTAGAAACCGATCTACCACTACTGGAAAATAGTTCTTCTCGATCTCATCTATTGATGATAAAGACAATGATGGAAACTTGTATGAGATCATTCTAACTATTGGTACCATCAAGATCGTTGCACCTAACTTTACACTCTATACTTATCTAAAGAGATTCGCAGTGCCATCTTCAGTTGTGAAACTTAACTGTCAGGTATAATAGTCGATGTGAGCCTTGAACACCAGACATCAATCCATATATAATATTATATCAAAAACATACATATAAAGCATAGATAAATATAATTTCTACATGGATCCATCAATGGTTATTGAACATTCTCAATAAACAAAGGATTGGCACTCTCATTGACTAATAGGAGTTTGAGGTTTTATCACTGAAGGCATCATCTCAAGTTTTAAGCTCAGGAAAACAACAACATCAGAATAAATAAAGGAATGGGATTCAATCGTATCAAACAACACTTGCATAAGGGAAGAATAAAAAATAATTGTACCTTGCACCATAGATGGTCTTGGATGTTCATCCATAATAAATTGTTCTAATCCATATAATTGCTGTTTTTTAACACTTTTCTCCTTGTTTCCTTATTGAGATTGAACTGGCTGAGGAGTCAGAGTATTCCTAGAATCACCATGCATTTATATATTATGTTGAAGAGATATATTCTTCTTACCTCACCCTGTCAATGAATACAACTCCTATGATACCTAAGAAGTGTCCTAGGAACCCACCTTAGAGTACTATGATAATAGCCCTAAATATTCCCCATATGATTGCATTTGTGGCATTCTCTAGGTTATTTTGAACACTCTATGTTTATGTGGTCAAGAAAACCACATTATAAACATCTTGATTTACTCTTGGGTTATGGAGGAAATATTTATGATCTATCCTTCTAATTTTGATTCATTCTACAACCCCGGAAATAGGTGTCCCTCTTCTGCTTACTCCCAGTATTAGAGTTCCTGCTATTTCTCATGGGTATTAACATACTTCTTCCTCATATATCTCATGAGATAACCCTTTCAGCTACCATATATCTATTTATTATCTATTTATAATTCTTAATATAGAGCACTATAATCTTTGAGTGAATCTCCTATCTCATCCATGATTCAAATATGTGTGCCTTGAAGGATTTACTCATAGTAACCTCGGGTAAAAAACACAATAAATTCATCAATTTAGTCGCATAATCCATGATAGAAATATTTTCCTGCTTCAATATAAAAATTTCATCTTTTTTTGAATTTTAAACGTGTGAGGATATAATTTTTTGTTAAATAATTCCTCAAAATACTCCCATGAAAGTCCTTGATCCAATTTATCTTAAAATGATAAATCCCACCACTGAAGTGCAATGTATTCCAGAATATAAGTCTCCAACTTGACTTTTAGCTCTGCTAGTGTGCTGATGAAATAAAATATATGACTCATCCTATTTAACTAGACCTTTACCTTTTCTGGTACAAAATCACCCTGAAAAGTGGGTGGATTCTATTTATAGAATTGGATGGAATGGTACACTTATCTTGTCTCATCCCTCCTCTTCTCATTTTACAGAGCCTAAAATACTTGAACAATACTTTGAACCATCTATTTATTCATTTATATCCTAAGTGCGACCACATTCACAAAAACTTCTTCGGGTTGGTTTCTAGGATGTATATCGGGTTCTATTTTCTATCAAAACAACAAACATCATATGTCTCACTCATTATTAACTAAATTGTTAGAATTTAAAATTATACCACATCATATTAATATAATAATTCTTTCAAAAACCAATGTTTACTATGTTCAATTTGTTTTGAAAAATCTCAACCTATTTTTTGAAAATTAAACCATTTTCAAAATATCACCATCATGCTCTTTTTTAAAATCATTCTTTTGAGAACAATTTCAAAATTTCTCAAAAATCAATACATTGAACCAAAACATAAATCACTAATAAAAATTAAATATGAAATCCTTTTGGGAATTCATTCCTTTAATTCATTTCATGATCCTCTCATTGGCTAAACCCATGACAATGAGATTCTAATTCCTATAAGTATCACGAAAACACTTATTTACCCAACTCTCTGATAACCTGAAGTTTAGAATAAAAAAGTTAGATAACTCTTTTTATTCTGTAGATTTTAATTCCCAGTAATCCTACTCCATTCTATCATCCCAACTCAAGGAATATACCAGAATATATTTCAACTCCAAGACTAACAACCAATACCAAGTCAAAGACCAACCAATACTTAGACCATTTATTCTACAAAGGAATGACCAAGATGATACCAATTTTCTAATGAATTTTTTTGGATCAAACAAATATGATACCACTTGTACCATCCCACTCGTTCCCATTAAATTAATAAGGTGGAAGGATATTACTTTCCCTTAAGCAACATCCCCAAGATGCCAATTGCTATAAATAAATGCCAAAGGGCATCAAAACATGTGGGGGTGATTTTCCATTTTGGAATAAAACAACTAACCAAAAAATTCATAACCAAAAAAACCACTATATGATGTATGATATAAATTAAATACAACTCAAAATTTCATTTATAAAAATATAACTAAAACAAAGTACCATAGAGGAAGACTACAAATTCAAAATACAAGACAAACTAAAAAATATCAAAGACTCTAAAGACAACTCCATGCTCCAAACATGCGCCATCGTCCAAATCCAAAAGATCCCAAGTATCATGAATTACTACTATAGATGTTTGATACTTTACCTTTTTCCATTTCTCGATAAACAACATCTACCAAAGCACCAAAGTTCCAAAGTATGGGTGAGTATTAAAACTCAGTAGGTTTTCCCTAAATGACTTCCCTCCTAACACCACTAGGATGGAACAAGTTAGAACATTTATATAAAATGATTTATATAAAATTGTTTCTATCAAAATGTAAATAGGTTACATTTAAAAAAATTTCACAAGATAACCACAACTTCCAAGGAAAAGAAACCAAACAAGTTCTAAAATCATATCACAAGTTTTATTTTGGAATAAACCATTCTATTCCACACACACACAAATTTAACCATGTATAAAACATGGACCTAACTATACTCACAATTGGTGATTCATAATTTCACAAAGTTATCACTTAGTGAATTACTATTACGGGGTTACTTCACACCCTTATCCATTTCAATATTTTGATGGGGGTAATTCATGCCCTTATCTATCCTAATGCATATAAACACATGACAGACAACCATTCCTATCCATGTTGAACCCAATTGTTCCCAAATCCATTTCAATAAAATAAATATATTTATTGGAAAACATTTTTCCAAGTAAAAAAATAGCATTTATTTTAAAATCATCATTTTATAATCATGTTACCAAAATCACTTTCCAAAAAAACACCAAATTTATAAATTTCCACAAACCACCACTCAAGAGGGTTTTTTTCAAAAATTTCATAGTGGATACACAGTAAATTTAAATAAAAACCACGAATTTAAAATCAATCCTTTATTTTATGAATATATAAGTCTATAGTGAGGCTACCTACCTTGAAAAATTGGTGAAAATGATAAAAAAAATGAAAAATGCCAACGAAACCGAGTAAAAACTCCACAAACTCGCCTTAATTATATTACCCTATCATTAACCAAGACAAATATAATCATATTTGGAATAAAATATCTTATATATAACCACATAATATTTAGATATAAGAAAAAAAGAGAGATAGATATGTATATGTAAGAAAAATCACCAAGAACAACCAAGAATAAAGGCTAATCGCAAGAATCTGACTTCAAATCATCAACAGAGGCCTTTGGATTGACTCTAAATCAATGGGATGAGATTACTTGAACTTTGGAAAGATATATTATTGATTTAGGTTAGTATATGAGTAAAAATAGGAGTTTAGAGAAAAAAACGTGTGTGATTTGAAATTTTAGGATCACATATTTAACCTGGGCATGATTAGTCACACAGTTAGTCAAATCATGCACTAATCGTGTGCAAGACACTGCCTCCAGGATGAACCTTAAACAGTTGGATCACACGGTTTACACACCATTTTACAAACATTCCAAAGCCTTTTTTATCAACATTTCCCAACTTATCATCATTTCTCCTTGGTGGATGCATGGTTTGGAAAAACCATACGCCGCCTATGCACCTTTCCTTTTTCCCTTGTCTCATGGTGCATAGCTTCTTATAGTTGTTTCATGTTTTTCCAAATCTGTGAAAAAACCGTTCACCTATAAAAAAATCCCAAAAAAACCTCAAAAATATCTCCAAACTCTCCCAAAATTCACCCATATACTTTACAAACATAAAAATCATAAATAAAGGGTTACATACTTGAAACCTGGGGTGCTGCATTCCCCCCACCATTGGTCTTTCTATCCTTGGAAAGTATAAAACCCACATCTTATTGAAAGAGTTCTGGCCAATAATCTCTCATTTACTTCTCCCGTTCCCAATTTTGTTCATGAATCTAACCATGTTTCTGCAAAACCCACACTAGACCGATAATTTTCCATAAAAGACTTTGTCATACCTATCCAAAATCCACAATGAGATATGTACTAATGAAGCATCTAACTATAGTTCAACAAGATATGATAGAATCACATGGTTAGGATCAGGTTGATACTTCTTTAACTAAGATACATGAAACACATTTTACACCGCACTGAACCATGGTGGAAATTCCAAGTGATATGCCACCTCACTAACCCATTCCAGTATCTCAAAAGGGCTTATGTATCTAGGATATAATTTTCGCTGCTTTCCAAAATGATGATGTACAAGCCTTTGAGAGATCCTCAAGAACACATGATAGATCACCATAAAATAAAATGGTCATCAAAGACGATCCGCATATGATTTCTGAATAATCTGAGTTGTCTCTATCCTTTTCATGATAAACTGGATCTTCTCTATTGTTTCTTGGATTAAGCTCATCCCAACTAGTGAATTCACACCTATTTCCATCCAAAAAGGGTGGAATGAGAATGAAACCTATGCAATTCTTCAAACAAGTCCATTTGTATTGAGTCTTGATAACTTTTTTTATAAGATAATTCCATAAGCATCACATTATCTTCCCATAAGCCACCAAAATACATTACACAAGCCCAAAACATGTCTTCTAAAGTCTGTATCATCATTTTGTATTTCCCATTCATATGAGGAGGATACGCCATAGTCATAGTCAACTGAGTCCTAAGGTATTTCTATAATTATTTCTAGAAATGTGATGTAAAATTCATATATCTATCTGACACTATCAAAATTGGTATACCATTACTCTTTATAACTTCTCATATATGGATTATTGACAAGTCCTCCACCATATGAGTTTCATGAATTGGAATGAAATGAGCTGATCTACTATCACCCATATGGCATAATTTTTTCTAACTATTCCTGGGATACCAATTACAAAATCCATAGTTATCTTCTCCCACTTCTAAATAGGGATAGGTAAACACTGCAACATACCTGTTGGTCGTTGATTCTTTGCCTTAACTTTCTGAAAAGTTAAGTATCTTGAAAATAACTCAACCACTTTCCTTCTCATACCGATCCACTATAATTGTGCATTCAATGACTCATACATATTTTGTATTCCAGAATGAATATCCCATCTCAAATGGTGGTAAGAATAAAGAAGTTTTTTCTAAAAATACATAGGTATGACCATATAATTTATGAACCATAGAACTAGACTCTCATCTATCTTCCATCCCTCAATGGTCTCCCCACCATTGAGTTTTGAACTCATCGCAATACATTCTAAATCATATTTTTGTGCCTCTTTAACCATATTTACTAAATCATGAACCATTGAAACTGTAAAAGAAACAAAACATCACCTCGGCCTTTACATTCCATGTGAATTTAAGCTCAGAATCACATTAGTTTCCACTCATCTTAAGCCTCCTTTTTCTACTAATCATGTGACTCTCTACTTAATGCATCATCCACAAAATTCCCCTTACCCAGTGCATACATCAAGTCAAAGTCAAACATTTGGAGATATTCCATCCATATGATTTGTCTCATATTCATATCTTGTTGTGAGAAAATATGTTTCAAGATTTTATGATCTGTGAACACAATAAATTTCTCACCAAAGAGATAATGATGCCAAGTCTTTAAAACATGGACTACAATATCTAACTCCAAATCATGTGTTTGGAAGTTCTTCTCATGAACTTGTAACTTCCTTGAACCATAAGAAAAAAACATGGTATCCTTTCATGAGAACAGATCCCAACCCTAATCCCAAAGTATCACAATACACCATGTACCATTGTCCTACTTCTAGAAAAATCATGATTGGTGGTGATGTAAGGTGAACATTAAACTCTTGAAAAGATTTTTGATATCCCTCACTCCATTGAAATGATACATTCTTCTTTTTCAAAGTTTTCATAGTAAAAGATAGTTCTGAAAAATCATGCACAAATCGTCTATAATAACCAGTCAAACTAAGAAAATTATATATCTCAAAGACATTCTTCATACATTTCCAAGAGAACACAGCCTCGATCCTTTATGGATCCATAGAAACACCTCTTTCATAAATTACATGGACAATTAAATTTACCTCTTGTATACAAAAATCACACTTAGAAAATTTGGCATGCAGATAATGATCCCACATTATTTCTAACACTATATCCAAGTTTTTCTCATGAACAACCCTTTTCCTTGAATACACCAATATTTCATCCACAAAAGAGTACAGATATCACTAGAATACATGATTAATCAATTCTATAAAGACTATTGGTGTATTCATAAAACTGAAAGGCATTAACACATATTCATATTGTCCATATCTGCTTATGAAATATATATTTGGAATATCCTTCATCTAAACACTCATTTGGTGAAATCCTGGCCGCAATTCAATCATAGAGAACCATTCATCTCCTCTTAATTGATCGAAAAAATCATCAATGTGTGGAAGTGGATACCGATTATTTATCATAACTTGGTTAAGCTTATGATAATCCACACACATCTTTAGAGTTTCATACCCCTTTTTTAGAAACAGGATTGGTGCTACCCATGGAGACATTCTAGGATGAATGAACCATTTTCTTTCTAGCTCTTACAACTACACTTTCAACTCCCTTAATTATTTTGTTACAATTCAATAATATGGAAGGGAAATAATATTAGTCCCTAGAAGAAGATAAATTATAAAATCCAATTACGTTATATGTGGAAACCCTAAGAAATTTTTAGGAAACAAATCTTGAAACTAATCCACTAATTCTGGAAAATAGGTCTTCTTGATCTTGTCTATTGATTCCAAAGACAATGATACCAACTGGTATAAGATCTTTACAACTACTGGTTCCAATAATCTTGTTGCACCGTCCATTACACTTCTATCTCCTCAAAAGAGATGCTCACTTCCATATTTAGTTGTGAAACTGACCCATCATGTATAACAATCGATGTGAGGCTTGAACATCATCAACCAATCCATATCCAGTATTATATTAAAAAAATCTATTTCATGAATAGAGAAAACTCAATTCACCATGTCTCCATAAAATGTTATAGAACATGCTCTACACAAAAAGGATTGAAAGTATCTTTGAAAAACAGAAGTCTGAAGTTTTATCACAGAAAGAATCATCTCAAGTTTTATGTTTATCAAATCAACAGCATGAGAATCAATAAAGGAATGGGATGAACTTATATCAAACAACACTAGCATAAGGGTAAAATTAAAAAGAATCATACCTTCAACATAGATAGTCCTAGATGATCATTCACAATAACCTATTCTTCTCCATATAATTGATTCATCTCAACACTTTTCTCCTTGTTTTCCTATTGATATTGCACTTCTTGTGGAGTTATGGTATTATTGGAATCACCATGGTTATCTCTATTCTACTAATGATAGGTATTTTTTTGTCCTATACCTATCAAAGTAAATGATGCCTATAATACCTAAGAAGTTTCATGGGCACTTGAACTCAGAGAACTATGACAATAGCCCAGAATATTCCCCTTATGATTGTAGTTTTAGAACTCTCTAGGTTGTGTTGTACACTCTTACTTTATATATCCAAGAGAACCACATTGAAAACATCTTGTTTTACTCTTGGGTTACGGAGGAAGGTTTACTGATCCAGTTGTCTGATTTTGATTCATGATACCACCACTGAAATATGTCTTCCTATTATGATTTCTCCCAGTATTAGAGTTCCGACCCTTTCCCATGGGTATCAATATACTTACTTCTCCCATAGATCTTGAGATATCCATTTCAGATACCAACACTCTATTGATTATCTTTGTATAATCCGTAATACAAAGCACAATAATATTTGAGAGAATATCCTAGCACATCCTAGATTCAAGGATGTGTGCCTTCAAGGATGCAATCGCATAAAACTTCGGTGAAAAGTGTACTAAACTCATGAAATTAACAATATACTCCATGGAAGAAATATTTTCCTACTTCAAGATGAATAATTCCACCATTATTTGAATTTTTAACATGTGAGGATAGAATTTTTTATTAAATAATTCTTCAAAATCCTCCATGAAAGTCCTTGGTCTAATTTAGCCTGATTTTCTAAATCTCACAACTAATGTGAAAGTTATTCTAGAATATAAGTCTCCATATTTACTTTTTAACTCTGTTGGTGTACTAATGAAATCGGAGATACGATTAATTCTATTTAGCCACACCTCTTCCTTTTTGGTTCAGAATCACCCTGAAAGGTGGGTGGATTATATTTTTATAATTAGAAAGAATTATCCAATTTCCTTGTATTATCCATCATTTTCCCAATATAAACAACCTAAAATGCCTGAAAAATACTATGAACTACTTGTTGGTTCACCTTTGGCCCAGGTGTAAACACATTCTCAACTGCTTCCTCTGGTTGGTTTCTAGGATGCCTATTTGGTTCAAGTTTCTATAAAATCAAAAAACACCATAACTCTCACTCGCTATTGACTGAAGGATTATCATTTAAAATTATACTAAATCATATTATCACAACAATTATTTCAAAAATAAATACTTACCATGTTCATCCATGTTTTAAAAATATTAACTTTATTTTTGAAAATGAAACCATTTTCAAAATACCACCATCATGAACTTTTTAAAAATATTTCTTTTGAAAGAAATTTCAACATTTTTTAAAAATCAATACATTTCACTAAGAGATAAATCATTACTAAAAATTAAATAAGAAATCCTAGTAAGAATTTATTCCTATAATTCATGTCATGCTCATATCATTAGATAAACCCATGACAATGATATTAAAATTCCTATAAGTGTCTCTAAAACAATTATGTACCCAACTCCTTAGTAACATGAAGTTCAGCATAAAAAGTTTATTTTCATATTTTGATGCTCTAAATTTTAGGTCCCCACAATCCTACTCCTTTCTATGATCTCAATTCAAGGAATAGACCCGAATGAATTTCAACTCAAAGACTAATAACCAATACCAAGTCAAATACCAACCAAGATGTAGAACACTTATTCCATAAAGTAAGGACCAAGATGATAACACTTGTATCAAATAGATTTTTCTACCGAAAAAATATGATACCACTTGTATCATCCCACCCCTTACCATTGTCTTAAGAAGGTGGAAGGATATTACTTGGACTTAAGTTACATCCCCATGATTCTAAAGACTATCAATAAAAGCTGAAGGATTTCAAAACATATGGGGGATGATTTTTCATTTTATAATAAAGAAACTAACCAAAAAAAATACATAACCAAAAAACCTCTATATGATGCATGATATCAATGAAATACAACTCAACATTTCTTTTATCAAAATCAAACTAAAACCAAGTACCACAGTGGAAGACTAAAAAGTAAAAATACAATACAAACTACCAAAGCTCAAAGACTCAAAAGACAACTCCATGCTCCATTTTCCAAATCAAAAAAAGCCTAAGTAACACAAATTACTGTAATAGATGTGTGATACTTAACTTTTCACATGTCTCAATAAAAAACATATATAAAATCACCAAGTTTATATAGTAGGGTTGAGTACTAAAACCTAAAAGGTTTTCCTAAAATGAATTCCCTACTCACACCACTATGATAGAACAAGTTAGAACATTTATATAAAAAGATTTATAAAAAATATAAAAAAGTATATCAAAATATAAAAAAGTTCCAATTAAATATTTTTCACAAGATAACCATAATTTCCAAGGAAAATCAACCAAACAAGTTTTAAAACTATATCAAAAGTTTTATTTTGGCATAACCCATTCTGTTCCATACAAGCACACATTAAATCATGTGGAAATCCTTATAATCAAAAGTGATGATTAATACTTTCACTAAAATATCACTTACTGAAACACTTTGATGGGGGTACTTCATGACCATATATGTCCCAACCTTTTGATGGGGGTACTTCACACCCTTATCCATCCCAATGCATATGAACACACACTACACAACCATGAAAAGCCTTGAAAAAAAAAGTGTTCCCAAAACCATTTAAATAAAAGAAGCATATTTATTGAAAAACATTTTTCCAAGTAGGAAAACCAACAATTATTTTAGAATCATAATTTTAAAATCATGTTACCAAAATCTCTTTCCAACAAAACACCAAATTTCCCAATTTCCATAAACCATCACTCAACAGGGATTTTATAAAACATTGTACAGTGGATACACAATAAATTAGAAGAAAAACCATGAATTTTAAATCTATCCTACATATTCTAAATAGAGGAGTTTATAGTTAATCCTCATACCTTGAGAAATTTGGGGAAATGATAACCGAGAGAAAAAATGCAAATTAAACTGAGTTAAAACTCCATGAACTCAACTTATATCTATTATCCTATCATAAACCAAGATAAATATAAAAATATTTCACATAAAAAGTCATATATATAACCATAGTGGATGTAGATCTAAGAAACCTAGGGATATATAGAAGTAGATCTAATAATAGGCACCAAGAACAACCAAGAATGAAGGCATACCATAAGAATCTGGCTTCAAATCACCAAGAGAAGCCTTTATATTACTTTCAGAGCGATGGGAGAAGCTTAATTGACCTTTGGAAGAGAGAATATTTATTTAGGAACATATAGGTGGAAAATGAAGTGGTTTTAGACCAAAACATGTTATATCCAAAATTTTAGGATCTTAACATTAACCCATGTATAGTTAGTCTCACGGTTAGTCAAATCATGTTCTAACCGTATGCAAGCCACTTAATGAAGGGTGAACCTTTCATGGTTGGATCACATTGTTTCCAAACCATGCACCAACTATGCCAATTCCCACTCACTCAACATTTCCCCACTTAGCAGGGTTTCTCCTTGTTGGACGCATGGTTTGGGAAAACCTTACACCGCCCATGCACCTTCCATTTTTTCCTTGTCTCATTGTTCACAATTTCTTGTAGGTGTTGCATGGTTTTCCCAAACTATGAACCAGTCTTGAACCTATATAAAATCCCCAAAAACACTTCAAAATTTCTCTAAACTCTACCAAACATCACCCATTTACTTTACATACTTAAAAATCATAAATAAAGGGTTACTTACTTAAAACTGGAGGTGCTATAAAAAATATGAGTTTACTAGTCATTCTTAAGATACTAAGGTTTCTATTTAAAAAATTATATATTGAGTCATATATATATTATATACCATTATATATTCTTATTAGTGGCCAATAATTAAATTTGTGAGGATATAATTTATTTAAGGGGGAATGTAATTCCCTAAGATTTTAGTATTAATTTCCATTTAAATAAAAACTATTTTGAATAGCTTACATCACATGAAACACTTAAATAAAATGAATAGTGTTATATTTTAAGGTGTAAGCTAAAAATTTAAACATTATAGGAATAAAATATTAAATTTCATTAAAAAATTGCAAAAAATAGTAAAAACTCAAGTAAATAATAAACTAGCTAAAAATATTTATTTTAATTCATTATATATTATTATTATTATTTTAAATAATAATTTTAAATGATATAATAATAATAATAAAAACAAATTTAATGGTTAGAAGATAAATAAATAAGTTTAATTGGATGTGATTAAAATTATTTAATATTAAAAATACTTTATCTTAAATAAATATATTTTTTCTATATTGTGTATTTTTAAAACCTATTATAATTGTTGAATAATGTGGATATATTTATAATATATATAAAATAAATAATTTAATGATCATCAAAAAATTTCACATGACATGGAATATAAATAAATTTTTTTTATACTTAAAGAAATTATTTTGAAAAAAACATATGTTGGGTGTTTTTATATTAAAACTAGTTTATCTCAATTTTAAAAATTGAATCATATAAAAAGGATTTCATAATTTTAATCAAATATTTAAATTAAGTTATATATACAATTACATTTTTAGGGATAAAAAAATATGTTGCCAAGGTTAAAGTTAATTATAAAGGTAAAATAGTCATTTCTTAAATAATTATTTTTAGGAACATAATTTTATTTTTATAAATTAAATTAATATATTTTAAATTATGACTCTATTATTATGTTTAAACATAAAAATATACTAACAATCATATAGATATTAATTAATATGAAATAAGAATAAAAATATTTAATGTATTAAAGAAATATTTATACAAAAATAATTTATTTTCATATATTATGTTTTAATTTAAAAGGTAATTTTCCCATATCTTTAAAATGAATTAGATTAAAAGGAGTCCAAATTTATATTTAGAACATCTAAATTTGGTAATAGGGGTTTCAACAACTAGATATTTTGTGAAATATTTATTTTAAATATATTTAATATTTTTGATATTTTGTGTTACACACCACACCAAGTTTAGTTTTCATCACACGCAACACTAATTTTATCTTGTGTTTCATGTAACATAGATTTTATCTTATATTACATGAAATGAGTAGTTTAAATAAAATGTGACATACTATTAAAATATTATTATTTAATATGATAGATATCAATATCTATTGAAATAGTGTGTATGAAAAGTATTAACTAAATTATGAAAATATATGTTTTACACATGTATATAAAATTAATTCTTTGGTAACCAACTATATAGAAATTAAAATAAAATCTATTAGAAAATAAAGGAAATCTATTTCTGAAAAACTATTTTTATGAAAAAAAATCATTTTACCTCAATAAATTAAAAAACATTTTTTTTGAATTATATTAATGATATTTAAAAATTAAATTTTCAATCGAATTTTTAACATTTATCTTATATGTTTTCTAGACAATAAATAAGAATAAATCCAATTTTATGCTTAAAAATAGTATTTTTCTAAAATTTTGTTTCGTCACCTTATGCACACTTATAATAAAATTATTTTTTGATACTTTTATAAAATTAATTTAAAAAAAACATAATTTTTTAAATCCTAATTTCAAAATTATTTTAGTTTAAATTTTTTTGAATTTTATGAATAGATAATTTCTTCAATGAATTGTGAAGAATACTGGTTTTATTAAGAATTATAATTTGTTTTAAAACATTTAAACACATAAAAATTGTTTCAAGATGGTATTAAAGGTAAAATTAATTATATTATATATCTATTAATCATATTTTAGTCACTAGATACAATTTTGTATTTAATTTTGATATAAAAACTTTTTAAACATTTGAATATTTTCCCTTTGCAAAACTACTTTCTAGTCAAGACTGTGAGATTAATTTTAAATTATTTTTTACAAAAATACAAATGGAATAATAAAAAATATTTTAAATATTTTAAATTGGAATAATTAATATTATCTAATAAGGGAAAATTAATTTTTAACCATAATGAATAGTAAAAAAGTTAAAGTTATTTACCGTGATTAAGGTAAAAATGGGTTTAACTGGGGGTTAAACTAAAAATATAAGGGTTTAAAATCAACTAAAACTTATCTAAAAACCATTTTATGGCTGTATTTAGACCTTATATTTTATATTTTTTATAATGGTAAATTTTTTATCTTTGTGACATGAAAAAAATGTGGTCACACCTTTTATTTTTTAAATACAAGTGTGCCACTCACCTCACTTATAAAAGGCCACCCCCTCTCCATTCCGCTTCACACTTCCCAAACAAATTGGTTAAGAAAATACCTAACCAAATAACTTACTTAATTCCCTCATCTCATTATATAAGCCTTATTTTTTTCATAAATCCAACCTAGAAATTTTTTTAGTGTAAACCTAAGGAGGTTATTTGATGAAGAGGTAGTATTCTTCGATGAGCATTTTTATTTTATTCTTTCCTCCACATCCTTAAATTATTATTATACAATGATGATATAATAACCACAGTATATCCAATATACCTATATTTTATTATGTAAATTTAATTATCTAAATTCATCTTATCTTCTATCAAATGGGTTATAAAATCATCATTTGTGTGTATGGAGGACTACAGCCTCATGAACTGATGTCATTCATTTTTCCATTACCACCTATCACTGATATATATAATTATAGATTAATTGTTTAAATTTGATATTTATGATATTATTATAACTTTTTAATTTTAATACCACATCTTACTTGTTACCTCATGGCCCATTGGAAATAATTAACATCGCTCGGGTCTGAGGCGGACTACCGCCTCATGAACCGATGTGATGTTTTTTATATGGATGTTAAAAAGGATAGATTGAATTAATAAATATGGTATTTCTAACATAATTATACTTATGGTATTATTATATTACATATACCTTCTCACTTTCTATTCTTTTGTGGTTACAATAGTGTCATTCATGTGTATGGTATACTACTGCCTCACAAAGTGATGCGATTCATTTTTCAGGTACGCTTTAAATAGAAGGTAATAAGGATAGGTTTAAATAAAAATATGTGATATATATGAAATAAAAATAATAATATATTTTTAATATATAATTTACCCTTATTTATTTCATTCCATCAAGAAAATGGAAATAGTATTCATGCATAAGTACGTCTTACCGTCTCCATGAACGTGGTATTTCATTTTCTATATCTAACATTAATGTATTATGATAAATACATATAAAGTGAAAATATATTATATCTATATCATGGTTAAAATTATATATATATTATTTAACTCTGATCAAATTAATAGTAACAAAAAAATAACAAATCAAAACATAGATGAAAAACAAATCAATTATTTCCTGAAACGTGACTTTAACATGGAAGTGTTAATAAACGAGAAATAAAAGGTCATAAGAAAGTAATATATGGTATCATATATATATATATATATATATATGTATGGTTTTTTAATATATTTATAATAAACTTATATTTATTATATATGAGGTTTTAAAGTTTATGAAGTAATTCAACACTTAAGGTTGGGGATTTCTATCTCACTTTTAGCTTTTGTGAGACACATGACATATCCCCCACCTATTTATTTTAAGTATGGTATATAATATTAATGAATGAATTTTTTTATGATTAATCTTAGAATTATTGGTATTTACATATCTATTTGAGGATATATCTTTCATGGGTTTTACGGTTCAAAAGTTACCAAAGTGGTAAGGTATTTTTGTCTCAAATTTCCTTCATGGGGACCTAAGTTATGTTTTTCACATACCATATTATATGAGGTGTATATAAATCCCAATTGAACTATTATATATATAATATAATTATTTTCATCATATTATAATTTTCATTAAATTTTATTATTTTAGGCGGATTGTGATTCAAAGTTACCAATTTGGTAAGTTTTTTATGTTATAATCTCATATTTTATCATGATTTTTTATGATTATACTTCCAATGATGAAATTTTATGATCTATATCTCAAGGAACTCATTAATTTTCTTATACTCTGGTTATGTCATGAAAATAAATTTTTCCCTTCATTATACTCTCTTTATGTACTCTTGAATCAAAAGGAATTTTTTCTATGAAAAATCATCTTTATTTCTTTATTCTGTATAAAACCCATTTTTCATCCAAAACCATGTTTTATAAAAAAGTTTTTAAAATTTTTAAATTGGTTTATGAAATAAATTTTTACCTATGTTTTACCTTTTTACAGAACATTTTTAAAATATCCTTCGTTTATTCTTCTAAATAATACCTGTTTGACTCTAGAAAAAATGTAAAAGGAATATTTGTTTTAACAAGTATGGAATGAATTGGATTTACACCATCATGACCATTATTTTATTTGAATGTTAATTTATAATTTTTTAAGGTTATTTTCAAAGAAAATTAGTTTCAAAATGTTTTATGTTTAAAAAAATAAAATGGGAAATGTAATTTTCATCAATAAATGACTTAAATGATTTTTGAAGAATCCATTATAAGTTTCAAAGTTTATTTTCAAATAAATTATAAAATTTTTAATGAATTTTTAGTTTTAAAAATTTATTCTCAAAGAAAAGTTATTTTCCTAAAGAAATATTACATGTGTCCTTTAAAAATTATTTTTCATCTAATATGACAACCGTTGATGTTACCATTGCCTTGTTGGAGATATGATCAAAGGAAAACATTATTCTTAATCATCCAAATGGTTTATTTTGGTGATGGAATGATTTTTATGAAACTATTTTCTCTTCTATGGGTTATATTATGAGTAAATTCTTATGAAACACAATTTTTTGATAGGTTATTCTATGATGAAATATTTGTAAAACCTATCTATTTTTTGCATGTTATGATATTATTAATTGTTTACGAAACCCATTTCATTTCATGGTTTTTTATATGTTTAATGTTTTATAATCATTTGGAACACATACGTATGATTTTCATTATTTTATAGGTGAGACCTATATCTCTCTCTAATGCATTGAAAAAAAATTATATCTCATGAGATAAAAAGAACTAAAATGGAGTGTGAACCTAATTCAGTAAGGAACTTTATCCACTATGATGTCTTGGGAGTGAACCATAACTACTATGACTGTTTGGGGAGTGAACCCATTTCACTATGATAACCTTGGCAGTGAGCCTTTATTAATATGGAAATGATTTTCTATACTTATGTGTATGCCAGAATTCCATGTCTTATGTAAATTTTATTCTCTCCTGGATCGTTTTGTTTGATTTTATTATGATTCATGTCTTATTAACTAAAAATATTTATATAATGACTCAATATTTTGATATTTTATATGAAATTTATGGTTTTCATATGTTGTACTCATGTTTACATTTCATTATTATCACATTATGTTAATGAATTTTACCTTTCTTGCCCTTAATAAGCATATGATATCATCATTTCTTATGTGTAATTTATCCATGTTATGAATAGAGATTATAATTTGGTTATGTCAATGAAGAGTACTAAATGGGAAGATAATTATGATAAACATTAAATATTGTGTACCTAGTATCCAAAGGCACTAAACCATTACAATTCATTAGAGTGTGTTTGTGTAATGTAATAAATATTCATCTAAAAAGATGTAATATCTATTTATGAAAATCCTAGGTGGTTATATTTTGTATTAGAAGATTTGTTTAGTTAACCATTAGAAAATAATATCATAAAATTTATCAAAATTCATAAGGACATGTTTAAGGATAATTCTAAGTATGATTCAAAGTATAGGACAATGTCATAGAATTTTGGTAAAGGACAGAGTGGGTGGTTTCCAAGAAACTACATCCATGTATGGAAACTACAAGTAGGTTTGACTCCTGCACATAGGTATATAAGAGTAATAAACCTGAAAAGGGTGAATTGATCTAAACTTGATCATCACCCAATGCACAACAACTGGTCTAGTTGTACACTTGGTTTGACACTCCTAGAGAACATGCTTTGGAAATTCACAACCTATTTATGAACCATCATGGAGGATTTAAATAATTACCATGAATAGACTATATTTAGTATAAAATTTCATAGATTAAAATTAATGTCTCATGATTTAGACATACAATTGGTGGTTTTTTATTATTATGTGGTTTACCGGTATGAATATTGTTACTTAGACTGCTTTTTGGTTTTTTCAACTGTAGGAACCAGAAGAAACTTGATTAACATTGATTGTAAAGGATAATGTATTTATGAGAATCCAAATGGGATTATGATTAGAATAAAATATATTTTTATTACTTATAATCAATTATAATGATATATAATTAAAATCATACACCTTAACCCACTATTTTACTCTCTAAATAATATTAGTATAGAGTTAATTTAGAGTTTGGGTACTAGCGACCATGTAGGGAAGAATATTTTGTTTCATATATATCGATAATGTGAGAAGAATCACCCAAGTGAATATCTCAGAGGAATGGTATGATGTTTTGAGTGTGGAAAAGTGAAAAAATAATGTAATTGTAGAGGAAAAATTATAATTCTTGTTAAAGAAATAGATTGGAATAATAGTTTCCCTAAGATATAATCAATGCTTTAATTTTTCAAATGTAAAAAAGTATGATCATTATAAAAATTGATGTTCTAAAGGTAAAGATCATGAATATAATTATAAAATTTGTATGAGTAATGGTTGTATTTTTTATGATGAAGAGACTACAAATGACATATTAAATAAAATAAGTATTAAGCAATAAGATGATGAATCCTAGTTACTGGTGTATGAATAAAGTGGAATCCTTGATGTATTTATGTGGTGGTATTAAAATAATTATATTTCTAACAATGGTATTTTTGTTATTAAAATCATGAAACATCAATGGATTGTTCTACAATAGTTTTTCATTAGGGGGTTACAAGAATATTTTAAATGGTATTTATAGGCTCAAAAGGTGATTTAATGGCATGGTGATATTTTTATTAAGTCAAGATAGCCATTAATATTTTATTGATGTTGTGGAAATGGTTTTTATTTTGGATAAATATATGATTGATATAGATAAATTAAATTGGATAATATTTATAACCCTTGAACTGATTAATTATTTAACGATAAATTTTTTCATTTTTTCGTTGATGACGTTTACAAAATTTTTGGATTTATAGAATATATTAAATAATCTATGATTTTAATTAAGAAATAAGTAAAGAGTTGATTTTTTAAAGAAGGTGTGTTTTCATTAATTTCTTATGGTAATTCAAGATATTACCATGTTTTAGTAGAATATATGAGCAATGTATTCACATATTTGGTATGTGAAATTAAGGTATACTTCAAGTTGTGTGGGGGATTAATGATAAGTTTAATATGAAACTTTAGTGACCTTATTTCAAAAAATTTGGATTTAACTTTTTGTAACACATGGAGGATCCTTAAGGTTAACTATTAATGAAATGGATTAAGTTAAACTTTTCACGGTATTAGATAACCTATGATAACAATTATATTTTTGATAATAACTATAGAAAAAGGGAATGAATTATCATTATTTTATAAATATTATAATCCATGAGTGATTTAGTAATAAAAGAGTCATCTCTTATAGTAAGATATAAAGTGTAACTTGATCAAGGAATAACCAAAGTATGAGATTGTGCCAATGAAATGGAATGAAATTAAGTAAGAATATCTTCTCATGATAATTATTCAACTTTAAAAAAATGATATTAAAATAAAATATTAAACATTTACCTTCATTTATGATCAATCATATTCTTTTCATCTATCACAGGTTGATGGATTCGTGGTCATTAACTTTCACTTAACCAAATTATAAATCACTCTCCATTGGTATTTGGGTGTTAGTTTTATCTTCTATGTTCATGTTTTAACTTCCCACTTATGTTCTTTTATTCAAAATCCTATAATGTTTTTTTTCAGATGACATTCACATATCCTTTTATCCCTTTTATGATGTGGACTTCCCAAAAAAGGATTTTCAATTTTTAAACCTTTTTTTACAAAACATAAGTTCAAATTGTGAGCATGCAATTTATTTAAGTGGGATAGGATGTGACACCCTGATATTTTGTGAAATAATTTTTTCAAATAAATTTAATCTCTTTGATATTTTTCATAACACACAACACTAATTTTATCTTATGTCACAAGAAAAACCAATTTCATCTCTTATTACATGTAACAATGAGTTTATCTTGTGTTACACAAAACACCGAGTTTAAACGAAACATGACATACTATTAAAATATTTATATTTAATATGATCATTATCACATAGACATCTGAATAGTGAGTATGAATAGGATTAAATAAATTATGAAAATATATGGTTTAAAAATTAATATAAAATGAATTATTTTGGGACCAATTAATTATAAATTAAAATAAAACAATTTAAAAGAAAATAAACATTTTTCAGAAAAACGATTTGTATTAAAACAAACATGTTATACCTTCTTAAATTAAACAGAACAATTGTTTGAATTATTTATAAAAATTAAATATTATATTTTAAATAAAAAATTTAACTTTCATCTTATGTGTTTTCTAGATAATAGTAAAAAATAAATCCAATTTTATGCTTAAAAATTGTATTTTTTCTAAAATATACTTTTGTCACCTTTTTTCACTTATAATAAAATTAATTTTGGAAAATTTATTTTATAAATAATAATTTCAATATTTATTTTTTTGTTAATTTTTGATGATTTTCAAAAAAAATAAATTTTCAATGAATAGTGAAAATATTATTTTTTATTAAGATTTTTCATTTCATTTAAAACATTTAAATAAATAAAAAAATAAGATTATTTTAAAGGTAAAATTAGTTCAATTATATATCTATTAAATCAATTTAAGTTATTTTAAACAATTTCATATTGAATTTTGATATAAAAACTTTTTTAACTTTTGAACATTTTCCCTTTGGAAAATTGTTTTCTCGTCGTAAATATAGGTTTAAATTTAAATTATATTTTGGAACTTTTATGAGTATAATTTTTAAAAATGGATTACATATTTATAATAATAATAATTGATACTATATAATAAGTTCAACATAATTTTTTACCAAAATAAATAGTAAAAACAGAAAAATATATTTACCATGTTTAAGGGGAAAATAGGTTTACGTTGGGGTTAAACTAATATGATAAGGGTTAAAAATGACCAAAAACTTATCCAATGCCTATTTTATAGACCTATTTATACGTTATATCTTATATTTTCTATAATTTCTTATTTTAGAGCCTTTTTTACAGGTAAAAAATGTAACAACATATATTTGTTTTCAAAAACTACAATTGTGGCACTCAACTCACTTATAAAAGGACACCCACTCTCATCTCCTCTTCAAACATTCAAAACCCATTGATTTGGAAATTAAATTTACCAATAACTTCCTTAATTCCTTCATATCATCCTATAATTCATTTTTTGTTCATAAATAAAATAAAGGAAGGATTTTGGTGTAAACTTAAAGAGGTTACCCGATGAAGAGGTAACATTTTTCAACAAGCATTTTTATTTTATTTATTAATCCACCTCTTTAAATTATTATTAAAACATAATTATATAATAACATAATTATAATAAATATAATTAAATATTATTATGTTAATTTAATAACCTAAATTCATCTCCTCTTCCATCAAATGGGTTATGAAATCATCATTTGTGTGTATAGCGGACAACCGCCTCACTAACTGATGTCAATCATTTTTCCATTACCACCTATCACAGCTGGATATAATGATTGATTAAATGTTTATATGTGAAATTTATGATATTATTATACATATATAACTATAATCCAACATCTACCTTCTTACCTTCTAACCCGTTGGTAAATAATTGTGTTGCTCATGCATACGGAAAACTACTGCCTCACAAACCGATGTGATCTGATTTTTAGTTTTACATGCATGATAAAAAGGATAGCTTAATTGAATAAATATTATATTTGTAATATAATTGTACTTATGAAATTATGACATCATATATACCTTTTTAATTTCCATTCCATGGTGGATATGATAACGTCATTCGTGTATACGGCGGACTACTACCACATAAAGCATTGTCATTCGTTTTTCACATATGATTTACATGGAATATTATAAGGATAGATTTAAATAAAAATATGTGATATATATTAAATAAAATATTTTGAATTGGTAATATATTATTTACCTTTATTTCTTTCTTTTTTTCAAGAAAATGGAAATAGCGTTCATGTGTGCGTACGACTTATTGTCTCCATGAACACGGTATTTCATTTTCAATATCTAACTTTTATGGATTATGATAAATATATATATTATGAATATATATTATATTAATATTATGTTTAAAATTATGAATTTTATTTAACCATGATAAAATTTATAGATCCAAAAAAATAACAAATCTAAACATACAAAAAAAACAAAGTAGTTATTTCCCAAAAACATGACTTTAACATAGAATTGTTTATAAACTGTTAAAAATTGGTCATAAGAAAATAATATATGATATATATATATGTGTGTGTGGTTATTTAAATTATTTATAATAAAAATATACTTATTATTCAAGATTTTTTAAGATGTATGATGAAATTCAAGACCTAAGGTAAGGGATTTCTATCTCACTTTTTACTTCTATGAGACATAAGCCATATTCACCACATATTTATTTTATGTGGTGTATTTAATACCCATGAATGTATTTTGTGATGATTAAAATTTAAATTATATGGATTTAAATATCCATTTTAGGATCTCCCTTTCATGTGGTTTATAGTTCAAATTTTACCAATGCGATAAGGGATTTTTATCTCAAATTGCCTTCTTGGGGACCTAAGTTATGTTATACACCAATTTTCTTATGTGAAGTGTATATATGGATAATTTTACTTGTTATATCATTAATCTAATAATTTTCTTGATATTATAAGTTTCATTTAATTTTATTCTTTCTAGGTGATTATGATTCAAGATTACTAAAGTGGTTAGAGTTTCATGGTACAATCTCATCATTTATCATGATTATTTATGAAACTCATGAATTTTCCTCTCTTTAGGTTTTTTCAATAGAATACAAATCTATAATTAATTTTCCTCTATTTATGAACTTAATAATTAAAATGAATTTTTTTAATAAAAATACTCTTTATTTATATCTTCGATCAAAAATTTATTTTTTATAAAAAACGTGTTTTAAAAAAAAATAAAAATGATTTTATAATTCTAAAAAAGATTTATTAAATAAATTTTTACCCATGTTTTACCTTTTTACAAAATTTTTTAAAAAAAATATTCATGTTTTTTCCAAATAATTCATGTTAGTCTTTAACCAAAAATGTGAAAGGTTTTTTTAACATATACAGCATGAATGAAATTTCCACCATCATGAGAATTTATTTAATTGAATATTCCTTTATAAGTATTCAAGTATAATTTCAAAGAAAAGTATTTTCAAAATATTTTGTCTTTTAAAAAGTTTTTTTAAAAGTGGAAAGGATATTTTCCTTAAGATATGTTTTATAAGATTTTTAAAGCTTCCTTTATAAGTTTCAAAGTTTAGTTTCCAACAAAAGGATTTCAAAAATGTTTGGTGATTTTTTAGTTTTAAAAATTTATTTTCAAAAAAAAAATATTTTCCTCAAAAAAAAATTATAGGTGTATTTTAAAAATAGTTTTACATATAATATTACATATATATTTTTACCTATGTCTTACTAGGGATATGAACCAAGGATACCATTATTGTCATTTCTCTGAATGGTTTATGTTTATGATGGAATGATTTTTAAGTAACCTATTTTTATTTCATAGGTTATACCATGAAGAAATTCATATGAAACCCACTTATTTTCAGTAGTTATGATATGATAAATTGATGAAATAATTATAAAACATATTTCTTTTCCATGGGTTATGATATAATAAATTGTTTATGAAACCAATTTTATTTCATGGTTTATGACATGATGAATGTTTTATGATATTGTGGTGCACATATATATGATTTTCATTATTTGATGTGTGTGAATGATATCTCCCTATAATTAATTGGATAAAGATATTTATCACATGATATATAAAGGAATGGAATGGGGACTGAACCCAGTTTAATAAGGGGGTTTTTTCATTATGATGGTCTTGATAGTGAACCTTGATTGCTATGATGGTTTGGGAGTGAACCCATTCCACTATGATAACATTGGTAGTGAGCCTTGACTATAATAGAAATTATTTTCTATGATTATGTGTATACCAAAATTCCATGTATTATTTAAATGTTATGCTCTCATGGCTCATGTTCTTAGATTTCCTTATGATTTATTTCTTATGAACTACTAATATTTATACCATGTCCCATGATTTTTATCTTTTATGTGTTGGGTATGGTTTTCATATATTATGATCATGTTATAATACCCTTATGATCATGTTATATTTATGTATTTTACCTTTTTACCCTTACTAGGAATCTAAGCTCAACCATTCTTATGTTTTCTTTCCTAGGGTTACTAATAATGGTTTTAAGTAGGGTATGTCTATAAAGGGAACTAAATAGGAAGCTATTTATGGAAAAAATTGAAGATCTTTCACTAAATAAGAATATTGTGTACCTAGTCTCCAATGGAATAAAGCCATTACATTCCACAAGAATATGTTTGTGTAATGTAATAAATATTCATCTAAAAATATTTTATATCTATGTGTGAGAAGCATGGGTCATTGCAGGGTTCATCTTATATTATTAACAAAAATAATAATTACCGTGGTTAATTTTTAATCAGTGTTTATAAGGGAAAATGAGTAACATAAAATGTCTCATTATACTAAATTAACTTGAAAGAAACACATTATATAAGACCTTTTTTAGGTTGTAAATCCATCCCTATATTTCTCACCAACATTTCATCACCTAACTGTCATGAAATTCCATTATTATTCATCTCCTACCATCCAATTCCAAATAAAAGTCCCTTTTTCACAAATAAAACGATCTCAATTACACCCACTTCAAGCCACACTTACCCAATAAAGTATTGAATAAAAAGGAAACCCATAAAATTCCTCAAAAGGATCTATTTGTATCAAGTCATGATATGTGTTGTTATAAGAGAACTCTACTGAGGGTATGTGCTCTTCCCAAGAGCCACCAAAATACATTACACATTCCCACAACATTTCTTCTGATATTTTTATCATCCTTTCAGATTTCCCTTCCATATAAGGATGATATGTTATACTCATAGTCAACTGAGTCCCAAGGGATTTGTATAAAGATTTTCCAAAATGAGATGTAAATCTCATATCTCTTTCTGAAACTATTGAAACTGGTATGACATGCCTCTTTACAACTTCTCAATTATAGTTTTTTGAGAAGTCCTCAGCTATATGAGATTCCTGAATAGGGATGAAGTAGTCCGACTTTGTTATTTGATCTACTATCTCCAATATTTCATCATGCTTCCAAACAATTTTTGGGAGACCTGTCACAAAATCCATATCCATATACTCCCATTTTCAAACAAGATTAGGAAAATACTATAACATACATGTTGTTCGCCGATACTCTACATTAACATAATGAAAATTTAAGCATCTCAAAACAAACTCAACCACATTCCTTTTCATGTTGACCCACAAAAATTGTGCTTTAAATGTTTTATACATCTTTTGTATCTTAGGATGAACAACCCATTTTGAATGGTGGTAAGCGTGAATAAGTTTTTCCTAAAAATCCATACATAGGACCATCCAATTTCAAAACCAAAACACTGAACTCTCATCCAACTTCCATCCCTAAATGGACTCCCCACCATTGAGTTTTTTCCTCATAGAAACACATTCAGAATCAGACTTATGTACCTATTTAACAATCTCTTCCAAATTAAAAAAAACCAAAATAGAAATAAAACTAAAACATTACCTAGGTCATCAAATTCCTAAGTGCATGTTGGCTATGACCGATATCAACTACCACTGATCTGAATCCTCTTTTCCCCACTAATCATATTACTTTCTGCTTAATGCATATACCACCTTATTTCAATTAACAATTATATACATAAATTTAAATTTGAGCATTTAGAGATAATCCTTCCATCTTCATTGTCTCGAATTCAAATACCTTTGTGATAAAATATCTTCTAAGATCTTATGATCTATAAACACTGTAAATTTATCACTAAAGAGATAATGGTTCCAATTTTTCAAATCATAGAATATGACTGATAACTACAAATAATGTGTTGGGTATTTCTTCTAATGAAACTATAATTTTATTTATCCATAAGAAACAACATGATATCCCTGTATAAGAACACATCACATTCCTAATCATGAATCATCACAATACACCATGAATCCTTCTCTTGATTCCTAAAAAATCAAGATTTGTGCTTATGTAAGGATAACTTTATGATCTTGAAAATAATTCTAGAATTCATAATTCCTTTGTAATGGAACATTCTTACTTTCCAAATATATTATAAGAGAGACCCGTTGTAAAAAAGTCACAAACAAAACATTATTAATAGTCAGCTAAACCAATAAAACTGCATATCTAAACTACATTCTTTGTTGGTTTCCAAGAGATAACAGGAATTTTCATTTCTGAATCAATAGAAACACCTTTTTTAGAGATTACATACCCAAGTAAACGTACCTCTTATATCAAAAAAATCAGAATTCGATAATTTGGAATACAAACGATGATCTCTCGACATTCCCAATATTGTCACCAAGTGTTTTTATCATGATCATCCCTGATCCTTAAATACACCATTGTGTCATTCATAAACACCACCATAGAATAATCCAGATGTCTCTAAAATATCCAATTAATTAATTCAATAAATACCACTATTTAATTTGTGAAACCAAAATTCATTTCCACATATTCACAATGGACATATATACTCCTAAAATATATCTTTGGAATATCCTCCTTTCGCACCCGCAATTAATGATATCCTAGTCAAAAGTCAATTTCGAAGAACTATTGAGCTTCCCTTAATTGATAAAAGATATCATCAATGAATGGAAGTGGATACCAATTATTTATCGTAACTTGGTTGATGTTGTGATAATCCACACACAATCTAAGAGTTTTGTCCACTTTTTTGACAAACAATATGGGTGTTTCCCATGGTGATGTGCTAGGTCGAATAAACCATTTTCTTTCCATCTATTCCAACCACACATTCAGTTCCATTAACTCCATTAGTTCCATCTAGTATGATATAATTTAAATAGGATTGGTCCCCAAAAATAGATCAATTATAAACTTCACTTATCTTTTGGGCGGAAACCATGATAAATATTTAGTAAATACATCTAAAAACTGATCTAAAATCACTAGAAAACTACTTTATTTGATCTCTTACATTGATTCCATTCTCAAAGCTGCCAACTGGTACAATATACTTCTAAAAACTGGTGCTAAAAGGACCATTGGACCTTTCTTTACATTCGTTTCCCCTCTAAAGAGATTCTAAACACCATCATCCATCATAAAACTAAAATGTTAGGTATAATAATCCATGTGAGCCCTGAACATTTTCAACCAATCCATACCCAGAATTATATCATATACATCCATTTCCCAAATAGATAAATCCCATATCATCTCGTCTCCATAAATTATTATAGAACATGATCTACACATAAAGTATTGACATTTTAAATGACCAAGAGAAGTTTTTAGTCTCAGCATCGAAGGCATAATCTCAATAATAAAACATAGAAAATTAATAAAACAAGAATAAATAAATGAATGGGATACATCTATATCAATAAATTCATCTATAAGTGTAGAATTCAAAATTAATCATATCTATCACCATTGATGGTTTAGATTTATCATCCACAATAACCTACTCATCTCCATATAATTTCTTACTCGTGGCACTTTGTTCTTTATTTCTTTATTAAGATTTCCCCTACTGTGGATTCATGGTATTCCTAAAATCACCCCAGCTATCTTTGTTCTGTTGACGAGAGGTGTTATGCTACCCACATTCCATCAAATCATACGATTTTTATGACACTTGAGAAATATCCCAAATACCCATCCTTGGAGCACTTCAAGAATAGCATTGAATATACCCCATATGATTGCAATTATGGAGTACTCTATGTGGTGTTGTAAACTCTCACTTCATGTGACTAGGAAAACCACAATAGAAACATACCAACTTTATCTTAGGTCTGGGAGGGAAATTAACTGATCTAGACATTTGATTATAATTCAATCTCCCACCATAGAAAATTGGTGTCCCTCTTCCACTTGTTCCCAGCATTAGAGTTCCCATCGTTTCCCATAGGTATTAACATGCCTCCTCTAATTGTAGCTCATGAGATGTCCCTTTCTTCCACAGTATCTCTATTTGTAATCTCCGTATAATTAAATATATAGATCATGAAAATCTTTGAGAGAATTTCTTACCTTAGTCCTGATTCAAATATGTGTTCCTTCAAGGATGCACTAGCCACAACTTTAGGTTCAAAACAGACTAAATTCATGAATTTAGATGTGTACTCTATCATTGTGAGGATCTCCTGCTTCAAGATGAAGAAATTATTCCTTATTTTAATCTTCAATGTATGAGGTTAAAGTTTTTTATTAAACAATTATTTAAAATCATCCCATGAAAGGCCTTGGTCTAATTTATCTGGAACTGCTAAATCCCACCATTGGCATGAAAGATCCCCCAACATATACATATCTATATTTACTTTTAGCTCTGCTAGTGTGCCAAGGAAATCGAATATATAATTCATCCTATTTATCCACACCTTTAGCTTCTCTGGTTCTGAATCACCTTAAAAGATTGGTGGATTCTTCTTCTTTAATTAAACAGATTGATATACTCTCTTTGGTCCATCCCTTCTATTCCTTGTATCCATATCTTGAAAATATTTTACTATACTTTAAACCAGTTGTTGGTTCACCTGTGGCTCAAGTGAAACCATATTCTCAGTAGCTTCCTCTATTTGGATTCTATGACCCCTACCAGGTTCCATTTTCTATATAGACAAAAAAACATCATCAGTCTCACTCTCTATCAACTGAAGGCTTAACAATTTCAAATTATACCACATTAAACTATCACAATATTACTTTTCAAAATTCAATATTTATATATTCAACAATATTTTAAAATTTTAACATACTTTTGAAGATCATATAATTTTCAAAATAACCATTTCAGGACTTTTAGAAATCTCACAGTTGAAAACAACTTTATAAATTTTCAAAAATCAACACTTTTTCACCAAATAATAAATCATTACTCAAAATTAAATATGAACTTGTAGTGGTAAGTCATTTCAATATTGCATGTCGTGGTCTTCTCATTGGATAAACACATGGAAATGAGATTCCAATTCCTATAAGTGTCTCCAAAACACTTATGTACCCAACTTCCTATAAACTTAAAGGTCATCAAAAAAAGGTTAGTTGCATCTTTTTTGCTCTACATTTAAAGTCCTAACAATCCTACTCCTTTATACTAACTTGATATAAGGAATAGAACAGAATGAACTTTAACTCCAAGACTGAGAGACTTAAGACCACTTGTTAGTCAAGGAAAGAACAACATAATACCACTTGTAACATCCCACCCTTCCCCATTGGTTTGAGAAGGCGAAAGGAAATTACTTTTCCTTAAGAAACATCCCTAATATGCCAAAGAATAGAAACAAATGCCAAGGTCTTCATTAAAATATGGGGGAAAATTTTCCCTTTGAAAATAAAACAACCCAATTAAATATTCCATAACCAAAAAACACTACTTAATTCATGATAACAATGTAAAACAAAAAAAAATTAATACCATTTATATAAAAACAAAACTAAAATAGAGTACCACAGTGGAAGACAACTAACATCAATGCACAAAATAGAAAAAAAACAAAAAAAATCAATGAAATCCCACATAACTACAAATATTCAACATGATCCATTCTCCAACTCCAAAAAATATCCTAAGTATAATGATTCAGCACTAAAGAAGTGTGATACTTTACTTTTCTTTGTGTCCCAATAAATGATATCTAAAAAATCACCAAAGTGATAAAGTAGGGGTGAGTAAAGAATCTCAATAGGCTTTCCCCAAATGACATCTCTACTCACACCACAAGGATATAACATGTTAGCACATTTATATAAACTAATTTATATAAAACAATTGAAACCGTTTATATTAGAGTATAAAATAAGTTCCATGGTAAAATAGTTTTCTGAAAAACAGCACCAAGTTCTAAGGAAATCAACCAAACAAGTCATTTTAACCACCTCATGAATTTAATTATCATTACCCATTCTATATCATATATCCACACACACACACTATACACACAAGATTGGTGTTACCATTTATTGTGAAACTCTCATGTCTATAACTGATCCCTTTGATGGTGGTGCTTTTAAAACCATTATCCATCCCATTCCATCCATGATTAACCATTTAATCTAACCACATGAAAATAAAACCATTTCTAAACCAATGAAATAATTTCAATAAAACCACACTTTTTTTCAAAATCATAACAACAAACCATTTCAACAAAACCAACCATTTTATTGAAAACCATTTTTCCAAAAAACCATTCTAATAAAACCAACCTTTTATTAAAAACACTTTTCCATGCATCAAAACCAAATAAATATTTTAAAATATTCATTTTAAAATAATGTTTTCAAACCCACCTTTTCTAAAACACCCAATTTTGAACAATACCATAAAACATCACCAAATAATGTTTCCATCAATCATGATAAATTTCAATAAAAACAATAAATTTGAAACTAAGACTTATAGCTCTAAATAGAACAGTTGAGACTGAAGCCATCTACCTTCAGAATTATGATGAAATTGAAGAACGGCAGGAAAACACCCACAAAACTAGGTGAAATATCCAAAAACCCGCCTTCGATCTCTTACCGTATAAAAATCCAAAACTAACCTTGATTAACATAAACAACCTTAGATCTATCCTCAACAGCCTATATATAAGAAACTAAGAGAGGTAAGGAAGTATATCTAAGAAAATCCATGAAACAAATACAATAAATGATGACATACAAAGGGAATCTGGCTTCAAAACACCAAGAAATGCCACTGAATCATTTAAAATTCAATGAGGAAGGCTTCCAAAACCTTTGGGAGAGAGAAATCAAGATTTAGGGTTGATTTGGTCCAAAAGAAAGGGGTTAAAACATAATCATGGCTCATATCCATTTTATTAATATCTATTTTTTAAACCATGCAAGGTTAGTTGCACAGTTAGGAAAAATGGTGTACTATCCATGTGCCAGCCACTTCCTTAAGGAGGACCTCGCATGGTTGGACGACATAGTTATACAAACTATGCACCAACCCTGCAAAATCCCACTATCTCGCTTTAATTAGATTTTATTGGGATTCTGTATGGTTTGGCCAAACCATGCACCTAATTGTGAACCTTCCTCTTAGCCTCTATCTCAATTTTCATGGTTTCATATAGGATTTTCATAGTTTCAAGAAACTGTGATCAAACCATGAGCCCATAGAAAATAACAAAAAACATTCCAAAAGGATTCCAAACCCTCCCAAACATCACCCAAACACTTTATATACTTAAAAAATCATAAATTAAGGGATTATTACTTGAAACCATCAGTGCCACAATTAGAATCCATCTCTAGTAGTGAAATATATTCCATCCATATTACTATAACAATATGATTATTATTAGTTTTGTAATGAAACATCATTAAATATTACTTATTCTAATGAATGTAAACTAGAATTCACTATCTTATATTCTAAAAGATCTTTTAGGTTTAGAGTTATAGAGAGTTTGGTCATAACATTTATATAACAATCCCACATATTATAAAGTGGACACTTCTTCTTAGTATCATTTTTTTCACCAAACAACACTTTTAAAAATAAATGTGTCTTATTTTTATAAAATATCTTTATAGATTTTATCTTTACCTCATCCTTATACCTAATAATCCATAAAACCCTTTAAAAAATTAAAACATGGGATGAGAAAAAAAATATCAATAAGGATAATAAATGAAGAAATTTTTTAGCCCAGTGAAAAACATGAAAATACATAAAAAATATCTTCTTAAAAACATACATTTTATCCAAAAATATCATAATTTTTCTTTTAAATATACCCATTTATTTGAGTATTATTTTATAGAATTTTAAAAAATATTGTGAAAAAACTTTATTTGATAATAACCATAGAAACTTATAGATTTTGCTTCAAATGAAATAACAGTCATGAGGTTGGGAAAATATGTTCTTATCGTATATGATAAGAATAAACATTATTTTCCAACATTTTGAAGAAGGGAGTAAAAAGTAACCCATTTAAACAAAAATTTGAAATTTTCTCTTAAATACTTTTAAAAAAATGTCAAAGACCATGTGAAATAGATTTAAGTAATCATAAATTATTTGAAAATAACTTTTAAAAAACATTTTAGAAAACATGGATATGGAAGGAAAATTTTATCGATCTAAAAGAAGATACAGGATCAGTATCACTTAAAATGAATTTTTTTATGTTAATTTAATAAATAAGGGATGAGATGTAAATTAAGTATGTAAACCACATTAATAACTAGATCATATGTTTCCCCTAAAGTAACCTTGAATATAAATAATCCCAAAAAAAAAAGAGATTGTGACATAAAGACTTTTCCACTTTGGTACCTCTTCAAGAATTATCCCCATGAATGAATAACTTAAAATTAAACTTAAAATATCATTAACATAAGTATATTCATAATATGAAATTTAAAAGAGGCATTATAACTCCTCATAAATTAAAATAGGTTTATATCATAAACATATATCCCAAATAAATAGAATCTGAGACGAATTACCCATACAAAGATCATATCGTTAAATTGGGAATTAACTAATAGATAGATTATGTGTAACAAGTAAAAATACACATAAAATAAGTTTAAATATAGAATAATTAAATTTAGATACCAATTCATACATAATCATGGAATAATAAAGTCAATGAATAAGTGTTAAAACCCAATTAAAGGAAATTGAGTTAAGAATCCTTTTACCCCTTGGTAACTTTCAAGTCAAATATCCTTGGATAAAGTAATTAAAATTTAAATATAAAATAACATGGATTATTAAGTATTAAATCTATAACATATAAAATGGTGTCATATATATCATATAAAATAAATTAGGTGCATAGAAATAAAATATTCATAATTAAAGGAAAATTAAGATGAAATCCCTTACCTTAAGTCTAACATGTCACGTATGTTCTTTATCTTCCTGAATAAAAAACTTATATTAATTTTATACATGATTGAGAACCTTTTTTATGTTCCTAATTCCTTTATTAAATTTAATACAATGTTTTATATAAGTATTTAATCAATTAAAATCAAAATGGGTGTTTTGATGATATTAATCTCATAAGCCCAAAAAGAATTTGGTGGGTTGACTATGGTCAAAGAGGTCAGTATTCCGTCATCTTCAAAATAATAATCACGACATAATTATAATTTTTATAAATAAATTATAATTTTAAAACAAACCATTAAATATGGTTATAAAAAATGAACAATGTTACAATCATGGAGACGGTAGTTCGTACATACCCATTATTAATGTTTCTATTTTTCAATGATCATTAAATAAAGAAGGAAAGAATTTTTTATCTTTAAATAATTATAATTATATCAAACAAACCATATTGTTTTTTAACATACTTATATATATTATCCATGTGATGTGGTGTTGAAAAACGAATCACATCATGTGGAGGTGGTAGTCCATATATATATATGGACGACATTATCATTTTTAATTGATTGGAAAGGTAAGAAATTAAATGATATATTTTCTTTTAATAATGATAAATAATTCATGAATATAATATATATAAATTAATTCCAAAATCATAACCAATCATTAGAGAGGGTGATGGAAAACGAATAACATTGGTTCGGAAGGCGGTAGTCCTCTGTACACACAAATAATGATCTCGTTTCCCATTTGATGAAAGAGGATATGGATAGAGGTAGTGAAATTAACATAAAAACAAATAATTATATGTAATATACTGGTTTCAGTATATAATCATGTATAATTAATATTTTAATGAGGTGGATTAATAAATAAATCATAAACACTCGATTAAAAACTACACCTCTTATTTGGAAAACCACTTTTTCTTAACACCTTAAGACCACTAAGTATGGAATTATACCCAAAATAAGGCCAATATAACATGAGGAGGTATTTTAGGAAGGTATTTGGATGGATATTGTCTAAAAATATATTTTTAATTTTAAATTAAAGGGAATGAGAGATACGCTTTTATAAGAGGGGAGCAACAGACATGGAATTTCCCAAAATATTGAATTAATATAATTTGATTTTCTATCCATAATGGATCCAAACTGATTAATTTAAAATATATGATTATTATGGGTCAAAATATTCTTATAAAATAAAAATTATACAAGTTTTTACTATGTTTTCACCATTACATTTTGGTTTTAACCCCTCATTTGCCCCAGTAACACTTACCGTGATAACAAGGATTTTTACTCTTTGAGGGTAAAGATAGATACTATAAACGGATAATTAGACCATAAATGGACCATTTTTTATTTTATATACCACATAATAAAAAAAATTAATCTAATATTTTTATGAATTTTATATTATTTAATAAAATATTATTTATTAAAAATATCAATAATATAAATTTATAGAACTATTATTAATTTGAATTTAATAACATCAATAAAATAAGTAAAATTAAAAGAAAAAAATTTTATACATTCCTAAAATTTTATTTTAATTTATAAAATATTTGTATCACATTAATTATATATTATTTTAATATTTTAATATTTTTAATATCATTTATTTTATATTTCCATTAATTGAAACATTATTGCGTCGGTGTTTTGTAAGCATTTAAGGTAATTATTTATTCACTAAAAATTAAAAATAAATTAAAATTATGAATATAAATCATTTATATTTAAAATTAACATTTATAATGGAAAAAAATGTTCTTTTTATCCCAATGTTAAATATATTATTGTTATTAAAAATAAGAGTGACATTTTGACTTTTCTTTAAATAAAATTATATAAAGAACATAATCCCATCTAAATGGAAACAAAGATTCCATATAACAGAAATTTTTATGATAATGGATAAAATTTACTCATCAAATAAAATTAATTCAAGTGTTAGGGTCATTTTATAGTACATATAATATTATTTTTAACTCTCAATTACCCTATTTACCCTTTACCAAGGTAATTTAATACTAAGGTTTCTATTTATATTGACTAAAAGTAAAATACACCTATTTAAAAAAAGTAAATAATAATTAAAATTACAAAATCACTTTTTTCAAAATTAAAAATATAATATTTTCATAATTTAGTTTAAAGTCAAACTAGAAAAATGCGATGAAAAACAGTTTTCCAGAAAAATGAACTTTTAAAATATGAAATTTTTTTATTCTAGATTCAATTATAAAAACCAATTTAAAAATATATAACTGGTTTATTTTAAGTAAAAAAGAAAATAATTAAATTTATAAAATAATCCATAATATAATTTGACATTGTAAATACTTTAAAATAAAAACAATTTTCAATACAAATCAGTATTTTTCCCTATTCAATGAAAAATCAATTTTTTCAGAAAAAAATAGAAATTTTACCATAACCTAATTTTTATATGATGATTTTAAAAATTATATTTATTATATAAATATTATTTTTAAATTTATATAAATTAATTATATCATTTTCACACAAAAATAAATAAAATCTTATTTTTTGAAGAAAACATAACTTTAGATACTAAAATGGTGTTACTAAATATTGAGTTCTTATTTTATAATAATTTAATAATAAATTATAAATGTTTGGTGACATTGTATATTTCATAATTTGGTTAATACTATTCATTCCATCCAATTTAATTGATAGGTTATAATAATCTAATTTTAATAATAATATTTCGTTGTTCGTTTAGGCTCGGTGTTGTGCATCGTACACGCTATTGAACATTGTTTTCTTTTTTTTATATTAGTATATTAAAATTATGGTGAAAATTTATTATATTAATGGTAAAGCCATTATCTATTACCTTATCATCCATTTAAAAAAATGTCATTCAGGTTATGTGTGGGCAACCACCTCCATGAATGGCGTACTTCATTTCTCATCACCACCTTACATGGTTGGGTATAAGGATGTATTTAATTAATAAATATGATATATATCATATAATTATGATTATTTAAAGATATATAATTTTCTACCCACCTTTAATCTCATCTGTTGAAAAATTAAAATGAAGAGCATGCATACGTGCAGACTATCACCTCCATGGATGGCATGTTTCATATTTCTTCACTGCCTTTCATAAAAGGTTATAAAAATGGATTTGATGAAAAATATGATATTTTTAATATTATTAAGATTATATAAAGATAAATTAGGAATTATTTTAATAATATTAATAATAAATGGTCATTTTAAATTTAGCATCTTAAAATGGGCATACTAAGAAGAAAAATGATTTCTTCTTTGAAAGTAATGGATTCTTATCTTATCTTATTCATCCAAATATTCTAAAAAATAATTTATCTATTTAATATCATTTAAATAATAAATTTTTTATTTAGGAATTATGATATTATAATCACTTCATATTCATACTCATTCGTTGATTATATCACATTCTTGTTCTGGTAGGTCTAACCACCTACATGAATGATGCTATAAATTTTTTATCATGGATAGTTATTGAAAAAAAAATTATTAGAATAATATGATATATATGTGTGTGTGTGTTTGTTTGTTTTTGTGTGTGTGTGTAAATAATTATTTGTATTTTTTTGGGTAATATTAATATTTAACTCTCTATTAAGATACCACCATTAGTTTATTAAAAATTATTCAAACAAACACATCACTAATTTCATCTTTTAGAATCATAACTAAAACACTCATGGAATAAAATTATAATTTTATATATAATACAATAAAAATTACTCTAATACCTTTAATAATATATTAATTATGAAATTGGTATCAATGAATGAGTATCTACATTAAAATTGAAAATGCATGTGTGAAACAATCACAATCGCTAGCATTTGAAAATTAAAATATATAATAACTAAATAATAAATGTATGATGGGTGATTATAATTAAAGATTAAAAATGTAATATATTGCAATAAAATTATGAAATAAGTTATTAAGATAGTTATGTTTATTATACATGAGGTTAGATCATGTATGAATAATCAAGAATCTAATGTAAGGGTTTTGCTATCTAAATTTTTATTCATTGAGATATGTTCCATATTCACCACTTATTTTATTTTGTGTGTATTATATAATTAACATGGATTTATTTTTTTATAAATTTCATGAAATTAAAATTATTTAAAAAACCAACATAATTTTTATTTTTCAAGGGATTTTTATTCTAGTGTTGCTAAATTTGTAAGTGTTTTTGTTCACTTAATTTATATTCACTGAGATATTATCATTCTTTTTAAAATTTATACTTATAATTTGGTTAAAATATACCTTATGATTGAGTTAAATTTGGATTTATATCATGTTTCCTAAGATTTAAATTTCTCTTTTAAAGAATCATTTTCTAATTATTATTACATCAATTCTTCTTCTTTGATGGTTTTCTTTCCTTAATAAAATGCAACGTTGTTAAGAATAATCACCACCATCTTTTATGTTTGTTTTAATTCATGTCCATATTATTTATTTTGCACAAATGTTTTCCTTTTTTACTTTTCAATACAAATATATAATATTTTATTTGACATTCTTATTTCTATTTACCTCTTTTCAAAAGGATGTTTTTAATATCTTCACAATGTCGGTTTCAATAAAGGTATTTTCAAAATATGAAAAGGAATTTATATTTCATGTTCATATTTTTATCTTCCACTCTACATTACCTAGGGGTAAATTTTATATATTTTCAAGGATCCATTATTGGATTTTCTTTTAAATTGATGTTTTAAAAAAAATTATGTTACCTTATTGAAAAATATTTTTAAAAAATGTCTTATAACTTTGTCTCTTTAAAACAATGTAAATAAATGTTTTATAAAAACTAATTTTTATAGTTTAACTTTTTTTCTTATTTTAATTTAAAATATTTATCTCATTTAAAGTTATATTTCATGAATTACCCTATAAATTATCTTATATTATTTATCTTTTGGGGTAATAACTAATGGTATCAAATGATCCAATTATTTTATGATTTTTACATATTAATATTCAAAGTGTTCTTAAAAAATTTACTTATCTCAACATTAGTAATAATAATTATATTACACTAAGGATATATTATTATACCTCCATACACCTTCTTTCTTTAGATGTATTATTAAGTTTTTTATATAAATTTTCATGGAGCCCATCTCTTTTCCATGGATAAATTAAGTATTATTTGAAATATAAATTTCTTCATATTCACTTATCACACCTATGTGTGGTTTAGTATTATGTGATGGGTGGTACCTATATATCCCTATAATTTGTTGAGAAAAGTTTGATATATCATGAGATATTTATGGGATACAAATATATGAATTCCTAACCCACTATTTTATAGGAGATAGTGTGGTTTATTCCTAACACACTATATTATGAGAAATAGAGACATGAATTCGGGGCCCACTGTGATATGGGGGATAGGGACATGAATTCTTAGGCCACTATATTATTGGATATAGGGATATTAATTTGTAACATTATATTTTATAATATATATGGACGTGAATTCCAAACACACTATGTTATGGGAGACAAGGATGTGAATTCCTAACCCACTATATTATAGCGAATAGGGACATAAATTCCTAACCAACTATGTTATGGGAGATAGGGACATATATTTTTGAACCACTATGTTATGGGAGATAAGGATGTGAATTTCTAATCCACTATTTAATGGGATACATGAGGTTAATTCTAGACCTACTATGTTACACAAGATAGGGATGTGAATTCCTACCCAACTATGTTATGGTACATAGTGACATGAATTCCTAACCCACTGTGTTATGGGAGATAGGGACATGAATTCTTAACCCACTATGTTATGGAAGACTGGGACATGAATTCTTGACCCTTTGTGTTATGATTTCAATGCTTATGTTTATTACATATTCATATGTTTTAAAATTTTCTCATGTTATTATGACTCGTGTCTTATGTTATACTCAAATCCTTATGCATTTATTTATTATTACCAATCCATGTTTATTTGTGTATGATTTCATAATGTTATTTTCATGGACCTTGTTAGGTCTTGAACCCTTCTATATCATTCCTTTTAATGATACCGAAGTTTGATTTGCTTGGAAGAATCTTAGAGTTGTTTTGGTGGAGTTTGGGAGCTGAAATATAGTTCCATGAGGAATTCACAACATGATGTTTTTTCAGGATTTTAGAGAGTAGTTTTCATCCTCAGTGGTGATTCATGACTTGAGTGGGGGTAGTTCACGGGGTGTGATTCAAGACATGAACCCTAGGTTCATAATGTGAATGGATAAAGGGTTATATTTTGTGAATATATCTCCAATAATTCATGTTTTGGACATATAGTTCATAATGTGAGTTGATCCTTGTATTATAGGATTTAGGTGATTTTTTTTCAGTGATCGATAGACTCAATCCATTCATGATGTAAATGACCCATTCACATCGAGAATGTGCATCTAGTAGAATGCCTATAATTTTTATTTCTAACTTGAATTGTCTAAAAATCCTATGAAATATAACAAAACCAAGGTATATATATGTAATATTTCCAAGTTCTTATAAGAGATTTTGATTGGTATTGGGTCATGAATTTCCAAGATCTATCTATAGTGAACTGAGATGAGTTTTCCCTCATTATCTAATGGTTTCTTCTCTATTATATTTTTTGTTCTCCCATTATTTATTTACATTCTATAGAATTTTATATCTATCATTTCACATGGAGTTATTTTTATTCATTTTAACACATTCATGGAATGAAATCCTTAGAGAGCATTCGATTCCTTGTGGGAGAAGTCATCGGAGATCTATGCTTTTCATTCATTTTTTTTGAAGAGCATTGAAAGTATTAAGGTAGGAGATTTATTACATATCCTATTTTAATTGAAATTGTAAAGTTATAATGATGTATATCATTGGTTAATATTGGATTTAACCTTTATTAATATTAAACCAAATTTAAATAATGGGTTTTAGTTTCAAGTATAGAAATTTGATTTGTTTACATAATTTTACTGGTTTAACTCTTTATTTTCTAGATAGTGTGTTATCTCCTATTGATGATATGGTTTTGCATGTTTAATATTCCTGGATATTAGATAAAGAATATATATCTTTTATTTTTTGATGAAAAAATAATTAATAAGAATGTTTAAATTTTTTATCCTTCCTTATAAAGGATGGAAATTAATTTTATACATAAATCATGTTTACATAACTTATTATTTATTGATAAATTATGCCTTAAGTTTTCTATAATTATAACATATGTTAATTTAATTGGTTAATTCAATATGGTACCAAATTTTCTGTTTGATGAGGATAATTGGTTGGGGATTAGAAAGCTTGTTTTCTTATAAAGGCTGAATGGCTTAGTTTGAGGGCTTATATTCCCAATTAAGTATTTTTTGTTTACTCACTACCATGTGTAATTTCTTTGGATGTGGGTCCTTAGTATGTGATATAATGTGATCCTAGTATAGCCAATGGTTTGGTGACAAATGGTTTGGGGTTCCTAGGGTTATGGAAGCAGCCAATGCTGGTGATGTCGAGATGGATAATGACTTGTATTATGGTGTTAGGGATATAACTAAGACTGATGGAGCATATTGAAGTGTTGATTCCCATTTTTTGATGAATTTTAACTTTTACTTATTTTATATTAATTTTTTTAATTACATTTATGGATAGATTTATGGGTTTCAAGTTTCCTATATTCTTTTTCCCTATTTGTAATGCAACTAGTTGTGTTTGTTCTGTATGCCTTTTATGGTAGATTTAGAAGAGTCCTGGAGTACAAATAATTTAGGAATGGTAATGAAATTAAATTATTTCACCCATGGGGTTGAGATTTAAATGGTTTACTTGAGATTATTAATTGGTAATTTTTTAAATATAATGTTTTTAACATAAATAATTAATTGAAGGTATCTTCAAAAAATTTATGTTCCTATAGGATATCTTGTCCTTAGCATTGGCAGTCGGGTGTCTAGGAGATGATAAAAATAGTTGATTCTAAGGCTAGGCAGTTTTACTTGGTGTGGTTTTTGAGATATATATATATATATATATATATATATATATATTCCTTATGTTATTTGATTTCATACTTTACCCCACTAATGTTGGAAGGTTTATCACGACCTAGTGGACTCTAGGGGTGTTTTCCCCAACATACAGGTTGGCAAGGACAAATCACTGACTATGCCCTATCCCCCACTCTCTTCTCTTGGTAGTATTATGAGCTGGTATACACAAAGTTTTACCTTCATATATAAGTGTGTACATGGATATAATGGATTATGGTTATTTCATAAACATGTATCTATGGATATAGTATATTGAGGATTATTATAGGTATGTTGTGTATGGACTATGATAACTTGAGGTATAGTACACTATGTATGGTTTGTGGAAGATTCTGTAAAACTACTTGGTAACTATCTGGTGATAAGGATATTGATTATGAGATTATGTGATGCACTCACTATGGATTATTATAAATTTTTATTTGACACATGTCACATATTGGAGAGATATGGATCAGGATGTGCGATATCGGGGTGAGAGTAGTAAACCAATGGGGAAGTGGTTACAGGGTACATTTCCATTTATATTTATGTTGTATATTATATTATTACTTGCATAAAATTAAATAAAAATATTTGGATATTTTCTTTATTTAATCAGTAATTTTTTCTTGGTTTCATCTTATCTATTGTTCCTTATATTTTTATTATAGGGTAATTCCTCCCATTTTTGTGTATGATAACTCCTTGGTTCTAGTCACAAACCCATGACCTATTGGATATAGTTTGTGGAAATAATCATCATTATTTATTTATTATTAGTCCATGAGGGGTACCTTTGGGTGTATGGGTTGAGGAAAGAGTGATATCAAATGTTGGGTGAGTGATAGGATGGAGTTTGGTGGTATTTACTATTGAGGACTACATGGGTTGGTGGGTACACGGTGTTAGATGAGCTTAGTATGCATTTTAAAAAAGGGAGACCTGCTATCACATGGGGGTTTAGGGACTATATGATCTAATATAAGGACCTTCCATTTTACTGAGATTTCTAAGTAAATATATATTGGTTATAGGGTAGACCCCTATGAAAGTATCTTGAGTCATTATTGTTTGTGCATATGTTTGAAATGGGTAGAATTTGGGGTTTGGTTTATCCATAATTAATTAATATTAAATATTCCATATTCCATGTTTACAAGTCCCTAACCTTTTTTTCTCTTTTAAGAATTTCTCATGGTTGATGTCCCCATCAGACTCATGTCAAAGCAATTCAGTAGGATGTGACTGTAGGTCACCACAGAGTTGAGGTCAACGATGATGAAACATAGAAGAGGACACTCTGAGAGTTTCAATTTTGGAGTCTATAAAAGTATGAGGGGTATGTTTTTGATTTAGTGATAGAGTAGTGTTTAGATATTTAGGCATAGAGTTCAGTTCTGTTCGTGTTTATAAGGAGTGATGGGTTTCATTAGCGGTTAAAATATTGTATGGCATGGCCAGGTAGTGGTGGTTCTTGTTCCTTAATTATCATAAAGAGTCGTATATTTATTAATAGAAGATACGAGATCATTTCTATTATGAGATAATTTTTTCTACTAAAAATTCATCCAACCATTTAGAGATTCTTACCCTTCGATAGGGTAGTTTTGGCATGTGAGAGTTCGGGATCTATTTCAAGAACCGTCTTTAATATGATTCATACCAACTACCAGATGAGGAGACCAAGGAGAATCATTTTTATGAGTATTTAAATCTATATAACTATCACCATGTTACTATATTTATACTACCAAAAAATCTAAAGGTGTTGGTGATAGCATAAGTTATTGAGAGGATGTTTTCCAGGACTGGATTATCACTTGAGGGGATTTGTCAGGATTTTCCATGTAGCGGAGATATGGTATGGGGCTCCAAGTTTCCTAGAATGAAGGTATTTTAGATAAAAAATGGTAGGTTATGAACCTATCATTTCATTGGGGTTGGAGTCTCTTAAAACCCTGGCTAGGGATCCGACATTTTTTTCTTATGGAGTCCATGGTCATCAGTGGCATGAGTGCCCAAATTTTATAAGGAGGTAGTGTGTGGCTAGTGGTCTGCTTCAGATTATTTCATTGGATCGGTATTATATGAGGCTTCATAAACATATTTTTTAAGCCTATAATTAGTATATAGGAGATAGGATAGGTAGGTGATATCCTTGTGATGCTCCTCTTCTTTAGAGAGAAGCATGCGGCCATAGAGGTTGTCATCATCAAGGGAAGAGAGTTCATGGAGAATGTTGTGGTCAAATTTATTATCTAGAGTTTCCAACACCAAGTGATTTCGGCTTTATTTTTGTTACTATTTTCAAGGTTTGTACTTAGATGCATACCTTTTTTTATTTAGGAGCTACATTCTCTTTCAATTCACCTACCATGAAACATGCTTTGGAACCTGGGGTGGAGAGGCTTCAAGTTCTCTTGAAATTAACTATGATAGTTGTATGGTGAACTAATTTGTGTAAAGTGTGTAGAGATTGTAAGATAGTGATAGGAAAGTATCAATCTTGGGGAGACTTTTTATGTTTGTAGAAATATCCATATGACATCATCCTCAGCATGGACTGACTATATTTGGTGCAGGATATCATGGATTGATTTATGAGGTGAATTTTGTTCTATAATGATGATATATAGTCGTCCATATTCATTAGTGAGTGATACCCTTATCTGGGTTAGAGTAATGTTCTTCCCTTTCCTTCCTTGATGGTTCTGTTGGTGTTGGTATTATCATAGGTTCATCCAATAGTGTTTCCCAAGGTCACAGAAGATTACCCTATTGTCTTTCCTAAAGTGGTTGTGTCATAACCCCCTTCACGGGATATCATGTTTGGGAAAGAGATACTATTTTTTTTCTTTTCTAATTTCAATTTATTTATATAGTATGGTGTTTTTTTATTTTTGGTAGTTGTAGATATATTTTTATGATCTCTTAAAGTGAGGTTTTATTTATTCAAGTGTGTCACCTTGGAGTGTTTTGATTTTGTTTGCATGGAGGGTTGATAGTAGTCTATTTATATGTATAGATTATCATTGCTTTAGTTAGTGAAAATAAATAATATCTACCCTATTCCATGGATTTATGATTTATTTGACCAACTAAATTGATCTAGTTAGTTCTCAAATATCAATCTATGGTTAGGATATCACTAGATGTGGGTAAAGTATGAGGAAATTATGTAGACTACTTTCTGATGTCATTATTGGAATTATGAGTTTATTGTAATGTCATTTGGTGTAACAAAACTACATAATTATTCATGGAATTTATGAATATTTTTTTTATGAGAGTTTCTGTACTAGTTCATGGGGGTTTTATCAATTATATCCTAGTTTACTTTGCATCTAATGAGGAGTACACATAGCATATGTGGGTTCTTTTGGTAGTTATTTATTATTACCAGTTATCTAGGAAGCTATCAAAGTGTGAATTTGGCTTATAAATTTTTTTTTCTTATTGAATGTTATATCCCATCATAGAGTATTATTGGATGATTAAAATATAAAGGTGGTTGTTTCTTGGGTATCCTCTAATAATGTTGAATAGGTGAAAAGTGTCCTCGGTATTTAGTCTATTATAAGAGGTTCATACCCAACTTCTCTCAGATTAAAAATTATATGATATACTTTGATAAAAAGTTTAATGAGTTCTTATAGAATAACTATCATCATGATTATTTTTAGTGTCCTTATAAGAAGTTAGTTCGTACCTAGATTCCTTGTTTTCTAGAATAGGGACTTCTATTTGAGGTTTACTATGACACTTGAAATCTTGTCTTGGGTAGTGTCATGATGCAGAATGGAGTTGTTATTTATTATGGTTTCTAGAAGTTAAAACCCAATGAACATAACTATTACACCTATAATTATGAGTTGGTAGTGATTGTGTTATCCTTGAAGTTGTAGTGGCACAATATTATTAGTGAATTCTTTGTGATTTTTATCAATCACAAGAACATAAGTTTTGTCTTCACCCAATGTAACCTAAAATTATGATAGTGATGGTGGATGGAATTATTATAGGACAATAACTTTGAGGTTTCTTATACACTGAGAAATATTAATTTTGTATCTGATGTTATTATCATGAATTTATATAGTGGTGTTGTGTGTGAGTCTAAGGTTTTTATAGAGTGATGAAAGATCTCTCCATGAAGTATCTTGATATTAGAGAATTCGATGGTAGAGGATGAATTTATTAGATGATGGTGAAGTCTTATTTAGTGTACCAGGTGGAGGATTCCATCTAGTAGATTCAAAGGTTGGAGTTTGGAAAGACTTATTTATCTATGGTGATGACCTTGATAGATGGTGTAAGGATGATCAACATTGTGAGTTATTTTACGGGAGGCTTTTCATTCTTTTGGTTATGCATGAGGTGGTTCTCTAGAAGCTCCAAATCATTCCCTTGGTGGTAAATCCTAGAATTAAAAAGATGTAATATGATATGATGGTTCATTTTTTGAGGTCGGGGTTGAATCATTCAGTTTATGAGTTTGTTTCTTGATGTTTAATCTTCTATAAGGTGAAGGATAAACACCATGTTTTTTAGGATTTTCTACAGTAGTTAGATATTCCATAGTGGAAGTGGGAGGAAATTTTTATAAACTTTTCACTAGTATACCTAAATATCAGGGAGTTTATGATGTTATATGGTTAATAGTATACAATTTAACAAAATTATACCACTTCTTAGAAACCAATGAGTCAATATCAGTGGAGGTTTTTTCAAGGAAATATATGGAAGAATTAGTGAGTCTTCATGGAGTGCCCTAGATGATCATATCTAATCATGATCCTATTTTCACCTTCAAGGTATTGATAGGACTTTAGTATAAGTTTGGATCCTAAGTTTTCCTTAACATTAATTTTCATCTATATACATATATTCAGAAATATCAGACCCTCCATACTCTTGAAGACATGTTTCACATATGCTTCACGGATTTTGGAGGTTCATTGGTGAGACACTTACCTTTGGTCAAGTTTTCTTAAAAAAAATCAATCCCCCATTGGTATGTCACAATTTGAATATTTATATGATCAAACTTTTAGTTCTCTATAGTGATGAATTGGGGTCATAGATTGTAACACCCTAAGATTCCACGGTATGCTTCTCTTTGAATAATACAGTAGTGTGTGTTGTACGCAACTTCGAGTTCTAACACACCACAACCAATCAAAATAGCTGTTATGAATAGTAATACCTACTTTTTGAAATTTTATAAATTTTATCTTTCAAAATGTACTTCATTTTTGGATTCATAATATTGAAATTAGCTTAGGGTGAATTTTTGGTATTATTCTGAAAACATTCAATTTTTTGATGAATAGTGAAAAACACTGAGTCATTGTTTAAAACCAACTTTTTATTTAAATAATTATTTATTTTATTTAAATTTATTTTAGTTCAAAATAGATACATAATACCTATATAAGTTCAATATAATTCATTATAGTCCATTTATAATAATTTTAGATATATAAAAAATTTATTGAACTTTTCACCGTCTTTTACCCACCTCCTAGGAGAATTTTAAAATTCACATAAAACTTATTTTTACCACTTATCTGAGTGGAATTTCAAAAATATGAGAGACATGGTTGATATCAGTAAAAAAATGTGGTTCAATAAGATTAAAATAATTTTTGGTGAATAGTATCTTTTTACTTTTATTTACCACGGTTAAAAGTAAATAGGGTATTTAAGGGTAAAAATGATATTATTATTGCCCTAACACAAGTCCCAATTCTATTGGATAAATATAATTCGACTAAAAATAACCTTAGGAATAAAATATGAACCTCTTTGGTCCACTTGGATTAGATTAGGACATTTATTACTATTTAATTCAAAGAAGAGTTAAAATTGTTAAATTCAAGGTCTAATAACTAAACCATTTTTAATATAGGGTTAAACATAAGATAAATTCGACTATAAATATTCATTAGAAATATAAAAGGATTTCATACGTAATGGTATTTTATTTATATTTTTTATACATTACATAATTTAATTTATTTATGACACAATGATGATGGAGTAATTACCTAATTAATGAAATATTAAAATAATTAATATTATAAATATCCAAATAAATTTAATTTGAGAATTTTTATGAATTAAACTATTTTTCTAGGTTAATATGACATATTAGGGTTGTTTAGATGATTTATTTTGGAAGTAATAATGCTGTTATGAATTTAGAAAAAACAAAATACCAAATAGTGTCAAAATTGACATAAAAGAGTTTTTAAAATAAATATTATATTATTAATTGATATTCTATTAATAAAAATCTAATGTTCGTCCAGAAGACTTATATAATGATATTTTTATCATTAATGAACTTTTTGTGGTTCTATTGGAAGCATATAGTAAGTTTATTAACCATATAATATAAAAATACAAAGAGAGATGGAAAATGTCAAACTGTTTAACTAAGAGTTAAATCTAAAAGATAAGGTTGATATAGTGACCCAAACCTGTATAAAACCTATTGGTTGAGTGGTTTTCAACCCATACCCACCTTATCCTTTAAATAATCCACTTTGGAGCCATTATAAACTGAAAATGATTTTATTATAAAATAATATTTCTACCTTTTCCTAAGGTTCCCCTCACTCGTCTTATAAAAGGACACTCTCCGTTATATCTAATTCACACCTCCAAATCCATTTGGATCGGCCAAAACCTGACCAAATATCCTCCCAACATTCCTCCCTTAGTCATAGAGGCCTTACTTTGTTCATAAAGCTAACATAAGTATTATTTTTGATCAAATCAAAAGGAAGAACCCGAAGAAGAGGTAAATATTTCATCACCTCTTTCAAGTTCCTTACTTCTTCCACTTCCTCTTTCATTGTTGTTTCCATTCTAAAATAATAAATCCAGTATATTATATATAAAATGATGTTATTATAAATATGGTACAACCATATTCATTATTATATCCATCCTTTGAATGACATGTCACCATACATGCGTACGTAGGGCTTACCGTCTCCACGTCGTGGTGTAATTGTTATTAAATACATTATTATTTGGACGGGTATAATAATGATATGTAATTGATTTAAATAATAAATATAACATTATAATTATTCTTTATATATGATATATCATCAAATTATATATTATTTTAATATCAAAATAATGATATTGTCGCTTGTGTGTACATACGGATTACCGTCTCCATGAACGCGATGAGATTCATTCCTCATCGTATCCATTCAAGAATAATTTTCATTATATGATTAAAAATAATTTTTAAAGACTTAATATCATTCTGAATATAAATAATATACATCCTATCCATATCAAACATTACTTATGTAACAAATCATATAAAGGAAAACAAATCAGTTAGCACCCAAAACGACGATAATACTAAGATATTATTAACAAAGCAATGTTAAAAGATCATATATGATATCATATTAATATATATGATTCTTGTATAATTTACTAACAATTATTTCACCATTATAATGGATTATAACCTACCCTTGACAAAGTAAAAGTACAAGGTAAGGGTTAATTTTACAATCTCTTTATTATCCAAGGTTGTTTTTACGTAAGTATCTACTAGGACCTCTTTATCATCCACATCCATGTTTCTTAAAAATGTATTTCAAAACATTATTACTATTTCATATACTATGGGTTAAAGTCATTTATACCCTTTTTTGAATTTTTATAAGATTTTTATAAAGGAATATTTCCGTCGTTTTCCAAACAAGATCCTTTATAACCTTTCGACAAAATTAAGGTAAGAATGTCTTCTTTTAACTTATACAGCGGGTGCGACTATTTTCCACCATTATAACATCGTTAAAGCATACATTACAAGATTATAATAATATTTCAAAAATAAATTTTTTATTTTATAATTATATGAATTTTAAATGATTTCAAAATAGAGAGATATATTTCTCTAAAAAGGGTTTTGATTTCATCTATTTCAACATCATTTGATGGATTTTAAGCTTATTTGAAGATGATTTATTATTATACAAAACTTTCATATTGTATTAAAGGTTTTGTGATATGTTTGACTATGGATGTGTTATTTTATACCATTCATGGTTTATGGATAAAGTATTTTCATTTCGTATGCCAGTTTTAATATGAATGTTTATGTTATGTTTAAACCTTTTCATATGAGGAATGAATTGGAGTTAGTAAGTGACAGGTGGAGCCCGCTATAGCTTCTTAATGCATATGTAGGTATCATGAGACAAACTAGTGTCTTGGCACAAGGCCTTGAAAAAATCTTATTTGTAGTCTTGGAAAAACGCCTTGACTATGTGGTTATGAAAGTTTGGCATTATGAATTGCATCATTATGAAAGTGGCTATTAATATTTCATGTGATTATTCTACTAGTAGAATATCCATGTGAATAATTAAATGGAATTATTTGATTTTTATCTTTTCCATATTATGTTGAAGTTCAAGTTTAAAAGGCTTTTATTTTAGTCTTATATATTGCCGTAAATTTTTATGCTTATTTATGAAAGTTTCTGCTATATTGTTATCCTTAATGAGCATCTGAGATCACCCCTTTCTATGTTTTATTTTTCACAAGATGCGAAGAAGTATATTATGACTTACCTACAGGGATATTCTATGGGATCTCAGTGTTTTCTATGGAAACAATGTTGTTTTAGTTTTCCATTTCATAATGTAATATAAACCTTATGAATGTATCTATCACTTCCAAGGCTACAAAACTAATAAATCTTGCGAGACTTGATCTTTTGTCATCATGCCATTGATATGTAATAATGCACCGACTCTGGGATTCTAGGTTCGGGGTGTTATAGTTGGTATCAGAGGAAGTTTAGTACAAACCTTGGAATCTATATTTAGATGAACTCAGATTAGAGCACATAGCCCTAAGATAGACATTGAGGATTAGTATAGAAGAACTTCATAGAATTTTGGTGTTGTAAGGATTTTGTGAGTTTTACAAGAAATATATCCTTGTCTGGATACAAAAAGGTATAGGCGGATCTGGAACAGATGTACCTAGGGATAAAACTCGAAAACACCGCTTTGAGCTAGACTCGAACGGGAACTGGTGCACGACAATGGGCATTGCTGCACTCTTGGTTATGACACCCCCGGGGGATATTCTTAGGATAATTCTAATTTTTTTTAAAAACCATTATGAAGGGTTTATAAGTATATACTTCCTCAAAGAAAACATTTTTTTATGATTATGGATAATATCCATAAAGTGTTCAATTTATGTTAAGTGTTTTACAAGTTTGGAATTATGTATTTTGAGTCATAAACTAATCTAGTTTATGCCATTATTTAGAAATGGCTCCTAGTGGAAGTAATGGAAACCGTATCAATACACACACTCCATGTATGGATTTCCCTCCTACTCAAGATAATTATAGTGGAACTGGTGATAAAACTGGTGCTGATCAGCTTATCACCATACTGGGACAACTCACTCAGGTTATGAATAATAACCTTACCCGTATGGAGCACCCCGATCCACAACATGGAGGGTCAATGTTAGATTGCTTCATGAGGAAACAAACACCAACATTAAATGGGTATAAAAATCCACTAGTATCTAAGTAATGGATAAATACCTTAGAGAAAATATTTCATGCCTTGGGGAGTAGTGAAAGGGAAAAATATGTCATGGCAGTTTACTGCCTCACTGGAGATGCTGATCAATGTTGTTCGTTGATTCAAAACACAAAGGAAGATGATGAAGTATCAAATATGGAATAGATGGAGTTTAAAGATCTTATCTTAGAAAAATACTTTCCTCGTAACCATCGAGAAGATATAGAAAGACAATTTCTGAGTCTGAGGCAAAAGGAGGATGAAAATGTCGCAAAGTATGAAGCTAACTTTACAAGGTTAGATAGGCATACTGCAAATTATTAACATAACCCAAGAAGTAATATTGATCATTTATTTTATGGGTTAAAACCATTTCTCTATCGAGCATTAGTCTCACAATCCTTCTCATCGTACGAAGATATTGCCTCATGTTCTATCAAGATAGAAAAATAATTCTCTAGGTCTTATGACTTTAATGAAAAGAAATAGAAGAAGAGATCTGTTGAACACTCTGGAAATGGAAATAAGGGGAAGAAGTAAAAATTTGAATATCCATCCTATAGTAAATGTGGTAAGAAACACCCTGGTACTTTCCTAAAAGGAATGGGATTTTGTTACAAGTGTGATGAAAAAGGCCACCAAGCTCATGATTGCAAGGGGTATAAAGAGGCTGTCGATGTTGAATGCTACAATTGTAGAGAAAGGAGGAATTATGAAAATGAATGTCCTAATCGTTAGGGGAACTTACCTCAAAAGAGGCCAAGGGATCATGTCCAAGCTTATACAATCACTACTGCTGAGTTTGAAGCTCCAAAAGACATAGTGGTAGGTAATTTAATGGTTTCCTCAAGTTTAGTCAATGCTCCTATCTTGACTCTGTCATCGGGGAATAATGGGTTTGTTATTTATAGTGATGCATCGAAGAAAGGGCTTGGTTGTTTCCTTATGCAGAATGATAGAGTTATTTCCTATGCATCATCAAAGCTGAAAATTCATGAGAAAAACTATCCTACTCATGATCTTGAGTTAGCAGTTGTAATCATTGCTTTGAAGATTTGGAGACACTATCTCTATGGGGAAAATGTGAGATTTATACTGATCACAAGAGTTTGAAGTATATTTTCTCATAGAAAGAACTCAACATGAGGAAAAGGGGATGGATTAAACTACTCAAGGATTATGATTTCATGATATACTACCACCTGGGGAAGGCAAATAAGGTGGAAGATTCTTTGATTAGAAAAGATCATGGAGTTTTGAACAAGATATAAGTTGAAAAGGATCTTATATACATGGATCTAGTAAAGATGGATATGGGAATCACCATGGAAGGTGAAACATCAGTAATTTTTCAAATGGTTTCCAAAACATATTTACTGGAAAGGATAAAGAGTTCTCAGACTGGTGATGAAGAGTTTCAAAAGAAGATTAAAGTTGTGAATGATGGGATATTGAGTGACTTTGTGTATGAAGATGGAATTTTGAAATTTGGGAAGAGACTTTGTGTTCCCAATATACCTGATCTAAAAAGGGAAGTGTTGGATGATGCTCATAGTTATAATTTCTCTATACACCCTGAGAGCACCAAAATGTATAGATATTTGAAGGAACATTTTTGGTAGGACAACATGAAGAGGGAGATTTCGGATTTTGTGTCAAGATGTATGGTTTTTCAACAAGTGAAAGCTTGAAGGAAACAACTTGGAGGAGACATGAAACCTCTTCCCATACCTGAGTGGAAATGGGATAATATTATAATGGACTTTCTCATGGGACTACCAAAGACTCCTAGAAGGAAAGATGAAATGTGGGTCATTGTTGATCATCTTACTAAGTCAGCACATTTTCCTGCTATAAGGGAAGATTTGCCACTTGAACGTTTAGCAAAACTATATGTTAATGAAGTTGTAAGACTTCATGGAGTACCACTATCGATTGTTTCTGATCGTGATCCCCATTTTACAACAAGATTATGGAAAGTATTCAGAAATACCTGGATATTGAACTTCATTTGAGCACTGTCTGCCACCCTCAAACTAATGGACAATTAGAATGGACTATTCAACCCTTAGACGACATGTTGATATCATGCTCACTTGACTTTCAAGGTATGTGGGATCAATATTTAACTCTGGTAGAATTTTACAATAAGAATAGCTTCCATTCAAGTATTCATATGGCACTATATGAAGCGTTATATAGAAAGAGATGTCGCACACCAACCTGTTGGGATGATGTTGGAGAAAGAAAACTCGTAGGCCCAGAACTTGTCGAGGAAACGATGGAAAAGGTGAAGGTAATCCAAAACCACATCAAATAAGATCTAAGTAGGCATAAGAGCTATGCGGATAACTGAATGAAGGATTTGGAATTTTAGGTAGGAGGTCATGTTTTCTTGAAGGTATCTCCATAGAAGGGTGTTATACGTTTCAGTTATAAGGGGAAATTTAGTCCCATATACATCAGACCTTTTGAAATTCTAGAATGAATTGGGGTTGTAGCTTACCGTTTGGAAATGTTTCCAAGTCTCTCCAAAGTTCACAATGTGTTCCATGTATCACTATTGAGAAAATACATGCCTGACCCAACACATGTACTCATCTATGAGAAATTAGAACCAGAACCTGGTCTATCTTATTACGAAGATTCTGTCAAGGTTCTCAATATAAGAGAACAAGTGCTGAGAAACCGGAAGACTCGTCTGGTAAAATTTCTATAGAGAAACAATAAGATGGAAGAGGCAACCTGGGAACACAAGGAACTTATGATGAAGAACCACTCTAGTCTTTTTTTTGCAGTAATACTCTAGAAATTTTTAGGAGCAAATTATTTGAAGGAGGGTAGAATGTAACACCCCAAGCTTCCATGGTACGCTTCACTTTGAATAATACAGTAGTGCATGTTGTACGAAACTTCGAGTTCTAACACACCACAACCAATCAAACTATCTAATATGAATAGTAATAACCACTTTTTAAAATTTTATAAATTTTATTTTTGAAAATGGACTTCATTTTTGGATTTGGAATATCGAAATTAGCTTAGGGTGAATTTTTGGTATTTTTCTAAAAACTTTCAATTTTTGAGGAATAGTGAAAAACAATGTGTCATTGTTTAAAACTGAATTTTTATTTAAATAATTATTTATTTTATTTAAATTTATTTTAGGTCAAAATAAATAAATAATACCTATATAGGTTCAATTTAATTCATTGGAGTCATTTTATAATAATTTTAGATATGAAAAAAATTTATTGAACTTTTCACCGTCTTTTACCCACCTCCTAGGAGAATTTAAAAATTCACATAAAACTTAATTTTACTGCTACTATGAGTGGAATTTCAAAAATATGAGAGACATGGTTGATATCAGTAAGAAAAATTTGGTTCAATAAGATGCAAATAATTTTTGGTGAATCATAACTTTTTTCTTTTATTTACCACAATTAAAAGTAAATAGGGTATTTAAGGGTAAAAATGATATTATTATTACCCTAAAACAAGTCCTAATTATATTGGTTAAGTATAATTTGACCAAAAAAACATTATGAATAAAATATGAAACTCTTCGGTCTACTTGGATTACATTTGGACATTTATTATTATTTAATTCAAAGAAGAGTTAAAAGTGTAAAATTCAATCTTTAATAACTAAACCATTTTTAATATAGGGTCAAACACAGAAAAAATTTGACTATAAATATTCATTAAAAAGATAAAAATATTTCCTAAATAATGGTATTTTATTTATAGTTTTCAGACATTAAATAATTTAATATATTTATGACACAATGATGATGCAGTAATTACCTAATTAATGAAATATTAAAATAATTGATATTATAAATATCCAAATAAATTTAATTTGAGACTTTTTATGAATTACACTAATTTTATAGATTAATATGACATATTATGGTTGGTTATATGAATTTTATTTTTGAATTAATAATGTTTTTATGAATTTAGAAAAAACAAAATATCAAATATAGTCAAAATTGACATAAAAGAGTTTTTAAAACAAATATTATATTATTAATTGATATTATGTTCTTAAAAATCTATGTTTTGGCCAAAAGACTTATATAATGCTATTTTTATCATTAATAAACCACTTTGGGTTCTCTTGTAAGTATATAGTAAGTTTTTTAACCATATAATATAAAAAACAAAGTGACATGGTAAATGTCAAACTATTTAACTAAGAGTTAAATCTAATAGATAAGGTTAATATAGTGGCCCAAACCTATCTAAAACCTAGTTTTTGAGTGGTTTTAGACCCATCCCCACCTTATACTTTAAATAATCTACTTTTTAGCCATTATAAACCGAAAATGATTTTATTATAAAATAATATTTCTAGCTTTTCTTAAGGTGCCCCTCACTCGTCTTATAAAATAGCACTTCCCCTTCTCCATAATTCACACCTCAAAATACATTTGTCTCGTCCAACCCCTGACCAAATATCCTCCCAACATTCCTACCTTCATTCTAGATTCCTTACTTTGGTTAGATAGAAAACCAAAGATCCCTTTTGATCAAATCAAAAGTAATAACTCGAAGAAGAGATAAATATTTCATCACCTCTTTCAAGTTCCTTTCTTCTTCCACTTCCACTTTCTTTGTTGTTTCCATTCTAAAATAATAACTCCAATATCTTCTATATACTGTAATTTTATTATAAATATGGAAGAACCATATTCATTATTCTATCTATCCTTTTAATGACATGTCACCATACGTGCGTATGTACGGCTTACCGTCTCCACGTCGTGGTGTAGTTGTTATTCAATACATTATTATTTGGATGGGTATAATAATGACGTGTAATTGATGTAAATAATAAATATAACATTATCATGATTATGTATATATGATATACAATCCAATTATATTCTATTTTAATATAAAAATAATGATATTGTCGCTCATGCGTACATACAGATTACCGTCTCCGCGAACGTGATGAGATTCATTCCTCGTCGCATCCATTCAAGAATAATTTTCATTAGATGATTAAAAATAATGTTTAAAGACTTAATATAATCCTGAATATGAATATGATACATCCTATACATAACAAACATTACTTATGTAACAAAGCATATTAAGGAAAATGAATCAGTTAACACCTGAAACGACGATAATACTAAGATAATATTAACAAAGCAATGTTATGAGATCATATATGATATCATATTAATATATACGATTATTTTATAATTTAATAAAAATTATTTCACCATTATACATGAGGTTAACCAACCCTCGACCAAGTAAAGGTACAAGGTAAGGGTTAATTTCACAATCTCTTTATTATCCGAGGTTGTTTTTACGTAAGTATCTGCTGGGACCTCTTTATCATCCACATCCATGTTTCTTAAAAATGTATTTAAAAAAATATTACTATTTATTATAATATGGTTTAAAGTCATTTATACCCTTTTTTTACTTTTTATAATATGTTTATAAATGAATCTTTTCATCATTTTTTAAACAAGGTCCTTTATAACCTTTTCGACAAAATTATGGTAAGAATGTCTTTTTTTAACTTATATGGTAGGTGCATCTATTTTCCACCATTATAACATCGTTGAATATTCCCTTACAAGATTATAAGAATATTTACAAAATAAATGTTTTCTTTTTTAATTATATGAATTTTAAATGATTTCAAAATAGAAAAAGATATTTCTCTAAAAAAAGGTTTTGATTTCATCTATGTCAACATCCTTTGATGGATTTTAAGCTTATTTGAATATTATTTATTATGATACAAAACATACATATTGTATTGAAGGTTTTGTGGTATTTCTGACTGTGGATGTGTTATTTCATACCATTCATGGTTTATGGATAAATTATTGGCATTTCGTATGCTAGTTTTAATAATAATTTTTATGTTATGTTTAAACCTTTTCATATGAGGAATGAATTGGAATTAGTATGTGACGGGTGGAGCCCTCTATAGCTCCTCGATGCATTGGTAGGTCTCATGAGACAAACTGGTGTCTTGGAACAAGTCCTTGACAAAATCTTATTTGTAGTCTTGGGATAAGGCCTTGACTATGTGGTTATGAAAGTCTGGAATTATGCATTCCATCATTATGAAAGTGGCTATTGATATTGCATGTGATTATTCAAATAGTAGAATATACATGTGAATAATCAAATGGAATTATTTGATTTTTATAATTTCCATATTAAGATGAAGTTAAATTTTAAAAGGCTTTTGTTTTAGTCTTATACATTGCCTTAACTGTTTATGCTTATTTATGAAAGTTTCCTCTATATTGTTATCCTTACTGAGTATCATAGCTCACCCCTTTATATGTTTTATTTTCCCTAGGATTTGAATAAGTATATTGGGACTGACCTATAGGGATAGTCTATGGGATCTTAGTGTTGTCTATGGAAACAGTGTTTTTGTAGTTTTCCATTTTATGATGTAATGTAAACCTTATGAATGTATCTAGAACTTCCAAGGCTACTAAACTAATTGATCTTTCAAGACTTCATCTTTTGTGATCATGCTAATGATACATAATAAAGCACCGACTCTAGGATTCTAGGGTCAGGGAATTACATAGATTCAACAATTCTTAGGTCAAAACTAGTGAAACCCATGACATAAATGGTGTAGGAGATTCATAAGTGGATGAAGGCAGTGTAGGATCATTATAAATCTTATCTTGATCATAGGAGGAGTCCTTTTAAGTTCAACATTAAAGATCACATGTTCTTAAAGGTGAATCCTCATCAGGGGAAGCTAAGTTTTGTTCATGTGAGTAAGATTTCTCCCCTATTTACCGGGCCTTTAGAGGTGTTGGTATGTTTAGAATTCATAGCATACTGGTTAGAATTTCCATTGTTGATGAGCTAGATTCATGATGTATTTCATGTTTAATATTTCCACCACTATCATCATGAAAATTATCACATTATCCATTGAGGTGATATTGATATTAATAATGATGAGACCTTTTAGGAGAATCCCATATAGATCTAGGACCTCCATGAGAAGGTGTTGTGTAGGTGTGTTATTCCCTTAGTTTATATCCTATGGTGATATAGTTGCATGTAGGATAGAACCTAGTAACATGATTCATAGATGGGAACTTAGTATCCTAAGTTATTTGATGCTTTATTATTCTTTTTTAATGATTTTTTTATGATTTTTAGCTTAATTTTTCTTATGAGATAGTTATCTATTCCCTAATGCCTTGTTTATTTATTCTCACCAGTTTGACTGGTATCTCTCTTAAGAGAGTGTTTATGAGATGATTGATAGTGTTTTATAGATTTTTACCTTATCCCTCTGCGTTTTATGGTTGTGATATTATTATAGAGACATTCTTGAAAGGTGTCTCACATGGTGGTTGTTTTGAAAACCATTTTTTCTTCCCTTATCATTGAGTTTGACATTAATTCTTAGGGGTAATAATTATTTGAGAGATATATGATGTAATTTCCTAGACCACTCTATCTTATTCCTTTTCATAATTTTGAAGTATATGTTTCTTAGAGGAGTCTCAGAGTATTTTTGGAGGAGTTTGGGATATGAAATATAGTTACATGAGGAATTCATGGTGTTAAGTGTTTTTCATGATATGATAGATTATTTTATGTCTTGAATGGTGATTCAAAACCTAAGTGGGGGTATTTTATGTTGTGTGATTCATGATGTAAACCCTAGTTTCATGGTGAGAATGGATTAGGGGTTGGATTTAGTTAATATTTACCCAATAATTCATAATGTGAACATGTAGTTCACAATGTGAGATGATACCGGGATTTAAAGATCTAGGTGAAACATTTTTTTGTGACCCTAAAACTTGATCCATTCACAACATGAATGGACCATTCATGTTGTGAATGAAAATATAGTTTAATTATTATAAATTCCATTTCCCCTTCAAATTATACCAAAATCATATGAATTTTCCAAAACCCCAAGATTAAATAGGTTCTATTTCTATCTGTTTTGAATCTCTTTTGATTGGTATTGGTTCCTTGCTTCCCAAGAGTGATTTACTGTGATATTTGGTGAGTTTACCTATTTTTATTATTATTTATTCTTTATTTAGTTTTTTTCTCATACTCTATCTTGACATTATATGGTGTTTTATCTTTTTCATTTTTCATATAGTTCTTTTGATTATCATCAATGGTTTTGTGGTGTGGAATCCTTAGAGATTTGAAAACTCTTTACGAGAGTGGTGATTAGATATTTGTTCTTATTGTTTCATTATTATTTGAATAATGTTAAAATTATATAGTTTGGGGATTTGTTGATACTCTTATTTTAAGTTTAATTATAAATTTATCATGATTTATCTCATTGGGTAATAGTGTAGTTAACCTAAATAAATATTCAATCATAATGAAACAATGAATTTTGGTATCATGTATAGATATCATATTTTTTCGTGTTGTGTTGATGGTTTTACACTTTATTTGATAGATAGTGTGTTATCTCTTGTTTATGTTATGGTTAATCATGTTTTCTATGAATAAGAATTAGAAAATGAACATAAATTTTGTAATTATTTATGACTAAATAATTAATTATAATTCTAAATTGTCATCATTCTTCCTTATAATTGAAGGAAATTAAATGTATGCTTTAAACATGTTTAAATAACTTATTTGTTGATGAGAGTTAATTCCTTAGGTTTCCTTTGGTTGTAACCTATGTTAAATGAATCAGTTAATTCAAGATGGTAACAAATTGGTTATTTTGTAAGGATAATTAGTTGGGGATGAGTGAGCCTATTTTATTATGAAGGATAGATGCCTTGGTTCTAGAGCCTAGATTTCTTGTTAATTATTTTATTATTTCTTTCTTCCTTTTTAAATTTCACTAGATGTGAATCCATACTATGTGATGATGTGATCCTAGGATAGATGATGGTTTGGTGGTAATTTGGATTGGGTTTCCAAGGTTGTGGTAGTAGATGATTCAAATGATGGTGGGATGGATGATGGAATGCATGGTGGTGTTAAGGATAGAAATGGGATTGATAGAGATGGTTGAAGATGGTTTTTCCATTGTTTTATGAATTTAATGTTGGAATGATTTCATGTAAATTTTTTATTATATTTATGGCCCGATGGATAGGTTTCTTGTTTTCTACATTCTTTTTCCCACATCTTAACTCATCAAGTTTTACTTGGTCTATGCATCTTTTGTGGTAGCTTAGGATGAATCCTAGAGTACCTAGAATTATGGAATGGTAATGAAATTTGATTATTTAACCCATGGGGTAGTTAATTGGATGGTTTAATTAGTATAATTGGTTAGTAATTATATAAATTTAAAATATTTAATAGAAAGGGTAAATTGAAGGTCTCTTTGAATTGTGTGTGGCACTATAGTAGCTGAGTGTCCAAGAGATGTTAGTTTTAGTTAAGTCAAAGTATATATATTTTACCCCAGTGTGAGTTGTGATATATATATATATATGTATATGTATGTATATATATATATTTCATATGTTATGTGATTTCATATGCTACCCCACCGATATCGGAAGCGTGACTGATACCTAGTGAACTCTGAGGGTGGTTTTCCTAACATCAAGGTTGGTGAGAATGGATGGATTTCTACCCCCTCTCCCCCACTAACTTATCTTATTAGTATTAAGTGATAGAATTATTGAGGGATTGTGTGTTTAGAGGGATTTAATATCTTGTATTTATTTCACACACATGTATCTACAAATATAATATCATAAGGATTATTATAGGTATATTGGGTATGGTTTGTGATGGCTTGAGGTATAGAACATAACTTATTGGTTGTGGTGGATTCCAAAAAACTACTTAGTTACTATATAGAGATGGGTATGTTAATGATGAGATGATGTGATACATGAGTTTTGGATTATTATATAGTTTCCTTTGTTACATGTGGACTACTGGGAACAGATGTCTCGGAATGTGTGACATTGTGGAGAGAGTGGTAAACCAGTGGGGAAGTGGTAGAGTAGAACCTTCAGTTTTATACTCATATAGGATATTATATTATTAATTTTAAAATAATATATTCATGTATTGGGATATTTTATTTATTTGAGAAGGATTTTTTTGGTGGTCTCATCTTATCACTCATTCGTCATATTATTATTACATGGTAAGGACTCTCATTTGGTTCTATGATATCCCATCAATTCTTGTCACCAACCCGTGGACTATTGGAGGTGGACTTCAGGCATCATCGTCTATATTCCTTCAATTTCATCCTAGGATGGGTTACTTTATAGGGATGGGGTTATGAAAGAAATTAAAAATACTCTCATACTAACATTATTATCTTATTCCCACTTATGATAATCGGTTTCTATCTCTTATGTTTACCCTTACTAAGCATCTAACCTCAACCATTTCTTTTGTTTTCATTCCTTGGGTTATAAAGCTCTGTATAACTTATAAAAAGTATAAAATGGGTTCTATAGGGTTATAATTATGTATAAATGTTCAGAAGTATTGTAACATGAGTATTTTATATATCTAATCTCCAAATACCCAAACCCTTTGGGGTCGGGTGGTTTTTTTAAAATTTGTGAGATGAAATGGTTATTCATGTGAAATAATGGAATAAGTGTACTTTTTTAGATTAGGTCACCTCAAACCCTTGAAAAGGGATTCCTATATATCTATATTAAGGGAATAAAAAAACATTATGTTTAGTGACACTTGATAGGACACATCATACCATTTTAGGTCATTTATAAGGACCATTATGGTTCCTTTTAAGGTCATAAAACCAATACTTAAGGGGTGTTTGGATTGAACCTCGAAGAGATATTTTTTTGTATCCATTTTAAAATGAATAAAATCACATGTAGTCTAGGTTACACCATTTAAGATTTTTTTATAGGACCATACCATTATTTTTAACATCATGTGGTAAAGATGTATGATATGTAGTTTAAAGTCACACTACTTAGACTACATGGAGAAGGGTTATTTATAATGGTTTCCCTATAACTTATTCATTATTAAACCTTTATGGTTCATTATATTTATTATTAAATAGATTGAAGAAGTTATTTTAGTGGATTACACCTTGAAGGATTCTTGGGTGGGATTCTTATGCTGTAAACGTGTGAAAATAAGATACTAAGTAAGGATTATGCATGAGTTTCCCTAAGACACTTGCCTTAATAAGTGGTGCATGTGAAGAAGGTAGGGGTTGAGGATTACACCTAATAGGAGGCCTTGGTATTTCATACTTTCTATTGGTAATGGATTAGTATGAGAATATGGTTAGGGGTTATACCTAATAGGAGGAAAATATAGGATGTGTGTGTTATAGAGGGGGAAAATATGATACTGAGCTAGAATTATGCATGAGCTTCCCTAATATTCCTATCCTAATAAGTGACATAGTTGAATTCCATATGGTTTGGGTTTTACACCTGGTAGTATTACTAGGTAGTTCATCCCATCTATTGTTAATAGAACAGGATAAAAATATGGTTGGGGTTTACACCTAGTAAGAGGCCCATATAGGATACTTGTTCTATAAAAAGAGAGATAAAAGGACATTTAGTGGAGATTATCCATGATATTTTCTATCTGGTTCATCATATCTCTTATTAACTAGATATAAGAATGGATGTTTTGGGATTAAACCAAGTAAGAGGCCTATATATGGTTTTATACCACCTATCTATTGTTAAATAGACAATGAAGGGAGACTAGAAAGGTTGGGGTTGGAACTTAGTAGGAGGACCATGATAGATTCACTCTTTTAAGTGATTTAGTTGAAAATATTTAGGATCCAATAGGATTATATCAACTCAAGTCATATTTGGTAGAGTTTGAATCCTAGAAAGTAGACCTAGGTTAGGTTAGTGCCCGAGTAGGGGACCTAGGTAAGTTTTTACCTAGTTATGGTACTAGGAAAAAGTGGCACCCTAGTATGAAGATTTGGGTGAAGGTTCACCCTAGTATGGAGGCTTGAGTGTAGGTTCTCCCTAGGTTAGGGGAATGGGAAAAAGGTCCCCTTGGTGTAGGGACCTTGGTGAAGACTCTTCTTAATGTGGGAACCTAGGATAATTTTCACCCTAATGGAGGTACATGGGAATAGTGTCACCCTAATGGGGTGTATAGGAAAAGTCTCACTCTAATAGGGGTACTTGTGTGAAATTTCCCTGATGGATAACCTGGGAGAAGTCAAGCACATGTATTAGGCTAGGGTGAAGTTTCACTCAGGTGGGATACCTAGGGGTTTTCATGCTTAAGTAAGAGACATTAGTAAAGTTTCGTTCATGTATAAATCTTTAAGGATGACTAGGGTGTTTGGTTCCCTAGTATATGATCATTGGGATGACTATGAATCATGTAACCATAGTAAGGGGGATCTAGAAAATTTAGTGAGAACCTAGATTTTACCTAACTTCATCTTATCAAAGTTATTTTTTCCTTCACAAAATTAGATTCAAAGAGGCCTATTTACAGACCATAGTAAACTTGGGTGCGGTTCTCTATATAGGGGACCTGAGTGTGTGATAGAGGCATATTAGTAGTTAAATTAAATGAGGGAAAGGAACATGAACAAGATTAATAATGATTCTAAATCCGTTGTTGTGTGGACAATGATGTGGCACATGGAATTTTCATTTACTTCTCCTTCGGTTATGGAGATACTTCTACCTATAATTGAATTTTTTTTCATTCAATTAAGGAAAATATCAAGGATTACATGGAAAAGTGATATCATGCATTTTTAGGCACCAATAGTTCTAAATTATTCCCCACCCCCCACTATGAATTTTTGTTTGTTCTCTTCTCTCTTATAGTGGTGATGTCCCACACACAGTGATATAGGACTAACTTGTGAATCTTGTTCAAGGGTGGGAATCTAAGAATGATTTTTTGAGTTTAATTTCTCATTAAACTCTAATACTAAGTGAAAATTTAAATCTTTTTTTTCATGAATAAAAAGATCAATTACAAGGAAAAAATAAAAACAAGAAACATCAAGGAGGATGTAAGTGACATTTCCTATGAGTATCACCATAAATAAAATCCTTATAGTCCCTATCGAGGTATCCAACACTTAAGTAGACAATAAAACATTCCTCTTATACTCCTTTGGAGGATAAATAGTTTTTAGTAAAATTTCCTTTTCACTAGGTTTGTAATATCTTTACTCCTTGTTGGATCAATTATCTATAAGATCAGATAATGTAGGCAATAATCTAGTGGAATTTTAAAATACCCCATAGATATTAGACTAGTATAGTTGATCCCACCTCGATAATAGATAATAAAATGTTCCTCTAATAGAATAAGGATGGATCAAAAAGTAAGGCGTGAGATTAAACGATGATAGAATTTCCATTACTATAAAATATAGAGTAATCTAGTAAAATTGACCGATTTTTATCTCAAATTAAACCACCATGTATACTCATTTTAAGATATATATCAACAAGTGGGACTTATTTCATTTGCAAAATATTATTATATTCATTTTACCCTCTTTAAACAATGAAAAAATATGAATTATTTTCTTAATATTTAGTATGGGGAAAATAATAATCTCCTAAAGAGTAGTAACAACTCTAAAAATATTGATTCCAATCCATTATATGAAGTAAATTTGATTTTTTATTATCAAAATTGTGTTAATAATCAGAATATTCAATGTTGAGAAAATCATCCATAAAATTAAAAGATGAATCACCTCTACTATAATTGTTTGAATGATGAACATCATATATCATTCATATGTTAAATTGAACATTTATTATTATTCCATGAACCATAATAATGACATAATAAAATTTGACATATCATATTTATTTTTACACCCTGAAGGTGTTGAGCTTTATTATTATGTAAAAATATTAATTAAAAATATGATATTTACTATTATATTTTTAGTAAATACTATGTTATTTTATTTATTTTCATTTTCATTTTATTTATTATAAAATATATAAAAATAATAATTATTAATTAAGAACAACATAAATATATTTTATTGACATATCTTCCCCAAAAATGATGGAAATTTCAAATTGAATATTCAGGTTATCTTATTAAAGATAGTATAGAACCTGATAAATAATTTTATTTTATTCTCTAATGTGAATGAGAAAGTTTATTGTAACATCCACCATGTCTCCATAACTTTATTTATTTTTTGTTTTCAGTTTATTTTAAATTTTATCATGTTTCCTATAAAATTGTATAATTTCATTAAAAAAAATTTTCCTATAAGAGACCATGAAAAAATGAGTTTTATGTGGCATGGTGTTAGGGAATGGATAGATACCACCGAAAAGTATTGTTAATTTCACTATAGTGGTCAAGGACTTGTGAAGGAACATGGAACAATGTTAAATAGTTGTTCTATATAGGATTTTTTTGGTGAGTAATCCTCACACATATCTGAGGGGATCTACACCATGGTCTAAGGACCATGCCATAGCTCGGTGGAGATATTTCACTTCACAGCCTATGTGGTTTCATCATCAAGGGGACTAACATAAGGGGTTTACCCCTCTATATCTATAAGTGATATGATGTTGTGGTCTAATACCCATACTATAGTAGGTCCCTATGATGCCTCCCTATGGAATAGATCCCCAGGATACACCTTATAGGCCTCTGGAAAGATGGCATTTCATTGTGGTGGCCAGGTCCACGTTGTAACCCAATCTACCTAGTTTCTTTAATAAAAAAATTATGTTTTTACCTCCTAAAGTTTAAGGCTCTGAACCCTTTTCCCCTCCTCTTCATTTCATTGAGTTATGAATACAACCTAGAGAGTTTCCCCTACATCTTTCAATTAAAAGCCTCTTAATATTATATTTAAGTTGATTTATCCATGGTAATCCATCCTTTTCACTTATTACCTTTCTCTTCTCCCCCCACCTTATTCCCAATGTTTCATTCTCTATTGTGAACCCTATGAGGATATATTGTCCAACAATCAGGTTCAAGGTGACCTAAACATGGATTCATTGGTTCAGAGAGATTTTGGAGGGTTTTTTATTACTTAGTAGAGTGTTAAACATCAAAGGTAATGTGTTTATTTATTTTTTCTCTTCATTTGAGGTAAGTTATTTTGTGTGATTCCTTTAAATTCTATACCATTGAATTATTTTGTTTTTAATGAACTTTTATTAAATTAAACAAATATGTGATCATCATTATACTTTATTATAAATTCTATAATGATTTGATCACTTGTCATAATGGTGTTTAATGTATTTTTATAACCTTTTTAAGATTGGTTTCAATTTGAAGTATTTTTAAAATTCCTAGGGTTTTTTTTAAGGAAATTTTATGATTAATATTATTTGATCACATTTGGTTCATGTAATTGGAAAAACATATAGTTTTCAAAAATTATTTTGAATAAATTGGCATTGTGTTATTTAAATTAATCTTCAAAAGGGGGTACTTGGTTCTATAACTGGTTTGAAATATGGTTCTTTGGGAATTTTTTCTAAGTAATGTATTAAAAGTGGATTTAAAATGGTGTAAATTTTCTTGGCATTCTAAACTATCTTTTAGATAAAGGCTTAGTTGGTACTTTGAAATAAGTTTCCATGTTACATGTGAGACCCTTGATTAAGCCCTTTGTTTTATTATTTGGTATATACATATGTATATATCTGTGTATTCATGTATTTATTTTGGTCCCTATGGGGGGTTTAGTTTATCCTTTTCATATTTAATGATGTTCATGAATGTGAAAAATGTTTCTTTCATGCGAGGTTGTTGGGGGTGATATGTGGGATTTATTTGTTATGTTTTATTATTGTCCATGTGATAATACTCTAACTTTCTTATTTATTCACCTTTGTATAATATCATGGGAACTTAGGTGGTTAATAAAAGGTTTGGATGTGTGTTACACTTGTGTGGTGTGTGATCAATAGCTAGTTCCCCATGATAGTAGTTCCAACTAATGGATTGTATTTTACTTGGTATGACTCATAACGGGAAACAAAATGAGTTGATAGGGATACACTAGGTCCTAGAGGGTGATTTCAAAAACCAAGTCCCGCACTATTTCATGTCAGAACCTATGGAGTTTCTTATGATATCTAATTCCTCCTTGGATGATTTATGTGACCCCATTATTTTCTTTGTTTGTATCCCTAGGTTATTTTTGTGAATGCTTGGAACAATTTATTTGGTTGGTTATTTTGTTATTCCTTTTGATGTCATGGTTTATGTTGTGCTTCTTTTTTAATTTTACTATAATTTTGTGTAAATTAAAATATATTTATAAAATAAATCATAAATATTTATTTTTAAAAAATAAATTGTTTTGTATTTTTAAATTTTTTTTGATAAATTTATTAAAATAAGAAAAGGGGTTTAGACAATTTTCATAAATTTTAAAAGTGATCCTCTTTGGTTTTAAGGTTTTTTCCATATCAAGAATTGGTCCTACCCTTCTCTCTATAAATAATGGGGATGATTTATAAAAGTGACTTATGATGATTACTTGGGTTTTTAAATATTCCATGAGAAACCCTATTTTCATTAGTTATATTTCAATCTAGAGATAATTAAATGGTTTTTCAAAGGAAATAGCACAAATCCATAGAATAATCCAAAATGGTGTGTTTTTTCCACACCCTAAAAACATCATCTGATGTATGAAACTCTCATAATTGTTTTTGGGTGTCTAGTCCATGTGTCCCTTTTCTTATGTTATCTTCTAGGTTTTGTTTAGGCTATAATTTTATGATTTATATGGATCTTGATAAATTATTGGATGTTATATGGAGGTTCTGGTAGTGATTTGGTTTTTATTTCATCTTTTGGGATGTTATATAATGGCCTCTCTAGCCTAATATTTATTTCATTTTTCCTTGTATGATGATACTTTCAGGTTATACTCAATTTATGTTTTATTTCATATATAAGTAGTTTTTATTACATTTGTTCAATTATAATCTTTTTCATATATTTCCTTTATTTTTTTAGGTTCTTTTGTTACATGGATTTTTAAATGATGGATAATTCATTCTAGATTTCTAGGTGGATCTTGTATAATGAATATTGTCTGTATGAGGGAGAAATATTTCCAAAGTGTACATTCTTAGAAACTTGTTTCTAGCCTCTGGGGATCAAGAACACCCTTTGGGCTATGTGGAAGGTCAATTCAGGTTACATGTTAGGTCATATCGGTCTTTCTCATTAAAAAAATAAATTAAGTACTAGGTTCTCAGTTGGGGACTAGGTTCTATAAGAACTCACTTTTTATTTTGGTGTGTCAAGTTTTTATTGAGTTAATATTTTCTTATGTATTCTAAAGGTTTTTCATGAATGGGTACCTGATAACCACCCTTTATGGTGATACTTGAGTTACCATGGTTAGTGGTACATAGATTCTTTTTGATTATTCTCATTTTATTGAGATTTAAGATAGTGTTATTGATCTTAATTGGCACTGAGAGTTTATTTGGAGGGGTTTTATGTGATTTTGGTGTGAAATAAGGAATATGGATCAGTGAATTCAGTTTTGTTTTTACAGTCTAATAAACTAGGTAGTGACCAAACACTTGATCTTAGAAATTTTTCAGGGATCATGGAATGACTAGATCATGGCATTTAATGCAAGGTGTTTGAGTTGAGAATGGTCCTACATCTCATTTTATATTTTTTTAAACCCTGTGATTCTTGGTTCATTTTGAGTGTTTTTTATTAATTGTAAAATAATCGAGGTGGGACATGTGATATGTTGATGTTATGGATTAGATTTTGGTGGAAATTTCTAATGTGACTCCTTTATATGATTATTTTAAAACTAATTTTATGGTGGTTTTTTTAAAAAAAAATGGATTCAAATAAGGTATTAGTTCTTGATACTAAAATGGATTTGGTTTTTATGAAAATTATTGGTCTTAAAATTATTTAATAAATTATTTATAATAGTATTTGTCTCTCTTTGAATGTGTTTCCATGAGGGGATAATTTTTTTTAAATGGAAGTTGAAATACTTTTACAATGATTTAATGGGTCAAGGAGTTTGAAATGTAAATTATTTTAATTTTTTAAGTGGGTTATTTAATTTAACATAAACTAGTGATTTTCAAAAACAATATCTTGTGTATTTTTTATATTTTTACCCTTCAGAAGTATTTAAAAATTTTATGATTTTAGAAATGGTGAAAGGGGGTTTTATTGTCTTTTAAATGAGGTGGAGTGTATGTATTATTTTCATAAATTTATTTTCTTTTATATTTTTTCCTTATTTTAAATTGGTATTTCTTGGTATGGACTTGGAAACATGATTGGGTATGGTTCATGTTTCATTTTATTAAATTTACACCTCCCAAAAAAATATTGAGTGAAGGTAGGGTATTTATTTCTAAGGGTGGTTATTTTCTTGTCCTTGGTTTGTTCCTAGACTCTAAATGGAGTGGAAAGTTTTTTCCCTTCTTCTTATAAATTGATTTATTATATATCAGCTTTGTTTAGAAGACTAGGTTGGAGGTATTACGCATATAGTTTAATAAATTAGGGTCAATATTTATGGGTTTTCAGGTGATTTACTATTTTGGAATCAAGATCGATGAGTGAAGATATTTTTGTCTTTTATTTGGCTCTTGTTAGTGTATTTTTTAGGTTCTCTTTATAGTTTCTCTTATTTCAAAAGTGATTACTTGGAATTTTGTACCTATTTCAGTTGTGACGTATGGGGTCATTTTGTGATATAACCTCGTGATAAGGGCTATATATAAATTCTGGCTTGTTGGTTTGATTATTTTGAAGTATAGATTTAATGAATGGGTAAGCATCATGTGTAGTTGTTACCATATAGACTTTATAAGCTACTAGGTTAGAAGTAATATAAATATAGTTTTTGGTGGATGTTCTACAAGATTTTCCATTATTACCCTTATTATGAAATTTTATGAACTATGGTTAAAACCATATTGTTTCTTAAGGAGGAATATATTTTGTTTGTTTCTCCATTACCTTGTGGATGGGAAGTTTTTTGGGGTTTAGTGATGGATTTAGTGATTGGACCTTTTGATTTTGTACATTCTTGGTTTTGAGGGTTTTGGTTGGATTTTTTAGTTGTACTTCACTTAGTGGATTTCAATCAGTTTCTTGATGGTTTTTTTGGTTGGGATATTTTTTTTTACTAGATGAGGTTTGGAATCATGGTTATTTTGAGGTAGTTCTCTCTTGTTTAAGTGGTTGTTCATTATTTCACTATTTTAGATCATTACTGAATGGTGGGGAGAACCATGTTAGGTCTCTATATTCTCCAAGTTCTTTCTCGAAAATTTGGGATTTGTATATTAATTCTTTAGTTTTTATGATTTTTTTGAGTATATTGATATATTTGTGTAGGATATATCTGATTTGGTGTTTTCTTGGTAATGGGGACATAATGAGTTTTATCCGACACTCTTACCTCTCTATGTGAGGCTTCATTCACTATTAGAAAACTAACCTATATCCATGAACCTATATACATAATTTTCCAAAACTATGGATTTAGGTTTTTAGGCTTAAGTTATATCCATGGTTTATATAAAACTTTATCTATAGTTACATACTATATCTACTATCTAAGAAAACTATTTTTATAGGTTTATGGGCCTAGGATATAGCCATAGTTCAAGTAAAATCTGGGATATAGGTGTATTATATACCATGGTTCAAGAAAATGGATGTTATAGGTACAATCCAAATCCATGGTTCAAGAAATCTGTGGCTATAGGCTTCTCGTGTAGCTACGAGAAAAATATGTTCCCCACTGGAAATGCACGACAAGACCTATAGCCACAATTTTCTACATATTTCCACGGTTTCTCAATATATATATATATATATATATATATATTAAAATATAAATATTAATATAAAAAATACTCTGTAGTGTAGTGGTTAATTCTTTGGTGTCAAAAAGTTGAGGTCGGGGGATCAAATACGGTTGTTCACATTTTATTTAGAGCTAATAGCCACAGTTTCTAGGGTTGTCTCTATAGTTTAAAACCATAGAAATATGGATATATCCATGGTTTAAAATCATGTAAATAGGGTTATATCCATGATTTCAAACCATGGAAATTAGGTTATAGCCATGGTTTGAACTGTGGCTATAGGGTTATAGCCATGCTTTAAACCATGGAAATATACCTATAGGGATGGTTTCAAACCATAGCTATAGGTTCATCCCTATTTTCATACCAATATAATCCAAAACAAGATAAACTAAGTATATTACCTATTACCATGGTTTATACATCTATAGCCACAATTTTTTATCAAGGCTATAGATTAATTTTCTAGTTGTGGATGTAGTTTCCTTTCAATGAACTTATACTTTAACTGAAGAATTTTGGGGGGGAAAGTGTCATGGTGCGAAGAATTATAACACCAACCATGTCATTGTTTCTATATTTATTATTTTTTGGGTATCTTTTAAATTTTACCCATTTTCATAAAAAACTATATAATTTAAAAAAAATGTAGTTTGTTGGATACCACACCATAATGGGGGGTTTTGCGATGTTTTCTTGGGGAATGGATGGATAAAAAGGCACAATATAGGGTAATGTGATGTGGTAATTGTGCATTAGTAAAGGACCATAGTGTAGCATTGAACATATGTGTATTAGAGGGTTTTTTAGTGAGGGGTAAGCCCCATGCCTGTCTGAGGGGCTCTACAATATATTACAAGTACCATGTCGCTTACCTATGGAGTTTTTCCACACCACAACTTATGAGCTTACCATGTGGAGATTACCTATAGTGGTGGTTGGCCCCTTTGCCTCTATGAGTGTCCTACTATCACATTCTAATGACCATATTTAATTAGTTCCTTATGAGGCTTCCCTGCAACATGGAAACCCAAGCTACCCCATAAATTCCCCTGGTGAGATGGTGTTGCATCATAGTAGCTAGGGACACACCTCATCCTAGAATAACTAGTTTTATAAGATAATTTTTTTCATTTAGGATCTTTAAGTTTAAGGGTTTGGACCCATTTTATCCTCTTACACATTTATTAGAGTGGGGTGTGCACTCTAGGGTGATTCCCCTCTTTCATCCTTCAATTTCAAGCCTCCTGACCTTAGATTCAAGTATATTTCTCCATGGTAATCCTTCATTTTTCTCTTTTTCTCCATTTATTCTTCCCTATACTTCCTTCTTCACTAGGTTTTATCCTCCCCTATGAACCGTTGATGGATTCTTTGGATGATAATCGAGTTTAGGGTGACCTAAACATAGGGTTTTTGGTTGTTAAAGAATACAAAGTATATGTACTTTCTTGGATGAGAATTTTACATCAAAATCATAATTGTTTTACATTATCCCACTTGATATTAAGTATAAATTGTTTTCAATTAATATTCCATTCCATTGAACTTTTTTGGTTTTTAAGGACATGTGTTATTAAATTAAATGTATATATTATAGTATTGTTTTTATAAATTCTCTAAGGGATTGATCACTAAGCATAATTGTGTTTAATGAATTTTTATAGACTTTTTAAGGGTGGTTTAAATACCAAATGTTTGTAAAAATAATAGGTTTATTGTTTAATTTTATTTTATGATTAAGATTATTTGACCTCATTTGGGTCATAGAATTGGAAGAAGGTGTAGTTTTTAAATATTATTTTTAATATATAGGCATTTTGGATTTTAAACGAATTTTAAAAAGTGGGAAAATGGTTATTGAAATAGTTCATAAATATAGTTCCTTGTTAATTAATTTTAAATAATTTTTTAAAAGAGTATTTAAAATGGTGGAAATTATTTATGTATATCATGCTAGTTTTTATATAAAGTCTCAGTTATCACTTTGAATGAGTTTTAATATTACATGTGAGACCCTAGATTGAGCCCTTTATTAATTTTATATATATATATTGTAGACCACAATGGGTCTATAATTTATCCTAATAATATTTTTTATTATTATACATGAAAAAATGTTTTTTCTTGAGAGGGAATTAGAGGTGAAATGTGGGATTTATTTATTTTGTTTTCTAATTAGTCATGTGATAATCCTATAACTTATTTTTTTTATCAATCCTATTATATTATAACATGGGAACCTTGATAGATAATAGAGTTTATAGATGTTTGTTACACTAGTGAGGTGTGTTCTCAGTATTTATTTCCCTAGGGGAGTAGCACCTCCTGGGGGATTTTATTGTACTCGATATGACTTGTAAGTTGAAACTGAATGAGTTTATAAGGATACACTAGAGCTCAAATAGTGATTCTATAAACTAGTAACAAAAATATTTCATGTTAAAACCAAGTTTTCTTACCATGGTATCTAGTTCATCATTTAATAATATAAAAAATCTCCTTGTTTTAATTCCTTGTATCCCCTGGTTCTTAAGTGAATTCTTGGAACTATTTTTTTAGATGGTTATTTTTTTATTCATTTTGATACCAAGGGTATTTTGGTGTTTATTTTTATACTATGATTTTTTTTGTAATTTAAAATTTATTTATAAAATTATTTGGAAAGTATTTTGTATTTTGAAAAAAAAAATTGAGATGTTACTTTAAAATATGGAAGGGATTGGGACTACTTTCATAAATTTTCAAAGTGATCCTCTTTCAAAATGGTTTAAATTTGTTTTTTTTTTAAATATTTCCTCTATTATATTTATAACGAAGGTGATGTTTTGTAAAATAATTTTATGTAATGTTACTTTTTTTGTTAAAAATTCATTAAAAAACTATTTTCATTAGTTAAATTTCAAAATTTCATTAATGAATTTTTTTTTTGAAAGTAATTATCACACACGAATTTGTGAAATCATATTGGTTTTTTTATCACATCCTTCATATACCATCTGATGTATTCAAATATCATGGTTTCTTTTAGGTGTCTATCCCATGGGTCCTTTTGGCTCTGGTCTATTTCGAGTTTTCTTTGGGAAAGGTCGTTGATGATTGGTTTCTATCATGGTGATTGATTGGGGGATCACGTAGAGGTTTTAAAAAATGTTTAGTTTTTATTTTATCTTTTTGGATGTTATGTATCAACCTTTCTATCCAAATTATTATTATTATTTTCCCTTGTATGGTGATGATTTTATATTATTCCCAATTTATGTTTTATATCTTGTATGATTTTTTTTATTATTTCTATTTCATTATAGTCTATTTGGGAAGTTTTATTTTTTTTATTTTTTTCCTATTTTATTGAAATGGATATAAAAATTATGGATGGTTCATGCTGGATTTATATGGGGATTCTTTTCTGTGATTATTTTTTATATGAGGTGAAATTGTTCCCAAGTTCACCTTATTGATACCTAATAACTAGTTTCTAGCCATAAGGATTGGGAGTGACCTTTAGGTCATGTGGTGGGCTGGGTTTTGAGATGTATATGGTTAGCCTAATCTAACTCCATGAATTTATTAAAAAATTATATCACATTACTTATTGGGTACATAACTATAGAAATGGAAGTTCCCTCTAGAGATTCAAACTCGAAACAAATTTTAAAACTCTCAAAATTGGAATGAACCTACATAATTGATGTGTCTAGAACTGAGAAGACTAAACACCCTAGACACACACTTTTACTTTCATAGACTGATACTTTTGGAAGATACAACACTTAACTAGAAAATTATTTTTACATAGTCGATCATAATAATCATCCACCTGAAAATTATTTTTTGTGATTCAAAAATTCATCTAGAAACTTCCTAAATTCCCTCATAAAATTTCAACCTTCTTTAAAATGTTGTTGTGGTCCTCAAATATTATTCTTTTCATTCCATCCCCACTGAGGTGAAACACCACCCCAGAATTTCCCATGTGATAACCTTAGTTAACCTAATCATTAGATTAGAAACTCTATAATACTTTCATAGATTCTACACTTTTTCCTCCAATAACATTAGGGTGAAGTGATACATCTACTAAAAATGTTTCTTCCTAAAGTGAAATTGAAACCACATGTTAAATTATTGACATCCAAATCATAGTTGTTACTCCATAAGTGAACACATGTTGAGTGGTTCTCTTGAAAGTGTATGCATCTCCCCAGAGGTTTGAATTAATAAACCCTTATTATGATTCATCCATTAATAAATATAAAGAAAAAATTTTATAACTTTTATATAATATAGTAACAACTTTATGGCTTCACAGTGCTCTCTTCCAGGATTTTTCATGAATTGGATAAATAATCCCACTACAAGCATAATATATAGCCTTATATAAACCATGGAATATATAAAGCTTTTGGAAGTTGATGAAAATGTAACCTTAACCATTTAAGCATCCACTTATATAATTTTTATTTACTTAACTTGAAGTGTTTTCTTAGGGGAGTGGTTATAGGGATCAAATCACTCATTTTAAATTATTCCATGAACATTTAAGAATAGTGACTCATGGGGAATATGTCCCATTTTGGAATGATTGACTCACATAGGATTTGGCCCATTGAGGAAGGGTAACTCTCATGGAATATATACCATTAAGGAATGATTGGCTCATTGTTGATATAGACCATTGAGGAATGATTTAGGGTTTACACATGGGAAAGATTTATATGTATGTCTCATTAACAGATCATAGGGATAAGATCATTACTGAGGGAATTATTGGGGATTACACCTAAGGAGGAGGCCCTTATATGTGTCCACCTCTTGTTTTTTTTGACCATAAAGCGAAGGATAACAGGACCCATAGATAATATAACCTTGTGAGGATGAGTTAGTGGTTACACATGGTCTTACCATGAGGATGAATTGGGGATTATACTGAATTGGAGGTCCATTTGGACATCACTCATTGAGTAGACCCGAAATAAGGTCACCATTGATGGTATGATTAGGGTAGGTGATTTAGGTGAAGGAAATGTTTCAGTTTTACCCTAAATTAAAGTCCCAAATAGGTATTTTGGTCATTAATTTGACCTATAATGAGTTCATAAATGAGGTTATGATTGGGTATTACACCTAGGAGAAGGATTATATAAATCCTTGGATTATTGATTGGATTAAATAGGAACACTATATGTAGAGTTCAACAGGTTGCTCAATATGGGGTAACCAATATTATCATGTTGAGACAAGGGTGGTTTTATCCATCGCTTAATTATAGGTACCCTTTTATTAAGGGGATACATTATTGTAAAAAAACTAAGGACCATATCATTTAGGGAGGAAAATTTAGAAAGATACATTATTAAATGAATACATTATCAAAGGGGAACACTCTGGCATGTACAACCCAGTCATGTATCTTAGTTTTCATAGAGGGGAACGTTTTGGAATGGTATTTTCATTTATTTGATCTTGTAGAAAGGAAGAAGGTATGTTTATTTGGATCAGTTCAACCCAGGTAGATGAACTGGGTGAAAGAATATATGTTTTGGAGGCTCGGTTACTCATAATAGGGTTCCTTCATGAAGTGAGCCCCATATGTTAAATATTTCATAGTTTGGGACCATTAGTTAAGGGAAAATATACAATTTAGGAAGTCTTGTTTTCATATAAAATTGGAATTTTACATAAATATGCATGGTTTTCTAAAGTCAATGATTTTAAGTTTTTTTGTTTTCAAAGGAAGATCATGAATATCCATACACATAGGAATATCATGGGAGTAATTTTTAAAGAAATTTATATGGTATTCCCTATGAAGTTTTCATATGGTAAGAGAATAGTCAGGAAATTCCTTCATGATTCACCTTCCCTTCTCAATCTGGCTTAAAATTAGTTATTTTCATGAGGGGGTTTCTTTGAAGGTTCATGTAAATAAATAACTCCATAAATGAAGAAATTATCCTCTTAAAGAGAGTATTGTTGATGAAATTATTTTCTTGATTATTAATTCCCAATTATCTTTATTTTCTCAAAGTAAGTTTTAGGTATCTATAACCCGTGTTTTATAACCACCACCTAGAAATATGAAACTTTAAAATATGTATGTGGTTTCCAAGAGCTATGAAATCATTAGGGATCACTACCTCACCTTTTAAAATATATAAAACCACATGGTTATAAATGATTTTTGTTTTAAATAATAAAAGTGAATCCATATGTTATGAATATACAATGTGTATATAAAGGATAAAATTTATCTCACCATAAATTATAGGTATTCATGAATAATTCCATTCTTCCATTAGGAATCACTACCTCATCTTCGAAACAAAATTCTTGTTCATGATGCCTTTACATGGCTATGAGGAATCACTTACTAATCTCCACAAATAGAAGTTGTTTTTGAAAAATATTATAGATCTAAAACCAAAGGAATTTTCACAAAGTATATTATTCCTTTAAAGTGAATTTTTCTTTTCAATATTTCTTAGCCTTTCTGGTTTTATTCAAATTGTTGATTTCATTTTACAGGAGTCAAAAAATCCCACCCCCTAAAAATGGGGTCTAATCAGCATAAAGAGGATCTTATTTTAAGGAAATAATATATCCCATATTTTTTTATGTTGTAATAATAATATCTATAGTTAGAATAAGGGTGGAAGTACCCCTTATAAATATTTCATGGGGCCCACATTCAATATTTCTCAATCTAGTGAAATCTTCTTTCAATTAAAGGAAAGACTTCTATTTTGTAAATCTAAAATGAATTAATACATGAATTAAGATCTTAAATGAATTAAATCCTATAAAATTGAACAGATTCTATGAAGATAGATTTTTAAAAATGAAATCCTTTTCAACGAAACCTAATCTAGTCGAATAAAACATTATGCAAAACCTCCCTTTTGCAAAACATTTATGTGACCCACATAATTTAAATATGGAATGATCTTTGCATAATATCTATGTGAAATTTTATACTTTTCTATTTTAAATATTATTATTTATAATTCTATATGAAATCTGAATTCCCTTTCCCCTTGTAGAATGAATCTAGATTATACTGCATGAGTTTCTTCTATAAGGTCGATATAGATAATTAGTAGCATTAAAGATATTCAATTCAATAATATCAACCCAAGGAATGTAATAGACTTAGATATGATGGGAGTAGGCCTTCAAGATTACCTAGTATTAGAAAGACTACCCATATATGGATTCAGACCACTAAGTGATGCACCCATCGCTACATCATGACTAGAAAATCAGCTAATAATTTGGATAAACTGTCATTGTGAACTCGCATGAGAAAACATTTCAGTGAAAAGACACATCATTAGAGAGGATGACTATATGGGGTTTTTTTCATGTGTATACTCCTCTAAAACCAAAATAAGGATGAATATTTCTTGATCCTGAGGTTCAAATTTATTCGAACATACCGACAAAATCCACTGGTGACCAAATAATGGGTTGGACTTTGAGCTAGGATCTTCACCCCATAGGCTCGGTTTTCAATGATTGGGATTGAACATAAGGCGTAAAAAAGATATTTTTGGAGTATGGGTAAGATCCAAGGTTAGATGAGCTATATGAATCTATTTTTTGTTACATTCATTCTTCTACTGTAATAAGAACATCATCATAGACTTGATCAGTGAGTTGTGTCCTGAAATTAACACATTCCACCTGATACATAGAGAGGTTGGGATAATAATTTGGGATATACACATAATTAATGGGGTACCAATATAGGGTGTATATTTATGATTAATTCAATTCCCTAAATTTTTTATGGGATGGTGTTGAGAGAACCCCCCCCCCCCACTTGGAAGGGAGAATCTCTAGATGGTAAAGAATACCATAGATGATTATTTTCTCCCACAAGTTGAAATTCTCTTCCAGATATGGGAAAAAAAATTTACCATATCAAATTTATGAGAACTATAGACAATGATTCCTCATAGTTGGACAACCTTTCAACCCTATGGAATTTTGGGTGCCAACTTGTCAATGCTAGAGGAAGGTCACCACATTGAGAAGGGTTAAGAGATCACCCCCTTGGTTAACTGGTTCGTCTACCTGGTTGGATTACAAACCATTTTCATTGGTTTATACCTCCTTAAAATGCTTTATTCATACTATAGGGTAAGTTTTGGGTCTTTAATGATGGTGGATAAAGTGGAAACCCATATGTGAATCAATTTATTAGTGACATTACTGGAAAATATGTATCGATATTTTGGACATATCTGTATAGAAAATACCCCATTCTAAATCACTGGGAAATTTTATATTTTATGATGATGGATCATAGATGAAATTAGGGGATATGAATTTTTAAATGAGAAAATAATTTCAGAAAATTTATTTAGGTCATATCTTTAGAGCATGGGTAGATTTAGGAGACTCTCACTTGATAACCAAGATATGAGAAACTTATTGCACCACTAAAACTAGTTAATATCCATTTCATACCTGGACCCTACTAGTTTGATTACTGATTATGAAACCAAAATCCAGAAATATTTCTCACACCTAATATCATTTACAGAGGGAATTCTAGAGGCCATGATTAATTGAGAGACTGTTTGAGGGGGAGATGCACCCTGTAGATTTAGGTAAAAACTCTACCTATATATAGAATAATTGTCCAACTTATACTCAAATTTAATGAGATAAATGATATTCCATAGTTTCATACTAAATTTGGTTGATTATTACATGGTATTAGATCAATATAAAAAGCACTCCCCTATACTTAATGATGTCATAAGGTTGGAAAGTAAATATGCTGAGACCTGGATCTATTTGTACCATGGTGGGTAGTTAGTTGACCTAGGGGATTAGTTTAAGGATCCATTAATGAAATTTTTTTGGAATAGTATTATAAGTTCATTTAGTTAGGAATACCTCACAATAGACTCACATTGATAAATCCTCCAATAACCAAGATGATTATAAAATGGTTGAAGCATCTGGACACCCCTTCCTTGATGAGTAGTGTATCTATTATATCATCAGTCCCCACTAAAGATGTATTCCAAAAATATTGGTGGGAATTGGATTATTATATGATTAAATATTATATAAATTATTATTAGGATACAATTCATGTATATTAAGTCCTCCAAAAAACTAGTTAGTTGACCATGCTCATTGATATTCTGTTTAAGATATAACCTGAAGAGGTAGAGGCTTATATGAGGGAAATTGAAGTTGAAATTCACTCACTCAAAGGTGGGAACATTTACATAGAGTGATATCATAAATAAATACACCCCCAATTAATTTTTTTTATGATGATGGTGAGGAAATAGGAAGTGATGGAATAATTATAGAGCTAAGGGACACTACTAAAGAAGAAGAGGTTGGGCAAGGATCTCCCTCAGAAGAAGTAAGACATATCCCTATTTGTATATAGAATTAAAATATTAATTCCATAATTAAATCATTGTAATTTTATATATAAATCCAAATGGTATTGGTCTTCCATATTATCATTGAATTATTCTATTGAAGGAATGATGGTCATCCCAAGAACTTACTTAGGTGACAGGGTCGATGAAGAAGGTTCTCCTTCAATAATGAAAAAGCTCTAAGTGGTGCCCTCCAACCCTATTGAAGCATTATATGTGTTGAAACCAGTATATCATCATGTATATATTCTCGAAGTAAATAAATAGGTGATAGGAGACAAGGTTTTTGGAACTCCATCTCCACCCATGATCGATAGGTCAGTGCTACATCTAGTTTATTATCTCTGAAATTTCTTTTACTATTTCATACTAGTCCATAAACTTACTCGGATATTAGGACTCTTATCTCTAAAATTTCCCTAAATATTTCATAATAGTCCATCATATTACTCATTCATCGGTTTGAGTTTTATGGACTTAGGCATGCCAATTGAAAAAGATCATATAGCCTTTGCACCTTTATAAGGGATCCTTACTGAGGTGGTGATAGTTGATTCCCAAGAGAGGTTGGAGTTACATCCTAACATAAATGCACCAAACAATGTGTAGGATTATTAGGAATTAATATATGACCTCATATATTTCAATAATCAAACTAACTATTCTGAATCATAACTCATCACATTTAGTGTGTCTTTACAAAAAAGGTAATTTATCTTCATAATTTCACTTCCTTTCATAGTTTTTCTAATTAACATTAGTCACCATGTGTATCCCTCCATAGTTTTGTTTAATATTTTTTTGGTATAGATATGATTTATGAGCCTAAAACTCCACTAGAGGGTGCAAGGAACCTAGTGGTAAACCAAAATCCCAATGTCATGTGCCAGATCCATCATGAGAGGATCCCCATGTTTCATCCTCTAACAAGGTAATAATGGATGAAGAAGTTAACTATTAAATGAATGAAGTTGAGTATCCAAACATCCCATCATCTATATTTTTATCACTTTTCCTATCTAATACTCCATATGTTGATCTTAACAAACCTACCTTGGTCTATAAAAACTTTTTATGTTTCTATATAATTTTATCAGTCAATGAAAGTCAAAGAGGTGCAAACTAGTTTGGTTCCAGTTCACTCAAGAAATATTGTGACTAGAACCTTGACACATGTATTTTCATGATTCATGGAAAAATATTTTTTACCTAAGTTAAATATAGTATAGAGGCAACCTAGGTATTCTCCCTCAAGTGAAAATATAAATTCTCTCTACTTTATTTTCTCTTCAATGACACCTTGGGGCTTAAAACTTGAGAAAACATTGGTGAACTCTTAAATATTTATATTAGGGTCTTTACATATAAGACCATGATATTTTGGTAACACTTGAATAATATTTATTTTCAACTAAAAATCATTCTATAAAGTGGATTCATCGAGTTCATTTTTTTTATTGGAGAATTTTGGTGCACATAAATCTCTAAGGGTTTGGTTGGGATTTATATCAATTTCCTCAAGTTCAGACTAAACATTGAGAGAGTCACTCCAATGTATAAATTTTATTTCCTCAAAGTATGTTTTTGATATTATATTACTTAATCAGGTTAGTTTTATTTCAATTTTAGGATCAAATACAATTAATTTTTTATTACAAATCCATTCCATCCAATGTTAAAATTAGTGTTTGTAGAACTTCCTCCCTGGTGATGGTGTTAAGTATGATGCTTAGCTCGTCATGGGGAAAAAATAACTCAATTAAATATATTTTAGAGGAAACCTGAGTAGTATTCTGAATAGGTGTGAACACAAAACTAATGTAACTTTTATGTTTTTTATCGAAAATTATTTTTTATTTATTTTGAGAATATAGAAAGAAATTAAATTGGATGATTTAAAATAATATATGAAACAATGATCAGGTTATTTATGTCCATAGAAACTGAATTCTATCATAGTTTCTAAATTTACCAATCTTTTTCTGAAATTATAGTAAGATACATCTTCCATGATCGATTCCTCTCTCTCCCTTGAACAAATATAGATGGTGAGAATATTCTGAACTGAGATCTTAGGTTGGTCTTCCCTCTATCTTATGTGTCTAATCATTACAACGGGTACTCTTAGATGACTCAGGTAATCCTTAATTGAGTTTTTTTATTATTGAACAACCAATAATTCCAACTATAAGCTTCTACACATGTTGATGATCATCGATCACTTTACCACATAACCCTAGTCTATTCCATCATATAAGTACTAGAACTAGGTTGTGGTAGAAAATGGATTATTGACTAGGGAAATAAACATTAAAATAATCAAAAAACCATTTACAATCAAATTATTCAATTAAAACTGTAATTTGATAATTGAAACCAAATTATCATAGAAAATAAATTATTTTGTTTAATTAAGAATAATAACTCAAGCATTACAAGTATTTTAACCTCCCTTTACTTGAACACTCATAGTTTTACCTATCCTTGTGAAGGGTAAATGAGAAGATTAGAGAAAATTAATTAATTGTGAAAACAAAAACAAATTAAATAAATCATGAAATAAAAAAAGTAGCTGGTTTTCCTCATCTAGCTCTTCCCCTTTCCAAGATGATACTATTAAATTCAAATTTAGGCTTGTATTTATAGGAATATATTATGATAATTTTAGCTTTCATCATACATGAATGCATTAATTAATTCTTTTGGAGTCAATTATAAAGGTGAATGGGGGTACCAGGTCAAAAGGTGCAGGAATTGGACATGAATTTGAAATAAATCAGATATGGAATTTCCCATTAAAGTTTTGTACAGTGTGACACAAGGTTTTAAAATGAGAATATTCATGGTTTAACTTATTTTTAATCTTGTATGTCTTGATTTTACATTTTAAAATTTTTCTTAGAATTTCACCATGTGATAAGGGATTTTCATTCCTTGAAGTATGGTTCTCTACTCAAAAACGTCAGTTTTTATTCTTTCTTCATCCTATTGTGGATTCTAAAAGATTTTTATTCCATGAATAGGTGTTTTAGGATTTGTATTGGTGTTTTCAAGTGTTTTTTTCTCTGTTTTAGCATGAATCATTAATTCTGAGCCACAAACATGGGCCTTGACTTATCATACATCACAGGACATCCTTTGCATCAAAAACTCATCATTGTTTTTATAATTTTCAAATTTTCATTATATCCTATCATATATAGAAAAAACAATAAAATTTCATAAATATTAATCAATTAAATTACAAAAAAAAAATATTTAATATTATGTGTGCATGAAATAGTTTTGTCGAACCTCCTTAAGTGACCTAGTTCCGGATTATGTATTGATACCTATAGTGGCCCCTAATTAAACCCATAGTATGCTTCACTTATAAATATTATTAAGTAGTGTGTGTGTAAAATCATCTAGAAGTTAGTTCATGAGACCATCCTAAGTGAACTTGGAGAAAAACTATATCACCTTAAGTATATGTACATCACTCTAGGTTATAGTGGGTATGACTACCTTGTAATCCATGAAAGTGAGAAAGAGGAAATCGTAGCTCAAGGAGAGAGTCAATGTACTCCAACTAAAGATTTAAAGAATATAATCTATATCCTATTCTGTGAACCTTCAAACTATATCACTTCATGACGCTTCCCAAAATGTGGATGTGGAAATAAAGAAGCAATATGAATTAATTAAATAACCCTAGTGGAGAAACTTCTCCAAGAAAAAGACACCATCAAGGAATAATAAGGGAAGAAAACGAAGTTGGTAGAGGAAAATAGAAATGTGGGATGGATGTTATTACAATGGTAGTGGCATTGAAACCTAATGTAGAGGAAGAAGTTATGATGTTGATTGAGCTGTGTTGGGATATGAATGACTCAGAGTGATCAATAACACAACTTTGAGATCTATTAAGTATTTCTTACAACTGAATTCTAATTCATGATTACCTTTGTATATTATGAAAGAGAGAAAGGATATTAAATATGTATTCCCACTCCTTTTTATCATGAAATTAAAAAATATATTTTGAATCATTATCAAGTCCAAAAATTTTCCTATTGTTTTCACTACCAGTTTGTGATAATGTGAAAACCCGATAAAGGGAAATAACAATATAACTGAATACACTTAAATATTAAATGGGAATAAAATAGATAAATAATAATTTTAAAATATTATATTCAATGTAGATATGAATCAATCCAAATGGGCTCAAGTACCATAAAATTACACCTTCTTATATTTTTCACAAATCATCTAAACTAATATGTGAGGAATAGAGGGGTTCTATAAATTTTATTATGGGTTGGTGAACCCAGCAATCATAGATCATTTTTTTCTAGGTTCATATGGTGGGACCCAATTTTTTATGTATTTTCATTTTATTTTAGCCATAATTTTTTTCTAAAATTAAAATGGGGAGAGACTTATTGGGTAAGAACTTTTATTTTTCTTAGGCCACCATTTATGGGACTTTAACTTGAAAAGTTTTGTACCTATTCTCTTTTTTTTAACGCTCAAAAATTTTCCGAGGATATGTAAGGTACATACTTAGAGATTGGAGACTGGAATTTTTTTTATGATTCTCTTTTTGGATTTTAAACATGGTGAGTACTATTTCTCTTTAATTTTGAGGTTTAAGTTCAGGAAAATTAGTCCAATAAAGCAAGTGTTTAAGGTTGGAAAACTTTTACGCAAAAGGTGGGTGAAGCTTATGGTCATACAAATTTGAAAAAAGGGTGATATGGATTATCTTATAAGGATAAGTTAAACCTAATGTTGAAAGAGATCCCAATACTAATATAGATGATATTAAGGATAGACACATGTAGTTTAAGGTTGTAGTGCTCATACCATGAATTTTTATAGTTAAAGGTCACAAAACTTTGACCAAAAAGATGAGATAGCCTATTTAGTAAAAGAAATGTGAAAATATGGATTGAAGGAGGGACCAATACTAGTATAGACCATCTTAATAATGTGTTTATGCAATTTAAGGTTATGGTACTCATACCATAAGTAAAATTATGGTGTGAAAAATAAATATTGCTCAAATTCTAGGAGAAATCTAGAACTTTATGAATAAGGAGTGAAGATAACATAAATCATAACTTAAAGAACTTGAATGAGAAAAATATGAGATGAAACAAGCATGTTAGAGATGACTTTTAACACTCTAATATTTTATTATATAATTTTCTTTTAAATAAGCACTATGTTGACAGCTAGTTTCACACTCAACCCCAAACTAAAGTGAGTCGTGAAATATTAGATGAATATTGTTAAAAAAAATTATGATTAATAGAAAATATATTAAAAAAAATATTATAATAAACTATAAATTTATACAAAATTATATTAAAGACAATTACATTTTTGGAGGATCATTTTTCAATAAAATCAATTTTCCTTTATATATTTTATGTTCAATTAAAATTAAAATTTATAATTTTTTTATTTTTAATCTGAATAAAATAACTTCATTTCTTTACTTATAATAAGAATATATTCTTAGGAAAAATTATTTTTATTTTTTGAGAATAACTTATTTTTTAGGTGAACAGTGAAAATTGTCATGTTTTCTAAAACCGTCACTTTTGTAACATTATCATAATACTAGAATGACTTGAATGTTTTTGAAATATATATATATATATATATATTAAAAATAATTTAAAAATACAATGTTGTATTTATTAAACCCATGTTTACCATTTGGTAAACATATGTAATATTTTTTATTCCCTTATATTAGAAAAAATCATCACTTGTAAAAAATTAATCAAACAAAATAGATTTTATATTTTAGATAAACATTTTCATAATATGTATTAAATTAAATTTTATTTTTTTGGAATAAAATTATTTTTTTTCACTGAAAATGCATCTTGATCTTTAGAATGCATTTTTCTCTAAATTAAAGGAAACAATATTCCTATAAGAAAATTTCAAAGAAGACGGGATGAGTGCACACAACTTTGTTCATTTGTTCCAACACTCCATTTTGGATCAAAAATCACTTATGTGAGAAAAATGGCATCATGAACCTAAAGTTTCACGAATTCTAAAAATCTCTAAAAGGGGATAGGGCCACACACAACTCTCACACCATGAACACAACTTCTTGGAAAGTTGTGTGATAGAGGAAACATTAAATCACAACCTTTCACGATCTCCCTCCAGTGAAAAATTCATGGGAGGTGCGCAACCCAGAGTTTCAAAAGCTAGTTGTGAATTTTGAAACATGGTCAAAATTGCATGAACCAGTGCCTAGAAATCCAATTTTTCTATAAATATAGCACCCCCCAACCATTTTGTGGATAGGCCTATGGAAGTTTAAGTGTTGATCTCTTTTTTATGCATCCCTTTCTTTCACACACTCTCCCAACTCCAAAACTTTAAATGGATTATTACAGGTGGATAATATGCACAAAAACCCTAAATTATTCCCTAAATCACTTTTTCTTATGGTAGAGATGACTTTTTTACAACTTCCCTTGATTATGTAATGAATTTTTACAAGTCATCTTGCCTTCACACAACTATAGGATTCAAGAAACACCAAAATTTTCATAAATCTAAGCTTCGATCATCGATATTCCATTATGGTTCTATAGACCATGGCTTTCACAAATTCAAAAGGTGTATGTAACTCCCAAATTTCATGACACAACCTTCATTTCCTTATCCCAATGCTTACTTCATCTAAACATAATTACATGCAAGTTGAGTGTTCTGGTGGACTACACTCATTGAAACCAAGTTCATTTTTGTGAACCATACCCACACAATCAGTATCATCAACCATCATGCCCAATCCCTTTAATCCAAGTTTTGTTAGGGCAACCTCATTAAATTTTTATATTAATCATAGGATACATAACCTCAGGTCCCCTGTATGACACCTGAAATGGGTAGTGTCTATGCCTCTTTCTATCCAAAATCACAAGAATAGTGGACACATAAGCCCCAATGGTGGTATCATCAAGGGAAATAGGATTATTTTTCCTTTCATATGGGCATGTTGGTTCCCTAAATCCTTCTCTCCTCTTACCCTAATTAGTAATGTGATACCCCTTGTGTAATCCCTGAACAAATTTCTGAGTCATATGACTTTAAACTACATAGAAATAACATCCTAGTCATATAATATTAAACTATACTACACTGTCCCTAGTACATGACATTAAACTATAGCTTTACCCTATGTAATTAACATAGGATGCCTCTTGTGATAGGAATTCTATGATAACCCATATTTCAGGAATCTTTCATGCATAATCCCCATACCATCCCTTATTTTCACTCCTTTCACAATACAAGCATCCTTACCTCATGAAATTAAATTATATGGATTGGTCCTACCACATAACCGTAAACTTTACAGTCTAAATATACAGGTTTTGATCCCTAACTCCTAAAAAGGTATGTAGGACACCTCACTGAGGTTCAATCCTAACATCACCACAAACCCATATGTCATCCCCTTGAGAGTTTATAAGCATGAAGTGTGATAATTCCCCCCATGAATACACTTAACCTCTTACCACCCAATATTTAAGTCCCCATTAGACCTCGGTTCTACCATGTGATTCTAACCTATATCCATCCTAGTATGTAATGATTGTATATGGGAAGCATCCCCACAATAATTTAAACATGTGAACAACCCATATATGATGAGTGTATACAAGATAGTATACATTATAATCTAAATATGTGAATCACCCTCACCCATATTTACACTTATGAACCCTTCTTGATGCACTGGAATCTGTACCTCATGCGATGAGCATGAGATTCCTTAAGTGATGAGCCTTGGAATCCTTATGTGACAAGTATAAGTTTCCTAGTATGATGAGTGTTTCATTCCTCACATAGCACATAATACACATGTGTTGTACTATAAAAAATATATAGGATTATTGATGCAATGCGCCTTGGATATATTACACTCCTTAAATTAGTTTCCCCATAACATAAATGGGATACCATGGGTTTTACACACAATATGCCTCATAAATGAGATTCCATTAACTCTAAAAGAAGAACACTTTTATAGATTCCCAACACACCCAAGGTTCACATATTCTAGACATTCCCAACATCATCATTATCTTCAACCACAGATATATACCCTATCATGAAAAAAACATCACAATAAATTAGTGTCCACTTCAAGATGGCCCTGAGAACACGATTCCAAAACATGTATTAGATATATAGGGGAGACCCATACTAGGAAATGAACTCCAAGGAGGAATCCATGAAAGGATGATCTCACATCTGATCATCTTGTTCCAATAAAGTAGCCAAAATCATCAACCATGGTGGTAGAGATCATCCACATTTAGAAAGTAGGAATATGGGGAAACCAAACTGAAGGGTTTGTGACCAATCCAAGGAAATGAACTGCTTCAGAGGATAATAGTTCACCTAATGTGTGCTCTGGAAGAATCATTATAAAACAAAATAGTGAACCCAATAGGATTCTCTTCTCTTACAACTAGGAGAAGATGATGAAAAATGGGAAACTAAAATTCTATGAATCATTGATGTGAATCCCCCCTCTCCCCTAGAAAGTATGAATAGTGTTGGTAACATTAGGCATTACCTTAAATAGAAATTTACATACAATTTGCCTCATATATCCTATAGGACACAAGTTTTAGGTAATGCTCAATGACCCACTGCCAATAGGAATGGGGTCAAGAGGACCGATGGTGTGGTAATCCTACACAACTGTACTCCTACCATGATGTCCACCACTCTTATACTAATGGGACCTCTCACCCCATCTCCCCCTCTAATCTCATAAAATAGAGGGAGATCAATTCCCTTGTTCAATGAAACAAATAAGAAGGGTTAGTCCCAACCAATGACATAGCTCACCAAGACCTAAAAGCTATGTCACTATTCCAATTTCACTATCCTCAAGGTCTGTGTAGGGGAACCCCCCCCCCCCCATCACAATCAAAAACCATTTAAAAAATTTCTCCTAGTAACACTCCAATAGCTACCTCCAATATTATGGGAGGGTATGGGTGTATCGGTCTCACTTGTTCTGACCACTATCCTATAGTTACCCAAGAGGTCTCCCACATATCCATGTTGACAATGTTTCATATTCCCATAGGCCAATAAGAAAAATGATCCCATCCCTACTCTGATGGGCTCAGTCCAAAATTCCCAATGTTGATTCTAGGGGAAGTCTATCAACAATTCCTGACAATATGCCTCTTTGATGGATCCATTAGACACTACCACCATCGTCATGCCTCCTTCCCTCAAAACCACTATGGGGGTAATGTATTCACCTGATTGATATTGAAAGCCTAGAAACCTACTAGGAAGATTGGGTTGACCCTCCACATCATGGGGGTCTCTAAAAACCATCATAGACCAGTCCATGATAAAGAATTTCACTATGAGGGTCCTCCTTGAAATTCCTTTATCCAATACAAAGGTCATCCCAATTTTTAATAATTCCCTTTTCCATAATATTTATCCCATAGAATTAGGATAAACAACCATCGTGGGGGACCAAACTAGGGTGTCAGTTGTAGAACACACAGAAGAAATCATTATGAGCAATGGAGGCTTGTGCTTAGGGAACTATCATGCTATCAGAGACAAGATAAGGGAAAACATAATATCACCATCAACCTCTCAGAGTATGAGGTAATGGATGGCTTGATAGAGATTCCTTCACCTCCACCACCAGAGATGGGGGTAAGAGCCTATTAGTAAAGAATAACCATCCTGTGGGCCAAGATCCACATGGTCCCCAAATCCCTCTAAAAGTATCTACATGTAGATAATTTCTTAGTTTTCTTATAGCTACTCTATATGAAATCTTTTATTCCACCATCAACTTCCCTCCTCTACACCTCCACCTATAATTAAGGTATACATTAGGTTCTATATTAAAACCCTTGGATGAATATGATAACTCTATTGTTATACAGGGACCCAACAACCTTATCATTCTGTAGGAGTCCATGGATACCCCATCCTATATGGGAATAGTTATAAAGATAGAACTACCTCCAAAATAAAATCCATAATTTTAGGGATGATTGACCCATGTGATTCCCCCTCTATCAAAAACTAAATAGTAGAGAAACTCTCTGCCACTTACACCCCCAGATTACTGACCATTACATATTGTATCATTGGGTGATCAATAAAAGTATTACCCTCCAGAAAATGAGTTGGAGTAGAATATCTAGTGGTAGATCTTGGACACCAACCAACCATCAGTCATGTTTTGTTCACCTTCCACCCTACACTTAACCATCCTAGAGTTCCTTACTGAGAACCATGTGATGTTCCTCCACCAAAATATCTAGTATACATTATACCACCTCCAAGATTTCCATTAGACCTATCTAGGAGTCCCTATAAATCTCAATATTATCTATCAGTAGTGTTGAAGGGTTCATATTATATCACTGACAATGGATTAGTGCCCCAACTCATATGGGTAACACCAGAGATTCTAGAGGACCTATATAAGGAGACTCATCATTCTTCAGTGGGTCATGTTGGTGAAATCTCCAAATTTCTATATTAGAGGATAGGTTAAATATGTTTTCCTCTAATTTAGTCCCCTTTAATGGAGACAATGAGACCATAATTCTAATTCACCCATTGATGGTGAAAGTTCCTCTCCAACCACCATCGCTGTGAACGTCATCATGATAAATACTATATATGATAATAGTAATTAGGATAATGAAATGAAGTATAATGAACAGAATATGTTCAAAGTGGAGACACAAAATTAGAAATATCTTTTAATGGGTTGGCATACTTTTTAATTGATAAAAACATTGGGCCTTATAATCCTCCCCATTAAGGTGATTTTGCCTACTCACTGACATCTCAATAAGGGAAAAGGAGTCATTGAGAACATTATACCATCTACATTCACTAGAAAAACTAAAATAGATGTCATATTGGATGGTTTTATTTAGAATATTAATTTTTATAAGCATCCCACTTCTAGACTTCTTACCCTGAAAAACCCAAAGGGAGAAAATGCATGAGGGGACACTATCCCTCCTCTAACAGAACATTTGGTCATTTTTGAACGAATTACCAAGGTCTAGATGAGTTTCTACATACATCAAATCAATTTAGTGATAATGGATCTTACAAATGATAGAAATATGATTCTTCTACCCACCTAAGCTGTGTGAATTTTACATTTGTACCATGATCACTTCACCTCTTAAGTTAGAAGTTCGGTTAAAGTATTGGTGACCACCAACCCTCACCTTGATGATGTGATATCTTCTATAACTACCTTCCTTGAGGATATAGAGATATAATAGGATCCAATTCATCCTAAAGGAAATCTTTATCTAGTATATTTTAAACATGTTTTCCCACCCACAAAATTTCATGATATAAGCTTTACCTCTTTCAATGTGATGGGTAATACATTGTAATATCTTTCTCACTTTTCCTAATGATGTGTTATGATAATTATAACTCAAAAGAAACATTAATATTCCAATATTTTGGGATTTTTCAAACCTTATAGAGACCCAATTTTCTCTGGTATAGTTAGCTGGTCTGGAGATCTATTGTTAGCCAGTAAGATCACTATGGGCAGTTTCTATGCCTATTTAGGTTCTCTTTATGCAAGACTGGCATCACTGATCTCTAAAAATGAAAGTACAGGGATGGTGGTTGAGTTTTTTACTTCTTTAACCAATGTAAAGGGATCACATACTCCCTTGATGATAATATTTCCCAAGAACATCTATTGGGTATGTTTGTGGATAATGTTTGAGATCAATTGGTCCCTACCCTTATCTCCCTGAGATATTTGAGAAGATTTTAGGAATTCACCAAAAGAGTTATGAATTTGGAATAATACTTGTAGTGGAATAAAAGTTATTCATGCCCATTTCCTCTTCTAGATCTCATATAGAATCCTGTAAAGGGAGAAATAGCGGCTTCTATATTGACTCATTCCTCAAATCTAGTTCTCTTTAAGGGACCTCTAATGGATAGGCCTCATCAAGTGCATCTTCACCATGAAAATTCTTCCAAATTCCTCCATCAGGGACAATAACCTAGGTTTTCATTTGAATAATATAAGAATCTATTCTACTCCTTCAAGGATGAAAAGGTCTTAGGGTACTTCATTTGTGCCCTAGAAAAGAAGATTCTAATGTTTCTGGAATCTAGGAGACCCCAAGAGGTTGGAATGAAAAATAATGTTGACTAATTTCCATACCATAGGTTCTTAGGACACAACATCAAAGAGATCTTAATATTCAAATATTGGATCAAATGCAAGGTAAATTATGGCATGGTCAAGTTGGGTGATGTCCTAGTGTAGGTGGTGTTTGTATTTCCCACCTCTGATGGTGATGATGAAGACTTTGAGGAATAGAAGTAAGTTCTTGGATGGGGAACATAAAATTATAATGATTAGATGGATCATAAGATGTTTCATCATGCCCACAGAATTATTCATGCTCATTTGAGCATACAAGATCCTATTGTAGTCTCCACATTCTCTCTAAACACTACATTGGAATCACAACCTTCCAAGTCTCAAAATAATAGGCACCGATGATGATAAGAAAATAAGATTCCCTTAACAATGAAAAAACTATCATGCACTCTCAATGTATTTATTCCCCCTAAATTGGGAGAATACCTCAGAATTATTTATATACTAGAATATTACATTAACAAAGAATAGTATTATGCATGTATAAATATTTTCAAGACAGTGGATCATTATGCAATACCTAGTGATAAGGAACTCCACGTATCCCCTTCAGGCACCTCTGGTTAATTCCATCGAAGAAAGGGTGGGCATTATACTAGTATGAAAGATATCTAAACTGGTAATCCAAAAATTATAGTTTCTGATAATAAGTCTAGACATCAATCCTCTCTTATATATCAACTGAAACAGACCCCATTGGTCATACAATTGTGTATACCTCTGTAAATTACTAGATTGGTTGATCATGTGGCCTAGAAACATAAGTCCATCACTCATATTTGGCCGGAAAAATCCTGATCTCATCCATCTAGTGCTCATCTTAAGTCATCCCATGAATATTAGAACATGGTAAGGACTATCCAAGCCCCAGTTCCTCAGTTGAAAGTGTCCACTATGCTTCTTATTAAATAACAACCCTTAGTGAAAAAAAAATCCCCCTCTCCTATAAATATGATATGATAAAGAACCTCACCAATATACCAGTGAAAATATTGATCCTTAACACACTCCACCTAAAAAAGGAGTTACATAAGGCTCTCATCAAGTCCCATAAGATCCCTCTCTTATTTGAGATCGAGGTAGAAGTCTTTGAGGCCTATCGTGCAAAGGAATTTGAACAGGAATAATACCAAGCCGTCATTTTCTTCTATGAAGAAGTTTATTTTTCCATTATTCAGAGGAAAATATGTTAGTTGTATGTCAAATATTAGTTCAATGGTTTATAAATTCATCATTTACTAGTGTACATTGACTTAGATATCAATATAATCCCAACCTAGATGCTCTTCAAATTGGGTCTAGCATATTTGGACCTAACCTCCACCAATTTGAATATTTTAGGGTATGAAAAAAGTGAGAAAAAACCAAATGTATAGATTAGTCTAGAGAACCAATTTGATGACTTGGTATAAATCACTGATTTCAAGGTAGTATCACAAGACACTTCCTACAATTCTTTATTGGAGAGTCCCTCGATCAATCTACACATAGAGGTCCCATATTCACACCACCAGTGCCTCAAATACTCCCTTAATGGATGAGTAGGGATACTACCTAGTAATGTTTCTCCCTTGAACATATATAAATACCACTACATGGATGTTGGGTACTAAAAAAGAGAGGGTAAAACTATAGACCAATGGTTTTTAGCGCATCAATTCCCCCAATGATTTTATTACCACCTCAACGGAAACTTTGGTGAATTTTAAAAACAACTCCATCCAACCAATACATGGGTTGGATCGAACAACCTTGAATCTTGGGATCTATTTCATAGCCCCTAATAATAATTAATACTCTCATATTACATCATATTCCTACATAGTAAAGGAATTTTTAAATTTGGAAATTCATATTCATGTTGAGTTATGAGAGATTCATCAACTGGTCATAGGCCTATGATAGGACCATTTCTTTTAGAGAGAAGGGATAACCTGATGGAGGTCAAACCATCATCGTTATTTTGAAATCTAAGGTGAATCTTATTTTCAGAATCCATATGGAATTTTCTCATTATATTTTTTCAACATGGTCTCTAAAAAATAGGAATACCTCATTAAGGATCCCACCATGTCAAAGTAGATAATCGCACCATTCTGCAACCCCTAGATCTAGGGGGGGCCCCTTCTTCCTCTAAGACTAATGTTTTAGATATAAAAGAGGATTTAGATAACACCCCTCTTACTTTTAAAGAATGTATCTCTACAACTATTGATAAATTGATCTAGGTTAATCTCTACACTGAGGAAGAACTGAGGTTGACACTAATTAGTGAAATCATGCCTTTTAAAGAGAATAAATGTTATGTGGATTTATTAAATAATCACCTCAATGTTTTCACCTGAATATAAAAGGAAATTTCTAGGATCAATATGACAATTTGTGTCTTTATTACACATTAATTGATGATTTAATGCATAAGATTACACATATTATGAACTGGAAGATTGATAAGTCTAATGTATTTTGTAATTAGGTACATTACATAACAACATAAAATATGGCGTACATAACCATTATTGAAAACTTTTTTAATAAGATAATAATATTCCATAGTACTAAAAACTACTTGGGATAAGCTGGAGGAATACATAAGAAAGAGGTGATATATAAATCCCAGTAAGGGAATAAATATGCAATAACATTAAGAAATTATAATGTATTAGAGAATATTAATTTAAATATAACATAAATGGTTGAGAAATATAAACATGAACAATGAGTCATAGTAGAGCATGATAACATAAAGGCAACATGGAAATGTGGAAATAAATTTAAACATGGAATCATAAATATAATTAAAGGATAACCGATAGTACATCACGATGGAAAAAGTCCCATGATAGATTTGGTTAACTTACTAATCCCTTTAATGACTTATCATGAGACTAAAACATTATCCAATGCATTGGAGTTCTATATAATTTTAACCCCACCTATCACTTTGATATCATTCACATGAAAAAGTGTTCCATGTATATCATACAACAAGGAATTATTTTTCATCTCATTTTATTCCATGATCATTGAGTGTGGAATAAAAACATGTAATTCCAAAATAAAATAATTATAAGTGCATAAATTTGAACACCCTTTATAGTAAATGGGTATAGTTATTCACTACACAATTTTTTGGCATGGAAAAGTGTGGTGAAATTTCGGCATCATAACGGCAGTACTCAAAGATTCATAAAAAATTTTAATAAGAGATAAAGCGGTATTCATTTATTTTTAAATCAAAGGAACAGTAATAGGGGTGTGTAAAATCATATGTCAACATTATTATTTGGAAATAAAATCCATAAAATTAATAATAAGCTTTAATTCAAAAGTGGAAGGAGAGGTCCCTTACTAAATTTTGGCATCGTAATAGGTGTACGTAAAGGTTCGTGGGAGGGATTAATAAGTGTAAAATGGGTATATCATCATTTATACATAATAAGGGTAGTAATGGGGATGTTTAATATCATATCTCAACGTTAGTAATTTAGAGATAAAGGGAATAAGATAATGAAGATGCATGAATGAAGAGGAGAAGGATAGGATCCCTTACTAAATTTCAACATGGTAATGACTTAGGTAAAGTTCAAAATGAAAGGGGATAAATGATATCTCATTGTTAGGAAATCAATTTAATAGTATGGGTATATTTATAAGTTCATGATAATATAAACAATTGATATTCAAAAGGATAAATATGATGAAGGTTTTTGAATCAAAAAGAAAAGGGAGAGATCCCTTACTAAATTTTGGCATGGTAACAGGGATACATAATAAATAATGGGAGGGATTAATGAGAGTTAAAGAGGATATAATCACATGTAAATAAAAGTTAATTAATAGTTATGCATAAAAACATACCCAAACAAGAACAAATTGAAATTAAGAGGCATAATGTAAAAGAGGTAATTGAATAAAAAAATAGAGAGATACCTTACCATGAGAGGGTGATTCCAAAATCTTGGGAGGATATTCTAAAGAGCTTGGGGGAACATTTGGAGGACTCTATAGATGGTAGGGTAGATTAAGGATGTGATACAAGGTTTTTTCGTGAATATTTATAGGATCATGGGTGTGTTTATATAGGAAATGAGAGGGGAGTTCTTTATTATTTCCCAAATATAGGTTTTGGACTCTATATAATAAATTAATCAAAACCAAAAATATTCCCATAGTTTTTTCCCATGGTTTCTTCCAAAGAGAGGTGGATTTAATTATTTTATAAGTAAAAATAACTAAATTATTAAAATATTACTCTTTATGATTTGGAAGTGATTTATGTCCTTATATAAATTATTTTAAAACCTTAAAATATAATATAAGTTTTGGAGGATTCATAAAGGCTTTATAAAATTGATAGAATAAACTTAAAATAATATTATTTTAAATGGTAAACATATATTTGTTCATGGATACCCTTGATATAATTTATTACATCACTTTTGTGTCATTATAATGTCATAATAAAAACCATATATTTATATCGTATTTAATTTTTACCCAAATATTCAACTGCCTTAGAAATTTATAAAAAAAATAAAAATTGGGTAATTTGGATATACTGATTCAAAAAATAATATTTATTTTATTAAAATAATTCTCTAAATATTTGAATTCTCGCTTTTAAAATAGAATCGACTTTAATTGAGAAATACTGGGACTTTTTAGAATAACAATTTTTAAACCCTTATAAAAATTACATTTGAACTTCATAAAATTATATTATCATTTGTATTTAATATATACTATTTAATAACATTATTTTTCTACAATTTAATTTAGTTAAAAAAATATTGAATTAATAAAAAAATTATTTATTAAAACTATATTTTACCCTGAATACAATTTATGTTTTAAAATATCAAAAATCTAATTTTTATCCAAATCATTATTTAATAATTTATAATATAAAAAAACAAATATAGTAATTATTATATTAAAATATATATATTCATACTATTAAGGTTACTTTTTATAGTATTTTTTAAATTATTTGTACCCATAATTAACATATTTTTCTTTTTATCGTGGTAATAAATATTTTCTACTGTTATTATTCATATTGTTAATAAATTAATTTTACCCTATTACCTAATATTAATTAGTATTATTCCAAATATGGAATCCATTTTATAAAAATCAATTTACTGAGGTTTAAAAATTTAATTTAAAATAAAACCTCCAAGCATGATGAAAATCAGTTTTTTGAAAAATAAATTTTTCAAGGAAAATATTATTTTACTTTAATTTTATAACTAATAATATTAATTATATAAATTTAAATTAATAAATACATATATATAATCTAAAATTTTAATTTAAAATAATTCTCATTAGGGTTTATTCTTGTTAATTATAATATAGAAACATTATATATTTTTAAAAAATCAGATAAATATGTTTTTAATCATAAAAATAAACTTATACTAAAATAAGGTATAAAGATAATTTATATGTGATTAATTGAATTAAAAATAACTTAATAATAATTTTACCTTGAAATAAAATTAAAATAATATTTGGACTTTTATATTACTTAATTTATCAAAATAAATGAAAATTTTACATAAAAACGATATCTTTCACGATTTACTAAAAATTTATATTTTACAAAAAATACCAAAATTTCAACCTAAGTTTATTTTTATATGATTATAAAAAAAATTAACTCATTTTACCAAATAAATTTTATAAATTCTATATAAAATAATTATAATATTCTTTCACAAAAAGAAATAAAAATCATTTTTAAAGAAAACATATTCTGAAGACATAACTAAAAATTGAGTGATTATTTACTAAGAATTTATCAATATATTTATAATGAGTGGGATATATATATTTAATAAATAATTTAATCCAAAACATATTCAAAAGTTTAATGTAAATGTTAAAACGGTAATATTTAAATATTCATTGTTTGTTTGGGTTCGGTTTTGTGTACCGCAAATGATATCGAGCTTATTTTTCTCTTCTAAAAACTCAGGGCATTACATTATTCCACCCTTTAATAAATTTAATCATCTCAATTTAAATTTTAACTCAAAAATAAATTGTTTTGACACTTAAATATCTTTTTTTAAATCCCACATCTTAAAAATGGTTAATAAAACATCCACTTGAAAAGAGAGAAAGGGAAGTACGAAGGTCATCACATAACTAGGTTTACAAGTATGAGAACATTATTGGGAAATGAAAACACTGTTATGGAAGATAAAACTAATACCAAATAACTAAAAAAGTGTGATAGTGACCATGGTTTGGAAAAACTCAATGACTACATAACCATAAATTTGTGATGGGTAAAACGACCATCAATTCATCAATAATGATCATAATATGATAAAATTTTGGGTTTAAGATTATTTTGCTATATTATATTAATTTTTTTACTATCTAGACTAAGAAAATAAGGAAATATACTTTCTTAAAAATTATAATTTAATCCTTTACTAAATTTTTACCATAAGCTCATATTTTTCTCCAAACAGTGAGTACTCAAGATAAATTTGTTTATGCCTAAAGCACTAAAATAATATTATAATGGATCACATTATTCACCTAAGAATAAAATATTGTTCCTCATGTATATAATAAATCAAAAATGGTTATCATAAAGTAAGATAATACATAAAATGAATAAACCTTAATACATTAATCTCTAAAATTCCACAAATAACCCCAAAGGTTTAACATAGATCATTCCTTAAAAAATACCCATATATCCCAAATAACACTAATAACCTCAACATTAAATAAAATTTTAACCTAAAAGGTTATCTCATACCATTCATATTAAACCTCAAAATACATAAGATCATTCTTCTCAAATAATCCCATATATTAAACCTAATGGATATATATACCTCAACCTAAATAAAACATCTTGTGAAATAACATTAATCACCTCAAAATAAAAAAGAAAAGTTTGATCCAATAATATTATTTCCCAAAATATCATTAATTATGCTAAACATCCATCTTATAAATCTTAAAAAGTGGTATCAATTATTTTAAACAAAATATTAAACTTAGACATATAATCCAAAGACTCTTTAGGTTAATCCCCACATAAAACACATATTAAGAGATATTGATAACCTTATCACTAAATCACTTTTAAAGGTTATCGGTACAATTCCATATATGTTTCAAATCTTTAAATAAAAACTATTATAGAGAAATCCTTATATGATTCATAATTCATATATATATATATATATATATATATATATAATTTCATTGATATACTACTTCTACAACATAGTTCTAAAATACTAATACATAAACACATCAATCCTTACACTTCAATGATTTCTACAGAATAGTTACTTCATTATTCTAGTATTTAACCATTTGGTTTGGTAATTGAATTGGATAATACCCATACATTCCACATATAATAAATTAAACAACATATGGTGTCATATAATGTAATTTATTCCCTTCCATCATACTCTTTATTTTTTTTATGACAACTAGCTACTTTATAGCCTATTTTTTCACACTTATAACACCTTAAAGTTAGTTTGTGTAATTTCCCTTAGTGATTATTTCCACATTTTTGACATGTATAAAAATTAATCTACTTTCCTTTGTTGCTTTTATTAGATGAACTTACTTGAGATGTTCACCTCCTCTCCCCCACTTATAAAATGCCACCCCATCCTCCCCTATTCACACTTCCAAAACAATTTGGTTTTGGAAAATACCAACACAAATATATTTCTTACTTCGATAAAAACATACTATAGGACTTATTTTTATTATTAATCTCTCTTAAGATAGATTTAGTTATAAACTTAATGAGGCTCTCTGAAGGATAGGTAAAATTACTAAATGTGTGTATTTGTTTTATTTCTTCTTCCAACTCCTTAAAATCATCTCAAACTATGATAATATAATAACAAAAGTATCCAATATATAATTATATATTATTATTTTAATGTAATAACTCATATTTATCTCCACATCCATCAAATAGAAAATGAAATTATTGATCGTGTGTATGGTGGACTACCACCTCATAAATCGATGTCATTAGTTTTCCATCACCACATTTCAAGGATGAACACAGTGGTGGATTTAAATTAGTTATATTATATTTATGAAATTATTATACTTATAAAATTATGATATCAAATATACCTTCTTACTTTACATTTTGTGGGGGATATGATAACATCACTCCTGTGTATGGCGGATTACCGCCTTGCGAAGTGATGTGAATTGTTTTTCACTTACGCTTTACAAGGATTGTAGTAAGCTTAAAATTAATGAATATATATGATATTTTTGACCTAATAATACTTTTTAAAATTTAATATCACATCTAACTTCTTACCTTATAATCCTTCTGAAAACAATAACTTCATGCATGCGTACGAGTGGACTACTTCCTTTATGTAGCGATGTGAAATATTTTTCATTTTATTTTTTCACGGATGTTAATAAAGATGTATTTGATTAATATAAATTATATATATAATATAATAGTTATTATATAATGTTTAATTAAAATTTATCTTTCATTTATTCCATCCGTTGAGAAAAATAGAAACAGTGTTCATGCGAACGTATGGCTTACCATCTTCATAAATGGTGTAACCCATTTTCTATCTATAAATTTTATAGATTTATCTAATTAAATATATAATGAATATATATTTTAATTAAATAATTTTTAATAATATATATATTATTTAAATATGATAATGTAAAATTATCTAAATTATTGAACCAAAACATACATGAAAAATGAAGCAATTTCCCCCAAAATAGTGTTTTTAACAAAGAAATGTAAAAAAACTAGTGATAAAAGACTATAAGTAAATAATATATGGTATGAAATATATGAGTATGGTTCTATAATAGATTTTTAGTATACCTATATTTATTATATAGAAGTTTCAAACACATACAAAGTAAATCAAACATAAGTTAAGGGTTTCTCATATCACTTTTACTTCCATATGACTTTCTCCATATTCACCACTTATTCTTTTATGTGATGTATATGTTTTCCATTTTGATATGTTATATTATTAATATATTTATCTTAATGGTATTTAAAATTTCATTTGAATTTATTTATTTCAAGGGTAATATGACTCAAATGTTACCAAAGTGGTAAGGGTTTATTTCACAATCCCATCATTATTCGGGGCTATTTATGTTAAAGGATCCCTTAGGGTAATTATTCAATATTTCCATATTAAACTCAATATATTTATTTATAATCTTGTTCTTAATGAATATTTTCAATTAATAGTGATATTTTCCCTCTATTTGGTACTTAAAATTATTGATAAAATTCTTTTAATAAGATCTGACTTTATTTCTCTCTTCAGTTGAAAATACTTTTCTTCCAAAAGTAGGTTTTCTAAAAATAGTTTTAACATTATCCAAATGATTTATTTAAAAAATTATTACACATTTTTTAATTTTTACAAAATATTTTTAAATTAATCTTCATGTCATTTTTTAAACAAGGAATATTTTGATTTTACTAAAAAAATTAAAGGAATCTTTATTTCAACCTGTACGGCATGTATAGAATTTCCCACTATCATGACCACTCAATGTTTTAATTATTCCTTTATTGTTTTCAAAGTTAATTTTCAAATAAACTCATTTTAAATTTTTTTGAGAATTAGTTTTAAAAGGTTATTTTCAAAGTAAAAAAGTTTATTTTCCTCAAGAATGTTTTAAAGGAACTTTTTATGGTGTTTTTATTCTTTAACAACATTGAAACGTTAGTGTAATTATGATCCATAGTAGGTATATTATATTGATAACATAATTATTATTTATTTGGTTTGTTTATGATCAATTTAATAGTGAATATTCAATTTTATTATCATTCACTATTTTACTCTGGATGGTTTAGCATTATGTTTTTTGATTGGGGTAAGTATTAACATTTCATATTTTAGTTTTTCAAAATGAATGTTTTCATTTATTATGTTTCACCAATTTAATATGAGTAATGAATTGGAATTATTAAGTGAATGTTGGGGCCTAGAAATATATATCCCCTCAATTCATTGACAGATCTCATGAGAAAACCAGTTGGCCAAATTTGATAGGTTTTTACCCACAAATTTAAACTGTCTAGTTTAAAAAGTGTATTTAAGATGTTAGGAATTATTCATTACCTCATTATGAGATTATTTATTGATGCTCCATGTGATTGTTTGATTAGTTATAATATCCATGGTTAATATTCAATATTATGTGATTAATTATATGTATTTATTTTATCATCAGTTATTCCTGACATATAATGCTCATTTTAATATTTAAATGGAATGTGTTTCAGTTATTTACCTTGATATATTGATTATTATAATTTATTAATGATATATTTATATATATATATATATACATACCCTTACTAAGCATCTGGTCTCACCCATTTATTATGTCTTATTTTTCCAAAGATAGCAGGAAGTTATTTGAGATTGATGTGTAGGGATACACTAAGGGGGATAATGGATTTCTCAAAGAAAATACTTTTTGTTTTATATGTTTTGAAATTTATTTTAAATACTAGTATTTCTATAGTTTACCAATACTAATAAACTATTTTTTTATTTGATATGTAATTCATTATATCTAATGACAATTTAAAAATATAACCACCGACTCTAGGATAATGGGGTCAAGGTCTTTACAGTTGGTATAAGAGAAATTTTAGTATAAACAATGGGAACTAGATTAAAGAAAACATTTATTAGGGAAAATAAACCTATGATATAATTTGAGTATAAGTATAGAATAATATCCAAAAGTTTTAGTGGGGAAGAGATTATGTGGGTTTTTTCTAGAAAATACATCCCTTTCTGGATTCTACAAGTGGACATGGTTCTGGAACAGATGTACCTAGTGGTAATAACTGAGAAAAACAACACATCAGGATTTACTCTATTATTAACTAGAATATGAAAATGGGCCTTGTTGTGCACCTGGTTTGAAACACTTGGGGGATATTATTTGGTTAATTCAAATTTTCTGTACAAACCATTATGATAGATTTATAAATATTTTATGATATAAAAACTTTCCCAAAGAAAAAATGTTGATGTTTATGAGATTAGTCATACATAAATTATTCAATTTATGTTAGGTTTTTCAATAGTATTATGATTATAAAATATGTTTCATAAGGTTATGATCTAATATATTATATACCATTTTTTATAAATGGTTCCTAGTGGAGGGAATGGGAACTGTATCAATGCACATAACCCAAAGAGTAAGAATGATTTTTTCTTTTATGGGCCTAAGACAATATTTCAAAGGGAAATAGTATCTAAAACAATCTCATCATATGAGGACATATTATCATATGATATCAAGACTAAGAAAACTTTTTCTAAGTATTATGGCTTCTAAGGGAAGAAAGAGAAGAATAGGATGGTAGAGCAGAAAATGGATAAGATGGAGAAGGGAAAGAAGGATTTTCCCACATGTAATAATTGTGGAAATAATCACCATGGTACTTGTTTAAAGGGAAAGATATTTTTCTACAAGTGTAGAGATAAATTACACTTTTCTCTTGATTTGATGGTAAATAAATAATCTTCTAATTTAAAATGCTTCAACTATAAGGATATGGGGCACTACGCAAATGGATTCCCCAAGAGTTAAGGGAATTGCCCTCAAAAGAAGATAAGGGATAAAGATAAAGATTATTTAATTATGGAATATTAAGTAAAATGATTAATGTGATTGTTCTTGGATTCAAGAATTATTTTATAGGATTATTTTATCAATGATAATATGGTTATAATAATTATCAAATGTATAAGTATTATACTCCATCACTTTTTATTTATGAATTTGAGAATATAACACCGAAAAAATTATAAAATAATAAAATTTTATTTGATATAATATGTTACATACAATACTGAGTTATCTTTTATTATACATAGCAATGATTTTATTCAATATCTTTCATTACATATAAGACCGAGTCTTACAAAACAAAAAAATACTATTAAAATTATTATTTAATATAGCACCTACCCATTAGAATGAAGGGTATGAATAGGATTCACTAAATTATGAAAATATATAATTTATAAATTTATACTAATTACTTATTGGATATAAATAAAATAAGAAACATTTAAAGCAAAAATAGAAATAGTTTTTGAAAAACTTTTTTTTCTAAAAGACAAATTAGTCACGCTTTACGCACATAATTTAAAATTATTTTTTAACACTTTTAGAAAATTTATTTGAAAAAATAAACTTCATTTTTGAAACCAGAATACCAAAATTATCTTGTGGTAAATTTTTAATATTTTTCTAAAAAGTTTCATGTTTTGATGAACAGTGAAAAATACTGAATTTTAATTGAAAAGGATTATTCATTTAAATAATTTATAATGTAAAATTATATTTTGAATCAGATTTAAAGTAAAATTAGTTTAATTTTATATAAATTAATATAATTTAGTTCATTGGAATCATTTTTATATTGAATTTAGATATAAAATCATTGCAAACATTTGAACATTTTCACTTTAAAAACATGTTTTCTCATCACATCTACAGGATTAATTTTAAATTAAATAATTACACTTTTGTGAGTTTAATTTGAAAAAATTGATTAAATATTTTTAATTATCATAATATATATTACCTAATAGTTTAAAATTAATTTTTTACAATATTTTTTATTAAAATAGTTAAAATTAATTATCACGATTAAGGTTAAAAAGGGTTTTGTGCATTACATGTGTTTGTATTAAAATTAATTTAATACACTCATAGTATTTTTATTTAATAAATTTGATTTAATATTTATAATAATTATTTATAAATTATCTAATAAATCTCATTTTAATTATAGTATTAATGTATAAATTTCTTAGGTAAATAAAAATATACAAGTTACTTTGGTAAAAAAACTAAAATGGTAAAATTGATTAAATCTCAATACTAAGAAAGAACATGATAAAAATATATTTATTTTTGTGTGTTGGAGGTGTGTATAGATAAAATATTCCCCTTAATTATTGATCTATTTTTTAGGCACATGAGGTAAATGATACCTCCCAATAGTGAATACTTTTGGTAATTTACAAGAATTTCACTCCTCAATTATAAAAGGGAACTCACTCCCCTCACTTTTTCACACCATAAAACAACTTTTTCTTGGCCATTAAATGACCTAATAACTTACCTAATTTACATATATAATCTTATAATCCTTATTTTTGGTATAAATACATCCTTTGAAGGTATTAGTTAAAACCATATGAGGATACCAGAAGAAGTGGTAATGTTCTTCAACGAGCATCTTTATTTCATTTCTTTATCCAACTCCTTAAATTTTTATTAAACAATGATTATATAATAACCTAAAAATATTAAATATAATCTTGTTTTTTTATAATAATTTCATGACCTAAAACCACCTCCACTTCCACCAAATGGGTTGTGAAATCATTATTCATGTATATGGAGGACTACCACCCCGGAAATTGATGTGGTTCATCTCTCCATTTCTGCCTCTCAAGGTTGGGTATGATGATGAATATAAAGTATATATATGATATTTATAAAATATTTATACATATTTTGTTACTATATAATATATATATATATATATATTCCATTTTTTATGAGGTATGATAACGTCACTCATGTGTATAAAGGATTATTGCCTCATGAAATGATGTGATTCGTCTTTCACTAACGCTTCACATGGAAGGTGATCAAGATAAAGTTAATGATTATATGAAATATAAATGTTATAATTATTATTTTTATGATGTATTTATAATTATATAAACATAATATATATCATTTTTTCTTTACTTTTCACCCACACAAATATGATAACATTGTTCGTGTATGTGTGGATTGTCGCCTTCACGGACCGATGTGACTCTATTTTCATCACCACATGACATGGATGAAATATATAAGAATATAATATCGTATATATGATATTATTATCATTATTTAAAGGTAAAATATTACTTAAATTCTTTATATAATGATCATTGAAAAATGGAAACATTACTCATGTGTGTCTATGGCCTATCGTCTCCTTGACTGTAACATACTTCATTTTTCATAACCATATTTAATGATTGATTTTGAAAGTAATATTGATGTAAACATATAATAATTATTTCATTATTTTTATTTTATAGATTATAAAAATATATAATATGTGAAATATTTGGATCTTTCATGATAAAACACGCATGAGAAACCAAGGCAGTTAACACCTGAAACAAGGGAAATAATGAAAGATTATTAACGAACATGTGATAAGATGTTATAAGTGGATAATATATGATATTATAAATAATAATATGTTTCTTTTATGAGTTAATAGCATGTTTAAAACAACTATATAGTAATTTAAAGTATGTTCACCCAAAAAGAAGCGTGAGGTAAGGTATTTCGTCTCAATTTCATTTCATTAAGTCACATTGTAATGTTATGAGCCTAATTTATTTTATATGGTGTATATACTACTAATTTTTAATTTAATATGATTTATACTTAAATATTAATGGTATTTTGAGTTTTAGTTTTAATTATTTCATCTATGGTGATTCTAATTAAAATTTACCAAGCAGTGAACAATTTCATAACTAAATTTTTTTTCATTGGGTTATATTAATTCTTTGTTGTCTTTGATATTATAAGATTATGTGTATCATGAAATATGATTATATTATGTTTTATTTAAAATTATTTTATGTTTATTTAAATTTTATACACATAATATATTTATTAATTTATTCTCACTTTAACATTATGATCATTGTAAGGGTTTATTTCACAATATCATTCTAATCGAGATTATTTATTCTTAAATTTTAGTTGAAGAAAATTATGTTATAATTGTATAATAAACCCTATAATTTTATTATGTTATGGTTATTAATGATTTATTAAATTAATTGTACCATTATTTCACTCTCTAGTACTTAAATTTTATAGAAATATTTTTAAGAAAATATAAATTCATTTCTCTCTTCAATTAGAAATTTGTTTTCTTCCAAAACCTTGTTTTCTAAAAATGTTTTCAATATTTTAAAAGATTTATTAAATGAATTTTTACCCATTTATACTTTTAAAAAAATATTTTCAAAGGATTATTATTTCATTTTCAAAACAATTCCTATTTGGGTTTTACTCAAAATGTGAAAGGAATATTTTTTTCATTTTTTGAACAAGGGACTTTCCTAACCCTATTATAGTACAAAAGTACTTTACTTTTATATTTTTAAGGTATGTACCGAATTACCTACCATAATTAAAATCATTTTTTAATATTAATTTTCAATTTTACAAGGATATTTTTAAATAAATTTTTTTAAAGTGATTTTCAAAGAAAAGGATTTTCAAAATATTTTTAAAAATTAAAAGGATATTTTCCTCAAGAATGTTTTTTTAATAATATTTTTATGGTATTTATATTCATCAATGAAAAAAACATTTATTTTTACTCATATGGGTATATATTGTATTGACACTATACTTAATATTTCTTTGGATGGTTTAAGACCATTTTGACTAAGGATTGTATTAACATTTACTTCTTTGTTTCATTTTTTGTAGTCCTTAACTTCCCCTTAGATTATTCACCTTCTGGTGAAAATTGGTCATTAAATTTCCCCTAAATATCCATATCATTTTTCATGGATATTTTTATTTCTTAAACCGTATATCATTTCTATATAATATGTTCTATATTGAATGTCATTTTTTATCTGAGTAAATATTGATAAATCTGTATTCCTTACTGAATACAGATATTCGATAAGACACATTGTTTATGAATTAAAAATTTTATTTGATATATGAGGAATTATTTGTAAAAGTATGACATTAATGGAAATTAGTTATATATATCCCCTCCATGCATCTATATTCACATGGGATGAATCAGTTGGCTAGTCTTAGTTAAGTGGGTTTTTACCTAGTATGTTTTAAACCATCTTGTGAAATGCCTTGACAGTAAAGGTGTCATGTACCTTGAAAACATGACTTCCAATAATTAATCATTTTCTACATCTAAGTTATTATTATTATCCATGATATTCTCAAAATGAAATTATCTTTAGATGCATTTCATTCTCAGATTATTGATTATATGGCATGTGTGCTCATTTATTTATCTTATCATATTGATTTTTCCTTATTTAGTCATGCAGTCAAGTTATTTAAATGGAATGTGTATTTATCTATTTACCTTTCCATATTTATCATTTATTATCTAGTTATTTCAATGTAATTTTTTCTTAGTTATTTACCTTGTCATGTTGGTTCTACTTATTAATTCAGGATAACTTCGGTTGTACTTAACCCTTACTTAGAATTTGATCTCACCCTTAGTTTGTTACATTTATTAGGAATCTATGAAGTGTACTATGCTTGATAAGTAAGGATATGCTATTGGGAATAATTTTATTCTCGAAGAAAAAATAATTTTTTAATTTTTGATACCAAATGTAATGTGAGACTCATATATGTATATTCTTCGTAAAGACTACTAAACTATTCAACCATTTGGAAATTGATTCATTGTATCTTATGTCAATGTAATAAAACAGGAAATGGCATTAGGGTATGGGGGTAAAGGTTTATATAGTTTAAATTAGAGTAATTTTATTAGAAACCTTGGGAACTAGATTTAGGAAAACATAGATTAGGGATCATAACCCTATGATAGAATTTAAGGATAAGTATAGAAGAACATCCAAGTTTTGGTAAGGAATAGATTATAAGGTTTTTCCTTGAAATACATCCCTGTATAGGTACTAAAAGTAGGATATATTTTGGAACATATGTATCTATGTTTAATTAATCTGAAAAGGGTGCATTGGGATTGGCTTGATCGTCATCTGGCGCATGACCACGGGCCTTACTGCACACTTAGTTTGACACTACCAGGGGATATGCTTAGGATAATTAACATTTTCTTTAAAAACCATTATGAATTATTTGAATAGATAATGAAAATAATTTACCTATGTTAAAACCTAGACTAAGGAATAGCCTATATTGAAATAAAATGGTTTAATTATTTATTTGATTCCATAATTTTATTATAGAATTATTTTTATCGATAGTAGTTTGGTATAATAATCATAAAAAATATATAGATTATTTTAAATTTTAGAAATATATATGTATTTATTAACTTAATATTTATGGATACCATTATGGTTATGAGTTTAATATTAGTCATAAGTTCAAAGTAATAAACACATCTTTTTAGGTTTTATGTGATTGGAGTCTACCAAGATTAATGATATTTTGAGAAAACATTTATGGAAATAAAACCCATTTGTTTAGAATATGTTTTAGTAAAAAAACTAATTTGAGTAAAAAATAATTTAAATTTTATAGACATAATTTTATAGGTATTTATAGCTTCAGGATTAATATGATGTCATTAAATTAATATTCAAAAAAGATTATTAGACTTTGTATAAAACCTCTACTAGAAACTATAGTTAAATGGTTATTTAATGATTAAAATTATTTCAAGGATCACAATCATATTTTTTGGGAGATTTATAGAAATTATATTAATATAGTTTATAAAATGGAAAACCAATATATCGGGTGGAAATACATCATGTCCAGAAAGGCTGTAGGGCTTGAACCCATGATGGAGTAATGATAGGGATTCCATGCCTACAACTAGCCTATGTGTTATCATATTTAAGATGTTTTTTGTAATTAGTTAAACTATTTGAAAAATAAATATTAATGATGAAATAGTGGTGTTACTTTTTATATTTAGAGATTAATTTATTGAATAACTTGTTTTCACCATATTGGTATTGGAAAACAGATAGAGATAGATGGAAAGACTTGTCACTCTTTCCTCAACAGTATGCTCTATTTAAAGTGAATCTTAGTTATTCAAGAATAAAAAAATTAATTTATGTATATTCATATTTTTGGAGTAAGGGATGAAATTAAAATTTAACGAAGCACAACAAAATGATGAAATTTAACATATAAAGTATAATCATATCAAGTAAGTATATTTCCTTATATTCTTGGATAATAAAATAAGTCCTTAACTTTAAGAAAAAACATCTTGAAAAAAACATTATACTATTACATTAATATAAAATTAATCAGATGGTATTTTAAATCATCATATATTTATGGTTTTTAGGCCATTAACATACCATTTATCATACACTTTCTTGTGATCAATGACCTTAATCACTCTCTATAATTATTTATGTTTTTTTATCCATGTCTATATCTTCACTTGCCACTAATGTTCTCCTACTTGGGAACCTAGTTATGTATTATTACATATTATGTTTTTACTCCCCTTCATCTCTTATTAATAGGATATTTTGTTAAATCTTTTTATGATTTGGTTTATCAAAAATAGAATTATCAAATATCAAACCTTTGATTACCGACATCAAGTTTAAATTTAAAATATGTGATTTTTTTTAAGGTGGAGTGAATGTAACACCCCAAAAATTATAAAAAAATAAAATTTTATTTGATATAATATTACAAATGTGATAATGAGTTCTATTTCATGAAATTCAAGAAAGAGTTTCTTTGATATATGGAATTACATGCAAGACCAAGTTTTACTGAACACAAAAATACTAATAACATTATTATTTGATATATCACCGAGCCATTAGAATGGAGGGTATGAACAGGATATAAAAAAATTATGAAAATATATATGTTATACATTTTTATTAGTTATATATTAGATATAAATAAAATAAATATCATTTAAAACAAAAGTATAAAGGTTTTTAGAAGAACTATATTTTTTCTAAAATACGGATTAGTCACGCTTTGCACACATAATTTAAGATTAAATTTTAACCTATCTATAAAATTAATTGAATAAAAAAATTCGATTCTGAAACCGTAATACCAAAATTATCTTAGGGTTAATTTTTGGGATTATTCTGAAACGTTTCATTTTTATGAACAGTGAAAAAATACAGAATTCTAATTGAAATTTTCCATTTCATTTAAATAATTTATAGTGATAAATTATATTTTGAATTAGTTTAAAAGTTAAATTATTGCAATTTTATATAAATTAATATAATTTATTTAATTGTAATTATTTTTATATTGAATATCGATATAAAAACTTTTAAGCATTTGAACATTTTCACTTTAAAACCTCGTTTTCTCGTCACGTTTGTGGGGTTAATTTTAAATTGAAGTTTTCTAATTATTTAAGTTGAATTTTGAAAAATCGATTAAATATTTTAAATAATAATAATTTATATTACCTAATAAGTTCAAATTAATTTTTTAAAATAATTATTTGTATAAAAAAGTTAAAATTAATTACTGTGATTAAGGTTAAAATAGGGTTTTACGCATTACATGCATTTGTAATAAAATTAGTTTTACAAACCCAAGTTATTTTTATTTAATAGATTGGATTTATTATTTAGAATAACTAGGTATAAATTATCTAATAAATATCATTTTAATTATTGTTTTAAAGGATACATTACATAGGTAAATAAAAATGATAAAAGTTATTGTGTTAAAAAAACTAAAAGGATGAAATTGAGTAAACCTAAAAACTAAGCAATAACATGATAAAAATGTATTTTTTGTGTTGAAGGTTTTTCAAATAAAAATAAACTATACCCTCTATTATTGGTCTATTTTTTGAGGAACATGAGGTAATTGATACCTCCCAATAATGAATAATTTTGGGTATTTACAAGAATTCCACTCCTCCTCAATTATAAAAGGGCACTCAATCCCCTCACTTATTCACACCTTCAAACCACATTGGTTAGGAAAATACCTAAAATAATCAATTTAAAACATCACTTATATCATCCTAGAATCTTTATATTTTTAATAAATACAACCCTTTAAGACATTAGTGAAAACCTATGGAGGGTACCCGAAGAAGAGGTAATGCTCTTTAACGATCATATTTATTTCATTTCTTTATCCACCTCCATAAATTATTATTAAAACATGATTATATAATAAAATAAGTATATTCAATATAATTTTATATTTTTATAAAATAAATGATGACCTAAAACCGCCTCCACTTTCATCAAATGGGTTACGAAGTCATCATTTATGTGTACGGTGGACTACCGCCCCACGAACTGATGTCGTTCATTTTTCCCTTTCCACCTCTCAAGGTTGGGTATTATGATGGATATAAAGTATATATATGATATTTATAACATAGTTATACCTATTTATTCACTATATAATATATATTTTTTACATTACATTCCAAGGAGGTATGATAATGCCTCTCATGTGTACGGCGGACTACTGCCTCGCAAAGCAATGTGGTTTGTCTTTCACTAACGCTTCACATAAAAGGTGATAAAGATAAATTTAATGATTATATGTGATATAAATGACATAAGTATTATATTAATTATATATTTATCATTATTTAAAGATAATATTTATCTTTTTTTTCTTTTCTTTTCACTCACATAAAGATGAAAACATCATTCATGTGTGTGTGGACCACCACCTTCACGAAGCGATGTGGCTCTCTTTTTATCACCAAACCACATGGATGATATATATATATATAATTATATAATATGGTATATATGATATTATTATAATTATTTAAAGTTAAAATATTACTTACCTTCTTTCCATAATGATTTTTGAAAAATGGAAATGTTACTCGTTCGTGTGTATGTCTTATCATATCCTTGATCATAATGTTCTTATTTTTTTATAAAAAACATTCATGATTGGTTTTAAAAGTAAAAATTATGTAAAAATAGGATAATTATTTCATAATTATTATTATTTATATGATATAAATATATAATATGTGCAAGAATCAGATCTTTCATGAAAAAACACGCATGAGAAACCAAGGCAATTAACACTCAAGCCTGAAATCCTTTTTTTCATTTTCTGAATAAACCACTTTAGGGTGAGTGGGAACCTCACAATACAAGATGCCAAATTTCAAACACCAAAAGAAAAAATTTAAAACATCACAAAAAACCTCCAAAATCCACCCCAAAACATCAAAACACAAAAACATATTTTAAAATCTCCTCCTCAAGGCACGCTGTTGGACAGTACACCCCTCGTCACCAACGCATCACCAAAAATCCGATTCCCCCATTGTCAAAAAAAAACATAAAATCATCACAATGAGGCGTCAAACAACTGCCATAATCCTCCATCCATCCGAAAGCAGAGAAATCAACAAATCCAAATCAATCAGGAACCAAAAAACACACAAGCATCGCAGATCACAGATTCAGCAAATGAAACAACCAAAAACAATGCACTGGAATATGGCAATGATGCCCCTACCTCATACTGACCCCCAAGAAAAACCGCAAGCCTTGATCCATTGAAGGGTCCATCGACAAAGAATGTGTCACTCTATCACTCCTGACTGCATGCGTCGCTCCGTAGATCTTGACCGCACGCGTCGCTCCGCCAAATGGGGTTACTCGATGACAAGGATCCTGGCCGCATCGCCGAACCGAGTGGTGATAGATCTAAACCCAAAGCAGTGAAAGAAGAAACACAAAAAGGAGAAGAGTAGAGGAAGGAGAAGAGCGACAGAAACCCTAGCCTACAGAAAGAAAAGAAGGGAGGGAGTAAAGAGAGGCGGCTGCCAGGAAACCCTAGATGCCAAGGCATCTCTCGCTCATGTTCCGCCCCTTACGGGCCCATATTACTTTCAATATGAATCAATTAACAGTCAAAACAATAGAAATAATGAAAGATTATTAATAAAAGGTGACAAGATGTTATAAAAGTATCATATGTGATATTATAAATATTAATATGGGTTTCTTATAATTAAATAACATCTTTTTAACAACTATACAGGTTCTTAAAGGATGTTCATCCAAAATGAATCATGAGGTAAGGGATTTCATCTCAATTTAATTTCATTGAGGTAAATTGTAATGTAATGAACCTAATTTAATTTATATGGTGTATATACTACCCATTTTTCATGTAATATCATTAATAATTCATTATTCATGGAATTTTGAGTGTAAATTTGAATTATTTCATCTTTAGGTATTTGAATTAAAAGTTACCAAGTGGTAAATAATTTTATATTACATCTTTATTGTCTTTAATATTCTAAGATTATGTCTATAATGAATTATAATAATATTATTTTATATTTACACTTATTTTTTTTTAAGTTGATAATCGTAATTGATTCAGGGATTAATCCTCACTTCAATGTAATGATCATTGTAAGGGTATATTTTACAATCTCATTTTCATCAAGATTGATTATTTTTAAATTCCAGTTAAAGGAAATTATTTGATAATTATCTAATAAACCCTTATAGTTTTATTTTACTATGATTATTAATTATATTTTCAAGTAATAATACCATTTTCCACTATTTGGTACTTAAAAGTTTTTAGAAAATGTTTTTAAGAAAATTTGACTTTACTTCTCTCTTCCATCATAAATCTATTTTCGTTCAAAACCATGCTTTATAAAAAAATAAAAAATGATTTTAACATTTCAAAAATGATTTATTAAAGGAATTTTTACGAATTTTTACTTTTAAAAAAAATCAAAGGAATCTTATGTCATTTTCAAAATAATTTCTGTTTGGTTTTATTGAAAATGTGAAAGTAATCTTCTTTTTGTTTCCTAAAAAATACACCTTCTGAATCCTTTTAAAATGAAAAAATAATTTCCTATTTAAAATTTATGGCATGTATGGAACTACCCAACACCATGAAAATCATGTTTTTGAAGTTTAATTTTCATTTTTATGAATATATTTTTAAAGAAAATGATTTTAAAAGTTATTTTCAAATAAATTTCTTTTTAAAATGCTTTTCAAAATGAAAAGGATATATTAATCAAGAATTTTTTTTTAAGATATTTTAGGTTATTTATATTCATTAATGATAATAAAACTTTATTCTTCCTCCAATGGGTATATATTTTATTGATACCATCCTTAGTCTTCCTCTGGATGGTTTATGATCATTTTGACCAAGGATAACATTGACATTCACTTCCTTATTTCATTTTTTTAGTCATTAACATCCCCTTGGATTATTCATCTTTTGATGATTATTGTTCATTTAATTTCCCCTAAATATCCATATTATTTTACATGGATATGTTTATTTCTTAAACTGTATATCATTTATACATATGGTGTTCACATTGAATGTCATTTGGTTATCTAGTGAAATATTAAAAATTTTGTATTCTTTACTCAATACGAATATTTGATAAGGAACATTTTTTATGAATTAAATATATTATTTGATATATGAATAATGTTTTGGATAGGTTTGACGTGTTTGGGGCCAAATTATAGAGAGACTATAACAACCTGAAATTTTGAATAATTTTTTTGTTTCCTAATTTTGTGTGTTATTTTATTTTATGCTCAACGGAACTATTTCATTTAATGAAATTAGTATAATTAAAATGAGACTATTGGGTTTCGACTGTTGTATGATCGTTGGTCAATATGACCATTGGAAACTAAACTCTTAGTGTTGTGATCATTTTTTATAAATATAGGTGATCTTGGTTAATTAATACAGAGAGAAGATTTGATGGCCTCCTCTAGTAGACTCGAGCAGTTTGAAGCCCATCTGTCAGAACTTGGGAAGGAGGTAGCACCACTGGGCTTTACTCTGGACCAAACCTAAGTCGAACTTTATCGTGTGAAGCTGGAATAGAATCTTCTTCAGAAGATGTTCAAGCTGATAAAAATCACCACTCGGGCAATGTTGGTCGAGCCGCCCCAAGATTCTATCACCATAGCACACCTTACACTTAGGTTATATGATGGTGTTATAAGGGGCTATATAACGAGACCTTAGCTGCTTTATGTAATCCTTTGATATAAATAAAAATTGTTATGTCTTCTTATGGTGAAGTTTGTGAAATTTTAAATGTCTTGATAAATATAGTATCTATATTATTGATGAATTTTGAAAAAAATGGATATTTTAAAATATTTACGTAAAACTTAAATAATTAATAATGTGTAATGATTTTCTAAAAATGGTCTTCTACAGTTGTGTTCAGTAAAAAATTTAGAGTCTAATAAGATCAACTTAATTTTGGTGAATAGTAAATTATGAATAATGATTTTGTGCTTATGATTAGTAATGTGACTAAATGGATTAAGTAACCTCACTTAAAAAGTATTAATATAATTTAGGCACCTTGATTAAGTAATGTGATTCAATAAAATAGGTAAATAATTATTTCAGAAATTATTGGTTAAGTATTAGTATTTTCAGGTGAATAGTGTTTTTTATTTAAAAACTATATTTAAAAAATTTAGAAAATTAATTTTATAAAATGGACTTCATTTTGGAATTTAGAGCATTGATATTAGGTTAAGGTGATTTTTGGGGTTTTTTCTGAAAATGTTGAAGTTTAGGTGAATAGTGAAAATACAGTTTTTAGTTTCGGGTGTTTAATGACATCATTAAGGATTTAATAATTATGTAATCATTCTGGTCAACTTATGAATAGTAAGATAAGGTATGAGGTGTCCCAAGTGGATAATACCATGGTAAAATACCATGAGCAAGCCCATGTTTTTCCCAATACCACCGATGAGGTGTCCCTTGGCAATTAATGATTTATTAACTCACTTCCCCTATAAATACCAAGCCATTACCTCATCCTATTCATTCAAAAATCATCCTAAACTAAGTTCTGGTCTCCTTTCCTCCCAAGGAGTCCTCTCAAGGTTCCCTCAAGCCTCCCAAGGTCCTGAACTTCAAACTTTTGAAGTTACTTTCAAGGTAAGGGAATCTTTCACCCTCCACTTTTATGTCGTGACTTCCTTTATGTTGTGTCTTCTAATTTCCATCTCTTTATGTTGATGTTGAGTTCTTATATGTTCTCATTTCTGTCCATTTAATGTCTAATTGTTGAGATACCCTTTACTCTCTCATCAATTTTTTTCTGAATTTTTAAGTGACGTCGTTAGGCTGCCGAATTTCTCGTAAAAGAAATTAATTCTTCTATTTCCTTTCATGTTTCCTTTTCATGTGGTATGCCATTAAAATATCCATACCATGATATTATTAAGTACCCATACTTTATTATGAATTATTTATGAGTGGGTGACCCGTTTCCCCTCTCTTTTCAATGTTTTCTAAAACCATGTTATATAGGTGTTATGTTGCATAAATTTTGTCTCAAAATTTCAATCTCTTTCTCTCAAGAAATTCTCTTCTTTTATTTATGTGAATACCCAGACCTATTTAGTTTCTATGGGTATTCATAAATATATAAAGATGATATATTTGGTTCTAGAGTTAACATACATATAACCCTCACTCCCTTTCCATGGGTTATAAATGACATATTGATCTTATTTTTAAGCTCTTTTTAAACGTCACGATTTTGACATGAAACCCATTTCTTTGATTCTATTTGGGTTATTTATGAAATGTTTGACTATGATATTGGTGGATCACATGAAATGAAAGACATATTAATGGTTTTACTTGATAGAGCTCCAATTCATTGGGTAAATAATTAATATCTAGAGATGAAAAGTTTCACGATACCTTGGTGAATAACCTTGGAAATTTTTATGACACCTTGGGGATGGACCTTGGTGATATGTTCATGAATGTATAAATGAAATGTTGTAGCCACATATTCAAGTTATGTTTCAAGTTATTTTCATTATGATATTCCTATAATTACATTTCTCATGTCTTCATGTTTTATTCAATTTTTTATTGATATCACAAGTACATTGATTCCCTTGTTCTCCCTTTCTGGGCCTTCTGCTCACCCTTTACTTTGATATATGTCTCCAGGATATGAGATACAGTAATTGTACATATGATAAGCATATGATGAAGCCTTAAAAGTGGATTAGAATAATTTTTTATGTTGTTTTCATGTTTTATGTCCCTTATTTCCAAGACACTAGACTTTAAAGATCCTCTGTATGTAAAATGTAATGAAAAGTTATGTAATAAAAAGGAAGGATGCCACAGTTGGTATCAAAGGATAATTTAGTTATTTATGAGAATTATTCTATGAAAACTTTAGGAAGAACCCTATATAAATTTTTAAATATAGGAAAAATTCCTGATAATTTTGTGATTATTGAGTAAGTGGTTTATCAAACAAATACATCCATGACTGCATACAAACGGGTAGAGGCGACTCTGGCACAGATGTACATAGGGGTAAAACCCGAAAACACCGCTTTGAGCTAGACTCAAATGGGAACCGGTGCATGACAATGGTCTTTTCTGCACTCTTGGCTATGACACTCCCATGGGATATGTTTGGTTAATCACAATATTTTTATGAATCATTATGAATGAGTTATAGATAAATGTAATTTTCTAAGCATGAAGTTTTAAGACATAAAATTCTTTATAGTTAAAAGATTCATAAATGAAATAGGTTTCTCATGAAGGATTTATTATTTTAGAAAATGGTGGGAAATAGTAGGAACCGTTCAAATGGTGACCGCAATGGACCATGCGCTGACGGCCTTCCGATGGAAGATGGAATGAAAAGATTCATGCAAATGACTAACCAACAAACTCAAGTTATGGGAAATAACTTGAATCAAGATGAGAGAACGATCTCACCATGAAGGGAAAAACATTATATTGAGTCCTTTATGCATCAACGACCACAAACCTTCAACAGATCTACTGGCCCATTGATTTCTGAGTAGTGGATCAGTTCCATCGAGAAGATCTTTTCTGTGCTCCGCTATTCAGAGAAAGACAAGGTCACCATAGCTGTCTATTGCTTAGAAGGAGAAGATGATCAGTGGTGGGAACTGATCAAAAACATGAGGAAAATAGTATAAGTTGAATCTATGGAGTCGTAATAATTCAAAGGGACCTTTTTCAGTAAGTATTTTTCTCATTCCATGACAACAAGAATGGAGAAGGAGTTTCTCGAGCTAAAGTTGAAGGAGAATGAATCTGTGGGAAGCTACGAGATGATCTTCACAAGGCTTTCACATTACACCTCTAGCTTTGTCATGGATCCAAATGGGAAGGTTGATAGATTCTTCGGTGGACTGAGTCCTCATCTGTGGAAGAATATATCCAATTAATACTATGATAGCTATGAGGAGATCGTATAGAGTGCGATGAAAGTCGATCTTGAGTTTGGTGAGATGTAGTGGTCTCATAAATCAAACAACAAGAAGAGATCGATGGATCCAATCTTAGGGAGGACCATTGACCAAGGAATAGGAGGCAAGAAAGTTCAATATCCTATGTGTAATAAATGTGGGAAGAATCATTCGGGAAACTACTTGATCAGGAGTGGGAAATGATACAAGTGTGGAAGATATAGCCATATCGTGAGGAATTGTCATAGTGAGATGAAACCTAAACTTCCAAACACTAATGACAAGGGGAAGATGGTGAAGGCCCTACCTGATGTCCAGTTCTTTAAGTGTGGACACCGTGGGAACTTTTCTAATAATTTTCCAAATCCTAGGGTAGTGTAAGGGAACCACCATTAGCCTCAGAAAAGGCGAAGGGATCAAGGTTGTTCTTTTTCTATCATGAAAACTGAATTCAAAGCTCTGAATGATGTGGTATCAGGTACTCTTGTTGTTCTCTCAAAGCTATCAAGTACTTTTTTTTATTCAGGTTCTACGCATTCCTTTATTTCTTCCAAGTTTGCGAAGAATTTAGAATCAACCCCCGATTTTCTAAAAGTAGAGTTATCGTTCAAGACTCCTTGTGGGATTATCCAAGCATCGTCAGTGTTTAGAAACTCTAGTATTTAATTTAGTGAGAATAATCTTATCGCAAATCTAGTAGTCATTCCCATTCTAGAATTCTACATTATACTAGGGATGGACTGGCTCTCAAAGTATAATGCTAAGATCAATTATAGAAGTAAGGAAATATTAGTAGTCTTGAATGGAAAACCTACAGTTATCTTCCAAGGAGAGATATATCAACCTAATATTTGTCTAAAATAACCCCCTATATCCTTATTTATGGAGTTGATTGGTGAATAAGAAGAAGGATATGAGAGTTTAAGGATAGAAAGTGTCCCCATCATCCAATAATACATTGATGTATTTCTTGAAGAGTTTTATGTACCTCCCCTAGAAACAGAGGTAGAGTTATCCATTGAAATTGTACCTGGATCTCATCCAATATCAAAGACCCTATATAGGATGGAAAATGTAGAGCTACAGGAATTTAAGAAACAACTCCAAGATCTTTTGTAAAAAGGGTTTATCCGACCGAGTGTGTCTCCTTGGGGAGCATCAGTTCTCTTTGTAAAGAAGAATAATGGATCAATGCGGCTATGTATTGATTATAGAGAACTAAATGGGATCACGGTGAAGAACAAATACCCTCTTCCAAGAATTGAAGACTTATTTGAACAACTTTGTTGGGATCAATTCTTCTCTAAAATTGATCTTCGATCTGGTTATCATTAATTAAGGGTGAAGAAAGAAGATATTCCAAAAACTTCCTTCCGATCAAGATATGGGCATTATGATTTTGTTGTTATGCCCTTCGGACTGACTAATTCACCAGCTATTTTTATGGATTTGATGAATATAGTCTTCAAGGACTAACTTGATAACATTGTGGGAGTTTTTATTGATGATATTCTGATATATTCTAAAATTCACGAGGAGCATGAGGATCATCTAAGGGTTATTTTACAAAATCTATGGAAGGATGGGATTTTTGGAAAGTTCAGCAAATGTGAATTCTGTTTACAACAGGTTTCTTTCTTGGGGAACATTGTTACCAATGAAGGAATCACAGTTGACCCTGAAAAGACAAAAGTTGTAGAGGAGTGTCCTCAACCTACAAAAATAATAGATATTTGAAGTTTCCTTGGATTAGTAGGATATTATAGGAGGTTTGTGAAAAACTTTTCACAAATTTCTAATCCATTAACCAATTTAACTCGAAAATGGGTCAAGCTCATCTGGACAAAGGAGTGTGAGGAATGTTTCCAAGAGCTGAAGAAGAGATTAGTTACTACACCCGTGTCAACTATTCCCTTAAGTAGATAAGGATTCGTTATTTTTAGTGATGCATCTCTGAAAAGGCTTGGGTAAATCCTCATGAAAAATGACAAAGTCATTGCTTATGCATCTCGACAGTTGAATACTCATGAGCAGAACTATCCTATGCATGATCTCGAGATGGATGTGGTCATTTTTGCTTTGAAGATATGGAGGCACTATATTTATGGGGATAAATGTGATATATACACAGACCATCAAAGTTTGAAGTATATTTTCACACAAAAGGAATTGAACATGAGACAAAGGAGATGGTTGGAGCTTCTTAAAGACTATGATTGTTCAATTCATTATCATCCCAGAAGAGCAAACAATGTTGCAGATGCATTAAGTAGAAAATACCCAGTCGTACTTTCCATGATGAGGATTATAAAATATTCTTTGATGAATGACCTAATAAAGCTGAACATGGAAATTGTAAGGGATGGGACATCATCAAACCTAACCCAAATGATTTCTCAACCGTCATTACTAGAGAAGATCAAGAAATATCATAAATAATATCCTTTGTTACAGAAGAAGTTTGTAGCTGTAAAGGATGGTAAGTTTCCTAAGTTCAATATTGATCAATAAGGTGTACTGAAATTTCGTACAAGACTATGTGTTCCATCTATTCTGGAAATAAAGAAGAAGCTGATGGATGAAGCTCATAGCTCTACTTTCTTTATACATCCTGGAAGCACAAAAATGTATAAGGATATTCGTGATCATTATTGGTGGGATAAGATGAAACGAGAGATTGTTGACTACACTTCAAGGTGCCTAGTATGTCAGCAAGTGAAGGCATAGCGACAACTTCTTAAAGGGGTATTGCAACCACTACCCATACTAGTATGAAAGTGGGACAATATCACTATGGACTTCATCACTGGTCTTCTGAGAACTTCCAAAGGAAATAATGAGATATGGGTTTTTGTGGACCATCTCACCAAGACTACCCATTTTATCTCCATTCGGGAAGATTTCTCTCTTGATCAACTTTCCAGGATTTACATTAAGGAAGTGGTAAGGCTATATGGAGTTCCACTTTCATCGTATCTAATCGTGATCCAAGGTTCACATCAAAATTCTGGATAAGTCTTCAACATACTCTGAGCACTGAATTGAATTTCAGTACGACCTATCACCCCCAAACTGATGGCCAATCTGAAAGGACTATTCAAAAACTCTAGGACACGTTGAGAACATGCTCAATGGAATTTAAAGGTGGATGGGATCAACATCTCCCTTTAGTTGAGTTCTCTTACAACAATAGCTTCCACTCGAGAATTCAAATTGCACTCTATGAAGCTCTATATGGGAAGCGATGTATAACTCCTACATGTTGGGATGAATATATTGAGATAAATCTTCTTGGGCCTGATCTTGTGCAAGAGATGACAGAAAAAGTCCATGTCATCCAAAAACACATTAAGGCTACTCAGAGTCGGTAAAAGAGTTATGCCGACAATCTTCAAAGGGACTTGGAGTTTGATGTTGGTGATAAGTTCTTTCTTTGAATTTCACCTTGGAAGAGAGTCATGAGGTTCGGGAAGAAAGGGAAGATCAACCCTAGTTACATTGGCCTCTATGAAATCCTTGATCGCATGGGATCAGTGGCCTATAGTCTTTCACTTCCTCCAAATCTAGCATAATTTCATGATGTCTTCCACATATCCCTCTTGAGGAAGTACATACTTGACCCTTTACATGTACTAAACCCAGAGGTGGTACAACTGGAATATGACCTCTCTTATGAGGAGAAAACGGTGGAGATCTTGGATCGTAGAGACAAGGTTCTATGCAACAAGACTACCCACCTTGTTAAGGTGTTGTGGAGGAACCAAAAATATGAAGAAGCCACATGGGAACCAGATGATTCTATGAGGCATAAGTACCCACACCTTTTCTCTTCCTAGGGTACGAGTTAAAATTTTGGGGATGAAATTTATTAAGGGGGAAGAATGTAACGTCCCGAAATATTGAATAATTTTTTTGATTCCTAATTTTGTTTGTTATTTTATTTTATACTCAATGAAACTATTTTATTTAATGAAATGATTATAATTAAAATGAGACTGTTGGTTTTAGACTATTATATGATCATTGGTCAATATGACCGTTGGAAACTAAACTCTTAGTGTTTCGATTATTGTTTATAAATACAGGTGATCTTGGTTAATTAATAAAGAGAGAAGATTTGATGGTCTCCTATAGTAGACTCGGGCCGTTCGAAGCCCATCTGACGAAACATGGGAAAAAAGTAGCACCACTAGTCTTTTCTTTGGACTAAACCCAAGCCGAACTTCATCGTGTAAAGCTGGAACAAAATTGCCTTCGGGAGAATTTCAAGCTGATAGAAATCACCTCTTGGGCAATGTTGGCCGAGCCGCCCCAAGATTCTATCACCATAGAACACCTTACACTTAGGTCCTATGCTGGTGTTATAAGGGGCTATGTAACATGACCTTAGCTGCTTTATGTAATCCTTTGACATAAATAAAAATTTTGATTTCTTCTTATGGTGAATTTTTTGAATTTTCAAATGTCCGGATAAATATAGTATGTATATTATTGATGAATTTTGAAAAAAAGGGATATTTTAAAATATTTATGTAAACCTTAAATAATTAATAATGTGTAATGATTTTAAAAAAATGGTCTTCTACAGTTGTGTTCAGTAATAAATTTAGATTCTAATAAGATCAACATAATTTTTGGTGAATAGTAAATTATGAATAGTGATTTTGTGCTTATGATTAGTAATGTGACCAAATGGATTAATTAACCTCACTTAAGAAAGTATTAATATAATTTAGTCACCTTTATTAAGTAATGTGATTCAATAAAATAAGTAAATAACTGTTTCAGAAATTATTGGTTAAGTATTAGTATTTTCAGGTGAATAGTGTTTTTTATTTAAAAATTAAATTGAAAATTATTTAGAAAATTATTTTCATAAAATGGATTTCATTTTTGAATTCAAAGCATCGATATTAGGTTAAGGTGATTTTTGTGGTTTTTTCTGAAAAAGTTGAATTTTCGGTGAATAGTGAAAATACAGTTTTTAGTTTCGGGTGTTTAATGACATCATTAAGGATGTAATAATTATGTAATAATTCTGGTCGACTTATGAATAGTAATATAAGGTATGATTTGTCCCAAGTGGCTAATACCATGGGAAAATACCACGGGAAATCCCATGGTTTTTCCAATACCACTGATGAGGTGTCCCTTGGCAATTAATGATTTGTTCCCTCACTTACCCTATAAATACCAAGACATTCCCTCATCATTTTCATTCCAAAATCATAATCAATGAAGTTCTGGTCTCCTTAACTCCCAAGGAGTCCTCCTAAGGTGCGTTCAATCCTCCCAAGGTCCCGATCTTCAAACTTTCGATGTTACTCTTCAAGGTAAGAGAATCTTTCACCCTCCTCTTTTAAGTTGTGACTTATTTTATGTCGTGTCTTATAATTTCCATCTATTTATGTTGAGTCTATGTTCTTATATGTTATAATTTCTTTCAATTTCATGTCTAATTGTTGAGATACCCTTTTCGCTCTCATCAATTTTTTTCTGAAATTTTACGTGACGTCGTTAGGCTGCCGAATTTCTCGTAAAAGAAATCACATCTTCTCTTTTCTTTCATGTTTCCTTTTCATGTGGTATGTCATTAAAATATCTATATAATGATATTATTCAGTACCCATACTTTATTATGAATTATTTATGAGTTTTTTACCCTTTTCCCCTCTCTTTTAAATGTTTTCTAAAACCGTGTTATATAGCTGTTATGCTGCAGAAATTTCATCTCAAAATTTCTATCTCTTTCTCTCAAGAAATTATCTTATTTTATTTATGTGAAGACTCGGACATATTTAATTTCTATGGGTGTTCATAAATATATAAATATGATATATTTGGTTCTGGAGTTGACATACATATAACCCTCACTCCCTTTCCATGGGTTATAAATGACATATTGATCTTATTTTTAAGCTCTTTTTAAACGTCACGATTTTGACATGAAACTCATTTCTTGGATTCTATTTGGGTTATTTATGAAATGTTTGATTATGATATTTGTGTCTCACATGAATGTAAATTCATATTAAGGGTGTACCTTGATATCTCTCCAATGAATTGGGTAAAGAATTAATCTCTAGAGATGACAAGTTTCACGATACCTTGGTGAATAACCTTGGTAATTTTTATGACACCTTGGGGATAGACCTTGGTGATATGCTCATAAATGTAGAAATTAAATGTTTTATCCACATATTCAAGTTATGTTTCAAGTTATTTTCATTATGATATGACGATACATATATTTATCATGTCTTTATGTTTTATTCAAGTTCTTATTGATATCATAAGTACATTGATTCCCTTGTTCACCATTACTGGGACTTTTGCTCTCCCTTTACTTTGATGTATGTCTCCAGGATATGAGACATAGTAATTTTACATAGGATGAACATATGATGAAGCCTTAAAATTGAATTATAAGAATTTTTTATGTTTTTTTCATGTTTTATGTCCCTGATTTCCAAGACACTAGACTTTAAAGATCTTCTGTATGTAAAATGTAATGAAAAGTTATGTAATAAAAAGGCGGGATGCCACATAGACCCTCGATGCATCTGTAGTCTCATGGGACAAATCAGTTGTCTAGCCTTAGTTAATTTGGTTTTTACCTATTATGTTTTAAACCATCTTGTGAAAGTTCTTGAAAGTAAAGGTATTGTGTTCCTAGGAAAAATGATAATGAATAATTATTAATTTCCTTAATTTAAGTTGTTATTATTATTATCCCTGAGGTTTTCATAATGATATTATATCTGGATTCATTTCATTCTCAAATTATTGATTATATAGCATGTGTGTCTATTTATTTAACTTTTCATATTGATTATGCCCTATCTATTAATGAATAAAAGTTATTTAAATTGTATGTGTGTTTAGTTATTTACCTTTCTATATTGATTATTAATTATCTATTTATTTTAATGGTATGTGTGATCAGTTATTTTTCTTTCTATGTTGATTATACATATTGAATTATGATAGATTATTTTATACTTAACTCTTACTAATTATTTGAGATCACCCTTGTTTTCTTCATATTTCAGGAATCCATAAAGTGTATGATTTTTTATAAAAAATTATATTCTAGATGAAATAATGTTCTTCTTGAAAAAAATATGTTGTAATTTGTGCTCCCATATGTAATGTGAGACTCAAGTATGTATCTAGTTCACCAAGAATACAAAACTACTCATTCCTTCATGATGAAATTATTTTTATATTATACTAATATAGTAATGGAGGAATTGACTATGGGATGTTATGTTTGGGTTTACTATAGAGAGAACATGTTGAATGGTAATAATGACTAGGAAAATTGATTCAGTAGAAAATTGATCTTTTTGGAAAAAAATTATTGAGGGAATATAATCCTTAATATGTGCTCAATGTTGAGATAATAATGATAAAGATATGTTTATTAGATAGTATTAGTGACATTGAAATTCCTTAGTGATTTGATGGTTTATGCTATCTTTTCTAGAATTTAATACGTGTTGGATTTAAGTCATATATTCAATAATCTGAGATTTTATTTTTAGAATCATTAATGTTTTCATTAAGTTTTTATGGTAATCAAGGTATTCTCATATTTAAAATGTGAAATTAAGATCCACTTTATATTATATGGGGAATATAATGATTATTTAGTGACCTCTCTTCTAAATTTTAGACTTTTAGTTTGTTCAAAAATATTTTAGAGGATTTTTATGGTTAACTATCTATAGAATGGATTATGTTGAACATTGGTTGTTATTAGATAACTTATACTAACCATTTTGGTCTTGGAAAATATCTATAGATAGTATGATTGAATTTTCATTCTTTTATTGTGATAATGATTTGTTAAATGTTAATTTAAAATTTTTTATTGGATATTAATTTCTTGGAGTAATATATGAATTATTAATTGATCAAATCACAACCAAAGGATAAAATTGTAAGTATATTTTTAAGTGTTTACTATCATAATGGTAACAGAATTCCTCAACTCTAGGAGATGGATCTTGAAACAAAAAATATTATCCTAGTACCTTTATTTGTGATAAATCAAATGGAATTTTAACTCATCGCATATTTATGGTTTTAAGTTCCTTAACTTTCTATTAATAATTCAATTTCTTGTGATCAATAATCTTTATCACTCTCTATTAATCCTTGGGCATTGGTATTCTCTTCCATGTCTATTTATTTATTTCCCAAAAATGTTCTTCTACTTGGAAACCTAGTAATGTGTTATTATGGATAACCTTTATACATTCTTTTATCTCTAATAAATAGTATTTTTTATTAACAATTTTTATGATGGTTTTTTCCATCAAAGGTATTTTCAAATTTGAAACCCTTGATTACTAAGTTCAAGATTAAATTGTGAGGATGAAATTTATTTAAGGGGGATGAATATAACACCCCATTATTTTAAAATAGGAACATCATGTTTAATATCATATATGACACACAACAACAATATTAGAATAGAATATAACACCCTGATACTTTATGATATATTTCTTTTTAAACAAATTCAATCTCATTGATATCTTATAGAACACGTAACCCTGGGTCTAAATGAACTGTAATATAGTATAATGTTATAACATAGCCATTAAATTGGAAGGTATGAATAATATTAACTAAATTATTAAAACTATCTATTTCAATAATATATAAAAAACACCTTGGTTATCAATTGATAATAAATGAAAATAAAAATCATTCAAAAGAAAAGGAAATCTTTTCTGAAAAACTATATTTTTCTAAAAAGTGATTTCATTGCGGTTTTCACACATATTTTAAAATTATTTATTACCAATTTTAAATAATTTAATTTAAAAAATAAAATTTATTTTTTAATTATAAATTCCCATATTATCATTGGGTGAATTTTTTATAATTTTCTAAAAATATTAATTTTTTGATGAATAGTGAAAATACTGCTTTTTAATTAAAATTGTCTCTTCGTTTAAATAATTTACAAGGTTAAATTATATTTTAAATTAATTTTAATGTAAAATTAGTTAAATTATATTATAATTTAACAATAATAGGTAATTTTAATCAATTTAATACTTAATTTTTATATAAAAAATTTTTAAACTATTGAATGTTTTTCTTTGGAAAATCCATTCTTTTAAACTTCTACGAGTTTAATTTTAAATTTAATTCTACCACTTATGTGAATTTCATATAAAAAATTGAACGAATATTTTAAATTAGAATAATTTTTATTATATAATAATTTCAACTTAATTTTTTACCATAATTAATAGTGAAAAGGGTAAAAATTAGTTATCGTGGCTAAGGTAAAAATGGGTTTACCAGGGGTTAAACTAAGAAGATAAGGGTTAAAAATGAATTAAAATTTGTCCTAAACCCATTTAATTTCCATATTTAGACCTTATAACCTATAATTTTTTATAATGACCCATTTAGGAGGCTTTTCAATGAGAAAAATGTGTTTATAACTTTATCTTTTCAAAAATTCCATGTGTATCCTCTCTTCCACATATAAAAGGTCACCCCCTCTCCTCCCCTATTCACACTTCCAAAACACTTTGGTTAAAACAAGACCTACCCAAATATCTTACTTAATTCCCTTAACATATATTGTATTCAATATTTTTATCATTAATATCTCTTAAAATTTATTTAGGTATAAATATAAAGAGGATCTCCGAAGAAGAGGTAAAATTCTTAAACATGTGTATTTGTTTTATTTCTTCTTCCACCTCCTTAAAATTATATTAAACTATGATAATATAATTAAATAAAAACCCATAAAAAATATATGCTATTATTTTAGTTTAATAACCTATATTTATCTCCACTTCCATCAAATGAGAAATGAAATTGCCAATTGTGTGTTCGGCAGACTACCGCCTCGCGAACCGATTTAATTTGTTTTCCATCACCACATTTCAAGGAAGGATATAATGATGGATTTAAATTATTTATATAAAATTTATGATATTATAATATTTCTATAATTATTATATCACATATACCTTCTTACTTCTCATTTTTCAAGGAATACGATAATGTCGCTCGCGTGTGCGACGGACTACTGACTCATAGAACAATGTGATTCATTTTTCACATACACATTAAATGGAAGGTATTGAGGTTAAAATTAATTAATATATGTGATATTTATAAATTAACCACACTTATATAAATTTAATGACACATCTAACTTCTAAACTTCCAATTTATTGGAAAATAATAACATCACTCGTGTATATGTGTGGAATACCGCCTCCACGAAGTGATGTAAATTTTTTTTAATTTTATTTTTTCATGGATGGTAATATGGATGGGTTTTATTAATATTAATTTTATATATAACATAATAATTATTTTGGAAATGTTTATTAACATTTATTTTTCTTTCATTCTATCCATCAATAAAAATGGAAATGATGTTTATGTATACGTACGGTTTACCGTCTCCATGAATGGTGTAATAAATTTTACATATATAAATTTTATTGATTAATATAATTATATATATAATGAATATATATGATATTTACATAATTATTAACATTATTTATATTATGTAACTATGATCAATGTTAAATAAATGAAACTATCAAATCAAAACATATATGAAAAACGCAGCAATTATCAACCTAAAACAGTGATTTTAAATAATAAATGTTAATAAATGGTTGATAAAATACTATAAGTATAATATGTCGAATTAAATATATCATTTTGGTTATTTAATATATTTATAATAAACCTATGTTTATTATATAGGAGGTTTGAACACATGTAAAGGAAATCGGGCCTAAGGTAATTGCTTCTCATCTCACTTTTACTTATGTGAAACATACGCCATATTCACCACTTATTCCTTTTCCTGTTGTATATAATGACCCTTTTGTTATCTAATAGTATGAATATATTTTTCATCATAATATTTAAAGTTTCATTTGAATTTATTTATTTAATGGTTCTTATAATTAAAATGTTACCAAAGTGGTAAGGGTTTATTTTAAAATCTCACCATTATTCAGGATTATTTATGTTTAAGTCTCCCATAGGTTAATTATTTGATATTTATATCTAAAAATCAATATATTTTCTTATAGTCTAGTTATTAATGAAAATTTTCAAGTAATAGTACCATTTTTTCTCTCTTTGGTACTTAAAATTGTTAAGAAAATGTTTTTAAGAAAATATGACTTCATTTCTCTCTTCGATGGAAAATCCTTTTTCTTCTAAAACCATGTTTTCTAAAAAAAAAATTAACATTATCCAAAGGATTTATTTAAAACATTTTTACCTATGTTTTAATTTTTACAAAAAAAATTGAAACTAATATTCATTTCATATTCCAAATAAGGTTCGTTTGGCTTTTACCAAAAATGTGAATGGAATCTTTGTTTTAATGTGTACAACATATATGGAATTTTACACCATCATAACCACTCAAGTTTTTAAAGTTTAATTTATAAGTTTAAAATAAACTTTTCAAAGAAAATTATTTCAAAAAAAATTGTGACCTTTTAGTTTTAAAAGGTTATTTTCAAATTGAAAAGGTTATTTTCCTCAAGAATGTTTTAAAGGGACTTATGTGGGGTTTATATTAATCAATAATATCAACCCTTTATTATACTTATGATCCAATAGGGATATATTTTATTAATACCATTCTTGTTGTTTATCTGGATGGTTTATGATCAGTTTTATTATGGATGTAAAATTTTATTACCATTCACCATATTACTTTGGATGGTTTATGATTATGTTTATTGATTTGGGAAAGCATTAAAATTTTGTATGTTAGTTTTTCAATATGAATGTTTATGTTGATTATTTTTGACCCATTTCATATGAGGAGTGCATTAGACTTATTAAGTGATTGGTGGGAGCTAGAATTCTATATCCCCTCGATGTATCTATAAGTATTATGATACAAATTAGTTGGCCAAATTAGATAGGTTTTTACCCACATATTTAAACTATCTTGTGAAAGGTCTTGAAAATATTTTTCATATGTCTGTTATTACGCATTCCCTTATTTAGAGATAGGTTACTTATTTTAAAACATTTCAGGAGCATTAAATTCCTTAGGTGATGATTATAAAAATCCTTATATGATAAGAATAATTAACATAGAATTAATAGTGTCAAAGTCCTCACATAACACATAATAATTGTGAGTCTCCTTGTATTTTAGATACAGGATGCCCAAGGTAATGTGCCTTGGATGCCTTATGCTCCTTACATAAGTTTCCCCATAACGGACATCTAATACCATGGATTTTATACATAATACACCTAATACATGGTATTCTATTAACACTAAAATTGTAATACTTTTAAATATTCCCAACTCACCCAACATTCATTGATGTTAGACATTCCCAACATCATCATCAACTCTAACTTTAGGTAGCTGCATTGTCGTGACAATAATCAAAATAATTAATGGGAGTCCACTTAAAGATGGAACTGAGACTGTGATTCAAAATCATGTCTCAGTTTAATTATGGATACCTATAATAGTAAATTAACTCCATCAAGGAAACCATGGAAGGATGAGATGATATCTCGTCATCTCGTTCTGATCAAGGAGCATAAATCATCAACCAGGGTGGCAGAGGTTTCTTGCCTTTGGAAAGCAGGAATATGGAGAAATCACACTAGAGGGGAAGTGACTAGTTCAAGGATGTGAAACACTCAAGAGTATAATAGTTCACCTGATGAATTCCTCAATAGAAACACTGTAAAATAGTATTATTACTATTAAGTTTAATGGTTATGATAATGGTGAAAATTTTATTTTTTAATGAATTGTTTTATTAAAGTTGTGTAATTACTATCTAATAATTTAAAATTATATATTTTATATAATAAATTCAATATTATTTTTGTACATATATAAAAATATATTATCACTAATTTAATTGGTGATTAATTTTATATAATATTACGAACACTTAATTTCCAAAACATCATTTTCTATAAAAACTATTTTTTCTATATATTATAATTTTAAATTTTAAATTTAATTTTATCATATTTATAAATTGAATTGTATTAAATAGAGGATAAATTTAATTTCATCATACCAAAATTTTTTAATAATAGTTATCTTATATTTTTATTAAAACCTAAATTACTTGTTAAAAATTAGTTACTAAGGTAAAAACCAAAATGGTAAAGGGTAAAATGTAATGATAAATAACTAAAAAACTTGTTTAAAACATGTGTAAAAATTATTGGTTTAGGTTTTCACGGCCCAAAACCCTATATAATCAATCATGGACCACTTTTGGACTTATTTACCCTTGAATAGTGTCATGGAATCATTGATTTGTAATGGGTATTTATAAAAATTCCATTTTACACCACTTATAAAAGGGGATCACTTTCACCCTTTCAAAGATACACTTCCTGATTAAAAACATTCTTGAAAATATAACCAAATTTCCTCACCAATAAGTATTTTTAACATCCATAATCCCCTGTTATCTATAATTTATCTTAAACCCTTCATTTCTAAGATGACTTTAAAGATAAATTTTAAGCTCTCCACATGAGTAATTATTACTCTTTAGTTTTTTATTCTTAATATTCATATACCCTATTAAATATTCTATATAAATGATGGTATTATAAAATATTTACTATTAATATGATTAATATTATTATATTAATGTAATATCACTCTTATACCTCCCTATAAAACCATTCAAAAAATGAATACGTCGTCATGCGTTGGGCAGACTACCGCCTCCATGAACAGAAGATTATATTTTTCACAAACTATTTACATGGATTCTTAAAAATTATTATTTAATGGTAAAATATACTATTTCTAATATGAATAATATTCAAAAGTGATAAATTATTTTATATTTATACCCCATCTCATTCTATGGAAAATGAAAGTGTCATTTGTGTATGTGCAAACTACTACCTCCACGGGAAAAAGTATGTTTTCCCTTTTATAACCTAACATGGAAGAATTTAAAAATTAATGAATTGTTTAATAATTATATTTATAAAACTATTATTATTCAGTAATTATTATATTTATCAATCTTTAAGTGATATTAAAATAAAATGTTATAGTAAATTTTACCGTATTAAATGAACATATCAAGGAACCTTTATTAATTTTATTCTATTTTGGTAACCTATGGAACTATATATAATTTGTGATAAGATAAAAATAAATTAAATAAAAATATTAAATTATGGAGACTATGAATCTATTTTACAACACTTTTTACCAAGGTCATTATAACAAGGAAGTTTCATAGAAATTGACCAAGCCACCTCAAGTAACCAACATGATAGAAAACTACATTGTAAATTAATAACATATATTAATAGATAAAACTTATAATATAAAATATAGATGAATAAGGATATTAATAAAGTTTTTTAAAAAACTTAATTTTATTATCTAGGACATTAGAACATGTTCATAATGAATCACGACCTAAGGTACGTGTTTTTGTATCTCAATTTTGGTTTATTTAGATAAGATTTAAATTTCACCACTTATTACATTTTATGGGGTATATATTGGACATGGATTCCTTTTATATTAATTTTCATACAAACTAAGGGATTTAAAAATCTATATCATGTTCTTAATTTTTTGGGTTATCAATTTTAAATATAACTATGATGTAATGGTTTTGTTAACTCGAACCTCATTTACTTGAGTTATAATATATCATCTTAAAGTTAATACTTATATAATTGGTTTCTTACACCATAAGATTTTATTTCATGGTACTTTTTCTTCCAATATAGGAAAAATGACTTCTAAAATTTAAATATCTTACCTTGAAGAATTTATTTTTTCAAAAAGTATTTCATTATTGGGAACAGTTCACATCCTCTTTAACAATGATTTCCCTTCCTGGTACAAAACTTCCCATCCTATCAATGTTATCCTTTATATTTAGAAGCTAAATTATGTTTCATACTATGTGACCATATTATTTCACTTCTCTTATTTTCAAAAATATGTTTTATTATCTCTTTATATGATGTGGGATTTTAAGAAATATATTTTAGAATATTAAAAATCATTATTTAATAATAAAATTTTTAATATTCCGCTACACATTTCTTTATAATAACCATCATGTATTTTAAAATATATTTTATTGAATATTATTTTTAGAATTATATTTTTTCCAATATTTTCATTAAAAAAATTTAAAAATAACTTCTAAATGTCATTTGTAACTTTATCTTTTACTAAAATGTTAAAAACGTTTTCCAAAAAATATTTTATAGCTTTGCTTTCATTTTCCTCTTTACCTATAAAATATTTATTTCCTAAGAAATTATTTTTCATAAATCACCTTATAAATGTTCCTATGAAATAATATTTAGGGTGATTAAATTTTGGGTATCAACCATTTTTATTCTTGAGGTCAATTTTGGTGATATCGTTTGGCAATGTTGTGAGGCCTAATTTTTTATTCCATGTGTTATTTATAATGTGATGAATGTTTATTTTTAATTAACACACATATATATATGTATGATTTATGGTTGGGGTCCTATATCACCTTAATAGTGAATTTTGTAAGGACTTAAACTCATGATATAATTATGTTATACATAGACATTTTTTCTTTTCATAATATGAAGAATGGATATGTTATTTGTTAAAAACATAAAGAATGGAATTTTTTTGGTTCACAACATAAAGCATGGACATTTTTTTATTCAAAAAAAGAAGTGTTTAAATTTTTTTCATTCACAGAATGATGCATAGACATATTTTTTATTCATAACCTAACATGTGGACATGATTAAATTTTATCACAATCTTATAATTTTTCTATGCTTATGTGTGTTCCAAAGTTATTTTTTATGCTATGTTTCTTGGGAATATTACATTTTCATTCTATATACCTATGATTATGCTAAGCGGGTCATGTTTATTATACCATGATTCCATTCTCTTTTTCCATGGTATATGTTTTTTTAATTTATATTACATGTACTTCTATCATTATTTATATACAACTATTATTATTCCATGTTTTTTAATAAGATATTTCTCCCCTACCAATGATTTATCATATTCTTGTGATCTAACCTTGATAAAATATTTATAATTTTTCCTCTAATAATCATTTTATCTCACCCATTCCTTATGTTATCTTAACCAACAATATGAAGACAATTATAACTTGTGGGAAGTTTAGAATGGATTCTAGAGGAGTTAGATTTTGAAGAAGTGTTCACATGTGTTGTAAAATAAGTTTCCTATGTAACTGGTCCTTGAAAACCTTAAAACAAAACTTTCTCTGAGATGTGTGATATTTTTATGATATATAATAATAACGTGAAATTTTTTTAATTTTATCATAGATAATATCACTTATTATTAATTTTAATTTGATAAAGTGTGTGTTTTTAGCATCGAACCCGGGAGTGCGGGTCTAGGGTGCTTCAGTTGGTATCAATGGATGATTTAGTTATTTTTTAGGATTATCCTTGTCATTTTGGATGTTTATGATCAGATAAAATTAGTGAAAAAACTATGTATAAGTCTAATGGATGAATCTAAGTATAGTATAACATATTTATATTTTAGTAAAATTGAAATTTTTTGATTTTCCTAGAAATAAAATATCTATCTAGATACTACAAGTGGATAAAAGCTCAAGCACATATATACCTAGAGGTAGTAACCCTAAAAGGGGTATATTTGGTATTAAATGAATCTTCACCCAATTCATAAAAAATAAGACTAAATACACACTTGGTTTAACAATCCTAGGGGATATGATTTGTTCAGTCGCATTCCATTTATGATTCCTTGTGGAGGATTTAATATGGTAAGGAATTAGGTTAATAAATATGAGAGAAACTAACTAAAAGAAACCAAGATTGAACTCAGAGTGATTTAGTTTAAACTGAAATATAATAATTTTAAAAAGACATTTTTATTTTGAATGTAATTATCTTAAAACAATTATGTTATATTTTTAATTGTATATCACTCATGGTTAACTCATTTTGGTTTTTATAATGGTTGAAGCCTGAATGAACCACGTTAATAATGGATTATATAGATAATGTGGATATTTTCCCAATGAGAAATATAATAGGATGAGAACTGAAGTGAGAAACCTTATGATTATTCAAAACCAACTATCAAGAATCTTGATTAACAATATGAATTTAATTGAATTCCCAAACAAACCAATTAAGATAAGGATGGAGTCTCATGGAAGTCCGAGTGGAAAATATGATGAAGGAAAGAATATTTAATATCCTACATATCAAAAATGTGTAAATAGGAACATAGGGGAATTTATTAGAGGAATTGGAAGTTATTTTATCTATAGTGAAAGAGGCATCAAACAATAATCTATTGAGGAAAAAGGAATATTTTTGCTAACATAATGGGTAAAAATAATTTTCTTTCAAGGGATTCTCTAGAAATTCAACATTTTAGATGTGAGGAATTAAGTAACTATGGAAGATGATGAACTAAACCAAAGGATTAATATGAAAATTGACACCAAAAACCTCCTAGACCTCGGAAATAAGGAAAATACTATGAAACCTATACTATTATAGTGTATTTTGATAAATAAGTGTGTTAGTTTCCCTTATTCATTGTTCTAGATTTGTGGATGTATTTTGTCATGGATTTTTTCACCAACTATTAGATGTTGAAGTAAAACTACATGGTGGTATAATTATTATATCCAAGGTATATAAAACTTTTTTAAGTCCTTTGGAATTATGGTTCAAGCAAGTATTATTATCCTTTTTTATATAAATTTAAAATGATTTTGGGAAATTAATTTGTTCTATCCACTTAGAGTAAATATTATTTGGAATAAGGAGATCACATTTCATATAAACCAATGATACTCTATAAATGAAAGGATGATTATGAACTCCCTTTAAAATTAATCTATATAATTTGGGTCTTCATACCAAATAAATATAATTACTTTACTCAAAGGTTGGAGAAAAAACTCAATATTATATTTAAGCCTATTCAGAGGAAAAAAAATGTTTCTAAGTTTATATGGTTGATAACTCTCTAAAATTATATCATGATTCCTACCTATATTTAAGATAATGTTATCTATTTCCATTGTTAATTTATAATTAAAATTGTGTGGACTAAATTAATTTAAATGGGGGTGTAATTCCCCAAAAGTTTACTATATAACTAACATTTAAAAAAGTATTGTATCGAAATATTGTTTCACACACAACATCAAACTAAAATGAGCCACAAAAAATTAGATCAATATAATTAATAAAATGTAATTATAATATAACCTTTTTTAAATAAAAATATTGTAATCAATTGAAAATTTATAAAAAAAATAGTAATAAGAACGCTTAAATTTTTAAAACGTCATTTTTCAATAAAAGTATTTTTCCTTTATATATTTTATTTTAATTTAAAATATAAATTTATAAATTTTAGAGTTTTAATTTTACCAATTTAATTTAATTTTTATACTTAGAATAATGACATAATATTATGTTATTTTTTTATGTTTTTCTAAAATAATTGATTTTTAAGTGAAAAGTGAAAAATATTTATTTTTCTAAAACAATCACTTTAATGACATTATCATAATAAAATGACATAAATATGTTTGAAAAAATATATATATAATATATATATATTTATAAAGTGAAATAGATAATTTAAAAATACTATATTTTATTTATAATACCTATGTTTAACACTTTAGAAACATAAGTAATAATTTTTTATTCACTAATATTAAAAAATTAGTCTTCATAAATTGTATATATTTAATAAAAAAAATGGATTTAGTATTTTAGATCAAATTTTTAATAATTTTTCATAATTTTAATTTCATTTTTTTATAAAAGTTTTATTTCTATGATTAAAGTTACTGGCCAAGACAATGGTGAGAAGGTTATTTTCAAAGAATTGTTTTATTAATTTTATGTGATTTTTATCTAATAAATTAAATTTATATATTTTATATAATGACTATGATATTATTTTTACACATACATAAAAATACATTATAACTCATTTAATCTATGATTAATTTTATATACGATTAAAAATACTTAATGATCAAAACATCATTTTTCAACAAAAACTATTTTTCTATATATTATATGTTTTAATTTTAAAAAAAAATCTCATATTTAGAATTTAATTATATTAAATAGATGATAAATTTAGTTTTATAACATCCAAATTTTTTAATAATTGTTATCTTATATTTTTAGTAAAATATAAATTACTTAGTTAAAAACCAGTTACTAAGAAAAAACCAAAATTGTAAAGGGAAAAAATAAAATGGTAAATGAATCAAAAAAACATTTTAACCATGAAAATAAATTATTTGTTAAGTAATTATTGACCAAAAACCGTATCCAATAAATTATGAACCACTTTTGGATTAATTGACCCTTGAATAGTATCATGGCATCATTGAGATGTAATGGGAATTTAAAAAAAATATTTTCCTCTACTTATAAAAGGGGATCACTTCCACCATTTCAAAAAAACTTACCCTTAAAAAACTTTTGTAAAATATAACCAATTTATCTCTTCAGGAAATCTATGACACTTCCATTATCCACTGGTCTCTATAATTTATCTTAATCTCTTCATTTCCAAGAATACTTCCAATAGAAAGTTCAAGCTCTCTGCGTGAGTAATTCTTACTCATTAGAATTTTATTCTTAATCATCCTATACCCCATAAAATATTCTCTATACATGAAAGTATGATAACATAAGTACAATTAATATTCTTAATATTATTAAACTAATGGAATATCACTCTTCTACCTCCTTTTAAATCATTTGAAAAACTAAAATGTTGTCATGTGTTGTGTGGATTACCGCCTCCATGACTGACGGGTTCTATTTTTAATAAAATATTTATATATATGATTAAAAATAGTAATTTAATGATAAAATATAATATTTACATGAATAATATTATTAAATTATAAGTTATTTTATCTTTATACCCCCTTCTATTCTATGTAAAATGAAAGTGTCATTCGTGTACGTACGGACTACTACCTCCAGGGAACAATGTATTTTTTATCATTACCACCAAACATGGATGAATTTAAAAATGTATCTAATGTAAAAAAATGGTATCTATGAAACTGTTAATATTATTTAATGCTAATATTTTACAATCTATAAGTGATATTATAAATAAAAGTTTATTGTAAATTTAACCACATTAAATGAACATGTCAAGGCACCTTTATTAATTTGAGTCCATTTTAAAACCCTAATTAAATTTATATATTTTGTTCTAATGGAATAATATATTAAATAAAAAAGGAAAATTTTAAATATTATGGATCTATTTTATAACACTTTTTACCATAGTCTATATAGTGATGAATTTTCATATAAATTGATTAAATAACCTCAAGTAACTGACATGATTAAAAACTATATAGTGAATTAATGAAATATGGTAATGGATAAACCATAGAATATGAAATATAAAAAATATATCTCTTAGGAAATTTTTTAATATAATTAATTTGATTATCCAAGACATTTGACCCATGTGCATAATGAACTTAGACCTAAGATAAGGGTTTTGCATCTCAATTTTTCTTCATTGCGATAAGATGTGTATTTCACAAATTTTTACATTTTGTGGGTTATATGTTGTCCATGTATTTATTTATCATAATTTTCATCTAACCTAATGTGTTTAAATAACTATCCCATTTTCTACCTTTCCTGGGTTATTAATTAGAACGATAATGATGATGTAAGGGTTTTGTTAACTCAAAACCCCTTTCTTTGAGTTATAATATCTCATCTTGAACTGTATACTTATATGATTGGTTTATTCCACCCAAATATTTTATTTCATGGTACTTTATCTCATATCTAGGGAAAATTAATTTTCAATTCAAATATTTTACCTCGATGAATTTCTTTCTTGGAAATTATATCATTGTTGAAAATAATTCTCATCCTCTTTAATAAAGGCCCTACCTCTTTATCCATAATTTCCCTTCCTAACAATGTTCTCATTTATAAATGGAAGCATAATTATATGATATCTTATGTGACATTTATATTTAAATTATTCTATTTTAAAAAATAATTTTTATTATATCAATTTTCAATATAGTTTTTTAAGAAATGTATTTTAAAATATTAAAATAAAAATTTTCATTCTTTCATAGTCAAATGTTTTATCTTCCACTTCATATTTATTTGTGATAAACTTCATGTATTTTTAAGGATATTTTATTAATTATTATTATTAAAAATTAAATGTTTTCTAACTTTTTCACTTCAAATTTTCAAAAATAACTTTTGAATATGATTTGTAACTTTATTTTTTCATAAATGTGAATAATGTATTCTAAAAACTCTTTTACAATTTAACTATCAATTTCTTATTTACCTCTAAAAGATATATTTAAATGGAAATTATTTTTCATGTATCACATTATAAATACTCCTATGAAATAATATTTTAGGGTGATTGAATTTTTTTTATTAACTATTTACATTCTTGAGATCAATTTTGGTGATACCATCTAGAAATGTTGTCAAACCTGATTTTCATACCATGAGTATTTTATAATATTATGAATGATTATGTTATATTTTTACACATATTTATGGATGATTTATGTTTATATGCCTATATAACCCTCCAATTAATTGTTTAAGGATATATATCTCATGAGATAATGATTTTATAAATGGACATTTTATTTTTTCACAACATGAAGCGTGTATATTTTGTTTATTCACAAAATAAAGTGTGGAAATTTTTTATTATTCACAACATGAAATGTGGAATATTTATTCACAATAGAAATCATAGAAAGAAATTAAAAAAATAAGAATCATGGATGTTTTTTTTCATAATTTTATATGTGTTCGTAATTTAACTGTTCAACAGTGTTATAATTTTATTTTTCTAGTGTTTATGTCAAACTTCTTTATTATTATATATTTCAAAGGAATGTTACATTTATATTCCATATACCTATAATTAATATCCATGGATAATTTTTATTATCTAATGATTCCATCATCATTTTACATGGTATTCATTTTCTCATTTGATATTACATGATCTTTTACAATGATTTATGGACAACTATTAATGTTCTATGATATTTTTAATAATAAATTTCTACCATGCCCATGTTTTCTCATATTCTTATGATCTAAACATTGATTACATGTTGATAAGATTTCCCTTCCAGGTTATTTGATCTCACCCCTTTATTATATTATATTTCCTTAGGTTATTAAGATATGTATAAATTTTTGGAATTATATAAGGGAGTCTAGAGTAGTTAAATTTTAGAGAAATGATCATATATGTTGTAAAATAATTTTTTTATGTGACTAGTCCTCAAAGTCACTAAACCAAAATTCTCTCTATGTTATGTGATATTTTTTTGATATATAATAATAATGTGAAATTTTTACAAGTTTATTAGGGATAATATCACGTTTTATCAAAGTTAATTTGTAAAAGTTTGTTTATTAGCATTGGATATGGGAGTGTGGGTCCAAAGCACCTCATTAATTTTTAATAGATATTATAATGATAGTTTTAATGAAAAAAATTCAAGGTAACATGGTATTACAATACCTTCCCCTTAGAATGAAATATTCCTCTAGTTAGCAGGTCAGATATGGTGGTGTGAATATCATTCCCAATAAAAGGTGTACTTTAAAATTTATTTCACTCATTACCAATAGCCATGAAATATTTATAGTGATCCAAACACATGAGTTATGAAGCATTTTCAATGAAATAATATACTTAAAAGTGATTTGAACACTTTATTCTCAAGATAAACAAGATTGGGTTATATAGGGTGTCAAAAATGAGTGGAAGTGGATAATGATATATGGATGGATTAAAGATATATGGATCAGATATCACTTTGTATCCTAGGATAACAGGACTCAATTGTCACGACCCGTCCTCAGGGCCCGTGTCGTGACTACCCCAAGCCCGCCTTCCATAGGCCAGGGGCTGGCGACTAGCACCAAGGCGTAAATCCCGGTAAAAGGGAAGGCATTGCCTTTGTAAAGTAAACAAGCACCTCAGAGTAAGCAAGCGGAAAAAGTAAACACTAAGTAAAAACTGGTACAACAGTAAGTGCGGAAAAGTAAATGGGACAGTATACAAACCCAAACTGAAAATAAAGTACACCTCGAAAGGGAAATCAGCAACTGAAAAGTAAAAGCCGCTACACCGAGCTATCCACTGGAAATCCCACCTAAAGGGTGGGTACAGATAGCTCCACTGCTCCTCGGGTCCCGCCGTCCGCTCTGAGTACGTCCCGCCCAGTGGTCCACCTCCAGGTATCATCCTGCTCTGCAAGCCTCAACCACGATCAACGTTGTCTGTCGTCTGCAACCAACACAACATAGTGCAGGCATAGCCCGTGTAGGGGTGAGTATAAGCTACTCAGTAGGGACCCCGAGACCCCCGAAGGTCTCCCAAAATCCACAAAGGATAAACCACAAAGGAAATATACAATCACTAAGTAACAACCGACATTTCTTAGGTATATGCCCATACATATACCTAAGTCATAAATTCCAATACGCTCCAACCTCTGAGCCCAAGTACAACCCAGTCCACACAGGAAAGTATATGTATTCCACACAGGAAAGCAAGATGTAATCCACACAGGATAGCACAACACAATCCACACAGGAAATCAAACAGGATTCAGCTCACACGGGTATACTTCTTCGAAAGACGATAAAGATGATCACTGATCCATCTAAGTCATCGGACCCACAAAGGATCGATAGGTACTAACCCCCGCAAAGACCCACACAGGATCGGACCCACACAGGATCCGTAGGCGCTGGATCTCACAGAACCGCTGAGTGCTGACCCACACAGGATCGGACCCACACAAGATCAGTAGCACTGATCCACATAGGATCGCTGAGTGCTGTAGTCGTCGTCGTCGAATCCACTGAGGATCTCTGCACAGTCGTCGTCGCAGTCATAGTAGCAGTCGCAGCCACCTCTAGGGTTCCCGCACACAGCAAGCTCGTTCGGGAGGGTCCGCTCCACGAGCCGAGAGGCTGATACATCAACTGACACATAGTCCAGAGTTGATGTATCCAAAAGTTCCGTATCGTCAACAGGAACTCAACGTCGCAGACGGCGCGTCGATCGGACGTCCAGTCTGAGAGTTATTGGCTTTTTCGTCCCAGGGGCCCGGTTGGTTTTTAAGGAAAAACCAACCCGACCATACTCCACCTGCGTCCAAACCTCGGGAGGTGTATGCCAAAAGATCCGTCTCACTAAGAGGAACATAACAAAGTTGACGTCATGTCAATCGGACATCCATAGCTCAAGATATGAGCGTTTCCGCTGCGAGGGCCCGGTTGGTTTTGTGTACGAACCTACCCGGCCGAACTCAAAGTATTCTGAAACCTTGAGTGTGATATGTCGAACCGACCGTATCGTTCTAAGGATTGTGTCGCCGTTGACGGCGCATCGATCGGAGGTCCGTAGCCCGGGTTATGGGCAATTGAACCCAATCAGTCCGAAAACGGGGATTTCGGGCCCGGACCGACCCGGCCCGAGACCCCCCGGTCGGCCCGAACCGGGTCGACCCGCCGCGGTCTGGTTCGGCCCGGACCAACGCGGCCCGGACCGGTTGGGCGCGGCCCGGCCCGTCCTGGCGCGGCCCGGCCTGGCACCGGTTCGGATGGGCACAGCGCGCCCAGTGCGCTGCCAGCTCGGCCTTCGGCCGAGCTGTTGGAAAAAGGGGGGCTCCTTCCCCCCTTGAGTAACCCCCCCCCCCCATTTATGGGGGGCCGTTTGAAGTCGTACGGGGTAATTTAATTCCCCCGGATCCTCCCCTTTCTGGCTGGCCTGACCTGGCCGGCCGGCTCCTTCTCAACAGGACCGGCGGTGGCCGGTCCCCTTCCAGTTCCGACACCGGCAGCCCGGTCCAGCCGTCGGTCACCTTGCTCCGCCGCGGCCCGGAACCGGCCACGGCCCTTGTTGTCCAGCGCTGTGCGACGGCACCGTGCCCCTCTGCCGCGGCCCCGCTCTGGCCGCGACGCCTTCGATTTTCTTCGATGCAGCGCGACGGCGTCGCGTTCTTAAACTTCTTTCCATGGTGCGGCGCGACGGCGCCGCGCATTTCCTTCCGCATGAATCTGCGTGGTGTGACGGCACCACGTTCTCCCGTACCAACCACAAGGAACCAACATGGAAAATAAGAAGGAGGTTCGGCCGTGTTTGTGCGGTCTGACCCCCCTCACGTTATTCGATAACAAATGGTTTAAATCCACAAAGTTCGTCAAGTTGGTATTCACGAACAAATAAAATAAATAAAACCCCTACCTCGGTTCAGGAACGGTGCACATCAATCGAACCGCTGAAGATGAGCTTCGCGGAGGTCGGGCGTCGCAGAAAACTAACGTCGATTCCTTTGTCATAGAGGTGCGTACGAAGAGGAAACGCCGTTGGAAGAAGACGTTGCGTTCTTCGGCGGAGGTGTTCTTCGTTGAAGAACGGTGTTCTTCACGTTCTTCGTCGAGGTTGAAGAAGAAGAAGACTCCACGCTTCCCAATCCTCTCAAGGTTGCAAAATTCTAACAATAATAAAATAAGACCAAGTCTTATTTTATTAACACAACCTAACCATTTGAATTTCAAGAGTTTGAAATTAAGTAACTCACTTAATTAATTATAAAAAAGTTGTCAAAAATTAATGAAAGTGAGTTAATGGGGAGTTAGGAATGTGAGGGGTTAAGAGGGGTTAGGGAGTTAGGGAAATTGAAAAGGTGGGGGGTTCGTGTGGGCCCCACCATTTTAATTATCCACACATGGGAAGTTGGGTGGATGTGGGCCCCACCACCAACTTCCCACGGGAGAAATTAACCACCTTGAAAAAGAAATAAAATTGATTCAACAATTTTATTTACTTTTTAATTAAACCCCATTAATTAAATTCTTCTCCCGCACAAACGCAACTACGGTAAAGGTTCCCTTAAGCGATTACCGGCATTGTTAGTTCATCGGTTCCATCGGATTTCAATTCCAAGCACCGGTTCAAAAGATAGGAAATCTCGCTCGTTCGTTCACTGAACGTACCCGAGCCAAACTTCGGAAATTGATTCCGAGCACTCCGGACCTCGGAATCAAGTTCCGTCAGAAACAGCCTTCTTGTAAAATTCCAAAGAAAATTAAGAAAAAAAATTCCCTTGAATTTTATGGGTCTTTACATTACTCCCACCTCAGGGCTTTACGTTCCCATAAAGATACATCAAAACTAGGGAAACAAATGAGGGTACTGAGCACGCATCTGAGCCTCCCGCTCCCAAGTGCTCTCCTAGAGGTTCCCGTGCTGCCATCTGATGCGCACTAGAGGAATCGACCGTCCACGTAGGACCCGCTCCTGTCGATCCTCAATCTCCACCGGGACCTCCATAAAAGTCACCCCATCTTCAACGTCAAGCTCCCCATGGTCAATGATGTTCGTCGGGTCGTGCACGTATCTCCTCAGCTGAGATACGTGGAACACATCGTGCACCCGGTGCAACTGAGGTGGTAGAGCTAGACAATAAGACACCTCTCCAATCCTGCTGAGGACCTGGAATGGTCCGATGAAGCGCGGAGATAACTTACCGCCTCGGCCAAATCTCTGTAAACCACGTCGAGGTGAGACACGTAAGAAGACGTGGTCTCCATCCTCGAACTCTGGTGGCCTCCGCCTCCTATCATCGTATGACTTCTGCCAGCTCTGAGCTGTCCTCATCCGCTCCTGGATGACCTAGACCTTCTCTATCATGTCCTGGACCATCTATGGTCCCACAAGTGCTGACTCCCCAGGGTCTGTCCAGCACAAAGGAGATCTGCAAGGTCGGTCGTACAACGCCTCGTACAGTGCCATTCTGATGGTGGAGTGGTAGCTGTTGTTGTACGTAAACTCCACCAAGGGTAGGTGGTCCTCCCAGCTACGACCAAAGTCGAGGACACATGCACGGAGCATGTCCTCAAGTGTCTGAATGGTCCTCTCCGTCTGACCATCCGTCTGAGGGTGAAAGGCTGTGCTTAGACGTAGTTGTGTCCCGAATGCCTCCTGCAATCCCTTCCAAAGCCGGGAAGTAAATCAAGCATCTCGATAGGAGACGATAGATGATGGCACACCGTGAAGCCAAACAATCTCCTGAACGTAAAGACATCCCAAGCTCTCCACTGAGCCCTGCTCTCTGATGGGTAAGAAGTGAGCCGACTTGGTGAGTTGGTCGAGAATCACCCAAATGGAGTCGTGACCTCTGGAAGTACGTGGAAGTCCAGTCACGAAGTCCATAGATATGTCGTCCCACTTCCACTCCAGAACCTCCAAGGGTTGTACCAAGCCTGCTGGTACCTGGTGCTCAGCCTTCACCTGCTGGCAGGTGAGGCATCGAGAAACGAACTCTGCCACAGCCTTCTTCATGCCCGGCCACTAGTGCTGTCATCTGAGATCCTGGTACATTTTCGCCACTCCAGGATGTACCGCCAAAGGAGAAGTGTAAAACTCTCTCAGCACCTCCTCCCGTAAAGTGACTGGTACCATGGTACGTCCTCTGAAAAGGATGTCGTGATCTAATCCAAAGGAGAAACCATCAGGTTCCTGTCCTGAAGATATCTGTGCACGCTGTGTCTCACAGTCAGCGTCCCCACGCTGTACCTCTCTGACCTGCTGCAGAAGTGGAGGAGTGACTGTGAGAGACTGAAGGAAGGTTGCTCCATCTCTATCCACGAAGGATACCTAAAAAGAGGCTAGTTGTTCCGTCGCCTCCTCAAGTAGCTGAATGCTCATCCTCCTGCTGAGGGCATCAGCTACTACGTTCCCCTTCCTAGGAGTATAGACTATCTCAAAGTCATAGTCCTGGAGGAACTCGAGCCATCGCCGCTGTCTCAAGTTTAGGTCCTTCTGCGAGAAGATGTACCTGATACTCTGATGATCAGAAAAGACTGTAAAGCGCTCTCCCATCAGGCAGTGTCGCCATGTCTTCAGAGCGAAGACCACTGCTACTAACTCTAGGTCATGGGTAGCGTAGTTCTGCTCATGCGGCCTCAACTGATGTGATCTATAGGCAATCACTGACCACTCCTGCATCAGGACACATCCGAGTCCGGTCCCTGATGCATCGCAGTAGACTACGTACCCTACTCCCTCCTCAGGAAACCTCAAGATAGGTGCGTTGGTCAATCTATGTCTCAGCTCCTGGAAGCTCTGCTGACATTTGTCTAACCACACAAAGGGTTTCCCCTTCTTTGTCAAAGCTGAGAGTGGTGCCGAAACTCTGGAGAAGTCTGGCATGAATCTCCGGTAGTATCCAGCTAGTCCCAAGAAACTCCGAACCTCTGTCACGCTCCTGGGTGGCTCCCAAGCTAACACTGCCTCGATCTTCACAGGATCCACTGCAACTCCTGCCTCATAGATGACGTGTCCCAAGAAGTGGACCTCACGTATCCAGAACTGGAACTTCGAGAGCTTACCATAAAGCTAGTGCTCTCGGAGTGTGTCTAGTACGACCCATAAGTGGTAGGCGTGCTCCTCCTCAGTTGTCGAGTAAATCAAAATGTCGTCGATGAAGACCACGACAAATCGATCGAGGTATGGCTGAAAGATCCTGTTCATGAGGGCCATGAACACTGCTGGAGCATTGGTTACGCTGAAGGGAATAACCAAGAACTCATAGTGGCCATACAGACACCTGAAGGTCGTCTTATGCACGTCCTCGTTTTGAACTCTGAGCTGGTGATAGCCTGACCTGAGGTCTATCTTCGAGAACCACCGTGCTCCCTTGAGCTGATCAAAGAGGTCATCAATCCTAGGTAGCAGATACTTGTTCCTCACTGTCACCTGGTTCAGGAGATGATAGTCGACACAAAGTCGCAAGCTCCCGTCCGCCTTCTTGGTGAACAATATCGGGGAAGCCCAGGGTGAAACACTGGGTCGGATGAACCCCTTGCCCTACAAGTCCTCCAACTGTACCCGTAGCTCTCGAAGCTCGGCGGGGGCCATCCGATATGCTGGAGTCGATATCGGGGTGGTTTCGGGGTACAGGTCAATATAAAAGTCTACCTCTCTATGAGGAGGTAACCCTGGAAAGTCGTCGGGAAAAACGTCTGCAAACTGATCCACCACTGCAGGAAAACCAGGACTCTGCACGTCAACTGCTCCTAGGATGAGGCTAGCCAACTGATGAGTGATGGGTTGTCCTCTTCTCCGCGGAAGTCCATCTTGTTCTTCAAAGTCTCCCTTCTCGCCGGTGAAGGTGAACCTGCTCCCGTCGGTGCGTACACATCGCACCTTGCGCCTAAAACAGTCAATCTGTGCATGGACCGTAGATAACCAATCCATGCCCAAGATGACGTCGTAAGGCCTCGATGCTGCTACAAGAAGATCCCAGACGAAGATCTCACCTCCTAGAGTAAGCTCACGCTGCCGGCACCAGTGCGTAATCGTCGAGTATTCTCCCGTAGTAGTCTCTAGCCGTAAGGATCGAGCCAACGGCTCTGTCGGAATCTCCGAGCTCCGAACAAGGGCAGCGGCTATGAAAGAGTTACTCTCTCCTGTGTCTATAAGTATTACAGCAAGGGTGGAAAAGACACAGATAGTACCTCGAATCATCTCGGGCGCGCTGTGGTCATAGGCCTCTGCTGCCTGGAGTTGTGCCTGCCTCTGCCCGCCAGCTCCCTGTGGTCGGGGTGGACCTCTTGGTGGTGGTGGTGGTAGAGCCTCAAAGCGCCGCCCACCACTTGCTGCTCGGCCATCTCCTCTGCCTCGTCCGCCTACTCCCTACGGACCACCACGGTCGACCCTATGCCTCTTCCTCGGTGGTCCCTCAACCGTCTGCTGCTCCTCGGAACGACGGGTCAGGCAACCACGAGCCATTTGGCCCTACCCACCGCATGAGTAGCACTGCCTGCCTCTCGAAAGACTGGCCCCGCGCTGTGTGCCCTGCATTGTTGAGCCAGTGTCCTGAGGTCGTCTGCCTGAGGGTCTGGTCTGCCTGGACCCATGATTCATCCGTCGACTGCCTGCTGCAGAAGACTCTGCTACGTGCCTCCCTGCGGTGGGTCTCGGTGCTGGTGTAGACTCAGCAAGAAAACTCCCGATCAAAAGGGTCCGCTCCAGTACTCCTGTCTGAGTCGGAATGCTGAGGGAGATCAGCGATGCCCTGATATCGTGTCTCAATCCCTGCTCAAAGGTTTGGGCCCAGAAGAATGGGTCCCGTACCATGACGGTCGAGTAGCGCGAGAGATCGGTAAATCTGGCCGAGTACTGGGCGACCGTCATGCTTCCCTGCCACAGCTGAAGAAGCTCCTGAATGCGCACCGCACGGAGGGTGGCTGGGAAAAACACTGAGTGGAAGAGGCTCTCAAAGTCTTTCCAGAGTAGATATGCCTCATCGTGCACCTGGAGCATCAAGATCCACCATCGGCCTGCTGCTGCGTGCAGTAGGCTCGCAGCGAGGATCACCATGAGGTCTGCTGGTGTCATCACTAGCCTGAAAACTCATACGACTGCCTCCAGCCAGTCCTCAGATGCCTGGGGGTCCGTCTCCCCATGGAACCTGGGTGGTCGCTGGCACTGGAACTCATGCAGTGCGCTGAGGCAACGTGCATCATCAGCGGCTAGTGCTGGAAGTATCGGGGGCTCAGCGGGTAGAGCTACCGTCGGTGCCAATGCTGACAAAGGGCCCTGCACCGAGGCCTCGTCGCTCGGTGGGATGTCGTCACGCTCGACTCTTGGAACCCTAGATGGCTGCCGTCGTGGGGCCATCCTGAAAAGGAAATAGGTGCGCCATGATCAGAACAGTATACCTGGTGAACTGATACAAAGTAATCACAAAGAAAACTTGAAACACACAGGCAATCAATGTTTTCGTGCATTAAGTCGGAAATCAGAAGTCAGGGTCCTGGTGTACGGATACATCAGCCGCCACACCAACACTGGACTCCCTAGACTGATAACCACACTCAATACGCTAAACACTATTGCTTCATATAGAAAAGATCAGAGTTCGCGGTAGAATCGAACTCCTCTGATACCAATTTGTCACGACCCGTCCTCGGGGCCCGTGCCGTGACTACCCCAAGCCCGCCTTCCATAGGCTAGGGGCTGGCGACTAGCACCAAGGCGTAAATCCCGGTAAAAGGGAAGGCATTTCCTTTGTAAAGTAAACAAGCACCTCAGAGTAAGCAAGCGGAAAAAGTAAACACTAAGTAAAAACCGGTACAACAGTATGTGCGGAAAAGTAAATGGGCCAGTATACAAACCCAAACTGAAAGTAAAATACAACTCGAAAGGGAAAACAGCAACTGAAAAGTAAAAGCCGATACACTGAGCTGTCCACTGGAAATCCCACCTGAAGGGTGGGTACAGATAGCTCCACTGCTCCTCGGGTCCCGTCGTCCGGTCCGAGTACGTCCCGCCCAGTGGTCCACCTCCAGGTACCGTCCTACTCTACAAGCCTCAACCACGATCAACGCTGTCCGTCGTCTGCAACCAACACAACGTAGTTTGGGCATAGCCCGTGCAGGGGTGAGTATAATCTACTCAGTAGGGACCCTGAGACCCTCGAAGGTCTCCCAAAATCCACAAAGGATAAACCACAAAGGAAAGATACAATCACGAAGTAACAACCGACACTGCTTAGGTATATGCCCATACATATACCTAAGTCATCAATTCCAATACGCTCCAACCTCCGAGCCCAAGTACAACCCAGTCCACACAGGAAAGCATACGTATTCCCCACAGGAAAGCAAGACGTAATCCACACAGGATAGCACAACACAATCCACACAGGAAAGCAAACAGGATTCATCTCACATAGGTATACTTCTTCGAAAGACGATAGAGATGATCACAGATCCATCTAAGTCATCGGACCCACAAAGGATCGATAGGTACTAACCCCCGCAAAGACCCACACAGGATCAGACCCACACAGGATCTATAGGCGCTGGCTCACACAGAACCGCTGAGCGCTGACCCACACAGGATCGGACCCACATAGGATCGGTAGCACTGATCAACATAGGATTGCTGAGTGTTGTAGTCGTCGTCGTCGAATCCACTGAGGATCTCTCCACATTCGTCGTCGCAGTCACAGTAACAGTCGCAGCCAGCTCTATGGTTCCCGCACATAGCAAGCTCGTTCCGGAGGGTCCGCTCCACGAGCCGAGAGGCTGATACATCAACTGACACATAGTCCAAAGTTGATGTATCCAAAAGTTCCGTATCGTCAACAGGAACTCAACGTCGCAGACGGCGCGTCAATCGGACACCCGGTCTGAGAGTTATTGGCTTTTTCGTCCCAGGGGCCCGGTTGGTTTTTAAGGCAAAACCAACCCGAACGTACTCCACCTGCGTCCAAACCTCGGGTGGTGTATGCCAAAAGATCTGTCTCACTAAGAGGAACATAACAAAGTCTACGGCACGTTAATCGGACATTTCTAGCTCAAGATATGAGCGTTTCCGCTGCGAGGGCCCGGTTGGTTTCGTGTACGAACCAACCCGTCCGAACTAAAAGTATTACGAAACCTTGAGTGTGATATGTGGAAACGACTTTCTCGTTCTAAGGATCGTGTCGCCGCTGACGGCGTGTCGATCGGAGGTCTGTAGCCCGAGTAATGGGCAATTGAACCCAATCAGTCCGCAAACGGGGGTTTCGGGCCCGGACCGACCCGGCCTGAGACCCCCCGGTCGGCCTGAACCGGGTCGACCCGCCCCGGTCCGGGTCAGCCCGGCCCGACGCGGCCCGGCCCGGCCCGGCCTGGCAGACTGGCCGGGCGCCGGTTCGGCTGGGCACAGCGCGCCCAGCGTGCTTCCAACTCGGCCTTCGGCCGAGCTGTTGGAAAAAGGGGGGGCGCCTGCCCCCCTTGAGTAACCCCCCCCCCATTTATGGGGGGCCGTTTGAAGTCGTCCGGGGGAATTTAATTACCCCGACTCCTCCCCTTTCCGGCCGGCCCGACCTGGCCGGCCGGCTCCTTCTGAACGGGACCGGCGGTGGCCGGTCCCCTTCCAGTTCCGACACCGGCGGCCCGGTCCGGCTGCCGATCACCTTGCTCTGCTGCGGCCCTTGTTGTCCGGCGCAGTGCGACGGCACCACGCCCCTCCGCCGCGGCCCCGCTCCGGCCGCGGCGCCTTCGATTTTCTTCGACGCGGCGTGACGGCGTCGCGTTCTTAAACTTCTTTCCACGGCGCGGCACGACGGCGCCGCGCATTTCCTTCTGCATGAATCCGCGTGGTGCGACGGCACCACGTTCTCCCGTACCAATCACAAGGAACCAACACGGAAAATAAGAAGGAGGGTCAGCCGTGTTTGTGCGGTCCGACCCCCTCACGTTATTCGATAACAAATGGTTTAAATCCATAAAGTTCGTCAAGTTGGTATTCACAAACAAATAAAATAAATAAAACCCCTACCTCGGTTCAGGAACGGTGCACGTCAATCGAACCGCGGAAGAAGAGCGTCACGGAGGTCGGGCATCGCGGAAAACAAACATCGATTCCGTTGTCGTCGAGGTGCGTATGAAGAGGAAAAGTCGTTGGAAGAAGACGTCGCGTTCTTTGGCGGAGGTGTTCTTCGTTGAAGAACGGTGTTCTTCGCGTTCTTCGTCGAGGTTGAAGAAGAAGAAGACTCCACACTTCCCAATCCTCTCAAGTTTGTAAAATTATAACAATAATAAAATAAGACCAATTCTTATTTTATTAACACAACCTAACCATTTGAATTTCAAGAGTTTGAAATTAAGTAAGTCAATTAATTATAACAAGTTGTCAAAAATTAATGAAAGTGAGTTAATGGGGAGTTAGGAATGTGAGGGGTTAAGAGGGGTTAGGGAGTTAGGGTAATTGAAAAGGTGGGGGGTTCGTGTGGGCCCCACCCTTTTAATTATCCACACATGGGAAGTTGGGTGGATTTGGGCCCCACCACCAACTTCCCATGGGAGAAATTAACCACCTTGAAAAAGAAATAAAATTGATTCAACAATTTTATTTACTTTTTAATTAAACCCCATTAATTAACTTCTTCTCCCGCACAAACGCAACTACGGTAAAGGTTCCCTTAAGTGATTATCGGCGTTGCGAGTTCATCGGTGCCATCGGATTTCAATTCCGAGCACTGGTTCAAAAGATAGGAAATCTCGCTCGTTCGTTCACTGAACGTACCCGAGCCAAACTTCGGAAATTGATTCCAGGCACTCCGGGCCTCGGAATCAAGGGCCTTCAGAAACCGCCTTCTTGTAAAATTCCAAAGAAAATTAAGAAAAAAAATTCCCTTGAATTTTACGGGTCTTTACACAATAATTTTTAGTTCTTATAAGGCTTATTTTTTAAAACTTGACTCATATACGAAGGAAAATGGAATGGATTTGTCCCATTGAGGGGCCTTCAGAAATGACCCAATATGAATGAGGGGAATCCCTACACTATGATGGAATGGGAAAAATATCCTCCAGTGGGACCCAAAATAAGATATTTGGGTTGCACTATATATTCTAAATCATTTAGAATCAAGTTGTGTGTAGTGCTTATAAGTTTTTAAATCCCACCAAATGAGAATTAAAAAATCTTAAAGGGAATAAATACCTCTCAAGTATAGGTATTATTTTCTCCAAAAAAAAGCAAGAGAAGGTGGCCAAAATCATGTGTATTTCATAACCTTCATAAGGGAACGTGATCACATGACCTTCAAAAGGTTATACGAATGGGTCATGTGCAATACATAACCTACTGAAGATCACATGGAGCCACTTTTACAATCCTATTATTCTTTTTAAGGCATCCAAGACACTCATTGATAATATGGAGGCTAATATAAAAGTTCATCTCCACCATTTTACTTGTCAAATAGTAGGTTCCTGATAGTCATCCAAAACCCTTGTAAAATAAAGGGTGAAAATATGGAAAAAAAATATACCTTATACAGTCATTGATCATTATAAAACATTCTCCTGTGGTTCACCAGACACCACAGAACCCTCATACCATGTCTACCTTGTCATGCAAGATCCTATTGACATGTCACATTAATCATTTTAAGGGTCTATGATATGTCCATTTAATTATTCACTACCTCTTCAGATCCATAAATAAATATAATAATTGTCCATGATGATGCTTACACAACACCATGGGGCCCATTATTGGTCACTTGATTCATCGTATACAAGGAGGTTGATTGTGTTTGAAAACACTCACACAAATTCACAAGATCCCTATCCCTTGTAAAATAAATAAGGAAATAAAAATGGAAAATATGGAAGCTTGTTATAGAGAGAGGATATGTTCTTCTTCATGTGAAAGAGGTCATGTTCCTCATGAAATCACCAATTATCATGCAGTTCCCTATCAAAAATCCAACATGGTCTCGCAAAGGCCCTTAGACATGACGGCCTCATATTATAAAGGATCCCTCGACAATCCAATATTATTTCATGAGACCCCTTGACATGTTAGTATGATCACATATAATCCCTCTTGACAAGATTCCTTTGAATCATGGAAGGCTGCAAAAAAATCATCTTCAATCATGAGAGAGCCTTCCTACAGACATCCTGATCTCAAAACCCCTATACATGTCATCCTGAACTTGTGGAATTTCCTTGACATGTCTACATAGTCAGGAAAAATCTATTTTATTGGAATGGGTCTAATAAAAATGGAAAAGTTGTAACATTCTCATTGAATATCAAGCAGTACCATGAATAACCCATGGAAAGATCATGTGAAGTGTGTGACACCAAAACCCTTATTTGACACCATCCCAAATCTGTAAGATATGCACCACACAAGGTAGAGTATAACAAGATTTTTGAGGCCTATAAATCCTTCCCCATCATCATAGAAAAATGAAAGATAGATTCCAGGACCTACGCATCACATGGGAGAACAGGAGCAGATTTATCAGAGTAGTCAATCATGTGATTATAAAGGAATACCGACAGCTAAAATATAAGGAATAACTTAAAGGGTTGTGAAACATGTGTAGGTGTTTCACATGATCACTCTATATATCACTCAGATGAATTTTGGTGTGTCATTCATATTATGTGAAGGATATCCCACATGTTGGTTGGGTTATAAAAAAACCTAAAATAAGCTAAAACTAGAAAAACATGAGGTACATGTACAATAAAGGATGGAATAAAGACTAAAATACAAGAGTCTTATGAAAAGAAAGATTACCTAGTCTTCATGAGCTTTGCATGACTCATCCAGATTATACAACAGCACTAGGACATGTCACTTAAGTCATGTGACACTCCCTCGACATGCCATTTAGATCATGTAATGTCCCTTGTACATGTCAGGAAATTCACACAACGCCATCCGGGCATTCCACCCAAGTCTTGAAGATTCCTGTAGGCTTTCCATCCAAATATTTCAATTTCCTTTATACATGTCACCCCATTTATGAGGTGACACTAGGATATGTCATCTGGGTCTCGTAATGTCACCAGGACTTTTCATCCTTGATCTCATGATGTTCTATGGACAAGTCAACCAAATCATGAAACACCCTCCAGAAATATTATACTTTATCTCATGATTTCCTTTTAACAAGTCATCCAAATCATGCAACACCCTCCAGACATGTTAGCCTTGATCTCGTGATGTCCTCCAGACAATTCAACCAGATCATGCTACACCCTCTAGACATATCGACCTTGATCATTCAATTGTATCCAAACATTCCATTCAGATCATGAAATATCCTCTAGACAATTCAACTGGGTCATGAGATTGTCTTTAGTCATGTCTATTAATCATCCAGTACATGTCTTGTCATGACCCGTCCCTAGGGCTCGTGTCATGACTACCCCAAGCCTTCCTTCCATAGGCCAGGGGTTGGTGACTATAACTGAAAGGGTGTATCCCTATAATGGGAAGTAATTGCCTTTAATCTTGTACAAACACACAAACCAAGAATACAATAAGATGCAACAAAAAAGTGAACTTCTATAGTAAAAAGTGTACTGAAAGTAAAGGGACCGGAATACAAGCCCAACTGAAAAGTACAAGTACAACTGAAAATAAAAAACATGTCCACCAAGGATCCTACCTGAAGGGTAGGTATAGATCGTCTCCATATCACTCTACATAAGCTCGTCTCCTTCGTGTACCACCTGGTCCTGGATCCCTGAAGTCTTATCCTAGCTTCTCATCGTCTACACAAGACACAACAAGGTGCGGGAGAAGCTCGTGTAGTGGTGAGAATAAAAATACTTAGTAGGGACCCCGAGACCCCTAAAGGTCTCCCAAATTTCCACAAAAAAAACACAATGAAATACCTAAATCAAAAAGCACAAACCAATATTCAGCTCACACCAGCTATACAACTCAGTGATCGGGAATAAAGATGATTAGTTTTAAGTTGTATCATTTTATCTGATTAGAAAGTTCCACAACTAAACCATGAAGAAGTTGTTCCATTGTTGATCCACATAGGGTCATGTGTCATTGATCCACGATGGTCCACTCTAATTCTAGTCCTCATTGGGTCGCACACTACTGATCAACACAGGGTCGCTATGATGTTGATCCACACAGGGTCGCTATGATGTTGATCCACATAGGGTCACTATGATGCTGATCCACACAGGTTTTCTATGATACTAATCCATACAGGGTCTCTAAGATGCTGATCTACATAGGGTCTCTATGATGTTGATCCACACAGGGTCTCTATGATGATGATCCACATAGGGTCGCTACGATGCTAATCCACATAGGATTCCCACTCATAGAATGATTTATTCTAGGAGAATAGATCCTTAATACATCATTCATATTTAAACTGGTATGAAGTCCCACAAAAATTATACCCAAGGGACCGCCCTGTCATAGGAATCCCAATTTAATAGAAGGCGCATCGATCAGATGCCCGGTTTGTGAGATATGGGCACTTTTGTAAACAAGGCCCAATTGGATTAAAGTCTGATCCAAACCAAGTCACACATCAAGATCCATAAAAACTCACTTATAGTACCTCTAAAAGACCTCTTTGTCACAAGGGTCTTTATTTCATAGACGGCGCATCGTTCGGACACCCGGTCTGTTAGGTACATTCCTTTCCATGAAATGGGGGGATCACACCTCGTCCAGATTGGCTCGATCGGACCCGCCGAAATATTCCAAAGGGATCGCTTCCCAAAATGGATCAAAAATCCATTGACGGTGTGTCGAATGGACACCTGGTTTTTCAGTTATGGTCATTTATTTATTTGGGGACCGGTTGGGTCTAGGCCTGGTTCAACTCGATCAGACTAGCCCGACGCAACGGGTCCCAGGGTCTACCTAACTCTTCCCGAGTCTGGCCCGTTAAAGTTCATCCCGGATCACTGGGTCTGGCCTGGTTTACTAGGTTCATCCCATCAGGTTCGGCCTAGTTTGGCTCGCAAGCCTGGGCCGCATTTGGCCATTCCCGCTGGGTGGAGCTCAGCCATGCCGCAGGTCCGACATGGCCCGCTGGTGGGTCCATACCGCTGATTGGGTCCAGCCCGCAGAGTCATAGGTCCGGACCAGGCCGCTGGCGGGTCTGGTCAACTGGGTGGGTCCATCCCACTTGGTCGGCCTACATCCGGCTCGGTCTACCCGGAGGCGGACCATTGTGTCCCGTTGGCCCCGCGGTTGCAAGGCCATTTCGCTAGCCAGTGGGGTGCTTCCCCACCGCATGAATGGTCGTCCATTTGGCCGACCAGGTGCTACAAACACGGCGCAGTGCAAGGCCTCCTCACACCTTCCTATCGCATCCCACTGGTCATTGTCGCTCTGTGCCACCCCCTTCTGACGTCCCAGCGGGTGCCGTCCTTGTCTCGTGCGGCCGGCTCGGGTCGACCGCCTTCGGCCCCCGCGGTTCTCTGTCACACGCCACCTTCCACCACCCATGTCTGGTTGCCACGGGTCTCCTCCAGCCACCATTGACTACCATCTGCACTTACAGATCTCCCATGTTTCCATCGGCATAGCGTGACCCGCTATTTCATGTTTTCGTCAATCTAATGAAACCATCCCTGAAGAACGGAGCATGATCGAAGCGACGGAAGGTCTGGGCCTTGTTCTTTTGGCCTACACCCTCCACGTTAATGTGATAGCAAGTGGGAGCAAGGTAAAACATCAAAGATAACTTTTAAACAATCCCCCTACTTGGAAGAGATGTTCGCTGACGATGATCGACAGAACCTCCTTCATCGTTGTCATTGGTTTGTGATTCAGTGGTGCTCATCACCGCTCACTGAAACCGGACTTGTCCTACAAGTGGTTGGCATCATGGTACTTTTCTAGAGCTTCATCTCTTGGTGAATCCATACCAACACTCCACCCTGAGCTCCATATAAATAGGAGAGGATAAGGGTGAGTAATTCACATGAAATTAATGAGGTTCATTTAATTAATGAACCTTCCAAATTCCAATGGTGTAGTTAAAAAAATAAATTGGAGTCAAGCCATTTAATTTCTTGACATGTTGTTGGTCCCTCCACCGCCGCTCATCCATTGGAGGAAAAGAAAAAGAGAAATAAAATAAAATTGTTATTTTATTATTATTTTAAATATCCAAAAATATATTTTTCTCCAAACCTACTACTGTCTAAATGAATCCTCACTTAAGAGAATCTCAGCACTGCGGATTCAACGGTGCCCTCATATTTTTAATCTGAGCACCTGTTTAAAATCTAGAAAACACCGCTCCAACATTTACTGAACGTACCTTAAACAAAGTTCAAAAATTCATTTTGGGCACACCGGGCCTTGGAATTATGGGCCATCAATTTTTTCAGACTTTTAATAATTCCATATAATTAAAAAAATACATGTAAAATATGTGTCTTTACATTCTCCCCACCATAGAGCTTTTTGTCCCCAAAATCCACAACATAGACTAAGGAAACAAATAGGGGTACTGAGCATGAATCTGAGCCTCCCGCTCCCATGTGCTCTCTTGGAGGTTCCTTTCCAGCCAGCAAACGTGCACCAGAGGTATTGATCATCCATGAAGGACCCGATTTTATCGATCCTCAATCTCCACTGGAACCTCCGTAAACGTCTCCCCATCATCAATGTCCAGCTCTCCCCAATAGATAACATGTGATGGATCATGCACGTACTTTCTCAGCAGTGACGCGTGGAAAACGTCGTGCACCTAATGCATTTGTGGGGGAAGATCTAGACAATATTCCACCTCAACAACTCTGTTGAGAACCTGAAAGGGTCCGATGAACCTCAGAGATAGCTTCCCGCCCCGGCTAGATCTCCACAAACCTCATCATGGTGAGACCTGTAGGAAGACACGGTCTCCCTCCTCAAAATATAAAGGTCTCTATCTCATGTCACCATAAGACTTCTGTCTACTCTATGCATTCTTCATCCACTCCTGGATGATTTTCACCTTCTCAGTGGTAGCCCATACCAACTCTGGACCCATAAGTGCTAACTCCCCTGGGTCTATCCAGCATATAGGTGATCTGCATGGTCGATCGTACAAGGTCTAAAATGGTGTCATACCAATGGTGGAGTGATAGTTGTTGTTGTATGCGAACTCCACCCAGGGTAAGTGATCCTCCCAAATGTGTCCAAAATATAGGATGAAAGCATGAATCATGTCCTCTAGTGTCTGAATGGTCCACTCCATATGACCATCCATCTAAGGATAAAAGCCGGTGCTCAAACGTAGTTGAGTCTTGAATGCCTCCTATAATATCTTCCACAACCGGGATGTAAAACATGTGTCACGATCAGAGACGATTGTCGATGGCACCCCATGGCACTGTACAATATCCTATACTTAGAGGCATCCCAATACCTCTACTGATCACTGCTCTCAGATGGGTAGGAAGTGGGCCGACTTGGTGAGTAGGTCAATGATCACCCATATGGAATCATGGCCCTTGGATGTACGTCGTATCCCTGTCACAAAGTCCATGTAAATTCCATCCCACTTCCACTTCGGTACCTCTAATGGCTAAGCTAAGCCTGCTGAAACCTGATGTTTAGCCTTCACTTGCTAACAAGTGATGCATCATGAAACAAACTCTGTCACTGCTTTCTTCATCCCTGGCCACCTTTGCTGATACTGGAGGTCCTCGTACATCTTCTCCAAACCAGAATGTACAGCCATAGGGGACATATGGAAATCAATCAACACCTCCTCCCATAGTTTCACCAGTACCATGGTGGATCCTCTGAAGAGGATGACATGCTCCCCACCTTCATAAAATCCATCAGGTGCTTGTCCTGAGGATATCTAAGCACGTCGATACTATCAGTCAATGTCCCAAAGATGTGTCTTCTTAACTCGCTAAAGAAGTGGGGGAGTGAAAGTCATAGAATGGAGTTAATCTGCTCCATCTCTATCCATAGAGTATATCTGCAACACGGTTAGCTTCTCTGTCACCTCACTCATCAACTGTAGACCAGACCTCCTTCTGAGTGTGTCTGCTACTACGTTCTCCTTCCCAAGAGTGTATACTATCTCAAAGTCATAGTCCTAGAGGAACTCTAGCCAACTTCAATATCTCAGGTTCAAGTCCTTCTGTGAGAAGATATACCTGAGACTCTTGTGATCATAGTAAATAGTAAACCATTCACCCATAAAGTAGTGTCGCAAAATCTTCAAGGCAAATAAAACTACTGCTAACTTTAGGTCATGGGTAGAGTAGTTCTACTCATGCTGTCTCAGTAGTCGTGAACCATAAGCGATAACTACTCACTCCTACATTAGGACACATCCAAGTCCGGTCCTTGACGCATCACAGTAGACTACATACCCAATGCCCTCTTCTAGTAGCCTCAATATGGGGGAACTCTTTAGTTTGCCTCGGCTCCTGAAAAATATGCCAGCATCTCTCCGTCCACAAGAAGTGTTGTCCCTTCTTCATCAACACTGACAAGGGTTCCAAAACTCTATAAAAATCAGGTACGGATCTCCAGTAGTACCCATCCAACCCCAGGAAACTCCACACCTCAGTCACACTCTTGGGTGGCTCCCAAGCTAGAGCAACCCCTATCTTTGTCAGATCCAATGCAACTCCAGCCTCCGAGATAATGTGTCCTAGGAAGTTGACCTCCCATATTCAAAACTGGAACTTTGAGAGCTTACCATAAATATTCTTCTCTCAGAGTGTATCCATAACTATCTGTAGATGATAGGAATGCTCCTCCTTAGACACTAAGTATATCAAGATGTCTTCTATGAAGACCACCACAAAGTGATCGAGGTATGGCTGAAAGATCCTGTTCATGAGTCCCATGAACACTACAGGGGCATTGGTGATACCGAATGGAATAACCAAGAACTCATAGTGGCCATACCGACATCTAAAGGTCATCTTCTGCACATCCTCATCTCGTACCCTGAGCTGATGATAGCCTGATCTGAGGTCTATCTTAGAAAATCAATGAGCTCCCATAAGCTTATCGAAAAGATCATCAATCCTCAGAAGTGGGTGCTTGTTTTTCACGGTTACCTGGTTAAGGCACCAATAATCCACACAGAGCCTCAAACTCTCATCTACCATCTTGGTGAACAAAATCGGGGCAGCCCATGGAGAAACACTGGGCCTTATGAACCCCTTCCTTTGCAAGTCCTCCAGTTGTACCCGTAACTCACAAAGCTCCACGAGATCTATCTAATATGATGGTGTAGATATTGATGTTCTCTTGGGATACAGGTCAATGTAGAATTCCACATCTCTACGAGGAGGTAGTCTCGGAACATCATCAGGGAAGACATCATCATAATGGTCCACCACTACAGGATAGCTTGGAATCTCAACATCAACTTCTCTGAGGGTAAGTCTAGACAACTGTTGTTTGATCGGTTTCACCCTCCTCCGGGTAAGTCAATCATATGCTGCAAAGGTTCCCTTCTCACTGGTGAAGGAAAACCTGGTCCCATCCTCATAGAAACACTGCACTTTTCACCTAATGCAGTCAATCTGAGCATGGATTGTGGATAACCATTCCATACCCAAGATGACGTCGTAAGGCTTCAACATCACCACTAGAAGATCCCAGTAGAAGGTCTCGACTCCTAGGGTAATCTCATACTGCCGTCACCATTGTTTAATCATCAAATCTTCTCCCGTAGGAGTCTCTAATCGCAAGGATCGATCCAAAATCTCCACCGGAATCTCTAAGATCTGAACAAGAGCCATGGAAATGAAATAGTGACTAGAACTTGTGTTTATAAGTACTGTAGCTAAGGTGGAGTATACAAAGATCATACCATGAATCATCGTTGGAGCGTCGTGGTCGTAGGCCTCAGCTGCATGGAGTTGAGCTCGTCCCTATCCACCTACTCCCTATGGTCGGGGTGAACCACCTAGAGGTCGTTGCAGTAGAACCTCAAACTATCATCCACCACCTACTACACGACCTGCTACTCTGCCATGTCTGTCGTCCTGCGGACCTCCTCGCTCGAATCTCTTCCTCTACCTTGGCAGTCCTCAACCATCTTTTGGTCGTCAGTGTGGCTGATCGGGCAGTCGTGAGCCATGTGACCATTTCCGCCGCACATGAAGCACAATATGATTCTTTGCTAGACTACTCTACCTCGTGATCCTTTCACCTACGAACCTACGTCCTGGGGTCATCCACCAGAAGGTCTGGTCCACTGGGACCTCTGTGTCATCTGCCTACTACCACCCACATATGACTTTGCTACATGTCCCCTGGTGGTGGGTCTCATTATTGGTGTCTACTATGAAAGGAATATCTCAACTAATAGTGCTCTCTCCAGCACTCCAGTGTGCGTCGGGATGATAATAGATACCATCGAAGCTCTGATCTCTCGTCGGATTCCCTGATCGAAGGTCTGGGCCCTGAAGAAAGGGTCTCAAACCATGTTGGTATAGTAACATGAGATGTCGGTGAACCTTGTCAAGTACTAGTCCATGGTTAGGCTACCCTTCTATAAGTGTAGTAGCTCTTTTATACGTACAGAGCGTAGATTTGCTGGAACGAACTCTGCCTTGAAGAGGCCCTCGAAATCTTCCCAGGTGAGGGTCACCTCGTCATGTATCTAGAGCATCAGGCTCCACTATCTCCCTGCTACTCCCTAGAAAATATTGGTAGCTAGGATCACCATATGGTCAGCTGATGTCCTAACCAAGCGAAAAACTCTAGCCACAGCCTCCATCCAGTCTTCATCTGCCTGTGGATCCATCTCACCTCAGAACCTCAGAGGCCACTAACATTGCAACTCATAAAACACGGTCATTCGAAATGAACCATCTGTTGGTGGTCGTGGGGGAAACGGATTCCCAATGGGTAGTGGTGTTGTTGGTACACCACCCGAACATGCTAATGCCATAAGAGGGACCTACACTGAGGCCTCATCGCTCGGTGGACCGTCATTGTGTAATCTCTTGGAAATCCTAGTTGGCTATCTACGTGGTGAAATCCTGAAAAAAATAGGTGTTCCATGGTCAATAAGTTATACCTAGTGAGGTGACTGAAAGAGATCAAAAAAATAAAACACTTCCAAAACACACGCAATCGGTGTTTTCGTGCATCGAGTCAGAAATCAGAATTCAGGGTCCTGGTGTATGGATACGTCGACCTCCCCACCAACACTAGACTCCCATAACTGAAAAACACACTCAAAAAACTTAACAATATTTCTCCATTGGAAATATCAGAGTTCAAGTTCTTCTGTAGAACCTCCCTTTGATACCACTTTGTCACGACCCGTCCCCCGGGGCCCATGGAGTGACTACCCCAAGCCCGCCTTCCATAGGCCAGGGGTTGGCGACTAGCACCGAAAGATTGTATCCTTATAATAGGAAGGAATTTCCTTTAATCCTATATAAACACACAAACCAAAAATGCAACAAAAAGAAACCAAAAAGCGAACTGTTGTAGTAAAAAGTGTACTGAAAGTAAAGGGGTCGGAATACAATCCCAACTGAAAAGTACAAGTACAACTGAAAAGAGAAAATATCTCCTGGATTGTCCACTAAGGATCCTACCTAAAGGGTAGGTATTGATTGTCCCCACAACACTCCATGTTATCCCATCTCCTCTGTGTACCACCTGGTCCTGGCTCCCTCAAGTCTCAGCCTAGTTTCCCGTCATCTGCACAAAACACAAAAAGGTGCGGGTGAAGCCCGTGTAGGGGTGAGTATAACAATACTCAGTAGGGACCCCGAGACCCCTAAAGGTCTCCCAAAGTTCCACAAAGGAAAAACCAAAAATCAAGACCTCAGTCAAAAAGCACGAAACAATAGTCAGCTTACACCAGGTATACAACTCAGTGATTGAGAATAAAGATGATTGGTCTTAAGTTGTATCATTTTATCCCATTAGGAAGTTCCACAACTGAACCATAAATAATTTTTTCCATTTTCAATCCACATAGGGTCATGTGTCGCTGATCCATGATGGGCTACTCGAAGTCTAGTCCTCACCGGGTCGCACACTGCTGATCAACACAGGGTTGCTATGATGTTGATCCACACAGGGTCGTTATGATGTTGATCCACATGGGGTCTCTATGATGATGATCCACACATGGTCTCTATGATTCTAATATACACAGGGTATCTATGATGTTGATCCACATCGGTTATCTATGATGATGATCCACATAGTATCTCTACGATGTTGATCCACACAGGGTCTCTAGGATGTTGATCCACACAGGGTCTCTAGGATATTGATCCACACAGGATTCCCGCTCATAGCACGTCTGATTCTAGGAGAACAGATTCTCAAGCCATCAGTCTTATTTCAACCGGTATAAAGTCCCACAAAAATCATACCCAAGGCACTGCCCTGTCATAGGTCTCCCAACAATACATACGACGCGTCGATCGGACACTCAGTCTGTGAGATATGGTCACTTTTTTAAAAAGGGTCTAGTTGGATTAAAGTATGATCCTACCCAAGTCGCATGTCAAGCTTTATCAAAACTCACTTAGAGTACCTCCAAAGTACCACCTTGTCACAAGGGTCCTTATTCCATAGATTGTGCATCATTCGGACACTCAGTCTGTTAGTTATATCCATTTTCATGAAATGGGGGTGATCGCACCTCAGCCAGCCTAGATTAGTCGGGCTTGTAGGAATATGCCAAAGGGACCGCTTCCCAAAAGGGATCCCAAAGCCACTGATGGCGTGTCGAATGGAAACCTAGTTTTTCAGTTACAGGCGTTTATTTATTCGGGGACCGGTTGGGTCTAGGCCCGATCAGACTCGGTCAAACCGACCCAACGCAATGGGTCCTGAAGTCTACATAACCCCACCTGGGTCCGACCCATTAAGGGTTGGCCCAGTTCACAGGGTCTAGCCCATCGGGGTCTTCCTAGTTCAGTTCGTGGGTCTGAGCCGTGGTTGGCCCAAACCGCCAGGTGGGGCTTAGCCCACCCACGCTGTCCTGCCGAGCCGCCTGTCTAGCCTATCCCATTGGCGAGTCCAGCCCAACCCACTGGCAGGCCCGACCCACTTGGTCAGCCCTCATCCGACTCGGTCCACCCGAAGGAAAACCGTTGTGTCCTGCTGGCCCCGCGATTACGGGGTCGTTTTTCCAGTCAGTGGGGCACTGACCCACCACATGAATGGTCGTTCGTTTGGTCGACCAGGTTCTGCCAACATGGCACAGCACAGGGCCGCACCAAACCTTCCTGCTGCAGCTGCTTTGCACCGCCGACGGCGCCTGCGGGCGCCACCCTTGTCCCACGCGGCCAGCTCGGGACGGCTGCCTTTGGCCACTGTGGCGCTCCGTCACATGACGCCTTCCATCGCCCGCAGCCCGTTTCTGAAGGTCTCCTTTGGCCACTGTTGGCCACCATCTGTGCCAACATCTTTTTCACGTTACCATCATCATTATGTGACCCTCTATTTCACATTACCGTCAATCTGAGGAAACTATCCCCGAAGTATAGATCATGAGAGAAGCGGCGGAGGGTCCGGGACTTGTTTTTTTTTTTTGCATGTTCCATCCATGTTAATTTGATAGCAAGTGGGATCAAGTTAAAACATCAAATATTACTTTTAAAAAATCCCCCTTTCAGGAAGATACGTTTGCTGACGACGATCGACAGAACCCCCTTCGTCGTTGTCGTCGATTCGCGTTTCGGTGGCGCTCGTCACCGATCCCTGAAACCGGTCTCATCCTCCAAGTGGTCGAATTCATTGTACTTTTTCAGATCTTCATCGCTTGGTGAATCTGTTCCAACACTCCACCCCGAGCTCCATATAAATAGGATAGGAGAAGGTTGAGTAACACATGTCGAATTAATGGGCTTTATTTAATTAATGAACCTTCCAAATTCCAATGGTGTGGTTACAAAAAGAAGGGGGGAATCAATCCATTTAATGGATTGACATTTTGTTGGTCCCGCCAGTGTTGCTCGTCTGTTGGAGGAAAAGAAAAATATAAATAAAATAACATTGTTATTTTATTGTTCTTTTAAATGTCCAAAACTATCTTTTTCTCCTGACCTACTGCGGTCAAATTGAAACCTCTCTTAAGAAAATCCCGACATTGTGAATTCAACGGTCCTCTTGGATTTTTAATCCAAGCACCGGTTTAAAAGTTAGAAAATGCCACATGCACATTTACTGAACGTACCTTAAAAACGTTTAGAAATTAATTCTGGGCACACCGGGCCTCAGAATTATGCATTGTCAATTTTCGCTGATTCGTAATAATTCCATATAATTGCAAACATTACATGGAAAATCCGGGTCTTTACATGTCCTTACATCCTCAAACATGTCGAGAATACAATCAAAACATATTAGGAATACATTGAAGACATGTCAAGCAGTCATCCTAGGACATGATAATTATATTCAGTGGGTATATTATGAAACCCAAAAGTGTAAGCCCTAGTCAAATTATACTACAAGAACTCTAATTCAAGTTATATCTAGGATACATAAGACCCCTTATTATGTCCCTAGATCTAATGGGAATCCACCTCGGTCTAAGTCCCCCAATGTCCTCAAAATTCCAACCATAAAGTCCCAAACTCTCCCATGGGATTATCATTCTTCCTCATCCAACCGTAGATTGATAAGGAAACTAGACTTTAAAGACTTTGATTCATTCCATAACCAAGATACATAGGATTCCTTCCTAAGTCCTGAGTTTCATATCAAACATCCAAAGGGTTTCCCTAATTCAAAATTCCCACATCCATATACAGTGATACCGGTTACTTCCTATCCCTTGTTTCTCACACATATCATAAATCATGTGATCTTAGGGATTCGCAATAATCATGTCATTCACATCATGAATCTCCACCATCCAAGGAAACCTTAGTGTGTAATCCCTGATCAATGGCATGATATGACTTCCCCCATACAAGGGCATCCACCTTGGGGTAAGTCCTGAGGGTGTAACAAACTATGTGGGATTTTATTCCTTTTATAAACATGATATATATGACACCTCATGTAACATCTCAGGTAAATAAAGAATATGACATTTCATATTTATTAATATTTGAGAATTAAATATTAATTTTAATTTCAAGGGGATGATATGTCCGAAAGAATACTCAACATGAAAAAATAGGTTTCTTTCAAATCTTACGTTGCACACAACTTTGAGTTATACCAAAAAATAATATCTTATTATTATTATTTTAATTGATAGCTAACACCTCGCCATTGTATTGAAAGAAATGAACCGAAATAACTAAAATATTATTATACATGTTTTTTAAATGTTTTTAAATTTATCCAATAAAATTTAGAGGCATAAAATGAGAATGAATACAATTTTAAGCATAAATACTCTAATATTTTTTTAAAGGTAGTTTTATCGCCTTTTGATGGTGAACCCCTTTTAAATCTAGTTTTTTTTCAATTTTATATATTCTATTTGAAAAATTAAACTTCTTATTTAGAAGTGGGATATCAAAATTTACTTTGGGTAAATTTTTTGTATTTTTCTGAAAAAGTTCATTTTTTAATGAATAGTGAAAATACTACATTTTAAGTCAAAACTGTCTTTTCATCTAATTTATTTATATTGTAAGATTATCTTTTTAAATAGTTTGAAAGTTTAATTAGATTATATTTTTACAATTTAATTCAATTTTGGTTATTTGAAGTAATTTTATTTTGAAATTGGACATAAACACATGTCAATCTTTTTGTAGTTTTTACTTCTTAAAAACATGCTTTCTAGTTTTGACAACGGAAACTAATTTTAAATTAATTAATGAAACTTATATTTTTTTAATTTGGTAAAATAGACATAATTTTTTAATTATTAATATCAAAATTATATTTGGGTGAATTTTTGGTATTTTTCTAAAAACGTTCAATTTTTTATGAATAGTGAAAAACACTACATAGTAGTTAAAAACCATCTTTTTCATTTAAATGAAATTTTACATATTTTCTATATTGAATTTCAAAAATCCTACATATATGTTTGTAATAATTAAGTAAATTTTGGTTCAATATGATGAAAATAATTTTTGGTGAATAGTAACTTTTGATTTTTATTTACCACAGTTAAATGTAAATAGGATAATTCCAGGTAAAAATAATATTATAATAAAATAAAATTACCTTAACACTTGTACTAGAAAAATTTTATGAGTCATGGCCAACCAATACAATACTTGGGTAGAAATTTTGGCCTTTGGAAGCCACTTGGGTAAGATAATTAATTAATAACTTTTCATTTAAAGTAAAAAATATATCATAAACGTGTATTATTTTGCTAAAACAATTTTAATGTGGGATTATATAATTGATATCTATAACTATAAATAATCATTAGAAATATAAAAATATTTCCTAAATCATGGTATTTTATTTATAATTTTTAGACATCAAATAAATAAATTTATTTATGACACAATGATGATGTAATGATTACCTCATTAATGAATGTTTTAAATAAATGATATTATAAATGTTAAAATAAATATATTTTAAAAACAATTATGACATACACGACTTTTATAGATGATTATGACTTTTTATCTTAGAATTAATGAAGTTTTTTCAAATTGATCATGTTGTTATGGATTTTTAAAAAGTCATGATATGAATAGTATATAAATTGACATAAATGAATTTTTAAAAAAAATTAGTATTTTATTAAATTATATAATGATCCTAAAAATATAAGATTAATCAAAATTACTTATATTAGGTTTATAATGTGATTAATGAACCACATTTTGTTCGATTTGAGTTTTATGGCAACTATATTAACCATATAGTATGAATATACAAGAAGACATGGTAAGAGTTAAATTAGTTAACTAAGGGTTAAAGCTAAATGATAAGGTTAAAAATGAAAAAAAAAACTTGTATAAAACCTATTTTACGAGAGGATTTAGAATAATAGTAATCTTATATTTGAATTTAATGAGTTATGGGCCTTTTGAAACTGAAAATACTTTTATAATAAAATAATACTTTCAAACTTTCCCAAAGAGCCCCTCCTCCCCCTAATAAAAGTCAATCACCTATAACCCTTACTAACACCTCTAAAGACCCCTAGGCTCATCCAACCTCTGCCCAAATAATCTCCCAACATCCCTCTCTTCATCCTAGAAGTATTTTCCTAGGCATAAGGAAATCCAAGAAAACTTTTTGATTCAAACCAAAGGGAGTTACCCGATTTAAAGGTAACGTCTCTTCTCAAGTTATTTTCTTTTATTTTCATTCTCCACTCCATATTCTCTTATTATTATTTGTTTACATAAAAACACCTGTATAATAAATATACTAGGTTTTTTATGAGAATTATTCTAACTACACTTACACACACCTCCATCTAATGAATTTAAAACATACTGTTTCTATGGATGGTGAACTACTGCCTCACGAAACGATGATTGTTCAATTATCTCCTAAAACCTCTAAAGGTGGCCATTATGATGGAAATATTTTATATTTGATATATATTATATTTATTTGTTCTATAATCTTATGTATTTTTCATTCATAGAATACCTTTATGGTTTCTATAATGGGTAAATACGATAATTTCATTTGAGGAAGTGCGGACTACCACCCCCTCAAAGTGATATGACTCGTTCGTACCATACATGGAACATATAAAGGATGGAGTTAATGACATAATATATGATATTATAATTTAATTATAATATACCTATTTATCATTTGGTTTTCATTACTTTAAAAAAATTCAAAAAAAGAAATGAAATTAGCGTTCATGCGTACGTACGGCTTACCGTCTCCATTAAAGGTGCATTTCATTTCTTATCTCCAAATGTTATGTAATATTATAAATATATATATATAATAGATATATATGATATATATGATATCTAAATATTTAATATCATTCTGTAGATAATGTAATTTTGACTGCATGGACAATTTTTAATTATAACAAGTTCATTTTTGACTCAAGTTCCGTACATCGACAAAATGTCTGATATGAACTCGAATAATTAACTAATTGTTATAGAGAGTTAATTAATGATATAAAAGGAATAATAAACTTTAAAAAGGTTATTAATTAATTATAAATTAAATTTATTTTATTATTCATAAATAACACAGAACATACAGGACAATCCGGACTTAAGTTAATGGGTTTTCATCTCACTTTTTATTCTCGTGAGATTCATGCTATATTTGTCACTATTTCCTTTTGTATGGTATATGTACTACCCATTATTGTATTAATTTTGTAATATAATTTAATTTATGGGTATTTACATCTTCATTTTATGATCCTTCTTTCATGGGGTGTATGTTTCGAAAGTTACCAAATCGGTAAGGGAACTTCTTAACTCAATTTCCATTCTTTGGGTTAATCTTATACTTATTGATTATGTCGTGATATGAATATGTGTGAATAAACTATGATTGTTTTACACTCAATATATACTTATATTGGGTGTATTTATATTTTTCACACATAATTATTTCATTGGTTTATCCTTAATGTAATGATACAATCTTTGTAAGGGAACCTTTCACACTCCTCTTTTAGTCCAAGACTTCTTTTATGTCATGTATTTTAATTTACATCTTATTATATTGCGATATTTTATTCTATATCCTTATTGTTATAAATTTTATTTCCATGTGATTAGAGACCCTTTTCTCTCCCATCAACTCATTTTATAAATTTTAAAGTGGTGTCGTTAGGCTGCCAAATTTTTGTAAGGGACTTCGTCTTAATCTCTTTTCATTGAGGCATACTTTGACTTATACATAACTTTCCTTTATACGATGTATAAACCCCTTTGAATTTTAATTTCATTCAAAGGGAATCTTTTCTCTAAAAATCATTTTACTAAATGACAAATAGAATGTTTCTTTTTAACGTATGTGGTGACAATGATATTTATGCCGCTGTGAGCATTATTTTATATTTCGCTTCCTCTACAAACTATAGTGTTTTTAAAAGGAAAATAAATACCATATACTCCTTTTAAGTATTTTGGTATTGAAAATGGTTTTGATAATGGATTGATTATTTCAATATATTGAAATGTTATTACAATGTGGAAATGTTATGTTTCCTTTATGCTTGTTCATGTGTTATGATTATGTTATGGTTCTTGGGAATTGTTTACATATACGGGTGGTTTCGTGATAAACTTAGGATGGGTGATCCCATGATAGCTCTCTAATGCATTATATAATGTGACAGAGGTAAAAATTAATGTTTCTCCTAAGATATTTAGGGAATATACTGTGATGGGAATTCCAAACATAACTCTTTATGTAGCTTTGAAAGCTACAACATAAGTATTTTATGGATGCCACAAGTTACCTTTATGATTTATGATTTTTATGCGTTATTCATAAATCTTATGAGTTCATGAGGTATGTTAAAGATATCATGTTTTTTATGTATTTATGGACTAATATTTTATTTCTTTATTTTATAACACTTAGCTTTTTATTCTCATCCCAAGTTTTTGAAATGTTTTTCACAGGAATTAAGGTGGAATAGGGTCAAGGATTGGATCAAGAAAAATTCATGTTGTTTAAAACATGGAACAAAACATGTTTCTTTTCTTTTAAGAGTTTTTATTTTATGAAAAAAAATGGATTCTTATTAGAAGTGTATACATGTAATATTCATGTTTTTTTGTAATAGTTATGGCCTAATTCTCTAAAACTATAAACCAGAAAAGATCCTCAATGTTAATTATTTATTTAACTCAATATTATGTACTGTTTCAGGCTGGGGCCTTATAGTTGGTATCATAGGTCGATTTAGATAACTTTAGAGATTAGGGTGTTATTTAAGTATAAGTTAAATAACCATAATGGTTAGCATATTAGAACGATTAATAGATATTTTAGATAAATTTAATGAGTTTAAGATAACATGAATAAGTATATCTTAATGTTTTCCCTCCTCATAAGATATTATATGATGATTCTACTGATATTATCACACTGAACGTTTTGGTTTTATTAAATGGATGGATCTAGAAGGCACCAAAGTAACAATAGATGTGAAGAAAACTGTGACGGTTTTCTGAATAAGCAATAAAATAAAATGGGAGCTGCAATGAGAACTCTTATGGTTAAAATATTTTATGGTTATTTTTGAGGAATTTATCTCATTTTCGAGAATGTTATAAAATTATATGGTTTTAGAAAAATGACAACCCATAGGAATGGTGACAACCAGTCGTTTCCGACAAGGTCACATGAATCGAACTCACAACTGAAGGGAGACAAGGGTGCATCGCCTACCACTTGCCAACGTGAAGTCCCTGGTTAGTATGACTTATTCCATTTTTAGTTAAATAATTGTATGGATCAATAATAAGTTAATTTTTGAAACTTATGTTTTATCAAATTTATATCCTTATTATAGGAAAATGATTTGGTGATTAAGTGATAAAGGTGATTTTGGAAGACATTCTCTCTTTTGGGAATAATATATGTTTAAGGAAAATAGAATACTATGGGATCTCATTTGTGGAGTAATGTTTGAAATTTTATTTTTGAGGAATCCCTGATTTTATTATGGAAATATGGATATTTGGGTTATTTATAGAAATTATAAACCTATCATAGAGAATATGTGATTTGTTTATTTACACTTTAGTATGATACTTTAAGAGTAGTCGATGTTATTTGGAGATAAATGTTAAGATTTATTATGGAAGACTCTGTGATCAAATCTTTTTGAATTTCGGGATTCAATCTTAGTTGGATTATTTTGAAGAATTTTAAGGAAAATTTCATGTTGAATGGTCTTTGTTGAAATTTGGTTATTGTTTGTTCAATTTTGGATATTAAGAGTAGTATTTATTTTTATAAAATATTATCCTTTTGAGGGATTATTTGATCTTGTACAAACCATTTTTATTTTGGTTAATGTCTAAATACAGGGAAAATATATAGTTCATATTTTTTGAATTATGTGATTCTCTATAAGTTAATTCTAGAGATTTATATGTGACCAATTCATCTTGAATACTCATCATTTGGATAAAGGATGAGTTTGTGGTAGAAATTTGATTAAAGGATTAAACACTACTTTTCAAGTAAGTATATTTCCTTATGATCTTAGTCTAGATAGTAATAAAATTATTCAAAAGGATCTTGAAGAAAAAAATTTATATTCTTGCTTTTATCATCAAACTTTTACCCAACCACAAATTTATGGTATTATAGTGGTTAACTTTCTGTGATCTAGTTTTATATCACTCTCTATTAATTTATGAGAGTTAGTTTCTCTTCCATATCCATGTTTTCCTACATGGAATCCTAGTATGAGTTATCTCAGGTGACCTTTGTAATTATTTTCATTTATTTTAAAGTGATATTTTTATTGACACTTTTTCTAATGTGGAACTTTAAATGAATTTTTTGAGCCCAATTTTAAAATTGTGAGGATGAAATTCCCAAATGGAGGGAAGGATGTAACATCCCAGGTAAATAAAGAATATGACATTTTCATATTTATTAATATCTGTGAATTAAATATTAATTTTACTTTCAAGGGGATTCTATGTCTGATATCGTACTCAACATTCAAAAATGGGTTTCTTGCAAATCTTACATTGCACACAACTTTGAGTTATACTGAAAAATAATATAATATTATTATTATTTTAAATGGTAGTTAACGCCTAGCCATTGTATTAGTGGGAATGAACCGAACTAACTATATTATAGTTACACATGTTTGTTAAATGTTTTTACATTTATCAAATAAATTTTAGAGGCTTAAAATTAGAATGATTCCAATTTAAAGCATAAATACTCTAATATTTTTTTAAATGTAGTTTTACCGCCTTTTGATGGCGAACCCCTTTTAAATATATTTTTTTTCACTTTTATATTTTCCATTTGACAAAATAAACTTCTAATTTAGAAGCAGTATATCAAAATTTACATTCAGTAAATTTTTGGTATTTTTCTGATAAAGTTCATTTTTTAATGAATAGTGAAAAATACTACATTTTAAGTCAAAAATGTATTTTCATCTGATTTATTTATAAGGTTGGATTATCTTTTTAAATTGTTTTAAAGTTTAATTAGATTATATTTTTACCATTTAATCCAATTTTGTTCATTTGAAGTAATTTCACTATGAAATTGTACATAAACACATGTCAATCTTTTTGTAGTTTTTACTTCTTAAAAACATGCTTTCTAGTTTTGACAATGGAAATTAATTTTAAATTAATTAATGAAACTTATATTTTTTTAATTTAGTAAAATATAAATAATTTTTTAATTAGTAATATAAAAATTATCTTTGGGTGAATTTATGGTATTTTTCTAAAAATGTTCAATTTTTTGATGAATAGTGAAAAACATTGCATTATAGTAAAAAAAAGACTTTTTCACTTAAATGAAATTTTACCGCTTCTGTAAATTGAATTTAAAAAATCCTACATACATGGTTGTCACCAGTAATTAAAATTTGGTTCAATATGATGAAAATAATTTTTGGTGAGTAGTAACTTTTGATTTTTATTTACCGCAATTATAGGTAAATAGGGTAATTCAAGGTAAAAATAATATTATAATAATATAAAATTACCTTAAAATTTGTCCTAACATTATTGGATGAGTCATGTAAGATCAATAAAATCCTTGGGTAGGAAATTTGGCCTTTGAAATCCACTTGGGTAAGATAATTACATTAATAACTTTTTATTTAAAGTAAAAATAAAAATATCATAAACATGTATTTTTTTGCTAAAACAATTTTAATGTGGGGTTATATAAATGATATCTTTTAATATAAATATTAATTAGTAAGATAAAAATATTTACTAAATCATGTTATTTTATTTATAATTTTTATACATTAAATAAATAAATTTATTTATGACACAATGACGATGTAATGATTACCTCATTAAAGAATGTTTTAAATAAATGGTATTATAAATGTTAAAATAAATTTATTTTGAAACTTTTTATGCCATCCAGGAATTTTATGGATGATTATGACTTGTTATCTTTGAATTATTTAAGTTTTTTCAAATTAATCATGTTTTTTTAGATTTTAAAAAGTCATGATATGAATAGTATATAAATTGACAGAAATGAGTTTTTAAAACAATTATTATTTTATTAAATGATATAATAATCCTATAACTCTAATATTTGGTCAAATTAATTATATAAGATTTATAATTTTATTAATGAACCACTTTTGGTTCTATTGGCATTTTATGGTTACTATATTAACCATATAGTATGAATATACAAGAAGGCATGGTAAGAGTTAAATAAGTTAACAAAGGGTTAAAGCTAAATGATAAGGTTAAAAATGAAACCAAAAATTGTCTAAAACCTAATGGTTGAGAGTATTTAGAATAATAGTCATATTATATTCTAATTTAATGAGTTATGTACCTTTTGAAACCGAAAATACTTTTATAATAAAATAATAATTTCTAACTTTCCTAAAGAGCCCCTCCTCCCCCTTATAAAAGGCCATCACCTCTAACCCTTAATCACACCTCTAAATCACCATTGTATCATAAAACCTATGAAAAAAAATCTCCCAAAATCCATATATTCCTCCTAGAATCCTTCTCCTAGGAATAAGGCAATTAAAGAAAAACTTTTGGTTCAAACTAAAGGGAGTTACCCTATTTAAAGGTAATGTCTCCTCTCAAGTTCTTTTCTTTTATTTTCCTTCTCCAATCCATATGATCTTCTTATTATTTGTTTAAATAACAATACAAGTATCATAAATCTACTAGGTTGTTTTTATGAGAATTATTTTAACTACACTTACACACAACTCCATCAAATGGATTTAGAATATACTGTTTCTGTGGACGGCGAACAACTGCCTCACAAAACGATGATTGTTCAATTATCTCCTACCGCCTCTCATGGTGTCCATTATAATATCAATATTTTTATATGTGATATATATTGTATTTATTTTGTCTTTAAGGTTATTTATTTTTCATTCATAGCATACGTTTATGGTTTCCCTAAAGGGTAAATACGATAATTTCATTTGAGGAAGTGTGGACTACCGCCCCATCAAAGTGATATAACTCGTTCATACAATAAATTTAAAGTATAAATGATAGATTTAATGAAATAATATAGGATATTATAATTTAATTATAATATCCCTATGTATCATTTGGTTTTAATTCCTTTAAAAAAAGAAAAAAATAAATGAAAGTAGTGTTCATGCATGCGTACAACTTACCGTCTCCATGAACAGTGCATTTCATTTCTTATCTACAAATTTTATGTACTATTATAAATATATATATATATAATGGATATATATGATATATATGATATATAAATCAGTAATATCATTCTGTATATAATGTAATTTTAACCACATAGACAATTTGTAATTATAACAAGTTCATTTTTTACTGAAGTTTCGTACATCGACAAAATGTCTGATATGAACTCAAATAATTAAATAATTGTTATAGCATGGTAAAAAGTGATATAAAAGGAACAATAAACTTGAAAAATTTTCTTAATCAATTATAAATTAAATTAATTTTATTATTCATGAAGAACATGGAACATACAAGACAAGTTAGACTTAAGGTAAGGGTTTTCATCTCACTTTTTATTCCCGTGATATTCATGCTATATTTTCCATTATATAATTTTTTTTGGTTTATGTACTTCCCATGATTTTATTATTTTTGTAACATAATTTAATTTTTGGTTATTTACATCTTCATTGTATGATCCTTATTTCTTGTGGTGTATGTTTTTTAAGTTACTTAATCAGTAAGGGAACTTCTTAACCCAATTTTCATTCTTCGGGTTAATCTTCTACTTCTTGATTATGTAGTGATTTGAATATGTGTGAATGAACTATGATTTTTTTAAACTTAATATCTACTTATATTGTGTGTATTTATATTTTTAACACATAATTATTTCATCGTTTTATCCTTAATGTAATGATATGATCTTTGTAAGGGAACATTTCACCCTCCTCTTTTAGTCGAAGACTTATTTTATATCATTTATTTTAATTTTCATTTTATTTTGTTGGGATATGTTATTATATGTCCTTATTCCTGTAAATTTTATTTCCATGTGATGGTAGACCCTTTTATCTCTCATCAACTCATTTTCTGAATTTTAAAGTGACGTCGTTAGGCTGCCGAATTTTCGTATGGGACTTCGTCTCAATCTCCTTTCATTGAGGTATACTTTGATTTATACACGAATTTCCTTTATAAATTGTATAAACCCATTTGAATTTTAATTTCACTTAAAGGGAATATTTTATCTATGAATCATTTTACAAAATGACAAGAATAATGTTTCTTTTTAACATACGTGGTGACAACGACCTTTCCGTTGCCGCGATAATTATTTAATATTTTGCTTCCTCTACAAGACGTAGTGTTTTTAAAAAGGAAAATAAATACCATATACTCTTTTTATGTATTTTGGTATTGAAAATGGTTTTGATAATGGATTGATTATGTCAATATATTGAAATTTTATTGCAATGTGGAAATTTTATCTTTCTTTTATGCTTGTTCATGTGTTATGATTATGTTATGGTTATTGGGAATTATTTACATATATGGGTGGTTCCATGATAAAACTAGGGTAGGTGAGCCTGATATAGCTCTCCAATGAATTGGGTAACGTCACGAAGGTAAACTTTAATTTTTCTCCTAAGAGATTTAGGGAATATACTATGATGGGTATTCCAAATATAACTCCCTATGTAACTGTAAAATCTACAATGTAAGTATGTTATGGATCCACAAGTTACCTTTATGATTTATGATTTCTATGTGTTATTCATAAATCTTATGATTTCATGAGGTATTTTAAAGAGATTATGATATGTATGTATTGATGGACTAATATTTTCATTCTTTATTTTATAACCCTTACTATGTTTTTTATGCTCATCCCAAGTTTTTGAAATGTTTTTCAGAGGACTTAAGGTAGAATAGGGTCAAGGATGGGATCAAGGAAAAGTCATGATATATAAAACATGGAACTAAACATGTTTCTTTTATTTTAAGAGTTTTTATTTTATGAAAAAATGGATACTGAGTAAAAGTTTCTACATTTAATATTCAAGTTGTTTTGTAATAGTTATGGCATATTTCTTTAAAACTATAAACCTGAAAAGATCCTCAATGTTAATTCTTAGTTTAACTCAATATTATGTAATGTTTAAGGCTGGGGATTTATACCTCATAATGTTTTAACCCCAACCTTGGAATATTAACTGCCTCCTTTGATGACAGCACATTCCAAAGTCCTTGGTTATATGAATTTAACATACAAACAACTACTTGTTAATGGTAAATGGATGAAGAAAATCAGATAAATATAGATGGGATCATTAATTTATACCCCTTGACACATGGTAGGGTTCAACACTTGATCATTTTGTAAGAATACCTGGTCTCATATCAGGATTAGGAAGAGATTCTCAAACATATTTTAAACTTGTAAGAGAGTCCCAAAGTATCCAAAAATTCCCCCCAAGAGGGTGTGATGAGCATGATCTCTCATCCTCTCGACCAATGTCAGTTTCTAAGTTTCATTGGGTATGAAACCCCAATTTACCACCTACCTTTGGAAAGAAGGTTCATAGTTATGGATATGCGAACCGTTAGGAGTTTCTGTGGAAGACAAAAATGGTGAGCCTAATATGAATGATTTCACTGACATCAACCCACCCCCCCCCCCCAATCGACCATCAGGAAAAAAAAATCCCTCTTATAATGAAACAAAAATGGTGAACTGATGCATTCCTGTCATGGGGCATCTAAAAAAGTAATAATATTTTTCCTAGTGTAGCACAGTGGCTAACCAGGGTCATCTCTCATGAGGATTCTTCTCAATTTAGTTCACCTACATCTTATATATCACCTAGACTATATCTTTTTGTAGTTTTTTATTATTTAAAAAAATGACATGTAAATAAAGAATTCTAAATTTATACTAATATTCAAGTCTAAACATAATTAAGTTAGGAAGAAAGGACTTGGTATTGGAGTTCAGTCTTGGGTTCAATCCTTATTCTCCTTTATATGTTTGATTCTAGTTTGATAACTCAAACATTAAATATCATGTTTGAATCGTTATTCGTTTCCAGAATAGAAATAGCTTGAGTAGTATGTCATTGGGGATCATCACCCAATTGGGGACATTTGACTCATCTAAGCATAATACTTAATTCTATCACAAATTTAGAATAAATTTTAAGGGAAATTCAAGAACACCTTGACCTCCCCCCAGGCCAAGCCTCGGGGTCAGCCTCTCATTTTCGAGAGTAAGAGATCACAATGGTGGATGGATTAGAGTGAGTTATAGAGAGAGAGAGAGGAGAGAGGGAGATAATAAGAATAAATAATTATAATGATTTTTAAAATGATAATAATAATAATATTAATTATTATTATTATTATTATAATTAATAAAATAGTTTTTGAAAAAGGAGAGGGAGAAAATAAAATAGATTTAAAATAATAATGAGATGATTATAATAATAAAAATTATAATAATATTAATATTAAAAATATTATTTTTAATATTAATACTAATCATAATGATAATAATACTTATTTTTCAAATAAGATAATTAAGAAAAAGAATTGTGGGACGGATGGAGAAACACAAATGCATGGATTAATAAAACTAAAATTTAAATTACAATTGAAAACTAAGAGAAAAATAAAATGAAAATAAAATAAAAAGAATAAATGAAGTGGGGATAGAGTAGAATCAACGGTTCCCAGATCTTGGTGGGATCTCTCCTTTGCTGTGAGATCTGAGATGATGATTTGGTATGGAGGCAAGGGCCTCCTTTTATAGGCATAATTATTCTTCTTAAACTTTACGAATTTTTGGCCTATTAAATGGCTGATTCACACTTTTACCCCTTCATAAAATCTATCCCCCATTGTATTTCTTATATCCTCTCAAAATTTGAGCTCATTTGGCCATCGGATGTGTGAGTTATCATTTTTTTAATTGGATGTTTCTTTTTATGGGTGAAGGTTCTAGGAAGCTTCATTCAAAAGTATAACATCCAATAAAAATATTAATGACCTCAAAACACCCTAAAATTGATTTTAGATATGTGATTATAGGTCCTTGTTCTATTCCAGGTGGAATCACATCCATTGAAGCTATGTAGGTCGACTATGTGGTTCTATTACGGTAGTGGGGTCCACGATGTCTGTCCATAAAAAATATTCAACTTCATTTATTTTTTAAGGCCATTAGATTCATGAATCAGCCCCTATTAAAGAAGATAAAGTTGAAGGAAATAAAATAAGGATTCTAAAAAAGTAATCACTCAATTTGAAAATATATTTTTCATGAAATGACTAAAATACCCTTGATCTAAACATATATCAAAAATCCAGAATTAATCACTTTCTACAATTTAGACCATTTTCATTCTAAAATTAAAATTGCCTATTATATTTATAAAACAATTAAATACATGGGTTTTATCATTGAAAAACATTAAAAAATATTCATTATTTGATAAAAAAATATGCACATAAATTTTCTCTATCAAATACCCCCACACTTAAACCATACTTATCCTCAAGCATAAAATCTCAACATCAAAATCAGAGGAAACCAATGTTACCAATATTAAAATTCCAATGCAATAAAATAAAAAAAAAATCAATGTAGAATAAAACTTTCAAAAATCCACATAAAATATCAATTTAATATCCTATTTTCCAAAGAAATAATCAAATACTGTATTTTAATTTTTCCCTTTGAAAAATTATGGAACTTCTCATTTCATTCATTCAAGCTTCTCAGTTAATTATTATTAAGCATTCCACATCATGATTTACCTATCCTTTGAATCTTTCCTCTCATCTCTCGTGATAAAAATCAAGTATAGGTTTTCTCATATCATGAGAACATGATACTTATCCATAGTCTTGTAAATAAACTACTTTCTCCACTTTGTAAAGATAAAAGGTACATAAAATCATGAGGACTTACAATAAAGGTTCAAATAACTCTGAGTCTTCAGGTTGGTAGGATTTTATGCTTTGAAAATTAAGTCTCAAGGAGGATGTTTATCCCTTAAGTACAATACATGGTATCAAAAAGTGTAATTAAATTCTCCCCTTCAAATTAGCAACACCCACTTCCCCAAAACTCAAAGTAAGGTCATGATCAAATTATGCATAATGAATGATTTGTACACCCTATTGAATATATTTTTTTACTTTTTTACTTTTTTTTCTTTTTTTAGAAAGTTATGATTAGATTGAAACCCACATCAATCACCTAATCAAATGCGATCAAAATATCGTTGGTCTAGAAAATGGTGATTTTTGGTTCTCCCAGATCACATCCCATTTTTCTCTTTTTTTGGTTCTTTTTATCATTTTATTTATTTTATTTAATTCAAGAGGTAAAAATAATAGAGTATAATGAATGATTCCACAACATTTTCTAATTCCCACAATATCACCGCCACACTTATTCCTTATAATGTATATCATTATGTCTACCATGGTTCCCTTTACCCCTACACTTCAACTTTAAAATATCATTAAAATACTAAGAGGAGAGTAGAAATGGATAAAAATGGATTGAAACATTGCTCATCCCTAACAAGTTCATTCATGGTATCTATGGGATAAAAGAAGGATTGGTGTGAAGATGTTATTTTAAGGATAAGTGGATTTTAAAAGGATTCTTCAATCATTTTAAATGTGTTTTTTCACAGCCATAGCTTTGAAAAGTTTCAATACATGTTTTGGTTGGTTACATGTCCCAAGATCACTCAAGAAATATGCTCAAGATAAATAAGAAGTACTTGGTCTATAAATAATCTTGGGAATGAGATGTATGATATTGGACAATCACTCAAGGAATGATTAATAATAAAAAATCAATTCACATAAATTTCAGAAATTCAAAATCATGAAAAATGGTTGGTAAATTTCATTTACATGAATCAATTTTTCCCACAAATCATGAGTCATCATTTTAATATCCATGCTTAAATTTTAAAAATTTAATTCTCTATTTTACTCATTCAATATCATTAAAATTTAAATATAAAAGATGGCACCACTGGATTACTAAGAAACTCATGTATCCTTGATTGGTCAAGTAAATCATAATTCAAGTGCGGGAATGCTATTTTATCTTTAAAGATAAAGAAATATTGTGGACAAAAATTTAGAGAGTTTAAAAGATAAAACACCAAAAGTGAACTCCCTTTTCAATGAAACTTGGCTCTTCACCTTCACTGTCTGAGGCTTCCATCTTCCATCATAAACCTATAAAATAAAATAACTCAATTAAGCATAAGTATCATTTAATTTAATATCAAAAAAGATAGAGGGAGTGGGATTCATGTTTCACTACATCTAATAAAATAAATTTACTTCTATGTTCCTAGAAAGAAAGTAAAGATAAATCTTGGTATGATCCCATAAGTGGACCCTAAATTTTTAATACCTCTAGAGGGAAGTACCAATTGTTATCCAAAGTCATACGGTGGATAAATATTCTCTGATTTGAACCACCACATATGGATTTTCCTATCTTTTTCTTCATCCTTCTAGGTAAGGCATGATCCATGAATAGAGTACAACAGATCCTCCCCCTTCACAATGAGGTATAGCTTTCATGGTGACAGTAGGATGAATTATGGATCATCCTATTTCTATTTTCTACTTGTGCAACCTATTCTTATCTGTTTAGTTGTTTCTCAACATATGATACATCAAAATAATAGTCAAATTGAAAGTCATAGTGTAATTATTTTTGAATAAAATTAAAACATGAAGTATTAAGATAAAATTCATCCCCATCAAAGTAAATAGATTTTGGCATGTTTTCCTTATTAAAATCCACTGGAATCTCCTCATGAACATCCTTGAGAAAATATTCAACATGTCTAGGTAGCTCCATATGTTCCCCAGTAAGTGAACATTTAGCTTCATATTCTTACTCCAAGTAATAGAAAATATTTTCTGAATCTTTAAAATCAAAACAATAGGGAGTGATTTATAATTTTGTTTTAATAAAATAAGAAGAGATATAGTATGAGAAGTGATCAAATCCCTGGATTATTTTAGATTCAATCAATGCCTTAGTGGTAAGTGCCTATTGTTGTATACTCTTTGAGGATGGAGGTAGTTAGTCAGTCTCCTCTATCTTGACTTCAATTTCTACCACATGGATGGTTTCTTCCTTCTCTGATGTTGGCTCTTCTTTTTTGTATTGTATGGGGAGATTAGGAAATTCCTCACAATTAATCAAGAATTCATCCAATCTTTGTTTATCTCTGATTATACAATAAAAAAATATATTTTAATTACATTTTAATGGTATTAAATGTTCATTTTTGATCTTATGGGCCTGAGTTAGTGCATTTTCATTATGAACATCCATTCTCATCATTTGTGCACTTCATGCCTAATATACACCAATTTAGGACCAGTGAGTCATCTAATTCTAAAGAATGTAATTATCAATATTTTAATTTTATATTTTGGTAACTATATCTACACTTAAATGTGGACATTTTTCATTCAGGGATCAATGGATGATTCATAAACAATGATGGAGATATTTGGAGATGAATGGAAGCAATTCTAAGAGAAGGTAGATTGGAAACCATCCCACTTATGAGACTTTGGGGCCTAACATACAAGCCCAATGAATCCCAAATTTCGTGATATGCTAGCATAAATGTATAGGAACAAATAACTCTTCATGATCCAATGCTAATTCGGCCTCTATAGTGGTCATTAAGGCGGCCCAATTTAGAGATACAATTCTGGGCCCGATTCTGCGGTCCAGACAAACATCCCACTAATTTAATAATATCTCGTAATCCACAACTCTAAATGGGTCAAAATTTTACAGGCAATTAGAAGACATCCGTATATCCATTTTATTATTCTATGGTCCACTCTTATTCGGCCATCAATAAGGTCTTCCAGACGCGTCTGTTCGGTGAAGGAAAGTTGGCTGCCACCTCGGGTCAAGGGTGGAAAAATCAACTCTCCCTTACTTTCCACCCACCTATGGCCTACCACAATTAATTGAGGATACTTGGACTATTGGAGGCTCGACCCAAGGGCTTAAAAATTCCTATTTAAGGTAGTGGTGTTGGAGGATTGAAGGATCTTGGGTGCTTGGTTTCATTGTAGTGTTATGTTGCCGCTTTGTGTTTGTAATCGCATTTCTTCCTCATGTAAGTTGTTTAATTCACCTTAGTTTCTTAATAAAAGTTATTCATTTACTCTTATTCTTTTCTTCTACTTATCACGTTGATACCATTAGTTCAAGGTGTGAATTTATTCACACCATACTTTGTGAATTTCCCACTTTTATTGCATCAGGTGCATCTTCCTCTTTTTCCACCTCATGTTCTTGCTCCGTCTCAGGGTTGGGTTGATCCATTAATGCACGAACATAATCAAATGCACTTTCATATTTTTTCATCAGTTTTTCAATGATTTATCTAAGTTCTTTCACCCAATCCCTTCTAAAATATTCTTCTTGTTGTTGTTGTTTCTGCACCTGTGAGTAATTTTTCCATGCATAATATTTTGAATTTGAATACATCATGAAATATTTTTTTAGTTTTTTATTAAAGAAATGAAATCTACCTAAGATGTGAAAATAGAAAAAGTAAATGAAATAATAATAAGCTACCCAACAATGGTGCCAGTTTTAGTGCATGCCTATCACGAGGCACAAAAAAAAGCAATAATTTTTTTCTTAGTGTAGCACAGTGTTCAATCGGGGTCATATCTCTTGAGGATCCTTCTCAATATAGTTCACCTACGTCTTCTATATCACCTAGACTATCTCTTTTTGTGGTTTCTAATTATTTAAAAAAATGAAATGTAAATAAAGAATTCTAAATTTATACTAATATTCAAGTCTAAACATAATGAAGTTGGGAAGAAAGGACGTGGTTTTGGGGTTCAATCTTGGGTTCAATCATTATTCTCCTTTATATGTTTAATTCTAGTTTGATAACTCAAACATTAAATATCATGTTTGAATCACTATTCTTTTCAATAATATAAATAGATTGAGTCACATGTCATTGGTGATCATCACCCAATTGGGGACATTTGTCTTTCCCAAGCATACTACTCAAGTCTATCAAAAATTTAGAATAAATTTTAAGGGAAATTCAATAATACCTTGACCTCCCCCCAGGACAAGCCTTGGGGTCATCCTCTCATTTCTGAGAGTAAGAGATCACAATGGTGGATGGATTGGAGATAGAGAGAGGAGATATAGAGATAAGAAGAATAAATAATTATAATGAATGTTAAAATAATAAAAATATTAATATTAATTATTATTATTATTATTATTAAGAAATTATTTTTTGAAAAAGGAGATGGAGAAAATAAAATAGATTTAAAATAAGAATGTGATGATTATAATAATTATAATTATAATAATATTAATATTATTAATATTAATATTATTAATATTATTATTAATATTAATACTAATAATAATGATAATAATAGTAATTATTAAAATAATATAATTAAGAAAAAGAATTGTGGGATGGATGGAGAAACAAAAATGTGTGGACTAATAAAACTAAAATATAAATTACAATTGAAAACTAAGACAATACTAAAATTAAAATAAAATAAAAAGAAGAAATGAGGGGGGAAGAGAGGAGTAGCAGCAGATCCCAACTCTTGTTCGGATACCTCCTTGGTTGTGAGCTCTGACCTGATGATTTGGGATGGAGGCGAGGGCCTCTTTTTTATAGTCAGAATTCTTCCTCTTAAAATTTTCACATTTTTTGCCTAATATTGGATGATTCACACATGGAACCCTTCTTAAAAGTTATTCCCCATTGTCTGTAACATCTCCTCTCAAAATTTAATCTCATTTGGCCAATGGATTTATGGGTTATGATTTTTTAATTGGAGGTTTCATTTTCTGGATGAAGGTTCCAAGAATCTTCCTTCAAAAGTATAACATCCAATGGAAATATTAATGACCTCAAAACAACCTAAAATTAATTTTAGAGATGTGTCTATGTTTCCTTGTTCTATTCTAAGTGGAATAACATCCATTGAATATGTGTAGGTCGAGATGTGGTTCCGTTATAGTGGTGGGGTCCACACTGTCTGCCCAAAAAAATCTTCAACTTCGTTGATTTTTTAAGGCCTCTATATTTAAGAATCATCCACTGGTGTAGAAGAAAAATTTTAAGTAAATAAAATAATAATTCTAAAAAAAGAATCACTCAATTTGAAATTATACTTTTCATGAAATGAATAAAATACCCTTGACGTAAAAATCTGTCAAAAATCCAAAATTAATCACTTTCCACAATTTACACCATTTTCATTCTAAAATTCAATTTACCCATTATATTTATAAAACTATTAAATACATGGGTTTTATCATTGAAAAACATTAAAAAATATTCATTATTTAATAAAAAATATGCACATAAATTTTCTCTATCATGAACCTGACGTAAATATCTCAAATAACAAAATGATCGGTCTACCATGAATCAATCCATTTTTTTACATATCCTATATAAAAAACATCACAGCTAATTTGAATCTTTCAAATGACAAATATGATTAGATGATCCTCTATATTCATGGTTCCCATGAAATAAGTCCATCCTTTCTATGATAAGCCCATGTGAGTAGAATGGTTAGACCCGGAATAAGAAAGGATAATTACGTTACCCATGCATACTTGATTGAGAACATATCATGCCTATGATGATGCACTGATCGGTGACATTGTTCCTTGTTATATTTTTGAATATAGATACTTCCCTCACAAATAATACTCATCCCAAGATCATGTCTTCATCTTGTGACTATTTTGGAAAATTATTTATGGATGCAACCCCTATGAGACACAGAATGACCTCACTCACCCTACATATTCATCATCAAGTGGAAAATGAAATGGTATAGGAATACCACTAAAATGGTACAATACTTACCCTTGAGGATGCATGAAAGGGTCTCTAGATTATGAAACTGATGATTTGAGGAAAGATGCAGTAAGGATAGTGGAACTCATTGCCACCGCCAACCACTTCTAAAGCCTATAATTAGAGCATAAAAATCACCACATTTAGTATCCATTGAAGGTAGATCAAGGAGTCAACTATGTATCCCCTATTATTGAAGAGCCACCGAGGAGGGATCATGTTAATCACTATCACCAACATTATCCCATAAATGCCCCTCATCTACCTACTGAGGGTACCACCCAACACATTTCCACCTTTGATGCCCATGCATGAGAACAAAGGAAGACGCATCAGGCATGGAAATATTTGTATAACCAGTAAAGGGATCATATCCCCTCTTTCAATGATGAATACCTCAGATATATTATGGTCATAGCCAGCAAGAAGGATCATATCTCTGCTCACTGGCAACAAGTTTGCAAGCATATTCCTACAGTAAGAATGGGGGAGGCACATATCCCTACCCCCCATGAATGAATTCCATCATCATATTCCAATATAAAAAGGAATATATAATTGGGATCATATCTCCACTTTAATAGAATATATATTCTAGTATAAATTGGAGATAGAAAATATTAAATCCTATATTCACATGCACTCTTTGATAAAATGTCACTACATTCTAGAAATAGCTAAATAAATCCACCAGAATATTCTAACACTAGTAAAAATATAGGGATAGGTGAATTTTCCTATCCATATATCCAGGGAATCACAAAACATGGATCAGCATGAATAAGTTATTGTTTTGGAGAAAGCACACATTATTTCTCCCATTCACGGGGATTATCGATATATTCCAGTAAAGGATAAGGCATCAGATCGGGCTTATATTTCTGTTCCAAGTGGGGATCATCAAGTGAGAGCATAACATTACTTGGTACAGGAACACATTCCTATAAAAAATACCATAGGAATACTCCAAAGTCTCAGGATCAAGCTCATATCCATGTTCTAACTAGGGCTCACCAAGTGAGAGAAACACATGCCTTGGGATAGGTGCGTATTCGTATCAAAAAATACCATTGGAACACTCAAAAGGTTCTATATCAGGCTCATATCTCGATTTTTATCGAGGAGAAACAAGTGAGAGTGGAAAACTTTTCAAGATAGTCTTATATTCTTATCAGTGAAGCTACTTAGAATATTCCAATAGCTCATAGAATCCATGCTCATATCCCTACATCCACTAATGAATAACTGCACCAACATCCATTAGAGGATACATAGGAGGAGGCTCATATCCCTTCTCCCATTCCGGAGTTCCTTCAACATATTCTGGTAGGGAATTAATTTTTGAACTTGGATCATATCCCCACTTCATCCAAGGTTAATCAACATAATTCAAAAACCACCCATGGGAAGTCTCATATTTTTATCAATAAGGAAGAATATCATTGGAATATTTCAATGTATTCTCAATAGTGGGATCATACTCCCATAGAACCATATGATTATCAATATATTATGACATCCATCATTCAGTGGGCTCATATCCCTACACAATCCTAAAAGGTGGGTTGTCCTATTCTTGAAATAATGCATAATAAAGATCATATCCTTAATATTCTCAATTCCAGTGTTCTTTAGGTTTTTCAATACACATTATCAACACCTTGAGAGTCTTTCAACTCTTTAACTGAAGAAAAGGGAGATCATATCCACTATAGTCCTCCTTTTGGTAGTGTGTAGATGGATCATAGAGACTCTACACCTAACATCTATCGTGGTCAACCTCCCTATGGTGATATCTCCCACGGACAAGTAAATCCTCCCCTTACCCTAACACCTCCATATATAAAGTATCTCAAAAATTATATACCTTCATATAGATAGGAACTCGAAACACCAGGGTCAACTGTATATAGTTCCCTATAAACTTCTAGAAACTCTTCACCACAGGCAGTAGGAAATCCCAATAAGCGAGCAGTTGAAGGTTGGACACCTCCCTTATCAAGGATATGAGGGTCATATTCATACCATCAAGATACTCTATCTTAGGCTAGACCTGGATATTATCTCCATGAATCAAGACCCAAAATCAGAAAATTACAGTGCAAATCTATAACACACTTTCCTCCATTGAATCACAACTCTTCATAAACTAATCAATGAAGCTTCTTCATGTATCTATGTTTGAGGATTGGGAAATTATGGAGGATTACACTTCACGTCGCCCCTGGAACATCAGAACTCCCCAGACATGGTGTCATGTAATTTCATAGACTCTAGAGAAATCAGGGTACTGGGTAACACGTGAGCCATTTGGTAACAATAACGAAATTCCCTTGCTTTGATGATTCCAAGACATCACGAATAAAGGATAGGACTACTAATAGATCTTTGAATTGGGGACCTCAAAATAATGGGAATGCATTTTAGATATGGATTCCAAATTTTTGGTCAACCCAAAAACTTCCCATAAATAAGGAATCCTATCACTGTCTTCCATTTCACCTAACTCATACATGATCATATTTGTGCCATTTCAAACAAGTCGTAATAGTAGTTTTCATAGCATCTATTCAGGAGATAACCTAGCCAACCAGGTCAAGGGAATATCTACTACCACATCCACCCCTCAGATATTCAATTAATGAGAGGATTCATGACATATTAGTAGTAGAGAAAAATCAACCCCATCCCATTGGGTTGGGAGAATTTTTATCTCAATCACCATCACTAGATTTATCACCCCCTGAGAGGGTCCTAAGGAAATCAAAGATGGTTCTAGATCATCCCTATCCTACTGGGATGGGGGAATTTATATCTCAATATTAATCCCATGATTCATAAAATCCTTTACTGGAACCATCATATCCTCAACAACATGATCAAAAAAATTCTAATGGCGACCTCAAATAGTCCCCATCTCACAAGGCTGGGAGAATTTTTATCATTATCATCACCATAGAGGAAATTAGTATTCTCTAGATTGATAGGTAAATATTGATGGTCAGAGTCCCATATTCCACAAGACGAACCTCTGTTTTTTGGGTCTCATTTGGTTTTCATGACTAGAAACTCCCTCAATGTCATTGTTCATTAGTCAAGACTAGAGGAATGTATATAAAAGGTAATCAAATCCCATTGGGAGTGTAAGACAAAAAGGCCTGAAAATTACAAGGGTTTGAAAAATGACCCTGATGTGGGTAGTGAAAAACCATCCTATTGTGTTAAGATTAATGGGATAAATACCATTTTCTGATACACCTCTAGGAATTTCATCACCATCAACAAAAGAGATATTTTGGATCAAGATGAAAATTCATAGGGATGAAATATGGAAAATATACCTTGAGGGTAGGATCTAGATGCACCCACTAAGACTATATGTACCTAGAACCAGAGGATAATTAAAACCCCAGCACCTTTCAATATCAAGTTTCCACCTCTACAATAGAACACCACCAAGGATAAATGGAAATAAGTGATCATACCCCACTCATCAACTAGAAGATACAATATTCCTTCCACAGAGGAATAGTTGAAACAATATGAGTATGAGATACAAAATCTTAGACAACTCAACAAGGATATAGTTAGGGGAAACATTACCACTACGTATCATCTTCAAGAAGAGATGAATATCCCACCTCCCATATAGAAGGAAAGATTCAGTCCTCAAGGGAGGAATCAGAGTATCAAACTGGCTCCAGGTCTAGGAATCCAATCTACATAAATGAAGAAATCAAATATGATCATGACTTTCCTCCATTGATGAAACAACCTCTCTCTTTCCAGGTAAATCATTCAATATTTTCACGGATTGAGAATCAGTGGGAGATGAAAACAAGGCTACCTCATCAAGCCTCGCTCACTCCTTGTAGACAGGAGGTGGATCAGATAGTATTACCTCCAAAACTATTCAATTCTATTGATTCCATTGCTACTTATATGGAATCCATGGAAGGGAGACACTCACCAGTGCATCCCAAGAATAATCCATATCCTAAATGTGGAGATGAAACTTTACCCCCATCCAATTTTGGAAATTATACCTTCTTCACCTTTGTTGGTGTGGGTGACCCAGGACAGAATCTCATACACTTCATGTTCTGATGCAGTCTAATGATGGGACCTCAAGATCAGTAAGAGGTGATCAAGATAAGGTTTTTTTTGTACAGACTCTAATAGGTCCAGACTTTATTTGATAGAGCAACCTTCCATTAGGATGCATTGTAGGATGGGAAGACCTCTATAATAAATTCCTTTACCAATTAGACTCCACATTGAGGAAAAAACAATTTTCAACCTAAGAAACTACATTAAGAATGAAAATGATAGGGTGTCTGAATTTATAGCATTATGTAAAGGTTTAACCTATTTCCTCATCATCCCTCTCTTTTAGGAGAAACTGCAGGAGTTATATACCAAAAATCTCAAGGATGAGTTGTAGAAACCTCTAATCCTGAAGATATATCCATGTGGATTTTGTAATTTTGTAGAATCAGCAAAAAGTTTAGAATATTCTATTCAGTATACCCAAGATAAGTCTCGAATCATTCCCTCGGCATGGGGAAAAATAATCATCAAATAATAAACTATTTATGTTACCCTCAAGCTGGTAGCAGCGCCCATTCAATCACTTAGGCGGGTCTTGAACCATCCAGCACCTCCTATCGAGTGGTAGTAAAAACAAAATCACCCTTTTCCAAAAGAAAAAAAGTGAACAGGGTTTCCTAGGATTTGAGGACCAAATGAATAAAACATAATCCTTCAGAAACAATAAATTACCCAATTATTTCCTTGTATCAATAGAAGCTACCACGGCCTAGGAATCCCAATGAGGTTAACCTAACCAACCATCCAAACTACTTCCCCTTCAATACAAGGTTGTGTCAAAACATCCAATATTACTTCACCTTCAAAGACGCCCTTCAAAGCATGGTTGATTCTAGATAGTTGATGTTGGATAACTCCCCTACACATGTGACCTAAATAACCATTGTCCAGTCATAAGAATTAGGTGAATAGAAAAAAATTCTTCTAGGTGTGGATAGAAGTTCAACAACTAGATGACTCAAAAGACAGTTTATTGAGCTCATTCCACCCTAAGAGAACAGCTTTTTAGACTCTTAATAGTTTCTTTACCTAGGTAGGTAGCATCTAATATGTTTTTTTAAGGTGGATATGACCATAAGACATAGAAATAGATAGAATAGGAAGAGTTATATTCTTCTTCAACACAAGATCTGACTCTTGTAGATTTCTTCCCAACAACATCTGAAGCATGGGAAACAACCCACCAAACGGAACCCTCATCAGACTAACATCTCATCTTTGTTTGTATTAATATGTTAAACTTGGAATACCCCTTCTCTAATGATGAATATGCCTCTAATTATGAGTTCCTTGTACCTAACCAGGGTACAAAAGGCTATATACACCAGAATAAAGGATATAGGGGGTAGTGCAGGCATGGTTGAACCCAGTATCTTGGTCAAATACCTATAGAGGACATATATGCAGTTGATACCCATGTTAAATCACCCCAGTAATCCTAACAGAGACATGGAGGTGTCCTACAACCCTCTAGTGGTCATCCACTCCCATTCATCTTACACAACCGCCTAGTGAGTGTGTGATTATCTGATCATACTAATTAATGGGGAAGTACATATCAACCTATACCACTAGAAGCAGATTCTCCCCCCGACCACTGCACAATAATCGGTCTCATTTACCTAAAATTCCTCATCTTCTGAACTATGTAATAAGGATCAACCTCACATTGGGAAGTGCCGGACTCTAGGATAAAAGTACAACATTATAAATTAGCTGGATGTTATCCCATTCAAGATCTCAATCCTAGATGAACTCTATATTTCAAAAGAACTTGGAGATTCTCTTGTTGAATCCCTATAGATACCACAGGATTTTGAGATAGAAATCACTGTTGTTAAATTTTATCAAGTGGAGACCATGCCATCAAAATTCCATGTCGCCATCTTGTTCACAGAACAAGATCTGTAAGAGTTAATCCAGGGAAACATTAAACCCCTATATGTTTCAAGAAAGATCAACAATGTATAAATCCAAAGGATTCTGATTAAAAATGGTTTTAGGATCAACCACATCACAATCTGAATCATTCATTATTTGGTATATGGAGAAGGGGGATTATCTCCAACAAAAATGACCATTCCACGGTATGATAAGAGAATGAAAAGAACTCTTAGGAAGATCAATCTCAAGGTTTTGTTTGAGGATATCACATTTAATACTGAGTTTATGGTCATCCAACAAGACACTACATAAAATTTCTTATTCATAAGGACCTGGCTCCATAGCCACATGGAGTTGCCTTCAAAATTCCAATTTTGTTTGAAATGCGCCATTGATGGAAAGGTTAGAATATTACATGGTCACAGTTCCCCCCTTTGATTCTTGCAAAAACACATATTTTGATGCATGTTTCTATAAAAGGGAAGGAAAATAACCAATAGTTGATGAAAATATATAATTTTTATCCCCCCAATGGCTTGGGGACCTCCCTTGAAAATCACTAGAGTATACTCAACAATGATTATGTGCTACCCATAAATCAAGTTGAGGTAATAGACTTAATCCCAGATATTCAATCTCCTTATATCCCTAGAAACAGTGTAAAATAAAATCATCTCCTGAGTCTTTGTAAAATGAATATAGTAGTAGGTGATGGAAATGTATCTTCTCATGGATTTTCTTATCCCAACAGTGAAAAATATGCCCCCGGATTTTTTGATTCATCTGAAAATGCATCCATATACTCATAGGTGAAATAAGAATAAAATGAACTCAGTAATTTCCCTCTCACATTTTAGGAAGTTGTCTCCACCACCATCGATGAGCTTAGGCAGGTAAATATGGAAACAGAAGAAGACCCACAGCCTATATTAATTAGTGCCAATATTCCCCTTGAGGATAAGGATATGTATATTTAATTTCTAAAGCAACATTGATATGTGTTTTCTTATAATTATACATAAATTATTGGACTGAATCCTGATGTGGTTACACACCACCTTGTCTTACCCAATGACCATCGAGGTTTCAAGAAGGCATCTAGGAGGAATCACCCCAATCATGCTACTAATGTAGAGGTGAAATTAGAAAAATTGATCAAAGCTAGTTTTTTCAGGAAGTGAAATACCCAATATGGCTCTCCAACATTGTCCTTGTCAAGAAAAAGAATGGGAAGATTAGGTTCTGCATCGATTTTAGAGACCTTAATAGACACTTATCAAAGGAATACTTCCCATTATTGATCAAAAAACTCTTAATAGATGAAAATACTAGCTTCCAAGAACTTTCCTTCATGGATGGATTCTCAGGGTATAATCAGATAAATATGTCCCCTGAAGATGAGGAAAACATCAACTTCAGATAACCCCAGTGGATTTTTCCTATCAGGTCATTACCTTTGGTTGAAATAATGTTGTATATACTTATCATCACGACATGCATCATATCTTTAATCCCTTCTTAGGACAAATATAATAATGCTACATCAATGACCTAGTAGTCAAATCTCAACAGTGATGTGATCACTTCACGGATCTTCAAATAGTCTTCAACAAATTGTAACAGCACGTTATAAAGATAAACCCACTAAAGTGGACTTTTGGGGTAACATCTGGGAAATTTATTATATTTTTGGTACTCCAATGTGACATTGATTTCACCCCTAAAAAACAAGTGAAATTCTAGTAATTTCACCCCCTCTTAATCTCAAAGAACTAAGGGTGGTCTAAGGGAACCTCTCTTACATTTGGCATTTTATATCCAACTTGGATAGAAAATCCCTCTTCATCACTAAGATAATAAAGAATGATATCTTATATTAATGGGATTGGGACTTGAAAGAAGACTTAAATAGTATAAAGAAATACATTCTTCCTCTTATGGTCATAATGATGCTGGTGAAATGAAATCAACTCATATTATAGGTGGCGACTAAGGAAATTTTATTTGGTGCTCTCCTCACACACAAAAATGATGTGGGGAATGAGAATAGTCTCTAATACCTCAGCTGAATGATGTTATGAACTGAGACCCAATATTCTAATGTTGATAAGAATTGTATCACACTCATATTTATAGTGAAAAAACTAAGGAATTACTTGAACTACAACTAAGTCCACTTGGTCTCTCATATTGACCCTCTAAAGTACATCCTTTGAAAACATATGTTGACTGGGAGTTTGGACCAATGTGTAGTTATTATATAGAAATATGACATTTAGTTCATGTCATAGAAGTTAGTTAATGGGAAGGCCCTTGATGATTTATTAATGGTACATCCCACCCTAGAAATTACACCAGTGGATGTTGAACTTCTAGATGAAGAACTTTTCTACACCCATGACACTCTCTGAATATGGGAGATGTATTTTTATAGTGCATCCCAAAGTCTTATAAAAAAAATTTAGAAAACCCAAAGCTCAACCGGTTTGGTGTAGGTATTGTGTTTGTTTCTCCAAAAAAATAACGTTTTCCCTACTCTTTCTCACTATTTTAAGGATGCACAAATAATGAGGATAAATACCAAGACCTCATTGTTGTCTTAGAAATAGACCTATAGATGTAGATATCCTACCTTAACATCAAAGGTAATTTGAATCTAGTGATAAAGAAGATTAAGGGTGAATATTCCATCAAAAAAGGGAGAACTCCCCCCCCCCTAATGCCTACATTAGAGGACTAATGGTGGAATTTTCTTTTGATCCCATGTTTCATAATGTCCCCCAATCATAGAATGCTTGTCCCGATGCACTAGATAATGTGGTCATAGTCCTAGATGACCATGATTAAGAGGAAGCAATCTTATGCACCACGCACCGAAGGATGGTCTCATTGATCATCATTTGTGACATGGAATAAATCAATCAGGCCAACACCACCCTAGAGCATGATGAACATATATCTAACCCTATATGTATGGATCCCATAAATTATTATCTCTAAAATGGGATCTTCATAGTAGACTTAGATAAAAGACAATGGATTTAGTACCAAACAGTGAACTTTACCCTTTGGGATGGTAAAAATAAGAAAAAAATCCATTTATAAGAAAGGATTCGATAGAATCCTCCTCATGTACATGTATTATAGAAAGAGAGATTATTACCATGATGGAAGAAGTCCATGTAGGCTCCTGCAGTTCTCATCAGTTTGGGACCAAGCTCTCCCACCAAATTAAAAGGTTGGGTTATTATTGTCATACCATGATATAGGACTGTGTGGAATTTTCTATGAAATTTCATGCATTCCATATCCATGAAAACACATTCATCAACCTCTGAAATTGATACATATAGCTAAATATTCCTATTAGTTTTCCATATATGGAATGGATATTTAGGGGTTGTATCTCTCATCCAAAACTAATCAATTTAAGTACATCCTTACTACTACTGACTTATTTTCTAATTGGTCTAAGTAAATACCCCTAAAATAATTCAGGATGAATAATATCATCAACTTCATGAAGTCCAATATAATCATAGGGTTCGGAGTCCCTCAAATGATACTAACGAACAATGTCACCAACTTTTATTCAACAGAGTTAAATAAATTTTACCATGAGTACAACATTGATTCCAATCATTCATCCCGCTAAAATGAAGTGGTAGATAGATAGATATATATCTTCAATAAGACTCTATCAAATATACTCAAAATTATGGAGAACAAGTACAAGAAGTCCTAAATAGACATGGTCCTCCATTCTTTATAAGCCTAACATACCACCACACATACTGCTACACAAGAAACTCTATATTCATTAGTGTGTGGAATTGAGGAAGTGTTACCCATAGAAGTATATTTTTCCTTGCTTCAAATAGCTATCTAAAAACAACTCTCCAATAATGAGAAATCAAAAAAAGTTATTGATTGAATTGGAGTAGATTGATGAGAAATTTTTGTATACATTACACAAAATTGAAGTCCATCAAAATTGTATTACACAATCCTTCAATAAAAAGGTTCACCTCCACCCATTCCATTAGGGATAACTGGTATTGGATCTCAAAACCCCAATGATACCAAGAAAAAATTCTCCTAAAATTTAACCTAAATGGTAAGGGACATATATCGTACATAAGTTCTATTATAATGGAGCTTACTACTTGGCCTTGATGGATGGGGAATTCATTAAACACCCCCCCCCCCCCACCAATGAGAGGACTCTTAATAAGTACTTTTCATAGCTTCTATCATGCATTATAGTTATCTTGACCTCATAAAGTTAAACTAAAAGGAAGTATTCCTGAAAATATGGTGTTAAACTGTATAGAAAATGTCTTTTTATCAAGAAATTAAACTACATGGAATCTTACATCCTCACTATGTGACATTAAACAGAAAGGGAAATGTCCACACCCCATGATATTAAACTACATGGGAACCATCATATCACCAACTATTCACTGAAAATGAGCTAGATTTATGAAAAAGGGAAATTAATTTACCCTATAATTATGTGTGATTCAAATACACATAGATAATTCCTCATCCAATAACTATGAGAGATTTATTTCTACCATCACAGGATATGTAGTGATGCCCAAATATCCAATATTGGGACCAGAAACAATATATTTTTCCCGGTCACAAGACATCATACTATACGACAATGCTCAAGAATTCTTTTCCACATCGGGTGACCCTCATACTTACCACAAGATGTTAAATAGCATGGATTATGTCCTTATCACGTGATGTTAAACTACACGATTGAAGTAATCATCACATGACACTAAACTGCACAGTTTTCTAGAACTATGTATGGATTGATTCACATTCTAATGAGATATGCATGGACACCAAGATCATATATCTTTGCCTAGCTGCTGCATGATACAAAATTCCCCTATCATTTCTCTAATTTCCTCTATGCCGTGAGGGTAACCTTTTTCATTCCTTGTTTCTTAAACTGATCATTGCTCATGTTAACTTAGGAATTTTGGTAGAGGCTTCCCTTAGTGATCAAGAAATATCAATTCATGAAAGGGTTAGCATGGTCATGAATGCAAGACCAAAAAATTCACACCATAAGTTCTCACCGAATGATGTTAAACTGCATGGTTAATGTCTCTTACATTACATAAAACAGCTCATTACTATAGAACTTTCCCAAAAGTACCACTACCACTGTGTTGGTATTCCACCACACCTCCATTCAAGAACTACATGTGGATTCATTCCTGTCATTTTAGGACATGTATTTATGCCCAAACCTTCACTATTAGGCCTAGTCTCAATATTCCATTTTCATATCAGGGAACCTACATCCTTCCGCATGATAATAAACTACATAGTTTCTTAAGAACTATGTGTGTCGTGATTCATTTAATCATAGAATATGTAGTGACACCTATATCTCCATTATCATTTATAGATATAACAATAAATGGGAACAATTCCACCCTCTGCGTACGATTTAGAACTGTACAGGTAACTTTCATAAAATAACTATGTATGGCTTGAATCCTAGAAATACAACATATATAGTGACACCCAGATCTCCAATCTTAGGTTCAGACACAATATATAAATCAAAAAAATCTACCCCTAACTATATCTATAATAGTACTATGTAGATAAAAACCTTATCACATAACATTAAACTGCAATGAAAGGAAAACTCCCTTACCGCATGATGTTAAACTACAAGGAAAATATCCTAGACATGTGAAATTAACACTAAATGAAAAATGAATCCCTACTACATGATTTTAAAAGGTGAAACCCATCACCCATTATCATTCCTTAGTAAAGGACTACAAAATTATGACCCCAATCAACCAGAGTACGGGTTCCTTTTATCATCTTTTAATCCCCTTATCCCATAAATCAAACTTCATGTCTTAAGAACCTATGGTTGTCTCATACCTTTCTTGATCCTTGTAAAGGAAAAGAGATCTCTCTGTTTGAACATGTTATTAATTCATAAGGGAATATACCTACCAACTAGATACATCTTATCCCTACAGCAAGGGATTTCTAATCCTTGTAATCCTGAAATCACCATGGTGGAATGTAGCACCCTAGGGTGTTTTGGGTCATCCCCAGTATAATTATCCCATATCATTAATCATAGATTGATAACCTCAATCCATGATTTAAAACATTTTCATCTTCTTCTTAAGAGTATGTTGGAAAACTTTGGACCCTAGGTATCCTAATTAGGCTCTTGTGTAACATTCCCCTCATATTAGGCCATGTGTTTCACAACCTTAAACTACCTAAACTTTGGTCAAAGTTGTATGAACTTAAATTCTAACCTTTAATGTTCCAAATCCTAGGAACCTAAAATTTTGTTGAAAGAGAAATTAAACTTGTCAAGTTTAAAACCTACAAAGGGTGTCCTAAGAAAAATTCAAGTCTTAACTCATTGAACTAGTCATCTCCAGAGTTTAGGAAAAAACCAGGGCATAAATAAATGAGGCATAAATCTCATAGGTACTACTTTACAACCTAAGTAAAATTCGATTCATGCTCATTGAATCCCCTGGTCTATGAAAAATTTAGAGTAATGACTTTTTATATATCCTTACTATGATAATGTTTTCACTAAGTGGTGACACAAATTTGAGGGTGCTCAAACCCTTCTTGAATGTTACATTTTCCAAAAATTACACTTCATGATTTAAGCACCTAGGATCACAAAAAACCTTCCATCTCTCTTATAAAAGGATACCCAAATTCAAGGGACCCTTTTTTTAACTATGCATGTATTCCTATGGTTCCTACATATGTGCTTATGGACATCAACAAAATGTGTCATACCTTTCCAGAAGGGATTTCTGATCCTTGTGAGTCTTGAAATCATTATGGTGGAACCCATCAATTTAATGTGTTTTGGTTCATTCTCATCATGTCTTCCCCATCCCATATTCATTTACTTAAACTTTTGGGTTTTGGATTACAACACCCATATTCCAACTATCCAAGTGGACCTAGCATCCCGAATATTTAACCATCAACCAATGATACCCCCATAAATCTTCCATGTCCCTTTAAAAGAGTGGTAATTCCTCTTTTTGACCATTATATTAAATAATAAGGTCTATGTTCTACCAACTAGAGGCATATCCTCCTTGTAGGGAAGGAACTCTAATCCTCATGCGCCCTAGTAACATTGTTGAGGAACTTAGCACCCCAAGGTGTTTTGGGTCATCCCTGGAATGTATTCCTCATATTATATATTCATAAATCAATTATTGGATTAAATAAAATAAACTACATGGTATTTGATGTCCTAGAATCAATACTTTAAACTACACAACGTATTTATGTCCTTACTATACGATGTTAAAATGTACGGAAGATGTCCTTGCCTCATAACATCAAATTTCACAGATAATGCTACTTCACAAATGTTATATTACCAACAATATAAGGAATGATATATAATAACATAAAATACATCAATATACGGTCAGATCAAGAAGACCCTAAACTACAACACAACAATGACTTGGTTTACAATACTATAAAAAGGAACAAAACCTATCAGGTCAAAAACCCGTAAGTGGGTGGCCTAAGAAAAAGTTGAGTTCATACCCACTAATTCCTCCCATATATAAATCCTAGGAAAAAATTAGGTAAATAAGAAACAAAAGATATGTAAATATTATAGGGACCAGCATATGGCCCTATAAAAATTCAATCTATGCTCTCTAAGTCTATTAACTTCATCCAAAAGACATATCAATATCCCTCTAGGATATATATTTTACCAAAAGTATCCTTTTTTAAATAAAGTAATCTCAAGATAATTGGATAAGATACATCAATGGGTAATCTCATGTTGGTGTGAATTCATGATAATTCCCCAAGAAAAACATTTTATGGTTTAAACATTCAAATCTAGGCATTTAGGTTTACCTATTATGATATGGAGGATGGGTATCATTGAAGATCAATGCAACATTGGAACCATGAAATGTCATGCATGTCATGGATAAAAGAAAACTTGACAATGGAATATAAATTTTGGAAGATATATTCATTAACATCATGAAAAAGGAGAGATATCCACATTTCAAAGCCTCTCTAAGGATTGAATCAAAACCAAAAAAATAACATCAATGATAAAACTATAATAATATTTGATTGGTTGAGATGGCCAAATAAAAATTAGTCTAATGAGAAACATCGATAGAGCATCGAAGTGCCACCTACCCTACTTCTTCTACTGCATACTGAGGGTGAAGGGTCTCAATGAGATTAAAAAACACCTAAAATATTTTTTGAGTAGTTTCTAATGAGGATGATAATGTCAAAAGGTTACACATTGAGAGAGATATGATCTCCTCATGTCTCACTATATCTATTTTCAAGACATCCATTTAGGAATGAAGCACATATTTGATCTGATAGATCTATTCCAATGCCTCTGAAGCTTCCTTCATTAGTTTAGATAGGTAATTACCATAGAGATCACACAATCCCCTCTCACTAGTAGCCAGTTCTTATTGTGTTCAGATGATTTGTCATATGATTTCATATAATGGTTGGTGATCAAATTTTTATGTCCCCAAATCATGAAAGAAACAGTGAAGGCATTATTCTTGATCTTAAAATATTTCTAGGTTAGTCACAATGATCAAATAGTGAAACTACTGCCAGATTATCCTATGTTTTGTTTGATCCTCTATAACTAATGGAGTAGGTATGTCAAAAGGGGAAATAACCAGATGAGCTGACGATATTCTCTAAAAATATGAATTTTCTATTACTCACATTCAAGGAATTGATTCCTAGAGAAATTATTCCTCACTAATGGGACGTTCATCTCTTGGATAGGGATGCTTCCTCGAAGACTCACCCAAATCTTGAATCATCTTCATTTTTTTATAGATAAAGGGGTTGGTGAGGCACATGGTCAATCTTGATAGACTAGTATATTCATCAGACCACCTAGGTAGGCTTCTTCCCAAGCCTAGGCATAATAATAAGCAAGGAAGATAGGGGTTCCAACAAGTGGGAGGATAATCTCAGCATTGGTATCCTCACATGACAAATCATCCAAAACTGGTTGATAATCCCAGGATGTCATTCTATCCACACACCAACTGAAGGGAGAGGATAAACCCTTTATATGAAGCTAAATTAGAGAGAAAACTGATAAGGAGTATACAACTTGAAAATAATCAGCTCATCTGTCTTGGCCATAATAACTCCATCCTAAAGGGAGATCTTGTATAACCATTCATCAAGAGAGTTGCCACCATTATCAACAATCATCCAAGTCAGTACTTGATAAGGCGTGAAATTGAAGTGATCAGACTGGATCAACATGTTATTAACCTCATAATGTCCTAATTTAATTACCTCAAACCCAAATATGTTTAGTTTCTTAGGGTGAAATAAGACACAAGGGATCCCAATAGTGGTGTGGTATCTATAGCAGTGAAAATGCTCCCCTATCCAAACAAATAAAAACTATAAAGTAATAAAAATTATATAAGATATTTTCCCTAATCAATATTTACTAGATACTGGTAAAGTCATGAAATATTTAGTATATCTAGATTGATAGGTTTTCCCTCTGATAACTAAGGTTTCATCACCAACATGCTAACTCAGATTCTTGAGCATGCTTCCCCAACCAAGAAAATCCACATGTTCAAGAACATGTCAAAGAAACGGTAACACCTGAGACTTTTATGTAGAGGTTTAATTGATAAAGAAAAAAATTTTAAAAATAAAGGGGGTCACTAGTTCACCTCATCCACCTCTCAGTGATCTCACACTAATCCGGGCTCTACAGGTGGTATCAGAGCCAAAGGTCACCTCTAAGAGATCCAACATACTACTAAGGATGGATAACATAAATTTAGTGAAAATTAGGGTTGTTTCCATTTTCAATGGTGGGAACTATCATGGTTAGATAAATAGGATGATATTGTATCTCTTATCACTTGGTATAGAAGTGAGAGATATAACTACAGTGGTATTTCTACTCTAAAATGAGAACGATCTTATGCCTTATATAGATAAGAGAAACTTGGAGATGTATGGAAATGAAAAAAACGAAATATTTATGGATTTATTAGAAAAGTTATACACTAAATTGATGGGTCTCTAAACCACCAAGGAAATCTAGGATAAAGTGAGAAGTAGATATAAAGGCAATCTTAAAGTCAAATAACATAAATATAAAATATAGAGAAGAATATTTGATGATATAAAAATGAGTGATGATGAAAGAGTTAATGGCAATTTTACAAGAGTAAATGTTATTTTTAGTATCATCAAAAGTTTTTAGTAGAAGGTTAATGACTCAGCCATTATGAATAAACTAATGAGAAACTTTCCATATAGATTTTATTCAAATCTTTATACATTGGAAGACTGAGAAGATCTATCATTGGATGAACTTCATAATATTCTCATAAAAATGAAATGATAAAAGTAAGGTATTAAAGAAGAAGGAAAGAGATTATATCTCTTTTAAAGCTATAATAAAAGGTAAATATATAATTAAAGAAGAACTATATTCTAGTGATTCAAAGGATGAGTAATCTAAAGGGGAGTTCAATCAAATGTTTTCCTTATTTAAAAGAATGTTCAAAAGGGGTAGATGAAAAGGAAAAGGAATACAATCACTTAATTATGGGATTTCCCATAGAAATGATCATTTTTTGGTAATTATCCAAAGAAGAGGGTTTTTTTCACTGACTTGTATAAATAATATAATAATTCCTAGAAAAAGAAGTTGAATAATCACAAGAGGAAGTTTACTCCCAAGAAGAGGAATATGATGATCATATAAATAAATTAATCTTCATCAAAAAGTAGTGAGTAAGAATATGGAAGATATTCTAAGAATTATGTGTGTCTTATAGGTAAATACAAGTAATATAAAGACTCATTTTAAGGTGATAAAGGTAATGATATATCTCGAATATAATGGATCTTAAAAGAAAATATTGAATATACACTTGTGGACAATATGAAACTCAATAAGGAAAATAAAATTCTGAAGAAAGAAATTGATAAGATCAACTTTGAAAATAATGAACATGTCAAGAAAGATGAGAAAAATATTAAATAATTAAGGGAATATAATTTGAAGATAATTGTGTTAGAAGGAAAACTAAAAACTATTAAAGAAAAACTAGTTGGAAAGAAATAGCATAACAAGAAAGAATTGGAACTTGTTGAAAAGAATAAGTAATATAAATTGGAGATAGCTGAATTAGATAAAATAGTGAATAAAATAAATGAAAATATTTATGATAAAGAGGAATAATTATCTAAGAAAAAATATATGTGTGTTTTATATCAAATATATTTAAAGAATATAAAATAATATTTTACTAAAGCAGTTGATCTTAAGGGTGAATCTTTTCAATCACTTGAGAATAAAGATCCACAAAAAAGTTTTTTTATTCTCCTAATCAGTATCAATGTATATCTATTGTCTCTAATAGTGTAGGTTTGAGAGGTAGGATTAAATAAGTCGGGAAAAATGGAATAAATAAGAAAATATATTCCATAAAGGAAGATTGGAATAATTCAATTAGAAGGTTTCCTCTGAAGTAGAAACACCCACAATGTGTAAAAAGACAACAACAATATTTAGAGAATATCTAATATCATTCTAGAAGATCAAGGATTAGAGGTTAATTCTAATGTTTTATACTACTTGGTTATAAAGAATATTAATGATGGTATAACATGTCACTACCAAAAAATATCCATGAATCAAGGGGGAGAAATGATAAAAAAATTAGATCAGATTATCAAAAATATAATCCTATAACGAAGACATCATTTAAATTGTTAACATAGAAAATTTTAATTCTTAAAAGAATATTATGGAATATGTGGTCAAGAAGGTCAAAAAAACTAATAAATGTATAGATAGATTACTTAGTGAGATTTATCACAATGTAAATCTAAATAGGAGTCAGATAGTGAAGAAAGATATAGTCATCGATAAATTTTGTGAGAAGATAAAAAATAAAGAAAGATCAGAAGCTTTCCAGGTCAAAAGGAAATTCAGTGGTAGTAGTTAAAGAAGTTAAATTTGATGAGAATTCATACAAAAATGATGACTTTAAAATTATAAGGAATTAAAAAACTGTTCATAGAATAAAATATTGTATGAAAATCCTACTAGCCTAATAAACATGAATAAGATATGGAAAGTAAAAAAGAAATTATTCTAGTACTGAATAAGAAAAGGAATCAACAATAGAAGTTACATATAATAAATAAAAAGTAGTCACACATTCCAAGAAATGTAAGAGGAAGAAAAAATCTAAAATGATAGGAGACTCTCAGTCTGAATATGTCTTCTAAGGAAATTTTAGGTCCCTTATTGTTCCCCAATTTTTTTATATTAACTAATATGCAAGGAATCAAAGGATAATATATGTTCATCATATAGGTGGGTAATATTTTATGCACTTGAAATTTTTTGATGTGTTTTTTAAGTTGTGTGCAAGATATCTCTTGAAAACTCACTCAAATATCCCCTAAAATGAAGAATTTAAATGATATCAACCATGGTATCATAGATAAATATTATTTAGGTACATATTTAATTATTTGGTAACATCACTCTTATTTTCTACATCAGGTTAGCCCATGTAGACTTATATTTGACTAACTAAAAATATCATTACTTTAAAAAAGAATGTAGTTCCATTATTTAAGGAGAGAGATGTCTGAAATATATAAAGACATGGTGAGAAGTTGAGATGAGAACCCATAAATACACCATTATATTTATTTTAAATAATTGGGATAATAAAAAGGAATATATTTTATATATTGAATTGTAAATTATCAAGTTTATTTATAAAAAAATCAAAGAGAGAGATTATTGAGACCATTGGACCTAGATTACATTTGTTATCAATAAGGGTCAATATGTGTTGGGGATGATAAGAATAGGTGTAGTAAAGGATCATAGATAATTACTATTATCCATATTAATTGTGAATACTTTTGGATAATCATTCATTCAAATACATGCGTCAATAAGGATGACTCATTGTTTACAACAATGTTTGAAAAAGAAGATAGACATGAAATATTTTTTTATTTCATGAGGAATTAAAATAAAACCATGAAAAATAATATTTATTTTTCATGAGGAAAATGAGGGAATATTGATGATATATTATATACATATAATATAATTTAATAATTTTTATAATGTTCCCTACTTAAAAAAACATGTTCCAACCATTACAAGCCACACGAGGGCTCACACATCAACCACACATATAGGACCCAAGGGGTCAACCATGTGGGAGAGTCAAACCAAGGAGCCTAAATTGTGTAATGGGTGTGAGAGACTACATGAAAAAGAATAATGGGCATTCATAGTAACTTTATAGCATACATAGGGTGTGTATGGAGGTGTCATTGGGCCATCATGGGTGTGGTGTGGTTGGTGAGATGTATGCGGTCTATTGTGGGTGTCGATCCCCCGTTGCCTTGGCACAAAGTGGTAGTGGCACGGTATCTATTATAAGGAAGCACTAATTCGATCTGAAGATCAATGTGGGATGTGGTATATGTGGTTCACTGTTCATCTATTAAAAAGATATGGATAAAAGGTTTTTCATTTGGTTTATGTTATCTGAGTCATTCGATATCTACCACTCATCATCTATTACCTTGAGTCGCATTGAAGTTATTATTCTCACTAAAGTTAATGGTATAAACTAAAATGATCATTCTAGAGATCTCCATGGTTATTTTGAGATTTTTATGCTTAGTTGATGAGACAAAAGACCAATATGCATGAAATACTCATCAAGCATGCATGATAGAGTTGAATAAAGTGATACTATTAAAGTCTATGTGAAGAAATAGGTACTAATTCATACATGGATGAGTTCAATATTTAATGATACATGTGATCCTCATCACATGCACATGAGGAGCTAACGTAAACTCACATAAGAGAAGACATCATGAAATTTGATGTAAGACATTGGAGGATCACTAAGATCTTTGATGTTTATGAAAGTCATAACCCAACATTATTTTTGGAGATTTGAAGACATCCTTGACATGAAATTTTTATCAGAGTAAATTCAATGGGTACACACCTATAAAAGTAGAAAAAACCTTGTCCAATGGTTTCAATATTATTTTGTGAGAGGCGCTCATTTTTTGAAGAAAATAGAGAAACTTAAAGTACCCTTGATTTTATTTGTGAAGAACTTATTCTGTGAATCCATTTGATATTATGTGATAACCTTTCATGTTGTCCTCCTGGTTTGTGTAAAACTACTATTTTCTTGTTTATCACGTGTGGTGTGCGTGAAGAGGAAGAAAATAGATAGTTCATTCATTTTACATGGATATATTTGTTCTATATATTAATTATTTATTGTTATTTTTAAAAAGGAGAATATTGAATTCATGCTTGAATGCACATGTGTGTCAACTTAGATACCTAAACATTGTGCAGTGCAAGGAAGTTTGGGTTTGAATACAAAGAATGATAAGCACATAAAATAATAACATACATAAATGAGAATGAAAAAAGGGTTATATGAAATATTCATGCACTATTCATTATTACATATGCATGCATGAATTTAGTTAAGAATTCAATAATAATAGTACTTTAAGAATTTTTTTGCATCACTTGAACACATCGAAGTGAGGTTGGGTCTTCATTAATCAGAATAAAGAATAGTTGTCTGAGAATTTGAAAAGACTGAGGAAGATGGTTATATTCTATGATCAAATTATTTTTTTAATACTAGAATCAGGGACAAATTTATTGAATTGTACTTAAGAAAGTGTGATCCATCAAGCTCATGGAAGAGGATCATCATAAATATTTTTATACAATGGATATTTCCATATGAAGAAAAAGGATATGGTTTAGGGGTATAACAAGTTGTTGGAAGATTACGACTGGTGGGTATAACCAATCACTGGAGAACAAGGTGTAGTTGTGGAATATAACTAATTACTGAAGTTTGATTGAAGCAGGGTGGTATAACCAGCTTGTAATTAGGGGTATAACCAATTACTATTTGTGATCACCTTCTGATATAGTATAGAATCTATGTTGGGTGGAATAAACAACATGGAAAAGAGTAGGTATTTGTACCTAACCTTATAAATAATTTTTTTATATGCCTTTGGTTTATAGAATCACTCTAGGTGAGGCTGAGAGACACAAGAAGATTGGATCTAGGATTTTACCATCCATAGAGCTTGAATTGAGAAAGAAAAAAAATTAAAAAAAAAAAAGAAAAGGGATCAATGATTCACCCCTCCCCCTCTCAGTGATCTCACACTAATCTGGCCTCTACAAAGTGATCCTCATAACTCTAACCAAAGTTCAATGATAAGATACTCCACTTCCATTCCTAGATATCATGGGGTTGAGTCAAGCCTATTAAAACCTGGTTGTATTTATTCACCTGATGATAGGTAATACATCAAGAAACAAACTCGATGAAATTATATTCCATACATGGATATCAAAACTTCTATAGAAGATCCTAGTACATATTCTCCACTCCTTGATGTACCATCAAAAGGTAGGTATGAAACTCCATCATCACCTCCTAACACTGAAAAAAATGAAATCACCATACATTCTTGAAAGAGGATGGAGAAATACACACCTTTATAGAAACCATCAGGTGTGTCTATTGTGGATATATGGTCACATAGAACTTTACAGTCAATGTTTATTAACTGAGTGCCTCTCACATACCAAAGAAGCAGTGTAGTCACTACCATTGATTTAAGGAAAATATATTCTATCTCCTCCACCAAGGTCAATTGAAAAGATTCAATTTACTCCATCACCTCCTCTAATAAACATGATTATGAATTCTTAATAGGGGTATCTTCCACCACATTTACCTTCCTATGAGTATAGAAAATTTTTTAAATCATAATTCTATAGGAATTCCATCCAACATCTCAGTCTCAGATCCTCAAAATTTCCCTAGCATTTATCATTCTAGATGAAAGGTATTCCTCTACAAGTCAATGTATAAAAGGGGCCAATATATGATAAAATTAATCCACAAACCATTGATGGTACCCTAATAAGATAAGAAAACTCTAAACCTCAGTTATTATCTTGGGTGATTCCCAAGCTATCACTACCTTTAACATCGATGGGTCCATAGATATTCTAACCTTAAAATTAAATTCCCTAAAAAGTTTACTTATTTAACTCAAAAATATCACTTCAATATCTCAGCATATAATGGGTTTACTCAAATTAAATCTAGGACCATCCTCAAGTTATCTACATGCTTGTCCTCTAAATTAGTGTAGATGAGAATGTCATTGATAAATATTATCATGAATTGAACCAAAATGTTTGGAAGATTCGGTTCGTGAGTCCCTTAGACATGATAAGGGGATTCATCAAATTAAAATTCATAACTAGGAACTCAGAATTCATGTAGAAAAATTAGAATACCATCTTCAATATATCCTCATAGATAACCTACAAATGGTGATAGTTGGACCTGAGGTTAAACTTCGATAACAAACTTTTACCTTTTAGTTGATCAAAGATATCATCAATCCACGGAAAGATGGTACTTATTCTATATTTCACCCAATTTATGGATCTATAATCAACACCAAGTATCAATCTCCCATCAACATTTTTGGTGAATAACATTGGAGTTTCTTAGGGGGGATATGTTGGGTCTAATGAAACCTTTTTTCAGAAGGCCCTCCAACTATACCCTTAGCTCCTAGAGCTCAAAAGGAGTAATATAATATGCTTTAAAGGATAACAGTTTAGTTATAGGGTGAAATTAGATAGAAAATTTGATCTATCTATTAGGTATTCCCATAAAATCTTTAAGGAATACATCCATCTATACCTCTACTAATTAAAAACTCACACTACCAGCAGATATGAAAGATGGTGGAATCACTACTAGTAATAGTCTCTAACTATATAGGTTAGTCTAAGAGATCTACTGGAATCTCAATATTATGAACCATGGATAAAGAGATGAAGTAATGACTCATGCTTGACCACGCAATCCATTTTTTATTTTATTTAAGAGCCACTTTGAGGGTAAGTGGGAACCAATAGAAACATTCAGTATCAAGTTACACCCTCACAACACCCATTACAAAATTGAAATTTCAAAATAATCATTCACCCGGCCAAGACCATATCATTCAACCTATTTTAAAATTGAAAATATGCCAACATCACCACAAATTATGCACATCTCATGAGTCGAACAAGGAGCATCAGATTCAATGAAGAAGTCACGTATTGAACATATTATCGCCATCATACACAACACCTCTCTGTCATCACGACACCAGCATCCACCACTACAAACTGAATAAAACACCACTAAAGCATCATCATTTTCTAGCATCGTCATCATCGACAATGAAAAACCACCGCAAAAGAAATCCGTATAACAACCAAATTCCAGAAACCATAAACACTGCCAAGAAAAATTAAAACAGAACACCAATTTATCAACAAAAGAAAACTTAAGCCACAAAACAAAATCCCTCCAACTTTTCAACACCTTGAATCCCTTCGAACCATGAACCACAATCCCAAAACCATGTAGTTTCCATTTCTCCAGATCCAACTAGGAGAGGCCTATAGGAACATGAGTTCAGAACAGTTTGAGAGACCAATGATATATTCATAACATAACCATCATCGGGACCAAAGCCTTCTTGAAATCAGCACAAAACCTTCTCTAAACTCAGAATCTTCACCAATAATGGGACCAGTAGCACATCAACCAAAAACAAATAAAGAACTGTAACAAAAACCCTCCAAGTAGGGAAAAAGTACATAGCATCCAAAATAGAAAAAAATCATAAAATAAAAGAAAACATAAAATAGAACCTGAGAAAGGGGAAACCAAGGTTGAAACCCTAAAAGGAACAATTGTGAAGGGAAATACTCAAAGCTGATGAAAGAACAAACAAGAACCGAGAGAGTAACCCGGGGATGAAACCCTAAAAAGACCACCAAACCAGAAGAAATGCAATAGCAGATCAAGAGAATCCAATGGAATAATCCACTGATCGGATAGGATTGAGTTTCCTTTACTCCCACCTCTACAATCACAAACCCACCTGAAAACCAACACACCCGACCAGTGTGGGGTCGTGTTTGTCAGACCAGTCCGGCAGAGCAGGGGAGGAAGTAGGTAAATGAGTCCATTCTGAATAAAGAATGAGAAATCCAGCACGAATCCGAGAGGGACCTGAGTGTAGAAGAGGATAAAGAACCTAGATAATGATGCCAAATAATCCGAAGGAGGGATGGGAGGCTTTCAAACCCTAGGAGAGGGTGATGTCCGGAGTGAGGGATAGGAGTGATGTCCAGGAGAATGGGGCGCCATAATTCATAACATTAATTACCTCGACGTCTGGTGTCTTCTTTATCAATTTCATATTAAAGATCTTGGTTCAGTGGGGTGTGATAATGAATCATGCTTGTATCTATCAGTATTATAGATAAAGTAGATAAGACACAAATCATACCTTGAATCATCTCTAGTGCCTCTCAGTCATACACCTCTATAGCCTGAAGCTAACTACACCCTTTTCCACTGGATTTCCATTACTGACATATTACTCCTAGTGTTGGTAGTGAAAGTAACTCATAATATCACTCTTCATTGACTTCTACTTATCCTGGGGATCCACCGGTCCTATTTCCAACTCAACCTCCCTAGGGTCCTCCTTGATCACCCCTAGGAGTTCCATGATTATGGTGATACCTCTATCATGGTGGTCCATCCATTATCAACCTTCCCTTAAAATTACCTCATTTTGGAAAGTTATATACCATTTTACCATGGTCGTCAAAAATATAGCATCAATCGTCCCTTGTATAGCTATATTCTTGATGGGATACTTATACTACTAATTCCTGAGACTAAGAATACTTATTTCGATAAAATCTCCAGCATCAAGTGATCAATATCTAGGGTTTAAAAACTTAATATAAAGACTCTAAACCATATTTAACACTATCTTATCTAGCTACATTAATTCTCTCTTCTAGGAATCTCTCCATCATCACATCCCACTCTCTCACCCCAGCATAAGTGGAAAGGCACAGAGGAACCACTACATCTCAGATGTCCCTGCGGACACCCAACATAAAATACCATATCTAGAAGTATCCATATCACGATATATAAATGGAGTAGTGTGTTTTAATAATAAACCTATATGCATACTCAAAAATAGTCATATCACCTTCTTATAGCTCTAAAAGATCTTGTATCTGAATCAAGTGTGAAGTTGAAGGGTAGTTCTCCTCATGGGACAAATTCTTGAACATTTTTTAAGTGATTGTCACCTCATCATGCATCTAGGTAAATATAATCCACCAACTTTAAGCGTATTTATGAAGAATATTATCTGTAAGAACTACCATCTAATCATCCATGGTTCGTACTAGTTAAAAGATGTGAAAAAAATGACTCTGGTTAATCATGTACTGACTAAGGATCTATCTCACCATGAAAACAAAGTGGTCTCTAATACTAAAACTCATGAAGTGTAGCTATCCTTTGTAAATTTTCATCTTGACCTAATAGAACTATCAGTTTCTCAATATGAAGAGAGTCACTAACCTAGTATAATGTAGTTGGGTCTAATCACCACTTGATGGCCAAGGAAACTACTCGCAACCTACTTGGAGCATGTTCCTCAAGGACTTGTCCATGAATGAAAGCCTCATCACTAATATAGTCATCCTAATAAATCCATCATGAAAATATTATTGGATTACATCATGTTGGATTCCTAAATTTTTTACAAGTTGACCATGATTAGATGATAATATATGGGAAGATAAATCAAGAATTACATGTAATTCAAGGACCCATTTTTCTATGATTCATGTACTATTGATTCCCAAAAACTGGTTCCTCAACATGCCGAGTCAAAAAGAAAGTGGTAAGAGTCTCGATTTATGGATACATCATCCCACAAACCATTACTGGGTTCTCTATCTTGAGATATGAACTTGGAAAACTTTAACACCATTTCCCTAGGTTTCTAAACCAAACCTCATAACATATCTAACTCTAAATACCATCCCTAAAAAATTCTACTTTGATACCACTTTATCATGACCCAACCCACTGAGCCCCCGCCTAGACTGAAATTGAGCCAATAGTGACACCCCAATATCACCTTTAATAGGCTAGGGGATGGAAACTAGCATCAAGTAGGCATGTTACACATATGGGAGGTTTTTTTTCAAGGTACTAGTATACACACATGCACCACCAAACTCCATGTAAATAAGTAGAGTAATAATAACTCAAATCAACTAGAGTGTGTTAATTAATACAATAACCTCTAGGAATACATTATAGTATAATAATCAAGACCATTAGAATAAAAATATGAAAATGAATTCCCACCCATAAAAAGGGTCCCAACCTAGAAAATTTTGAAAATAGAGAAGCAAGAGAGATCCATGATCATGGTATCTAGTAATCAACCACTAAATATGGTCATTGAAATTGGGTAATTCTATGATATATTAATACTAGTCCCACTAAATCCACTCCTATCATCTTTTCATATGCATAATACACGACATGCTTGGAAAAATTCTATTTAGTTGTGAGTATATACATACCCATTAGTATGCCCCAAACAATATGAAATAGTAAAAGAAATGATTAATTCATCCCATGATACAAGGGGAGATTATAACTCAAAAGGTAGATATACTCAGAGTAAACTAATTGAAGATGGATAGGGGATATCCATCTTCACATACAATTTCAAATCTAAGACTACCCTAAACTCCATGCATCTATGTTTCCCTACTGGTAGTAGCCCAACTTAAACCTCACTAGATCCATGGGGGACCCATGCCACACTGATGTCACATCACAGAATGAGGGTACTGACTCCAAAAAGGTGTAGGACCTATACTTAATCTATAACTTGATTATGAAGAGGTACTACATCACATATAGAAGACCCATGATCTGAGGTGTGTACAAAGTTGTTTCATCCTACCTATACCAGGAAATGGGGGACCCACACACTAACCCTTGTGTGTTATCAGGGGGACTGACAACCCCGATGTTTCTCCTTAGATCACACTTGTGTATTTTCCTCACCTATTTGAGATGTAATAAGAAAAATAGCTGTGAAACATCATGCCATATATCTGATATCAAAACAAATGCCACCATCACATCATATGTGGAATTTCACTCATAATGGACTACTCGCATATCTAAATCTAAGTCCTAGAGAATAAAATATGGGAGGTATAAGTCACTAGAAAAACTAAATGGTGTATCCTTATGTGCTATATGGGGCGTACTCTAAATATTAAACCAAAATATTCCCCAATACTATACTAATTAAGTGTGTAAAATGATATGTACATGAAATGTGGGACCACCTGGGGTCCAAGGTGTGTACTTCACTATACATAGTCCCATTTGATAAGTATGGTACACATGGTGTGGCCAAGATACATGGTGTGTAGGATAGACATAATTCCTAGGAATGTACTTCTGGTATATGTCTTGACTAAATAGCCAAGGTAACATATTTTATAGTCACTCCACATATCATGAGATGTTTAATTCATATCAAAACCTTATCCACCATGATATTTTTAGATACATGGTATGTGTTCTTATGAACTACACACAGTTTAGATTAGTATTTTGATACTAGAATGGTTTCTTTATTGTTTCTCACTAGATAAACTAGTTTTTTTCAAAAAACCCCATTGTTAGACTCATCCAAGCCACCAAAATTGGATGAAAGCATCTCCAAGCATCAATTTCTGACCTTTTGTGGCTGGAAATTGGGATTTTTATTTCCCATGAAAGATCCATCATGCCTCCCATCACCTAAAAATGTACAATTCCTGAAATTGTCATATGATACTTTACATTGCACCTCAATCCATCCACAAGTCATCGATTCCAAAATTGTTCACATCACCATCATGAATCTGAAGGTTCAATCATTCTCAAACTGGTCCAGTATTAAATAATTGACCCCATGGGGAAATGATGAAGAACACAAAGAATAGATGTGGGCGAGGCACAATAAAAAATTTATATTATCATTGGAAATTTTGAACCCAGAAAAACGATCATAATGATGGAAACCAAAAATGGTGAAACAAAATTGGAAAAAAGAATAAAAATTTCAAGGCTTTACAATCTGAAGAAGGAAAATATAAATTTCATAGGTGATAAATTGAATCTATTATATGGATTGAAAAATATGGAAATAATCATTAAAATAAGTACCCCTACCTTAATAATGGATCGATCATTTGTGAATAAAACTTTCCCTAGAGATGTATTTAAAGTTTCTTCTACATTCATCATTTTTCGCATGAATCTCCTTGATTTTTTTCCATTGATTCACGATTTCGAGCTTGTCCATTAACACCAACAAATGATATCTATCTCTCTCTCTAATCTCCCAGGGTTATATAGATAATACTAGGTATTTACCATAGAAGAATACTTATAGAGGAGAGGCTAGGTTTAGGCATTTAATAAATTAAATAAATTTATTTATTTATTTATTTAAAATGCCTTCCAATGACTGTAATATAATGGAATGTCTGTCGATGAAAAAATATATATCATACCTAGGGTAAACACAACATTTTGAATTCAACCACAGTCTCAGATTTTCCATTCAAGATTCTAATAAACATGAATTTCATTTATTCTAAAATTTCACGCATACACAATATAAAAATAATTAAAAAAATTATTACATTAATATCAGGGTCCCACAACACCTGATACCCCAATATAACTCTGAAATAAAATCCAGAATAACTAATAGAAAATTTAAAAGGGTTTATATTTGAAAATAGGGGTTATTGTAAAAAATTATTTATATACTTATTAAAGTTGTTTATTTAATTAATTATTCAAATTTTGTTTTTTTGTATCAATTTTCATAAGGATTTTTAGGGTTTATAAATTTAAAATAACATCATTATTTAAATTCTATTTTTCGTCATTTATATATTTATTTTTGTTATGAAACCTTTATTATATGAATATCATAATCCCAAAATTATAATTAATATTTATTCCCAAATCCATCTCTTATAAAATAAACCATTCATTTTCTCCTACCATAGGTATTCCAACCATTATATTTGACATGGGAGATAAGTATTGATCTAGACCATTTTTTAAAACATTCATGTACCCTATATATATGTAACTTTTTTAATGAAAGATTAAAATTTTGTCTCCCTATACTTTATTGGTACTTATTTTATACCTTTTTACATTATCATCTTCATTCATTGCCATAATCTAAAATATTCAATGCTATGATTCATAAATTTTTCACTTCGCTTATTATCGATCATGAATTTATAGTTTTGAAATTTCTCGTAGTTTTAATTGGTGTTTGATCAGTTTCATAACACATTATCAACACAATTACCTTCTTGCATTGTGTATCATGATCATGCTACCACTATCACTATCATTGACATAAATTAATTCATATATGAAAAAGTTATGTCTTGTGTTTTTGAAAATATTTTTTTGTCATTATCTATCATATGTGCATCACCTCTACTCATTTTAAGAGATATATCAACAAGTGGGTTTTATTTTATATGTTATATATTATTATATTAATTTTCCATAACTTAATAACTATGAAAAAATATAAATTATTTTCTTAATATATTTTTATAGGAAAAATAATGAGCTCTTGGAGAATAGTAATGAGTCACAACTATCAAATTACACTCCGTTATCTAAAGTGAATGTGATTGGTTATTATCAAAAAAAAATTAATAATCAATTTAGTATTTGTTAAGACAAACATCATCTATCAAATTAAAAGATAAATTACCACCACTATAAGTGGTTTAATGATAAACATCATGTTCCTATCATATGATAAAAGTGAACATCAATGATCACTTTATAAACCATAATGATGAAATAATAAATTTTAACATTTATTTATTTCTAAATACCAAAGGTTTTGGGATTGATTATTATGTATAAATCTTCATTACAAAGATTATATTTATTTTTTTATTTTTTATAAATATTATTTTATTTTATTTATTTTATCTTATATTTTATTAATTATATAAAATATGAAAGAAATTAAGCATTCATGAAGAAAAAAATATATATTTTATTGATATATATTCCATGAAGTGGATGGAATTATTGAGTTGAATATCCATGCTAACATCTTAATGACAGTGCAGAACTCTATAAAATAATTTTATTATATTATCTGAAGTTAATGGAAATGTTTGTTAAAAAATTATATTGTGTTACATGTTGAGTTTGGAACCACTAAAATAGAATCACCCTCCATAGATTCAAAATTCTTAAAAAAATATTTGGAACTCCTAAAATTAGATTGAACCCACATAGTTGGGGTATCTAAAACTATGAAGAATAAGCACCCCCTCCACAAACTGATATAGAACCTCTAGAAAATAACTTCTAGAAGAAAATTATGGAAGAATAAAAGAAATAAAAACACATTGGATTAACAAGGATCATAATTAATCTAATCCATGGAAGGAGCACAGTTCAAGATTTTTATATTGACCTGAGATTTTGGATCCTTTAAATTAATATTATCTTCTGTTTCTTTCTCCACACGCAAAACCAAACTAAAATGATTCATGAAATATTATTAAGAAAATTTAAGAATAATAAAACTTATATTAAATAAATATATATTGTAATTAGTAATAAAATTCAAACAAAATATGTTTAAGGACTCTTAAAATTTTAAAAATACATTATTTTCAATAAAAGCGGTTTTTTGTAATATATATTAATTTTTAATTTAAAATTAAAATTTATAAATTTTAGATTTTTTATTTCAAAAAAATAAATTAATTTTTTAATTATATATAATAAAATTATATTTAGTTAAATTTTTTAGATTTTTTTAAAATAATTGATTTTTAGGTGAATAGTAAAAAATATTGATTTTTCTAATAGTGACACTTTTATGACATTATTATAATATAATAATGACTTATGAGTTTTTAAAACCTTTTATATATAAAAATATATATTTATAAAGTAAAATAAAACTCTTAAAAATAATATGTTTAATTTATTAAACCCATGTGTAACATTTTGGAAACTTAAGTAATATTTTAATCTAAAAATGTTTTTATTCACATATAATAAAAATTAGTTTTCATCAATTATAAAAATTAAATATATCAAATTTTATTTAATATTTTAGATCAATATTATCATATTATATAATAATTTTAATTTAATTTTTGTGTATTAAATTATGTTTACTAAGATTAAAGTTAATTGTCATCATAATGGTAAAACTCTTATATTTAAATAATTGTTTCATTAATATGTATAATATTTATATAATAAAATAAATTAATATAATTTTTAAACCTATATATAAATATATTATCACCCATTAAAACTTCAATCAATACTAAATAATATTAAGAACACTTAATAGTAAAAACAACATTTCTTTAAAAACAGTTTTTCTATATATTAAATGTTTTAATTTAAAAGTTAATTTTCTCTTATTCAGAATTGAATTGAATTAAATAGGGGATAAATATTTTTTTATCACACCCAAATTTGGTAAGATTTTTTATTTTCTATTTTTATTAAAACATATATTACTTAGTTAAATACTTTTACCAATCTAAAAAAATGGTAAAATGTAAAAACATAATGATAAATGACTTAGAACATGTTTAAAACATGAGTTCAAATGAGTGTTATAAGATTTATATAACTTATCCCACCCTAAAATCCATTATTTATCACTCTTTGAGTCTTTAACCTATGAATAATATCATTAAAATATTGAAAATTAATATATGTTCACCAAAGTGACCTTTTCTTCACTTATAAAAAGGGAACACATCCATCTCTTAATTCCACACCTATTCCTTTTAATTTCCTCCTGAAATTCTTTAATTTTTATCCTCTTAAAAACCTCTCTCAATTTTATAATACTATATTATCAATTATTTATCCTAATCCCTTCATTTCCAAGGTTATTTTCAAGAAAAATTTTATGATCCCAATGAGATTCAAATGCTCTAGTAGAAGTCAATAATTAAGGTAAGGGTATCTTTGCCTAATTTTCAAATCCATGAGACATATTTGATATTTCTCACCATAATTTATTTTATATTGTGTATTCACTTCACCATTAACTTCAATTATATTTAAAATATTTCATTTTATTATATTTGAATGTTCATTTCATGGTAACCCACTTATTCGTATGTTACCATTACCATAAGGGTTTTTGGAAAACCCAATTCTCATTTAGTGAGTTCTAAATTTTCTTCTTGAAATTGTTTCATATACTTTTAGAACACTCTTATATTTTATTTTATTATGTTTTTTTTCTATTTTCCTACTATTTATTTACATGTCTACCACCTAAATCCATTTCCAAATGTTTCTTGATTCATGAATAATGACATCCATAAGGGATTTAGTTTGACTAAAATTTTCTTTCATTGAGTTAAAATGTTTTTATTTAAGCATACTTCTTATAATTTTGATAAATTATTCAATTTCCTATTTTATAAGATATTTCATCTATTATATATAGTAATAATTATGTTTTAAACTCAAATATGTTTTCTTGATGAATTTATTTCACATAAAGACGCATAGTTTTTAGGAAAAAAGTATTATCTCCTTTAAAGATGGTTTTTATACCATTTACATGTACATTATCACCAAATAAATTCATTCCATATTTTTAAATAAAAACATGTGTTTACTCATGTGACCCTCCTATTTTCATTACCAATTTTGAAAAGTAAGTTTTTTTACTCTTTTATGATGTGGGTTTTCAACAATGGTATTTCAAAATATTAAAAAAAAGGTTTTTCAACCATTCTAAATCAATTTTATTATATTTTAATTCAAATTTATTTTTTATAAACTTTTTTTATTTTCAAGTAACTCTTATTGAAGTTTATTTTTTAAATTGAATGTTTTCCAAAGTTTTCACATCATCATTTTGAAAAAAAATTAATTTCAAGGCTTCATTATTAAGGTTTATTCAAAATATTTACTCAAAATTAACCTTTACAAAGTGATTCACAACATCATCACTTATGATAAATTTAAAATAATTATCTAAAAAATATATTTTCAATTTTTTTTACATTTTCCACTTTATCTCCAAAGGACTTATTTCCTTGGAATTAATTTTTCATAAACCAGCCTCAAAATATTCTTATTAAATACTCTTTTGGGGTGACTAAATTTTTGGTATCAATCGTTTACATTCTTGAGGTCAATTTTTTTAATACCATTTGGAAATGTTGTGAAACCCATTTTTATTTACATGTATTCTTAAGGATGTTAAGGATGATTATTTTCAAGTGGCACATATATATATTTTTATAATTGATAGTTTTGATCTAATAAATCCCAGAGATGGTTTGGTTTTGATAAATCTATGAGATGGTTTGGGTTTGATAAAGCCCAAGGACAATTTGGGTCCGATAAATCCCTAATACATTTTGGGGTCGATAAATCCCTGAGATGGATTTATTCTATTAAATCACTCAATTTTATTGGTTATATTTTTTATATATCAGGAGATAAGGATATTAATCATGGACATTTTTTTGTTCATAATAGGAAGCATGGACATTTTTTTATTCACAATAGAAAGCATGGATATTTTGTTTTTTCACAACATGAATCATGGATATATATTTTTTTTATAATCAGAAGTGTGGACATTTTTCTTGTACACAACATGAATTGTGGACATTTTTTTGTTCATAATAGTAAGTGTAGAAACTTTTATTGTTCACAAAATGAAGTATGGGTGTTTTTTTTGTTCACAATGTTACAATTTTATTATACTAATATTTATACCAAAGTTCCATATTATGTTATATTTCAAGTTAATGTTTCATATCCATTATATATTCATATTATTATTCTCCATGGATCATGTTTATTATCCCTTGATTCCTCAAAATTTTTCTATGGTATGTGTTTTTTCATTTGAGATCACATGTCCTTTTATCATGACTTGTGTAAAAATATTATTGTTCTATGTTAATTTTAATAATAAAATTTATCCCTATCATGTTTTCTCTCATGATTATGATCCAACCCATGATTATATATTGGTGAGTTATTTTACCTAACTAAGTGTTCAATTTCACCCATTCATTATGTTTTCTTTTCTAGGGTTATGAAGATGAGTGTGACCTATGGGATCTCTAGAAGTCAGTCTGGTATAGTTTGATTTTGGAGAAATGTTCACATATGTTTAAAATAAATTTCTTATGTAGTTAATCCTAAAATATAATAAACAAAAAAATTATATGATTTATGTGATATTATTTTGAGATATAATACTAATGTGAAAATTTATGCAAGTTTATCTTGGATCATCTCACTTGAAGTCAAAGTTAGTATGTAAAAGTTTGTGTTAGAACCATACCCAATACTGAAGCTTTGGGGAACCTCGATTAGTATCAAAGGAGTGCTTAGTTATTTTGGGGATTAGTTTAATTATTTTTCATTAGGAAAATATAACTTTAGTAAAAAAACTAGGGATATGTAACGTCCTGAACCGAGTGTCTCACATCGGTGCCCCAAGATGGTTGGTCACATGAACTTAGGTAAGCCTCCTCATACACTAGAGGCTGCTGACTAGTAGTGAGGCTATAATATTGATCATGGGGAGGATATACCCTCTTTATTAAAGTAACATAATAGTGGAATAAATGAAAATAACCAAATGATATAATCAATAACCAAACCAAACCAGTATCTCATGATGACCAAGATAGGAAATACAATATCCAAATCTAAACAGTAGATATGTTGTTCCAAAAACATGTCAAGTGTCAATATACAATAACACAAAATAAATAAAAACACTTGAAAACTCCCAATAGGTTCATTAATCACATCTTGTTCCATCATCCATGATCCATCCCATATTATCCATCTAACATAGGTCACTTGTCATTATCCTATCCTACAAACATGAAGTCTATTCGGGTACCGATCAGGCAGCTCGAGTAGTGTGTGAGTACAACTTAGTAGGCCACCACCAACAGCATCAAAACAATAACTAGTCAATAATAGTGTATGAAGTTTTATAAATAATAAAATATAAGCAATAAAGTAAATATTTTATATATATTCAATTATTCTTTATTTAACCACATAAACCATCGGGTTCCTGAGGACATCTGGACTCTCAATACCTACTTTGGCCTGTGTCGAAGTATAAACCATATTACATAGGTAATATCCTGATTCAATATAATCATGGTCTTTAATTATCTATTCAAATTCAATTCATATCATGGCTAATTGGAACCATAGTCCAATGTCAGCATTTTAGTCCTAGAACGCCATGTCTAGCACCTCATGGATATTTGAAGTAGCAGTCAGTGTCCCACAACTATTTTATTAATATGGTATTTTGAAGAAATATTCTATGTATCACACATGTATATTAGTTAATCACATGTGGGATTTTGAATTAGCAGTCCATGTCCCACACAAATACATCACAAAATCATACAAGTGGGATTTTGAAGTAGTAGACTGTGTCCCACACTCATATATCACAAAGTCACACAAGTCACGTATACCAAAATTCTCAAGGTTAATCATCATTAACCCTCTTGTCAAAATTTCATGTCATGGTATATCAATTAAATTTAACAAAACAAATTTGGATAATCACTTTAATCACATAAATTAATATAATCAATTCACCATTAGACCATTTATAATATGTGAATCATACAACCCATTAACCCATTAAGGTCAAGTCAACCATCTCATATTTCTCATTTTAAATTAATTTATAATCTTGCTAATTGAACATTTTTTTAATCCCAATATCCCATCAATTCCATAATAACAATATCTCATTAATTAATTAACTGATTAATTAATCCAATTCCACTAATTTCAATTGCCCCAATTTAAACACAGTCATTATCACATGGAAATTAAATTAAATAAATTATATTTAATATTCAATTACCCAATCATGGAAATTAAAATTATATAATTACATAAATTTAATTAAATCATGAATATGGGATTTTCAATTTAGACCACCTACCTCAAAATTGATGATGAATTCACGCCAATGGAAAACCCAAATTGAAACAGAACAACCAAGATCACGACGAAGAATGAGATCTAGTTCTAAAACCTAATTACAATATAAAATGGATTTGATCCATGGAAACCTAGATATAGATCTACTTCCAATAGAGGAAAACATTTATTTAAAGGATGAGAGTAATACTGGATAGTGGAAGGACACCATAAAAGATGAGAATATCTTTCTAAAAGAGGTGAATATCTTCAATCCAAGCTTTTATTCATCAATAATTAAGTTTAAAATGCCTTGGAATCCATTTAAGAACCTTCAAAAACAAGATTAAAATTTTAGGGTCAAGTTGGGTTAACTTATGGTGAATTTTTGGGGGTTTGAGAATTTTTTTTCTAATTTTTAGGGGTTTAAAATTTTGCACACATGGTTTCCTACTCAGGGCATATAGTTTTCCCTAACTTTACACCTAACCATGTACCTTCTCCCAGGGGGGTCATGGTTTCTACTAAGAGGGAGTATAGTTTTCCAAACCTTTCACCAACCATGAAATTATCTTATGTCTGGGTTTTCAAGGTTTTTTGGGGCAGGGTACATGGTTTGGTAAAATCATGCCCTAAGCTTGCACTTCCCAAAACCATTCCAAAATTTTCCAATTTCACCCAAAAACCTCCTAAGGTAAAACCCAAAAAAATATATTCAAAACAAGGAAAAATAATACCTGTAGGAAATCTTGAGACATCTCTAGAAAATTTAGGATCTTACAATCTCCATGATTTATAACAGATCATCTTTGAGCTATAATCCCAAGAATCTCTAAGATTATTAGGTAAAAATATTGGGACACTGAGCTTGCATATCTTATTTTCTCTCCCAAGTTTCCTCCTGAACACAAACATGTTTCCATAATACACAAACTATCAGCATAGTATTTCCTCGAAACACTTTCTCACTATGATCCAACACACTTATCAGATGCTTCTCAAAGGATATATCAGTCTCAAACTCAAAACCATCCACATCGATCACATAAGATGGGTTGGAGTGATACCTCTGAATATATGACATTTGAAAAACATCATGAATATCATAGTACCTATGTGGAAGAGCCAATCGATATGCCATTGGCCAGATTCTCTCTACAACCTCAAATGGTCCAACAAACCTAGGTGTCAACTTTCCCTATCTATATATCCTGTGGTGACCCAATCTATGCGACACCAAAAGGAATACATGATCACCCTCTAAAAACTCTAGGGTTCATAGAAGTCTATTAATATATGAATTCTATATACTCTAATCTGTATCCATATGCTTATAAAATAGTTGAACCTGCTCTGACATCTCATGCATGAGACTCGGTCCCAACAACTCTTACTCATCTACCTCCATCTAGCATAGAGGTGATTTGCATGGCCTAGCATAAAGATCCTCATCTGGTTTTATATGTATAGTTTACTGATAACTATTGTTATAGGTGAACTCAACGAGTGCTAGGTGATTCTCCCAAGACCCATTTAAGTCTAAAGCGCACCCTCATATCATATCCTCAAACACATATATAGTACATTTCAACTGCCCATCTATCTATGGGTGGAATGTCGTACTCAGTAAAACTTGTATACCAAGCACCTTTTACAATCCCTTCTATAATCACAAAGTAAAACAAAGTTCATAGTCTAAAAAAATACTCTATGGCACCCCATGAAAATAGACTATCACTCGAAAATATTGGTATTCTAACTAATCCATTGAGAAAGTCTCCCATATAAGAAAAAATGTGATACTTTCATCAGTCAATCTGTAATAACCCAAATAGAATCATTCTTTTGAGGTGTCCTTGGGAGGCCCACCAAAAATCCCACGATAACATCATTCTACTTCAATTACAGAATGGGAAATGGTTGTACCAACCCATCAGGTCTTTAATTCTTAGCCTTAACCTATTGATAGGTGTAGCATCATATCATGAACCCTACTATCTCCTTTTTCATGCCCGGCCACCAATACTATTGGAATAGGTCATGATACATTTTGGTAAAACCTGGATGCACCTCCCACTTCAAGGAATAAAATTCATGCATCATATCATCTCGCATACTCGTAGGTAAAACAACCTGATTCCTAACATAGATGGTCTTATCCTCATATATAGTCTAGTTTGAAGGTGTCTCCCCACCTTCAAGGCTTTACCTCAAGGCCAAAAATTCTATATCCTGATATTTACTTTCCCTGATCTGACTTCAAAAGTGTATACTCCACCGAAAATGATAAAAGATTCATATATTCATGGCTCTCCTAAACAACACCATGCATCTCATCTAATAAAGTCACCATATTCTACTTAGAACTATACTCCTAAATTGCATAAGTCTGAGTTTTCCTACTTAGATCATCAACAACATTGTTTCCCTTTCTCATAATATATGCTATATCAAAATCAAATGAAGTCATATACTCAAAATACCTCTATAATTGGATATTCAAATCTCATTAGGAAAATATATACTTTAAAATCTTGTGATCGGTATACACCATTGTAACGTCCCAATTTTTCTGAAAGGTACAGACCATTTGTTTTCAGTTTAAATTATTTTTTTTAGCCCTAATAAAGTTATATAAGGGACTCAAGGTGGTCTTGGGGGTTTTCAGAACTCGTTCAGATCTCAAAGATCTTGAAATTTAAGAAAATTTTGGGTCACATGGTTAGGATAAATCGTGAATCCCAGCCCACATGGTTTCCCTAAACCATGCATCTACAGACAGTGGGGACCTAGGGGCCACACGGTTTGTCTACAACCATGCTACCCCAGGCGCATGGCCATACAGTCCTATAGAAATCTTGGATAGATTGGTTTTTCATGGTTTTTGCACATTTAAATAAATTGTACACCTAACCATGCATGGTGCCACTTTAAAGAATATCATGGCACACAGTTGGTGTACGATTTGTCCAACCATGTGTTCAAACCATGTTCCCTTGTTTTTGTGGGTGAATTTACTAATTTAACTACTCTTTAATGATTTACCTTATTTATTCATTCCTCCCCACTTTTCTTCATTGGCTGAACTCCTCCCTCTATATATGAATCTCCATCCTCTCATCTTTCTCAGTTTCTTGCTACCTCCTCCATCCGATATCCATTTAACTCTCTGTAAAACCCATTGGGAATCTCTTGGTAAGATATTGGATCATATCCCATTTATTTTAAGTTCTTCTTCCCATATTTTTTTCTATATCAATGCAATCTCATTTTCCCTATTTTCAGTGCATTTGACGGTTTCTTTAATTTCTTCCAACCTTGTTCAAATCAAAAGTCGAGACTGGACGAGGTAAGATCTATAAGGATAAGGTAGGTGGTATAGGTTCTTTTACCTCATTTTAATGCATTATATAAAATGAATTTTTGTTCCGTGAGTCAGAACCTTCCAATATCGCCACTATTTTTTCAATTAAATTAAATTTAATTCCCTACCTTTCCATTAGCAACCTAATTTATCGGCGAATCAACCCCTTGGGTTGATTTCCTTGATTAATGTAGCCCTAATTGGTGTGATTATTCTTTGATCCTTATTTTCCCCTTGTTCTAAATTGGACTAAAAACCCTTGCAGTGTGTTTTCATATAATTAATGCCTTGGGTCTATTGTTTTAGATGAATTTGAGATTGAATAATGAGTTAGACTCCATGCCTCATGCTATAAATTAAATGGATGGACTAAGTGAGCTAGTTAGGTGATTATGCATTTATAATTGGGCCATAAAAGGTTTTTTAATGTAATTCCTTGACCAATATGCCAATTATGATAGAAATTCCTGAACTAAAGTAGGTGGACCCTTGTTAGACATGTTATATATGATTTATTTGATTTAAATAATCACCTTAGTGTCGAGGTTTATACAAGGGATTCCAAATTAAGGACCTCTTGGATGGACTCTTGTGACTTCTTGATAGAATAGAAAGTTCTTTGTAAACATGTTGGGGGAGACATCAGCTATTCTTGATATGGGATCACCATGTGTTATTTTTTTACCACCAAATGAGTGAAATTGGTTCCCTAGGGGATACCCCTTGGATGGGCTCAATGGAACAATGGTTGTACCAAGCCATGAGAGAGAATCAGCACCCTATGTGCAATAATAGGTATGAACTTGGAGGATAGTTCTTGAATTTATAACACCAGTCCTAGAGTGACACATGGGACTTCATTATTGGTTTACCTTGGATGGACTCCATGGAATTGGACATATCCCGAGCCCCTTGAGTGATACTTGGAAAGAATCTCTGGTTTTCCATAGAAGAGAACAGGATGACTCTGAGTATTTATAAATAGGTTTTAATTCAATTAAAAAATAAATGAAGGTTTTTCAAATGAGAAATGATCATTTGGTTTTCGAAACATAGGTATGTGTCCTCTAAACCTAATCACAAGCTGGGGGATAGTCCACATTCTTAATATTACCCCAATCACTTTACCCTTTCAGGATCTCTTGGTTCAAACTCACCAGATTAGGTTAAAGCAGGTAAATTAGATGGGTTTCCAAGCGAAACCCGATCCAATGTATATTTATTTAATTCTATTTTTCAATTATTAATTATGGAACATTGTTTATTATATATTGCAAAAAGGGTTTGAGCTAGACATCGTTGGTGGTGGACTACTTTGATTTTATCCCGCACCCTACTCATGCCACCTTTGGTACCTGAGTAGAATTTATGACTGGAGGGATAGATAAATGGAAGCGGCCAGCTTCTGATGATTGATTTCCATGTTTAAGATGGAGTTGGGGAAGAGGACTGAGTTTATGATCGAAATGCTAGCTATAGCATTTTTTTCTTTTTGTGTATTTTGTTATAATGGTGTATATTCTTATATACCCTTCCCCTTACATGCTCATTTTTTTATAACATCATCCTTATATTATATCTAGTTGTTATGTAGCTTCCGCTTACTTTTTATTAGCTTTCATGGTTTACTATTATTGTCCCACTACTATCTATTTATTATTTATGATTCCACTATTTATTATCATTATCTACTTCTATGATCATTCTGATATATGAGGGCATAGTCTCCCCACTAACACACCCTAGGACATATCTACTAGTCGGTAGCCTCTTGCATTCGTGGAGGCACGCTTTAGGCCTTGTGGTCCATCATCTCGGAGCACCGTTAAGTGGCATATGGGGTGGGATGATACAAAGTGGTATCAGAGGCCTTTTTCTTTTCTTTCAAAATATTTGGGCATTATTAAGAAGATTAAGATAATTGTATTTGTTTATGAACATGTTCCTATGAGTAGCTACCCCACATACAAGGGAAACCCAAATTACCTGAGATGGGTAAATGTTTTTATTTCTTGCATTGTTACAGTTTCATGGATTTCACCATAGGGTGATGCAATTTCTTTGCATTGTTATTATCTTGATAGGTTATTTATTATTTTATCCTGATGATATGATGATTTATAATTTATAAATCATACTAATCACCCTATGATTAAAATTCCATGAATATGAAATGTCATGTCTACTTTTTACTGTACATTTCTTTTTTCACATGTGATTGTTTTTTTTGCCTTGATTCTTAATCCCAATAGTGTGCTTGTATTATTCATGATGACATGATTGGTTTAAAATGACCAATAATTTTACATTGGTAGTTTGATTGGTGAGTTTCAAGGGTAGCACATCCAATCAAAACACTACCCGAGGCCTGTTACACCCTTTTTTTGGTGTAAAATTTAGGATACAATTACTTGACATGTTGGTTTCAATTTTTAAAGTGTATGGGCCTTAATAAATTGGAATTTTTTATGAAATTAATTATATTGTGATGATAATTACCAAATAAATAAGAGTGAATACTAATTAAAATGGTTGACCTCTAAAATGGAAATAACCCCTTATATGTGTAATCTGAGACCTTGACCTTGTCTTAACCTTAGTAGTGGGTAGTAGGTTGTGTCTCTAGTGTTCTTCTGTAACTCGTTCTTGTTACCCAGATCTATCTCCAAGAGCAAGCATAGGGGTGTGCTTCTTTAGTAGGATGGACTTATGTCTATCTTTTCTTTATCACTTTCCTGGTATGTTATAAAAACAATCTGAGGCATGTGCTTAGAAATTTTAGAGTTATTCCACTATGATGACCTTGTATTGTATTCCAGAAAAGTGGTGATGAGCATACTCTTGAGGTGGTGATCCTTGAGCCACCTTTTATACCTCCTATAGTTCCACCTGAGGTGCATTCTATAGATCATTTAGTGTGTTCCAATTCTTAGTTTAGGGATACTTTTCATCACTTTATAAAATCAATTTAGGGTTCACCTTGACCTAGCCCTACTATGGAAGAGCAGACCCCCTGAGTTCCAGAAGCATCATCCTCCCAGCTTCTTGGGGGACGGTGGACCTCTAGCTGCTGAATCATGGTTGGAGGCTATGATATCTATATTGAGCATATTCAGATTCCTCAAAAGTGAAGGGTCAAGATTACGACCAACAAGTTACATGATTCCACCAAGCATTTGTGGGATGTTCTTACTCAAGCTGGTTGACATTAGAGTATGGTCTAGGAAGATTTCCAGATAGCCTTCTTCGGCTACTTCTTTCCTTAGACCTTAAGAACCGATCTTATTTAGAAATCCATTCACCTTCATCAAGGTGACATGTTATTAGTAGAATAAACATCTTGCTTCATAGAATTACTATCAAGACCCGTCCTAGTTGGTCCCTCACCATGACTCCCTAAGCCCGCCTCCAATAGGCCAGGGGATGGTGACTAGCACTGAGTAGGTATAATACTAACATGGGAGGAATTTCCTAAGAACCTGTACACATGCACACATCTCCAAGACCACAAATGCTGAATTGTAAAAACCACTAAGGAACAAAATGCATGCATACAACTAAACCCAACCAACAGAGTATGATGGAAAGTAAAGTATTGAAAGTAAACTGGGCCAGAATACAAGCCCACCCAAAAACAAGAGTTTGAAAACTGCAAAGTCCAACCTATAAACACAAATAGGTACTAGGACTGCTGCTCATAGCCGAAGGAATTCCTCAGCTTGTAGGGAACTCAGAAAGCTCAGTCTTGTCCTAGTCTGCCATGGACTCTGTCAAAATGATACTCGTCTGCATAAGACACGAAACGTGCGGAAAAGCCCGTGCAGGGGTGAGTATAACAATACTCAGTAGAGGACCCCGAAAAACAAAAATCAATACACGAAGGAAAGGCATAGTCATCTCTACCTAGTATATGTCTACTGAACATTTAATAAGAGATCAAAATACAGATTTACCCAAAACTCAGACTCGTAGTCTATAAACAAGTCACACAACCGCATACCCCCACTAGGGATTCAATTCGAAGATTCCACGAAGTACTCGTTCTGAGAGGAAACACTCCACGATTCTGGTAGCTCTGATAGCCGTATGTCCAAGAAGTGATGTTCGTCAGTAAATGTCATGAGAGGCAGTTACACTCATTACAGGAGACACACTCCTGAGTGGGGAAGATCACGGTAGATAGATTCACTCATTACGGGAGACACACTCCTAAGTGGTAAATATCATGACACATAGATGAGGATCACTTCCAGGGCCATGGAGGATACCACGAATCATCCATATCCACCATCTAGGTATAGAATCAACGCCCGGTAGAGTTTGTCACGTTGATGCCTGACTCTACCTAGGGTCAAGAATGGATAGAGGATCTCACTTCAGGCCTCTTAGAGGGATGTCGACTCTATCACAGAAAGTCCTAATGAAGGGGACATAATCTTGTGGAAGGAAATGATGATTGACCTTCAGGGGAATGAGAAGAAGGGGCACAAACCCAAACAAAACATGTCCAAGATATGGTGGACAAGAGGACCATGCCATTTTCTCAGAAGTACACGGCGTGTAGAAAAATTACACTCCGTGTTGTTTGACCCCGGGTACTTCCTGTATACATCGGCCCATGTCGTAAGGCTGGTCATGTAGAAAAGTTAGTACACAGCGTGTAGTACTGTGTACACACTGTGTCTGAGTGACTGGGCTCGTCTATGTGTATGTTGGCCATGTGCTCGTACACGATCCCCAATCAGTGTACTCCAACCCGTGTAATCGGTACACGGGGTGACCTGCGTTACTGGACTCACATATCTGTGTGATGGAGTACACGATCGTGTACTCACTCCTATGTCTTTGTATCACCTAGATACACACTGAGTCCTGTGTAGACACCTATGCCATGCTGCGTGGAGAGTACACACCATGTTCTTAAGCCGTGTAGTCTATCCTGTGTCTGTGTACCTTCCAAAATACACGTCAAGCTTCGGGGAAAGTCCAACATGCCATGTGACCATGGTCACATGCCATGTGTTTCCTCTCTGACCCCCAAAAACCTAGCCACCACTTCCAGTACTACATGGTGTATTCTTTCGAAATACACGCCGTGTATTCTGGAAATTTCCAGAATCGCAGACTTCTGCTGCCGTGCCTCCGTGCTGCCCTATTTGTCGATCTATCCATTTGATCACCATGAAACTATAGAGTCCAGGTCGCCCTAAAATCCCGAGGTCATATCCATTGTTTTTTGGCCTCCAATTGGCTTCGAAAATGCGTTTCGATCCTTCCATGTGAGGAACACTCAGAGAACGGTCTTTTCCAATCTGATCTGATTCGTCGTCCGCTATGACCGCCGCACCTCTGTAGGGTCATTGCAATGTTCGATCTTCAGTTTGGGATCGTTGCATCACAAAATGGATGCACAAAAATTCGTTTTTCATCGCCCCATGAAGAACATGAAGAATGCATGAAGAGAAAAGGGGGATAAAATCTAGAAAAAATAAATTGAGGAATGAACCTCCATCATCGTTCGTCACAGCGTTGATCTGCTCCCGTTAGAAGGATTAAACGGAGCAAGATCAAAATAACAAAAAATAATCATGAATTAATTCCCTGAGATCAACTTGACGAAACCCTACCACAAGAATGAATGGATCTATGGATCAAATTCTTCATGGTTGATCTGCGTTCGTCGTTTAAATTCAGAGACGGGAAAGGAGAATTGAAATAACAAACCCCTACCTCAAAAGGGATCGATTGCTGACGAAGAGGTTCTGTTGTCATCATCGAGATCATTCAACTCATTGGTGTAGTGATTCACAGCTTTGATTCATCATCAAGAGTTCTCTCCAAATCACCAAGGATTCTCCAGAGTTTCTCTCTAGCTTCTGCTAACGAGCAATGTTCGATTAACCCATTAAAAGGATGGAACGCGTTTGGAATTCCATCATGCTATGGAACTAATGAGTCAGCGTTGCTGTTTCAAAGTCATTATGATGTGGCATTTATTATTTAAATAGCTTCACTGTCATTATGTTGCAGCGAATGTTTCCAAAAAAAAATAAACTTCGCCATTTATTTTATTTTATTTTACTGAAAACATCCGAAAATTAACTTTTTCCCTCGACCCGCACCGGTCGAGGTTAGACCCATTCTTAGGTAAACTCATCCTACCATACACAATGGTGCTTTAACACCCCAAGCTTCCACGGTACGTTTCCCTTCGAATAATGCAATAGCGTGTGTTGTACGCAACCTCAAACTCTAACACACACCACAACTAATTAAACTAGCCGTTGTGAATAGTAATACCTACTTTTTGAAATTTTATAAATTTTATTTATAAAAATAGACTTCATCTTTGGATTCGGAATATCGAAATTAGCCTATGTTGAATTTTTGGTATTTTTCTGAGAACTTCGAATTTTTTTATGAATAGTGAAAAATACTTAAAAACAACTTTTTAAATCAAAATAATTTATAGTGAAAAATTATACTATTTAGTGGTTTTAAAGTATAATTAGAATATATTTTTACCATTTTATCCAATGGTGGTCAATAGAATTAATTTAACATTGAAATCGGACATAAACAAATGCCAATCTTTTGATATAAATTGTTTCTTAGAAACACGCCATTTTTTGTAACAGCGGGAATTAATTATAAAATTAATTAATGAAACTTATATGTTTGTAATTTTGTAAAATAGAAATAATTTTTGAATTCGGAATATCAATTATAGCTTAGGGTGAAATTTTGGCTTTGTTCTGAAAAACTTCAATTTTTGATGAATAGTGAAACCACTAAGTGGTAGTTTAATAACTGATTTTTCATTTAAATGAAATATTACCACTTCTGTGATTTGATTTTCAAAAATCCGACATACATGGTTGTCATTAAGAAGTAAAATGTGTTTCAATGAGATTAAAATAAATTTTTGGTGAATAGTAACTTTTAAGTTCTTAATCGCGATTAGAGGTAATTAGTGTAGTTTAAGGTACAAATAATGTTTTAATAATATGAGATGAGCATGAAACTTGTCCTACTCCTATTGGATGAGTCATGGACGACCAAGACAACCCATGGGTCAACTTGGGGACCCCATGGAGCCACTTTAGTTGGAAAATGACATTAATATATATTTATTTAATGTTAAAAGTAAATTGACACAAACAAGAGTTGTCTTACTAAAACAGTTTTTTTAGTGGGGTTACACAAGTCCAAATTTTGATTATAAATATTCATTAGAAACCTAAAAAGATTTCCTACATCATAGTATTTTTTTTATAATTTTTAGACATTAAATAAATTAAATTATTTATGACATCATTATGATGCGGCGATGACCTCATTATTTAACGATTTAAATAAAATGAGAAGATAATGCAAAATCCAAGGCTTACACTTGTCCAAAGCCTATTGGATGAAGATATTTCGAACCCTTATCACCTTAGCCACGAATTATATAAGTGTGGGACCTTTAGAATCCGAAAAGCATGGTATAATAATGTAACATTTCAATCTTTCCAAAAGAGCCCCTCCTCTCCTCTTATAAAAGGCCCCCACCTCTATCACCTTATTCACACTTTCAAGCCTTTTGGTTCGGCCAACCTATTCCCAAATACTCTCCCAACATTTCTCCCTTCATCCTAGAATCTTTACTTTAGTCAGAAATCCATCCTAAGGAGTCCTTTTGATCAAATCAAAAGGAAGAACCCGAAGAAGAGGTAACATTTTCATCACCCTCTTTCATGTTTCTTTCTTCTTCCACTCCCTCTTTGTCTATTATTTCAATTCTAAAATTATAACTCCAGTATCTTCTATATACTGTGATGTTATTATAAATATGGAACAACCATATTCAGTATTCTACCCATCATTTGAATGACATGTCACCATACGTGCGTACGTACGACTTACCGTCTCCACGTCGTGGTGTAATTGTTATTCAATATATTATTATTTAGATGGGTATAATAATGATATGTAATTCATGTAAATAATAAATATAACATGAGAATGATTCTTTATATATGATATACTATCCAATTATATATTATTTTAATATCAAAATAATGATATTGTCGCTCGTGCGTACGTACGGACTACCGTCTCCACGAACGCGATGAGATTCATTCTCCGTCGTATCCATTCAAGTATAATTATCATTTGATAATTTAAAAATAATGTTTAAGGACATGATATCATTCTGGATATGAATAAGATACAACCTATCCATGAAAAACATGACTTACATAACAAAACATATAAGAAAACGAGTAAGTTAACACCCGAAACAACGATAAATCTAAGATATTGTTAACAAAGCAATGTTAAAAGATCATATATGATATCATATGAATGTATATGATTCTAGTATAATTTAATAACAATTATTTCACCATTATACAGGAGGTTAACCTACCCCAACCAAGGAAAAGTACAAGGTAAGGGTTTACTTCACAACCTCTTCATTATCCAAGGTTGTTTATACATAATTATCTACTGGGACCTCGTTATCATCCACATCCATGTTTCTTCAAAATGTATTTCAAAACATTTTTATTATTTACAATAATATGGGTTAAATTCATTTATACCCTTTTTTACTTTTTATAAGAGGAATCTTTCCGTCGTTTTCAAAACAAGGTCCTTTTTAACCTTTTTGACAGAATTGAGGTAAGAATGTTTTTTTAACTTATACGGCGGGTGCGGTTATTTTCCGCCGTTATAAAATCTTCAAAGCTTTCCTTACAAGCTTATAAGAATATTTTCAAGAAAATGTTTTGTTTTATATGGCTCTTAAATGATTTCAAAAAATAGAAAGAGATATTTCTCTAAAAAGTGTTTTGAATTCATCTATGTCAACATCCTTTGATGGATTTTACGCTTATTTGAAGTTGATTTATTATAATACAAAACTTCTATATTGTATTGAAGGTTTTTGTGATATGTTTGACTGTGGATGTGCTATTTTATACCATTCATATTTTATGGTGAAATTATTGACATTTCGTATGCTAGTTTTAATACGAATGTTTATGTTATGTTTAAACCTTTTCATATGGGAATGAATTGGACTTAATATGTAACGGGTGGAGCCCGCTATAGCTCCTCGATGCATCGGTAGGTCTCATGAGACAAACTAGTGTCTTGGAACAAGGCCTTGACAAAATCTTATTTGTAGTATTGGCACGAGGCCTTGGCTATGTGGTTATGATAGTCTGGCATTATGCATTCCAAAATTATGAAATTGGTTAGTGATTTTGCATGTGATTATTCGATTAGTAGAATATCCATGTGAATGAGTAAATGGCGTTATTTCATTTTAATTTTGCCATATTATGTTGATATTCAAGTTTAAAAGGCTTTTGTTTTAGTTATACATTGCCTTAAATGTTTATTCTTATTTATGAAAGTTTCCGCTATATTGTTATCCTTACTGGGCATTTGAGCTCACCCCTTTTCTATGTTTTATTTTTTCCCAGGAAGTGAAGAAGTAAATTATGAATGACCTGCAGGGATATTATGAGGGGATAATAGTGTGTACTGTGGAGACATTATGTTGTTGTAGTAGTTTTTCATTTTATGATGTAATGTAAAACTTATGAATGTATCTAGTATTTCCAAGGCTACTAAACTAATCGGTCTTTCGAGACTTGATCTTTTTTTATCATTACAATGTTACGAAGTAATGAACCGGCTCTGGGTAGCTGGGGTCGGGGCGTTACAGGTGCCCTCATATTTTTAATCTGGGAATCCATTTGGAAACTTCCCGAACCGCGCCCAAGTTCCGACTCACTTAACTTAAAAAAAATTTGAACCACCATTCTAGGACCACCGGGCCTCAGAATGATGTGTCTTCACTGTGCCTAGTATCGTCATAATTCCATATAATATTTAAAAATAATACATGGAAAATACAAGACATTACATTCTCCCCACCTTGGGGCTTTTCGTCCCCAAAAACCCAAAACAATACTACTCAAAAAGATGTGGGTACTAGGCACAAATTTGATCCTCCTGCTCCCACGTGCTCTCCTGAAGATTCTCGTGCTTCCAATGAATTTGAACCAAGGTAATCGATCTCCCATGAAGGATTATCTCATACTAATCCTTGATCTCTATTGGTTACTCAGCAAAGGTCACTCCATCCTCGATGTCCATCTCACCCCAGTCGATGATGTGCGATGGATCATGCACGTACCTCTTCTGCTACAATACGTGGAAGACATCATGTACCCTATGCAACTACGGTGGTAGAGCCAGGTGGTACGCCACCTCGCCAACTCTATATAGTATTTTTAAAGGTCTGATTAACCTCAGAGATAGCTTACCGACTCAACCAAATCTCTATAAACCTCGTCAAGGTGAGACCCGAAAAAAGATGTGGTCTCCCTCCTCAAACTCCAGGGGTCTCCATCGCCTGTCATCATAAGAATTATGCTAGATCTCTATAGTCTCCATCTACTCCCAGATGATTTGCACCTTCTTGGTGGTAGCTCACACCAACTCTAGACCCATGAGTACTGACTCTCCGGGGTCAGTCCAGCAAAGCAGTGACCGGTAGGGTCTCCCATATAAAGCCTCGAATGGTGCCATAACAATGGTGGAGTGGTATCTGTTATTATATGAAAACTCCACCAGTGGTAGGTGGTCCTACCAACTGCGAACAAAGTCCAAGATATAGGCCCGCAATATATCCTCCAAAACCCGGATGGTCCTCTCCGTCTGACCATTAGTCTGAGGATGGAATGTCGTGCTCAAGCGTAACTGAGTCCTAAAGGCCTCCTGCAATCACTTCCATAACCAGGATGTAATGCAGTCATCTTGATCCGAGACTATCGTCGAAGGGATGATATGAATCCTAACTATCTCTTGCACGTAGAGGCATCCCAGGCTCTCTATGGAACACTGCTTTTTGATAGCTAGGAAGTGGGCCGACTTGTTGAGTCGGTCAACGATCACCCAGATGGAATCATGCCCCTTAGACATCTGTGGTAATCCTTTCATGAATTCCATCGATATTCCATACCACTTCTACTATGGAACATCTAGGGGTGAGCTAATCCCGCTATAACCTGGTGATTAGCCTTCACCTGCTGACATGTGAGGCACCGAGAAACGAACTCTACTACTACCTTCTTCATGCCTGACCACCAGAACTGTCATTGGAGATCCTGGTACAACTTTTCAACTCCAGGATGTACCACTAAGAAGGATGCATGAAGCTCCCTCTGGACCTCCTCCTGTAAGGCTACTGGTACAACAGTGTATCCTCTGAAAAGAAGTATGTACTCCCCACCTTGCGAATATCCATCAAGATCATGTCTTATAGATAACTGAGCACGTAAAGCCTCATAGTCGACATCCCCAAGTTGTGATTCCCTAACTCGTTGTAAGAGTGTAGGGGTGACATCCATCAATTGTAGGTAAGCTGCATCCTCTCTATCCATGAAGGATAACCGCAACGTGGCTAACTGCTATGTCGCCTCACCCAACAGTTGTGAGCTCGACCTTCTGCTAAGAGAATCCACCACCTTGTTCCCCTTCCCAAGAGTATAGATGATCTTGAAATCATAGTCCTAGAGGAACTCTATCCAATTCCTCTACCTCAGATTCAGATCCTTCTATGAAAATATGTACTTGAGGCTATTGTGGTCAGAGTATATGATGAACCACTCGCCCATAAGGTAGTGTTTCCACATCTTCAATGTGAATACTACCGCTACCAACTCGAGATCATGGGTAACATATTTCTTCTCATGTATCCTAAAATATCATTAACCATAATCAATCACTGCCTATCTCTACATCAGGATGTAGCCAAGCCCAGTCCCTGATGTGTCGCAGAAAACTATGTACTCGACACCCTCCTCCAACAATCTCAAGATTGGGTCACTCGTCAAACTCTGTCTCAACTTCTCAAAAGCCTTCTGGAACTTCTCCATCCACATGAAGGGTTTCCCCTTCTTGTTCAAGGTTTTCATCAGTGTTGATATTAAGAGAAATCAGGAATGAACCTCCGTTAATATCCTACCAACCCAAGGAATCTTCACACTTCCGTCATGCTCCGAGGTGGATCCCATGCTAACACTGCCTCCACCTTGGCTGGGTACAGCTACTCCATCCACTAAGATGACATGTCCCAGAAAGTGGACCTCCTGAATCTAGAACTGGCACTTCAATAAATTCCCATAAAGTTGGTGCTCCTGGAGTACGCCTAGAACAATCTACAGGTGTCTCGCGTGCTACTCGTCTGACGCATAGTACACAAGGATGTCGTCGATGAAGACCACTATGAACCGGTCCAAGTATGGCTGGAAGATCCAGTCCATCAGTCCCATGAACACTGCGGGGGAATTTTTCATTCCGAAAGGCATCACTAAGTACTCATAGTGACCATAGCGGGATTTGAAAGTCGTCTTCGGTATATCCTCATCTCGCACTCATAACTGGTGATAACCTGATCGAAGGTCAACATTCGAGAACCATCATGCCCCTCTCAACTGATCAAAGAGGTCATCGATTCTTGGTAGTGGATATTTATTCTTCACCATCACCTGGTTCAGGCATCGGTAATCCATGCACAACCTCAAACTCACATCTGCCTTCTTGGAAAACAAGACTGGGGCCGCCCAGGGTAAAAAGATGGGTCTTATGAAACCCTTGCTTTGAAAATCCTCCAACTGCACCCTCCACTAGAGAAGTTTTTCAGGAGCTATCTGATATACTGGTGAGGAAATCTGTGTCGACCCAGGGTGTAAGTCGATGCAAAAGTCTATTTCCCGGTGGGGAGGTAGTCCTGGAACATCTTTGGGAAAGACGTCCTCCTACTCCGCCACTATGGCTGGGAACTGAGAGCTCACAAAATCTACTGCTCTGAGGGTAAGGCTAGGCATCTCATGAGTGATCAGCTGCACTCCCTATACATGATCCCATTATGTGCTACCTTGGTCTCCTTTTCTCTGAAAAATGAAAACCGCGTCCCGTCACGGCAGACACACTGCACTCTTCGCCTAAAATAGTCAATCTGGGCATGGGCCAAAGTTAACCAATCCATACTGAGAATGAAGTCTGAAGGCCTCGATGCTACCACCAAGAGTTTCCAACTGAAACTCTCGCCTCCAAGGGTAATATTACACTGTCTGCAAAGGTGTGTGATCGTCAAGTCTCCTCCCATAGGTGTCTCCAAGCGTAAGGATCGAGTCAACAGTTCTACTGGAATCTCAAGGTTTCGCACAAGACATGTGGCGATAAAGGAATGATTTGAATCTATGTCTATAAGCATGGAAAATAGGGTATAGAAGACACAAATCATACTTCATATCATCCCTAGATCCCCTAGGTCATATGCCTCGACCGCATGCAGTTGTCCCCGCCCCTGTCCCCCAGCTCCCGGAGCCGGGTGCGGACCTCCTGGGGGTTGTGGTGGAAGAAAGTCAAAGAATTTGCCACCACCTGCAGCTCTCCCTGCTACTCTACCACATCCCTCACATCCTGATACCTGCATCCAACATCGGCTCCTTACTGCCGAGGTCTCCACACCTGTCTTCCTGCTGCTGACTGTCGTCGGCTTTCTCTACTCCGCCAAAAATCTCTCGATCACCAAAGCCCGCTCAAGCACCCAAGCATAAGTCGAAATGCATAGAGGTACGACACTAGATTGGATGTCTTGTCGTATACCTCTCTCGAAGGTCCAAACTCTGAAGTACTGATCCCTGACCATATCCATTGAGTACTGGGTGAGGTTGGTGAACCTCGATGAATAGTCAGCTACAGTCAAACTGCCCTGATGGAGATGAAGAAGCTCCTAAATGTACAAAGCTCTTAGTGTAACCGGAGAGAACTTCTCCCTGAAGAGTTGATCAAACTCCGTCCATGAAAGAGTCTCCTCGTCGTGAGTTTGTGTAGTCAGACTCCACTATCATCCTGCCGAACCCTAAATAAGGCTCGCTCCTAGGATCACCATCTGGTCGGTTGGTTTCCTCACTAGATGGAAAACTCTGGTCACTACCTCAAGCCAGTCCTCAGCTGCCTGAGGGTCAGGCTCGCCTCAAAACCTGGGGGGTCTCTGTCTTTGGAACTTATGGAGCACACTAAGCCTACACTCCTCATCGTTCAGTACCACAGGTACCACGGGCTGCTCCACTAGTGGTGGCATAGCAGGTGCACCACCTGGTGGCAACGCTTGGGGAACTGGTCCCTGCATTGAAGCCTCATCACTGAGGGGGTCACCCTCATGATCGTGCTACTAAATCCTAGGGGGTATGAGTTGTGGAGGCATCCTGTAAAAAAACAAGATGTAGCATGAGTATATCTGGATAGCTAACTCAAAGGACATGGAAAACACAACTCATTCCTATATGATGCATGTACCTTTATTTTATTTCCCCATAACCAGTTTTTTCATGTATCGAGTCAAAAATCAGGTTATCAGAGTCATGGTGTATGGATACGTCGGCCGCTACACCAACACTGGAGTCTCTGGCCTGAAATCCAAGCTTGAAACACTTAAAACTGTTTCCCCAAACCAATATCACAGACTCTTGGTCCTAAGGTAGAATCAACCACCTCTGATACCACTATGTCATGACCCATCCCAGTGGGGTCGACGCCATGACTCCCCAAGCCTGCCTCTAATAGGCCAGGGGCTGGTGACTAGCACTGAGTAGGCATATTACTAACATAAGAGGTATTTCCTAAGAACCTGTACACACGCACACATCTCCAAGACCACAAATGTTGAATTGTAAAAAACACTAAGGAACAAAATGAATGCATGAAACTAAACCCAACCAATAGAGTACGATGGAAAGTAAAGTACTAAAAGTAAAATGGGCCAGAATACAAGCCCACCCAAAAACCAAGAGTCTGAAAACTGCAAAGTCCAACCTGTAAATATAAAGAGGTACTGGTACTACTGCTCATAATAGAAGGAATGCCTCGGCCTGTAGGTAACTCAGAAAGCTCATTCCTACCCTATTCCACCCTAGACTCTGTCAAAAGGCTGCTCGTCTGCACAAGACACTACACGTGCGGGCAAAGCTCGTGCAGGGGTGAGTATAACAATACTCAGTAAAAGACCCCCAAAAAAAAGCAATACACAAAGGAAAGGTATAGTCAACTCTACATAGTATATGTCTACTAAACATATAATAGGAGATCACAATCCATATTTACCCAAAATGTAGACTCGTGGTTTAGAAACAAGTCCCACAACCGCATACCCCCAATAGGGATTCAGTTCAAAGATTCCATGAAGTACTCATTCTGGGAAAACACACTCCATGAGTCTGGTATCTCTGATGATGTCCATCTGAGAAGTTATTTTCATCGAGAAACGTCATGAGAGGTAGTTACACTCATTACGGGAGACACACTTCTGAGTGGGGAAGATCACGGTAGATAGATGCACTCATTATGGGAGACACACTCCTGAGTGGGAAAGATCATGATACACAGATGAGGATCACTTCCAGGGCTATGGAGGATACTGCGACTCATCTAGATTCACCATCTATGTAGATGATCAATTCTTGGTAGAGTTGTTCATGTCGATGCCTGACTCTACCTAGGGTCAGGAATGGATAGAGGATCTCGCTCTGAGCCTCTCGAAGGGATGCCAACTCTATCACAGAAAGTCCTGCTAAAGGGGACATATTCCTGTAGAAGGAAATGATGTATGACCTTTAGGGGAACGATAATAAGGGGCACTAACCCAAAAAAACATGTACAAGATACGGTGAACAAGAGTACCATGCCATTTTCCCAAAATTACACAGTGTGTAGAAAAGTTACACACCGTGTTGTCTGACCCCGGGTACTGCCCGTGTACAACGGCCCATGTTGTAAGGCTAATCATGTATAAAAGTTAGTACACAGTGTGTAGTACTGTTTACACACCATGTTCGAGTGACTGGGGTCTGCACCGTGTATGCTGGCCATGTGCCCATACACGGTCCCCAACCTGTGTAATCGGTACACGGGGTGACCCGCGTTACTGGTCTCACCTGGCCGTGTGATGGAGTAAACGGTCGTGTACTCCATCCCATGTTCGTGTATCCCCTGGATACACACCGAGTCCCATGTATCCGCCTCTGCCATGTTGTGCGGAGAGTACACACCGTGTTCTTAACCTATGTAGTCAATCCCGTGTCTGTGTACCTTTCAAAATACATGTCGAGCTTCGGGGAAAGTCCAACATGCCGTGTGACCAGGGTCACATGCCGTGTGTTTCCTCTTTGACCCCAAAAACCCTAGCCACCGTCGCCGGTACTACACGAGGTGTTTTTCAGAAGTACACGCCGTGTATTCTGGAAATTTCCAGAATCGCAGACTTCCGCCTCCGCACCTCTGTGTTGCCCCATTCATCGATCTGGTCGTCTGATCACCACAAAACTCCGGAATATAGGTTTCCCTGATGTCCCGATGTCGTCTCCATTATTTTCAGGCCTCTGATCTGCTCTGAATATGTGTTTTGATCCTCCCTTGCAAAGAACACTTGGAGAATGGTCTTTTTCGATCTGAGCTGATTCGTCGTCTGCTATGATCGTCGCACCTCCATAGGGTCATTTCAATGTCGGATATCCATTTTGGGATCATTGTATTACAAAACGGATGTGCAACAATCCATTGTTCATTGCCCCATGAAGAATGCAAAGAACGCACGAAGTGAAAAGGGGGAGGAAATCTAGAAAAAGAAATTGAGGAACGAACCTCCGTCATCGTTCCTCACAATGTTGATCCTCTCTCGTTAGTAGGATCAAATAGATTATGATCAAAATAACAAACAATAATCATGAATTAATTCCCTGAGATCAACCTGACGAAACCCTCCTGTAAGAATGCATGAATCCGTAGATCAACTTGTTTGTGGTTGATTCGCGTTCGTCGTTTAAATTCTGAAATAGGAAAGGAGAATCGAAATAACAACCCCTACCTCAAAAGGGATCGATCGCTAATGAAGAGGTTGTTTTCTTCATCATCAAGATCCTTTAAATCGTTGGCACAGTGATTCACAGCTTTTATTCTTCATTGAGAGTTCTCTCTAAAGCGCCAAGGATTCTCCAGAGTTTCTCCCCAGCTTCTACCAACAAGCAACGTTTGATTAACCCATTAAAAGGAGGGAATGCGTTTGGAATTCCATCATGATGTGGCATTAATGAGTCAGCATTGTTGTTTCAGAGTCATTATGATGTGGCATTTATTATTGAAACATCTTCCCTGTCATTGCGTTGTAGCGAATGTTTCCAAAATAAAATAAACTTCACCATTTATTTTATTTTATTTTGCTGAAAACGTCTGAAAATTAACTTTTTCCCTTGACCCGTGTCGGTTGAGGTTAGACCCATTCTTAGGTAAAGTCGTAATCCCGGATGCAATGGTTCCCTCATATTTTTAATCCGGGCATCTATTTGGAAATTGGCACAACCGCGCACAAGTGCTGACTCACTTAACATAAAAAAAATTGAACCACCATTCCAGGACCACTGGGCCTCGGAATGATATGTTTTCATTGTGCCTGGTCTCATTATAATTCCATATAATATTTAAAAATAATACAGGAAAATATGATACATTACAATTACAGTGTTTTTCACCAACATTGACCGGTGATGAATTGACTACTGTGAGAAGATTTAGGGATGGACTTGCATACACCATCTGATAATAGGTGAACATATTTCATCTAACCACCATTTTATAGATAGTAAACCAGGACCTCATCATTGAGTGGAACCTGAGGGAATCAGGTGACATGATGTAACACCCTGGGGATTTACAAATAAATTTAATATAGAACGCATGAAACATTGTGTATCTATGAATCAAACACTTTTTTATTTATAGGATATAGTTATAACTTAGCCTTTAAACACAATTTATCTAATTTTGTGTTTTGAATTTCAAAAAAAATACATACACGGTTTCGATCAGTAAGATATTTGGGTTCAGATATGATCAACTTAATTTTTTGGTGAATAGTAACTTAAACCTTTGGAATAGTAATGTTACCCTTATGAATAGTAATATGACCGATGTAATAGTAACCACAAATAAGAAAGTATAAATAAAATTTTTATTCCATCATTTCTATTTTGAGTTTAGTTATTCTTAAAAATATAACAAATTTGATAAATTGATTTTTCAAGTAAAAATTGTACATTTCAAAGAGATTTAAATTCTTATATCAAACTAAGGTTTTATTAATGTTTATTATAATGAAATAGTATTATAAAAACACATTTATTTAATTACAAATGATAAAATAATTTTATTTGTTTAAGTGTCGAAAATTTAACTATGCATTTTACTATGCATTTTATATCCGCTATTATTTTTAATAAATAAGTATTTTCAAAGATAAAAGTTAAAATTTTAATTTTTAGAGAATTATTATGATAAAATAAATTTTATTTTTGAACTCATAACATCGATATTAGTTTACACTGAATTTATGAGAATTTTATAAAATACTTAAGTTTTTGTGAATACTAAAAATACAGTTTTGAGTTTTCGGTATGTTTAATAGAATCATAATGATGTAATAATTAATATAAAATTTTGGTAGACTTTTTAAATTAAAATATGATATTATTTGTCCTAATTGGACAATACCATGGTCAAATACCATGGTAAACCCCGTGGTTTTTCATATACCACTGTTGAGGTGTCCTTGAAAATTAATAAAAAAATCTCTCACTTTAGCTATAAATACCCACCCATTTATTCCATTCCTTTCATTAAAAATTAATCATCCTATAATATTTGGTATTTTTACCTCTCTAGAATTCCTCCCAATGTGTCCTCAAGCCCCCAAGGTCTCAAAATTCAAGTTTTAGTAGTTACTCTACAAGGTAAGGGAATCTACCACCCTTCTCTTTTTCAAGCACTCCTTTTATGTTTTTTTTTAATTTCTATTGGATTATGTTGGTATATGTCATTACATATCCCCATTACTGTAAATATTATGTAAAAATGATGAGATACTCATTTTTATTTCATCAACATATTTTATGAATTTTTAAGTGACGCAGTTAGGCTGCCGAATTTTTTGTAAGGGATTTCTCAGCTTCTCTTTTTCTTTCAAGTTCCTTTATTTTCTTTTTCTCTCCTCAAATACCCTTATCAAAAAGTTTTGATAAATTCAGTACCTTAAATATATTGTAATTTTTTTATTCTAGTGGATTAATTTATCATCATCTCTACTTTCCCATACTTTTACACAAAAATTGAAAACACCGTCCAAGATGTGTTAATTTATCGCATTCAAGGACGACGGGTTTTCAATTTCTATTATCGTCTTCATGTCTAGTCTTAAAACCATTTTTATAGTTGAAAAATATCATAATATATGTTTTTTATCTAATTTAATGTTCTGGAATCATCATACACACATGATGCAAAATAATAAATCAAAACAGTCTCATTGTGAGCGAAACCGCTCAAAATAATCTAAGCGATTATCATTAAAGTTTTATCTAATGATTCATCCTCACCCAAAATTTACAAATGAATTATATGATCATTTAAACTTATTTATGATAATTAATAACATATAACATCAATTATTTACTTAAATTCCCATTTTACTTGAATTTCCATACTCTTATAATCAATCGAACCGATCTTGAAATCAAGGAAACGAACACTCCAGAACAGTAGAATTCAATATTATAACTTATCAATAAGAACATAAATGAACTTAATAAAACTTTAATGAATAAAAAATATTTATATAAGGTTATTAATTAGTTAATTAGTGTATTTAATTTTATTATCCAAGACATTAAGGGAAAGTGCAGAATACATTCGGACATAAGGTAAGGATTTTCTACCTGAACCTCTATTTTCATTCGGGTTACTCTTATCCTCTACTTAAATCAATGAAAATATTATTTATTCTTATTTAATCCTAATAAATTTTGTGTAAATGTTCTATATATGTTTATAAACTAGAATATGTTTTTATTTTATGGGTATTTACATGCTTTAAAATGATCTTTTAAAAAATACTCCTGAAATACAAGCCCCTTTCAAGGGAACTTCTCAAATTCTTACCTATGTTCAAGTACACTCTATAATATGATTTTAGCAACCATTATTTTTCTAAAATAACTCATTTTATTATGAAAAAACTATATTATTTTACTTTTAGTTTTATCAAATATTTTTCCAAAATAACTCTTCTTTTCAAAGTAAAAGAGTATTTATCTCAATAATTACTCGATGATTTTATAAGAGTAATTTTATCTATTTCAACACTCTGGTTGAATATTATGTATAATTGGGACTAATATTTTATGATATCATATACCAAATTTTATTGAATGTTTTATGATTATTTTTACTATGGATGTTCTATCTTGAAACCATTCACCATATTACTCTGAATGGTTAGTGTTTATGTTTGGGGAAAGTTATTTACATTTAATATGTTAGTTTTAATATGAATGTATATATTTTTTAAGTTCATCCCCATCCATATGAGGAATTAATTGGACTTAGTAAGTGATGGTTTGGTCCCTCTATATCCCCTTGATGAATTGGTAGGTCTTATGAGACAAAATAGATATGGACTTGGTCGAGGCCTTGCCCATTTTCAGATATGGTTTTGGCCGAGGCCTTTATCATTTTCAGATGTCTTGGCCAAGGCCTTAATGTTATATTTCATAATGTTCAAAATTATGCATTTCCCTCATTATGAAACAAGTAATTGATAGTCCATGAGGTTATTTGACTAGTAGAACACCCATGATTATGCTTTATTATGGAATTTTTATTCATCACTTATTCCTACCATATTATGTTCAAGTTCATTTTTAAATTCATGTATTTTTAGTTATTCACCATGTATAATATTTATGTTTATGATATCTTATATGTTATTACTTACCCTTAATGATCATCTGAGATCACCCCTTTCTTATGTTTTATTTTCCCAGGATGTGAAGAAGTAAATTATGAATGACCTATAGGGGTAACCTAGGATTTATGGATTCTTTCAAAGGAATTTCCATATTGTATTTAATTTCAAGTTGTAATGTTTAACTTATGTATGTATATGTTTTTTCAAAACTACTAAACTAATTCATTCCTTTGGGATATGACTTTCTTGTAATTATTCCAATGTTATAAATAATGCATTGGCTCTAGAAAACTGGGGATAGGGAGTTACAGATAGTATCAGAGGAAGTTTAGTAGAAAACTTGGAAACTAGATTTAGAAAATGTAGATTAGGTAACAAAACCCTAAGATATACTCTGAGGATAAGTATACAAGAAAATCCTAGAATTTTAGTAGGGAATAGATTATATGGATATTCCTAGAAAATATATCTCTGTCTGGATACTATAAGTGGATGTGGTTCTAGAATAGATGTACCTAGGAGTAACAACTCTAACAAGGTGTTTTGGGAATGACCCAAGGTGACTTGGTACACGACAACAGGTCTTACTGCACACCTAGTTTGACACTCCCAAGGGATATTCTTAGGATAAATTGTATTTTCTTTACAGACCATTATGAAGGGTTTAAAAGTAAATTTTTCCTCAAAGAAATTATGTTTATGATTGTGTGATTATATATGAATAAGATTTAATTATTTTAATTATTTTTCAAGTTGAGACTATACATTATGATTCATATCCTAATTCAGCGTGTTCCATTATTTATAAATGATACATAGTGGAAGGAATTTAAACCATATCAATGCATGTATCCCAAATAGGTATTTCCCTCCTATGTAAGATATTGATATTGGTACTAGAGATATGACTGGTGTTGAGAAACTTATAACTATATTGGGATAACTAACTCATGTTATAAACAATAACCTTACCTATATGGAGCATCCTTATCCACAATGTGGAGGGGAAATTTTAGACCACTTTATGCGACAACAACCTCCATTATTCAATGGGACTTCAAACCCATTCATAGCGGAGCAATGGATAAGTTCTTTAGATAAAATATTTCTTGATTTGGGGTGTAATGAAAGAGATAAGGTTGTCATGGTGGTTTATCATCTATTAGGATATGAAGATCAGTGGTGGTCATTAATTCAAAACACAAAGGAGGAGAAAGAAATAGAATAAATGGAATGGATGGATTTTAAGAAAATTTTCCTAGAAAAATATTTTCCCCATAAACAATGATCAGATATGGAGATTAAATTCTTAAGACTCGGACATAAATAGAATGAAAATGTTGAAAAGTATGAATACAACTTTACAAGGTTATAAAATAATGGTACGGACTATATACATAATCCAAGGAGCAAGATTGATTGATTCTTTGATGGTTTAAAACAATTCCTCCAAAGGGTGCTAGTCTCCTAAAGTTTCTCATCATATGAATACATTCCCTCATGTGCTATCAAGATAGAGAAATAATTCTCTAAGTCTTATAAATTTAATGGAAAACAAGATAATAAGAGGGTGGAAGAGGATAGAATGGATAAATAGAGGAACAAAAAGGGGAATTTCCCAACATGCAATACTTGTGGAAGGAAATACCCTAGTGCCTTCTTAAAAGGAAAAGGTGTGTGATACAAGTGTGTATAGAAAGGCCATCATACTGGTGATTTGAAGGTAAATAAAGAAGATATCAATGTTCAATGCTATAATTGTAGGTATATGGGACACTATGGTAATGATTTTTCAAAGCGTCAAGTAAATGAGCCTCAGAAAAGGCCAAGGGAGCAATTCCAAGCTTATTTGATCATGACTACTGAGATTAAAATTCTTAATGATGTGTTGGAAGGTACTTTAATCATTTCCTCAAACTTATCCAATGATTTATTTGATTCTGGATCATCAAATTCTTTTATATCTTCCCAGTTTTCCAAGAAAATTAGATATTTCCAATTTGATTTAATAAAGGAGTTGTTATTAAAAACTCATAAGGGAAGCATCATTACAACAAATATGTGTTGATAAATCCCCCTTATGAAACATAAACATGCCTTATTTGATAACCTTATCATCATACCCATGATTGAATTTGAAATAATCCTCGGTATAGATTATATTTCAAATTATGATGCAAAACTCTATTGTAAGAAGAAGGAAAATAAAATTTTTGAGAATTATATAGAATCCCTTATATTTAGGGAAGAAACGTCATCATCTGATTCTTATCTAGATCCACCCCTAGTAGATCTACTTAATAAAATTCTTGGTGAGGATGAGAATTCAATATCTATGGGTGAGGAAAGAAATCTTCAAATTGAGAATGTACCTATTGTACAAGAATATATTTATTTTTTTTTAGAGGATTTACATTTACACCCTCTAGAGTGGGAAGTTGAGTTCTCTATTAATTTAATTCATGGTTCAAGGCCTATATAAAAGAATCCTTATAGAATGGACACTGTGAAATTAGTAGAATTGAAGAAACAACTATAGGAATTGAGTGATAAAGGATTTATTCTCCCTAGTGTTTCTCCATGGGGAGACCCTATTCTCTTCGTTAATAATAAAGATAGATCTATGAGGTTATGCATTAACTATAGAGAGATTAATTCTATTACAATAAATAACAAGTATCCCTTACCACGCATTGATTATTTATTTGATCAACTTCACAGAGCCCAATATTTTTTGAATATTGACCTTCAATATGGATATCATAAATTTCGTGTGACGAAGGAAGATATTCCAAAGATAGAATTTTGAACTAGGCATGGGCATTATGAGTTTACAGTAATGCCTTTTGTACTGACTAACGCACCCTCTATTTTCTTGGATCTAATGAATAGAGTTTTCAAGGAATATCTTGATGATTTTTTCTGTATTTATTGATGATATATTAGTAAACTCCAAAATCTATAAAGATCATGAGAATCACTTGCACATTATTTTGGAGACTCTTAGAAGAAACAAGTTATATGGGAAGTTTAGAAAGTGTGAATTCTAGATTAAAACAATTTCTTTTCTTGGACATATTGTCCTTAATGATAGAATCTTAGTTGATCTTACAAAGACAAAGTAATTTTAGTAATGGACTACTCCAATGAACATAAATGAAGTACGTAGTTTTATTGGTTTAGTAGGTTATTATTGGCATTTTGTTCAAAACTTTTCCCGATTATCCAACCCATTAACCAAGATTACTAATAAAGGGGTTAAGTTTGTATGGAAAAAAATAATATTAAGAATGTCTTGAAGAATTAAAGAGGAGATTATAGAATGATACAATCCTAACTCTACCATTGTGGAATGGTGGATTTTTGATCTATAGTGATGAATCGAAGAAAGGAATTGGTTATGTCCTAATGCATAATGATAGAGTTATTTCCTACGCATCAAGGTAGTTAAAAAATTATGAACAGAACTATTCAAATCATGATCTTGAGTTAGCAGCTGTAATATTTTATCTGAAGATATGGAGATATTATCTCTATGGTTAAATATGTGAGATACATACTGATCACAAGATCTTGAAATACATATTCTCACAAAAATAACTCAATATGATGCAAAGTAAATGGCTCAAGATGCTCAAGGATTATGATTGTTCCATACACTACCACCTAGAAAAGGAAAATAAGTTAACTGATGCATTGAGTAGGAAGGATCACAGATTTATAAATAAAATGATAATTGACAAGGATCATATGTACATAGATCTAGAGAGAATGGATATGGGAATCATCAAAGAAGGTGAAAAATCATTACTTTTTCAATTGGTTGCTCATACATCTTTATTATAAAGGATTAAAAGTTCTTATACTGATGACAAGAATCATCAAAAGAAAATTAATACTGTGAATGATGGGAATTTGGAAAAATTCATATATGAAGATGGAATTCAGAAGTTTGGGAAGAGGATTTGTGTTCCCATTATACCTGAGCTAAAAAGGTAGTTATTGGATGATTTCCATAGTTTTAATTTCTCTATAAATCCTGGTAGCACTGATATGCATAGATATTTAAAGGAACATTTCTGGTGGGATAACATGAAGATGGAAATTATTGATTATGTATCAAGATGTTTAGTCTTTCAACAAGTAAAGGATTAAATATAGAATCCTAGAGGATTCATGCAACCCCTACCTATTCTTACATGTAAATGGGATGACATCACCATGGATTTTGTCACTAGATTACCCAAAACTCCAAGAAAAAGTGATGAAATATGGGTAATTATTGATCAACTTACAAAATCTGCATGTTTCCTAGCTATAAGGGGGGTTTCCACCAGAGTTCCTTACATGAATCTATATCAATAAAGTTGTAATACTTCACGGATAACCTATTTCAATAGTGTTTTATTTTTATCCTTAATTTACATAGAAATTATGGAAAAGTCTTCAGAAATATTTGGACACTGAGCTTCATTTGAGTACTGCTTATCACCCCCAAACTGACGGGCAGTCAGAAAGGATGATCCAAACTTTAGAATACGTGTTGAGATCTTGCTCGCTCGACTTTCAAGGTATGTGGGATTAGTATTTACCCTTGGTGTAATTTTGATTACAATAATAGTTTCCATTCCAGTATTCAAATGGCATCGTATGAAGCATTTTATGGAAATATATGTCGTACACCAACATGTTGGGATGAAGTTTGTGAAAGGAAGCTTGTGGACCTAGAGCTTGTGGAGGGAACAACAGAAAATATAAATAATATTCAAAATCATATCAAAGAAGCTCAAATTAGTAAAAAGATATATGTTTATAATCAAAGGATTTGGAATTTCAAGAGGGAGATCACATTTTCTTGAAAGTATCTCCATAGAAGGGTGTTATAAGATTTGGAAAGAAATGGAAACTGAGCCCTAGGTACATTGATCCTTTTGAAATTATAGAGAGAATTAAAGATGTGGATTATAATTTTCCAAAGATGCCTAGCCTTTCTAAGGTACACAATGTGTTCCATGTCTCGTTGTTGAGAAATTACATGCCAGATCCAACACATGTCCTCACTTTTAAAGGAATAGAATTGGAACCTAACTTATCTTACTATGAAGAGCCTATTAGGATTCTAGACGCTAAAGAACAATTGTTGAGGAATCGAAAAACTCAGCTAGTAAAGTGGATTTGGAAAATCATAAAATTGAAGAGGCGATGTGGGAGCCTGAGGACCTTATGATGAAGAACTACCCAAATATTTTTATGAGGTAACATTCTGGTAATTTTGAGGATGAAATTTTTATAGGGGGGGATGCAACACCCTGAGGATTTAAAAATAAATTTAATATATAATGCATGAAACATTAATTATATGTGAAACAAACACTTTTTTATTTATAGGATATAGTTATAACCTAGCCATTAAACATAATTTTTCCTCTTTTTTATTTTTAATTTTGAAAAATAGACATACACGGTTGTGATCGGTAAAATATTTGGGGTCAGATGGGATCAACTTAAATTTTTGGTGAATAGTAACTTGAGCCTTTGGAATAGTAATTCCACCCTTATGAATAGTAATATGACCAATGGAATAGTAACATCACCTAAGAAAGTATAAATAAAATTTTTGTTCCATCATTTCTATTTTGAGTTTAGTTTTTCTTAAAAGTTTGAAGAATTTGATAAATTGATTTTTTGGGTAAAAATTGTACATTTTAGAGAGATTTAAATTATTATATCAAAATAAGGTTTTATTAATGTTTATTATAATTAAATATTATTATCAAAACACACTTATTTAATTACAAATAATAAAATAATTTTATTTTTTTAAGTGTCAAAAAGTTTACTATGCATTTTATTATGCATTCTATATCCACTATTATTTTTAATAAATAAGTATTTTCATTTATAAGAGTTAAAATTTTCATATTTATATAATTATTATTATAAAATAAATTCCATTTTTGAATTCATAATGTCAATATTAGGTTACACTGAATTTATGAGAATTTTATAAAATAATTTAGTTTTCCGTGAATAGTAAAAATGCAGTTTTGAGTTTTTGGTATGTTTAATGATGTCATAATGATTTAATAATTAATATAAAATTATGTTCTACTTTTTTACATTAAAATATGATATTATGTGTCCTAAGTGGCCAATAAAATGGGAAAATACCGTGGAAAATCCCATGGTTTTGCATATACCATTGTTGAGGTGTCCTTGAAAATTAATAAAAAACTCACTTTAGCAATAAATACCCACCCATTTATTCCATTACTTTCATTAAAAATTCATTATACTCAAATATTTGGTATTTTTACCTCCCTAAGAGTCCTCCCAAGGTGTCCTAAATCCCCCATGGTCTCAACCTTCAAGTTTTAATAGTTGCTCTACAAGGTAAGGGAATCTACCACCCTTCTCTTTTTCAAGCACTCCTTTTATATTATTCCTTTTTAATTTCCATTGTATTATGTTGGGATATGTAATTACATATCCCCATTACTTTTCATATTATTTAAAAATTATGATATACCCTTTTTGTCTCATCAACATATTTTATGAATTTTTAAGTGACATCGTTAGGCTGCTGAATTTTTCGTAAGGGATTTCTCAACTTCTCTTTTTCTTTCAAGTTCTTTTATTTTATTTATCTCTCCTAAACTCCCCTCATATTAAAGGTATGATAACTATATTAACTTAAATATACTATAATGTAGTTATTCTAATTTAATAATTTATCATCATCTCTCTTTTCCCCTCCTTTGATACAAATAATGAAAACACCATCTGAGATGTGTTAATTTATCGCATTCAAGGACGATGGGTTTTAAATTTCTATTACCATATTCATGGATGGTCATGAAACCATTTTTATCATTTAACCATGTCATAATATATTTATTTTATCTTATTTAATTTTCTATAATCATAATACAAACATGATTTGAAATAATAAATTAAAACAAGCTTGTTGTGAGCGAAACCGCTCAAAATAATCCAACCGATTATCATTAAAGTGTTATCTAATGATTCATACTCACCCAAAATATCAAAATTACTTATATGATTATTTAAACTTATTTATAATTATTAATAACATATAACTTCAATCATGTACTTCAATTCCCATTTTACATGAACTCCCATACTCTTATAATCAAGCGAACTAATCATGAAATCAAGGAAACGAACACTCTGGATTGACAGAATTCAATCTTATAACTTATAAATAAGGACATAAATGAACATAATAAAACTTTAATGAATAAAATATATGTATATAAGGTTTTAATTAGTTAATTAATGGATTGAATTTTATTATCTAGGACATTAAGGTCAATTTAAGAATACATTTGGACATAAGGTAAGGATTTCTACCCGAACCTCCATTTTCATTCAGGTTACTCTTATCCTATACTTAACTCAATGAAAATATTATTTATTCTTATTTAATCCTCATAAATTCTGTTTTAATGTTCTTTATATGTTTACCAACCAGAATCCTTATTTATTTTATGGAGAGTTAAATGCTTTAAAAGGATCTTTCAAAAATTCTTCCCAAAATACAAGCCATTTTCAAGGGAACTTATCGAATTATTACCTATGTTCAAGTACACTATATAATATATTTTTAGCCACCATTATTTTTAAAAAATAAATAATTTTATTATGATAAAACTATATTATTTCACTTATGGTTTTATATAAATATTTTTTCCAAAAGAACTCTTCTTTTCAAAGTAAAAGAGTATTTATCTCAAGAATTACTTGATGATTTTATAAGAGTAATTTTATCTATTTCAACACTCTTATTGAATATTATGTATAATTGGGACTAATATTTTATGATATCATCTACCATATTTTATTTAATGGTTTATTATTATTTTTACTATGGATGTGCTATCTTGAAATCATTCACCATATTACTCTGAATGGTTAGTGTTTATATTTGGGGAAAGTTATTTACATTTTATATGTTAGTTTCAATATGAATATAAATATTGTTTAAGTAAATACTCATTCATATTAGGAATTAATTATACTTAGTAAGTTATGGTTGAGGCCCACTATAGCCCCTCGATTCATTGGTAGGTCTCATGATACAAAACTGATATGGACTTGGTCAAGGCCTTGCCCATTTTTTGATATGGTTTTGTCTGAGGCCTTAATCATTTTTAGATGTCTTGGTCAAGGCCTTGATAATATATTTTAGAATTTCCGATATTATGAATTTCCCTAATTATGAAACAAGTAATTTATAGTCCATGAGGTTATTCTACTAGTATAATACCCATGATTATTCTTTATTATGGAATTATTTATTCATCCCTTATTCCTGCCATATTATGTTCAAGTTCATTTTAAAGGCATGTGTTTTTAGTTATTCACCGTGTCTAATGTTTATGTTTGTGATGTCTTATATTTTATTGATTACCCTTAATGAGAATCTGATCTCACCCATTTATTATGGTTTTTTTCTAGGATGTGAAGAAGTAAATTATGATTGACCTGCAGGGGTAACCTAGGAGTTATTGATGTTTTCAATGGAATTTTCATGTTGTATTTCATTTCAAGTTGCAATGTTGAACTTATGTATGTATCTAGTTTTCCAAAACTAATAAACTAATTCATTCCTTCAGGATATTACTTTCTTTTAATTATTCCAATGTTATAAATAATGAACCGGCTTCAAGAAATTGTGTCAGGGCGTTACACATGAAATAGGGAAGTTCAACTTCTACGTAGAATGGTGGTTTATCCAATAGTAGGAAGTGATGTTTAGAGGCTACACAATAGGGAAGTATACTATCTGGGTGTCATGCATTGATATTCATATGGTGTGTCACTATTGTGGCAGGCTAGGTCATAAAAATCCCTAGTGTATGTGGAACCTGGTCGAGTGTCAAGATTGCGGTGGGATGGGTCACCTCCAACATTTTTTTTGACACTTTCCTCCAGTTCCAAGTGATTAAGGATCTGTGATAGAACTACCTTTAGGTGCAGGATTAGTGACTACTTGTTAGGTAGGAAGATAGTCTTCTATATGCCATTCGGGTCGATCGGGTGGTTATTGTTGAGGTAGTAAGGCCTCAGAGTTTCAATGTCATCAGAGTGGACTTTCTCAGGCTACTCAGGAAACATCTCAAGGCTACAATTCAAGACATATTTACACAGTGTATCCCATTCCAAAGGAGTATAGTCTAGGTCCTTCTACATTTAGAGGTATTTTTATAGTATCCTTCACTCTAGTTTCATCCCTTTTTAATATAGGTTCTTCACACTCCTTTATATTTGATACAACTATGGGAAGTCTAGGACTAGTGATAGAATACTCTAGTGGAATTATTACTCTTGAAACACCACTATAATTTCGAGAAGAGGGTGTATGCTAATGTAAGGAGATCCCCTTGAGATAGGTGGGTACCATTTTCTTTGGATTTTTTTGTCCCTAATATGATCAGATTCAATTTCATTCTCAGTGTGGATTGGATTGTGACTTATTGATCCCTTGTGGATTATTATCACCATCGGGTATCTTTCACATTACCCAGGGGTAGAATGTATATCCATAAGGTATAATGGTATGTCCAGGATCATTGAGTTGGAATCAAGCATATTGGGTTAGGTGAAGTAACAGATCATACGACCAATCTCTTTATGAGTGATTAGGGAATGCATCTCATGTAATTTCCTACTATTATGGATCATTTCAAGGACTTATTCCCTGATTATTTATTTAGCTTATCTCCTGAGAAATTGGTTTATTTCACTATATAGATAGTTCCAAGTGTGGGGCCATTTTCCATTCCTCCCTATAGGATGAAACCTATAGAGCTACAGGAACTCAATAGTCATCTTGAAGATCTAGATTCTAAGGTTATTATCATACCCAGCACATATCCATGGGGTTCACCAGTCCTTTTTTCCAAGAAGTTGTATGGTACCCTCATATTGTGTGTGGATTACCATTGATTGAACTAGCTTATGGTGAAGAACCAATATCCATCCCCTCAAATAGAATACCTCTTCAAACAGATTTATGGAGAAACTATTTTCTACAAGATTGATTTGAGTTTGGGCTACCATCAAGTAAATATGAGGCCATCAGACATACCATGTATAGAATTCTGAGGTAGGTACGACTTGTATGAGTATCTAGTTATGTTGTTTGGTCTGACGAACACACTGACGGTCTTCATGGTTTTGATGAATTAATTTTCCCACTTGTGTCTTGATTCCTTCATATTAATCTTCATAGATGACATCTTAGTGTATTCTCACACCATAAAAAAATCATATCAACCATCTTGGTATCATGCTGAATACATTGAGAGAGAACCAACTATATGTGAAGCTCAAAAAATGCCACATTTGGATCAGAAATATTCACTTCCTAGGTCATATAATATTAGAGGTAGGTGTATATATTAACCCAGAGAAGTTTAACATCATGGTTTCTTGGTATAATCCCACGAATTTGTTTGAAATACATAGTTTCTTAGGGCTGGCTAGCTATAACATGTGATTCATCCAAGATTTCTCATGCCCGGCAGTGCTGCTTATGGGATTAACCATGAAGGGTGTAAAATTTTACTATACTTAATCTTGAGAGATATACATTCAAGATTTAAAGGGAATAATGAATTCAACACCAATATTGGTTCTACCTGGTCCAAGAAGAAACTATACTATTTACTGTGATGCTTCAGGGATCAGTCTAGAAGAAGTTTTGATGCAAGGTGAATGGGTTGTAGCCTACGGATCCTTCCATCTAAGACCTTATGAGTGGAACTATCATACGCACTACCTTGAGATAGAAGTCACGTTTTGTTCTCTAAATTGTTAAAGGTAATAATTTTTCGGTTATTGGTTCGTCATTTACACAGATCATAAAAGTATCAAATACATGTCCACACAATGAGACCTAAATCTAAGTTAGTGTAGGTGGGTGGAATAATGTAAATCATTCAACTTTGATCCTTCTTACATGCTAGGAAAGGGGAATTTAGTTCATGATTACTTGTTCTATAAAACTCATACCCAAGACATCAAGAAGGCCAGTAGTGAGTGTTAGTTGATGGATATGTTTTCTAAGATACACTTGGAGGTTTGGGAACAACATATCAAATCGGTCTTAGCAGCTTTGAAAGTGACATCCTCTATTCTAGAGTAGGTCTGGATAGGGAAGTTGTTTGATTATGAGGTCCTCGTCTTAAGGTAGAGCGTCACTAGTGAGAACCCACCTCTAGGTTGGTTTGTTGGTGGAAGTGAAACCCTACTCTTTCATGGCCATGTATGGGTGCCTTTTGATATATTGGAAGAGTTGATGAGGGAATATCATGACTTTATATAGTAAGGTTACCCTGTTCTCACTAAGATTTATTGAGATATCTTTCATTGGTATTAGGGTCCAGGTATGAATAGGTAGATAGTAAGTTTTATCACTCGGTGTTCCACCTGTCTGCAGGTGAAGGCTAAGTACTAGTGACTTGTTGGAATTCTGCAACCTCTATCCATTCATAAGTGGAAATGGAATGACTTGACAGTGTATTTTATGATAGTTTTGTTGATATACCCTTGAGGTAGCGATTCAGTATGGGTGATCGTCGATAGGTTGAATATGGGTTCACACTTCCTACTGATTTGGGAAACCTTCTCTATAGATGATCTAGAATGAATTTAAATCTGGGAGATAGTGATACTTCATGGTGTTCCCCATTCTATCATATCATAGAGATATTCCTAGTTTACTTTTGGAATTTTTCAATGGTTTCAAAAGCATTGGGTTTATAGGTTATCTGGAGTACATCATATCACCCTCGGACTGAAGGGTAGTACAAGCAGACAATACGGGTGTTAGAAGATATATTTCGGACCTGAATCCTTGATTTTAGAGGTTTATGGGAAAATAATATTACTTTGGTCAATTTTTCCTACAACAACAATTTTCAAGAAACAGTTTAGATGGATCTATATGAGGACCTTTACATAAATCCATTTTATTCACCTATGTGTTGGTTAGAGGTAGGTGAGGCAGATCCACTGGGTCCTCATCTTATTCAGAAGACTTTAGAGAAATTATAGCTGATTCAGAAGCATATGGATCTATATCACTCTATGAAGAAGCCTTATACCAATAATAATCATAGACCTCTGGAGTTCGAGGTGGGAAATTGGGTCTTTATGTGTGTATCACCCATATTGGGTCACAAATGAACTCATAGATAGGGTAAGTTATCTTCTCAATATGTTGAGCCTTTTGAGATAGTGGAGAGGGTTGGGTTTGTAGCCTTTTGGATTTAGTTACCACGGAGTTACCATTCCAAGCACAATATCTTACATGTATCAAATCTTTGATAGTATCATCATGAACCATCTCATTCATTTGACCCTGAGGACATTGATCAAGAGACGGATGCATCCTTCAAGGAGCATCTGATTTACATCATTGATCACAGCATGAAGGATCTATGAGGAAGGTCAATTCCTCTAGTCTGGGTGCTATGGCAACACAGATGTATACAGGTTAATATCTAGGAGTGAGAAGCTTATGTATATGCACGGTGGACAAAAATTTTCTCAGAATACTTTCTACCACTCTCAGAAGGGCATCTTGGGGACTAGTTGTCTTAAGGAGGGGAGGTTGTAACGTCCCAGATTTTCCCAAAAGTACAGAGAATTTTTTTCAGTTTAGATTTTCTTTTACCCTAATAATGTTTTCTAAGGGACTAAATGAGGTCTTAGGGGTGTCCAGGGCTCATTCGCAACCTACATCCCAAAAAAATTAAGAAAATACTAGGTCGTACGATTTGGAGAAATCATGCATCCCAACCTACACTATTTCCCTAAACTTTGTAGATATATACATGGAAACCTAGGGGATTCATGGTTTTTCTATAACCATGCAAATCTAGGCATATAGTTGTGTGGTTCTGCAGACATATTGGATAGAGTGGTTGTGCATGGTTTGTACACTACTAGATAAACCATGCGCATAATTATGCAGGATTCCCCTTTGAAGTAGATCATATAGCACGATTGGTGCATGGTTTAGATAATTATGAACCATTATTTTTGTGTGTGAATTTACCAATTTACCCATATTTAATTATTTAACATATTTCTTCCTTCCTCCCGACTTTTCTCCGATGGTTGAACTCATCCCTCCACATATGAAGTTCCCTCTTCTCCTCCTTCTAGGTTTCTTACTACCTCCTCCATCTGATGTCCATTTATCACATCATTAGATCCATCAGGAATCTCTCAATAATCTCTTGGATCTTATCCCATCTATTTCAAGTTCTTATTCCCATCTGTTTCACTTTCTCGTTGCAAGCTCATTTTCCCCATTTTTAGGGAATTTGACAATTTCTTAAATTTCTTCCGACCTAGATCAAATCAAAGGTCGAGAATAGATGAGGGAAGCTCTATGAGGCTAAGTTAGGTAGTTTAGGTTCTTTTAACTCATTTTAATGTGTTATATAAAATACGACATTGTGCCGCAAGCTAGACCCTTCCAGTGTCGCATCTATTTTATCAATTAAATTGAATTGAATGACCTACCTTGTCATTAGCAACCTTAGTTAGTAGTTAATCAACCCTTTGGGTTTGTTTCCTTGATTAATGTCACCCCAATGGGTGTGATTAATCTTTGGTCCTTATTTTCTCCTTTTTATAACTTGGAATAATATCCCTTGTGGTGTTTTGTCACTTAATTAATGTCATGGGTCTATTTTTTTAGATGAATTTAAGATTTAATCATGAGTTAGACCCCACACCTCATGCCATAAATGAAATGGATGTACTAAGAGAGTCGGTTAGGTGCTTATTCATTTACACTTGGTCCATAAAAGTTTGATTAATGGAATTACTTGACCAATATTCCAATTATGATATAAATGCACGAACTAAAATAGATGTCCCATTTCTAGACATGTTATATATGATTTGTTTTATTTAAATGATCACCTTAGTCCTAAGGATGATACAAGGGTTTCTGACTTAAGGACCCCTTGGATGGACTCTTGAACATTCTTGATATAATTTTAAGTGATTTTTAAACACAACAAGGGTTACATCATTTATGCTTGAGATAGGATCATCATGTGTTTTTTTACCTCTATAAGAGTGAAATTGGTTCCCTGGGGGAGACTCCTTGTATGGTATTTATGGAACGATGGTTGTCCATTCCATGAGATAAACTTAGGACCCTTCATGCGATACCAAGTATGGACTTGGAGGGTAGTTATTTAATTTATCACACCATTCCTAGAGTGACACATGGGACTTCATTCTTAGGTCACCTTGGACAGACTCCATGTCATTGGACATATCCCGAGCCCCTCAATAGATACTTGTCAATACTCATTGGTTTTCCATGGATGGGATCAGGGTGACTCTCAGTATTTATAAATAGGGTTTAATTTAATTAAAAATTAAATGAAGGTTTTTCAAATGATAAATGATACTTTGGTTTTGGAAATGTAGGGAAGTGTCCTAAAATCCTAATAATAATATTGGGGATAGTCCACATTCTCAATATTACACCCACTCACTTTACCCTTGAAGGATCTCTTAGTTCATAATCACCGGCTTAGGCCGAAGCAGGTAAATTAGATGGGTGTCCAAGTGGAACCCAGTCTAATGTATTTATTTATTTAATTCTATTTTGAATTTATTAATTATGGAACATTGTTCATTTTATATTGAATTAATGGTTTGATCTATACACCATTGGGGGTGGCCTAATGGGATTTTATCTCACACCCAACTCACGCCACCTTTAGTACCCAAGTATTCTTTATGACTACAGGGATAGATAAAGGGAAGCATCCAGCTTTCGATGTTTGATTTCTAGCTTTAGAATGTAGTTGGGTATAGAGAACCGAGCCTATGATCGAGATTCTAGCTATAACAATTTTTGGACTTTTTGTATATTTTGTAATAATGTGGTATATAATTGTATCCCCTACCCCTTCCATGCTCATTCTTATATAATAGAATCATCCTCATATTGTATCTACTTATTATATAGCTTCCTCTTACTACTTATTATCTTTCATGTTTCACTATTTTTTTTTTGCTACCATTTATTTCTTATTCCTACTTCAGCTATTTATTATCATTATCTACTATTGTTCTCACTCTGATCTATGATAGAATAGTATCCACACAGACACACCCTAGGCCCTCGTTGGTAGTCAACATCCTTTGATGTTTGGGGAGGTACACTTTAGGTCATGTGCCCCACTATATTAGAGCACCATTAAGTGGCATTTGGGTGGGACGCTACAACCATAAAGTTCTCTCCTAAAATATAGTTCCACAAAAACTTCAAAGAATAAACCACTATAGTTAACTTGAGGCCATTCATAGGTTAGTCCCGTCCATGTGGCCTCAATTTTCATGACCCATACACCACAACTCAATCTCCCTGAATCAACACTGCTCCAAGTCCAATACCAAAAGCATCAAAAAAACACCAAGTACTCCTCACCTGGATTGGGTAGGATCAAGATTAGTGTCATTGTCAAGCACTTATTCAACTGTTGTAGGGTATTCTCACATACTCCATAACATTAAAACTTTACTCCTGTCTTGGTCAAGTATGAAAGAGGTGCTTCCAATCAGGAGAAGTCCTATATAAACCTCTGATAATATCCCTCCAATACCATAAATCTATGAATATAGAAAACAATCTTGGGATACTCCCAAGAAACAACTACCTACACCTTCTCTAGGTCCACTAACACACCTTCCTCTGAGATGATGTGATAGAAGAAGTGTACCTGATCAATCCAAAACTGACACTTAGATAACTTAACAAATATCTGATGTTATCCCAGTGCACTTAGGATGATGTCAAGATGTTGGGTATGATCATTGTGAATCTTGTAGTACACCAAGATATCATCCATAAACACTACCACAAACTGATCTAGGTATGGGTAGAAGATTCTATTCATCAAGGCCATAAACACTACTGGATCATTCTTTAACCTAAACAGTATCATGAGGAACTCATAAAGGCCATTCCTTATTAAATTTTTCCACGATATATCAAATGGTTAAACTTTCAACTGATGATACCTCAATCTCCATGGTGAATATAATTTTTACCCTTAGGAGATTTAAAATTCACTCTCTTTTGGTAACAATCAATGTGGTCTCAATATGATACTAACTAGTCCATACCCATAATTAGATCAAAGATTGAAATATCAAGTATATAAATATTCAAACTAAAATGATAATCCCTAACCTCAAGAGAACACACCTTACACAAATATATGTCTCTCGACCGTACTCCCAAGGTGTATCTATCATCATAACCCCACTCATGAACTCCATTGATAGGATCAAACCATTCACAAGTTGTGCAGATATAAAAGAATGAGAGGCACTAGTATTAAATAAGGCACTCACTAGCATAGAATCCATAAGAATAGTACCTCTCATTGTTAATGGTTCATCCTCTCTATCCACCAGTATAGGTTGAACTGCATGCAACTATCATGCCCATATTCCCTGTGATGATGTCTGAGTAACATGAGTTGCACCACTCTTCTAATATGGGTTCTCTTTACTAGAAGTACCACATCCACTACCTCTACCTCCACGACTAGTATAAATCCAGCTAATTGACTGATATGGTGTAGGAGATCCCCTTCTCACACTCTGATTCTAGCTGGTTTCTTCATAATTACCCATTTGTTATGTGTTCCTACAAAACCTCTATAGATGACCCATATTGTCGTAGGCTTGGAACTCTATTGGTGATCGGGGGAACTATCTAAAAAACTAAATTGACTTTCCACACTGGTGATTGATCACTCAATTAATATCATGTATGATTGATCCTTCCCCCTGGCCACTCTTCCTTCCACTTCTCTAGTCAACATTCTCATAACAATGATTCCTTCTCTCGGAAGTCATACCTCTTGACCATCCAATAGAAACCACTTGTTCAATACTAGAATCCTCCTTTAGGTTCCCCTCATAAATGAGGGTTTGATTTTCCACTTTTGAAAACTTATTCAACCTAAATATGTTAACCTAGGACTTAATTTCACATTTAAACCCATCCAGAAACCAATTCTCCATAGTATCATTATCCCGTTCCCACACTCTAATTCTATCTAGAATCTTCATCATTACCCGTCTATCATTAATTTTTGAAAAAACTTTGCAAATGACCCATATTGCTGCATGCTTGGAACTCTACTGGTGGCCAGGGGAACAATATAAAAAAGTGACCCGACCTACCACACTGGTGACAAATCACTCAAGTAAGATTCTATATGACTGATCCTTCCCCCTACCCACTCTTCCTTCCACTGCTCTGGTCAACATTATTATAAATATCCTTCATACTCTCAGAATTCATACCTTATGACCATCCAACAGAAACCACATATCCTCAACTAGAATCCTCATTTAGGTTCCCCTTAGAAATAAGGGTCTCATTTACCACTACGAAAAACTTCTTCAACCTGAAGATGTTAACTTGGGACTTAATTTCACATTTAATACCATTCAAAAACCACTTCTCTGCAGTATCATCATCCCCCACCAACACTGAAAAAACACTACAAATCTATAAAGAGGCCTACATAGTTCAGAACAGACATGCTCCCATGATTCAACCTCATAAACTCAGCTTCTCTCTCCTACCTGAGTGTCTCAGGGTAAAATTTTCCAAGAACTTCTCCTAAAATTCATTCCATTCCATATTATCTAGTTGTCTATATCAAGTCTAGATGTCCCACCAACACTTCTCATGACCACGTAACATGTAAATATCCTGAAGTTTACATAGGATCATGCAGTCATACTGAGAGGGGGTGAATCAAGTGTGACTTGTTTTTACTAAATTATTTTCTTTTCTTAAACACTTCAAACCTCTATCACCAATTAGGATGAGTGGATCCTATATGCAATGAAGAATGTAAATGAAACACAACACATGATATTTTTAAAAGGTTCAGTACTAATACCTACATCCTTTCTTCAATCAATAATCACCCCTGGATATAGATTTCTTACTATATATAGATGGTTAAAACCATGTAAAGTCTCATTACCATCAACACTGAGTCCCAAAGTGTTCCACTCTAGAGTCCCACTAGATTTTAAAAGTTCCTACCTACACTAGTGACTCCATAGTCCCATAGGATGATCTTTATACTATGTCACATAGTGTTACCAGCATCCCACTAGCCTACTCCAGAATCCCACTGAAGACTTCAACTGCTTCAGAGTCCCACTGGAGACTTAACAATATTGAGTCACACAAGATTTGATCCACTGATAGGGTGATTTTATAATCTCATCCATGACCTTTCTGGATCAAACTATCATGTGCACAAATCAAGAAACTTTGCACTAGTTCTGGTCTTGCGCAAACAAAACTGATCACCTATAAATGGTTAGATGCCTTATTACAACATTGCATGGGAAATTCCTTATTCTTATAAAGACCCTTCCTAAACACTTAAAACTTGGATACATAAATCTTATAAAAACACTGAAAGAAAAACTTCACCAGATTCAGTCTCAAAACACTGCACACTGATTATGAAATCTATATTTCATGCACACTTCTTCAAACTTCATGCATGTATATAACACATTGTATGGTCTTGTCAACTTATGTCAATGACATTTCATGTGAATGCATGTATTTATTTCATGAACACCCTAACACACACGATTTTAACTATTTGATAATCAATCCATGTGTATCCATGGAGGATTTAATATACTATATATTATTTTCATAATGTAAGTTTCCTTTATCAAAAACTTTTTTACAACAGATATATACTTCCACTCTCCAGTTTTCACACCAACTATTCACACACACTTTCCTCCTTGTATACTCAATTTTTCACACACTTTGTGTGCACAGAATACTTCCAAAAACTTTTTAGTGACATTCATATAGTATACTTTTCACAAAATAGGATGCTTGATTTATGGTATACATTCCTTCAGGAGAAACAATGTACACTCATTGTATAACTTTCTTCTTTCATGAATAGATCCGTATAGGTCTAGAATTGATGCGTGCAGAACCTTATTCAAAAGATTCAGTGTAAGTATACACTATTATGTGGAATATCAAAAACCTTCATGAAATAGTTACAAGTTATTATTATTATGTGTGGGTTTTCTGTATTCTTCATGAAATCCAGGATACTCAAAATGTGATATCCTGATTTCTTTGTGGAAACAAGTTATTCATAAACCACTATGAGTTTGTTATGAACATGTTGATTGATCATGGTCATCTACCTTTCTTCATACAAGAAGAACCCCATGGATGTAACGACCCAATGTTTTATCAATGGAAATTTCTTTCTTATAAATATGTCATATAATCACATGAAATCATAACATAATGAACTAATAAGTACTATGTGACCTTTAAACATAAGTTTTTCACTTCTGTGTTTTGAATTTCAAAAATATGACATACACAGTTGTGATTAGTAAGTTATTTGGAGTCTAATATGACCAACTTAATTTTTGATGAATAGTAACATACCCTTATGGATGGAAATGTCACCCTTATGAATAGAGACATACCCTAATGAATAGTAACCTTACCTATGATAGTATATAAATAATATTCAAGTGGGACTATGATATGCTTATATCATAGAATAAGAAAATAAATGTTTTAAAATTTTTATTTCAAATAAATTATGATTTTAATTAAATATTAAATTAATTGTATTTAGAAAATTATTTTTGAAAAATGGATTTCATTTTTGGATTCTACACATCAAATAATGTTTTGGGTGAATTTTTGGGTTTTTTCTGAAACACTTGAATTTTTAGTGGATAGTAAAATACATTAATTTACCATAAAAATACAATATAATTTAAATACACTATTACTCGCATCATAAGTGATGTAATCACCCAAATATAGAACTCACATTCATTTATTACTATTCTAGTTTATATAATACTTGCTATTTCTTATCTTGTGAAGAAATAATAAATTAATGATTATAATATTATGAAAACTCTCCTCCCCTCCACTATAAATACCACTCATCATTACCTCTTCTCTTCACTCCTAAAAAGCCTTGTGCCTTGCCAATATTCTTCCCAAAAATCTTTAAAATATATTTCCCCATGTCGAAAATCCCCTATTCTCTTCAATATACCAAATCCTCTCCCCTTAAGAGGCTCTCAAAAAAGGTAAACTCAAGAGGTAAATTCCTCTTTCCAATTCTTTTATTTCTTTTAAGTTCTTTTCTTTTCTTGTTTCTTTCCTCACCACCCTTCACCCAAATAGTATTATAAATCCAATAACATAAATTTACTGGAATTATATTATGATAATGGTACAATTCATTATCTTCTCTCCTCTCCCCATATTTTATTTGAAAGAAATGAAAACACGGTTTCAGATGTGTTAATTTAGCACAATCAAGGACAATGGGTTATCAATTTCCATTACCATATTTAATTATTGTAATGAAACTATTTTCATTATTTAAACAAACCATAATATATTTATTATTACACATATATGGTTTTTTAATCCTTTTGTACACATGGTTTTGTTTTATAAAACAAAATGTGTTCTGTGTGGTCAAAAAAACCGACAATTAACCCAAAAGGATGTCACTGATGTTTTATATAATGATTCAAATTCACTTTATGTAACCAAATTAAATTTTCAACCATTTAACCTTATGTATTTTAAATAATAAAATATAACTTCAATTCTGGAAAACCACCTTCATCATACATGTTTATCCGAACATGAACCGATCATTAAAACCAAGCAAGCAAATAGACCCAAACAATGAAGTTGAACCTATTAACCAATCAGAAAGGTTATAAATGAACTTAAAAAGGTTATGATAAATATTTTACATATATAATAGGTTCTTTAATTATTAATTAATTAACATAATTTTATTTTTCAGGTCATTAAGTTCAAGAAAATATCACCATCGTACTTAAGGTAAGGGATCCTCTCCATTTCACTTTTATTCAAGAATGTTCTCTATGATATGCCATTTTATGTGTAATACCTAATTATGGGGTATGATTTTGTACCTCCCCCATACTTAACTCGTTATTTATAAGTGATTATAAACTCATTTCTCTCTCATGAAACTCTCTTAAGTACACCTGATACCATGCCGATAATCTGTAAGGAATTCTACCCGAACTGCTTTTATTCTTTTAGGTTGCTCTATATTTATTTTTACCCAAATGAAGTTGTATTTTATTTTTATTTAAAACTTATAAATTATGTTTATATGCTCCAAAATCATGTTTCAAGAACCATAACTCATTCTATTTCGGTGATATACATGCTTTTAAGTGAATCCCTCCTCGATACTTCCCAATATGAAAACTTGTTTTAAGGGAGATTCCCAAATTTTTACCCAATTTCAAGTGAAATATATCCTATGTTATAATCCAAAATTACCTTTAAAAATAATTATTTTTATTATTAAAACCTTATTGGTTCACTTCTGGTTTTATATAAAATATTTTTCCCTTTTCTATTTTGAAAGCTCTGTAGTATTTTCCTTAAAACCGCACAAAAATGTTTTAAATGCTAAAATTTATAAAATACATTTATTATATATTGTCACCTCTGTTTGAAATCACTTAACATGATATATTCCTATTTTACCTTATGAAAATCCATTTATGTTCTAATTTATTTATTTCATGGACACTTTCATGATACTCTCATTGGTTATGCTTTATGTCATGATTGTGGTTCTCAATTCTTTCCATGGGTAACCCTTATGTTTAAGTAAGATTGATTATGTATGATAATTTATGTGGCAAAAATATTAATGAAATTTAATATGGGTGCACCCAAATATCTCTCTAATGCATTGGGTAAAGTTGAGTCTCATGAGACATTATGTGTGATGGTCTTTGCGGGACTTGGCATGTGCTACTATGTGTAATGGTCTTGGCGGTTAGCCTTGGATTTTTCTACTATGGGAAATGGTCTTGGAGGCTAGCCTTGACTCGTAATAAATTCATGTTTTATATTTCTACCACGTTTCTATGATTCCATGTTTAAATGATCCCATGTTTATATGTTATGATATGTTACATGCCTTTTTATATCCTCATATCATGCCTTCTATCCCATGTGCTAATTCTTTGTTCTTATGGTTATTCTCTTACTGGGATTTTAGCTCATCCCTTTTTTCATGTTATCCCCAGGTTATCATATGAAGATGTATGATCACAATAGAATATAGAAGCTCATTGCAGAGTTTAAATAAAATTTTGTTTTTATAATGTTTGATTATGTACCTAGTCTTCCAAGACACTAGACTTTATGATCCTTGGCTTGTAATCTGATGTATAATTATGATTAAAATCATGTAATGTTATACGTAAAATCCTAGGTTCTCTATAGTTGGTAATAGAGCCAGGTTGGTCTAGTTATTTTTCGAGATTAGGAATATATCACTTTTATAAGAACCTTAAGGATGAGATGAAGTATAAGAAAACAGCCCAAAATTTTGGTAAGTATAGAGTAAGTGGTTTATCAAGAAAATAAATCTCTATCTGGATAAAAATAGGTAGAGGTGGCTCTAGAACAGATGTACCTAGGGGTGAAAACTATGACAAGGAGTTTCGAGCTTGACCCAGGGTATCATGGTACACAACAACGGACCTTGCTGCACTCTTGGTTTGACACTCCCGAGGGATATGATTTGGTAAATTCATGATCTTAGTACAAACCATTATTAGGGGAATAAAAAAATATCCCATAGGAATATAGGTTAAGAAATATATTGAGGAAAACCTAGATTTAAACTTAAGGAACCAAAAGTCAAGATATACTTCTCTTATACAAGTTTGTCATTTTATGTTCAAAATTTTCCTTTTTATGTTAAATAACTAAATATTCAAGCCCTCTAATTGTATGTTCTTTTTCTTAGTTAATGGAACGAAATAGAAGAATACGTTCCAATAACCAATGTGATAGGAAATATGAATATTTCCCTAATGAAATTCCTGATATGATGGGAACGGGTACTCAAAACTTCATGACAGTACTTTCTCAACTAGCTTAAGTTATGAATAATAACTTGAATCATGTGGAATGACATCCTCTTCCAAGGAAAGAGAAGGTTGTTTTACAATCCTTTATGTGGAAAATTCCTATCATGTTTAGTGTATCTTCTAATCCCCTCCTCATAGAATAGTGGATTAACACCATTGAAAAGACATTATCCATCCTCCAGTACTCAGAAGAAGAGAAAGTTTCACTGGCAGTCTATCGTTTTGATGGGGAAGTTGATCAGTGGTGGAAATTGATCAAGAATACAAAGTCCTAATAGAAAATTGATTCCATGGATTGGGAAGAATTCAAGAGGATGTTTTTTAATAAATATTTTCCTTGAACACACAATCTTAAGATAGAAAATAGAATTCCTCAGTCTCAAGAAGAAGGAAGATGAGTCCATTGGGGCGTATGAAGCAAACTTTACAAGGATTGCAAGGTATGCCTCTGGCTTTTTCATGAACACCAAAAGCAAGGTGGATTGATTCTTTACCGAGGTATATCTGGGTATATGGAAGGTGTTGTCTATTAAATACTTCAATAGTTATGAGTATATTGTTAATTGTGACCTCAATATTGAAATAGAAATTAGATACTATCAATGGTCTCATGGGCCCAGTGACAAGAAGTGAAAAATGGATAACAACATGGGTAGTTCAACAAACAAAACCCGTAATGGAAATAAGCCTGAATATCCTACTTGTAAAATTTGTGTGAAGAAGAATCCTGGGAACTATCTAAAGGGAACCAGGAATTGCTTCAAATGTGGAAAGCTGGGACATCTATCCAAGAACTATATAAGGGTCATGAAAAATCCCTCTAATGTGTAAGAAGAATGGAAGGTTCAGATCAACTCTCAACTAGTGGTTCAATGTTACAACTATAAGGAGCATGGGAATTATGCAAACAATTTCCCTAAGCCAAGGGTTGTCAGAGGAAATCAACAAAAAAATATAAGGAAACAAGTAAGGTCTTATGTTATCACTACTACTGAGGTAGATCTAGACAACAATGTGGGGACAGGTATGATAGTTATCCATTCAAGAATAGTGAACATACTATTTGATCATGGTTCTACTATAAGGACCCAAACCCGAAACTAGGTTTAATCCCTTACAAATGTTGTGTAATTATTTTTATAAAAGAAACATGATTAAATAAACAACATTAAATAAAACATAGGACCTTTTCAGATCTAGGTTCTATAAAATTAAATACATAAATTACATTACAACAAAAATATACAAATTGAAAAATAATGGTTCTTCGGTGTGTTGCTTCCACAATAGAGTTTCAACAAAGCAAGTTTAATAAACATGTAAAGGTAATTATAATACATAGGTGAGAATTAATTATGTCCAATAATGGGTTTTCAAAAAAACTGATAAATTACTTTTAAACATTTCTTGAAAATTTTATAAATTTACCTGAAAACATATTTTCACAAATACTTTTAAAAACCCAATATTTTACAAAAATAATGATAGTTGAAATTCAGTTGAGGATTCTCCTTCGAAAAATAATAATTTCTTGTGGGTCATCGAAGATACTTGGAATGCTGTGTCTAAAATCCATACATAAGGCCACAGGTCTTAGATTAGACTTACAGGTTCACTCCCCGTAATGTCACTTAATTTACCGGTGCCAATTTTTTTAAAACATTTTCCCACAAACTTTACTTTCTCATATTTGTACCAAAACATTTCCAAAATACTTATGTTTTATTAATTCCTTAAAAGGAGCGTCATTAACATACTCACAAAAGTATCTAAAATCATGTTGAGAGAATCTCATGCTTGAAAACACTTTTATTAATCAGGAACCATAATTTCTAGAAACTTGGATTAAATGCATGCATGATCACATATTGGTGATAATGTTGTGAATAATCTAGGTGATGGACATACCTATTAATGTACATCACAATAGGTTATGCAGATGCATGTACACATATGAAATGATAACATGTTTCATATTTCTACATAAAATTATAAGTTTTTCCCATGAAATTTAAGCAATCAAAATGTCTATAGGATTTTAAAATGATAACTTGTTTCAAGTAAATGAGAAGGGTTATCTAAGATTAAGTTGTTTATACCTAAATTCATATATACATGTATATATATCTACCACTATATATGAATATACTTATATATATATACTTATATATATATAAATAACTTTGAAACCATGATAATTTCAAATAAACATAGGTTCTTAAAATATGATTCAATTCAAAAGAACTCAAATCAAGTTTATATATAAAAATACTGAAAGTATTGGAATATACATATGTTTATATACGTATGTATATATACACATAAAATTTCTTATTTATAAATCCATAATTGATAATAAAAAAACATGCCCTTGAAACTATAAATTTTTAGGGAAAATTTATTTAAAACAAGCAGACTTATCATATGTGTAATTCGGACTATGAAGATATAGTTTTACACAAATATATACATATATGTATATATGTATCTTGTATATACATATATGTTTTCAAAATCAAACAAAAATAATAAAATTCTTTTACATAATATAAGTTTAAAGATAAAATTGAAAACATAACCCCTTACCTGATTGTGGAAGGTGAAGGGGGAGGAAATCTCCTACTTTCTTAGGAACTTAAACCCATTAAGTGGTTTGGGTGATTTTTTTCTAACTATAAGGGAGGGGTTATACATATTTATAAAGAAAAATTGTTTTCATCCAAGGATTATTAGAGAATCTAATTAATTGTAAATTTATTTTAAGATAAAACAAAACTCAAAACAAAGATCATCACATACAATCCTTTTATATTTTGTTCTTATCTCATCAATTATTATATTTATAATTTATACTCTCTAACATCCCCATGGATCCTTCAAGATTTATATGGATCCTATTTCCATGCCCCTACCAACAAATTTTATAATTTTATCTTTGTTTTATATATATCATTTTATTATTATTTTATTTGTCCTTTGTCACGTCATTTATTTTTTTGTGCCTTTCCACAAATTTCATGATTCTCCTCTCTTTAGTTGTGAGAAGTCAACATATTATTAATATATTATTATTATATTGTATATTCATTAAAATAATTATTATATTATGATTTATCATCTTAATTAATGTTTTTTTATCAAAAGGATTATTTTTTTTAAACCACATAACATTTATTTTTAAATAGTTTAGCGTTATATATATATATATCTATGTGTGTGTGTGTGTATTTTTATATTCATTTTGTTTCCATGTTATTATTTTATCCTTTTATATATATATATTTTACTTTTTTATTTTCATGATTCACGCTTCACACCTCCCAAGATGCCATCATTTCACTCAATTCATTCTTTATTCAAACCCACGTTTCACACTTCATCCACTTTTTTTATTTTCTTTTATCATCATTTTTTAAACAAATCATTTTTAGAGATATAATTATATATTTATGAACTCACGTTTTTTATATATATAAAGTGTGTTTTTTTATATAATAAAATAAAAAAATGAAAATAAATATATATAATAATCAAAACGATAATTATTTTTATAAATATACACATATATATATTAAATCACGTCTTTTTATATACAAAATAATTGTATAGATTTATAAAACATATCATATTTTTGTCTTTTGGTTTTATTATTTAAATTTGTTTATATATATATATCATTTTAGTTTTTTTTAAATATATATATAATTTTTTTTCTTAAATAAATAAATCAAGTAACATTTTTTAAACACATATATAAAATTAATTATTTGTAGTAAAATAATTATATACATTAAGGTTTCATAAATATTATGAAACTAAACATAATATTTTTTCATATGTTTAGAAATTATATTATAATAATAACAATTTTCTAAATAAAATTGTTTTACCCTTATTTATTATTATTATTAATATTCTATTTAATAACTTTTAAAAATAAATTCTATTTTAAAAAAATAATAAACATAGTTATTTTAAAATACTCTTTCAAACAAAGGAAAACATTATTTATTTTTAGAATAAATTTGAAAAGTATAATTAATTATAATTAAAAAAACTTGATTTGAAATATTATTTTCTATGAACATTGTCTAAAAATCATTTTGAGTTGGTTTTAATTATAAATAAATTCAATTAATAAATTATTTTCATATTAAAACTTAGTTTGGAAATCTTGGGATGTTACATTATTCCCCCCTCAAAAGAATTGTGTCATCGTAATTCATTCATGCACATAGGGGAAATAATTTTACACAAGAGGAAAATTTAAAATTATTAATTTTGTTCTAATCTTCAAAAATTAACTATACCATTCCTCTGATACCAACTGTAACGCCCCAACCCTAGTTACACAAAGACAGTGAATTATTACATAAAATTGGCATGATCACAAGAGATTAAGTCTCGAAATACCGATTAGTTTAGTAGACTTGGAAGTACTAGATACATACATAAGTTTTGCATTACATTATGAAATGGAAAAACAATAACATTGTGTACCCTTTGAAAACACTCATATCCCATAGTTTATTCCTACAGGTTAATCGTAATGTACTTATTTACATCCTGGGAAAAAGAAAACATAATAAAGGGGTGATATCAGATGATTAGTAAGGATAAAAATATAGTAGAAACTATCATAAATAAGAATAAACATTTAAGGAAATATATAAGACTAAAACAAAAGACTTTTAAACTTAAAATTCATCATAATATGGAAAAGATAAGTCAAATAATTCTATTTACTTATTCACATGGATATTATACGAGTCGAATAATCACATATAATATCAATAGCTAATTTCATAATGATGGAATGCATAATGACGGACATCATAACCACATAGTCAATGCCTCATGCCAAGACTAAAAATAAGATTTTTTCAAGACCTTGTGCCAAGACAATAGTTTGTCTAATGAGACCTACTGATGCATCGAGGAGCTATAGCAGGCTCCACCCATCACTTACTAAGTCCAATTCATTCCTCATATGAAAATTTTGAAACATAACATAAACATTCGTATTAAATTTAGCATAAGAAATGTTAATACTTTAACCATAAACCATGAATGGTATAAAAATAACACATCCATGGTCAAACATATCACAAAAACCTTCAATAAAACATGGAAAATTTTATCATAATAAATAAACTTCAAACAAGTGTAAAATCAATCAAAGGATGTTGACATAAATGAAATCAAAACTATTTGAGAAAAATATATCTTTATATTTTGAAATCATTTAAAAGTCACATAATTATAAAAGAAAATATTTATTTTGAAAATATTCTTATAATATTGTAAGGGAAGCTTCGAAGGTGTTATAACGATGGAAAATAGTTGCACCCACCATATAAGTTAAAAAAACATTCTTACCTTAATTTGTTAAAAAGGTCATAAAGTACCTTATTTGGAAAATGACGAAAATATTCCTTTCAAAATATTTTATAAAAAGTAAAAAAATGGTATAAATGTATTTAACCAATATTCTAGAAAATAGTAAAAATGTTTTGAAACATATTTTTAAGAAACACGGATGTGGATGATAAATAAGTCCCAGTAGATACTTTCATAAAAACAACCTCGAATAATAAAGAGATTGTAAAATTAACCATTAACTTGTACTTTTCCTTGGTCGGGGTTACGTTAACCTTCATCATAATAGTTAAATAATTTTTATTAAATTATACAAGAACCACATACATAAATATGATATCATATATGATCTTCTAATATTGCTTTGTTAATAATATTTTAGTAGTATCATTGTTTCGGGTGTTAACTGATCTGTTTTCCTTTATATGTTTTGTTATGTAAGTCATGTTTGTTATGGATAAGATGTATTTTATTCAGATCCAGAATGATATTAGGTTATTAAACATTATTTATAATCATAAAATGAAAATTATTCTTGAATGGTTACGATGTGTAAATGAATCTTATCGCGTTCGTAGAGAGGGTAATCTGTACGTACGTACGAGCGATAATATCATTCTTTTGATGGTAAAATCCTATGTAATTGGATGGTATGTCATATATAAATAATCATTAACATGTTATATTTATTATTAAAATCAATTATACTCATTATTACTCCCATACAAATAATGAGGTGTTTGAATAACAAACTACACCACGATGTGGAGACGGTAAGTCGTACGTACGCATGTACGGTGACTTTTTCGTTCATAGGATGGATAGAATAATGAATATAGTTGTACCATATTTATAATAACATCATAGTATTTATAAGGTACTATAGTTATTATTTTGGTATGGAAACAAAAAATAAAGAGGAATTGGAAGAAGAAAAGAACTTTGAAAGGGGTGATGAAATTATTACTTCTTCTTCAGGTGCTTCCTTTTGATTTGATCAAAAGGGCTCCTTAGGTTGGATTTATGATCAAAGTAAGGCCTCTAAGTTTAATTTAGGGTAGTTTGTAGGATATTTGAGCAAGGTTTGACAGAGACAAATGGATTTGGAGGTGTGATTTTGAGAGAAGTGGAAGTACCATTTTATAAGAGAGGTGAGGGTCACTTTAGGAAAAGCTTGAAATATTATTTTATTATAAAATCATATTCGGTTTATAATGACTCAAAATAGATTTATTTCTAGGATAAGGTGGGTATGGGTCTAAAACCTCTCAACTAATAGGTTTTAGACAGGTTTAGGTCACTATATTAACCTTATCTTTTAGATTTAACTCTTAGTTAAATAGTTTAACTTTTATCATGTATTATTGTATTATTATAATAAATGGTTAATAAACTTACTATAAAAAGCCAAGAGAACCCAAAGTGGTTAATTATTGACATATATAACCTTATTTAAGTACTTTTTCCGAACCTTAGATTTTGAGGAATATTATATCATTTAATAATATAGTATTTGTTTTAAAAACTCATTTATGTCAATTTTGACACTATTTGGTATTTTGTTTTTGTGAAAGTCATAAAAACTTTATCACTTAGAAAAAAAATTATTTAATCAACCCTAAAATTTCATATTAACCTATAAAATTATTGGAATGCATCAAAAGTCTAAATTTACATTTATTTGGATATTTATAATATCAATTATTTTAATCTTTCATTAATAAGGTAATTATTGCATCATCATTGTGTCATAAATAAATTTAATAATTTAATGTATAAAAATTATAAAAAATATCATTATGTAGGAAATATTTTTATCTTTCTAATTAATATTTATAGTCAAATTTATCTTATGTATAACCCTATATTCAAAAGTTACTATTCACCAAAAAATATTTTCATCTTATTGAACCACATTTTACTTACTAATTTCAACCATGTATCTCGGATTTTTGAAATTCAATTCATAGAAGTGGTAAAATTATGTTTTATGCAAATTTACAAATGTCCCTAGAAGGTGAGTAAAAGGCGTTAAAAATCTCAATAAAATTTTATACATATAATCTTATTATAAAATGAATCCAATGAATTAAATTGAACTAATATAGGTATTATGTATCTATTTTGACTTAAAATAAATTTAAATAAATAAAAAATTATTTAAATAAAAAGTCTGTTTTAAATAATAACTCAGTGTTTTTCACTATTCATTAAAAATTGAAAGTTTTTAGAAAAATACCACAAATCCACCCTAAAATAATTTTGATATTACGAATCCAAAAATGAAGTCCATTTTGAAAAATAAAATTTTAAAAATTTTAAAAATTGGGTATTACTACTCATAACAGCTAGTTTGATTGGTCATGGTGTGCTAGAACTCAAAGTTGCGTACAACGCAAGCTATTGTATTATTCAAAGAGAAACGTACTGTGGAAGCTTGGGGTGTTACATCTACGTATTATTTTATATCTTACAATTTTAGTAGAACTATTCAAACGCCACTTCAAATTTGGAGGACAAGTTATCAGTGAGAACAGCAAATGGGGAAATTATTGCAAACATGGTTTATAACTCCTCCCTAGTTAATGTTTGTGGACTGACCCTACCAGAAACTCTTGTCATACTTCCTTTAGTGGAGTTTGACACTATTCTGGGCATGGATTGGCTATCTTTATACAAAGAAAACATCAACTATCGGGAAAGGTGGATCACTCTTCACATACCTAAGCATCCTCCAATTCATTACAAGTGTTAGGAGGAAGATGAATATCCTTTAGAATCATTGTATTAAGAGTGGATATTTCTTCCTTATGAGCAAGAATATCTATCCCAAAATGATTGAGACAAATGAGAGAATCATGCTTGAAGAAATGCCCATCGTTATGGATTACACTTATGTATTCTCTAAATAGTTGCCTAGTCTTCCTTCTGATCGAGAGGTTGAGTTCTCAATTGAACTTATTTCTGAATCTCTATCTATATCAAAGAAACATTATAGAATGTCCATCGTAGATCTAGAAGAGTTGAAGAAGTAGTTATAGAAGAATTTGGAGAAGGGTTTTATATTCCCTAGTGCTTCACCATAGGGTGTTCCAGTCCTCTTCATCAAGAAGAAGGATGGATCAATGCACCTGTGCATTGATTATCATGAGCTCAATAAAATCATGATAAAGAATAAGTATCTCATTCCTTGGATAGGTAACTTGTTCGATCAGCTTTATGGGGCCTATTATTTCTCTAAGGTGTACCTTCGGTTGGGATATCACCAGTTAAAGGTGAGGAAGTAATATATTCCCAATATTTCCTTTCGAACAAGGTATGGACACTATGAGTTCATAGTGATTCCCTTCGGACTCACTAATGCTCCAGAAATTTTCATGGATTTAATTAATAGATTCTTTAGAGATTACTTAGAAAAAATTTTGGTAGTCTTTATTGATGATATTCTGATATACTCCAAGATCAAGGAGGAACATGAGGAGCATTTTAATACTGTGTTAAAGACTTTACGAAGGGAAAAACTGTATGAAAATTACAATAAATTTGAGTTCTAGATGGAGGAATTATCATTCTTGGGGCATGTTATCACCAGTAAAGGGATATCTCGGGACCCTTCTAAGACAAAGGTAATTGAAGAGTGGCCCAGGCCAACATCTGTAATGGAGATCTGTAGCTTTTTGGATCTATATGGATATTATCGACGATTTGTGAAGAAATTTTCATGATTATAAAACCCAATGATCAAGCTAACACAGAAGGGAGTAAATTTTTTCTAGACTTAGGAATGTAAAGACTGTTTCAAGGAGTTGAAAAAGAGGCTTATCACTGCGCCAGTACTCACAGTCCCAATAAGTGGAGAACTATTTGTGGTGTACAGTGATGCTTAAAATAATGTATTAGGTTGTGTGATAATGCAAAATGATAAAGTGATAGCATACGCCTCAAGGTAGTTTAAAATCCATGAGAAAAACTATCCCATGCATGATCTAGAGTTGGCAGTTGTGATCTTTGCTTTGAAGATCTGGCGGCATTATCTCTATGGGGAGAAGTGTGAGATATATACTGATCACAAGAGTCTCAAATATATATTCACATAGAAAGATATTAATATGTTACAACAAATATGGATATACCTCATCAAGTATTATTAACTTCTCAATCCACTACCATCCCATTAAGGCAATTAAGGTGGTGGATGCTCTAAGTATAAAGGATCATGCATCTTTATCAATGATAAGAATTGAAAAGGATCTGATCTTATTATATTTATAGAGGATAGACATGGGAATCATTAAGGGAGTAACATCATCAATCATTTCTAAAATTATTTCTCAACCATCCCTCATAGAGAAAATAAAGGATGCTCAAAAAAAGATGTGAAAATTCTGAAAAGGGTGGAAGCTATCAGAAATGGGAAATCCTCAGAGTTCATGATTGATGAGGAAGTATTTGTAATATTTGGGTCACAATTATGTGTACCATATGATCCAGAGATAAAGAAAGATCTTTTGAATGATGCACATATCTCGACCTTCTCTATTCACCCAGGGATCACAAATATGTATCAAGATCTCTGAGAAAAATTTTTGTGGGACAATATGAAAAGGGAGATTGTTGAATATACAACAAAGTGTCTAGTATCTCAACAAGTGAAGGCTGAGAGGAAAAAGTATAAGGGGGTGATGCAACCACTACCAATACCAACATGGAAGTGGTAGAACATCACTATGTACTTTGTCACTAGACTTCTAAGGACATGCAGAGGAAAAAATGCTATATGGTTTATTTTGGATCATCTTATGAAGACATCTAACTTTATTAAAATTCAAGAGGACTTATCATTGGATCAACTTATACATATTTACATCAAATAAGTGGTAAGGATGTATGGAGTACCACTATCTATTGTATCTGATCATGATCTGAGATTCACCTTGAAGTTCTGGAAAAGTCTCCAAGATGCTCTAAGCACTAAACTAAACTTCAGTACGGAATATCATCCTCAAACTGATGACCAATCTGAGTAAACTATTCAGACACTAAAAGATATGTTGATAACATATTCTATGGACTTCAAAAGAGGATGGGACCAATATCTTTCACTAGTTGAATTCTCCTACAACAAAAGTTTCCACTCGAGCATCCAAATGGAACTATATGAATCCCTTTATGGGAAAGGTGTAGAACACCAATGTGTTGGTATGAAGTCAGTGAGCGTAAGATGCTAGGACCTGAAATGGTCAAAGAAATGGTGGAGAAGGTAAAAACCATTCAGCAGAATGTCAAGGTAGCCCAAATTCGACAGAAGAGTTATGTATACAATCGTAGAAGAGACCTTGAGTTCAAAATTGGAGACATGGTATTTATATGCATATCTCCATGGAAGAAGGTCATGAGGTTTGGAAACAAAGAGAAGTTAAGTCCTAGGTATATCGTCCCCTTCAAGATTCTTGATCATGTCGGGGTTATTGCCTATCAACTATCACTTCCACCTACCATGACATAAGTACATAATGTCTTCCATGTATCCATATTAAGGAAGTACATACCTGATCCTTCACATATACTCTCTTCAGAGGTGGTACAGTTAGAGGATGATCATTCTTATGAGGAGCTACCAGTGAAGATCTTGGATCATAGAGATAAATTTCTATGTAAAAAGAGTATTCACCTGGTCAAAGTATTGTGGCGGAACCACAAGTACAAAGAGGTAGTATGGGAATTGGAGGATGCAATGAATTAAAAGTACATGCACCTGTTTATGGCTTAGAATGTAAAACGAAATTTTGAGGGAGAAATTTCATAAGGGGGGAAGAATGTAATGACCCAATGTTTTATCAATAGAAATTACCTTCTTATAAATATGTCATATAATCACATGAAATCACAACACAATGAACTACTAAGTACTATGTGACCTTTAAACATAATTTTTTCACTTCTGTGTTTTGAATTTTGAAAATCTGACATACACAGTTGCGATCAGTAAGTTATTTGGAGTCTAATATGACCAAAATAATTTTTTGTAAATAGTAATATACCCTTAAGAATAGTAATGTTACCCTTATAAATATTGACATAACCTAATGAATAGTAGCCTTACCTATGATAGTATATAAATAAGATTCCAGTGGGAGTACGATATACCTATATCGTGGAATAAAAAATAAATGTTTTAAAATTGTTATTTTGAATAAATTATGATTTTAATTAAATATTAAATTAATCATATTTATAAAATTATTTTTGAAAAATGGATTTCATTTTTGGATTCTACACGTTGAAAAATGGTTTGGGTAAATTTTTGGGATTTTTCTAAAGTACTTGAATTTTTGGTGAATAGTAAAATACATTAATTTACCATATAAATACATTATAATTTAAATACACTATTCCTGAAACCATAAGTGATGTAAGCACCCAAATCTCAAACTCACATGAATTTATTAATATTCTAGGTCATATAATACTCACTATTTCTTATCTTGTGAATAATAAATAAATTAATAATTATAATATTATGAAAACCCTCCTCCCCTCCACTATAAATACCACCCATCCTTACCTCTTCTCTTCACTCCTATCAGGCCTTGTGTCTTGAAAATATTCTAGCCAAATCTCTTTCCAAGATCATTCCCCACGTACAAAATCCCCTAGTCTCTTCAATATACCAAATCATCTCCCCTTAAGAGGCTCTCAAAGGAGGTAAACTCAAGAGGTAAATTCCTCTTTCCAATTCTTTTATTTCTTTTAAGTTCTTTTCTTTTCTTATTTCTTTCCTCACCTACCTTCACCCAAATGGTATGATAAATCCAGTAACATACATTTACTATAATTATATTATTCTAATGGGATAATTAATTATCTTCTCTCCTTTATCCATATTTTATTTGAAAGAAATGAAAACACCGTTTGAGATGTGTTAATTTAGCACAATCAAGGACGATGGGTTATCAATTTCCATTACCGTCTTCAATTCTGGTCATTAAAAAATTTTCATGCTTGAACCAGACCATAATATATTTATTATTTATCATATATGGTTCTTTAATCCTTTTTTACACATGGTTTTGGTTTATAAAACAAAATGTGTTCTTTGTGGTCAAAAAAACCATCAATTAACCCAAAAGGATGTCACTAAAGTTTTATATAATGATTCAACTTCAATTTAAGTAACCAAATTAATTTTTCAACCATTTAACCTACTGTATGTTCAATAATAAAATATAACTTCAATTCTAGAAAACCACCTTCATCATATATGTTTATCTGAACATGAACCGATCATTAAAACCAAGCAAGCAAATAGACCCGAACAATGAAATCGAACCTCTTAACCAATAAAAATGGTTATAAATGAACTTAAAAAGGTTATTATAAATATTTTAAATATATAATAGGTTCTGGAATTATTAATTAATGAACCTAATTTTATTTTTCAGGTAATTAAGTTCAATAAAAGATCACCATCGGACTTAAGGTAAGTGATCTTCTCCATTTCACATTTATTCAAGAATGACCTCTATGTTATGCCATTTTATGTGTAATACCTAATGATTGGGTATGATTTATCACCTCACAAATACTTCCCATGTAATTTATAAGTGATTAAAAACCCCTTTCTCCCTCACGAATCTCTCTTAAGTGCACCTGATACCATGCCGATAATCCGTAAGGAATTCTACCCGAACTACCTTTATTCTTTTGGGTTGCTCTATATTTCTTTTTACCCAAATGAAGTTGTCTTTTATTTTTATGTGAAGCTTCTACATGATGCTTTTATGCTCCAAACTCATGTTTCAATAACCATCCCTCATTCCTTTTTGGGGATATACATGCATTTAAGTGAATCCCACCTCAATACTTCCCAATAAGAAAACTCGTTTTAAGGGAGCTTCCCAAATTTTTACCCAATTTCAAGTGCACTCTATCTTGTTTTTTAAACCACCATTGTCTTTAAAAAATCATTATTTTTATTATTAAAACCTTCTTATCTCACTTCTGGTTTCATATAAAATATTTTTCCCTTTTCTGTTTTGAAAGATCTATAGTATTTTCCTTAAAACTGCACAAAAATGTTTTAAATGCTAAAATTTATAAAATACATTTATTATGTGTTTTCACCTCTGTTTGAAGTCACTTACCATGATATATGCCTATTTTACCTTGTGAACATCTATGTATGTTCTAATTCCTTTCTTTCATGGACACTTTCATGATACTCTCATTGGTTATGCTTTATGTCATGATTATGGTACCCAATTCTTTCCATGGGTAACCCTTATGTTTAAGTAAGATTGATTATGTAGGATTATTTATGTGGAAAAAATATTAATGAAATTTAAAATGGGTGAAACCATATATCATTCCAAAGAATTTGGTAAAGTTGAGTCTCATGAGACGTTATGTACAACGGTCTTGGTGGTTAGCCTTGGCCTCTGCTACTTTGTGAAATGGTCTTAGTGGTTAACCTTTGCTTGTGATATTATTGGAAATGGTCTTGGAAGTTAGACTTGAATCATACTAAATTAATTTTTTATGTTTCTGAAAAATTTATATGATTCAATGTTTAAATGATCCCATGTTTATATGTTATGATATGTTACATGCCTTTTCATATCATCGTGTCATGTCTTCTATCCCATGTTCTAATGCTTTGTTCTTATGGTCATTCTCTTAATGGGATTTTAGATCATCCCTTTGTTCATGTTATCCCTAGGTTATCCTATGCAGATGTATGAGAACAATGGAATATAGGATCTCGTTATGTATTTTAAATAAAAATTCGTTTTTATAATGTTTGATTATGTACTGAGTCTTCCAAGATGCTAGACTTTATGATACTTGGCTTGTACTCTAATGTATAATTATGATTAAAATCATATAATGTTGTATGTAAAAGGATAGGGTCAGTATATTTGAATCCTTCATGAATGAGACACTAACATTGCTCCGTTTCGTCAAAAAAAAGAGCTACTCAAAACTCATCAGCAACAACAAATGAACATGACCTTAGGTATTTATAGTCAACAAACATCGCCACTGAATCTTCTAGAATCACGATGACCCATTCAGTCACTTCCTCCTTCGGAAGGGATCTCCATCATCGGATAATCTCACAATTTATATATACTGAAAATACACAGTTAGAACTTTGATTTACATTAAAAATGGATCAGCACATAATTTTTATCATCATTGAATTTTCAGGATGTAAAAACAATGAAGAGAAAAAATAGATCAAGATTTGGATAGATCCCTGTAAATGGAAGATTCTAGAACCATCTTGTTGAAGAAAACAACAGATAGAATAAATTGGATGGCCATGATGAATTTATTAGTAAATTGGATGGTTTCAAAAATTTGATCAATCTGGTCTCATAGTCAAGACCTCAGATAAAATGATCCAATGGACAAGATATTTAGATCGAGCAATCGGATGGCCAGAATAAGCAGATGAATAGATCGGATAGATGCAGTTCATTATAGTGAAATTTTAATATGAATTATTGAATTCTGATATCGAAATTCCTCTTAGATAGGATATACCTTATAATATTGGACATGGAAATCACTCATAATAATTATCCTCTCCCTATCCTAGTACCGCCCTATACCGGTTCTCCAGGTGCATTTTTGTGCCCACCTCCTTGTGGTCTATTGGCCCATACTATGCACCATCTTGTCCATGATCATTCATGTTTCCTTTGGGATGGACTTCCTAGACTCCCTTGGGTGCGGTCAACCTAGTGTCCCACATAATCTCTCAGTTGTAGCTGGTGGCTAGTCATCTTAGTAGTCTAGCCATGTTTTTTAAAATAAGAACCAAATAGTATACTTAGAAAATTTCTAAGAAATAAAAATAAATACAAAGTTATTTTAATATAATTCCAAGACAACTTAAAATTCAAACCCCAAAGCCACATTCTCAAGATCACAATTCTTTACTACATTTCTCTTCTCACTTATTTTGGAATTCAACCATAAATATCTAAACTTTTAATCCCTCTCAATGTTGTATACAATTGTTTCAAACTCAAATAAGCAATGAAACAAGTCTTCTGAACTAAAAACTAGCTCTAAAATCATCACAATTAAAATATCATTGACTTTTCAGATTCTTAAGTCATTAACAACAATTAAAACTTCACCAAACCACTTGGTCTCTTCAATCTCCCCCTTTGGATTTTTTGTAGATACCCATTTAATTTTAAAATTCAATTATATTTTCTCTCCCTTATTGGAAATAAATCCAAAGATGAAATTATGTGAAAATATATACATTTACAAAAAATCAAATTCTAAAAAAACATCATCTTCTATTCTAAAATGTATTGTCTGATTTTATTCTGAGAAAGGTGGAATCACTACTAACAAATCAATGAGATAAAAATAACCAACTATAAGTCTATGTGAGAAATTCTATGTGTGTAAAACAAGAGTTATTAAATTTAAAATCAATGTTGTCAAATAATTTCCATTATGTGAAACCAATCACTAAAAGGTTTTAGGAATTACTCAAAATATTTTCAATTAATCCCTTACATACATCTCACCAAACATATTAGAACCATTCAAGTGAAAAAATTCATTTCCACTTTTGAAACTAAGTAATAAATCACTGACCTTTTTAGAATATATTTTTCATTATGAAAATTAGAGAATATTATCTACATACCTCAATGATGACAAGCATCAATTTCCTAGAATTTTTTTTATAATTACCAGATTCATACCTCACCAGATCTTTTGATATTCATATGATGCCAAATGAGATAGAAATTTTTGATGGTTGATCTTCTATGCTTATCCTTAATAGATTAACACAAAAATTTCTTCATCATGATTGGAATTCATCAATAATGAACTCCAATTATCTTTTGAGGTTATTTGATATGTTGCAAATAGATAACATGATGTCAATAGTCTTCCATGATGGATAACTTCCTAATTGTAATATATTCATATATTTTATAAATTCAAGACTCCCCATGAATATATGATTCACCTTTAAATCCCTACATGAAAAAAAAACACAATATACATGATAATAATGTGGTTCTTCAATTCTCCTTAGTTAGGGAAATAGTGTTGAGAGTTTCTTCTCGACCCAACAATATTCTTAGATGAAAAAGGATTATGCGCATTTGATAACAAAGAAATTTCATATTTCTCTGCTTATTCCAACTTTCTTTCCTCTTCCAACTATTTTTTCTATATGATAAAACATTATTTAGAAGAATTATCAATCTTTACTTAGTGTGTAGACTTATTTTTTCCAAAACTATAAGTCACAGATGTTTTCCCATTATTTTTCAGGAATTCTTATTTACTAGATTTCTAAGACAAAAAATTTCAACCAGAATGTCCAAACATGTTTCACCTATCAAACACAACATCATAATTCAACAAGTTACCTCTTTTAGACATCTTTTAATATTATTCATCATAGATTTATTTCACTAAATCAATCTTGTTATTTATATTCTGTACTAATTCTTTCTTTGATTCCATCTTACTTCCTTTAGTATGAATGTTCATGGCCAATTGAAAATGGTCCAAGATTTGACCTTTATTACCACAATAGAAACATATTTTCATTGTTGAGTCACTTTTCAAATAATTATTCACAAATTTCTTGGTATTTTTTTTAACAACCTTCATCTTTTGTTCACAACCCAAGGTTGACCTGTCATCTTCATCTCTTACCTGCTTCACATTTTTTCATGGTATTATATTCACATCAACAGATGATTTTCTCATGATTGGTACATACCAGCACTGATCATAACAGTGACCAATTCTATTTCAATAGTCACATAAATTTTCAATGTAATCATATCTATTCTTGACAAACTGATTCTTTTTTTATGAATTATGATTCTATTTTGAAGGTTTCATATTCTATTCATATTTTCTCTCCCTAAATGTTGTTATATTTTAATTTTCATAAAATGATATATTATTCAAATAATTAATTTCCTGATGTCCAAAATTCCAACAAAACCAATAGTAGCCAACAAATCTTGACATCTTCTTCTGTGACAAATTCTAACTATCTTTGAAATTTTTCTAGTTATGGGTATCAAATTTCTTCTTTTGTGATTTCTTTAGGGAATAAGAATTTCCAAATTTCTTCACATCCATATTTTAAGGTGTTTTAGATCCCTGAGTATTTTTCTTCACATGTGTTTGTACATATTTAAATGTTGAATCTGCACTAGTTAACAAAACTGAATTAGTACAGACATATTTATCAGGGTAAAGGGTTTCCTTATTCAATGAGTCTTTAGTAGATTTATCCTTGGATAATCTCAAGCTCTTATTTCCACTATATTCAGTATTTTTAGAAATAGTACCCTTATTATATGAATCCTTGGAAATACTTATTTTCTTAGAAACTTGGAAATTCTCAACTTGTGTCTCTTCCATATTTCTCAATTTCACTTCCAGTTCAAGACACTTTAAGTTGAGAGAAATTTTATTATCTTCAATATATTTCATGATTTCTTCCCACTAAATCTTCATCTTTTGAACCTCATCTTCATGCATTTGATTTTCCTTTAGTAACAAATTGTTAAGATCCATAATTATTTCTAATTTATCATTCAGTTGAGGCTCTTTAACATTTATAGACATAATATGTAGTTTTTCAAGTGCATGAATGACTTCTATAAAAATAATTTCAAAAATATATTTATCACAAATAATACTTTCTAATTCTTCAATAGCTCCAACATATATTTCTTTATAAATAAATATTGTTTCATCCTTTTCTTTCACAAGTTTTGTGAGAGTTTTTGATATGCTAACCTTTTTGTTTAATGCTTCTTTCATAGAATTATCCTCTTCTTATAGCTGTAATTTTTCATCCTGAAGTACCTTGAATGATTTGATCATACATGTGACCAATTCTTTGGGAAGTTTCTTCAGATGATTTCTAATTTCAGAATTGATCATATCATCATCACATCTTCAACTTGATTCATCATAATTATAACCAATATATTTCACTGAAAAAATTTCGCTTTGAGTACCTTCAGCTAACAATTGATCTTCAGTTATCTTTGAACTCTTTTTATGATTCTTTTCTACTATTTTATTCCTATTTTTCTGAGACTTGACTGAAACTTCAATATTTATAACATTAGGAGTAGAGATAGGATTTTCCATCTGAATCTCTTCTAAATTTTATTCAAAATTAAATCTACACTTCATATAATTTTGATAAAAATAAATTGACAAGTATAGTAGATATAATTAGAGGTGGTATATACTTTAATACCAATTGAAGTGTCCAATGGATCATGCAGACACACTGGGAGTGGGGCTGAATTAGGTGTGATTTTTTTTACTAAATTATTTTCTTTTCTTAAACCCCTTCAAACCTATATCACTTGTTAGGATGAGTGGATCATGTATTCAGTGCATAATGTAAATGAAACACTGCACATTATATTTTTAAAAGGTTTGGTACTAAGACCTACATCCTTACTACAACTGGTAATCAACCCTAGTTACATATTTTTCACTTTATGTAGATGGTTACAAACATAGAAAGTCTCATTCCCATAAACACTAAGTCCCAAAATGTTACACTCTATATTCCCACTGTATTTTAAAAATTACCACCTACACTAGTGACTCCTAAGTCCCATAGGAGGATATTTATACTGCATCACACAGTGCTACCAGTATTCCACCAGCCTGCTCTAGAATCCCACTAAAGACTTAAACTACTCTAGAGTCCCACTGAAAGCTTCAAAATATTGAGTCACATAAGATTTGATCCACTAATATGATGATTTTATAATCTCTTACATGATCTTACTAGATTAAATCGGACTGTGTACAAATCAATAACCTTTGAACTGGTGATGGTCTTACTCCAATAAAATTGATCACCTGTAAATGGCTAGCTGCCTCAGTACAACACTTATCAGGAAATTCCTTCTTCTTCTGAAGACCTGGCCTCACTAAACACTAAAAATTAGAATACCAAAATCTTCTGAAAACACTGATAGAAAAACTTCCACGGCTTCAGTCTCAAAACACTACACACTAATTATGTAGTCTATATTACACGTGTACTTATTCAAACTTCATGCATGTATATAACACATTGTATGGTATTTTCAACTTATGTCAATGACATTGAATGTGAATTCATGTATTTATTTCATGCACACCCTAACACACACAATGTTCTCTATTTGATACTCAATCCATGTGTATCCATGGAAGCTTTCATATACTCTATATTGTTTTCATAATTTATGTTTCCTTTCTCAAAAACTTTTTCACAAAAGATATGTACTCCCACTATCCAATTTTCACACTAATTGTTCACACTCACTTTCCTCCTTTTTCACTCACTTTTTCACACACTTTTCACACACATAATACTTCCATAAACATTACAGTGACATGCATATAGACTAATTTTCACAAAACAGGATTCTCACTTTATGGCATACATTCCTTCATGAGAAAAAATGTAAACTCACTATATGACTTTCTTCTTACATGCACAGACCCATAAAGCTATAGTATTTATGCGTGAAGAACCTTCTTCACAAGATGTAGTGTAAGTATACACTATTATGTGGAATCTCAAAAACCATCGCATAATATTTAGAAGCTACTATTATGATGCGTGGGTTTTTTGTATTCTTCACAAAATCCAGGATACAAAAAATGTTCTATCTTTATTGCTTCACAGAAACAAGTTCTTTGTGAACCACTATGAGTGTTCTATGAACATGTCGAGTGATTGAGGTCACATCCCTTTCTTCATTAAATCATAACCTTATGGAATCCTTTGTTAATGAGACACTCACAGTCCTCCATTTCTCTAGAAACAAGATATACTCAAAACTCATCAGTAATAAAAAATTAACCTTCCCTTAGGTATTTATAGGCAAAAAAATCATCACTAAATCTTCTAGAATCACAATGTCCCATTTAGTCACTACCTACTTCACAAGCTATCTCCTTCATTAGATAATCTGAAATTTGTGCATACTACAAATCCACAGTTAGAACTCCAATTTATGTTGAAAATTGATTAGCATATAATTTCAATCATCATGGAATTTTTAGGATGTAAAAACAATGAAGAGAAAACATCAATCGATCTTTGGAAAGATCCCTATGAACAGAAGATACTCGAACTAGATTGGTGAAGAATACAATAGACTAAATAAATTGGATGGCCAGGATGAATTGATCAGCAGATCAGACAGTTCCAAAAATTTGATCAATTAGATCGCATAGTCAGGAGCTCTACTAAAATGATCCAATGTCCAAGATATTTCAAATCTAATAATCGGATGGATAGAATAATCAAATGAATAGATCGGATAACTTTGGTTCATTATAAAACTACATTAATATGAATTATTAAATTTCCGCATCGAAACGCCTCTTAGATAGGTGCTACCTTATAATACTGGACACTGAAATAAATTATTAGAATTATCCTCTCTCGGTACTACCCCGTACTGGTTCTCCAAGAGAACTTCTACACCCACCTCCTTGTAGGATATTGGCCTATAAAATGCACCATATTGGCCATGGTCCTTCATGCTACCTCTAGGATGGCCTGCCTAGCCTCCCTTGGGTTTGGTTGACCCAATGTCTTGCATAAACTCTTGGTTGAGTCTAGTGGCTAGTCAGCTTAGAAGGCTGGGCATATTTTTTAAAATAAGAACCAAACAATATACTTAGAAATTTTCTAAGAAATAAAAATAAATACAAAGTTTTTTAATATAATTCCAATCCATCTTAAAATTCAAACCCCAAATCCACCTTCTCAAGATTAAAATTCTTCACTGCATTTTTCTTCTCACTTATTTTGGAATTCAACCACTAATCCCTAAAATTTTAATCCCTCTAAATGTTGTAGATAATTTTTTTAAAACTCAAATAACCAATGAAATAATTCTTTTGAACTACAAACCATCTCTGAAATCGTCACAGTGAAAATATCATTGACTTTTCATATTCTTAAGTCATTGACAATAATTAAAACTTCACCAAACCACTTGGTCTCTTCAATATCCCCCTTTGTATTTTTTTTCAATACCTATTTCATTTTATAATTAAATAGTATTTCCTCCCCCTTATTGGAAATAAATACAAAGATACAAGTATGGGAGATTATTCTCATTTCCAAAATTCAAATTCCAAAAAAAAACTCTTCTCTTCTGACATTTATTGTCTGATTTTCTTCAAAGAAGGATGGAATCACTACTAACAAATAAATGAGCTAAAAATAACCAACTCTAAGTCTACGTGAGAAATGTTCTATCTAGAAAACAAGAGTGTTTAAATTTAACATCAATGTTTTCAAAGAGTTTCTAGTATGTGAAACCAATCATTGAATCTTTTTAGAAATTACTCAAAAGATTTTCAACCAATCCCCTAAATACATATCACCAAATAGATTAGAAACATCCAAGTGATAAAATGTATTTTCCCTTTTTGTCACTAAGTAATAAATAAATTCCATTTTATAATATATTTTTCATTATAAAAATTATAGAATATAACATACATGCCTCAATGATGAAAAACATCAATTTCCTATGATTTTTTTAGAATTACCATATTCATACCTCACCAGATCTTCTAATATTCATATGATTCCAACTGAGATAGAAATATCTGATGGTTGATCTTTTGTGCTCCCCCTAAATATATTAACACAAAACTTTCTTCATAATGATTAAAATTTATTAAGAATGAACACTAAGTATCTTCTGGTATTATTTGATATGTTTCAAAGATATAAAATTATTTTAATAGTCCTCCATGATGGATAAATTATTAGTTGTAATATATTCACAACTTTTATAAATTCAAGTCTCCCCCTGAATATATGCTTCACCTTCAATTAATAATGTGAAAAACAAACACTATATATATGGTAATTAGGTGGTTCTTAAATGATCCTTAGTTAGGGAAATAGGAATGATTGTTGATTCTCAACCCAACAATCTTCTTAGATGAAAAAAGTATTCCACACATTTGAAAAAAAAATCAATTTAAAATTTCTATGCTTGTTCCTTATTTCTTTCATATTCCAACAGTTCTATCCATATGATCAAACATTCTTTAGAAACATATGCAGTCTTCACTTTGTGTGTAGACTTATTTTTTCCAACACAAGAAGTCAAAAATGATTTCCATTTCCTTTTCAAGAATTATTCTTGACTAAATTTCAAAATTAAACAACTTTAACCACAATGTCTAGATATGTTTCACATGTCACACACAACATCATAATTCAACAAGTAATGTCTTTTAGGCATCTATTTAGATTCTTTATCAGATATTTATTTCACCAAATCAATCTTGTTATTTCTCTTCTAGACTGATTCTTTATTTGATTCCATCTTACTTCCTTTAGTATGAATGTTCATGGCCAATTGAAAATGTTCAATTATGTGACATTTATTACCACAATAGAAACAACTTTTCATTACTTAAATTTTTTTCATGGTATTATATTCACATAAATAGATTATTTTTTCTTGATTGGTACATACCAGCACTCATCATAATAGTAACCACTTCTATTGTAATAATCAAAAAAAAAATCAAAGTAATCATATATATTCTTGATAAACTGATTATTTTTCTATGAATTATGCTACTGTTGTGCAGGTTTCATATTCTATTCATCTTTTCTCCCCCTAAATGCATTCATTTTGTAAATTTCATACAATGATATATCGTGCCAATAATTAATTTCATAATTCCCAAACATCCAACAGCACTAATAGTAGCCAACAAATCTTGACTTCTTCTTCTGTGATAAATTCTATCTAGATTTGAAATTTTACTAGTTATGGATATCAAATTTCTTCTTCTATGATTTCTTTAGGGAACCAGAATTTCCACATTTCTTCACATCCATCTTTGAAGGTGTTGTGGATCCCTGAGTATTTTTCTTCACCCATATTTTTCTATATTTAAATGTTGAATATGAACTAGTTTAAAAAACTATATTAGTACACGCATATTTATTAGTACAAATGGTTACCTTATTCAATGAGTCCTTAGTAAATTTACCCTTGGATAATCTCAAGCTCTTATTTCCACTAGTTTCAGTCTTTTTAGAAATAGGATTCTTATCAGATGAATCCTTGGAAATACTTATTTTCTCATCAACTTGGGAAGTTTGAGATTATTTCACTTCCATATTTATCAATTTCACTTCCACTTCAATACACTTTAAGTTGAGATCCATCTTATCATCTTTAATATATTTCATGATTTATTTCTGCTAAATCTTCATCTTATGAACCTCATCTTCATGCATTTTATTTTCCTTTAGTAACAAATTTTTAAGATCCGTAATTATTTATGCTCTATCATTCAGCTGAGGCTCTTTAACATTTATAGATTTAATATGTATTTTTTTAATTTCATAAATGAATTCTTTAAAAAAAATTCAAAAATATCTTTCTCACAAACAATACTTTCAAAGTATTCAATAGCTCCAGTATATATTTCTTTGTAAAGAAATATTATTTCATCTTTTTATTTCACAAGATTTATGAAAGTGTTGGGTATGACAACCTTTTTGGTTAATGCTTCTTCCATATCATTATCCTCTTCTTATAGATGTAATTTTTCATCCTAAAGTACCTTTAAATCTTTCATCATACATGTGACTAGTTCTTTGGGAATTTTCTTCAGATGCTTTCTGATTTCAAAATTGATTATATCATCATCACATCTTTAAAATGATTCATCAGAATTATAATCAATTGATTTCAATGTAAAAATTACACTCTGAGTACCTTAAGTTAATAATTGATCTTCATTTATCTTTGAAATCTTCTTCAACTTCTTGTCAATTATTTTATTCCTATTTTTTTGAGGCTTTAATGAAACTTAAATATTTATAACATCAAGAGTAGAGATAGGTGTTTCCATCTGAATATCTTCTAAAGTTTCTTTAAAATTGAATCTATACTTTATATACTTCTGATAAAAATAATAGGACAAGTATAGTAGATCCAATTAAAGGTTTCCAATTCTCTGATACCAATTGAAGTATCCAATAGATCATGCAGTCACACTGAGAGGGGGGGTGAATCAGGTGTGTCATGTTTTTACTAAATTATTTTTTTTTTCTTAAACCCCTTCAAACCTCTATCACCTATTAGGATGAGTGGATCATATATGAAATGTATAATGTAAATTAAACACAGAACATGATATTTTTACAAGGTTCAATACTAAGACCTACATCCTTGGTGCAACTAATAATCACCCCTAGTTACAGATTTTTCACTATATGTAGATGGTTACAACCAGTTAAAGTCTCATTCCCATCAACACTGAGTCCCAAAGTGTTCCACTCTAGAGTCCCACTATATTTTACAAGTTCCCACCTACACTAGTGAATCATGAGTCCCACAGGAAGATATTTATACTACGTCACACAGTGTTATCATCATCCCACTGGCCTGCTCTAGAATCCCATTGAAGACTTCAACTGCTTTAGAGTCCCACTGAAGACTTCACAATCCTAATTCACACAATATTAGATCCACTGAGAGGATGATTTTATAATCTCCTCCATAAGCTTGATAGATTAAATTGGACCATGTATAAATCAAGATCCTTTACACTGGTGCTGGTCTTGCTCAAATAAAACCGATCACCTTCAAATGGTCAACTGCCTCAGTACAACAATGATTGAAAAATTCCTTCTTCTTATGAAGACCTAGCCTCACTAAACACTGAAAAATTGGATACAAAAATATTCTAAAAACAATAATAAAAAATACCCCAGTTTCAGTCTCAAAACACTGCACACTAATTATGCAATCTATATTGCATGGGAACTTCTTAAAAATTAATGCATTTATATAAAATATTTCATGGTATTTTAAACTTATTTCAATGACATTGCATGTGCATGCATGTATTTATTTCATGCACACCCTAACACACACAATGTTCACTATTTGATACTCAATCCATGTGTATCCATGGATGATTTCATATACTCTATATTGTTTTCATAATGTATGTTACCTTTCTCAAAAACTTTTTCACAAAAGATATGTACTCCCACTGTCCATTTTTCACACTAAATGTTCACACACACTTTATTCCTTATGAACTCACTTTTACACACACTTTTCACATGTATAATACTTCCACAAACTTTATAGTGACATGTATATAGTCTACTTTTCACAAAATAGTATGCTCACTTTATGGTATACATTTTTTCATGAGAAACAATATACACTCACTGTATGACTTTATTCTTGCATGCATAGGCCCGTATATGTATAGTATTGATGCATGAAGGACCTTTTTCATAGGATTTAGTGTAAGTATACACTATTATGTGGAATCTCAAAAACCTTTCTGCAATAATTAGAAGCTACTATTATTCTGTGTGATTTTTCTGCATTCTTCATGAAATCCAAGATACTCAAAATATGATATCATGATTGCTTCATAGAAACAAGTTCTTTAAAAACCACTAAGTGTGGGATATGAACATGTAAAGTGATTTCAGTTACCTCCCTTTATTTATGAAATCATAACCGCATGGAATCCTTTATGAACAAGACACTCACAGTGTTCTGTTTCTTCAAAAATGATAGATACTCAAAACTCATTAGTAAAAACAAATGAACCCACCCTCAGGTATTTAAATGAAACAAAAATCATCACTAAATATTTTAGAATCAAAACGGACCATTCAATAATTTCCTCCTTTTCAAGGGATCTCCATCATTGAAAAATCTCACAATTTCTACATAATGCAAATCCACAGTTAGAACTCTAATTTTCATTGAAAATGGTTCATCATATAATTTTGATCATCATGAAATTTTTATGATGTAAAAAATGATTAAGAGAGAACATGAATCGTTCTTTGGATAGATCCCTATGAATGAAATATTATCGAACCAGCTCGATGAAGAATGCAACATACAGAATAAAGTGTATGGCCAAGATAAATTGATCAGTAGATCAGACGATTCCAAAAATTTGATCAATCAGATAGAATAGTCAAGAGATTGGATAAAATGATCCAACAGCCAAGATATTCAGATCGAGCAATTAGATGGCCATAATAATCATATGAATAGATCATATAGTTATGGTTCATTATAGCACTATAGTGATACGAATTATTTCATTCCCACATTGAAACACCTCTTAGATAGGCCCTACCTTATAATATTGGACACAGAAATCACTCATTAGAATTACCCTCTCCTGGTACCACCCCATACCAGTTCTTCGGGCGCACTTCTATAAACACCTCCTTGTGGGATATTGGCCCATACTATGCACTATCATGGCCATGGACCTTCATGTTATCTCTAGGCTAGCCTACTTGGCCTCCCTTGGGCACAGTCAACCTAGTGTCCCGTATAAGCTCTCGGTTGAGGCTGGTGTCTAGTCAGATTAGTGTGTTGGCCATATTTTTTAAAATAAGAACCAAATAGTATACTTAGAAAATTTTTAAGAAATAAAAAAAATACAAATTTCTTTGAATATAATTTCAAGCCAAATTAAAATTCAAACCCCAAATCCACCTTCTCAATATCACAATTCTTTACTAGATTTCTCTTCTCAGTTCTTTTGGAATTCAACCATAAATCCCTAAACTTTTAATCCCTCTCAATGTTGTAGAAATCTGTTTCAAACTCAAATAACCAATGATACAAGTATTCTGAACTAAAAACTACCTCTTTAATCGCCATGATTAAAATATCATTTTCTTTTCATATTCTTAATTCATTGAAAACAATTACAACTTCACAAAACCACTTGTCTCTTCACACCCAACATAACTCACTTCTCATCAGAAGTTTCTAGGTGGTCCAGTATAGTTTGGATAGACTCAATCCAGAACTCAGCTACCTCAGGTACACCCTCTCTAGTGAACATCGTAGGGTGATGCAACTGAGACTCCCGCATCAGGTCGTACATTCTTTTCATAAACCACCCTGGGTATCTTTCCATGAATTGTGTAAAGAGAGCAATGTTCTCATGGAACTTATCTATGTATCCCTCACATAGTACTATTGGTGTCTCAAGTACCACCACTAGAGGCACATTTCCGGCCATGTCCTCCTATCATCTTCTTAACAAGAATCATCATGGAGGCAAATCTCTACAATTCCAAACGCACATCTTAAGACACATAACACAATTTTAACACATTTAAAAATATGGTTTCACAAAATCTATAACAATTCATTCCCCCAAACATCGCAACATGGTCAAAATTGAGGCTTTATCACTACCCTTAACCATACTATGTCTAGTTTATGGATAATAAGGGTATACACATTCTCATTTTTCAATTTTCTCATTAGAAACCCATTTCCCATATTTTTATTCATTTCAAAATTCTCAATTCATATTAGGTACCCATTTCATTTAAAACACACAAGAAAAGAAAGGCATTTTTATATAACAACTTACCCAAAAACCTTATTTTCTCATGCATTCCTAAAATTATGGATGTCACATAATAATATTGAGTGACTATAATAATATATGCATACTCCACTCTCTTGTCATATCGGACCATGAGTCAAATATTAGAAAAAACTCAGAAACAATAATAACATCACACAAAAAGTGCATCACCCAAGGTGAAATATCATCCAATCATAACAGAAAACACCAATAAGAGCAATACCACCTTGGGAACTTGGATTTTACCCTTGTACATAGGTTAGCTTCTCCCATGAACGAGCTCTTAACCAAGGATCACCTCATCCTATTATCATTTCTACCTTTCCCAAATAGTAAGGCAAAAGAAAAAAAACATATTTGATACTGCTTTGTAGCATCCTGACCTGGGTTTTATACACTGGTGCCCTGAGCTAGTCCATCACATAAACTCAGGTATGCCTCTTCGTACACTAGAGGCTACCGACTAGCACCAAGGGTCTAATATCGATCATGGGGAGATTATACCCTCTTTATCAAAGTAGAACAATAGTATAATAAATAATAATAACCAAATGATATAATAAATAACCAAACCAAACCAGTATCACATGATGACCAAAATAGAAAATGCAATATCCAAATATAAAGAGTAGATATGTCGTTCCAAAAATGTTTCAAGTGTCAATATGCAAAAACTCAAAAATAAATAAAGACATTAACAACTCCCAAGAGGGTTCTAAATCATATATGTTTCCCTCATCTATGATCCATCACATATCATCCATCTAACATAGGGCTCTTTCACTTATCCTATCCTACAAACATAAATTCTATTCAGGTACCAATCATGCATCCTAAGTAGGGTGTGAGTATAACTCAGTATACCACTACCAACAGTGTCTAAAAATAACTTTAAGTGATCTCGAGACATCTTCAGAAAAGTCGAGATCTTGCAGGATATGTATAATGGATAAGTCTAAGTATAGGATAACATCCTAATGTTTTGATAAAGTAGAGATTGTATGGTTCACCTAGAAATTACATCCCCGTCTGGATACTACAAGTGTATATAGGATATGGCATATATTTTACAAGGGGTAATAACCCAAAAAATGGTGGATGGGTTATTAACTCAATCGTCACCTACAGTGGATATGATTTTTTTAATCAAATTATCTTTACAATACATTATGAAGGATTTAATTATGATGTTAACTAATTAAGTTAAAGAACCTAATAGTAAAACGAAAATGGATAGAGAAGTATTGAAAAAAGAGAGTCATTGGTTGAACTGAAAGTATCATATGTTAATAACGAATGTGTCATGGGGGAAGACATATTCAAATTGATGTTTTCATATTCATATTTTTTATATTATCATAACCATTTTGGTTTTAGTATTTTATTAAAATAGGATAATTAAAATGAAGTTGAGAAAGGTATTAATAGCCCAGGACCCGCACTCTTAGATCCTATGTTTAAATCACAAACTTTACATTTCTGACTTTAATACCAATAATTATAATGAAATTTTTTCATCAAAACCTTACAACATCAAAAGAAGAAATTATATCACTTATAAACTCAAGGATATTTTATGTTTAGAGTTTTATATAATTAATAAAAACTCTTATATAAATAATTCACACGAATTTAAATAATCACTTCTCCCACTTAACCCAGCTTTTCTTTTTCACATTAAAACACCATCATCATCCATAAGAAATGAGTTCTAGAAATAACTCATTCAATCTCATTATTTATAACCTGGGAAAAGGAAACATAATAAGGGTGAGATAAAATTCTCAGTAATTTAAAATGAAATAATTAACAAATTAATGTCATCAGTGGGCATGATAAGATCATAAGCGTATAATGACATAATCAAAGTGCATGGGTATAATAGAAGAATATGTATACCCATCAATACCTGGTTCATAAAACATGAAAACATGGCATGAGTATTTAATAAAGTAAAGAGTCATAATAATCAATAATCATGATCTATGTGATATCAATATTGATCAAATAAAACATCATAAATCCATAGAAAGTATAGATAAAAAATATTAGTATCTTAGAACAACATATCATATAACATTTACAAAATCATTAAAAATTGGAATAACCATACATACAACTTCTAATGTAATTATATGGATAACATAAACATTACCCATTTCATTGGAGTTCTATCTGGGTGAACCCATCATATAAGCTATAACGGGCTCACCTGATGTTATCTGGGTGCACCCATCATATATAATGTCTAAGAACCAAAACATGAATAAATTACATAAATATTTCACTTAATCATAAAACTCATAGAAAAAAAAAGAATTATTCTTTCATAGCCTCATTAACCCATAGAAAAGAAATGGGTTTCATGTCAATCTATTTGAAACATTATTAACCTACGGAAAAGAAATAGGTTCTATAAAAAAATATTTGAAACAAGATTAACCCATAGAAAACAAAAGGGTTATATAAAAAACTCTTTGAAACATGATTAACATATGTAAAATAAATGAGTTACATAACAAAATATTTGAAACATTATTAACCCATGGAAAAGAAATGGGTTTCATAAAAAAATCTTGGAAACATGATTAACCCATGGAAAAGAAATGGGTTCCATAATAATCTCATGAAAACAATCATTATCTATCCAAATAAAGAATGAGGATGGTATTAATATAAAATATCCCCAATGGAGGATAAGTAAAAAACAAGGGTTTTATATTTTTATAAATTAAAATATCATTAAAATATCATTAAATACATTTTGAGGAAAATACCCTTTTCATTTTTAAAATTTCTTTTTTAAAACATAAAACATTTTGAAAATATTTTTCTTTGAAAATAACCCTAAAATATTATAAAGTAGATTTTTTAAAAACATTTAAAAATTTCTTGAGTAAAATATCCTTCTGAATTTGAAAACACTTTTTAAAACATTTTTGAAAATTTTTTTAGAAAACATGGTTTTGGAAGAAAATGAGCTTTCGACCAAGAAGATGATTTTTCATAAAAATATTATTTTGAGCTATTGAGTGACTAAATAGAATAAAATTAAGTTAAAACATTTATTCTCATTAAATAACTATATTATAATATAAATCATGATAATTATATTATTTCGTTATTTTATACTTAATCATACATAATCCTGATAAATGATGAGATTGTAACAAAAGACTCTTACCAATTTTGTAACTTTGAATCATAATCCCCATACAGGAATAAAATTAAATGAAACTTATAATATCATTAAAAATAATTATATTCATGATATAACATTTCAAATTGAATTATATACACCTTATAAATTAATATAGGTGTATAAAATAATAAACATCTCAAAGAAGACAAATTGGGACAAAAATCCCTTGTCGCTTGGTAACTTTGAAACCGTAAACCCTATGAAAGAGATATCATAAAATGGGTACATAAATCCCCATAAATTTAAGTATAATAATAATACAATATATTCATGGTCATTATATACACCACACAACAAAAATAAGTTTTGAATATGGCATGTATCTCACAAAAATAAAAATGAGACAAGAAAAACTCTTACCTCATGCTTCCTTTTTGTCGAATGTGATTTAACCTCCTATATAGTGGTTTTAAAAATGTTATTAAATTATTAAAGAACCATATTAATATTTTTAATATCATATATTATTTTATTATGACCTTTTATTACCCATTTATTAACAATTACATGTTAAATTTACGTTTCGGGTAATAACCTCTTTGCTTTTCGTATATGTTTTGACTTGATATTTTTGGTCCACTTATTCAATAATTGTTTCATACTCTAAATAATGTAAAAAATGATATAAATATCATATATATTCAGTATATAAGTATTTATAGTAATCCATAAAATTTATTAATATAAAATGGAATACATCGTTCATAGAGACAGTAGGTCATACGTACGCATGAACATTGTTTTCATTTTCTTATCATTTTGAAAGAAAGAAAATTAAATGATTTATATATATATATATAATCATTAAAGTGGAATATTTATGTCATATATATCACATTTTTTTTAAACTCATCCTTAGTATGTAATGTGTGAACGAATCACATCACTTCGTAAGGTGGTAGTTCATCGTACACACAAACGATGTTATCATATTCCCAAAAAATGGAAATCATAAAGGTGTGTGTTATATAATATTTCAAGAATAATAATTAAATCATAAAAATCACATATATCATATATAAATAGTATTTACATAATTCTTCCAAACCTTCAAAGGCAGTAATGGAAAAACGAATGGTATCAGTTCGTGAGGCACTAGTTCGTCGTACAAATGAATGATGATTTCATAACCCATTTGATAGAATTTTGTATGGTTTCAGGTAATAAAATTATCATAAAAATATATAATTATATATATGATACTTATATTATTATATAATCAATATATAAAAATAATTTAAGGGGTTTGAGGAAGAGTTAAAACAATAACATTTGTTGATGAGTGTTATATCTTCTTTGGGTAACTCCTTTTTGTTTGAACCAAATGCCTTATTTGGTTTAATTTATAAAAAAATTAATGATTATAGGATGATAAGATGGAATTTTTTAAGTTTTTAAGGTATATTTTTAATGATCCAAATGGATTTAGAGGTGTGAATAAGTGAGGGGAGTGAGTTCCCTTCTATAGTTAAGAGTGGAATTCTTATAAATACTCAAAAGTATTTACTATTAGAAGGTATCAATTACCTAATGTGCCTAAAAATTTAATGATAATGTATTTTAGGGATTATTTGGTCTAAAAACACCTCCACTACATAAAATAAATACATTTTTTAAACATTTTATTCCTTAACTCCTAAGTTTCCTTATTTTTTTCATTTTGGTTTTTTATTAAGGTGACTAGTTCTATAACATAAGTAATTTATCTATTAAGAATAAATTAAAGTGATAATTATTATAAAATTTATTCCCACTGATTATAAATATTAAATCCAAATTATAAAATAAAAATTCCATGTGTGTTGGAAATTAATTTTAACAGAAGTGCATGTAACGCACAAAAAACACTGTTTTAACTCTAACAGTGCCAATAATGTTTTTACTATTTAGGGGTTAATGTGTTCATTATAAAAGACCAATTTTTCCATTAATGAACCATATTTTATATTTATTAACATTTAAAAGTCACTTTTTAGAAGATATTATTTTTAGTAATTTTAAACCATTTAATAAAATATCATTTATTATAGAATAACATTAATGTAAACTTTAACATTATTCATTTAATTTGAATTTAAAAAATATCAAGAAAATAATGTAATTCACATGTATTAAGTTCACATATGTGTATAATGATATATTTATATAAAAATAATGTAACAAAAAAATAATTCTATTTACCTCACTTTTAATATTTTTAGTATCATTTATTTTATTTTATTATTAACTAAATAATCCATGCAACGGTGCTTCTTAAGAATTTAATGGAATTATATCATCTATAAAAATTAAAGATAAATTATTATGATAAAAAATAATTTTTTTTCATAATAAAATTTATAACTGAACCTATGTAGTTTTTCTCTATCCGCAAACCTTAATATAAATTAAAAGGAAGAAAAGTGCATTTTTGTCATTTTCTTTTCTTAACTTATTATATGGGTCACTTTCATAGAAAACTATCCATAAAACTTGTAAATTTTGATCATAAGGTAATAAGGGTCTAAATATGTCAATAAAATCTATTTTTTACAAGTTTTTGGTCATTTTTACAACTTAAATTCTAATTTTAACCATTAAGTAAACTCGTTTTTACCTTAATCATTATAATTAATTTTAACTATTCTCACTAATAAATTTGGTCAAAAATTAATTTGGACTAATTATAAATTATAAATTATTCTGATTATAAATATGGAATCCATTTTTTCAAATTAATCTCACAAAAATGGCAAATTTAATTTAAAATTAGACTTTCAGGCATGACGAGAAACTAGGTTTTTAAAGTGAAAATGTTAAAAGTTTGAAATGTTTTTATATCAAAATTTAGTATGAAAATGGTTAAAATAACCTAATTTTTATTAAAATATGTATAATTGATCTAATTTTACTTTAGATTCAATTTAAAATATAACTTAACATTATAAATTATTTAGATGAAAAGTCAGTTTTCAATTAAAATTCAGTATTTTTCATTATTCATCAAAAAATGAAACTTCTTAGAAAAATACCAAAACTTCACCCTAAGATAATTTTGAAACTATGATTTCAAAAATGAAGTTTATTTTTTCAAATAAAATTTATAAAATTTTCAAAATTTAGTTTTAAAATAAGTGAATCATTAAAATGCAGCAAAACTGCCTTTAGAAAAATAAAACTTTTTATTCATAAAATATGATTTATTCTTATATTATGTCTATCAAATATATTGGATAAATGTAAAAAAATTGATTGAATATATGATATATATATTTTATTAATATAATTCACTAATAGTAATTAATTTAATTTATTATGATAAAACACCTTCGGCATATAAAATTGTTTTTTTAATATTTCATTTATATTTAATTGGTTTTCATATTAATTTCTAATTAATTGGTAATAAATTAATTCAAAAATATATTTTCATAATTTATTTATTCCTATTTGTAACCACCAATTTTATGGTTAGGATATAATTTTCATTTTAAATAATAATATTGATAGTATATTATTGTTCGTTAAAACTCAGTTTTGGTGTAATGAAAACTATTGAAGATACTCATTGTTGCATGTATTGTAATATAAACTGATTGTTACATGTAATTAAAGATGAAATTATTGTTTCATTTCCTTTATGTTATCGAATATAATTTTATTATTTTAATATCTTAGGGTGTTGCAAGGTATGTATCAAGAAACCACTATATCTTATAACCAAATAAGGGAGCATACTTAAATGGTTTAAAATCTTGGTATATTATTGTTATGGTGAAAAGGGTGAGTTTCTTATTCTTGCCTAAGTTAATGAGGCTGATATCTTAATAGAAATCAATTATTGGTATTGTTATCTATTTTCATTGGTGAGTGATAGTTATCGATGATATTCTGGTATATTCGGAAAGTTATGAGGACTATGTGAAACATATAAGTATTTTTCTTCAATAGTTTTGCGTTAAAGGATTAGAAACATATATTAAATGGTATCAATAATATTGAAAAGTTATTTTATGAAAATTTTATATTTTTTTGGGTAATTATTGGTGAATTCATGATTGAAGTATGAATAACTCTTAAGTTTAATATATTCGTGATTTTGAGGTATTAAAGGGTTGATTAATTTTGAGAAAAGTGAGTTAGATAGTATTGATATCCTTGTAATTGATTGATGATTTAATGAAAAAGTGATCCATGATATTTTTGGTTAATTTTATCTCATTTTTTGGATTATGATATATATTTACAAGTGTGTGCCTTTATGAACTAGTGGCTAATACATTTTAGGGTTAAAGATAGAATTAATTTTTGGAGGAATATATGATTTTGATTTAGTTTAATGTCATGGATATTAAAATGTTTTTGGTAAAGGTATGTTATATATAATATATTATTAGGGTATATACATACTTGGGTATATGATTATATGAAAGATTAATGTTGTTTAAGGAAAGATAAGTAACTTAATATAGCCTAAGAGAGTAAGGTGGATTTCATATTAGAAGTTGTATCCCAAATGATAAATATGTTAAGAATATTATCTCCTAATTTCATTAGTAGTTCATAATTAAAATTATGAGGATGTAATTTATTTAAGGGGTAGAATGTAACAACCTGATATTTTGGATCCTTTAAATTAATACTATTTTTGATAGCTTAGTCCATGCGCAACATCAAACTAAAACGAGTTGTGGCATATTATTAAAAAAAATATGAATAATAAAACTTATTTTAAATAAAAAAATATTTTAATCAAATAGAAAATGTATAAAAATATGTTTAAGAACACTTAAAGTTTTAAAAAGGAATTTTTTCAATTAAAGCAGTTTTTTTTATTTATATTGAATTTTAATTTAATATTTAAACTTAAAAAATTTAGAATTTTAATTTCACAAAATAAACTTTGTTTTTTAATTCCTCGTAAAAAATATATTAGGGTGAATTTTTCAGATGTTTCTAAAATAAATGATTTTTAAGTGAATAGTAAAAAAATACTGATTTTTCTAATACTATCGCTTTTATGAAATGATCATAATACAAGAATTAATTAAAAAAATAAATATTTTCTATATAAAAATATATATTTATAAAGTAAAATAAATCATTTAAAAATATGATGTTTAATTTATTAAACTAGTGTGTAACGTTTTGGAAGCTTAAGTAATATTATACTCTAAAAACTTTTTTTATTCTCTTATAATAAAAATTAGTTTTAATAACCTATAGAAATTAAATATATAAAAATGGATTAAATATTTTATAGCAACATTATCATATTATTTAATAATTTTCATTTTATTTTTTAACATAAAAGTAATATTACTAATATTAAAGTTAATAGTCATGATAATGGTAAAATTGTTATTTTCAAAGAATAGTTTTATTAATATTGTGTAATTTTTATCTAATAAAATAAATTAATATATTATAAAAAATTTATTTATTATAATTTTTAAACCTATATATAAATATATTTTTACTCAATCAATTGGTAATCGATACTAAATAAAATTAAGAACACTTAATGTTAAAAACAATATTTTTCTAAAAAAAAGTTTTTCTATATATTAAATTTTTTAATTTAAAAGATAATTTTCTTATATTTTTAAATTGAATTATATTAAATATAGGATAAATTTATGTTTAGAAAATATAAATTTGGTAAAATGTTTTATTTTATATTTTTAGTAAAACATATGTTACTTAGTTAAAAACTAGTGAACTCATTAAAAAAAGAAAATGGTAAAATACAAAAAATATAATGGTAGATTAGTTTAAACATGTTTAAAACATGTTTTAAAATGATAGTTAAATTATATATTGACCTTATACCACCCCAAAATCCATTATTTCTCACTTTTATATCATTTTATCCTTAAATATTTTCATTTTATTAATGGAAAAATAATGGGAGTTCACAAAAGTGCTCTTTTCTTCACTTGTAAAAGGGGAACAATTATGTCACTTAATGCCAAGCATATTCCTTTGAATTTATTCTTAAAAATTTTATATTTTTTCCTTATATAAACCTCTCTCATTTTTATAAGAATTTTTTTCAATTAGTTATCTTAATCCCTTCATTTCCAAGGACACTTTCAAGAGAAATTTTATGGTCCCAATGAGATTCAAACACTTTAGTGGAAGTCACTAATTAAGGTAAGAATTTCTTTGTCACATTTTCAAATCCATGATATATATTTGATATTATGCACCATAATTTAATTTATATGGTGTATTCACTACCCCATTTCCTTCAAGATTATTTAATATCTTTCATTTCATGATATTTCAATTTACTTTTAATGGTAACCCTATTATTTGTATGTTACCATTACCATAAGGGTTTTTAGAAAAATCAATTATAATTCATTGAGTTATAATTGTTCTTGAAATTATTTCATATAATTTAGGAAAATTATTCTCTTTGATTTTATTATGTGGTTTTTTCTCTTTTCCTACTAGGGATTTAGATTTCTATCACATAACCCCTTTCCAAATTTTCCTTAATTCTTGAATTATGTAAGGACCTGACCCCAGTTTCCTGAAGTTAGTGCCTTATTTTATTACATTGGAATATAAAATAGGAATATTAATCCAAAAGGACCGAGTAATTTAGTATCTATGGAAACAAGATACATATATAAGTTCAACATTACAACTTGAAACATAAAACAATTTAGAAACTCCTTTTACAACATCCATAACTCCTAGGTTATTTATGAATGTCATTCATAATATACCTATTTATGTCTTGGGAAAATGAAACATAAGAAAGGGGTTAGCTCAAATTCTTAGTAAGGGTAAGCAATACAATAGAAGATATCATAAACATAAACATTAGGCATGGTAAATAACTAAAAACACATGCCTTTAAAAATGAACTTGAACGCATTATGGTAGGAATAAGAGCTGAATAAATAATGAAATAATAAAGAATAATCATGGGTATTATACTAGTCAAATAACCTCATGAATTTTCAATTACTATTTTCATAATGATGGGATATATAATTCTAAACATCAAAACCATATCGTCAAGGCCTTGTGTCAAGACCATAAATAATCATTTTGTCAAGGCCTTATGCCAAGATAGTAGTTTATCTCATACAACCTATTGATTCGTCGAGGGGATATATCAATACCCACCCATAAATTATTAATTACAATGAATTTCTCACATGAATGGGGATAAAAATAAACAACATATACATTCATATTGAAACTAACATGTGAAATATAAATAACTTTCCCTGAACATTAAGCATAAACACTAACCATTCAGAGTAAATTGGTGAATGGTTTTAAGATATTATATTTATATTTAAACTAATCATAAACCATTAAATTAAATATTGTAGATGATATAATACATAATAATAAACAATATTGTTGAAATAGATGAAGATACTCTTATAAAATCATCGAGTAATTCTTGAGATAAATACTCTTTTACTTTGAAAAGAAGAGTTCTTTTGGAAAAGTATTTGTATAAAACCAAAAGTAAAGTAAAATAGTATTTTTAATAATAAAATTAGTTATTTTAGTAAGATAATTGTTTCTAAATATATATTATAGAGTGCTTATGTAATAATTTTAGAAATTCCCTTGAATCGGGCTTGTATTTCGGAAAGAATTTTTTTGAAAGTTCCTTTAAAATGTGTAACTCACAATAAAATAAAAAAGTATTATGGTTGGTAAAAATATATAAAACACTCACATATAATTTATTAGGAGTAAATAGTAATACATAATAATTTAATTGAGGTAAGTAGATAATAAAAGTAATCTGAATGAAAATGGACGTTCAGGTGGGAAACCCTTACCTTAAGTCTGAAGCTATTCCTCACTTGATCTTAATGACCTGAATAATAAAATTTAGGTTCATAAATTAATAATTACATAACATAACATTCATTTTATGTATTTATTATAACCTTATTAGGTTCATTCATGTCCATTTGATGGGTTAAGAGATTCAATTTCATTGTTTGGGAGTGTTTTCTTCCTTGGTTTTCATGATTTTCTTACTTATATTCATGTATGGATAAACATGTAGAATGATAATGGTTGTCCAGAATATAAGTTTTATGTTATTAGTGAAAAACCATAATATTACATGGTTATAAAATTAATTTTTTTATTAGTAGTGAAGATGAATCATTGTATAAAACTTTCATGACAATTATTTGGGTTAATTGGCGGTTTTTTATCACAACTAACTCATTTTGATTTATAAATTAATTTCATGTATAAAAAAGGATTACAATACCTTAAATAAGTTATAACACATATATTATAGTCTCGTTAAACCATAAAAATGGTGTTATGACCATAATTTAATATGGTAATAGAAATTGAAAACCTGTCGTCCTTGAATGTGATAAATTAATACATCTCGGATGGTGTTTTTATTTATAGCATAAAATAAGGGGAAAGAAGAGATTATGATGAATTATTCCTTTATCATAAAAAAAATACAGTACATGTAAGTTATTGTATTCATCACAACATTTGGATGAAAGTAGGTGAGTAAAGAAAAATAATAGAAAGGAACTTGAAATAAAAGAAATGAAAAGAGGAATTTACCTCTTGAAGTAATCTTCCTTGAGAGCCTCTTTAGGAGAGAGGTTTTGGTATTTTTATGAGACCAAGGGCTGATGGACGTGGGGGAGTATCTTGGGAGGATATTTGAGTAGAATTTAGACAAGTAACAAGGCTTGAGAGGATTGAAGAGAATAGGGAGTGAGGGGGGGTTTATAATGGAGGAGAGAAGGGTTTTCCCATTATTTTACTCATTATTTTATTATTTTTCCAAAGAAAACCAATAGTATTGATTCTTGTGACCAATAATAGTAATAAGTTCATGTGAGTTAGAACCAAGTGTGCTTAAATCTTCCATTATGCTAGGAATAGTGAATTTAAATGATAATGTATATATACGGTAAATTACTGTATTTTACTATTCATTAAAAATTCGAGTATTTCATAAAAATACAAAAAATTAACCCTAACCATTTTTATACAGGTAAAATTAAAAAATGAACTCCATTTTTAAAAAATAATTTTATAAATATTATTAATTTAATTTTTAAATAAAATTATAATTTATTTGAAAAATAACAATTTTAAAACTATAATTCATTTTATATCAACTTGAAAAATTAATCAAGATCTCATTACCTTATAACCTTAAGACAATAAAATAATAATATGATTTATTATTCATAAGGTTTGTATTACTATTCATACATGTACATTACTATTCACCAAAAATTAAGTTTGTCCTATCAGAATCTAAATATCTTACTAAACGCAACTGTGGATGTCTGATTTTTAAAATTCAAATCACAGAGATGGAAAAATTATGTCTACTAACTAGGCTATAACAAAGTGGTGTTTTGAAGAGACTCGGTGTTTCATGCATTCAATATTAAATTTATTTTTAAAATATTGGGGTGTTACATTATCCCCTCCTTAAAAAAATTTCATCCTCAAAATTACCAGAATATTACCTCACAAAAATATTTGGGTAGTTCTTAATCATAAGATCCTCAAGCTCTCATGTTACCTCTTCAATTTTATGATTTTTCCAAAGTATATTTACGAGTAGATTCTTCTAATTCCTCAAAACTTTTTCTTTAGTGTCCAGAATTTATATAGGCTCTTCACAGTAAGATAGGTCAGGTTCCAATTCTATACCTTCATAAGTGAGTACATGCGTTGGGTCTAGAATGTACTTTCTCAATAATGAGACATGAAATGCATCATGTACTTTAGACAGGCTATGTGGAATAGCCAAAAAATATGCAACAGCTCCAATTCTCTCTAGAATTTCAAAATGTCCTATATACCTAGGGCTTAGTTTCCATTTCTTCCCAAATCTTATAACGCCCATTCATAGAGATACTTTCAATAAAATGTGATCTCCCACTTGAAATTCCAAATCCTTCCTTTGATTATCATCATAGCTCTTTTTTCTGCTTTCAGTTGCTTTGATATGGCCTTGAATAGTCTTTACCTTCGCTTTTTTTTTCTCCACAAGTTTTGGTCCCACAAGCTTCCTTTCTCCAACTTCATCCCAACAAGTTGGTGTACGACATCACTTTCCATACAATGCTTCATATGGTGCCATTTGAATACATGGATGGAAACTATTATTGTAGGAAAACTCTACTAAAGGTAAATATTGTTCCTACATACCTTGAAAGTCAGGTGAATATGATCTCAACATGTCCTCTAAGGTTTGGATCGTCCTTTATAATTTCCCATCAGTTTAAGGCTGATAAGAAGTACTCAAATAAAGCTCAGTATCCAAATATTTCTAAAGACTTTTCCAGAATTTCGATGTAAATAGAGGATTGTGATTAGACACAATTGAAATATGTTCTCCATGAAGTATTACAACTTAATTGATATAGAGTCATGTAAGCTGCTCCAGTGGAAAATCCTCCCTTATAGTGAGGAAATGTGCAGATTTTGTAAGTCAGTCAACAATTATCCATATTACATCATTCTTTATTGGAGTTTTGGGTAATCCAATAACAAAATCCATAGTTATGTCATCCTATTTTTATTTAGGAATAGGTATAGGTTTCATTAATCCTCTTGGATGTTGTATTTCAGCCTTTACTTACTAACATACTAGACATCTTGATACATAATCAGCAATTTCCTGCTTCATGTTGTCCCACTAGAAATGTTCATTCAAATCTCTATACATCTTAGTGATACCAGGATATATAGAGAAATTCAAACTACGGGAATCATCCAATAATTCCCTTTTTAGCTCAGGTATAGTTGGAAGACAAAGCCTCTTCCAAAATTTCAGAATTCCATCTTCACGCACAAAGTCATCCAACTTCCCATCATTCACACCTTAAATTTTCTTTGGAATATTCTCATTATCAGAATGTGAAGTTTTAATCCTTTATAATAGAGATAGTTGGGCAAACAGATTAAAAAGTAGTGATGTTTCACCTTATTTTATAATTCCCATATCCTTCCTCAATAGATCCATGTACAAAGGATCATTGTAAATCCTCATTTTGTTGTAAACTCCATGATCCTTCCTGCTCAATGCATCAACTACCTTATTTTCCTTTCCTAGGTGGTAGTGTATGGAAAAATTGTATTTCTTGAGTAGTTTGAGCCATCTCCTTTTCTTCATGTTGAGTTCTTTCTGTGATAAGATATATTTCAAACTCTTATGATCTGTATATATCTCACATTTTTCTCTATAGATATAATGTATCTATATCTTTAGAGAAAATATTACAACTAATAACTCAATATCATGATTAGGATAGTCTTGTTCATTAATTTTTATCTTCCTTGATGCATGGGAAATAACTCTATCATTCTGTATAAAGACATAACCAAATCCTTTCTTTGATGCATCACTATAGATCACAAACCCAGCATTCCTCGATGGTAGATTTAGGATTGGAGGATTCACTAATATCCTCTTCAATTCTTCAAAATAGTCCTCACATTTTTTTTCCATACAAATTCAACCCCTTTACATGTAAGCTTGCTCATTGGGTTGGCTAAATAAGCGAATTTATAAATGAAACACTAATAATAACCTGCTAAACTAATAAAACTATGTACCTCGGTTATGTTTATTGGAGTAGTCCATTATTTCATAGCCTTTGACTTCACGGGATTAACAGATATTTCATCCTTAGAGACAATTTTTCCAAGAAAAGAAACTGGTTAAAGCCAAAATTAGCACTTTCTAAACTTCCCATATAATTCATTTTTTCTAAGAGACTTCAGAATAGTGCGCAAGTGATTTTCATAATCTTCTTAGCTTTTGGAGTATACCAAGATATCATTAATAAATACCACCACATGGTCATCAAGATATTACTTGAAAAATCTATTCATTAGATCCATGAAAACAAAGGGTTCATTAGTCAGTCCAAAAGGCATTAATATAAACTCGTAATGCACAGACCTGGTTCAAAATTCTGTCTTTGGAATATATTTCTTCCTCAAATGCAACTAATGATATCCAAATCAAAGATCAATCTTCAAAAAATATTAGGCTACATGAATTTGATCAAATGAATCATCGATGTGAGGTAGGGGATACTTGTTCTTTATTTTTATAGCATTGATCTCCTTGTAGTCAACGCACAACCTCATAGATCCATATTTCTTCTTAACAAAGAGAATAAGGTCTCCCCATGAAGAAACACTAGGGTGAATAAATCCTTTATCACTCAATTCCTCTAGTTGTTTCTTTAGTTCCACTAATTCCACTATGTTCATTCTATAAGGAGTCTTTGATATGGTAATTGAATCAAGAATTAATTTAATGGAAAACTCAATTTATCATTTTGAAGGATGTCTGGGTAAATCCTATAGAAACACATCAACATATTCTTGCACAATAGGTACGTCCTCTATTTGAACATTCCTTTACTCACCCATAGTTATTGAATTCCCTTACTCCCCAATAATTGAATTCAGTAGAGATACTAGGGGAATATCTAGATGAGAATGAGATAGTGATGTTTCTACTCTAAAGATAAGGGATTTTATATCTTCCTCAAAAATTGTAACCTCTTTATTCTTGCAATAAATTTTCATATCATGGTTCAAAATACAATCCATACTGAGGATTATATCAAAGTAAATCATGGGAATAATAATAAAATCAGCAGATAAAGTTTGTTTATATTCCATAATAGGGACTGTCTGGCACAACTTTGTTTCAATGATACTTCCCTTAGGAGTTTTAACTGAAATATCCCTTATTAAATAAAATTGGAAACATCTAATTTTCTTAAAAAACTCGAAAGATATGAAATAATTTGATGATCCATAATCTAATAAATCATTTGATAAGTTTGAGGAAACGATTAATGTACCAGCCACCACATCGTTAGAAACTTCAACCTTTGTAGTTGTGACCACATAATCTTGGACTTTCTCCCTTTTCCTTCTTTAGGAAACATTTCCTTGATGCCTAGGATAATCATTTTCATAATGTACCATATCCTTTTAATTGTAGCATTGAACATTGGTATCTTCTTTCTTCCCCTTACAATCTCGAGATAGGTGACCTTTTTCTCCACACTTGTAACAAACACCCATACCATTAAGGCAAGTAACAGGGTGTCTCTTCCCACAATTATCATAGGGTAGAAGGTCAAATATTCCCTTAATCCTAATTTACTTATTTCCTTTTCTAGAGTTTTTATCTACCCTATTCTTCTCTTGTTTTTCCTTAAAATCATAAGACTTAGAGAATTTGTTTTCTGTATTGATAACACTTGAGACTATATCTTCATATGATGAGAAGATTTGGGAGACTAGAGCCCTTAAGATGAATGGTTTTAAACCATCAAATAATTGATCAATATTTCTCCATGGATTATATATGTAGTCCATGGTATGTCTTTATAACCTTACAAAGTTAGCTTCATATTTTGCAACATTATTATCCTCTTTTTTCCTCAGATTCAGAAACTGCCTTTCCATATCTACTTATTGCTCATGAGGGAAGTGTTTTTCTAAGAATATTTCCTTAAAATCCCTCCATTACATTTATTCTATTTCTTCCTCCTCCTTTGTGTTTTGGATTAAATACCACCACTGGTATGCATCTCTCGATAGTCGATAAACTACCATGACATCCTTCTCTCTTTTTTTACATCTCAAAGCGAGAAATATCTTATCTAATGAACTTATCCACTGCTCTGTTACGAATGGGTTTGTAGTCCCATTAAATGATGGAGGTTTTTGTCACATAAAGAGGTCTAAAATATCTCCCACATGCTGTGGGTTCAGATGCTCCATATAGGTAAGTTTATTATTCATAACCTGAGTCAGTTGTCCCAGTATAGTTATAAGTTGCTCACCACCATTCATAGCACCAGATCCAACATCATTATCTTTCATCGTTGGGAAATCCCTACATGGGACATGTGCGTTCATGCGGTTTCCATTTTTTCCACTAGGTGCTATTTCTAAATAATGGCATATACTAGATTAGGTTATGAATCATAATGTATAATCTCAACATAGAAAAATACTTAGCATAAATTAAAATTCTATACATAGATAATCACAAAATAATAAACATGGTTTCTTTGAGGAAAAAATTACATTTAAATATGTCATAATGTATTATAAATAAAATTTGAATTATCATAATAATATCCCCTAGTAGTGTCAAACCAGGTGCACAGTAAGGCTCATTGTTATGTACCAGGATACCCTGGGTCAAGCCCGAAACTCCTTGTCAGAGTTTTAACTCCTAGGTACATATGTGCCAAAACCATGTCCACTTGTAGTATCCAGATAGGGATGTATTTGTTAGAAATATCCACATAATCTATTCTTAACAAAAATTACAAGATATTCTTGTATTTTTATCATCAAATATTATCTTAGAGTTTTTTTTTCTAATCTACATTTTCTAAATATGTTTCTAAGTTTTATACTAAACTTCCTTTGATACCAACTATAAGGACCCAACCCTAGTTTCCCAGAGTCGATTCCTTATTTTATTAAATTGGAATATAAATAAGGAATATTAATCCCAAAGGAACAAGTAGTTTAGTAGCTTTTGAAACAAGATACATACATAATTTCAACATTAAAACTTGAAATGGAAGATAATTTAGAAACTCCTTTAACAACATCCATAACTCCTAGGTTATTTCTGCAATCCATTCATAATATACCTATTCATGTCCTGGGAAAATTAAACAAAAGAAAGGGGTGAGATCAAATTCTCAGTAAGGGTAATCAATACAGTGGAAGATATCATAAACATAAACATTAGGCATGGTGAATAACTAAAAACACATGCCTTTAAAAATGAACATGAACACATTATGGTAGGAATAAGAGATGAATAAATAATTATATAATACAGAATAATCATGGGTATTATACTAGTTGAATAACCTCATGAACTTTAAATTACTAGTTTCATAATTATAGAATGTATAATGTCAAACATCATAACCATATCATCAAGGCCTCATGCTAATACCATAAATAATCATTTTATCAAGGCCTTGTGCCAAGATCGTGGTTTGTCTCATGAGACTTACCGATGCATCGGGGGGATATAGAGGGGCCCACCCATCACTTATTAAGTTCAATTAATTCCTTATATGAATGGGGATAAACATAAACAATATATATATTCATATTGAAACTAACATATGAAATGTAAATAACTTTCTTTGAACATTAAGCATAAACACTAACCATTTGGAGTAAATTAGTGAATGGTTTTAAGATAGTACATCCATATTCAAACTAATAATAAACCATTAAATAAAATATTTTAGATTATATCATACATAAGAATCAACAAGAGTGTTTAAATAGATGAAGATACTCTTATAAAATCATCAAGTAATTCTTGAGATAAATACTCTTTTACTTTAAAAAGAAGAGTTCTTTTGGAAAAGTCTTTAAATAAAACCAGAAGTAAAATAAGATAGTGTTTTTATAATAAAATTAGTGATTTTATTAAGATAATGGTTTATAAATAAATATTATATAGTGATCTTGAAAATGGGTAATAATTTGAGAAATTCCCTTGAATTGAGCTTGTATTTCGGGAAGAATTTTTTTGAAATTTCCATTAAAATGTGTAACTACCTATAAAATAAAAGAGTATTATAGTTGGTAAACATATATAGAACACTCAAATAGAATTTATTAGGATTAAATAGTAATACATAATAATTTAATTTAGGTAAGTAGACAATAAAAGTAACCTGAATGAAAATGGATGTTTAGGTGGGAAACCCTTATCTTAAGTCCAAAGGTGTTCCTCACTTGATCTTAATGACCTGAATAATAAAATTTAGGTTCATAAATTAATAATTATATAACCTATAATTCATTTAATTTATTTATTATAACCTTATTAGGTTCATTCATGTATTTTTATGGGTTAAGAGATTCAATTTCATTGTTTGGGAGTGTTTTCTTCCTTGGTTTTCATGATTGGTTTACTTATATTCATGTACGAATAAACATGTAGAATGAGAATGGTTGTCCATAATATAAGTTTTATTTAAAAATTATTATATGGTTATAATTGTTTTTGGTTATTTGGAGTGAATATGAAACTTTATATAAAACTTTAATGACAATTGTTTGGGCTAATTGGCAATTTTTTATCACAGCGAACTCATTTTGATTTATAAATTAATATCATGTGTAAAAAAGGATTCCAATACCTTACATGAGTTATAATATATATATATATTATAGTCTTTTTAAACCATAAAAATGGTTTCATGACCAGAATTTAAGACGGTAATAGAAATTGAAAACTCATCGTACTTGAATGTGATAAATTAACACATCTCGGATAGTATTTTCATTTCTAGCATAAAATAAGGGGAAAGGAAAGATGATGAAGAATTATTAATTTATCATAAAAACATTATATTATAAGGAATGATTTTTATGAAATGAGGTGAGGAAATAAAAATAAAAGAAAGTAACTTGAAATAAAAGAAATGAAAAGAGGAATTTACCTCTTGAAGTAATCTTCCTTGAGAACCTCTTTAGGGGAGAGGTTTTGGTATTTTTATGAGACCAAGGGCTAATTTAAGTGGGGGGTTATCTTGGTAGGATATTTTAGTACAATTTATACAAGTCACAAGGATTTATAGGAGTGAATATAAGAGGTAGTGAGGGGGTATAGTGGAGGAGAGGAGGGTTTTCCCATTATTTTACTCATTATTTTATTATTTTTCCAAAGAAAACCAATAGTATTGATTCTTGTGACCAAGAATAGTAATATGTGCATTTGATTTCAAAACAAGTGTACTTACATCAGGAATGATTCTACTAATAGTTAATTTAACTGATAATGTATATATACAGTAAATTACCGTATTTTACTATTCATTAAAAATTTGAGTATTTCAGAAAAATCCAAAAAATTCACCCTAACCATTTTTCAATGTTTAGAATTAAAAAATGAACTCCATTTTTCAAAACTAATTTTATAAATATTATTAATTTAATTTTTAAATAAAATCATAATTTATTCAAAAAATAAAAATTATAAAACTATAATTCATTTTATATCACCTTGAAAAATTAATCAAGATCTCATTATCTTGTAACCTTAAGAAAATAAAATAATATTATTATTTACTCTTCATTAGGGTAATATTACTATTCATATTACTATTCATATTACTATTCATAAGGGTATGTTACTATTCACAAAAAATTAAGTTTGTCTTATCAGACTCTAAATATCTTCCTGAACGCAACCGTGTATGTTAGTTTTTCAAAATTCAAATCACAGAGGTGGAAAAATTATATTTATTGGCTAGGTTATAAAAAAGTGGTGTTTTTTAGAGATTTCGTGTTTCATTAATTCAATATTAAATTTATTTTCAAAATATTGGGGTGCTACAAATTATGATTTTAGTAAGTGATTTAGTTTATTAAAATTTTCTTTATTTGAGTTAAAATTTTATTCCTTGAACATACTTCTTCTATATTTGATAAATTTTTCTATTTCCTATTTCATATGATATTTCATCTTTTCTATGTGAGTAAAATTATGTTTTTAACTTAAATCTACTTTCTCAATGAATTTCTTTCTTCTAAAGGTGAAACATTTTTATGAAAAAAAATCTCATATTCTTTAAAGATGTTTTTCCACCATTTTAATGTTCATTATTCCCAAAAAAATTATTTTTATATTTTGAAATCAAAATATGTGCTTACTCATGTGACCTTCCTATTTTTGATTACTGCTTTTCAAAAGGAAGTTTTGTTACTCTTTTTAGGATGTTGTATTTCACAAATGGTATTTTAAAATATTTAAAAAAAAGGATTTCTATCCTTTTAAAGTTAATTTTTTTATCTTCCACTCCACATTTATTTTTTATAACCTTTATGTATTTTTAAGGATCTATTAATTATTTTTCTTTTTAAAAGTGAATGTTTTCCAAATTATTCACACCATATTTTTGAAAATTTTATGTCATTTTCAAGGATTAATTATCGAGGTTTCTTTCTAAACTTTGATTTTAAAAATTACTTATTTTCAATTTCTCAAAAGTGAACTTTCCAAAGTGACTCTTAAATTCATCACTTATGAAAAAGTTAAAAGTACAATAAAAAATACTTTTATGATTTCGATACCATTTTCCTCTTTATCTTCAAATGACTTATTTCATCAGAAGTTACTTTTCATGAATTTTACTCTAAATTTTCCTACAAAATACTCTTTTAGGGTTATTAAATTTTGGGTGTCAATTTTTTTCATTCTTGAGTTCAATTTGGGTGATACCATTTGGAATTTTTGTCAATCCCATTTTTCTATCCATGGTTTATTTATGATTTTATGGATGATTATTTTAAAATGGAATAAATATGTAAGTATTATTGATGGTTTGGATATAGTAAATCCTTGAGATGGTTTAGATCTGATAAATCCATAAGATATTTTGGGTTTGATAAATCCTTGAGACAGTTTGGGTCCAATAAATCCCTAAGACGGTTTGGGTTTGATAAATCCCTGAGATTTTTTGGGCCCAATAAATCTCCAAGATAGTTTGGATTTGTTAAATCCCTCCAATTCATTGGTAATGTTTTTGTATATCATGATATAAAAATATTAAGAGTGTAAATTGTGTATGTTCATAATAGGAAGTGTGGGCATTTTTTTTATTCACAATAGAAAGCATTAAAATTTTGTTTTCTCATAACATGAAGCGTGTACATTTTATTAATTCATAGTAAGAAGGTTGTAGATTTTGTTTTTCAACATGAAGCATGGATATTTTGTTTATTCACAATAAGAATCATGGAAAAAATTATTCACAAAATGAAACATGGATTTTTTGTTTTTCAAAATGTTATAATTTCCATATGTTAATGTTTGTACCAAAGTTACTTTTTATGATATATTTCAAGTGAATGTTACTTATACATGCCATGTGTATATGATTATGATCCATGGATCATATTAATTATATATTTACTCCTTTTTCTTTTTATATGGTATATTTTTGTTCATTTGAGATCACATTTCATTATATCATGACTTGTGAAAAACTCTTATTATTTCATATTTTTTTTAATAAGAAATCTATACCTGATCATGTTTTATCTCATGATTATTATCCAACCCATAATTATATATTGATGATTTATTTTCCATTATAGATCATTTGATCTCACCCATTTCTTATGTTTTTTTTCTCCAAGTTATGAAAATGGGTGTAACCTATGGGAACTCTAGAAGGAAGTCTAGTATAGTTAGATTATGGAGAAATATTCACATGTGTTTAAAATAAATTTATTATTTAGTTAGTGCTCAAAGACACTATACCAAAATTTTCTCCAAGATTTGTGATATTATTTTGATATGTAATACTAATATGAGAATTTCTAAAAATTTGTCTTAGATAATCACACTCAGTGTAAAATATAGTTTGTAAAAGTATGTGTTTTTATCATAGGACTTGGGAGTGTGGGTTTCAGACACCACAATTTTATTGAGAGAAAAGCACCAAGTAATAAGAATCTTAAATACCAAAACTCTACTCAGAAAAATATAATAATATTAAAACTTGAAAATTCTATATGAAAGTGCTCGGATCACATCTATTTATAGATAATCCCCACAATAATATTTCAACCAAACTGATTCTATCACAATCCAATCTTTATAGGGTCCCATCATTGAAAAAATCCACTTATGGTTGCTCATTGGTTGAAACACCTCAACTGTCAATGTCTAATGAATAGTGTAGCATTCAGATCTCATCCTCCAAATTTTCTCACACTTTATCTTATGGAATCATCCAATGCCTATTATTTTCACTATCCAAGCTTCAAAACTTCTGGAATTAAATTGTGTTGCACCACCATATTCATCTAGTTCTATATTTTGATTTTGAAGATTTATCCTTTTAAAATATACAATATTTATCTATAAAATGGTTTTCATATAGTCAATCCTAATAATATTTCACTTAAAAATTATTTTCCAAGCTTCAAAAAGTCCTCAAATAACTTTATAAAATCCATTCTAATATCTCAAAACTATTTTTAATGTGATCATGGTCCTACACCATATATATGGTCATCCCATACCCCCTTAAGTGAAAAACCACTCTAGAGTTTTTCAAACTATGACCTTATTCAACATGTGTGTTGGATTCTGAACTCCATAAACATTCTAGAGCTTCATCACTTTGTCCTCCAACAACTTCCATGTGAATTGATACTTTAACTAAATATTCTTTATCTTGTAGTTAAATAATATATTGTTAGTTAATTTAATCTCACTATAATAATCACATAATAATGTTTCAACCTCACTCCTTCTTCTAAGATCCTCCAATATCCCATTCATCCAAATAAAATCCTTTCCAACTTCCATTACTACAGTTTACTTTGCCTATTTTGTTAAAATGAAACCAAAAATTGAAGTTACAAAATCCAACTCCTAGTTTATACTCTAAAAGTGAACACATATCAATTAGTTCTCCTCTAATTACCCACATATCCCCCAAATTCAAAATTAGAAAACCATTATAATAGTTCATCCATTATGAAATCAAGTTTTAAACTTTAGGAAACTTTGATACCAGAGTAACCACTTTAGAAATTCTCCAATCTCCCTTGCAGAATTATCCATGAATCTAATGACTAATCCCACTACATGTACAATATATAACCTCATAAAAACCATGTAATTCATAAAACTTCTGAAATTTGATGAAAATGTAATATTCACCATATAATCGATCTATTATTTCATTATAAGTGTCTTCTATTTTCTTAACTTGAAGTGTCTGGTCAGGGGAGTAGTTGTATACTTTAAATCACTCACTCTAAAGTTTTCTTCCCACTTTTTGAATGTAGTTATAATGAGTCTGGGAAAAAGTTCTGAACTTTAATTCTATTAAAATCCCTATCCCCAAATTTCATTTTGTAAGACTAATATCTTTTATCTTGAAACATTTGTAAAATTAAATCTTTAACTTCTATAGTCTTTCCTTCATCAGCTTGGCTAAAATAATTTCATCCATATAAAGAAGAATAAGTGTGAATCTATCATCACTAAACACCTTCCAATAATATCAATGATTTTTATTTCACTATAAAAACTTATATTCTTCCATGAAATCATTGAACTTATAGTTCTAATTTTTAGGTGCTTGATTCATCCCATATAAACTCTGTTTGAGCCTGTGAGGTTTTTTTAATAATAAAAATTAAAAAAAAATCAATAACAAACTTCACATTAATCAAACTTAACACTAAAAATATCCCCCTTTTTAGGAAAAACTATTATAGTTAAAAGGGTGTTGCGATCACTAGCAAATAAGTTTCATGGAAAGAAATTGGAAATCGAAAAGAGTAATAATTTTAAAGAATATAATTTAAATGAACTAATCAGTTCTTTTCTATAGTATGAACTTGAAATAAAAACATCATGGATGAATAAGTTTCAAAAAATAAAGTTTTTTATTATAGATATAATATAAATTATTCTTATAACTCTTCTAAATATGAGTTCTAGGGAAGTGATAGAAATTTATCTCATTTAAGAAAAAGTATTTATAACTTTTTGAAAAATATAGAATCCAAGAGACATATTATAAAGAAAAAATAAAAATTAAAGCATAAAAGGTCATTTATATTAGAATAATGATGTTTCAGATATACCCCACAATTAGTGTATAAATATAAGGAAAAAAATGAAAAAAGGAGAAGCAAGCATTATTTGGAGGATGGACTTATACTGATTTTCATTCAAGCTGTGATTCATGAAGTAGAATAAACCAAGAACATTTCATTAATTTATAAGTTTTCTGAGGTACTTGAATCACCTTTTCTCAGTTATTAAAACCTATTAATGTTTTTTATGGTGTTATTATTGAATATGATAAATAAATTTATTCTAATTCAAGTTTGAGTTATATTTCTTATACTAAATATTAAGAAACTATATAAAGAAGAAAAATTATATAAATATGGTTTGAAAATTATTGAGAAATTTAAATATTTACAAGGTAAAAATAAGAAACTGGTTAAATAATTAATAAACTTAAATTCGAAAGTGAAAAATTGAAATTTTTTATCTTTAATAATGAAGATGAGAAAAAAAAAATTGATTCTGAATTATTGAATCTTAAAGATAAGAATGACATAATAAAAGATTTTTTATCTAAAAATAATTAGGATGAGGAAAAGATATTTAATTTTTCCTTAGATGGTTTAACTAAAGTTGAGAATAAATGTAAGATATGGATGAAATAAAATAAAATATTTATAAATATAGCTTCATGTTTAGATGTTAAAGTATGTGATAATATAGAAGTTATTCAAAAATAAAATGAAAATTTTAAAGATGAAATTGTAAAGTTGAAGGATAATTTATCTATTTTTTTCAAGGTAATGAAAATATGATAAGATAATGTCTATGATGAAAGTTAATAAAAATAAAAAAGTTTTTGGTTATAGCATTCAATTACAAAGAATGAATAATACTTTATTTGTTAAAAGATAAAATGGAAAAGTTTCAAATATAACATGTTCTCAAGTATAGAATACATGGGAATTATACCAATATATGTTTCTTAATATTTACTCAATCATTTATTCATACAAAAATATTTATCACTAATAATTTATTTTCCAAACAACCCATAAATAGATATTTTAAATCTATTTGGGTGCCTAAATTTTCTACCACTAATCTTATTGGACCCAAGATGGCATGGGTACCAAAACAATATTTTACTTGATTGAATATGGTAAATCTACCTTAAAAGTCTCAAATATTTATATTATATGGATAGCAGGTTTCCCAAAAACCTGACTAGTGATAGACTAACATTGTTTTTATTGCAAAATAATTTTTTTAAAGTAAAGGTTGATCCTACCTTTATTATTAATAATGTTTTAAATGATATTTTTATGGTGAAAATATATGTTGATGATAATATTTTTGGTTCTATAAATTATTTTTGTTGTAATTAATTTTCTAATTTTATGACCTCAAAATTTGATATGAGTTTAATGGGTGAACAAAAATTATTTTTAAGAATTTAAATTTCTCAAAGAAAAGATGGTATTTCTAAACCATTCTAAATATGCTAAATAACATTTAAAAAATTTTGTTTTGGATTCTTGTAAATCTTTTAAAAAACCTATGAGTAAAAATTAAAAGATGGATATAGATGAATTAGGAAAATGTGTTGGTGTTAAACCCTATAGAGACATGATAAGTAGTTTTCTTTATTTGAATGCATCTAGACCTAATATCAAAGTCTCAATTTTCTCATGTTATAGATTTCAGTATAATCAAAAAGAAAGTAACATAAAGGATATTAAAAGTATAATTATATATACAAATGAACTATTAATTGTATTTTATTTTACTCTAATAAAAAAAAATTGACTTTAATCTTATTTTGGATTTGATTTTGGAGGTTGTAATCTTGACAGGAAAAGTACATTAGGTGTGTATCATTTTATTTGAAATAATTTAATTTCATGGAGTTATAAAAAATAACTATTAGTTTTCTTATCCACAATAGAAGATGGGTATATTTTTGTTGCTATTTTTTGTGCTTAAATTATATGTATTAAAAAAATTAGGATTAGGATTTTTTGATAAAATTTAAATTTTATGGGATATTTCTAGTGTTATTTTTATCTCAAAAAATAATTTATAGAATTTTCTAACAAATCATATAGATATTATATTTCATTTTATAAGAGATCATGTAAATAAAGTAGAAATTATTTTATAAGTTTTTCCAACTAAAAGAGTTATCTGATATTTTTATTAAACCTCTTAATGGTGTGAAATTTGATAAATTAAAGTTGATCTTAGAATGGTGGATATTTAGTGTTAAACTACTAAATTTTCAATTTCATTACTATTTTTTTATTGATTAAAAAATATGTATTATATATTATTCTAAATATATTTGTAATAGTTCAAATTCTTTAAAGTTTACTTGTTTCTTATTGTCTTGAGTATTGTTAAGTAATATTTACATAAGAAAAATTTGAGTAGCCTTAAGATTTTTTTTGTATTTTTTTTCTATTTGTTAAATTTTTATATGTAGTAATTTAGGGGGAGCTTAAATTTTATTATTTTCATAACTATTTAGATTAAACTGTGGATTTTATAAAATTTCAACATGTTGATTTTTTATTAATCTCAGTATTCTAAGAGTTTAAAAGGGGAGAGAATTTTAATTTTTTTGCTTTTTGATAAATTTTAGAAGGGAGGTAATTTTTATGTTTCTTATTCAGTTTTTTAATTTTCAAAAAGGAGAATATTATTAGTGTTAAGTTTGATTAATGGGAAGTTTTTTATTGATATTTTTTTTATTTTTAATATTACAAAAACCACACATTTCCCCACATTGTTTATAAATTTCTCATATGTTTAAATGGAAAATTTTAATTTATCACTCCATTATTAAATCACACTATATTTATTCTATATATTGTTGAGTGTTTATAATGTTTTATAAAGTATTTTTAATGTTTATAATGTTATTATAAACAATCTACAGTTTTTTTAATTCAAGTGTTTTTTCTCAAAAAAATTCAAAGCTATATGATTTTTTAAATTCATACAAAATCAGTTTTAAAGTCATATGAAAATTTTCAAATACATGTGAAATATGTTTCAAAGTCATATGAAAATATCAAAGTCATGAGAAACTATTTTGAAGTTATAAAAAAATTCCAAAGACATCTAAAAAAACTTTTAAGTCATATGAAGATATTTATAGTCATACAAAAAAAATCAAAGACTCGTGATTTCAAAGACTTATGATCTATTTCAAAGAAATATGATCTACAAAGACTTGAGATATTTTAAAGACTTGATAAATTTTCTAAAAGTATAAACTCACATTTTCATATATTTGAAATGGCATGGTATTCTTCACCAAATCATAGTGGAAAATAATTTTAGTTAGATAATTACCTGTGTAAAATAGGAAATCCAAAATGAGTGTTTTGAGGTTATTCATGTTGTGGTAAAAGGTATTTCAAGTTTTAATCTCTAAGCGTAAAAATGGTGAAACTGGATTTCACCATGCCTTATTGAAGATTGTCATCGAAACCCAGGTAAATTATGGTTACGCAATTACATTTCATGGTTATATAGAATAAAAATGATGGTTACATAGAAGATAGATAATGTTTATGCAGCATTGATGTTTACCCATATCATAAATGATGCTTTCAAAAATTTAAATTGATGTTTATACAGATTCAAAATTATGTTTATATAGATATATATTTATGTTTATTCATAGTTTCCTCTATCATTTTACTTGAATTTTGATGTTTTGATTTCTCACTGATTTAATATTTTTAATTTTTTTATGATTTTAGGATCTGTTTTATCTGTTAAATTTAATTATAAAATTTATATATATTATAATAATGATATTAAAAGTTTATTTTAATTATTTTATGAAGGATTAAGCATAGGATAATTCATCATGCATGGGTAAATTGTATTTTCATTTTTATATTATTTTCTAATTATGGAAGTATGTGATTTTTTTATAAGAAACTCCCAAATGATCAAGAATATTGTGGAGTCAATGAATAGAGAATAATATAATGGAATGTGATTATGTAACTTTGATAGAATATCGACACATAACATTAAAAGGAGACACCATTGAGAATACATAATACAATTACTAATTATTCAATACAGAGAATATGAGAGAGATAGAATATTTTATTGAAGATCTGCTTCTATGAATATTTTTCTATTATTGTGCGATCGATAAGGAACTTAAATATTTATTTTTTATTGAAGTGGTCAAAAAGATGCATCCACATTTTTATCTTCATCGCTCTTTGTTTCTTCATAGTTTCATGATATTTTTTATCATTATAATTCTTTATATTTCCTATTTTTGTAGAAATCAATCATATTATGATTTTTCCAACCAAAATAAATCTTGGTATCGATTTTACCTATTAACCAAAAGGTATCTCATTGGTTTGTGACTCACAAACAGAATTTAGTTCTTTTGGTTATGATTTGTTCTGTAGAAAGTCATGTGATGTTGGATTGTACCTCCATGTGATAAAATGGTAGGAGTCTATAAAAGGTAATCAAAAATTTTAAAAGTGAGGTTTCTTAGTGAGTATCATTATTCTCATTGAGTATATAATAGTTAAGAGTATATATGGGATCATTTGATCTGGACAACTATAAAAAATTGTGTTTATTTTTTATTTCCACTTCATTTTATCTTTGAAAACTTCATTTTATTACATTTTTTCTACATGTGATAATATTACTATAATTGATTATTACTTTTAAAGGATTTTTTTATTTTTAAAAGGTCTATTTGCACACCCCCCCCCACCCCCCCCCCCCCACAAACCTATAGTTCCATATCAATTGGGCCAACAAATCTAACACACCAAATGATCATTCCATTTTTTCATGAAACCCCTTGGATGATCCATGTAAATCTCATCCTCCAAGTATCAATGAAGTAAATAGGTTTTACAATCTAATTGTTCATGATGTAACATCTTCATTTCCACCATTCTTAGTACCTTATAAATAATCGAATGTTTTAAAACTGGAGAATTTTTTTTTGATAAATCCATATCTTCCATTTTTTGAAATCCTTTCATGATAAACCTTTCCTTATGTAATTTTCTACCATATGCTTCTTAATTTGGTAGTTAAATCATTTTTTCTATAGTACTCTTCTCCTAGTAAGTCAATTTATTATATCGAATGTCCCAAAAACATGTAAGGAGTTCATTTCATCCTTCACGGATAACTCTCATTGTCTCAAGGCACTAAAAATTATAGAATCTTCTATACTTTTAGGTTCTCCATAATCTATGAGAATCAAGTAGTGAAAGTCACTTCTAAACCTCTACACTTGGCATAGAATCTTGGTAGATCTCTATAACTAAGCCAGTAGTACTGCCCTTTCTAGAACCACTACTTTCAAAGTATCATAATCTGGATCTCTACCTATAAATTTTTTCATACATAAGATTGTTGGTACTTCTAGCTTTAATAATATGAATGGAATATGACTTCCAACTAAAACATCTTCTAGATAGTCTGGTGTTTCCAAAACTATCATACTCCCACAACTATCCAGAAATTTTAAACTTTCATTCAGACAAACCTTAGTGTGTGATGATTCTTTATTCTCATCTATAACTTCCACTTGGTTCTGATACTTCCATAATATCTCCTCATTAAATATATCATTTTTACTTCTGAAAAAAATTTGTGAGATGTTATCCTTGAGTCAAAATCCAAAGTCTTCATCATCATACCTAATAAAGACACACACTTGGGACTTGTTATCTAACTTGTCCATCTCAATGGAATCAACATGGACGTAGGAAAGACCTATAAAAACATTGAGATGGGAAATCTAAATATTTCTTTTGGATCAACATTCTTCTAGAAGTTCTTAAACAATGTATTAGTAGGCCATTGGTTCACCATATGGGTAGCACAATTTAAAACATCTTCCCAAAATATCTTGGGGAAACCAGAATTCAATCATATAATTATTTCCCTATCTACCAAAGTATAATTAATTATATCTATAAAACCATTTTTTTCTGGTATTCTTGGTATGGTATTCTTAAACTATATGCCTTTTCATTACCATAACCTTTGCAACTCCCTGTTTCTGTATTCCCCATCGTTTTTAGAACTTAAACATTTCAATTTACATATGATTACCTTTTACTCCATGGATCTCCATCAAATGAAGGTTCTGAAAACTTTGAAATTATACTTGAGAAAAACACTCATGCCTTCTATGTCACATCATCGATGAAGTTAATATAATACATTAAACCTCCATGAGAATAGAAGGGAATAGGTGTTCATACATCCATATAAACTAGCTATAAATTCTTATCCTTGGGTGTATTACCTTTCATTTTGAAGGAAACCTTTCATTGCTTCCCAGGAATAAACTCTACTTATATAGTATAATCCATATATTAGAGTTTCAGTATTCCTTTAGTAACAATAACTTTAATTCCTTTCCTATTTAAGTGACCAAGATGTTTATGACATAACTTTTTAGTTTCGGGAGTTTTTTTCATGCATTTATCTTTTTGAAACTCACATTAGGTATAATATTCCATCTTTCACTCCTTTTTCCACCACCATAGAACCTTCTGAGGCTTTTCACACTCCATCTTAAAATTTTGTATATATTACCATATCATATAGTTATCCTATCAAAATCAAGTTATTATTTAACCCCGGTATGGTATTCACTCCTTAAAACTCAAGAAAGCCTCATTTTTTAGTATGGACGATAATATCACCTTTGTACACTATCTCAAGAGTTTCATCATCCATGGAACATTCATTGAAAAATATTTTTAATGTATAGTTTTCCATACTCCTCTCAGATGTAGAGTAAAAAAGAATAATTAGATTCAATGATCCGTGACTCAATTGGATTGGAAACACTTGATAAAATATAGCTCATATGTTTCTAAATAGTATTTATGGATGAACTTTTGAAAGTGAATATTCCAAAATTAACCCTATGATCCCTTCAATCTTTCTTCATATGGAATTTCTTTCCATAATGCTATCATATGGATCTGCCTTCATCTAAACTACTTCAGATTAAATATCGCATACTCTTAACCTTCTTGCTTTTTTTCCTTGTAATGGAATTTCCTTACCTTCTGCGTGAAAAGAATTTTTGGTAGAATCCTAGGCATCTTTCCTCAAGATATTTTTATTTAGAATTAGATCTTGAATATACTAGAAAAATAATTCATTCTTAGCTTGGAATTTTTCACCACAATAAATATCATATCCCATGAAAATGAGAGTGATGAGACAAGGATAAGTGCCCATAATGGCTTATAAAAATTCACACCCATAGATTATAAGTGACTTTGAACAATGTTGAAGTTATTCATAGGATCCTCCACAAACTTTCCTTCCAAAATATTCATATCAAATAGTCTTCGCATCAGAAAAACATTTTTCATAGAGGTTGTCTTTTCAAAAATGTTAGTCATTTTTTATATAATCTCTACAATTTTATTCACTTAATTTGTGTTAAATAACACTTTTTTATCAAGTCACATATGGATCAACCTCAATGATTTCTTATACAACCTTACTCATTCTTCTATTTATGTCTCTTATGGTTTGACACCCGTAAATGAAAAATACAGATCTTTTTAAAGTAGACAATCTCATATCTTCATTATTTAAAAATTTAAATTTATCCCATTGAACTTATTAATACATACCTTACCCTTATCCAACATCATCCTCCTAAAATCAATGACACTGAATATAAAAAACATAAGAGGGATCAGGAACTACTTCCCAAAATTATCCTACAAGGTTGAGGTTAGAATGATGCAGTTGGATCAAGCTCTAAAACACCTATCCAGGGTTTAGATATATAAAACTCTACAACTGATCTCTGATACCAATTGTTGGTTCCAAAAATCACATAAATTAATGCACCCTTTAGATATTAAAATTCATAACAAGGTTCTCAAACTCCCAAAATCAGAACAAACCTACATTGTTAATGTATCTGAAACTGAGAATACTAAGCACCCCAACCACACATAGATATGTCACCTATAGACAAGAAATTCAATAATACAATAATAAAAAATAAATAAAATAACAACGTAAAGGATTAAAATGGTTCATAATTATTCATACTTATTGGGATGAACACACTAAAAACTTTTATTGAGAGAAAACATCCAATTTACAAGAGTCCTAAATACCATAAATCTACTCATAAAAATAGAATAAAATTACAACTTAAACATTCTAATTTTAAGTGATCGGATCCAATCTATTTATAGATGATCCCTATAAAAATATTTCAGTCAAAAAAATTCTACTACCATCCAATATTCATGGGGAGACCATCATTAAACAAGGCCAACTTTGGTTATATGTAGGTTTCGCCACCTCAACTACCAATGTTTGGTAAATAGTGTAGCATTTGGATCTCATCCTATTGTTTTTCCTATACTTCATCTTTTGGAATCAACCACCACCTACTATTGTTGCTTTCCAAGTTTCCAAACTTCCTAACTTCAGTTGTGTCACACCATTATCTCTATTTGGTTCTATATTATAATTCTAGAGATTCGCTGTTCAAAACATACAATACTTAGATGGAAAATTATTTTCACATATCCAAGCCTAACATTCCTTGAATTGAATTAAAATATATGTGATTTTATTTTAAATCATGTTTGGTGTGAATATGATATTTTTTTATGATCATTGTACCTTATTTTTTTATAAATAAAATGAACAAATAATAATAATTATATAACCATCAGAAGTGGTTTGATGAAAATATATATTTAAATAGAATAGTGAATTTTATTAATGAATTTTTCTATCCCATAATAATGATATGAAAATAGTATATTTTGACATTATGTTGAAGAATATTTTTATTTATTAATTATTTCTCCTCTATAAGTAATTTATCATGTGATTGTGTATTATCAAATAAATATCATTTAATTAATTTGATATTATCCCTTAAACTGGATATTATTATTTTTATATTTTATAGAGAAGAATATAACTTTTATAATACAATATATTTTATGAAAATATTTTTACCACTATAAGTGGTTAAAACAATAATCATTATGATAAATAAAATGAAAATTTTTATACAAGATGCTCATTATTGATAAATAATGAATTATCATTCATGAATCATTAAATTCAATGAAATAATTCATTAATTTATATAAATGTAATTTTAATTTCTTTATTTAATTCCTCAAATATAATTAAATTTTTCATTAAATTTTTTTATAAAATTCATATTATTGATCCCTAATATTTGAGAAATCATATAATTTTCCATTCATTCCCTAATGTGAATAATTAAAAAATAATTTTATGATATACAATCATGTTTTTGATTGTCATGAACTATCCTGGGTACCCTAGTAACCAAATAACCAAGTCAGCCCTAGCATAGCTTGAAGGGAGTTCCCAATCCCCACGGGTCGGTGACTAGCACCTGGCATCATACAAAATGAGGGTGGGAACAATTTTTTCCCTCAAATTTATAGAAGTAAAATAAAAAATACAGTATGTGTATAAAAGAAACTCCACTGGGAGTAATGTACCATAAGTCAAATAGGTATAACAACCCAAAGTGCTATAACCAAAAGTAATAGAAAATAATAAAAATTAACCAAGTCCCAATGGACACAACTCACCAAGTACATGAATCGATAGCTAGAACCACCTCTAAGTGGTGATTTACCCCTGTTCAATCCTAGAGGGATATTATATACAAACACACGAAGGCACGGGTAGGGTGTGACATAAAAATCTTAGTATGGTCTCTCCAAGGATTCCATAAAAGATTCCAATATTAAATTAACTAAAGAGATCTTTCAATTTAAAACAAATAGGTTTTTCATTTTCATAAGCATAATTAAAACAAGTCATGTTTTAAATTTCAAAGGATGTAAATACTTTAAGAAAATGATTTACTTTTCAATTGATGGAATATTTATAAATCAATGGAACTTTTCATAAATGGCTTAAATAAACACTTTTATATAAAACATTTTATATAAATCAGGAGGCATGTAAAACAATTCATAACAATGGAATATATTCATTTGAAATATAAACAAGTGAGAAACATGGTCATATTGCTAAGAAGGTATGATAGTTATAGGATATAGGGACTCCACACTCAAGGTGACGCGATAATATGTACATACATCCCTTTGAACTCAGGCCAAAGAGGACTCATCACCATCGCTTAAGGGATAATGTTCTGCATTTATGTTTTAGAACATTGTAAAGCATAAAGTGTAATCCAAATAACTCACTAACTACCTAAGTCTTTCATGTTATATAGTACAAAATAATTTTGGTCAATTTATTTTAAGAAACATCAAAATACAATTAATCCCATTCTATATTTCAAATATTCCAATTTCCATTTAAAACCCACAATAGGGTTTTAATCAAAACATGTTTTTTCACTAAGATAAACCCCAAGGTTTCTATCAAAACCATTTTTAATCCATTTTCACAAATAATAATTTGAAATCAATTCACAATTAAATTTCACAATTCACTTTCATAATAAAATTCAACAATTTAATTTTAAAAAAATCCATTAATTTCACAATATACCCACAATTTAATAGAATTGGGGTTTTTTACAATTTTTCAATCAAATCCAAATCCACAATTAAATTCAAAAATTTAAATTTAACTAATTTCCATAAATATTCCCTAATTCAATTGAATTGGGGGTTTTCCTAAATTATTCCAAAAATCCATTTTAAAACTCTAATTCAATAGAATTAGGTTTATCCAACAAACCAATTGAAATCCATTTAATTAAAATCAAGAAATTTTATTTAATTCAAACAATTAAAATTTAATAAATCAATTTAGGGTTAATGAAAATTGGGCATTGTAATGGAACCAACTACCTCAGGATTAACAGATCTTGATTCACAAAACCCTAATCAGGATTTGACAATGATGAACGATGATCACAGAATCTAGGAAACAAGGATCAAACCTAGGTTTATAATCCAAAATAGAGTTTATTAGATCCATAATTCAACACGATGATCCACATAACCCTATGGAAGAAGAGAGAGATCATGGGAGATAGAGATTGGGTTGAGGAAAATAATCAGGAGAAGATCAAAGGGCATTCCTCAAGCTTTGAATTGATTCTGGGGGGATTTTGTAAGACCTCATCCTTAAACATTACATAATCTTGAGTTAAGTCAATAATTATACATTTAGTATCTTTTCATGTTTATAGTTTTATATAATTATGCCATAATTATTACATTACATCTCAAAAATTACAAAGTAGACACTTATTCTCTATCCAATTTTTTTCACAAAAATAAAACTCCTTAAAATAAAATAAAAGAATTATTTTATTGATATAAATATTCTTGAATTCTTTATTTATCTTACCCTTACTTATACCCTGTGAAAAAACATTTCAAAAACTTGGGATGAGTATAAAAAACTCAGAAAGGGTTATAAAATAAGGAGAGAAAACATTAGCCCATAAATAAATACAAATCAATTAAATCATACTTTTTAACCATAAAACATAAGAGCTTTAACATACCCCATGAAATCATAATATTTATGAATAAAAAATAAAAATCATAAATCATAATGGTAACTTGTGGCATCCATAACATACTTACATTGTAGCTTTCATAGCTACATAGGGAGTTACATTTGGAATACCCATCACAGTATATTCCCTAAATCAATTAGTAGAAACAATAACGTTTACCTCCATCACATTACCCAATACATTGAAGAGCTATCTTAGGCTCACCCTCCCACAATTTATTACAGAACCACCCGTATATGTAAACAATTCCCAAGAACTATAACATATTCATAACACATAAAACAAGCATAAAAAAGATACCATTTCGATATTGTAATCATAATATATAATTTAAATATATTGACATAATAAATACATTATAAAAACCATTTTCAATACCAAAATACATAAAAAGGTTATGTGGTATTTATTTTCCTTTTAAAAACATTACGGATTATTAAGGAATACAAATATCAAATAATGCTTGCGGCGGTGCAAAGGTTGTTGTCGCTGTGTACGTTAAAAATAGACATTCCTTTTGTCATTTAGTAAAACAATTCATAGAAAAAATATTCCATTTGAATGAAATTAAAATTAAAAGGGGTTTATACACCATATAAAATAAATTCGTGTATAAATCAAAATATGCCTCAATGAAAGGATATTGAGACGAAGTCCCTTACCTTGAGTTTGACTCATCACGTATGTTACTTATTCTTCCTGAATAATAAACTTAAGTTAATTTATAATTGCTTCAGAACCTTTTTTAATTTTATTATTCCTTTTATATCACTTGTTACCACATTATAAACATTACATAATTATTTAAGTTAATATCGGTTGTTTTGTCGATATTCGGTACTTGGGTCAAAAATGAACTTATTTTAATTACAGATTTTTCATGTGGTCAAAATTTCATTATCTATAGAATGATATTAATGATTTAAATATCATATATATCCAGTATATATATGTATTTATAATAGTACATAACATTTTTAGATAGAAATGAAATGCACCGTTCATGGAAACGGTAAGTCGTACGTACGCATGAACACTACTTTCATTTATTTTTCATATTTAAAGGAATGAAAACTAAATGATTCATAGATATATTATAATTCCAGTATAATATCATATTTTATATACATTTCATAATTTCATTAACTACATCTTTTATATGTTCCATGTATGGAATTAATGAGTCATCTCACTTTAAGGGGGCGGTAGTCCGCACTTCCTCCAATGAAATTATCATATTTACACATTATGGAAAGAATAAAGGTATGATTTAAATAAAAAAACATAAACATAGAGAAAATATAAATTTAATATATATCATATATAAATATATTTCCATTATAATGGCCACTATTAGAGGTGGTAGGGTGAACAATCATTGTTTCGTGAGGCAGTAGTTCGTCGTCCACAGAAACAGTATGTTTATATCCATTAGATAGTGGTGTGTGTGTAAGTGTAGTTAGAATAATTCTCATAAAAAAATCCTAGTATATTGAGGATAATATTTTTTTATTTAATCAAATAATAATAATAGAATAGATAGTGAAGAAGTAAAATAATGGAAAGGTGCTTTAGATAAGACGCTACCTCTTAAAACGTGTAACTACCTTTGATTTGATCCAAAAGGATTTCTTGAATTGCCTTATGCCCAAGGTAATTCTTCTAGGAGTAAGAGAGGGATGTTGGGATATTATTTTGGTAGAGGTTTGACAATACAATGGGCTTTAAAGTTTTGATCAAATGGGTAGGAGTAATTCCCTTTTATAAGAGGGAGGAGGGGCACTTTAGGAAAGTTTTGAAGTATTATTTTATTATAAAATGATTTTTGGTTTCAAATGGTACCAAAGTAATTTATTTAAAATATAAGATGTTTTTCTCTAAAACCTATCAAATAATAGGTTTTAGACAAGTATAGGTCACAAATTTAACCTTATCGTTTAGCTTTAACCCTTAGTTAACTAATTTAACTCTTACCATGTCTTCTTGTATATTCATACTATATGGTTAATATAGTTACTATAAAATACCAATAGAACCTAAAGTGGTTCATTAATGAAATTTTCAACATTATCTAAGTCATTTGGCCAAATATTAGATTTTTAAAAATATTATATCATTTAATAAAATATTATTTATTTTAAAAACTCATTTATGTCAATTTTTATACTATTCATGTCATGACGTTTTAAAAAATCCATAACTTAATTATTTAGAAAAAAAATCATTAATTCAAATATAACAAGTCATAATCATCCATAAAATTCTTTTAAGGCATAAAAAGTTTTAAAATAAATTTATTTTAATATTTATAATCTCATTTATTTAATCATTCATTAATATGGTAATCACTATATCATCATTGTATTATAAATATATCTATTTATTTGATGTCTAAAAATTATAAATAAAATACCATGATGTAGGAAATATTTTTATATTTATAATTACTATTTATAGTTAAAGATATCACTTATATAACCCCATGTAAAAATAATAATAAAAGATACATGTTTATGTTACATTTTTCTTTACTTTAAATTAATTCTTATAAAATGTCATTTTCACATCCAAGTGGCTCCATGGGGTCCCAAAATTGACCCAATGATAACCATGGTTTCATATATCTCATAAAATAGTATTTGGACACGTGTTAGGATAGTTTAATATTATTATAATATTATTTTTTACCCTTATTTACCATATTTACCCTTTAACCATGGTAAATAAAATAATTATTGAAGTTACTATTCATAATGTATAAAAATAAAAGGTACCTATTTACACAATTTGGAACTCATGATTCCAAATATGGAATCAATTTTTCTAAATTCAAAACACAGAATTTTTAGAAATTAATTTTAAATTTATTCCCGTTGTCAAAACCAAAAAGCGTATTTTTAAGAAATAAAAACTACCAAAAGATTGACATGTGTTTATGTCCAATTTTAAAGTTAAATTAATTAAAATGACCAAAATTGTATTAAATGGTAAAAATATAATCCAATTACACTTTAAAACCAATTAAAAGTACAATATAACTATATAAATAAATTATATGAAAAGGTAGTTTCGACTAAAAATGCAGTATTTTTTACTATTCATTAAAAAATGAACTTTATCAGATTATTACCAGAAATTTATCCAAAGTAAATTTTGATATCCTGATTCTATAGAAAAAATATATTTTTTCAAATAGAATATATAAAAGTAAAAAAACTATATTTAAAAAGGGTTCACCATCAAAAGGTGGTTAAACGACCTTTTAAAAATATTAGAGTATTTCATGCTTAAAATCAGATTCATTCTTATTTTAAGCCTCTAAAATTTATCAGATAAATGTAAAGACATTTAACAAAAATGTATAATAATGTTGTAGTTAGTTCTGTTCATTCCCTCTAATACAATAGCTAGGTGATAACTATCATTTAAAATAATAATATCATTATATTATTTTTCGGTATAACTCAAAGTTGTGTGCAATGTAAGATTTCAAAGAAACCCATTGTTTCAAGTTGAGTAAACTATCAGAAAAAGAATCCCCTTTAATGTAAAAATAATATATTATTCATAAATATTAATAGAAATGAAAAGGTATTATTCTATAAATACCTAGGTTGTTACATTCTTCCTCCTTTTGGGAATTGCGTCCCTGGAATTATATTCACTTATCAAATAAGTGGGGGTATTTATCCCTCATATCATTTTCAGATTCCCATGTTGCCACTTCAACCATATGGTTTTTTTTTCACAAAACCTTTACCTGATGAATTACCTTATTCTGCAACACTTTCTCTTTTCGGTCAAGAATTTGGACTAGTTGTTCCTCATAAGAAAGATTCTCTTACAACTAAACTACCTCTGGACTCAAAACATGAGATGAATCCTGAATATACTTTCTCAACATTGAAACATGAAAAACATTGTGTACTTGGGATAAACTTGGATGCAAATCCACTCTGTAGGTAATTGATCCAACTTTATCTAGGATTTCATAGGGTCCAATGAACCTCAGACTCAGCTTTTCCTTCTTACCAAAACACATCACACTTTTTCATGGAGAAACTTTGAGAAAGATATGATCACCTACCTCGAAAGAAAGATCCTTACTCTGGTTATCTATTTAAATTTTCTGCCTACTCTGAGCTGTTCTCATGTGCTTCTAAATCAACTAAAATTTTTATGTCATCTCTTCTACCAATTCTGGTCCCATTAGTTTCCTTTCACCTACTTCATCCCAAAAAGCTGGAGTTTGAAATCACTTTCCATATAATGCCTCAAATGGTTCCATCTGTATACTTGAATGAAAACTGTTATTATAAGAAAACTCAACCAAAAAAATATATTGGTCCCAACTTCCCTGTAATCCATTTAAGAAGCACATAGCATATCTTTTAATGTCTGAATTGTTCATTGTGACTATCCATCTTATTGAGGATGAAAAGTTGTACTGAAATTTAATTTAGTTCCCAATGACTTATGAAGGCCCTTACAAAAGTTAGAAGTGAACCTAGGATCACTATCGGATGCAATGGAGAGGGAAACTCCATGTAACATGGCTATCTCTTTAATATACAATAGAGAAAATTGATCTAGAGATAGAGTATCTCAAATAGGAAGAAAATGAGAAGATTTAGTCAATCAGTCAACAATAACCCAAATTGTATTGTTACCTCAAGAAGTATTTGGTAATCCCAATACAAAATCCATGGAAACATTTTCTCATTTCTACTATGGAATTGGAAAAGGTTGAAGCATCCCTTTCGGTAACTGTAATTCTACTTTAACCTGTTGAAAAATTTAAACTCTTCATAGTAAATTCAGAAATATCTCTTTTTATTGCATACCACCAGTAATACTCTCAAAGATCTCTGTACATTTTAGTACTACCAAGATGAACTAAAAACAGAGAACTATGAGCTTCACATAACAATTATTTCTTCAACTATGAATCACAAGGAACACATAACCTCCTTCAAAACCTCAAAACACAATCTTTATTAATGTGAAATTCAGGTAACTTACCCTTCTAAACCAATTCTACCTTTTTCTGAAACTCACTATCTTCTTTCTTCACTTTCTTAATTTTGTCTACTAGAGAATATTTCACTACCACTTGAAATAAAATATAGTAATTCCCTGCACCAACAACTTCCAATACAAAATTCATCAAATCAAAAACCAAATTATCTCATTCCAAATGTAGCATGGTTAATGTAGCATTACTCTTTTTACTCAAAGTGTCAGCCAGTTTATTTTACTTTCCTAGATAGTAATGGATCGTGCAATCATAATCCTTGATTAATTATATCCATTTCCTCTATCTCATGTTTAATTCTTTCTGAGTGAATGTATACTTCAAACTTTTGTGATCAGTATATATTTCACACTTTACGCCATACAAATGATGCCTCCAAATTTTTAATGTAAAAACAAAAACTAATTCCAAATCATGTGAAGGCTAATTAAACTCATGAGGTTTCAACTGAAGTGAATCATAATCAATTACCTGATCATTCTGTATAAGGAAACGGCCAAGTCCTTTCAATGAAGCACCACTATAGATAACAAATTCAGAATTTATGGAAGGCAGTTCCAAAACTAGAGCATTTACCAATATTCTTTTTAATTCTTGAAAATATGCATCACATTATTTTGTCTAGATGAACTTAACACCTTTTTGAGTTAACTTAGTTAGTGGGCTAGATAACTCTGCAAAATTTTCAACAAACCTCTTATAATAACCTACTAAACCAAGAAAACTACGAATCTTGGTTATATTTGTGTGTCTTGGCCATTCTTTAACAACTTTTGTTTTAGTAGGATCAATAGTTATGCCATATTTATAAACAATGTGACCAAGGAATGAAATTTGTTGTAACCAAAACTCAAATTTTCTGAATTTTCCATACAGTTTCTTTTCTTTTAAGGTTTGCAAGACAACCCTTAAATGACTTTCATGCTCCCCTTTACTTTTATAATATATCAAAATATCATCAATAAAAAAACCACAAACTTATCCAAGAACTCATAGAAAATTCTATTCATAAGATTCATGAATACATCATGTGCATTGGTTAACCCAAAAGGCATAACTACACATTCATAATGGCCATATCTAGTACAAAAAGTGATCTTTGGAATGTCTGTTTCATTTACTTTCAACTGATGGTACCCCGACCTCAAGTTAATCTTTGAAAAATACTGAGCTCTTTGAAGCTAATCAAAAAAATCATAGATATGATTCAAATGATACTTATTCTTAATAGTTATGTTATTCAAGGATCTATAATCAATGAAAAGTCTCATTGAACCATATTTTTTTAACAAACATGACAAGAGCACCCCATGGTGATGTGCTAGGTCGAATAAAATCTTTATAGAATGACTCCTGCAATTGCTTCTTCAACTCTAAAAGTTCAATTTGAGCTATTTGATAAGGGGGTTTTGAAATTAGATTGGAATCAGGAACTAAGTCAAATGTAAATTCAAATTCTCAATCAGGTATTCTACCAGGAAACTCATCAGGAAAAATATCAAGATACTCATTGACCACTAGTACATCATTAATCTGAACAGTTCCTTTGTTTTCAATAATATGTTCAAGGTAACATTCATTTCCATCTTTTATTAGTTTCTCATCTTCCTAATATGTTATCAAAAGTAAGGGTCCATTCTTGTACACAAACTTAAATTCTTTCTAAAAAGAAACCTCTTTAGCTCTGCAGTCAATCTTAACATGATAAATGGAAAGCCAATCCATACCCAAAATAACACCAAACTCTACTAGAGGTAAAACAATAAGGTTTGTAGGTAGATTCTTTCCGCACACAAGTATAGGAAGTTTCTTATAATTTCTTTTTGTCTAAAAATTTCCTCTATGTGTTTTTACCACAAGTTCATGATTCATATCTTGAGATGGAATTCCCAATTTAATAGAAAATTTCTCAGAAATGAAATAACCTGTAGACCCTAAATCAAACAACACATTGGCATAATATGAATAAACAAATAATGTACCTAATACTACTTTATTTGATGGCCCAACATCTACTAAAGTAGTTTCAAAGGAATTCACCACCCCTTTCTGCTTGTAGTCTAGATACATTCCTTCATTTGAGTTCTTCATTGGACACTCATTTTCATAATGACTCATTTAATTTCACTTAAAACATTTTAATAATTGTAAATCATATTTTGTCTTACCATTACCCTGATCTTTTTTAGTGCAATTACAATCCTTATGTCTCATTTTAACACATCTAAAGCACTTACCAGAATTCAAAATGAATTCCCTAGTGTACTTTTTACCACAATTTTCACAAATTGTAAACTTAATTTTCTTACCATTAGACTTTTTTTAATATTTATTCCCTTTCATCTTCCACCTCAAACTCTTATTCTGTTTTTTTTTTTCAAAGAACACCTGATCATCGGCAAACCCCATTTCCACCTTCTCTGCACATCGAACAAGTTTTTCATAACTTTTGAGCTCATGAGAAGCTAAATCCATTTGATACTTTGGATTTAATCCTGAGTAAAAACAATTGATTTTACTATCAAGATCTTGTATGAAATTTGGATCATACCTTTCCAGTCAAGTAAATTTTTCTTCATAAGCAGCCACTGAGTCATCATCCTACCTCAATTACAATAATTTTTTTTCATCAAAATTCAAACCGACTTAGGAAAATATTTCTCAAGAAACATGCATTTGAATTCATCCCAATCAAGAGAATAAATCTCCTCATTATCCCTGATATTCTTAACCATTGACCACCACTGATTAGCTTCACCTTCAAAATAGTAAAGAGTAAGACTAACCTTTTGATGTTATGAACGCCCCATGACATCAAAAATCTTTTCTAGTGATTTAATCCAACTGTAAGGCCCTAGAATTAAGAATTACATAATCTTAAGTTAAGTAAATAATTCTACATTGAGGATCTTTTCATGTTTATATTTTTATAGAATTAGGCCATAACTATTACATTACATCTCAAAAATTACAAAGTAGACACTTATTCTCTATCCAATTTTTTTCAAAAAAATAAAACTCCTTAAAATAAAACAAGAATTATTTTATTGATATAAATATTCTTGAATTATTATTTTCTCTTAACCTTATACGCTATGAAAAACATTTCAAAGACTTGGGATGAGCAAAAAAATCTCAGTAAGGGTTATAAAATAAGGAAAGAAAATATTAGTCCATCAATATATAAAAATCAATGAAATTATACTTTTCAATAATAAAACATAATCTCTTTAATATACCTCATGAAATAATAATATTTATGAATAACACATAGAAATCATAAATCATAATGGTGACTTGTGGCATCCATAACATACTTACATTGTAGCTTTCACAGCTACATAGGGAGTTACGTTTGGAATACCCATCAGAGTATATTTTTTAAATCTATTAAGAGAAACATTAAAGTTTACCTCTATCATGTTACCCAATTCATTGGAGAGCTGTATTGAACTCACCCACCCTCGGTTTATCATGAAACCAGCCGTATACATAAACAATGCCCAAGAACCATAATATATTCACAACACATAAAATAAGTATAAAGGAAAGATACCATTTCCACATTGAAATCACAATATATCATTTAAATATATTGACATAATCAATCCATTCTCAGAACCATTTTCAATACCAAAATACATAAAAAGGGTATGTGGTATTTATTTTCCTTTTAAAAACATTATGGCTTGTTAAGGAATCCAAATATCAAATAATGCTCATGGCGTCGGAAAGATCGTTGCCGCCGCATAGGTTAAAAAGAAACATTACTTTTGTTATTTAGTAAAATGCTTTATAGAAAAAAAGATTCCCTTTTAATAAAATTAAAAGTCAAAGGGGTTTATACAATGTATAAAATAAAGTCATGTATAAATCAAAATATGTCTCAATGAAAATATATTGAGACGAAGTCCCTTACCTTGAGTCTGACTCGTCACATATGTTCATTGTTATTTATAAATAATAAACTTAAGTTAATTTATACTTGATTTAGAAACTTTTTCAAGTTTATTATTCCTTTTATATCACTTATTACCACATTATAAATATTACATAATTATTTAAGTTAATATCGGTCATTTTTTCAATATTTTGTACTTGAGTCAAAAATGAACTTGTTTTAATTAAAAATTGTCCATATGGTCAAAAGTCAATTATCTCTAGAATGATATTCATTATATAAATATCATATATATAAAGTATATATATTTATTTATAATATTACATAACATTTGGAGATAAGAAATGAAATGCATCATTCATGGAGACGGTAAATCGTATGTACGCATGAACGCTACTTTCATTTCTTTTTCATATTTAAAGGATTGAAAACTAAATGATACATAGGTATATTATAATTATAGTATAATATCATATTTTATATATGTTACATAAGTTCATTAACACCATCCTTTATACATTCCATGTATGGAATGAATGAGTCATGTCACTTTGAGGGGACCATAGTCCGCACTTCCTCAAATGAAATTATCATATTTACACATTATAGAATGCATAAAGGTATGCTTTAAATAAAAGAAATAAGCATAGAGACAATATAAATATAATATATATCATATATAAATATATTTCCATCATAATTTCCACAATGATAGGTGGTATGGGGGAATTGAACAATCATCCTTTCGTGAGGCAGTAGTTTTCCATCCACAGAAATAGTATGTTCATATTCATTAGATGGAGGTGTGTGTGTAAGTGTAGTTCAAATCCTTCTAATAAAAACATAATAGTATATTTAGGATAAATGTTTTGTTATGTAATCAAATAATAATAATATAATAGAGAGTGAAGAAGTAAAATAATGAAAAGGTACTTTAGAGAAGATGCTACCTCTTAAAACGTGTAACTCCCTTTGATTTGAGCCAAAAGGCTTTCTGGAATTTCCTTATGCCCAAGGTAAGGATTCTAGGAGGAATATATAGATGTTGGGAGATTATTTTGTCAGAGTTTGGATGATACAAGGGGATTTAAATATGTTATTAAATGGGTAGGGGTGATGCCCTTTTATAAGAGGGAGGAGGGGCATGTTAGGGAAGTTTTGAAGTATTATTTTATTATAAAATGATTTTCGATTTCAAATGGTCCCAAAGTCATTTATTTAAAATATAAGATGTTTTTGGGCAAAAAACCTCTCAACCAATAGGTTTTAGACAAGTATAGGTCACAAATTTAACCTTATATTTTATCTTTAACCCTTAGTTAACTAATTTAACTCTTACCATGTCTTCTTGTATATTCATACTATATGGTTAATATAGTTACTATAAAATGCCAATAAAAACTCAAGTGGTTCATTAATGATATTTTCAATATTATCTAAGTCATTTGGCCGAATATTATATTTTTAGGAATATTATATCATTTAATAAAATAGTATTTCTTTTAAAAACTCATTTATGTCAATTTTTATACTATTCATATCATGACTTTTTAAAAAATCCATAAAAACTTGATTCTTTCGAAAAAAACTTCATTAATTCAAAGATAAAAAGTAATAATCATCCATAAAATTTTTGTATCGCATAAAAAGTTTTAAAATAAATTTATTTTAATATTTATAATCTGATTTATTTAATCATTCATTAATAAGGTAATCACTACATCATCATTATATTATAAATATATATATATTTATTTGATGTCTAAAAATTATAAATAAAATACCTTGATGTAGGAAATTTTTTTAGATTTATAATGACTATTTATAGTTGAATAGATTACTTATATAACCCCATATAAAAAAATTAAGAAAAGATACATGTTTATGTTATATTTTTCTTTACTTTAAATTAATTATTATAAAATGTCATTTTTACATCCAAGTGGCTCCATGGGGTCCCAAAATAAACCCAAGGATGACTATGGTCAGATATATATCATCCAATGGTATTTTTACACATGTTAGGGTAGTTTAATATTATTATAATATTATTTTTTACCCTTATTTATCATATTTACCCATTAACCATAGTAAATAAAATAATTACTAAAGTTACTATTCATAATGTCTAAAAATAAAAAAGTATATATTTACACAATTTGGACCACATGATTCCAAATATGGAATCCATTTTTCCAAATTCAAAACACATAAGTTTTTAGAAATTAATTTAAAATTAATTCCTGTTGTCAAAACCAAAAAGCGTGTTTTTAAGAAGTAAAAAACTACCAAAATATTGACATGTGTTTATGTCCAATTTCAAAGTTAAATTACTTCCAATGACCAAAATTGGATTAAATGATAAAAATATAATCCAATTACACTTTAAAACCAATTAAAATTACAATATAACTATATAAATAAATTAGATGAAAAGGCAGTTTCGACTTAAAATACGGTATTTTTCACTATTCATTAAAAATGAACTTTATCAAAAAATTACCATAAATTTATCCAAAGTAAATTTTTATGGCCCAATTATATAGAAGAATTTTATTTTTTGAAATAGAATATATAAAATTGACAAAAACTATATTTAAAAATGGTACACCATCAAAAGGCGGTAAAATGACCTTTTAAAAATATTAGAGTATTTAATACTTAAAATCATATTCATTCTTATTTTAGGACTCTAAAATTTATAAAATAAATTTAAATACATTTAACAAACATTTATAATCATATTTTAGTTAGTTCTGTTCATTCCCACCAATACAACGGCTAAGCGCTAACTACTATTTAAAATAATATTATTATTATATTATTTTTCAGTATAACTCAAAGTTGTGTGCAACGTAAGATTTCAAAAAAATATGTTGTTGCATGTTGAGTACGCTATAGGACAAAGCATACCTTTTAATGTAAAAATAATATCTTATTCATAAATATTAATAGAAATAAAAAGGTATTATTCTATAAATACCTGGGTTGTTACAGATTTGAGGAGCCAAAAACTCTTCTTTAGAGATCCAAGGATGAAAGAAAACATTTATGGGTCGTTTCGGTCCTTCAGGGACCTAAAAGGGGGGTTCAATAACTTTTTAATCAAAATTTGGATTAATTAAAAATTCCTATGAAGAGTTTGATGGGCAGACCTGCACGGTTAGACCAAACCGTGTGGCCTAGTCGTGCACCTGTTTTAAATGGGATACACAATTTCTCCTAATAGGGTGCACAGCTTTATTAAATATGCACCGACCATGAAAAATCCAACTACCTTGGGTTGCATGGTTTTCTCTGATAGGGCACATATTTTGAGCTAACTGTGTGCCAACATGTAGTAGCCCAGAAACTTCTAGAATTTTTAAAATTCAACCTGAAACAGTCCCAAACGAAACCTAACCAAAGCGTAGTAAAAAGAGGGGTTTAGGAATACCTAAAAACAGTGACATGATGTTACAAACTCTCCACCATAGTAACTTTTTGTACCTATAAATCCTATGAAGAAGCTATCATGCCAAAAAAAAATGAGGTCATTGCTCTCTCATCAGTGCCTCCCTATCCCACGTCTCATGAGAATCAGAACCATGCTACCATAGCACATGAACCAAAGGTATCATCCTACTATGAAGTACCTTAGTTTCAGAATTAACTATCCTAACTGGTCAATCATTTACAAATAAATCAAGTTCAACCTCAAGATCACTCCATCTCAGAACATGAGATGGATCAGATAAATGCTTTCAAATCTGAGATACATGGAACACATTATGTATCGACGTCAGATACAGTGTAAGTGATAACCAGTAATCAACCTTTCCCACCTTCTCAACAACCTCAAAAGGTACCACAAAATAAGGATCAAGTTTCCCTTACCTCTCAAGTCATCGATGACCCAACTAAGGTGAAACCTTCCAGAACACCTAGTCACCAACTGAGAATTCCAAAGTTTATAGCGACGATCAGCATTAGAATTATATTGGATCTGTGTCGTCACCATTATCTGATGAATCAACTGGATCTTTATTATCATCTCTTAGACCAATCTCGGTCCAACCGATGAACTTTCACCAATATCCAACCAACACAACGGAGATTTACTATTCCAACCATACAATGCCTTTAAAGGAGTCATTCTAATCACGAACTCATAACTATTGTTATAATAAAACTCAACTATCCCCAAGTGATCATCCCAAGATCCACCAAAGTCAAGAACACAACCTTTAAGAATATCCTCAAGAATTAGTATAGCTCTTTCTATCTGGCCATACAAATGTGGATGGTATGCCATACTCAAATGGATGTGAGATCCCAATTCCTCCTAGAGGCCTCTCCAAAAGCAATAAGTGAGCTGAGGATCCCTATCAGAAACTATATCATAAGGAACTCCTTGAAATTGAAAAATCTCCTTCATATATATATTTCTCAACTCCTTAAATTTGGTTGTGTCACGAATGGGTATAAAGTGTACTGATTTAGTCAGCCTATTGATCACAACCCATATCACATTCTTTTTTCTATGGGTATGTGGAAACCCAACCACAAATTCCATAGATATCTCATCTCACTTCCAAGTAGGGACTGAAAGTGGCAGAATAAAACCTGAAGGTTTCTGATGCTCGGACTTAACCAGTTTGTATGTATAACAATGAGAAACAAACTCAACAATGCCCCATCTCATACCTAGACACTAGAACTTACACCATATGCCATAGAACATCTCTATGGATCCTAGGTGCACTATCCACTATGAACTATGGAAATCCCATGTTACATATTTCCTTACTTAATGTGGTACCACAAAACAGTTTCAAAATCATATAAATCCATCTTTGGAGAATAACCAATACAGCATGGTCTCCCCACCATTAAGAGAGTCTCTAATGCTACGGAACTCGTCATCAAGCTATTTTTCATGAAGAATAAATTCAAGAAGATAGGATTTAAACTGAACACTATCCAAGGAAACCTCAGCCCCAGATTCCTAGACTCTAATATGCAACTATGAAAAGAGATCCATCAAGTTCCATTCTTCTAATGATTATTTCACTGCCTGGGTCGAAATTTTCCTACTCAAAGCATCTACAATGACATTCCCTTTCCCCAAATTATAGGAAATGTAGAAATAAAAATAATTTAGGTATTCTACCCAACACCTATGGAAAATATTTAAATATTTTTGAGAGAAGATATAACTCAATCTCTTATGGTCCGAATACATAGTAAACCTTTCTCCAAAAAGAAAATGTCACCAACTTTTAAGTGTGTGCATCATGAATACAAGTTCAAGGTAATGGGTAAGATAATTATTCTCATGTGTCCTAAGTTGGTGAGATCCATAATCAATGAATTGATTACCCTAAATAAGATTTCAGCCTAATCCTGAACCTAATGCATCACAAAATACTACAAAGCCCTGCCTGGCCTCTAGAAGATTCAACAGTAGTGCAGTAGTCAAAAGATGTTTCATCTTAACAAAATAATTCTGATATTTCTCATCCCAAGAAAACTTTACTCCCATTTGAGTTAGTAAAGTCATCATAGAATCCAACTTTGAGAAGTCCTTCATGAACCAGCGATAATATTTGGCTAAGACCAAGAATCTCTGAATCTCGAAGACATTTTGTGGTTTCTCCCAAGTCATAATAGAATTAACCTTATTAGGATAAAATGATATTCCTTGTTCTAACACCATGTGTCCCAATAAATTCACTTCCTGAATCTAAAAATCACATTTTTAAATCTTGGAATAAATTTGGCGATTTCTCAAAAAACTCAAAACTATTCTTAGATGATGTGCATGATCCTCCTCAAACTTAGAGTAAATGAGGATGTCATCCACAAAGACTACCACAAAGGTATCAACATACTCATAGAAAATCCTATTCATTAAATTCATAAAAACTATAGTATCATTGGTTAGACCAAAGGGCATAATAGGGTACTCATAATGCCAATTTTCATTTCAAATATGCCAATTTACATTTAAAAACCAAAACGGGTTTCTAATCAAAACATGTATTTTCACCAAGATAAACCCTAAGGTTTATATAAACACTATTTTTAAGCCATTTTTAAAAATAATAATTTCAAATCAATTCAAAATTCAATTTCACAATTCACTTTCACGATTAAATTCAAAATTTTAATTTTCACAAAATTCCATCAATTTTAGAATAAACCCACAATTTAATGGAATTGTAATTTTTCACAATTTTTCCATAAAATCAAAATCCAAAATTAAATTCAACAATTTAAATTTCACCAATTTCTATAAATACACCAAATTCAATAGAATTGGGGGTTTTCCCAGAATTATGCCAAAACACTATTTTCAAACCCCAATTCAATAGAATTGGGTTTTTTCAATAAACCAATTGAAATACATTTAATTAAAATCAAGAAATTTAATTTAATTCAAAAAATTGAAATTAATTAAATCAAAATAGGGTTAACTAAAATTGGGAATCGTGAGAGAACCACCTACCTTGTGATTAACATATCTTGATTCACCAAACCCTAATTGGGATTTGACAACGAAGAACAACGATCACAAAATCTAGGAAACAAGGATCAAACCTAGGTTTATAATAAAAATAGAAGTTATTAGATCCAAAATTCAACATGAGGATCCATGGAACCCTATGGAGGAAGAGAGAGATCACAGGAGATAGAGATCGGGGTGAGAAAACTAACCAGGAAAAGATTGAAGGGAATTCCTCGATATTTGAATCGCTTCCAGAAGGGATCTTAGGGGCCAAAAACTCTTCTTGGGAGATCCAAGGATGGAAGAAAACATTTATGGGTTGTTCAAGTCTATCGGGGACCTAAAAGGGTGGTTTTTGAATTTTTAATCAAAATTTAGATTAATTAAAAACTCATAAGCATGGTTTGCTAGGAAGACCCGCACGGTTAGACCAAATTGTACGACCTGGCCATGGGACTATTTTAAGTGGTCCCTACATTTTCTCCTAATAGGTATCATGTCTTGATTAAACTTATTCCAAACATGAAAAATCCCATTGCCTTGGGTTGCACATTTTTCTCTAAAAGGGTGCACGGTTTGGGCTAACTATGCGCCAACTGTGCACTAACCTAAAAATTTCCAAAATTTTTAAAATTCAACCTGAAACAACCCCAAACAAAAAAAAAACCAAAGCTTGATAAAAATAGGGGTTTAAAAATACCTGTAAATAATAACATTATGTTACAGTGATGAGGTATGGGTTATAAATCCTAAATATTTATCCATATTTCCTCTTACACCATATGCATATACCATAAATTACATGAGAGATCCTCTCCCTAGTAGATACATTTTAAAAATGTTTGGGCTATAAATTTAAAAGTATATAATTTCTTCTAGATGATGATTCTAACATATTATAATTATATTATGAATTCATTAATTGAGGATCAACCACCAATGGTGGAAATTTTAATGAAAAACATGATTATTTTGGGTTTTTTATATACCATGAACATGTTAAATATGAACAATACAAGATCTTGAAGATCTTATATAATCCAATATTGAATCAAAAAATTTATAAAAATTATTTTAATTAAATGATTAAATAAAACTCATATATGTTTATTTTTAATCAAAACTCTTTCATAACTATTATATGTTCATGTAAGTGCATTGGTTATAAGTAGAAATTAATCAAAGGCTCTAGAAGAGTGAATATATTCCTACCTAGTGGTACAAAAATTTTAATAAATACTAATTTTTATATCTATAGTCTCAATAAAATATATTTAACATTAATAAAATTCTTGAAAATGAATATCATATAGAGATATTGGATAATGGAGGTTCCAAACACCTCTATTTATAACAATCATTCATTATAGTCAAAAAATGATTTTGGGGAATTTTTTAAGATTTTATCTTTACTACTTATAATTGAATAAATTATGATAAACCTTAATTTTACCAATCCTGGGACATTAAATACATGAAATGATCATTTAGGTCTTATAAGGTCAATTATAATTAAAAATATTGATATAAATATACATGATCATTAATTTATGGATAATATAGTATACATCCATCTCAGGTAGAATGATAAATTTTATTTAATAGATGTATATTTTCTAAATTATCAATTATAAGATAATTATTATGAATCCAATTGGGTTTATAATAGGTTTAATAACATTTATTCATAATAGAGGAAGCGATTAAGAAACAAAAAACTCCCAAGATCTCTATGCAAGAATAAGTGAAACTAAGAAAAAGTAGAAATGAAGAACTATGGTAAAACATGTGTACCTTACACTGAATATTAATTTCTACATATTAGTCTTCATCTTATATGGTTAATAAAAATCACTAGTGTATTAGATCAAAGTCTCCTACCTCTGAGGGTTGTATACCAGCCTATGGATCCTCGTTTGTAATGAAAGGACCCAGATACAATGAAGGGGTGTTGGCACCTTCACTTTCATGAAAAATAGTGTCACGAGAAGAAGATAGAATCAGGATGATTTCTTATGATCATCCATCCCCAATGGGAGGGATATCATCCCTTTATATATCCATCCTTGATGTATTTCATTTAATGAAACACATTGTTCATATTCAACATATTGGAATGTGTTTATTCCCATTAGAATTATTCATTTTATTCCTTAAATGAATTCAATACATTTATTCCATTCATAATATATTTCATTTAATCCATTCATAATGGATTATAACTAATAAAACTATGTGGGAAGATACATGAAACTAAATTTAATTCATATTTTAGTGAACATATAACAATCTCCCACTTGCACTAAAATTTGTTAAATACTTTATGAAAAACTTCATAACTCTTTTTGAATCCATCCAAAAATCCGTATGGATAAAGTTGTATCATATTCTCTTCATTTTGGAACAAACACTTTGTTCTAAACTTAATCCTTATCCAGAGGCCTAATTGTGTGACCCTGTGGGATTTATCATCGTTGAAAACAAATATGAAATTTGTATTTCATAGATGTGAGCAAAGATAAGACTCTAGCAAATCACCAATGTTACTCAAGACACTATGTGGTGTAATGTGATCTCTATCAAACATGCTCATATCTATATAAGAACATGTCCACCACTAGTTGTATCATATAAATTGTATGTATACTTATATAATCCTTTTGTCTATGACATCGAGTGATCACTAGACATTGAACATGTCAATCTAGTATAGTCCAACACATCTTTTCTTGGTTCTTTAAAATAGACTCACTAAGTTGATGAATACATCACATATCATTCATATTAGGGTTAAGACCATCACATTTACCGTATCCAAGTAGTTTAACACACCAAAAATATTCCAACTAAGTATTTTCATGCATTTCCTTATTCTAATTCAATCATGAACCATATGTATTTTCTTATCATACAAGTATACAAATATCATATTGGTTACACTCCAACTTACAACATGATCCACAAAATACTCATCCACCCCTAATTATATAAGTTTATATTTTGAATTTTGTATGTAGGGTATCAAATTATGAAGGTTCTCATGTTAGGTATCTCTCCAAACTTAGGTAAGAAGGATTAATAATGAGTTTACATCTCTATATATATTGATGATCGTATAAGACTCCATGAGATATACTTTTGTGGGTCAGTCCAAGTAATAAGTCTCTACTTATTAATCCATGAATTTATTTTTTATATATATTATATAAACCTTTTTAATCTATATAATAATCTATTAAAGATAATATTAACATATTATCACAACCCATAATACTCTGTAATGATCATCTATTAGGGACAACTCAATTTTTTATACTTTGAGGGGATATTTATCATTTGATCATTCATGTAAAGTAAATTAGAACACGTGTGAATTAATGATAAATAAAGATCGCCTTTATTTTACAACTGTTATATCGATATCTCAAGTATCATATGCCAATATATTTTTTATGTCCCTCATGCTTATTCCACAATAACATTTTTGACAATACATTTATTTTATGTAACAATTTATGCCTTGTTAGCCCATTACTTTTCTGGTTTGGTAGTTAGATGTGTTCATAGGAGGCTCAATGAGGGTTTGGTGGAGTTGGGGATACAAATTTTCTATAGTAAGTGGTTCATAATGTGAATATGTATTCACGTTATGAGAGGTTGATTCGAGGCTAGGAAATTGGCGATTCATAGCTTGAGTTTCATATGAGGAGTTTCATGCCTAATGAACTCACGACATGAAAGGACAATTCATGACATGAATTAAATTGAGCCTGAGGTATGATGAAAATTAGTGTATGTTCATCGAGTTTTGGAATTCGAATTATTCACAACTAGAATTTGTTTCACATCTTGAAATTTAGGGCTTTATGTAAACTCACATTGTGATTATGTGATTCACGATGTGAATGTAGTGAGTTCTATCTTGTTTATAAAAATTAGGTCCCACCTGAATTTATTCATTCCTCTCTTATTTACCTTGAACCTTTGGAGAACCCCAATAAATTTTGAGAGATCTTCTATCCCCTCTCCTCTTATTTTGATCCTTCACTTTTGGAGGTTGTTCATTGGAAATATGAAGTGGGTTCTCCTTTTTATCCCATTATTTCCTTTAGTTCTTCTTTTGGGGATTCACAGTGGTGATGATGTTTTGATCAGGGTGAGTTTGGGATATTATTTTGATGATCCCTTGGTGTGATACAAGTTGATTTTAGGTTTATTTCTTCACTTGTGGTCTTATTATTTTTTCTCCTTTTACCTTTTGTGTGGGGTGAATCAGAAAGCTTCTTTGAGGTAAGGGATCCTCATTCTCTCCCTATTTATATACATTTGATAGTATTTCATTATTTTTTCTTCCATTTGGTGGATATTAAGGGTCATATTAATAAAGATAGTGAATTAATTTAACTAAAATTGATGGGAATGGGGATAAATCTCATGTTTTACTACTTTTTATGTTACTACTAATGTGATTATATATGTTTTTTGTCGTTACAGAAAATCACAGTTATTGGGATCCTTTCTTCTGTTGTAGCGGATCTGTATGTGAGACCCTTATTGTGTTGATGGTTTTATATCACCCTAAATAAAAGTATAAGAATGTATATATGGATAATGAATTGATTTTCCATGTAAATATATAATTTTTGTGAGAATACCCATGCTAAATAATTAAGTGAAGTAATATAATCCCTTGAACCTAATTTGTGGAAGTCGAGATATAATGTTATGTGTGGTTATACTTTTTGTGTTTTGTTGTGTGATGTGGGTTTCTGTGTGGTTATGGTGATGAATGGATGGGTTTTTAAATAAGTGGTTCAATTATGTGATGGTTGGTTGGCATGGGATGTGATATGGGTGGTTGTGCAATAGTGGTGATGTGCGGTGGTTGAGATGTGTAGTTATTGTGGTGATATGGCTTGGTTAATATGGTGTTGTGGTGAGGGTTGATGTGAGATAGGTGAGCTATTGTGTGGTGTGGTTGTGTTAGTTTCCCAGTTATACATGGAATAAATTGTAATTTTGAAATGAAAATTTCATGGGTTGGTAAATAAATAAGAATGAGATGGAATTAATGTATGGTAATTAGCTTAAATGAATTGAATGACAAATGGATGGGTTGTATAAATGTGAATGAAATGGAATATTAAATGTGATTTATTGGAAACTAGTTAAATCTAGAAAATGTATTAACCTATAATTGAAAGTTGAATTGTCTAGCTATATGTGGTGGTTGTGTGGTGTGATGCATTTAGTGGTGGTGGTAGTTGTGAAGGATGTTGTATGGTGTAGTGGTGGTGATGTAGAGTATGCTAGTGAAATTTTTGTGAACTCATAGGTTAGGTTTTGTGTGTTATTTGTATATCATGTATTTTATGTTATTTATATATGTTCCCCACCCAAGTTGGATAACATTACCAATTCCCAATGGTTTTGGTTTTTAGGTGTTCTCTCTAACATCTAATATGGTGATGATACGAATGGCTGGATACCCCCTCTTCCTCACTATTCCTTTAAGAGTGATGATATGGGTAAGTGTTGTAGATTACCTAGTTATGATGTGTATTAGTGTTCACTACTACAAAACAGGCCTTTAACAGTGCTAGAAATGGCCTTTATCAGTGCTAGAAAAGTGCTGAATATGTGAGCGACATTAAAAGCCCAAGATTTTATCAGTGCTGATAAAGGGTTATACTACAGTATGTTGTTACAGTACATTGTAGCTCCATAAATACACCATATATCAACAAAAACAAGCCTCAATACATAATTTAAATGAAATGAAATTTACAACACAAAAATCAGGGAAAAAAATACTATATTATAGACATTTCAAACATTGGTTTATACAATTACATAAATACAAATTATTACATACATTCAAAAACAATCCTAATTATCAATGTTACCATGATTTCCATTGATTTTCTTTATCAAACTACCAACATTACATGAGTAGTTTTGAACAAACCACCTCAACTCGAAAAAAAAATAATCCACCTGTATAAGAAAACAATTATTATGAGTAATACTAAAAATAAATTAATTAAACATAAATATGAAATAATACATTAATTATATAGACAATTATTTTACTGTGTAAATATAAAAATTACATTTGTGATTGAGCGGTGGTGGGAACTTAAAGTAAAGTGATAAATGTAAACACTACAAGAGTGAAAGGTTTTGTGGGAGAATAAGTATGTGGTAATTTTGGTGTAGAAAGGGATGAAAGATATACATAGCACCACAACTTGAACAAAAGAACCCACCTGTATAAGAAAACAATTATTATGTGAATAACACTAAAAATAAATAAATTAAACATGAATATGAAATATTACATTGATTCTATGGATAGTGATTTTACTGTGAAAACATCAAAATTACCTTTTTCATTGAGTAGAGGCAGCGTCGTTGCTCTTCCTACAAAGGAAGTGGAAATAACTTGAAGGAAAGTGATAAATACAACACTGCGGGGGTGAAAAGGTTTTGAGGGAGAAGAAGTCTATAAAAGTTTTGGTGTAGAAGCACCCCAACTCAAACAAAATAATCCACCTGTATAAGAAAATAATTATTATGTGAGTAATACTAAAAAGAAATAAATTAAATATAAATATGAAACAATACATTAATTTTATGGAAAATGAATTTACTATGCAAACATCAATATTACCTCTATGATTGAGTAGATAAAATTTCATTTATATTCTTAAAAATTCATGACATGTGTATATAAATCTTATAAAATAAATGAACTCTGCAAAGAATAATGAAAATTAAATTAATATTCCATTATATAATTTTTCAGTAAAATAGAGAAATTATATTGTATCATTGCCTTTGAATCTATCCAAAGGGTTTCCTTCATTATAGTTTGTTCTTCCAAAGGATTGGAACATCATCATGTGTAGAAGACATTGTTTGCATGAGTAGTCAAACATTTAATTTATATTATGTTAATGTAGTAGATAACATATAATATTATGAGAAAAAACATAATATATTAAAAAACACTTTTACCTTCTCATTTAACTATCTTTATTTTTCTAAAGGTTTCAAGGATTTGGTTCCTCTTTCGAGAATCCAAATCCCCTCTTTGTGGTCCCCTCTAATGTACAAGACATTTTCTACATTGGGATCGACATGAACTGATTGAGATGTCCGAATAAAAGGGTCATCCTCGATTGAATTTTCATCTAACTCAACATTTTTTTTAGTCGCCAGCAGGACAATCGACTAATTCCTATTTTTGGATCAGAGACATAAAATACTTGCACTGTTTGTGATGCCATTATGAATAGATTGTCTTTTTCTCCTTTTATACTGAAATTCACCTTTGAAAATCTCATTTCATCAACTTTCACTCCATTGATATTGTCAACCCATTTGAAATAGAAAAGAGAAACTTGAAATGTTGTATAATCCAACTCGTATATTTGTTCAATAATTCCAAAATATGACATATTTTAATAAATTGGATTTCTATCCTTGGAACCATATATATACATCACTTCATCCATAAGCATAACACCACTGTTTTACATCGTACTGAAGTCATCGTGTTCTTATATATAGAACATATAACCATTGATTACAAAACTAGTGTAAGATATAACATTTTCATTTGGTCCTCTAGATATCCATTGAAGTCGTTTGGAAATTGAATTCATATTTTTAGATAAATCCTTAAAAATTTGATCTCTGAACCATCCTATAAACTATTTATTATGTGTATTTTATATTCATTCTTCATCCCTTGATGGATTAAAATCTATAAAAATTTCTTTGTGGGGTTCAATGTATAGATCAAGATCTTCACTATTATGTAATATGTAAATATGTGTTTGATCCCACTCTATCAAGATAATTTTAATAAAATATCTTATATAAATTACTTTGCCCATAAGGCGTTTGTTGTGACAAGACTTTCAGAGACTGATTCTTTCAACATCTGATAGGTAATCGGTACAGAATTCAAAATCTTCTTCAACAATATATTGTTCTGCAATATGACACGTGCCTGTCGTGAGGTGTGGAAAAAAATATAACCTAAGTTAAAATGTATTATAGTGGGTTAACTAGGTTGTCTCTAGAGAGGAGTGCTCAACAATAGTGTTTGTCACTTAAAATTAGAGGAAGAAGTGATGTTGTTTTTGAAATTGTTTGATTTTGAAAATACAAGAAATAAACTAAATAAACTAAAGAAATTAATAAAAAGTTTTAAAAGAAATGGAAAATTGTGTGATTAAAATTAGTGATAGGAAATGGTGATCAAGTTAGGATCGGTTTTCCAATTGTAATTCTATCACAGTTCAACTTACCCAATTCTCTTCTGCTAAGTCGTTAAGAGTGAGAACCCACAATCATTTCTTCTCACTCCCTTGGTAAAATATTAATGTGAGAATAAACCTTAATAAAACCTCATATTGGTCTAATATCCTTCCAATGTGTGATATATTTGTAGTGAATACCCCCAATTATCTTAGTCAATTCCCAATTGGGTCTTGTTTATCCCAAGCAATCAAGAACATTCACTACTCCTCACACGCGTACTGGTGATCACTGAGTACTTAACCACTAAGTCATGGTCTATTACATCGTATATAAACCATAACCTAGTGGAGGTAGATATTTATCATTGAAAAAAATAAAAAAAAATAACAGAATCTAAAATTAGATACAATCGTACATGATAATAAAAACTGTTATAAGAAATTGAAACTGACTCGCAGAAGAGGAAAGAGGATTTAAAAACATTAAGTGCAAGAACTCAAGAATTACAAAAGGGTAAACCTACCACTCACCGATCACTAAAAATATCTAACCCACTATGTTAAGGGTAACTAAGTTGAAGTGGTAAGAATAATTCATTACAAATCTAAGAATAACAAAATAAAGAAAAGAAAGAACAAAAATTTTTATCCTCCAGAATTTATCCTCCAAAAGTTTACCTCTGTTATGCCCACCATACGTCCGAACCAAGCCAAGATCCCTTCTTATAAGATGTGGGAAATTCATTTTTCTGTCGATCCCAAAAATATAAAAGCCTTTGGACTGTTTGAAATGAAGATATGTCTTTATTAGTGAGTTTAACTTCTTTTGGATTCCAAACACTATTTCACCCACTCCAATTGGATGCACCTAAAATATGCCTTTATGAGCTTATTATTTTATGAAATTTAATTTTAAACTTACCTTGAAATTTATCTGTCGAAAACATCTAGAATCACTTCATTTGAAGTTCGTTTGAATGAGATATTTCAGATTTAATGTAGTGGGGTCCATTCTGCCATCCATACTGATTTCTTCGTTTGATTGATTTTTCTGTACCATTAGGTTTTGAATTGGGTATTGGTCCAGAAGAAAAACTTGAATCCCAAGAGTATATGAATCCTAAAAAAGTATTTAATTAAATTGGATCAATAATGTAATAGTTATACCTGAAAAATAGAAGTTTCCAAAAACTGTCAATTTTACAGAATTACCCCATTTTCACATTTTATCCCAAAATACACCAAAAACACTTAAATGATGAAAATATACTCAAATTTAATAATTAATAGGTATTAAATCATTGAAAAAAATATTAATAATAATGAAAATATTAACTCTATCAATTCCCCCACACTTATCACTTGGGCTCCTGGACAAGTCAGAATCAAAATAAAATCAAAACAAATTCAAAACACATATCCATGAGATCCACCAGTTTGACAACAAGAAACAAAATATATCATGCCTCCTCAAAAACTATTATTTCAAGTTCTTAATTTTATATTATTCAATATATTTCCTCTTCATTTCTCCTCCCATGTACATAAAACACTTACCTAACTTCCATTATCTCTCATCACACAAATTTTAATTTTTTTAGCAATGTCTTTCTCATCCAAACTCATACAAGGGTCACCATAAGCTTGATAAATTCCTACATCTCCACCTGATGTGAGTCAAAGACATATGTTTATCATGATGAATTCCCAAGTTTTTTCTATGGCTTTAGGTTGGTAGGATTTAGATATGAAAATTCGGAGGCTGAATGAAGAGGGCTTGGCTCTTTTTGAAGCCAAATAGTATTACTCTAATTTTGACACAAGTATGGTCTTCTCTTCACTCCCCTTAGTAGAAAATCAACTTTTTCATCATGAAATGTCAAGGAATGTTTACACAATTAATCATTTCATTAGTAAACATTTCAATCTTCTCAAACATAATATTTCTTGAAATCTCCAGAAAAGGAATAGCTTTCTTTCTCTATTAGAAGCTTCAGAAAGGCACAACTTATCTTATCATGAAAGCTCTAGAAAAGGCATAGCTTCCAGCATAATGATTTTATTTTTTAACAGAAATAACATCACTACAACATTTTATTTTCACCAAAATTATCCCCAAATAAGGTAGCACAATACAATACATCTTCCCCCACACTTAAGTTCAACTAGATCATGCAATTTTACTTCAAGAGCAGGTTAGATAGGGAAAATTGGCTTGTAATGTGGCTATCCTAACAGGTTGTTCATGGATTATAAAGACTATAAGGATTAAATGATCAAGATAGGCCATTATAAAAATGATTTTATTGAAAAGGGGGATTTAAAATCAAAGAAATGCCTCAATCATTTAAAACACATGTACCTCAAACCCTCAAGTTTTGATAGGAATAAATCAAATTCTGGTTAAATCAAGCATTGGTTGGTTCTCTCAAGAAGTGAGGTGAATGTAAATAATATGAAAACAATAGGTTCAGAAGCCTCACAGGAATTTGATTTCAAATATAAATATATTGATATGTGGCATGGGATTCAAAAATTAGAATACTTTTCATGAAATTCCCAAAGAATTGAACTTGAAACAAAGTCATTTTCAGCATTCATTTAAGCTCAATTTCATGGAATAAATTATTTCTCCCATGGAAATGGGTTTCAAAAATGTCAAATATAATTATTTCAGCTCAAAAGTTTCAAAAAAACACAAAAATTTAAAAATAAACACACAAAATTTGAAATACACACACATTTTAACAAATAAAAATCTTAAACTACAAAGATTCTCTCCCCCACACTTAAATGATGAAATGTCCAAAATAAATTCAAATGGATTTATCATGTAAGAATATTTGAAATTGAATCACAGCAATCAAGAAAATGTAAAGGAGAGGTACGAACTGATGGAGTTTATTGATAAACAGGTTGGAGGAGTGTGATCTCCTTCATTGACACTGATGGCATGGTCCCAAGGAATTTCTTCAGCTTGTGCCCATTGACCGTGAATGGAACCTTCTCTTCATCCTTCACAATATGAACAGCACCAAAAGGATATACATTAGTAACTATAAATGGACCTTCCCATCTGGAACGAAGTTTACCTAGAATCATCTTGAGTCTTTAATTGAACGACAACACTTTGTCTCCAGTATGGAAGTCTTTTTGTTGGATCGGTTTGTCATGAGATACTCTTTTTCTCTCTTTGTAAATCCTAAAATTTTCAAATTCTTCCCTTATAATTTATTCCATCTCCTATAACTGCAATCTTCTCTCTTTCCCAATGCTTTCAAGATTCATATTCATCTTCCTCACAGCCCAGTATGCCTTGTGTTCCAATTCTACAGGTAGGTGATAGCTTTTCCCATAAATCAGCCTATATAGACTCATTCCAATTGGGGTTTTGTAGGTTTTCATGTAAGCCCATAATGTTTCTTCTAACCTTTGGCTCCAATCCTTCCTATTTGGATTAACAGTCTTTTCCAAAATTCCTTTGATTTCCCAATTGGACACTTCATCTTTCCCATTAGTCTGTGGAAGATAGGGAGTTGATGTTTTATGATGCACCCCATAATTTTTAAATAAAGACTTCATTATCCTATTAAAAAATTGAGTCCCTTGATCACTAATTATGGATATGGGAACTCAAAACCTACAAAATATGTTATCCCTGACAAAATCATAAACAACTTTAGCATCGTCAGTCCTGGTGGCTTTTTCTTCCACCCATTTGGAAACATAATCAACAGAAAATAGGAAATAAGAATTTCTAAATGAAATTGGGAAAGAGCCCATAAAATCTATCCCCCAAACTTTAAAAATTTCAAAAAAATTAAGTGGATTTTGGGGCATCTCTTTTCTTTTTGAAATAATTCCTATAAACTGACATTTTTTACACTGTTTTCAAAATTAATGAGAATCTTTGAAAAGTGTTGGCCAATAAAGTCCATATTCTAAAACCTTACTTGTTATCCTATGTGGTCCAAAGTGACCTCCACAAGATAATGTGTGACAAAACTTAAAGACGGAATCAATTTCATTTTTAGGAAAACATCTTCTTATCATTTTTTCATTTCAAATCTTCTAAAGAAATAGATCATCCTAGATGTAATATCTAGATTCAGCTTTCAATTTGTGAATTTGGTGAAAATTTAAATGAGATGGGACCTGAGATGTTACCAGATAATTGACCATGTCAGCATACCAAGGTACTTCTCCTTCAATCAAGTACAACTTCTCTCCTGGAAGGCGATTATTTAGTGGTTCAGTGTCTAGAATTTCAACTTCAGTAGTGTTGGGTAGTCTACTTAAGTGATCATCCAGTTGGTTCTCAGATCCCTTCTTATCTTTGATTTCTATGTTGAACTCCTGTAGTAATAGCATCCATCTCCCAAGACTTAGTTTTCATTTAGCCTTCTTCATCAAGTACCTAAGATCCACATGATCAAAAAATACAATTACTTTAGTTCCAAGTAGATATGATCTAAATATTTCTAAAGAAAAAACAATTGCTAAAAACTCTTTTTCTATTGTTTTGTAGTTGAATTGGGCCGCATCTAAGGTTTTTAAAGAATATTCAATGACTTGTGGTATGCCCTCAATTCACTGAGAAAGGATTTCTCCAACTGCTTGGTATGAAGCATCACAAAGCAGATCGAATGGTTCTTCCCAATTGGGTGGATGCATTACTTGTGGTGTAATCAATCTCCTTTTCAACTCATCAAATGATTCCCTACATGAACCATTGAAATCAAAATCAGCATCCTTCAAAAGTAATCTAGAGAGAGGGAGAGAAATATTACAGAAATATTTGATAAACCTCCTGTAGAATCATGTATGTCCTAAAAATGATCTAACATGTTTCACACAAGTTGGGTAAGGAAAAGAATTTATCACTTCAATTTTTGATTTATCAACTTCAATGTCTTTCTATGAAATGACATGCCCAAGGAAAATTCCTCTCTCAACCATAAAATTTCACTTTTCAAAATTCAAAACAAGGTTCTTTTCAATGCAAGTTTTCAAAACCTTTTATAAATTTTTCAAACAATAGTCAAAATAATTTCCAAAAACTGTGAAATTATACAAGAAAACCTCCAAGAAATCTTTAATGTGATCAGAAAATATACTTACCATGCACCTATGAAATGTACCTAGAGAATTACACAATCCAAATGGAATCCTTTTGTATGAAAAAGTACCGAAAGGACAAGTAAAGGTAGTCTTATCTTGATCCTCAAGAGCAATGGGTACCTAAAAATAACCTGAAAATCCATCCAAGAAGCAATAATGAGTTCTCCCGTCCAATCACTCTAACATCTAGTCAATGAAAGGTATAGGGAAGTGATCTTTTCGAGTGACCTGATTAAACTTCCTAAAATCTATACACACTCTCCATATATTCTGAATTCTCACAGGGAATAATTATTTCTTTTCATTCCTCACAATGGTTAGGCCAGTTTTCTTTGGGACTACATGGATAGGTCTAAACCATTGTGAATATAATATGGGATAGATGATCCCAGCTTCTAACAACTTCTCAATCTATTTTTTCATAACCTCCATCAGGGTGGGGTTCAGCCTCCTTTGGGGTTGTCTGACAGGTTTGGAATCTCCCTCAAGAAAAATTCAATGTGAGAAAAATTTTGGGATTATTCTAGGGATATCACCTAAGATCTACCCTATTTCTTGTAAATTCTCTCTCAAAATATCAATCAATGATTTTTCTTGAGTTTTAGATAGATTATTATCAATTATTACTGGTAATTTTTCTCCCTCTATAAGATAAACATATTTTAAATCAGTGGGGAGTGGTTTTAATTCCAGATCAGGGGGATTATCAAGGGATGAAACTAAATTTAGGTTCCCCACTTCCAAATTTTTGACATCATGCACACAAGAAATCATATCATATTAATTATTATTTAACAAATTATTAAAGAAATCATATTTTACCTCTTCTTCCAACAGGTTATCAGAATCCCCAGTGCTTTGGGAATATATATGTTCAGTGATATTTTTAATGGAGAAATTATCTCCTAATGGTAAGAATTCATGAAACATACCTGATTCTTCAATTGGTTCTGTACCATCTTCATGGGAGAGTGATAATAGTGAATGATCATCTGATGGGTTCCTCGTGGATTCAAAAATATTTAAGTGGACAGTGTTGTCTCCAAACTCCATGGTAAGTGTCCCTTCATGGACATTGATGATGGTTTTGGTCGTCCTCAATAAAGGTCTCCCCAAAATGATGGGTGAGTGTGATGGGATCCTATCATCTTCTATATTCAACACATAGAATTCAGTAGGGAATAAAGGATCTTTGACTTTTACCAGGACATCCTCCAAAACTCCTATTGGGAAAATTGTGGATCTATTTGAAAGTTGGACCACCACTCTTGTGGGATTTAAGTCTCCCATCTACAAAGAAGTATATACTGAGTGAGGAAATACATTAATTGATGCACCTAAATCACACAAATCATTAGATAAATTTAATGAACCAATGGTGCATGGAATAGAAAACGTCCCTGGATCTTGACATTTGGTTGGTAATTGTGGTGTAATAAGGGCTGAGAAACTTCTTCCCAAATTGATCCTATCATTACCTTTAAGTCTCCTATTCTTGGTGAAAAGATCCTTCAAAAATTTAGCATACTTTGGAAAAAAATTTAGTGCTTCAAGCATAGGTATGTTGATTTCCACTTTCTGGAAGGTGTCCATAATTTCTTTTTGTAGTGATTCTTCTTGAAACCTCTTTGATTCAATCATCCTTGATGGAAATAGTGGGGGTATGTCTTTATTCTCCCTTTGTTTCCTTTGAAATGTTTTTTCTTGTTTCTTTTTCCTTGGCCTATCCTTATCATCCTCTTCTTTCTTATTTTCTTCCTGATGCATTTTCATAGAATTTTAATCATTTCCAACTTAATTCTCTCCCAAATTAGGTATTCTTGTTTCAGGTTCAATGGTGGATGGTTGGGGGAGTTCTTTTACACTTATTTTTTTTATCATACTGACATTGTCTTTTGGGTTTGGGATTGTTTGGTATGGGAGTTTACCTATATTGTTTGTTAGAAAGTCCATGAGACTTTCAAACTTGTTGGAAAAATCTTTAACGGTGTCCTTTAGCTCCTCAAACTCATATTTTTGTTGTTGGTTTTGAATTGGAGGTTGTGCACTGGTAGATGGATTCTTTAGGGTCTTTGTAAAGTGGTTGGTTTTTGGTAAGAAGGCTGGTAATAAGACTACTTTTGTTGAAATGGTGGTGGGTTCTGGAATTGATTCTGGAATGGTGGCTGGTTTTGAAACTAGTTTTGATACAGGGGTCTACCTTGATTATGCTGATTTCCAAGCCCATATTTGACTTGGTTAGGATCTCTCCATCCTTAATTTTGTTGGAACTTACTTGTATTAAAGGCTACCTCACATATTTCCATTCCATGTATTTCATAACATTGGTCAGTGAAATGATCAAGTGATGAGCATAAAACACATACCTTAGTTGGCACTTTTTGCTCACTAACTTTCTTCAAGGCCATCTGTCTCACCAAACTAGTTATCTATTAAATATTAGTTTCTAGTAAGGGTGATGGATGAGAAGTGTCTACCTCATGAATACCTATTTTTACAATACCTCTTGTTCCAAACTGCTGTGAGTTCTGGGAAATCTTCTCAATCAAGCCCTTGGATTATTCTGGAGAATTTTCAATCAATACACCTCTAGATTATGCATCAAGAAGGTTTCTATCATTTTCCAGTAATCCTTGATAGAATAATACAAGGAAGTGGTGTTCCTCAATGGCTTGATGTGGGAAGCTAGCACATAGCTTCTTAAATCTCTCCAAGTACTCGTAAAGGGTTTCTCCAGATGATTGTCGTATAGAGTAGATTTCCTTCCGAATTGTTGTGCTTTTAGAGGTGGGGAAAAATATTTGCATAAAACATCTTACCAGGTCATTATAGTCATGAACATCTCCTTGTTGTAGGTTTTACAACCATTCTTTTGAATCCCCATCTAATGAAAACAAAAATTCCTTCCACTTTACCTGCTCCTCAGCAACTCCACGGGGTCTGAAAGTTGAGAAAACATGTGTGAACTCTTTAATGTGTTTTTTTGGATCTTCACCTGCCAAACCATGAAACTTTGGAAGAAAAATAATCATGTTAGGTTTCATTTCAAAATTATTTTGTAACACTTTCATGGAAAGTTGATTGTTTTTATTAAGGAATTGTGGTACACAGAGGTCTATAAGAGTTGGGTTTTGATTTTCAGTCATGATGAAAGGCTCATAGTGAACACTTGAAGTTTCACTTGAGTATATAAGGGGAATTTCTTAAAATTAAGATTGAAAATTAAGGTTTATAATTATATTCAAAAAATTTATTTTAATTTCAGGATCTATGCGTAAAGGTTCAGTTTTTGAGGTTCTAGTCATGCAATTTTGAAGAGAAAAGATGAAAAGAGAAAGGAAAGAAAAGAAAAGAAATGTTGGCGCTACCTCCTTGGTAACGGCGCCAAGTTTTTACATATTCCTATTGTGGGGTGTATAAAAAAAATATAACCTAAGTTAAAATTTATTTTAGTGGGTTACCTAGGTCGTCTCCAGAGAGGATTGCACAACAATAGTGTTTTTCACTTAAAATTAGAGGAAGAAGTGATGTTGTTTTTGAAATTATTTGATTTTGAAAATACAAGAAAGAAACTAAATAAAGTAAATAAATTAAGTAAAAGTTTTAAAAAAAATTAACAAATGATGTTATTAAAATCAGTTATATGAAATGGTGATCAAGTTAGGGTCGGTTTTCCGATTATAATTCTATCACAGTTCAACTTACCCAATTCTCTTCTGCTAAGTCGTTAAGAGTGAGAATTCACAATTGTTTCCTCTCACTCCATTGTCCAAATAATAATGTGAGAATAATCCTTACTAAAACCTCATATTGGTATACTCTCCTTACAGTGTGTGATAGAGTTGTAGCGAATACCCCCAATTATCTTAGGAAATTCCCAATCGGGTCTTGTTTATCCTAAGCAATCAAGAACATTCACTACTACTCACACACGTACCGGTGATCACTGAGTACTTAACCACTAATTCCTCGTCTATTACATCATATATAAACTAGAACCTAGTGGAGGGATATATTTATTATTGACCAAATAAAAATAAACAATAGAATCTAAAATCAAATACAATCGTACATGATAATAAAAACTGTTATAAGAAATTGAAACTAATTCGCAGAAGAGACAAGAGGATTTTAAAACATTAAGTGAAAGAACTAAAGAATTACAAAAGGGTAAACCTACACCTCCATAATCACTAATAATATATACCCCACCATGGTAAGGATGACTGATTTGAATTGGGAATAAGAAGTCATTACAAATCTAAGAATAACAAAATAAAGAAAAGCAAGAACATAAATTTTTATCCTCTAGAATCTGTCCTCCAGAAGTTTTCCTCTGTTATGTCCACCAGATGTCTGAACCAATCCAAGATCCCTTATTATAAGATGTGGAAAATTGAGTTTTTTGTCTATCCCCAAAATATAAAATCCTTTGGATAGTTTTAAAGGAATATATGTCTTGATTAGTGAGTATAACTTCTTATGGCCTCCAAACACTATTTCACCCACTCCAATTGGACATGCCCAAAAGATGCCTTGATGAGATTATTATTTTATGAAATTTAATTTGAACCATCCCTTGAAAGTTCTCTGTCTAAAACAGATGTAATCGCCTCATTTTAAGTTCGGTTGAATGATATATTTTAGATTTAATGTAGTGGGGTCCATTCTGCCAGCCAGACTGATTTCTTCATTTGATTGATTTTTTCTGTACCATTGGGTTTTTATTTGGGTCTTGGTCTAGAAGAAAAACTTGAATCCCACGATCATATGAATCCTAAAAAAGTATTAACTTCAATTGGATCAATAATGTAATAGTTATTCCCGAAAAATAGAAGCTCTAAAAAACAATCAATTTTACAGAATTACCCCATTTTCACATTTAATCCCAAAATACACCAAAAACACTTAAATGATGCAAATATACTCAAATTTAATAATTGGGAGGGATTAAATAATTGAAAAACATATTAATAATAATGAAAATATTAACTCTATCACAATACAACCTTCTAGACAACTTTGATTCTTGACATACCCTTTCAAAATATTCATATATCATTCAATGGGGTACATCCATATGTAATGGATAGGACCACATAGTTGAACCTATATGAACAAGTGAACCATTAGGTGGACCATTATATCAAAGAATGAAGGTGGTAAGAACATCTATAATTCGCATAATATGACTTCAATCTCCTTATTTGTGATGGGAAACTTCACTGGGTCTACAACTTTATTGCATATGGCTTTAAAAAATAAGCAGAGTCTGGTTAATGTATGTTGTACATTTTGAGGAAGAATTCAACAAAAATAAGCATTCATTAAATCTTACATCAAAACATGATAGACATTTGATTTTAGTCCTTGTAACTTCAAATTAGTCATTGACATGAAATTCTTGATATTTGATGAATACCCCTGTGGAACTTTTACACTGGTAAGGAAAAGGAAAATTTGAAGTTTTTCCTATCTGGATGGAGAGTAAGATGATGGAGGAAAAAAATCCCTCCTTTTACCCTTCACCAGTTCCAAATCTTCCCTTATCCCCATTTCAATCAAGTCCAACCTAGCCTTCATGCCATCTATCTTTTTGCCAATAATATTTAGTAACGTGCCAATAACACTATCAAATACATTTTTTTCTATATACATGACATCAAGAAAATGTATGACATACAAACAATTACAATATGGTAATTAAAAGAAAATTTATCTCTTCTTACAACCTGATTTTATAAGGATTTTCAAAAATATTTTATCAAAAACAGTGTCAATATTTTTTACTTTTTTGTATAGTTGATTTCCCATTGTTGGAGACGATGTTTTGCCTTGTTCGATATTCCCATCTAGTGTTGTCATCCAGGATCGGTGTTTTTGTCATCGAGGTAAAAAATTATGATGTCCTAAAAACACAGTCTTTGAGGAATGTTTCAACTGAACTAAGTATGTACACCTTTCACAAATGGGATACCCCAAAATTACTTTAATGTTATAGCCTGATAAATTTTCGTGAGTGGGGAATTAATTTATCATTTCTTACAATATGGCTCTCAATGTGAATTCTTCACTTCTATGAGCATCATACATTATAACACCTGTATCCCACATCAATTTCAGATCTTCGATCAATGGTTCCAAATAGAAATCAATATCATTATCATGTTTCTTTGGTCCATATATAAGTAGAGACAACATAATGTATTTATACTTCATGAATAATCATGGTGGAAAGTTATAATTTACCAACATGATGGGCCATGTACTTTGAGTACTACTCTATGCACAAAAAGAATTTATTCCATCTATAGATAATGAAAGACAAAAGTTTCTTGGCTCATCTCCAAATTCAAGAAACCTGTAATCAATTTTCTTCCACTGAGGAGAATCTATTGGATGGAATAGGTTCCTATATTTAATTCTTGTATCTTCATGCCATGTTAATTTTCTTGTGGTTTCTTAACATCCATATAGTCTTCTAAACCATGTAATGATAGGAAATTACTATACATATTTCGAAGGACATGATTCATTTTTCTTGTATCGATCTGCGCCACACTTAGGGCATTTTATGAGTGATTCACGGTCCTTGAGAAACAATATGCAATCATTTAGACAAGCATATATTTTTTTAGAGATAATGACTGTTGAAAATAACATTCATTTAGCGTCATATGTTTGGCATGGTAGTTCATTTTAATCTGATATCATATCTTTCAGAAGACCAAGTAGTTCTGTAAATCTGGTGTCACTCCATTTGCTGCCAGTTTTCAAATTATAGGACTTCAATACAGCTGATAATGTTGTGTGTTTAGTAAAATCGGTATACAATGATTTCTTGTAACAGTTATTTAAGTCCTCAAACAACTTTGGACAATAACGAAGGTCGTCTTCAATTTTCATTGTCATTTCTTCCATGAAATATCCATCATCTTTTATAAAGGTATTCATATCAAATGATTCATAAACTGTAATATCATCCCAATCGATGTCTACATTCAGTTTTTTCCCATGTTTAGTTCAAAATTTATAGTTTTGATCTATTTCGTGACAAATCAAATGTTCTTCCAACTCTTCCAAACTAATTTTTATTGAATAACAAAAATGTAAGCACAAACATAGGATTTTAGAAGGGTTGTCTGCATGCTCTATTGAAAACTTGATGAACTCTTTAACTCCATCTTCATATTCGTTTGTCAAAAAATTAGTGTGCATCTATTTTCAATTCATATAAATCCTATTGGGTTTATAAAAGATTAATTTTATACAATATATTAATAAATACACATAATATATTCATTATCAAAAGTGAAAGTAATAGATAATTATAATAAGGGAAATATGGATCACTTCTACTAGAATATATGAGCGCCTAGATATTCCAAATCCAACAATAAGGGCTGTTGAAATTTGAAAAAATAAAGGCAGATAAAGGCAGATAATAAATGATATTATCACTAAACTTTATAGGTGTAAACTAAAAGATGGATAGTGTAATGACCTTATCCTGAATTACCTAAACAACACTAGGTTGGATCATCTTATGACCTATAACACACCTCAAAGTCACTAAAGGATGGTTTAAAATTTAGGTGCAAAAAACCATAAATGGGAGGTGGTCCCCCCCCCTCGCCCCGCCCAAATAGAAATAATTAGTATCATAGGTCAAACAAAATTCTAGCATGACCCTTGGGGTCAATGAGCATGCAGACCCAAAATCATCATTACCCTATATAGGCATACCTGTTAGACAAACAACTATGGAGATAAATGATGCAATAGCTATATAGACACACTTACATGTCACGCAAATATAAAAACTCACTTATAGTCTATAAGAAATATCAAATAGATAAAAACATGGTATTTAAACATAACGTGAACTATAAAGGCACCATAACGATTCAAAAAGTGAAGGCTTGATGTGATAAAACCTCATGTGCTTAACTGGGGATGACCCCTTTGAATATGATCCATAATAAAACTAAGGACTATAGTGAATTCTAAGAGGAACCATATCCTATGATATATATAACCAATAGAGGAACACACATCACTCCACCAACTTGGTTCCTGAAAAATAGCATCTGAAGCCGCATGTCCACTGAGGTGTCCATGAAAGGTGTCAGGATATATATAATCATTAGGGAACCACCAATGTGCCTCAAATCAGTAGTCAATACACAATAATATACATGAAAATTTTCCCCCCATGCTCGGCTGGGGTGGTAAGGGTGGGGAGGGGTACGGGGCATGGTCACTGGGTCAAGTCCCTGGGCCAGCGATTTACCTGTATTTTCTTTGTCGCGTTGTGTAACGCTTTTGTGATTGTACCTAATTTTAAAAAAAATACATAAAAAATTATACATATTTATATACATATATGAAAAAAAATATTTAGTAAGAAGATATAAAACATAGTAGTAAAACAACAATGAATAAATCTAAGGTTCAGTGTCATATATAAACAACGGATCATACATCGGTAGTCAATACAAACAACGAAACACAAATTGTTCTCTAAACAACATATCACAAACAAATCGTAAACAACGAATCATGAAAAAATCGTAGAAGAAGAAATCAAAAATTGAACCAAAAATACACAAAGAAAATAGGAAGGCCTACCTCACAAGGTTGAAGAAAATCTGAGACCCTCTTTAGAAACCCTAACGGCAATTGAACATTGGATATCAGACGAGATGTTAGAGAAACTGGAGACAGTCGAGTGGTGTAATTCGACCTTCGATTCACCAAGGAGGAGTGTCGGAAACTGGTGGCTTCTGCAGAAAGCTTCTATATCACGACAGGTTTGAAAATGGTTGGCGTTTTTTAAATAGATCGGAAAACTTTTATCAGCACTTATTACTTAGGCACTGATAAAAGGGCTCTTTATCAGTGCTGATAAAGATGATTTTATAAGCGCTTATTACTGAAGCACTGATAAAGGATTTATAATTATAATTATAAATAAAAAATAGTAAATATTTATATATACTTAATAAATATATATAAATATAAATATAGTACATATATTCATTTTTAAATATATTTATTATAATTTTATAATTATTTATTTATAATTATAGAAATGTTTTTAAAAAAATAATATTTATATCATTATATATATTTATATAATTATACATATATATATTTAATAAATATATTAAATATAAATATATTAAATATAAATATATTAAATATATTCATTATTTATGTAAATTTATTATAAATTAAATAATTATTTAAATATATATAATTATTTATTTATAATTATATAAATAATTTTAAAAAAATATTTATTTATAATTATAAATATATAAATGTATAAATATAGTAAATATACATTTCTAAATATATTTATTTATAAATATTTTTTTACAAATATATTTTTAATATTATTAATGAGTATTTAATTTTAAGTGCATGCGTATATATTAAAAATGAGTGAAATTGAATAAATTAAGAATAAGTACACTTTAACAATATTGAAAAATGAATAAGTTTTGTGTGTGTGCATTGTATATAAAAATGCATTAATTTCATATATGTGAAATCAATATAACACACGTTTTATATATATTAAATTGAAAAATAAAACGAAATTCAATTATATGTCGAGTATTATGCAATTAGTCAATATTTTTAATTCATATTAATTTTTAATTATAAACCATTATTCAATAAATATATGACTATTTAATGTAAAGCGCGTAAATATTTTGTAATATATAAATCATATTTATATACATTAATATATATCTATATATTTAATATATACAATTTAATAACATTAATTATCATAATTATCTAATTAATAAAATATTTAATGTTTAATAATGTATAATCAATCTATTCATTTTTATTAATAATTATTTAATTAATAAAATTTGTAATATTTTTTTTAATAAACACATTTTTATTTTTTATTTATTTCATTATTTTATTTTATTTATTCGGACCTTTATCAGTGCTAAAAATGCAATGATGATATAAATATTTATCAGTGCTAAAAATAAAGCATTGATAACAGGTACCCTTTATCAGTGCTAAAAATAAAGTGTTGATAAAGGATACCCCTTATCAGCACTAAAAATAAAGCGCTGATAAAGGATATCATTCATCAATGCTAAAAAGAAAGCGCTGATAAATATGTCATTTATCAGCATTTTTTCTAGTGCTGATAAATATCAGCACTGTCAAATGCATGTTTTATAGTAGTGGATGGATATTAGCTAGTGGTGATGAGGATGTGATATGTGGAGGGGGTCATACATGGTGGGAGGAGGGAACGAGGTTGATATCTTTCACGTTCATGATGCCCTACTACCCTAGTTATGTGATGAGGTTGTGATGTGATGAGGTTGCGATGTGATGAGGTTTTCATGTGATGATGACTAATGATAGCACAAGATGCTAGAACTTATGAGGGTGGGGTGGGTAGGGATGCATCCTGAACCAAATCAGATATGGATAGATATGTGATGTGTTATGTATAAAATGGATGGGAGCACAGGATGTTTGACGTTGGGGAGTGAGAGGGGAAAATCAGTGGGGAAGCAGTTGCAGGGTGCCTTTTTTTATGTTCTTGATACTATGTTACGATATTGGATGTTTAATTTGGTGAGTGGGACATGGTGAGGTTGGGTTTGGTTAGTTGACCTATTTAGGTGCTTGTTGGTTCTGTTGTTTTTTCATTAACGAATTAGTATGCTCTTTTCACATGTGCAATAGAGACCTTAGGTATGATCCTACTCACTATACATGTTATGCTCACCCTACATGTCAAGACCCGCCTTCACCAAAAGGAGGAAAGGGTCATAAGATTGACACGCCCTTCCTTCTTTAAGTTGAAGAAGAGATAATGACCCCTGAAACCCGCCTTCAATAGGTCCTGGAGTGGCGACTAGCACCAAGGGTATGGAAATCACACACGAATGGAAGGCATTACCCTTTTTGTTTTATAGGATCGGGAGATAAGATGATGAAACCCAACAACACCAAAACTAAAAGAAAAGTAAATCCAAAAAGGTAAATCATTCCCACATGCATGTTCAAAGTAAATGATACAAGCCACAAAAACCCCAAGGTAAAAAGATACCAAGAAAAAGGAAAACGGCAACAGCAACTGTCCTAAGGGTCTGCGCTAGTATGGTCCCGCGCGATGCCCGAAGTCCTCCTGGAAACCTGAAAGCAGTTTTATATATGTTGGGTGAGCATACAAGTATACTCAGTAGGGAAAAACCAAATACTCTTGTGAACAAGTGGGTGAACGTACTAAAGTCCCGTGAGAAGCAGACAACCAACACTATCAATGAGTTCATCCATCCCACTCACCGGCCACACTCACCAAATAACGCAAGCATGGTAATATATAATAAAAGCACATCGATGTTTGGGTACCCCACGCCACTTTCCCACTGGTTAGTGAATACATCCTATGCATCGAACCAATCCCGCCATTCTTACTGCAGTCCCACTACCACACCCCGCCCGCACACACCTGGGCCACAACCTCACGCAGTCCCACTGCCAAACCCCGCCCGCACACACCTGGGCCACAACCTCACACAGTCCCACTGCCAAACCCCGTTCGCACACACCTGGGCCACAACTGTCATACGTAACTACGCCTGCAAACACCTAGGCCAGAACAACCACTGTCACACCCGAAGATACCTGGGCTAGAAGATCCGCTGCCACGCCCGAAGACACCTGCGCCTCATCCCGAAGACACTTGGGAAACTACCTGCCCGCACACACCTGGGCCATAACCACCACACTACCCCACCCGAAGGTTCTTGGGCTAATAATGGACTTCAGGCCATCACAGTCTGCCTGAGGTTACTTTGGCTATTCGGGAAAGGGAGCAGAAAGGAGAAAATAACCAACCACTAATGGTAGTGTTGGGAAAAACACCCTCCCCCATGAAATGAGGGTGTTCAGAACTAAGTGCTCAACTTGGGTGGGGTGCGAATAAGAAACACAAAAACTAAAAGTATATGTATAGGTAACAAGCACTCACCCAAGTTTAGGTTTTTCCTTCAGCCTGCCTAAAGAACACAGAAGCACTCAAATCCGAGTCACAACTCACACCACACCAACCCATTTGCCCCAACCTTGTTTTCATGTTCAGTAATAATGTTTAAATAAGTTTCTGCACCTACTTGGGCAACTAGAAAGCATAAGCACAAGCCAAGGGAAGAGTACGGTCAAACATAAACTTAAACATTCACACCCAGTTCTCTTGTAGGGTCACAACAACAAAAGGGATAAGGGAGATCCCTCAAAGTACTGGAACCAAAGAAAACACCAAGATACTGCCTACACCTTCTACAACTAAAGGGTCCAGAGAGATCCCTCGAAGAAAAGGAAGCAAAGGAAACCCCGAGACACTGCCCTGTCTCCCCAAATTCTAGAAGAAAATGGTTTCTCATCAACAGAGGATCCCACCCCAATTCGTGATATAGACCAGGTAACCACATGGCCTCAAATTCACAACCGGAGAAACCATAACAACAGGGGATCTCATCCCCACCCACGTCACCTAGCAATCAGCCCGTGAAAGGAAATAACCAAACCACTACCACCAACACAAAGCAGGCCCATGCCGGTATTTTCAGATTTAAAATATTTAACACACTCCATGATTTCAATTCCATTGTATTTTGAACGGGGTTATCACAGAAGAAGGGTTGATCCTGGTGCTTTCAATTTATTTAGCCGCATATACCTAATTAACCAATTTCTTTTACACGAACAACACAGGAAGTAAGGTTTTATTAGTGCACAGAGAAAGACTACCAACAGCCATGATTTTCAGTATGAGTAAGCCCACACAAATCAGAAATCATTAATCATGAAAGAGCATAAAACAAACCATCATCATCGATCACATCCCTCCCCCCATTCTTTAAAGTTCGTTTATTATCTTTATTAACTTTGGGCTTCATCAATCCCCTCACAAGGCAAAATCATACCCACCCCGCATGATACACAGTAAGGAGAGACGAAGGAGGAATCCCTACCCGGTTGATCAACGATCGAAGTTTATCTTTACGCCACCAGGAATAGGGAATGTGCGAATTTGCAGGGGTGGGGCCTCAGGAACTCAAGCACGAGCAGATGAATCGATGGGAGGGTGATCGAGAAAAGAAACCCAAGGAGTACCCTTTAGTTTATAAAGGTCAGGGACGGTTGAGATAAGAACGCGAAACCGCGTAAGGAGCGGGGTCGTGGTTTGACCACGCGGCCCCATACGTCATTAAAAGGTCCCCGTACTTTGGGGCGGTTTAAACCGACGCACATACTAGGGTACCTCATTAAACATTTAATTAAACGACATTCATGGGAGTTACTGGGCATTTAAACAAACTTAAAGGGGTCAAAATAGGGTTTAAAACTCAATTAGCGCAAAAAGGAGGTGGTACTGGAAAAAAAACCGACAAGGCTGGGTGACACCGATCGGTCTCACCGATCGGTCAGTCTCATCGATCAGTCTCACCGATCGGTGGCGTCGATCGGTCTCACGCCGAGATGCTACCCTTAGGATCCAGATTTTGGCAAAGGAAAGGACCATGAGGTTCTGGGTCATCACATCAGATACCTCTCAAACTATTCTCACCCTCGAGAATCAAAACAACTTAGAAGGAAGGAGAGGGTCCGAACAGCCACCTCAAAAAGATACCTCTCAGGAGTGAACCCCATTGACATCCAGAAACACTAACACATGAGTCAGGAAGTCCCTTCTTACATGTCAGGATATTATCTACTTTGGGCGGCACTGACTCGCCCGCATGGGTTTAATCGCATCCACATTAATGTGTCCCGATTAGCAGTCAGGTTTTTCCATCATCACACATTCGGACACACACACAGGGACATGGAACAGATGTAACGACCCGAAATTTTGAATAAACCTTGTTTCATAATTTTGTGTGTTATTATATTTTTTTTATATACTCAACAAATCTGTTTCATTTGATAACATGAGTATAATTAAAATGAGACCGTTGGGTTTTGACTGTTATATGACCATTGGTCAATATGAACGCTGGAAACTAAACATTTCGATTTTTGACTCTAAATACAAGTAATCTTGGTTAATTAATATATAAAGAAGATTCGATGGCCTCACCCAGTAGTCTTGGACCGATCGAAGCCCATCTAACAGAACTTAGGAAGGAGGTAGAACCACTGGTCTTTGCTCTAGACCAAACCCAAGCTGAACTTCATCATGTGAAGCTAGAACGGGAGCGCATTCGCGAGAAGTTCAAACTGATAGAAATTACTACTCGTGCGATGTTGGTCGAGCCTCCCTCGGATTCTCTCACCTTAGCACACCTTACACTTAGGTCCTATGCTGGCGTGATAAGGGGCTATGTAAGGAGACCGTAACTGCCTTGTGTAATCCTTTGTTTTAAATAAAAATTTGGATTTCTTCTTATGATGATGTTTATGACTTTTCAAATGTCCGGATAAATATAGTATGCATATTTTTGGTGAATTTTAGAGAAAGGATATTTTAAAAAATGTATATGTAAACCTTAAATAATTAAAAATGTGTAATTATTTTCAAAAAATGATCTTCTACAATTATGTTCAGTACGAAATTTAGAGTCTAATAAGATCAACTTTATTTTTGATGAATAGTAAATTATGAATAGTGATTTTATGCTTAGGATTAGTAATGTGACCAAATGGATTAGTAATCTCACTTAATGAAAGTATTAATATAATCTAGGCACCTTGATTAAGTAATGTGATTCAATAAAATGGTTAAATAACAGTTTCATAAATTATTAGTCAAGTATTAGTTTTTTTCAGGTGAATAGTGTTTTTTAATTAAAAATTAAATTAAAAATATTTAGAAAATTATTTTTATAAAATGGATTTCATTTTTGAACTCAGAGTGTCGATATTATGTTAAGGTAATTTTTGGGGATTTTTCTGAAAAAAATGAATTTTCGGTGAATAGTGTATTTATTTAAAAAATAAATTAAAAATATTTAGAAAATTATTTTTATAAAATGGAGTTAATTTTTTAAATTAAAGCATTTATATTTGGTTAAGGTGAAATTTTGGGATTTTTCTAAGAAAGTTGAATTTTCAGTGAATAGTAAAAATACAGTTTTAGGGTTTTGGTATGTGTAATGACATCATAACTGTGTCATGATGATTTCATGAGGTATTTTAAGGGTTGGCTGGCCAAAGGTGATGAATTATTGTATTGGGGGCCCCATGTGGCCTAACTCCATGGTAAATTCCATGGGAGAGCACATGGTTTTGAGAAAAGCACTTTTGAGGTGTCCTTTGGCCATTAATGCCTTGTCCCCTAAATTTCCCTATAAATACCAAGCAATACTCTCATCCTTTCGACTCCCTACTCTCCCCCAACGAAGTTCTGGTCTCATTACCTCCCAAGGAGTCCTCCCAAGGTGCCCCCAAGCCCTCAAGGTCCCAACCTTTGAGTTTTAAGAGTTACGTTTTAAGGTAAGGGATCTGACCTCTCTTTCTTTTCAAGAAATGTCTTTTATGTAATTTCTTTTATGCTCCATGTTCTTATGTTAAAGGATGTTATTTTATACTCCTCTTACTTCCCTTTTCATGTTCATATAATGATAGATCCCCTCTTACTCTCATTATTTCGTTTTATGAAGTTTTAAGTGGCGTCGTTAGGCTGCTGAAATTTTTGTAACGGATTCTTTCTCCCTTCTCATTTTTCAAGATCTATTTTCATGTAAAGTATTTCAAGTTCCTTGTTATTTTTTGGGGGTATGATATCTAAATTTATCATAATGATCTTTTATGATCATATTATGATATACCCTATTTTATCTCATCAATTCATTTTCGTTGAAGTTTAAGTGGTGTCGTTAGGCTGCTGAATTTCTAAGGGGTTCTTTCACCCTTCTCGTTTTCAGGATCTACTTTCATGTCAAGTATTTCAAGTTAATTTTTATTATTTGGGGGTATGATATCTATATCTATCATACTGATCTTTTATGATCATATGATTAGAGACCCCATTTCATCTCTTCAATTCAGTATTTTGAAGTTTTAAGTGGCGCCGTTAGGCTGCCAAATTTTTAAGTGGTTCTTTCACCCTTCTCGTTTTGAAGTTCTACTTTCATGTCAAGTATTTCAAGTTCCTTTTTATTATTTTGGGGTATGATATTTATATCTATCATACTGATCTTTTATGTTCACATGATGAGAGACCCTATTTGATCTCGTCAATTCATTTTTTGAAGTTTAAGTGACGTCGTTAGGATGCCGAATTTTCATAAGAGAAATCTTATTTTTGTCTTCCTTTCATGTTCTTCATTTCATACGGTACATCTTTCAAATTTCATTACCATGTTCATATATCCTTCATATTTTTTCCCTCTACTGTTTTATGGATCATTTATGAGTGGGTGACCCATGTCCCCTCTCTTTTTAATGTCTTCTAAAATCTCGTAACATAGCCGTTATGCTGCAGAATTTCCGTCTCAAAATGTCTCTCTCTTTTTCTAAAGTTATTTTGTTTTATGAAGTTAATACTCAAATCTCTTTCTTCTAAAGGGGTATTCACATATATATACCAAAATTTTCTATTTTAAATTCTGGTATTTACATACATGAGACCCACCTTCCTTTTCTGTGGGTTTTAAAGTGACATAAAGATCATGTCTTTAAAGCAGTTTTAAAACGTTATGATTATGCAATGAAACCCATTTATTTTATGCTATATGAGTTATTTATAAAATGTTTGATGATGATATATGTGGCTCACATGATAATAAAGGCAAATTTAAGGGTGCGCCCTGATAGCGCTCCAATGCATTGGGTAATGATGTAACCACTAGATATTACAATTTTCACGATACCTTGGTGAATAACCTTGGTAATTTTCAAATGACACCTTGGGGATGGACCTTGGTGATATGTTCATGATTTTCTATGTTAAATGATGTAGCCACATCTTCAAGTTATAAAAAATGTTATTTTTATTATGATATTCCACATGATTTCTTCCTCATTCCTTAAAGTTCTTTTTCATGACATTGTTGATGTATCTCAAGTTCACATGTTAAATGTTTCCCCTTGTTTCCCTTACTTGGCCTTCTGCTCACCCTTTCTTTTGATGTATGTCCTCAGGTTATGAGATGCAGTAATGAACCTAGGATGAACATAAGGAGAAGCCTTTTAAGTGTTTAAGAAGAATGTTTTTTTTTTGTTTCATGTATTAAGTTCCTGGTTTCCAAGACACTAAACCTTAAAGATCCTCGGTTTTGTAAAATGTAATGAAAGTTTATGTGATAAAAAGGCGGGATGATATAACATATCATCTCATGGATAAGAAAAACAAGCATTCCACATATATTCGAGCACCAGGTAAAACATCTCAACAAGGTCAGAACAAAACAACAAGGGAGTCAAAACATCTCTGGGTACTGGGATCGCATCTGTGATTCCCTCTCCCACGTACTCTCCTCAAGCCCACCGTGTCTCCATAACACACGAACCAAGGGAATGGTTCACCCATGAATCACCTTCTCCTCATGATCCTCGATCGTCACTGGTCTCTCCACAAAGTTCACGTCATCCTCGATGTTTAGCTCTCCCCAGTCGAGGACGTTTGAATCGTCGTGCAGGTACCGACGGAGCTGGGATACATGGAAGACGTCATGTATCCTCAGTAGCGGCGGTGGTAACGCTAGCTAATAAGACACTTCGCCGACCCGCCCCAACACTTCGAAGGGTCCGATGAACCTGGGGGAAAGCTTACTCCCCTTGCCGAACCTCTGTTGTCCATGCCGAGGGGAGACCTTCAAGAACACGTGGTCTCCAACCTCAAACTCCAAGGGCCTTCTCCTGTTATCAGCATACGACTTATGTCGGTCCTGGGCAGTCCTCATCCTTTCCCGTATGAGCTGGACCTTCTCTGTCGTGCTCTGCACCACCTCCGAGCCAAGGATGCCTAACTCTCCTACTTCGTTCCAACACACAGGTGAGTGGCATGGTCTTCCATACAAGGGTTCAAACGGGGCCATACCAATGGTAGAGTGATATTTATTATTGTAGGCGAACTCTACCAGAGGCAAGTGTTGCACCCATGATCCTCCTGAGTTCAGAACACATGCCCGCAGCATATCCTCCAAGGTTTGGATGGTACGCTCTGTCTTTCCATCTGTCTGGGGATGGAAAGTTGTGCTAAGACATAGCTGGGTGCCAAAAGCATGCTGCAATCCTCTCCAGACTCGTGAGGTAAACCGTGCATCCCTATCCAAGACTATGGACCTCGGAACTCCATACAACTGCACCACCTCATCCACATACCTCTATGCCAAGGCATCCACTGCACTTGACTCCTTAATTTCCAGAAAGTGAGCCGATTTCATCAACTGGTCCACTACTACCCAGATGGCATCGTATCCCCCTTGAACCTTGGGTAGTCCCGTGACGAAATCCATCGAGATGTCCTCCCACCTCCACTCGGGGACATCCAGAGATTGCAGCAGGCCACCTGGAACACGGTGTTCAGCCTTCACCTACTAACACACTAGGCACTTGGCCACAAACTCTGCCACTGCTCGCTTTACTCCGGGCCACCAGAACTGTATCTTCAGACCCTGGTACATCTTGGAAACTCATGGGTGTACCGCTAGGGGTGAGTTGTAGAAATCATTGAGAACCTCATCGTGCATCGCATATGGAACAAACAGCTTTCCTTGGAAAAGCATCCGGTTTTGACCATCCTCTATCCATCCTCCCGAAGCATTTCTCTGGTCAACTCGGTCACGCATCACTTCGCACTCTGGGTCTCCCCACTGAGACTCCTCCACTTGCTGAAACAGAGATGACTGCACTGTCATCTGATACAGGCAACCTCTATCGCCATCCATCCTCACATCCAGGTGTAAGGTAGCCAACTCCTCCATCGCCTTCCAGGCATCTGCTGACTCTCAGACCGCATCCTTCTGCGACCTCCTGCTCAAGGCATCGGCCACTACATTCCCCTTCCCTGAAGTGTAGGAAATATCGAATTCGTAATCCTGAAGGAACTCCACCCACCTTCACTGCCGCATTTTTAGGTCCCGCTGGGAGAAGATATACCTCAAACTTTTGTGATCTGTGAAGACCACAGAGCGTTCTCCGATGAGGTAATTCCTCCATAACTTTAGCAAAAAAACGACTGCTGCAAGCTCCAGGTCATGGGTGGAATAATTATACTCATGAGGGCGTAGCTTCCTAGACCCATAAGCGATCACCCCTTGTCGCTGCATCAACACACATTCGAGGCCTTGCCCTGAAGCATCACAGAACACCTCATATGCTTCCCCTTATTCTGGTAACCTTAACACTGGGGCACTAACCAACTTCTCCTTCAGATAGATGAAGGCTGCCTCGCACTACTCACTCCACAAGAAAACTTGGTCCTTCTTGGTCAAGGCTGTCAAAGGGGCTGCAACTCGAGAGAAGTTGGGTACGAACCTCTGATAGTAACATGCCAGCCCGAGGAAACTACGAACTTCTTCCACATTCTTGGGCACTTCCCAAGAAACAACTACTTAAACCTTTGATGGGTCTAACACTACCCCCTTCTCGGACACTACGTGCCTAAGGAAGTGCACTTCTCGCGTCCAGAACTTGCATTTCGACAACTTACCATAGAGCTGGTACTGTCGGAGGACTTCCAAAACTGTCCTCAGGTTCTCCGTGTGATCCTCCTTTGATCTTGAATAGATCAGGATATTGTCGATGAACACAACTATGAACTGATCCAGGTACTTCTGGAAGATGGAGTTCATAAGCCCCATGAACACAGCCAGGGCGTTCGTAACACTAAAGGGCATGACTACGAACTCGAAGTGTCCATATCTACACCTGAAGACCGTCTTTGGGTTTTCTCCCTCTTTCACTCTCAACTGGTGATATCCAGACCGTAGGTCAATCTTTGAGAACCATCCTGCCCCTTTCAGCTGGTCGAAAAGATCGTATATCCTCGGAAGAGGGTAGCGATTCTTGATCTTTACCTGATTCAGCCTCCTGTAATCTATGCATAGGATGAGACCACCATATGCCTTCTTTGCGAACAAAACTAGAGCACCCCATGGTGACACACTCGGTCGAACATAACCCCTCTTCATCATATTGTCAATCTGAATCCGCAACTCCCGTAGCTCCGAAGGTGCCATCCGCTAAGGATCCATTGAAATTGGGCGAGCACCAGGCTGCAAGTCTATCCCAAACTCGATATCACGTCGAGGGGGTAGATTCGTCACCTATTCAGGGAAGAAGTCCATAAACTCACTAACGATTCTTGGCACCTCCACCATCTCAACATCTACTGATTCTACTGACAGCTCGGCTAACAAGGAGGGGAGGGGTTCCTCTCGCCTGCTGCCCTTCTGACTGCTCTGCTCGCCGGTGAAAGTAACACGCCGGTCACCCAAGTATGAGAACACAACCCTTCCTCGGAAGCAGTCGATGACGGCACACACAGAGAACAGCCAGTCGATGCCTAGGATGACATTGTATGGCTGTATCTGTAGCAGTAGTAGATCCCTGACCGACTGATGTGGCCCTATCATCAGTCTGCATCCTCGACAAATATATAACAAGTCGGTCTGACCTCTAACAGGTGTGCTCATCACCAGGGGGACTATAAGTCTCTCGGAATCTAGGCCCAAGGAACGGGCTAGACTGGGTGCAACGAAGGAGTGAGAAGCTCCGGTATCGAACAAAGCATGAGAAAGGGTGCTAAACAAAATGATCGTACCTCGAATGACCTCCGGTCTCACTGGGAGTGTTGCCTCCGCGGCATGAAACTGCCCACGCCCAGATCCTATGCCTCTCGACTGTCGGCCACCTCCCCGACCATGCCCTGGTCGAAGTCCCTGAGAAGTGCCCGGATGTCGGACTCCTCCTGCAACGCCTTCCCCCGGAGGAGCGGGAGCTCACTGCCCCTGCTGCTGCTGCTGGAAGGGTCTAGCTGGAAGTTGCTGCTGTGGCGGGTGTTGGGCATGTCCGCCACCGCCGTAATGTACCCGGTCCAGGCACTGATTCTAAATATTTCTATGGCTCCCAAAGACAAAACACCTCAGTCCTGGGCCTGAAAGGAAAGGGCGAGGACCGGGGGACCGGAACTGGAACTGCTGCGGTCTTCTCCCTACTGGTCGGAACCTGGAGGGTCCCGACACTGGAGGCCTGGTGCTGACGGCCTTCCCCTTAGATGATCCCATTTGGATCCCCTCTCATGCCACACCTCCTAGAGCATGCATCCTCTCCACTACTTCGGTCTTCTTCTGGACCTCTAAGTACGTCGGCAGGGTGAAGGGGGTAACAGCATACTGAAGTGAGGGTCAGAGCGCCTTCTCTAAACGTCTTTCCCAAGACTCCTCATCTAGAAAGAGGTCTGGAGCAAAACGTAGGAGGTCCTTGAACTTGATCCCCAGCTCCCATACTGACATACTCCCCTGCTGGAGGGAGAGTAGCTTCTGCCTCTTTTCCGCCTTCATCGTAGAAGAGAGGAATTCCGCCCGGAACTCCTTATCAAAATCAGCCCATGCCACCTTAGCCTCTCTTGTAAGAACCCAGTTTTTGCTGCGAAATAATTTGGAATATTTCTTGATGTTATTCCAGAGCAGCTCCTTCAGACGGCGTGCGATTTCGAGCCCCGATGTGACCGGAATTAAATTTTTAGTGCGTTCACACTGGACGCGCCAAATAAATGGGATAACTCCTAAACAGTGCTTCGGATCAGATATTCGAGTTTACGAATGGGTCCGGAATGGGGTTTTTACCCTATGAGCGACATAAAACATGTCGACGCGGGATGTTTGGACCCCTCGCTCGCTTTCGAAACGTTAAACTGGTAAATTTATTTATTTATTTATTCGTTTAAGGGTGAAGCTCAATTATCTCTTAAACGGTGGATCGTATTGGAAAACTGAGGGCATCGTTGAGTTCGGAGCATTCCTTTTACCCTAGTAGGGGTGTAACTTTCGCGGGCGCGGTCCGTCTGTGAAAAAATGCCGCCAGGGGTGTTTTCGTAATTTAGCAACTTCGGACGTTAAATTTTATAACTTCCAAATGGAAGCTCAGAATCAAATTCTGAGACCGTCATTGTGCTCAGGAGGTGGTGTTTACCATAGGGGGGGCTTAACCTCGACCCCGTCGGGCGTTTCGAGTGCGGGTCAAAATTGAGGATTAAATTAATTAAAATTTAATTAATTTATTTTTCTTTTTAAAACCTAAACCACCCCTCCCTCTCCTTAGTTTCCCTGGAAGAAGCTTCCAAGGAGAATAATCTCCTCCTCTCCTCCTCCCCTCCGGTGAGGAGGCTCCGGCAAGGCGGCGGTTTGGCGGCGAAGCTCCGGGCAACGCCCACGAGGTAGGATTTGTTGTTTGCATTTTCTTTTCCCGCACCTACTTCGATCTCAAATTTTTGTATCGAACTTCTGTCTAATTATCGAGAAAATCCCATGAATGTGTATTAGAGTTTTTTTCCTTTCCAATGCATCTTTCGGAATCGAAATCTGAGTTCGGAGGAGGCCGGGGTTGATCGTCGAAGTTTGCGGGTCTTCCAGGCGGCTCAGGCGGATGGTGCGGCGGCGGAGGCGCTTGGCGCGGCGGCGGGGCTCTCGGACGGCGTCGCGGGTGTCCGGTGGAGCGGCCAGGCGAGGCCGGGGCGCGGCGATCCTTCAGCAGTGGGGGAGGCCGGGGCCAGGCGGAGCGCCTCGGCGCGGCGGCGGGTCGCCAGGGAGCAGCGACCGCGGGGTCGCGGCGCGCGACCCCCGTGCGGCGACAAAGACCCGCGCCGCGCGGGTCTTCACGCGGCTGCCGCGACCGGCCCTCATGGCCGGTCTGCGCGCAGACCGCGAGTCCGCGGGCCGGCCCAGGCCGGGCGGACCGGCCGGTCCAGGCCGGTCCAGCCCAAGGAGCCTTGCCCCCTCGGTTTTTGGACGCCCGTATTTTCCGCTACGGGTGTCTGTTTTGCGCGTCGTCTGCGGCAGCGCGGAGCTCGTGTCAAGGCGGACGTTTGAGATGGTTTCAGGAATTTTTAATTCCTAAAACGGGGGGCCTCGGTGGCGCAACACGTACGTCGAGGGGATTGACGTCATCCCGAGGGTTCTTGTTTTGGACGGTGCGGACGCGTCTGACGTCCGTTTTGAGCGCCGTCAGTGGCGTTGGAACCCTAGCACCGAGTCGGAGCTTTCCAGGGTGATTCTGGGCGTTGAAGCTGGAGTTGAGGCGTGGGCCTCACGGCCCGTCTTTGAGCTGCGAGTAGTGTTTAGCACCCTTTTCACCGAACATCCGTTCGGGGCGTGCGAGCAGTCGTTTTTGGGCGTTTTTCTAAGGGCATCGCGTTGGCGCAGTCTGCCCGCTGTAATTCCGCATGATGGTGTGGGCCCCGCGAGGTCCGTTTGGGCGTTGACGGTGATTTTCCATCTCTATCACCGGGTGACCGTTTTGGACAAGTGAATAGTCCATCTTGTGTGCTTTTTTGAGAGGATCGCAACGGTGTGATCCGTTCGTTGTGTTTTGGGACCAGGATGCGGGTCCCACGTAGCACCGCTCGTGTGCGATGCGCCGAAATGCATTTTTTTCTCCGGATATCGGTTGCGCTCAAGTGAGTAGTCTTTTTGACGTGTTTTCCCGAGGGGATCGCAATGGTGCGATGCGCCCGACTATTTTCAGGGTTGAGGCTCGGGACCACGGGACGCCATTTGGGCGTAAGGCGGTATTGGTGACTTTTACGTCGGATACCCGTTTGGGGCGAGTAAGTAGTCGATCTCGCATGTTTTTCCGCGAAGATTGAAACGGTGTAATCTATTCAGGCGAGCGGAGCCTCATACGCGATCTTATTAAATATGGAAGCATGAAAGGTGCTCCGGTGGTGGTTCGCCCTACCATGTTTGTAGCGGACCCTTGGCGTGTGATCACGCACTCTTGGGAGAGTGATTTAAATGATTCACAAGATGTGGTTGGTCGTGCCTGGGCCTTTGAGGTGGAGTTGTTATGTCACGTCTTCGCATTGACGCTGGGTGTCGTGTGCACAATAGCCTTTGGGATGGAACGAGGTATACTCTGGGAGTATACGGGAGCGCTTTGAGGAATGTGTGGTTTGTACCCGAGAACGTTTGTGTGCTTGGTTGGGGTTGACTTAGGGCCACACGTTGTGTGGGACCCATGTGCGTTCTGTGACCTTCTTTACATACTTTGACCTCTCGCGACGTAGAGGGTCCCTCTGCGCTCGTTTGTTTGACCAGCAGGGTGGAGTTTCCCCTGGCTCGGTGATCTTTTGTCTGACCAACAGGGTTGAGTGGTCTCTCCCTTGTCTTGTTCTCGATGGTTTTTTCAGCAGAGATGGTTTGGTTCCTCTGTATAGGTAACAAGCACTCACCCAAGTTTAGGTTTTTCCTTCAGCCAGCCTAAAGAACACAGAAGCACTCAAATCCGAGTCACAACTCACACCACACCAACCCATTTTCCCCAACATTGTTTTCATGTTCAGTAATAATGTTTAAATAAGTTTCTGCACCTACTTGGGCAACTAGAAAGCATAAGCACAAGCCAAGGGAAGAGTACGGTCAAACATTAACTTAAACATTCACACCCGGTTCTCTTGTAGGGTCACAACAACAAAAGGGATAAGGGAGATCCCTCAAAGTACTGGAACCAAAAAAACCCAAGATACTGCCTACACCTTCTGCAACTAAAGGGGCCAGAGAGAACCCTCGAAGTAAAGGAAGAAAAGGAAACCCCGAGACACTGCCCTGTCTCCCCAAATTCCAGAAGCAAATGGTTTCTCATCAACAGAGGATCCCACCCCAATTCGTGATATAGACCAGGTAACCACACGGCCTCAAATTCACAACCGGTGAAACCATAACAACAGGGGATCCCATCCCCACCCACATCACCCAGAAATTGGCCCGTGAAAGGAAATAACCAAACCACTACCACCAACACAAAGCAGGACTATGCCGGTATTTTCAGATTTAAAATATTTAACACACTCCATGATTTCAATTCCATTGTATTTTGACCGGGGTTATCACAGAAGAAGGGTTGATCCTGGTGATTTCAATTTATTTAGCTGCATATACGTAATTAACCAATTTCTTTTACATGACCAACACAAGAAGTAAGGGTTTATTAGTGCACAGAGAAAGACCACCAACGGCCATGATTTTCAGTAGGAGTAAGCCCTCACAAATCAGAAATCATTAATCATGAAAGAGCATAAAACAAACCAGCATCATCGATCACATCCCTCCCCCCATTCTTTAAATTTCTTTTATTATCTTCATTAACTTTGGGCTTCATCAATCCCCTCACAAGGCAAAAGCATACCCACCCCGCATGATACATAGTAAGGAGAGACGAAGGAGGAATCCCTACCTAGTTGATCAACGATCGAAGTTTATCTTTACGCCGCCAGGAACAGGGAATGTGCGAATTTGCAGGGGTGGGGCCTCGGGAACTCAAGAACGAGCATACGAATCGATGGGAGGGTGATCAAGAAAATAAACCCAAGGAGTAACCTTTAGTTTATAAAGGCCGGGGATAGTTGAGATAAGAACACGAAACCACGTAAGGAGCGGGGTTGTGGGTTGACCACGTGGCCCCATACGTCATTAAAAGGTCCCCATCCTTTGGGTCGGTTTAAACCGACGCACATACTAGGGAACCTCATTAAAAATTTAATTAAACGCCATTCATGGGTGTTACTGGGCATTTAAACAAACTTAAAGGGGTCAAAATAGGTTTTAAAACTCAATTAGCGCAAAAAGGAGGCACTACTGGAAAAAAAAACCCGACAAGGTTGGGTGACATCGATCGGTCTCACCGATCAGTCAGTCTCATCGATCGGTCTCACCGATCGGTGGCGCCGATCGGTCTCACGCCGAGATGCTACCCTTAGGATCCAGATTTTGGCAAAGGAAAGGACCCTAAGGGTCTGGGTCATCACACTACATATATATAAACTATTTTTCAGGTTTATAAGAGGACTTTGGGGACCTATATGGATATTACTAGCTTGGGTTTTGAAGTTTTTGTTGATTCACTTGTGTGGGACTTTTCCTTTGGTATTTACTTGGAGACTTTTATTTGTATTTATTGACATTGTTCATGCATTGTGGGATAGTTTTGGTTTACTTCTATATTTTGTGTTGGATTTTCTCAGTAATTGATTATCTTATCTCCCAGCCCTCTATTATATAGAGGGTAATGTCTCCCATATGTGATATTTTATACCCTCAATGCTAGTCGCCAACCTAGGACCTACTAGAGGCGGGACTCGAAGATCATTATCTCTCTTCATTCATTTTCAGACTAATAAGGGATCCTCTTGAGAGATGGGGTATTGATAGTTTATATGTAATTTATGTCACATCTCTATGTGACCATGTAATAAGATATTCCCACTAAACTCTTTTAATGAGTAATATCTATGAAGTAATCTAGTTTGAATAATGTTGGGACTTATATTACTAATGTTTAACTCTTTGAACATATATATTCAAACTTCTTTAAATCCATAACATTTATGTGTTACGATGAAATCTTTTGGTGTCTACTTAGAACTCTTTCTAAGTGCATTATCATTATCCTTGTAACCATTTCCATCAAACCTTTTTCTTAAAACCCTTTTGTAAATAATGAAACTATTTACATTATTACTTTATCATCACATCTTAAACACCTTTTAGGATAAAGTGGTATCCATTTTTTATAGTGAATTAAATGTAACTATATACATTTTTCATTACCATCATGTATCTTAAACTTCATTAGGATATTAAGTGAATAATCTCTATAGTCTTAGATTGGTATGATCCTTTAGTTTATAGTGATATTCAATTTATCATAGTAACTTAATTTAAATGTTTACATTTTTCTTTATTGTCGCATATCATAACCCTTTAGGATATAAAGTGAATAATCACTTAAACTAAATCTGGTACAATCTTTTATTTTTTAACTTTGAGCTTCTATAAGTTCAAACATACTCTTACTAGCCTCTTAGACATTAAATTCCTTCTCAAAATATTTTTCTAAGTCTCAGAACAAACTTTTTTGTGTTTGGAAATAAATTTTATTTCCATTTTAGTATGAATATTTAACAAATAAACTATTGTGTTCATATTTCATTTGGTATTCTATGTATCTAGAGAAATTTTCTTGGAAGATTGATATTTAAAATATATATCAATCATGAGTGATGGGAAAAACTTCCCTCACATTTTAACAAATAACTAGATAAACACATTTATCCCAGATAAAACATTTTTATCCTCATCTTCTTCTCAAAATATGTTATAGAATCTGATGAACCATAAATTTGGTGTATACACTTAATCATATCATAACAACTCTTTGTTAACAAAAAAAATCTCTTATCATATAAGATAAATGGGATGAAGATACACATCATTTAATTAGATTCATTTGAGCTTAATAAATTCTTTTACATTCAAATCTCTAATATAGAAACTGTTTACTTCATCACTTGAATGAAAATTGAAATCTCTGTCAATTATTCCCTTGATTTTGAACTCCTATATATTTACAAGATTTGTAAAGTATACATTCAGTATTACATACCCTTCAAAATTGAAGAATCAATTACTATAACACTTGTGCATGACATGGATATTCCATGGAGTTTCCCAAACCCCTTTCTGGTATTATAGATAATTCTGTCATATAGAATCATTACTCCTTGATAATACCCTCAGGCTTCAAATAACCTTAACTGGATTCTCAAAGAAACCTTGTTGGACTTTCCAACTTTTCTTCTTTTGGATTGAACTTTTACCTCCTTGTATTGTCAGTACAATACTAGAACTTAGACATCATATTCCTAATTTATTTACTCTCAACACTTGAGAACATCGGGTAAATTTTTCATGAATTCAATCATTTTTTCATGACACTTCCATATATGAAAAAAGGAATGAATTCCTTAACCATAACAAGCCTTAAAAAAACCTCCAGTCGTACCAGGTTATTGGCATACTCAATCATATTAATTATATGAGTAGATACTAAATTTACTTAGGTCACTTTGCATTAAATACCTTTGAAACTCCAAGTGAATCTTTTTATGCTCCATAAACATCTAGGTTCAATTTTTGAACAATTTCAGCAGTCAGTTACTTGGGAAGGTGTTGATTTAACACAGAGAATTTTCCTTAAGAACTTTTCAAGTTACCAATCTTAGAAGTTTCTTATATTTAAGTTTCTCCATTCAAGGATTAATCTCAAAGTTTACAGAGTTGATGATGATGTTATTTATTTACAACATATTTTTTTATCAGATGGGTATCACCTCTTATATCTTTTCATCAAGGACTTTTAATGATATTTCTCCCATTAAAATTGATAGCCTCGAACAACATATCTATTTAGTGAGCTAAGAAACATATTTCACCAAGCAATTAGTTCGCTCATCAATTAGTTATTGAGGTAGAGAATCATCTCAATCACAATAGTTGTGATTCTTAGATAGTTTAGTGGATAACTCTATCCAAATCCATCATATAGATATACTCAACTTTATTCCTCTGGTATCATATCCATTTGGATTTCCTAGCTAGTATAACCCAAAGAAGATGTCAAAAACAAGCTAACATTGGATTAATCTAGGGGCACATGGCTATAGAATGAAACTATCCAACATGACAATTCAAAGTTACTTATTACTTGCTTAACTTGCATAAGAATCCATGGGCTCCCAGCTATGGCATGAAACTGTTGGGTTGGATGATAGAGGTCATGGAAAGTGTCCCATTGGAAGGAATCTAACATTTAGTATTTTGAGGGGTTTATATTATTATTTTAAAGTCTCGCCAATTTAATATACATCATATGCACATCAAATTCATAACTATTACATCTTATATAATATTTATCTTCTCGTGTTTTATTCCTCTTGTGTATGAATTCTTATAATGAATTAGTTTTCAGAATCCCTATTCTAACCACAAAATTAATGTGTTTACGCCACATTAATGTGTAACTTACAAAACCCAAAAATTTGTGTTACTCGCCCAAAAATAGAAGTCAAGTATATTCTTACATATTTGAATGTATCATATGCATAAAGTACATGAACTCTTCATGTAAAGGCATAGAAATATATGATATTGAAAATCTCCACATGAGTAAGCTCAGAACAACATATGCCCAACCTCGCCCACCAATCTGAGATATAGCATAAACCTCCCATCTGATAGGTGGTCTGACCCCAAGTCTCCCTCCCTGAGGAGACTTTTCTAACACCTAATATGCACAAACTATATTCAACAACTAAATTCAAGCTAATTACTTTAAAAAAATGAGATCAAGGTAGATGAAAACTAAATCTTATGGAGTCGTACCTAGCATGTAATGTGAGACTCTCTCTCCTAGAATCATTTTATCATATAAACTTGGCATACACAATATTCACAATATAAACGATTTTATAGACACAAATAAAGCACGGAATAACTTAAATAGATGAATATTTCATAAATTTAACACTTTCATATTGTATATTATATGCCATTTTGATATATATGACATTTCATGAATTAATTTATAATTCATTTTCTATAATATAAACCCTTTTACATAATTTATATATCATAGACATTATATTCCTTAAACCTTTAATCATATTAATCATCAAAACATTTTTTATGTGGTCCAAATAATATTTTTAAATAAGGACTTCCTTTTAATTTGAACAATTTCAAATTAATTAATTATGAACAATTCATAATTTCAAACATAAATGTTTTTATATTTTATCCTTATTTATGTAATTTATAAACTCTTTTATAAATCATTTATAATTTTAAATAAACACTTTATTTAAAGATTCCAAAGATGTCATATAATTTAATACATTTTAATTATGATTTATAACCCTTTTATAATCCATATTAATTTCAAAAGGATATTCATAATATTAACTCTTTAACATTAAAGGAATATTTTTAATAAATGTTTCAAAAGAATTTAATGCATTAACCATAAACCTTTTATTGTTAATTTTATTTATAAAACCCCTTTTATAAATTTTACAAACATTTCATAATTATGAATAAACATTTTATATTCTCATTCATTATGAACTTTTCATAGTCTTTCATATATGGCATTATCCTTTAAATATTTAATATGATATGAATTATAAGCAATTTTATAATCCAGATACTATTATGTAAACATTTAACATAATCCAAATATCATATATTTAAATATTATTTAAACCAAGAATAAATAAACCATCAAAAACTATTTTTGATGTGGTTTGAATAATTTCTCAAAATAAGGCCCCATTTAATTTGAACAATTTCAAATTAATAATTATGAGCATTTCATAATTTAAATATAAACAATTTATATTTTGGTCTTATTTTGCAATTTATAATCTCTTTATAAATTACTCATGATTTCTAAATAAAAATTTCATTTCTAAATCAACTCTCATGCCATATAATTAGGTAAAAATGTATTTTAAATATTAACATTTAGTATTTGGAATATTTTATTAATAAATGTTTCATAAACATTTATATAATTATTTTTAAACTATTTATAATCAATTAATTTAAAAATATTCTTAAAATACCTTTTACTATGATTTATAAACATTTTATAAGCCATACATATTTGAAAAATATTTATCAATTAACTATAAACATTTCATAGATAATTAATTTATAAAGCACTTATATAAATTTTATAAATATTTCAAAATATCTTGTCCATTATTTATAAACAATTTATAAATAATCTAATCCAATTCATAATTGAATTTTCTTAATAAATAAACACAATATTTATTTATCAAAAACGTGAGAAACAAATATGAATTTTTTCATATTTAATTTAATCTAGTTTACCCATTACGTTCAGGCAGACAAAATAATGCCAAATTTTCTATGTTTCATGATTTCATACGTGATTTGAAAAATCTAAAACATGGATGTCACTCTAATACCGCTGTGGGTTTCTGAGGGGATGAATACCATCTATTCATAATAGCATAAGTGATTTAGAAACCAAAACACCCAAAATCTTCATCCAGGAATAAGTGAAACCGAGCAAAACTAGAAACGGAGAACTGTTTAAAACATGTGTACCTCGCACTGAATATGCCTCTATTATGCCTTGATCTTCATTTGATATGGTTGATAAATATCATTGGAGGAGCATATGAAAGCCCCATGCCTCCAAGGGTGGTACACCAGCCTGCAGATTCTCATTCGTAACGAGAGGACCCCGATACACCGAAGGGGTGCTAGCGCCTTCACTGTCTTGACAAACAGTGTAACGAGAAAAAAAAAAGAATCGGGATGCTTGCTTGCAATTGGTCGTCTCCAACATGAGGGATCCCATATCTTTATACAGTCATCCTTGATGTGTTTTATTTAATGAAAAACATCAATCATATTCAACATATCAATATATGTTTATTCTCATTGGAATTTTTCCTGGAGGGGCCTCTGAGCGGCGGCAATTTCCTCTGGGCGGCGGGATAGGGTTTTTCTTCTCCGGTTTCACCCCCTCCCCTCCTCCGGCGTGACACAGTGCGAGTCAGTGTCGGTGTCTTCGTCCTCGGCTCGGTGTCGGCATGACTCGGTGATTTCCAGCCCTTGCGAAGGCGGCTGGCTGAGATCACCTTTGACATCTCTGGCCCCTGGCTCGGCGAAGGTTCGGGCTTCAGCTTCGGCTTCGTCATCCTGGTGTGTTGGCCCGGCGACAATGTGGATCTGGCTTCGTCATCCCGTTCGGTTGGAGATTTGAGGCGTGGATCCGGCTTTTCACCACAATGGGGCCTGGTTGGGCGTCGGATGTGGCCTCAATTTGGCGGGCTTGATCAGGCGAGGCTCAACACTAGCCCCGGTGTGACACGAAGGGGGGAGGGTCTTCTTGCGAGTTCCTTGCAAGTTCGATTTTGGTGGTTTTCTGTCTTTGATGCTGAATGTGGGGAGTGTTGGGAATTGGTTCGGTTGGTTTGATGTATGGTCTGAATTGTTTGTCACTGGTATCCCTCCCCGCTGGGCTCTCCCTGCTATGTGGTTCTATGGTTGTGGTGGCAATGGATCGCGGCAGGGTTTGATGCGCTGGAGATGCAGAGGATCATGAGTTCGTGAAGGTTTGATGCATGATGGTAGTCTACTTAGAATGGTTTCTTGTTGGGTCATCGTTTTCAAGGTGTGATTTGATGCTTGGAGATTTTTTGTTCAACGATGAAATTTTGGTGGCCTGCGATTTGAGGTTTGATAGTCATTGAAACTATTTTCTTACAAGAATTGCTTCAAATGGGGTTCAGAACATAGGTTTTCTCCTGATTTTTGCTTTCTGATTTAGATGTTTGAGAGGGTATGGCTTTGATATCGATTACATGTCTGTGCAGTCATGCATGGGACTGCTTGACGTGAAGCGATGAGTAGGATAAACTGATTTAATGTTTATGATGTCGAGTGGAAGCTCTTCTGTGTATGTTTGAATTAGTTGTTTGCTCTTAATTTTTTTGTATCATGGTGCTTTGAATGTTTTCAAGTCTTTGAAGTCATGTATGGTTTCTCACTTTTTTCTTAAAAGTGATTGAATAATAAAAATGTAATTTTCATTTGAATTATTCATTGAATTCCTTCCATTCAATCCATTCATGATGAATTATAACCGATGAAACTGTGTGAGAAGATACATGCACCTAAATTTAATGCATATTTTAATGCACGTCTAACATTGATTTGGTGCTTGTATAAAAAATATCATAAAGAAACATTGGATAATGGAGGCGTCAAATACCATATAGAGACATTAGAGAGTATCATCTAACATTAGAGAATATCATCTAGAGACATTTGAAAAAATCATCTAATATTGATTAGGTGCATGTATAGAGAATATCATACAGGTTGGATAATGGAGGTATCAAATGCCATATATAAACATTAGAGAATATCATCTAACATTGCATAATATCATCTAACATTGACTCCGTGTGTGCATATTAGGTTCAACTTATCAATGCATATTTAACATAAATGATATTTTTGAAAATGAATATCATAAAGACATTGAATATTAAAGGTGTCAAAAACCTCTACTTATAACAAGATTCATTATACACAAAAATTGATTGTAAGGAATTTGTTAAGATTTTCTTTTTACAAAGTATAACTGAATCAATTATGATAAATCAAAATTTTACCAATCCTAACACATTAAATACATGACATGATCACTTAAGTTATCCATGATTAATTATAATGAAAATATTGATATAAATATACATGATCAATAATTTATTGATAAAACAATAATCATTCATATAGGGGAGAAAGATAAATTTATTTAGTGAATATAGGTTACTAAACTATCACTAATAAAAGAATTATTATAAATTCCTCTGATATGATTATATTAATAAAGTAAATTATTTATATCTTCACTAGATACATTAGAAGTGAATTTCCAATATTTATAAGTATTAATCATTGAATATATATGAGTGCATCCACCTACCATGTGAAGGTATTTAAATATTACATGAAAGATGCATCTATTAAATGATCACATGTATTATATTATTTGACGCTAAGCATACATTACATGTTATGCATGTTGATTAAAATAAATATAGAACATAACATATCATATATAAAATGGTTCGACGAAACCATTAATAAAATCTCATAATATATTTGAACACGTTAATGACAATGGATTTTGAGATGTGGATATAAAAATAATTGGTGAACAAGGGTAAAGGTAGATGTGTAATGTTCAAAATATAAGGTTTTGAATTAGTTCCAAATTGCAAAGACTATTGAATATATATGAGCTTATGATCACAAATGCTCTTATAAATTTGAATATGTATAATTAAATTATATTAAATTGAAATTGTCATTGTTTATCCAAAGGATAATTTCTCTTTTTTTTTTTTTTTTTTTTTGAAGATTATCTATATGATAACATTGATTGCAACAACTACGAATCCCTAAATCATTCAAAATGCCTCTAGCGTATTCAAAATTATAAATGTTTCACTCGATCACATAAATTACTTTATGGGTTCAACTACATGTATCATATAAACATTCTTTGGAGAAATAATATAAAATAGATTTTATCATTACATGGTTTGTTTAAATTGATGTTTTGCAATAAACCATACGTTTTAGTTAAAATCAAAATTCGTAAGAGTTTACAAAATCAATGGAATTTTTTATGATAAAATTATAAAGAAAATCTTTGTATTTTGAATTAATCATTTATAAAATAAAATATTAAATTTTGAAATGATTTAACCATTGATAAATAATTAATTGATGAAGAATTAAATATAAACACACATTTTATTTGTTCCTAAAAGATAAACACACACATGTACATATGAACCTTACAATGAATATAAGGTCTTGTTACATGAATCAGATGCAAGATAATACGATTCTCCTGCACATTAAGATTTAAAGAATATAAATAATTACATACTCCAAAATTTAGAATCAAAATTGGTTGGTTGTGTCTAATGCCGGATATTTCTCAAATTCACATAACCAAATCTCAATCTAGATATTTATTCACATACGGTGGAACGACTTTATCTTTACATTTTATAAAACAAACAATTTATACAACTTCCACAAACAAAGCTTGGTTAATATTTATGAAAAAGCAATTAAAAGATGGGCATAAAGGTTGAAAGGACAAAACAAATCTCAACAAAATTATTTTTCATTAATTTTCATTAATGAACTTAAAAGAATGATGAGATTGATATATAGCAAATAAGGACTAATGATAATCTTGCATGTTTACTCGGACAATATCAGCTACAACATAAGAGAGAAGGATTGATCTATACTGTTGATTACAGCCATCATATATCATAGTTTTTTTCTACTACTTGTCTACCTCTTTTCACACATTCAATTTTCGTTTTAGGGTCAAATTGTTTGCATTTAGTTGATTTTAATGCTTAAAAGAATACCATTGGTAAATTTATCTACTAATCCAGCAACATCATTTAGAACTGGCAGTGTTGCGACATCTTTTGAACCATAATCTCATATATGGGAATCTATCTCGCTGGGATTGATGGTTCGATTACATTAAAAGCAAAAAAGCAAGCTTTGGACTAGATCACTTACCCTTCCACATCTAGAAGTGTGATTATCAAGGATATCTTGCAAGTTGGCCACAAACCTAAAGTTAGAATACAAAAACAATTAGAAAAAATGCATCACAATAAAATGCACAAACATCTATCAATTCAATTTACATGCACGTGATAATTTCAAAAATGTTCTCACAATACAACTAGAAAAATAATTTGAAATTAAGGTTGGTTTGATTCTCTACTTTTAGAACCCAAACCAATCTTCCCAATATAAATGCATTGCAATTCATTTCATTAATAAAGATTGAAAACTCATTAAAAGAATCGTTTCACTTTAGAAATCATATCATAATTTTACAGTTAATTATTTACACACTCACTTGAAATACCTCTTAAGTGATAGATTATGTTACATTTGTAGTTTTACTTGTAACTTATATTAAATTCTTTTTCTACAGCTTGTTGTATTATACCTCAATGAAGGGCTGCCAATTCAACCAGCTCCTTGTACTCATCTGAAACATAAGACTTCACTTTCATGGTTGCCTCCTCCTCGCCCTTTTCCGGAGATGCGTACTTCAACCCTATCACTGTCACCAAGCCTGCAAACAAACTCCTCCACATGGCAACAGACATGATTTACTATTAACAACAACAACACACTTACTCTTATGCACGCGGCCATATAAAAATCTTTCCCCCTTCCAAAACTCCAGAGGCCTTGAACGAATTCTTGTGCTTCGCCTCATCCCGGATTGCCACGACGTACCAGCTCCTGGAAATACAATAATAAGAACCCTTTCAGTGACGATGAACAAAAACAACTAATTCACAAAGTACACACCTGCTAGGCTTTTTCTCCCAGGAAGTTCTTCCCTTCGGCGAGGAGGTGCTTTAGCTTTAGCTTTAGTCTTTTCCTTCAACACATGTGATGAAGAATTGGTGAGCATTCCATAATATAAGAAATCAGGAACCAAACATGTTTGTGCGAATGATGCAAGGTAGGAAATGCAGTGTCTAACTTTGATTTGTGGCTCTGGATCAATGACTTGAGGTTCAGGTTGTCTGTCGTCCACTAAAATGGGTTCACCTATACAAGAAAACAAGAACACGGAAAAACAAACAGGGGGGGATAAGAGAGAAAGGGAACAAAAATCTGACTTGATGTTAGCAGAATATGAACAGGGAGTGAGGGAAACCCTGATTTTAAGATTTTAACAGCATTGATTGAATATTCGCAGCATGAAAAACAAAAATATAAATTGGACTACAACCACTGTTCAAATTCTCCACAGTAAGCTCACCGATCTGGGAATCTGACCGTGCAGTCCCAGCTACTTCCTCTGGCAAACCTTCAGCCTAATTTTTCCAAAAGAAGAGAGTAATTTGGGTTGTGATGCAACTATTATAATCCTGTATTCAGAAGAAAGAAGAAAACCCAGATGTGAAAATTTTCAGATATGCATCAACTCACAACACTTTCATGGCCATGTGGAGGTGCTTCTTCACCCAGTCCAGACAGCTCATTCAATTGAACAATGGAATCAGCTTCAAGGCTGCTTGAGTTCTTATCAACAGCCACCTCCTTCATATTACCAGCTTCGAGGTTATTCTTTGCATCATCAATATCAAGTCTACCAAATGTGTGATCCACGGAACCATCCAAATCACAGGTTGAATCCTCGGTCAAAGCTTCATGAGAATCCATCTTCACGACACGAATGTCATCATTTTCAACACCAAGTAACTTTTCCTTGCCAGGGTCATTTAATCTCTCACAGGTATAAACATTGGCACATTGATAATGGTCTCTTGCAGCAAGAGAATGATCCCTGCTTGATGTGGGGCTGACATTCTCAGACTGATTCAATCCATTTGTTTCCCTGTAATTCTCAATATTGCACGAAGCACCATCAGTTGGAACCTCGTCAACACTTGTCTTGGCAACAACCATGGCATCTTCCTCAACTGTAGGTGGCTTCAACTTGACAGGATCACCAGATTTAACACTATTACCTTCAGTAGGGGCGTAATCATTGGCTGGTAAGGGATCAATGCTCGCGGTTTTGATGGGACCAGCTGAGCTACTTGACTGCAAAACACGTTCATTTAATGAATTAATAGAAGCTGAAGGACTCTTTGGCGGAGTAGGCGACCCTGGGAAAAGCACCGAAGAGTTTCCATGCTGATGCTTTGTAGGTGCTTTCTTGCTTATAGTTGTATATGTGTTTTGTATGTCGGCTAATGCATTCCTGGGCTTCCAAAGGTTTCCATCTAAAAATGGAAAATCACTTTTTTGAAATTCATGGAATTTGGGGAGGTTCATTTTACCCATATCTATCTGCTTTAACTGCAAGCGCTCCTTCAGAAGATTTACATCGTCATCACCCTCTAAAGCTTCATAATTTACCGACATTAGGTCGTCCAAAAGGTTGCTGACTCCCTGCTCCGTGTCAATTTCTGAATCTATGGGAGAATGAAGAAGAAGAAAATATTCCTTCGTTGTTAATAATGAATGCAGAAATCTCATTACAATTTACATGCGTGCAAAAGGAGACTAATCAAGAGTATCAACCAATCATAAAAACTATTAAAATTATGTTACAGATGACTAAATTTTCCTTCAGTGGCAACCCTCACCAGAAAAATCATTTTCCTGTGTTGCAACTACTAAGTCAGCTGGTGCTTGTTTGAAATTGAGCTGAGACGGAGTTGGAATGTCTGATTCAAGACTCGCTTGAGAGACGCCTGAGTTCTCATTATTGGAAGTCATTGACAGCTCGCGATGCCGATAAATTGCCGACTTCCTAAATCACAAAAAAAAATTAGAATTTACAGAACCTTATGAGAAATTTAGAATGAAAGAATGCCATGTGATAATATATAATAAAAGCAATTAAAAACACATAATAAATATGATACCCTAAAAGTCCAGGCCGGCGTCCCCTTAAAATCCCTGACGTTTTTTTTTCCTCGTCTACGTCAATTAGTAAAGTACCAGTCTGTCTTCGTATTTCTTTTTTAGCATCTATCAACCAACCAAGGTTGAGAGTGAGAACAGGCATGGAAAGGATCAAGTGGCACACGGTTTCAACTAAATAATTGCTGCTTACTTTCGAGCTTCTCATGGGCCAAGAAATATTCCACTGGATCATTTAGTTTAGCAGCATCCAAACTTGGCATCAGGCTAACGGAAGGTCCACTGCAACATTTGAAAGGGAAAACATTGTTTAGGAATTTTTTGGGGTTAATCATGTGATCAAAGAAAATAATGCAGCATAATCACAGGTAGAGTATTACTTGGAATTATGCTTAAAAGAGAATCGAGCCTGTTTACGGCCTAGATCCGGCCTTCTATGTTGAGGATTTCCGTTGCCCTCTGTAGCCACAGTTTCCCCTTTATCACCGGAAGCCACGTGATTTGAAACACTTGAGTTGAAGGGTTCGGGACCGCGGTTTATAACAGCCATTGCCGGATCATTAAGCTTTTGTGTAGAACTCGATGCCTGAAAGGGCACAGAATAACATGAATTTGTAGCGGCTCGATATAAATAGTAAAAAACTGCAGGGGACTGTTATGCTACAAACACGAAATACAAAAATTACAATTAGCGAGATGCTGTGTAGAGCGAAACAATCAGAAACTAGTACCGAATGCATTTCCCACAGAGCAACTAAGTATATCAAACAACGAAATACAATCGGAACTCGGGCATTGTATGAAAAAACACGAACGTACCATGAAGTTGAGGAATGGGTGGAGGAAATCGACGACGTCCTGAAATATGAGTTTCGGAAACCCCGTCAAACCCCTAAAGGTTCGAGGAAAGAGATGAAGAGTAGCCCGCAGTAAGGTCCTCCAGATGACAGATCCGATGTTCGGTTATCATCGATTACCATAGGAGATGACTGATCGATGAACCCTAGACAGCGCAAGCTTATTTATGTGATGTCTAGAAGGTTCATTTTAAAACACACTCAAATTCAAACTATATAAATAAATATTTATATTATAGAATTTAATTGATAGATCAAAAATCAAAACCGGTTTTGTGAAAGTTCAAAACCGGTAACAAACTAAGTGGCCCAAAAAGTTTGTGGTTTTTATTAGTGTTAAAAAAAATGATGATAAATAAGTGTTATTAGTGATTTTTTTAGTACCGATAAAAATGATTTTTATCGGCATTTTTTTAGCAATATTTTAAAGAAATTGTTAATAAAATTAATAAAAATATTATTTTTTTCCCTGCTCTCTCACCTCCACGTCACCCCCCAATTTAGTAGTGTTTTTCGCACCCTTCAACCCTCCTATTAGCGCTTTTTACCCTCATTTATCAGTGTTATGCATCTTGCTCACCCCCTCCCCTATACATCAGTGTTTTATGCACCTGTCAACCTTTTATCAGCAATTTTTACTCTCATTTATCAATGTTATGCACCCTGCTCACCCACCTGCACCTAGAAGGAATCGAATCGTGAACCGCATTGTCTAAATTAACTGCCCTTACCACTACACAACCTTATTTTTGTTTATATTTTATGATTTATTTATTTATTTATTTATTTATTTATTTATATTTCCACACATATTGTTTATACATGTATATATTTATATTTATAATTATTTTTAAATACATCTATAAAACATGTCTATATATTTACACATATATTTATATATATTTACATATAATTTTTTATGATGTATTTACACAATGAATATTTACTATAAATATGTTTATATAATGTATTTTTATAATATGACTGAATAAATTAATTTTATGTATATTTATATACATTTATATTATATATTTAAGGACGTATTTATATAAATACATTTATACGATGTATTTACAAAATATTGTCATGCACATACACACATATTTATATATCTATCTATATATATAATTATAAATAATTACAAAATAATAAATGAAATTATAAATGATTATATATACATATAACGTATCTATATAAATATATATTTATTGTTATATAAAACAAATTTAAGTGTATATATAAAATGAATAATAAATATTTTTTTCATATGGTTCATATATTTACATTTAAATATATTTTATATGTAACTGTGATAAAATGTTTATTTATACAATTAAATTTTTATATGTAAATATATACAAATATGTATATATATGTATATATTTAATTATAAATAACACTATAATATGAAAACCGATAAAAGTTGAACACCGTAATATTCACATAAAAGTAAGCTCTGGTAATAAATCCAATCTCCATCGAAAAAAGACAAGAACACCCTACTAAAAAAGGCTAAAATTCCATTGAATGTTAAAAAACTCAGATGTCCCGACAAAAAAAACCAATTTTGGAGGCATTTCAGACCTTTTTTACCTAAAAAAAACATTGATTGAGATTTTTCTAAATATTATGTCATAGATTTTTTCACAAGCTTCGATTAGACATGTGACAGAATCCAAAAGAATATCCGGATCAAAAGTCATGGTCATTTGAAATTCAAGACATGTTTTCAACTTATCTCAGGTCATTCATTAATTTATTGAATTTTTATGTCATCCAATTGTTATTAAATGACTATTACTTAATAAGAATTAGCAAATTATTAATTAATATTAATTTTTAATTATTTATAAGCTATTTTTCACTAAATATATTATATATTAAGTGTAAATGCATATTCAGTATTATATAAATATATTAATACATGATTTTTAATGATATATAATTTTTTTATGAAATATACCTTTTATCAGGAGTGAAAAACTAACTAACAAAGTGACATTTTTTTCAACACTTTTTAGCGCTAATAAAGATACCATATATCAGTACTTTTAGCTAGCGCTGATAATGTCACCCCCCTTTACTAGCGCTTCTAGCTAGCACTGATAAATGGTATCACTTATAAAGACACTCACATTATCATCGCTTTTAGCTAGCGTTAATAAAAGGCAACGCTGAATATCACACATTTTAAAGTCGTGGAATGAGAAATAGAAAACCCCAATGTTGAGTTACACCTTGGAGAACTTATTGTCCATGTGGATGAAATTTTTGAAGAATGGGAAGTTGTTGATTGATGTTTTTGACATATTATGCAAACTTGATGTGCATAATCAAAAGAGAAAATTGATGAGTTGAGGAAGCTGATAAGATGAGGAGTTGTATCATGGAAAGTTCAAGCACGTGTTAGACTAAATCATTTGGCTCATAAAGGAGAGAAGTTCAAAAGGTGAAGTTTGAAGCGAGTTTCAAAGAGTCTGGAGATCCTTTTGAAATTGATGGATTTATGACCGAAGGATTGAGTTTTGTGTTGGGAAAGGTGTTGTGATGATTGATGGACACACTTCAAACCGATTTGATGAGTTTGGAGAAGAGTTGAGTTAGCATCGTAGAAGTTACATTGAAGCACTCAAATGAGTTTTTATATGTTGTGTAAGCTTTACGAATTACGTTGAAGAGTTATATGGAATTATGTTGAAATCCTGAAGTTATTTGAGTCCTTTTAAGATGATTTGAGATGACTAGATATGATTTGATGAGGTTCGGAGAAGTTTTAAAGAATTTGAAGTATGGAGAATTCTATACAATTATGTATGAGTAAACAATATTTTTTACTATTTGTGTATGATTAAACAAGAAAACTTAAATATCATGCAAGAATAAACTCAGAACAATTGTGGCTATACATGAATAACTCTAAAGATCAACTTTCTACACAAGAATAACTCCAAGGTTCCAATGGTCGCGTATGCATAATCCAAAGGCTATGCATGATTATTATGAAGTTCTTAAAGGCTATATAAGTTTTATGAGTTGGTGAGAAAAAGTTCAAGTGGTTATGTATAAATAAACAAAAGAATTTAAAGTCTACATACGAGTACCTCCGTGATTTCAAAGGCTGCATAAGATCCATCCAAATCGCACGTATAAATAAATTGTAGTTCACATTATATTAAACTGGAGATTTCAAGGCTCATGTATGATTAATCTGTTATGGCGTAAGATTAATATGAGTTCACAAAAAAATAATATGGGATATCTGAAGCGACATAAGATTAACTATGAAGTTCCAAAAGCTACGTATGGGTAACCTGAGCTTGTGTATGAGCTCACCGAAGCTACATAACAATTAAAAAATGTTACATATTTTTTTTCCTAGAGACACGTTGTAAGGAAAGACTGTGTTTGATAGCGTACAAGATACGTTGCATCGAGTTTAAACAAACAACGAAATCTTATTATTTAAATATGACCGTTATAACCTAACCACTAAATTGGTGGGAATAAATATATAATGGTCAAACTCGTTTTTAATGTGTTAATTAATTATGTGTAAATAAGTACTAGATTTTTAGTAAAGTCATTTACTAAAGTCGTTTTATTCATCAAAAACATATTTTCTCCAAAAATGTTTTTTATTTCATTGTATATACAAATAATATAATTCATTTCTGGAACTTTTAGAAAATATATTTGATAAAATTAACTTCATTTTTTAAATTATCATATCAAAATTATCCTATGCTGAAATTTTGATAATTTTATGAAGAGTTTGATTTTTCAATGAATAGTGAAAAATCCCGTTTTTTATTAAAAACTATATTTTATTTACAAGAGAAAATTATGTTTTGAATTTGTTTTTAACTTTAATTAGTTCAATTTTATTTAAAATAATCCAACCATGGTTTTTTAAAATGGATTTTATACTTGAATTTAGTATAAAAACATTTTATATTTTAAAATGACATTTTTTTGAAAAACTATTTTTCGTTGCGTTTTGCTGGTTTAAATTTAAATCAAAATTTTCAACTTATGTGTTTTGAATTTTTAAAAATGGATTCCATATTTGGAATCAATAGTTACAAATTTAGTAAATAGGTCACTTTTATTTTTTGTCAATATGAATAGTAACATTGATAGTTTTTGTTACCACGGTAAATGGTAAAATCGAGTAATTAAGGGAAATTAAGGGTAAAAATAAATTGACAAGGACTATAAAATGACCCATACACTTGAACCAATTTTATTGGATGAGTAAAATTCATCCATAAGAATTAAATTTTTTAATTTATGGCCTTTGGTTTCCATTTAAAAGTGATAATGACATTTATAATATTTTATTCAAAGAAAAGACAAAGTCGTCACAATCATATTTTTAACAACTAAAACATTTTTAATACGGGGGTATCTAGAGGTTATGTTTGACTATAAATATTATTTTAAAATATAATAGATTTATAGTCATCATGGTAATTTATTTTTAATTTTTAGTAAATAAATAATTACCTTAAATTATTACACAAGGCTGATGTAGTAATTAATTAATTAATTAATTAATCAAATAAATGATATTAAAAATATTAAAATAATTATAATTTGAGATAATTAGTGTGCTCAAATAATTTTCCATATTACCTTGAAATGTTAGGGATATAATAAAATAGTTGGTTTAAATTATAAGTGTTAAATTGATATTATTAAAATCAAAGTAATGAATAGTTATTAAAATTGACCTTATGGTTGTTTGATAGTAAATAATATTTTATTAAATGTTATAAAATTACTAAGAATTTTAAATTAATACAAATGGTTAGGATAATGATTCAAGTGTCATATATGACTCATTTATGAGTTGTTTGTCATTTTATAGTAACTATATTAACCCTTAAAGAGTAAAAATCCATGTTGTCACGGTAAGAGTTCAAAGAGTTAAATAAGGGTTAAAACCAAAAGATAATGGTATAAATTTAGTAAAAACTTATCTAATTTTTATCTAATGATTATATTTCTACCCATAATAATCTTATATTCTAAATTAATAATTTTGGATTCATTTCGAATTAAAAATCAATTTATATTAATTTAATATTTTGAGAAATGCTAAGAGTACCCCTCCCCTCTCTTATAAAAAAGAGCATCTTCTTCTCATCACTTCATACTTCAAAACCCTTTTGGATCATAAATTTCATGAAAAAATCCTTTACTATAATCCCTTATCACATTCTGGAGGTCTTTTTTTAGTTATAATACCAACCTTGGTGGTCTTAAGGTGTTAAGGAAAGGAGGATTTCTAAAGAAGATGTAAAGTTTTTCTATGCATATCTTAGTTTTGTTTCTTCTTCCTCACCCCAAAAACCTTCTTAAGAAATAATAAAATGATAAATAAAGTACCCTCAATAAAATTATATTATATTATTCTAGTTTTATTCCATAAATCCATCTTATATTCCATCAAATGAGATACGAAATAACCATTCGTGTGTACAGTGGACTACGACCTCGCGAACCGATGTCATTCGTTTTCCATTATCGCCTATCATGGCTTGATATAATAATGTATTTAAAGTATATATATGATATTTGTAACATATTTATACTTATTGATCCATGATATCACATATAACTTCTTACGTTCTATTCTGTTTTGGATATGATAATGTCGCTCGTGTGTACGGTGGACTGCTGCCTCGCGAAGCGATGTGATTCGTTTTTCACTAACGCTTTGCATAAAAGGTAATAAATATAATTTTTATAAATATATGTGATATACATGAAATTTTTATTAAATTCATGAAATATTTATCATACTAAAAAGAAAATATATCATTTTCTTTCTTACCTTTCCACTCACTGAAAAAGATAACATTGTTCGTGCGTACGTGTGGACTACTGCCTCCATAAAGCAATATGGTTCTTTTTACATCACCAAAAAAGATGGATGATATATATAAGTGTATTTAATAAAATAATATGATATATATGTAATGGTTATTATTCTATATATAATGTAATTCTAACCACTTTTCCCATAGTTATCATACTGAAATCATTCTAGACTTATGAACCGAATATCGTTAAAGCATATGATGTGAACTTAAGTAATTAAGTAATTACTATAACATAGTAATAAGTGAAATAAAAGGAATAATACACCTGAAAAGGGTTCTCAAGAAATTAAATAAATAACCTAAGTTTATTATTTAGGAAGATAAAGAACATACTTAATGAGTTAAACTCAATGTAAGAGATTCCTTAACTAAAAAACATCATTTTAAATGCTTTAAAGATTTATTTTCTAAATATTTCTCTTTAATTTTCATGTTTTTAAAATGATTTTTATGAATGTATTTATTTAGAAATGAATGCTTTAAAAAGGTAATTTTTGAATTTCTCTCAAATATTTTCAAAAAAGAAATCTTTTTAAGGTTTTATGTAAGAGATTTTCTTTTAAAAATCCTCTTAAAATTCCATTTTCAAATATTTTTACAAAGGTAAAAATTAATGTTTTTTTACTTATATGGTATGAATAAAATTTCCCACCTTCATGATGCCTTAATGTTTTGAATCTCTCTCTACAATTTTATAAGGTTATTTTCAAAGAAAATGTTTTCCTTTGTATGTGCGTGGTTTTTCTAAAAATATGTGATTAAAAAAATAAAAAGGTTGTTTTTCATAAGATTATTTTTATAAATGTTTTTAATGATTTATGTTTATGATATTTGATGGACCCGACTTGAATAACCTCTCAAACCGGTACCCAAACTGAACCATAACATACCCAAAGGGCGTTCTCGATCTCCACGGGTTGGCATCTTACACCTGAGAATCAATAACAAATAGAGGGAACAATTTCACCCAACTTGAAGCATACAAAATGAAATATATAAACATATACAAAAAGAAACAATGGAAGAATACATGAATAGATATATATGTCATAACATAAATAAAACAACGAAAGTGATATAATTGAAAATATAGAAAACAATCTACAAGAGACAAGTCCAATAACAAAGGACAACACATCTAAACAGATACTCCAACAGTCTCCATGTGACAGTGTGGGAAAACCCGCACCATCTCACCATCCAGCTACCCAAAACCTAGCTAAAAGAAAACCTCACCACCTCATTGCGGTACCTTGCATTTCCCTACATAAAAATACATAACTAGGTCTACACACCTCCGAAGGGGTACACATGGTGTGAGATAACAAGATCAGTAGGGTCTCTCCCAGGTGTTCCATATCAAGTATCTGAACAATAATTCAATCATGCTCAACTTTAAAGAAGGCATGATATGTAGTTTATTAGTTTTTATATCAAAAGCATGACAAAATATTTAATTTTCTCCTTTTTCCACATTTTCAAATAAAATAGGTAAATCAGTTTTAAAGAATTTCATATCCATATTTATCACAACAGATATATCATGTCAAAACAAAGCATGCATCACATATCATATCATAACCATGAAAATAAAACAAAACAACATAGACCAAATCGTCCAATAATCATCATAAGTAACATCATGCTAAGGATCATACTAGGTTGGGATAACTAGGACACTCATATCTAAACATAGACAACTTCACCCACATCAATCCTCTAGACACACGCATCAAGCCTAGAGAGCAGAGGAACACCCTAGAAAGCGAACCTCCTAACAGGTCTAACAAGTCTCTAGAACAACGAGCCTCGGGAGTAGAGGAAATTCCTATGAGAAAACCCCATGACAGCGGATGAGACCCATTACTATACCTTCCAACTAAGTACCCAAGACTTCCCATGTACTCTATTTTACAAATCATTTCATCATTTCATGTTTTGAAACCCATATCATAAAACCATTTCATAATGCTTTGAAAACCCTTTCTATTTACCAAAAACCAGGAGAAAACCATCTTTTATAAAGCCCCAATTACACACACATAAAACAAATCAGTCATATCATGCCATTTCATTTAATAAAAAAATTTATCAAAAACTTGAGCATTGTTGTTCACCAACACAGGCAAGAGACAAAACCATATACCTCAAAACTCAGGTCACACATGCCCGTAACAGAATCCACCGAAAAGAAGAACACAACAAAGATAAAAAATTCACTAGAATCTAGTCCACACATCAGGATTGATTCAATTAAATATAAGGGTTTGTAGATAATACAAAACAACACGTACCTCAAGAACACCCACCCACCGCACCACAACCAACAAAGTATTTGACCCTCGGAAAAAGATCATGCAACCTATCTAGAAAAGAATCAAAGGAAACATCACCATGGATAAAAAACCAACAGCACAAAGCAACGATAATACTATGATTAAGGGAAATGAAGAATCAGAAAGTATCTCTTACCCGACACTACTGCAAATATAACCTTTATCAGTGCTAGAAAAGGGCATTAATAGCGCTAAAAAAGTGTTGTTAATTGAGGTGAAGATAAGGGGGGTTCCACTTTATCAGCACTTTGAAAAGTGCTGATAAAGACCCCTTTTATCAGCGCTTTTTTTAGCACTGATAAAAGTCCCCTTTTATCAGTGCTTTTGTTGAGCGCTGATAAAAGTTTAAAAATCAATAATTTTTTTTTTCAATTCAAGGAGGCTTCAATAGCGCCCCACCCCCCTTTAACAGTGTCCCGACCACCACACCACACCCCCCCCAACCACCACCCTCACCCGCACCCTTTAACAGCGCCCCCACCCCCCTTTAACAGTGCTAACTGTTATCCCCCCCACACGCGCAACCTACCTCCCCCTGGATTTGAACTCGGGACCTGTTGCATGCGCACCCTAAGCCCTTACCACTCCACCATATTGTTTTGATCTTCATTTATTAATATATCTATTTATTTATATATATATTTAGTTATATTTACTCGTATATTAATATATATATATATATATATATATCCTTATAATAATATATATTTATATTAATATATATTTATATTAATATATTTATTTGTATATTAATATATATTTATAAGATCAGTTTTGAATGCATTTATAAAATATGCTTTTTATGTGTGTTTATAAATAAATAAATACATATATACAACACACACACACATATTATATGTACATCTGTATGTATAATTATATATATTTATATATATTTACAAATATTATATATTAATATGTATATACATATGTTTAGAATATATAAATAATATATATCAGTTTTTCAATACAGAAACACTCAAATATATATATATATATACACATACACATTATATGGGTAAAAAATGGAGAAACCCTCAAAACCCGTAAATACAATCAGAAAGTCAAATAAACCCTACACTCAGGGTAACGATGAAAACTTCTGATCCGAGAGTCCGTTCCAGCTCCGTGACTAGTCAAATAAAATACCATCAAATGATATTTGATTTGATAGGTGGTGGAGGCTGAATGGACAAGTATATCATAAGTTATAGCTGTTTGAAAAAATAGCAGACAAGACAAAAGTGCTAGAAATGGGGTCTTGAAAAACCTAACAAACCGCAGAGTCACTAAAATGGGCATAACTTATGATCTTGGCATCCGTTTCAGATCTGTGACTAGTCAAACCAAAGTTCATGGAATGAAATACAATATAACGGGTGAATGAGTCCAAACAGACACAAGCATCGAGAGTTATTGCCGTTTTAAGAAAAATTTGACAGGGCATCGGACACAGAAACAATGTTTTGGAGGACTTCTGATGGTTTTTTGGGGTTTTAGGGTCCCAAAATTGACTATAACTATTTTATAGTCAATCTTATTCATATATCTTTTCACTACATTCGATTTGATATGTGGTAGAGCCCAAACAGACACCTGAAGCGAAAATTATGGCCGTTTGAAGTTGAAGTTTTTTTGGAGTGATATAACTGATATATCTTCCGTTTCTTTGATCTTGCCATAGTTTTGATTGGACTTGGTCCTCACTAATCTCATAAACTTTGATTTTACTGGTCGTGGTGCTCAAATGGACACCCGGAGCAGAAGTTATGTCCATTTTAGTGAGTTGTGAGTTTCTTAGGTTTTTAGGCGCTATGAGGGTTGATAAATTTCAAATGATAATAACTTATGCTCCGAGTGTCCGTTTTGGCTCTACCACATATCAAATCCAAAATTGTGAAAATATAAACATTCTAGTGACCACTATAACCCCTTATCACATTCTTAAAGGCTCAAAAAGGCCCAAAATCTCTCTGGACGGTCATAAGTTTGGCTTTGGGTGTCCGTTTTGCCATAACTTCTGCTCCGAGTGTCCGTTTTGCCTCAAACACATATCAAATGGAATATTACGACTAGAAATACACTATGGTGACCACTAGAACACCTTATAATATTATTAAGGGCATGAAAAGGTCCTTAATCCCTCTAACCGACCATAATTTCTGCTCCGAGTGTCCGTTTTGCGTCTACCATATATCAAATCGATATAAAACATATTTAAAAAATATTTATTATATTTATATCAATATCAATATACTTATATATCAATATATTATTTTTTATGGAATACAATTTTTTTTGAAATATACACTTTATCAGTGCTAGGAAAAAAAATTGCTGATAAAGCCCCCCTTTATCAGCGCTTCTAAAAAAAGCGCTGATAAAGGGGGGCCCTTTAACAGTGCTAAAAAAACACTGATAAAGGGTGGCACTGTGGAAACCCTATTTTGTGGTAGTGTGGAGAGATGCAACACAACTACCCTAATGATCTAAAGCTGAACTAATCATTCTATAATGAAAAGAGGCTCCCAAAATCGATGTAGAAGAGCCCTAGGTCGAGAGGGGAGATAACCGTAGAAAAATGAAATAACAATCAACTGATGAAATTCCCTAAAATCCCTATCTGCGACATTTACACAACGTGTAATCCATTTACATGCCGTGTAATCCTATGGACTTAGATACACTAAAAAACCTATTTATTTTTAATTAAGCACCAATATTTTAACATTATATGATGTGTAACCCTTACACGATGTGTAAACCTTACACAATGTTTATTCCTTCATGCTATGCATTCAGCTCATGAATTGAGATTGAAAGTCATTACATGTCATGTTTTCTTTACACGGCGTGTAATTTTTTTGGAAACAACAAAAACTGCCGATTCTTACATGAAAAGCCAAACCACCTTGGGTATTATCTGAACTCGAGGAGAACCCCAAAAAGATATTAACACATTTATACTCGGACTCCATTAATTCAAAAAAAACATACATCCTCAAACATTAGGTCATTTTTCTTATCAAATGTTATCCATCCTCAGGAGTCCAAAGACACACCCAATTCAAGAGGGAAAAAAATTAAAGATAAGGAAAATACCTAAAAGCGGGTAATGGTATGTTACAAAAACTCCACCATAAGACTTTATGTCCTTAAGAAGTCATGTGGAAGAATGAAGTCCAATAAAGAGGTAAGGCCACTGCTCCCTCATCAATGACTCACACTACTAAGTCTCATGAGAATTTTATTTGTGCCGCCATAACACTCTAACCAACATTATCAACTTCTGACGCAAGAATTTAACTTGAGAGTCAATGATCACTACTGGATGCTTTACAACAGAAACATATGGATCTAACTCAATCTCTTCCCATATAATAACATGAGAGGGATCAAGATGATATTTCCTGAGATGTGATATGTAGAAATCATCATGAATGTCAGTCAACTGAACTAAAAATGCTAATCGATAAGTAACCTTCCCAATATGATCAATGACCTCAAATGGTCCAACATATTTTGGAGACAACTTTCCCTATTTTTCAAGCCAACAGTGACCCAACCAAGGAGAAAATTTCAAGAAAACTCAGTCACCTATGAAAAACTCCAAAGGACGACACTGTTGATACACATAGGATTTCTGTCGACTCTATGATGTAACTAGACACTAGCGTATATCCTGAATCCTTGCTGATGTCACCTGAATCAAACTTGGTCCTACTAAAGAAGATTTTCCCACCTCTACCCAAAAAAGAGGTGATCTACACTAAAGTCCATACAAATACTATAAAGGAGCCATTATTATTGAATAATGATAATTTTTGTTATAATAAAACTCCAATAATACCATATGGTTATCCTACAATCCACCAAAATCCAAGACATAGGCTTCAAAATCTGAATAAAATGCTTTGTCTGACTGTCTGTTTGAGGATGATAAGCTATACTCAACCTAACCTGAGTCCCCATTGCCTCCTAGAGACTCCTCTAGAATCTTGAAGTAAACCTAGGATCCCTATCTAAAATAATGGTAGAAGGAACTCCATATAACCTCACAATTTGCTACACATACATCCTACCCAGATCTTCAATATTAGTGGTTTCCCTGATCGAAATGAAATGAGATGACTTTATCAACCGACCATTCACCACCCCGATAGCATTCCTCCCTCATTAATTCCATTGTAATCCAACTAAAAAGTCTATGGATACCTCATCCCATTTCTAAATTGGCATCAGAAGAGGCTGGAGAAAACCATAAGGTTTTAGATGCTTTGCCATTATCTGTTAGTAGGTGTAACAACAAAACACATAATCAGAAATGTTATGATTCATACCCAACCACTGGAATAACTATTTCATGTCATAATACATATTAATATTACTCAGATGAATGACCCACAATAAACTATGACAATCAAATAAAACAGAGCTTGTAAGATCCATGGTTTTTATTAAGGTACAGATCTTCTTTTTTTGGGTTAAATGCATTTCTTTACTTTTTGACTTAGACCCTAGACCGAGTCGTGGGCCAATTGGATTGTTTTTGGTAAAGAAAGGGGAAAACATGCTGAAATCTGGCCACAGGCTAGGTAAACGTTGTGTACTTGGTCTACACACCGTGTACTTAAAGTACACACTGTGTACTTGGCCGTCGCAACGTGTATCTAGTATGGCTCATAAAAAAACATAAGTTAGAGCACATGCAGTGTACTTTCCCAGTAGGTTTTTTTATAAAAGAGGTAGTAACTCATACTTTTGACAGACTTAAGTTTTTCTCCTATTTTTTGAACCCAAAACACCCCTATACTAGTTTTTCAAGTATTGTAGCCGTTCGAACTCTGATTCGAGAGCCGTCTATCATGTTGGAACCATATAGATAAGTAATCAATTACTTTTTAGTTTTTATTGATTCTTTGGAATAACAACTGCGCTATTTGGATTTAGGCTCATATGCCCTAATAATCTGTTCTTCATCCGTTCTTCAGATTTATTTCAAACTGGGACGAATCAGGACACGATACTGGATGGAATCTCTACTACCAAGGCGAGGTAGGTGGTCTATACTTTCTTTTGGCTTTTCTTGGTGTTTTTTCGAGCGTTCGGCCGAAATTACATTTGTCTTAATTTTTGGCGAGGTCTCATTTTTGAGTGAGTAGCTTTTAGTAGCCGTATTTAGACCTAGTGAGGTTGACCATGGGTTTTGTTTAGGTGTGTTGGCACCCATTTCTCATTTTGAGGTCCCCCGAGGGGTGTTCCTTAAGGGAATAGCTTGTTTATGCCTATTTAAACCACCCAAGGGGTGTGTTCTTGTGCTTTCCTAGTTATAGGAATCCTGTTAATGACTTGATAGCTTGAGTAGCTAGTTTAGGAGATGTACTACCTCCTTGATCTTTGAATATCATGTTATGCCTCACCTATTTTGATATCTTGGCATGTTAAATAGATGATATGGGTGGTTATACCTATATATAAATCATTAATGACATGTTAAATGGTTTATATGGGAGGGTATGTTGGAGTTGGTGGTCTAGAATCAACTACTTTGTACTTTATTCATTAAATAAAATCCTTATCACATCTTGATTGTTCTTCTGCGTGACATGTCATGTGATAATTTCCTAAGGACAGCTGTTGCATTAAAGGGTCGTAGCGGATCCCTACTATGATGAGAACCCAAAAGTGCCATAACACTGTTCTTGAATGTATGTTCTATGGCCGAATGATATTATTTGAGGGACACAAATAATACAGGTCATTAGTGGCGAGGACTCATAAAACTTTGAGGTACCTTCTCATGGTGTGCGCCCTTGGTAATATTCATGAGGATATTATGAGAATGAGACCCGCCAGTAGGAAATCAACATTTCATAGTGTCATTGGATGTTCCTATCTGCGGACGAGTGTATTGGTCCTTATACTTTAAGATTATTATTAATGGGTATTACAACTCGCACACTTAGATGTATTGACGAAAACTGTGACGACACACTGTTCGCAGCGAGGTAGGATACGTTGGGTGCGTCACGAGTATTACCACATTAATAGATAATGCGAGAAAGGATTTGTCCCTTTCGTTCCATAACAGAAGTAGATATCTCAGGCCCTTTGATGGAATTTACATAGCCTAAATAAATCCATGGCCATGGTAAGGTATGGGAAAGTTCAATTTCGGGAAGTTAAAGAAAGAATAATCAAGCACATGGGTTGATGTCACTAGCATGCAACCCACTTGATTGGAGATATCGAGACAAAGGGATTATATTACATGGTAAGCATTCGTAGGAGGTGACACGTCATTACGACGTTAACTTCTTTCTCTATGGGTGTCTTGGAGTGTTGCTAGATGCTAACCTTGGAATTTAGACAGGCTCAGCCTAATGCCACTGAGAAAGAGGCCTAGAGAGTCACACACTAAGTGTGTCCATGTATCTCAGTTAAATATTAATTTAACAAGTTAAATAAATATTATTCTCGACTGTGGTTTAATAATTATTTAAGGATGTCTGATCGCATTTGTTTCGACACTAGTTATTCGAGAGAATATAGTGTGGGTGAAATAATATATATTTATTAGTGAGTAATGCAATTACATTTATTTGAGAAATAAATAGTCATTACTCAAGGTCTAATAAATATGGTGAAGGAAATAAATAAAATGAAAAAATAAAAGTACACGCCGTGTATATTTATATACACGCCGTGTAGTTTGTTTTTCAGGATTCGTGAGAAAATATTGTTTATTTAATTAAATGATATTAAGTGTAATACGTTGGGCGCATGTTAAGTAATAATGATGGTCAACTGTCATTATTAGGACATGTGGTATTACTAAGAATTAAATGAAATGATTAAATGCTTTCGGGCAATTAATTAATTTTATTATTCTAAGTATTATAATCCCAATTACATTATTCTCATAGAATCAGAGCCATTGTTATGCAAAACGGATTTGGAAATACTCTCAAGCCAAAGAGAGAATTCCCTTTCTACCAAGAACGCCCTCAAGTTACGAGAGCAAGATCTTCCACCGGATCAAGGCGGTCGAAGGCGGACATCGCAAGCGAAGGTTCTTCCACGCTAGCACCCAGAGATCCCTTCGGCGACGTCCATAGATACGTGACACACGTATGGATCACCGCTAGAGGAATCCTACACTTGGATTCTACGATGCAATGACGGATCACCGAATCATGACCGGACACATCAACGAAGAAAGAATTCCATCGAGGTAATTCTTATGAATTAATTAAATTAATTATACCCAACATATGAAGATCCTATCTCAAGGGTTCTGGGACTCTTCTTTTCTTTTTTGTTCTTCATTCTATTCTGAAGATCCGGCATTTTATATCGTGACAGATCTTGGATTGAACGTCATTTAACGCTAAAATTAAAGTTGGGCAAACCCACCAACGCGCTTCCACTGTGCCCGGAACCTACAGGGTAGGCCCATATTCTTATGATAAATGGTTTGCATAAGTGGGTATACTCATGGATTGTTCTTGTTGATATGAGCAGGTATACTCACCAGGTTATAAATGTTTAACTTTAATTCTTAAATTCTTGAATGATTTAATACTTAATTGCATGGTTTCATAGACTCCTTGAACTGCTCTCCTTGGATCTGGAACACAGTAGTGGACACCTTGGGTTGATTCTGCCCCTTGGGTCTTAATTCTGTGGGATTCCTCAGGCCTTACTACCCTGTAGGATCCATCTTTCTTGGGATCATGTAGGACTTGCTATTTAATTGATCATAGGACCCCAACTAGTTCCTAGTTGAGTTTCTACTAGGGATTCCCATGGGACTCGATGAGATGCCTCAGACATGCTCCTTGGATCTGGCCCTCCATGGTCTAGATATTATTACTTGGATGCCTTGGTCTATTGAAACCTTGGATCCGACCCTCAGGGTCTACATTTCATTATATAGTGTGGTCATGGGATGCTACTTCACTATACGACATGGTCGTGGGATACTTGTTCACTTTATACAGCGTGGCTGTGGGTTACAGGATAGAGATGGATGTACGACACGGCCGTGTGACTTGTTTACTTGTTATAGATGCCTTGTTAGGAGATGACTTTATTTTGTAGGTAGCCTTGAGGGATGTTCAGTTTTAATTGTTATAGTATACTTATGCCATGGGCATATGTATTTACTTACCCATTGTTTACACTTTCTAGAACCTTTATAAAATTGTTGTTAGAATTGTATAGACCTGGGTGGTTGCCTACTGGGATATTTATCTCACACCCTGTTTGGGCCTACTTGGGGACCCAAACAGATTATATGGTTGCAGGTGGTGATAGGGGAAAGTTCCCTAGTACAGGTTGTTGACTATGAATTTGAAGCAGAGGAGCATATTAGCAAGATGAGGCTTACGATGCTGAGATACCATTTTGATCTTTTGTTCTTTTTGGGACTTGTATTGTATTACATTTACTTGTACTTTCTTTGGATATTTTCTAGACACTTTTACCATCTGCATCATTTTTGTATATGAGATACTTCTGGTTATTGATATGTATATTCATGTCTGCCTGTATTAATTTCAGTTGTCTACTTATTTATTTTCTTCCGCTATTGCATGTTTTTGACTTCTACTGTAATACTCTGGTAATGAGGGCATAGTCTCCCCACTAACTCACTTAGGCCCTCACTGCTAGTCGGAAGCCTCTGGCATTTGGGGATATGCGCTTGAGGCCTTGTGACCAACCGAGCTCGAGGCACCGTTTCAGGTGGCATCCAGATTTGAGATGTTACAAAGCGGTATCAGAGGTTTTCCTTTTTCTGGATGACTTACTGTTTGGCGGCGTTAGATAGGGATAGGAAGGAAATGGAGTTTGGTAGTAAACTGTGCCCAGGAGTAACTACCCTGCGTACAAGGAAAAGCCAAATTTCCTCGAATTAAGTTATGATTTTCTAGATTTTGACTATTACAGTTGATTTGATTTCACCGTTGGGTGATACACTTGATTTCTGCTATTACAGTTGATGTAATTTTTGGGTTCTATTTCAGTTGCAACCCGATGAGATGAGGGTGTTCCATCTCATTCATCATATAGACACTTGTTAGAATCACATTCCATGCATTATTCCATGCCATCTAGGTTACATTAGACATTGTATGCTGTTATGATAGTTGATGTGATAGTTGTATCTACTGTTGTGTTAGTTGGGTGTAATATACAAAGGTGTGACGTTATCTTTCAATCCATAAGAAATATGAGACCTTATGAATTGGGAAATAATGCACCAGTAAAATGTAAATTTTGAATGAACTTACTATATGCATGGTTTGAATGAGATCCAAGTTTTGATTTCATGAGGTATTATGGACCCTCATGGATTCAGAAATTGGTAAACCCTTGGAAATTTCCTAAATAAATGAATGCGAAATGGAAATAAACTGGAATGGTGAAAGATACTTGAACTAGACCTGACTTTTGAGTGGGAAAGAGGCACAATTTCTAGTGGTTCGTCAGCTGTTCTCTATACAGTCCTGGCTTTAGGAGTAGGCTGTGGGTTTGACTTGGTTTTTAGGAGGTTTCTAACCTGTCCTATGCTTTGAACTTTGTGCTTTGATGTTGTACTTTCCTGAGGTGTGTGTTTGGCATTGTAGAGACATGCCACCATGACGACCTCCAGTGGTACATCATAAGGGAGGTGATGACCATACTTCAGAGATGGTGGGCTGCAGGCTACTACTTAATCCTCCTATAGTGCTAGCTACAACACCTGAGGTTGTTCCAGACACAGGTGTTGAGGCAAAGTTTTGTGAGGGTTTCTTTCTCTATATTTAGACTTTCTAGGAGCACCGCACCCAGCCTTGACTATGGATGAGCTAACACGAGTTTTCCAGCAGTAGCATCCTCCTACATTTTTAGGGGATAACGGACCACAAGCTGCAGAGCTATGGATAAAGACCACATTACCAATTTTTGAGCATCTGGAGACGCCTCCAGAGTAAAGGGTCAAGATCACGACTTACATGCTACGTGGAGCGACAAAGCGCTGGTGTGAAATTTTGAACCAGGATGATGGGCTACATAATATGGATTGGAATGAGTTCCAAACCTACTTCTATGACTGATTTTATCCTGTGACTCTGCGAGCAGAGTAGGCTAGAGAGTTCATGCGTCTGGAGCAGGGCATGATGACAGTTATGGAACACTTTTCATGCTTTACAGAGCTGAAACATTTTGCACCGATGTATCTTACTAATGAGATGTCGGGGGTGAGATGATTCAATAAATGTCTCAGACATTCTATCATATCTCAGGTCAATGTGTTCAGGTTACCTTCTATCGCTGATATTATGAATCGGGAACTGATTATAGAGCGAAACCTGAGGGAAGTTGGGGGTATAGAATAGGGGAGTGTTGTTTCTCACCCTTGTAGATCTACGTCTTTAGGTAGGAAGTGCCGTTTCGAGGCTTCCCATGATGTGAGTGTTTGTCAGGCTGTGGGCGTAGGCATCTTGGTGTTTTTCCATTAGTGTGGTAGGTGAGGCCACATGAAAAATCAGTGCGACCGTGGACCAGTAGAGTGTCGAGCTTGCGGTAGTATGAGGAATATGCAATTGTTTTGCAGGACCTTCCCTCCAGCTTTGAGTGGTAGGGGTCAGCTCCGACGTTAGGTTTAGGAGTAGAGTCTTCAGCTCCATGCTGGGCTGGGAGCTGGAGTAGTGCAGGCCGATCAAGCCAGGGTAGTGGTGGTCATGGCTGTGGTAGCCAGACACCGATTTCTCAGAGGCATCAGGGTAGATTAGCTTAGGGCAACCAAGTAGGGTCACATGACCATGGTACATGCCAAACTTATGCAGTTCAACAGACCCAACATGAGCAGGATTCAGGACCATCTACAGTGAGAGATACAGTTTTAGTAGCTTCTACTATTGCATCTGCTCTTTTCGATACAGGTTCCTCTCACAGATTTATCTCTGCACAATTGGTAAAGAGCCTCGGGTTTGTTTTTTTTCTTTTTGAGGGAATTTTGATGATAGAAACACCGTTGGGAGTTAGAACGGGTGATGTACACTAGTGTACGGAGTGTCCCCTTGAGGTCAGAGGGTGTCACTTCATCTGGGATCTTTATGTCCTCAAGATGATAAGGTTTGACATCATTCTCAGAATGGATTGGCTCATATATTATCGAGTGTATGTTGACTACTATCTCCAGAGGGAAACTTTCACATCTCTAGAGGGTGTAGTGTTTATTCACAAGGGTGAATAGGATGTCCAGGAAAGTAGAGCTGGACCTGAGCATCGTGGGCTTGGCGGGATAACAACCCATATTTCTAGTTTGTTTCTGGATGATTAGGGAGTGAGTCAGGAAGAATTTACTCCAGTAGTTGAGTGCTTTAGGGATGTCTTTCCTGATGATTTTTCTGGTTTACCTCCTGAGAGAGAGGTGGAGTTCTCCATCGAGCTAGTGCTAGGAGCTACGCTGGTATCCATTCCTCCTTATAGGATGACTATGATGGAGTTTTAGGAGATCAAGAGGTAGCTAGAGGATTTAGAGTCGAAGGGGTTTATCAGACCCAGTACTTCTCCATGGGGTTCACTGATCCTTTTTGTGAAAAAGGCAAACAAAACTCTTAGGCTATGCATGGATTATCAAAAACTGAACCAGTTGACGGTTAAAAACCGATATACCTTGCCACAGATAAATGACTTGTTTGATCAACTTTGAAGAGATCGAGTGTTCTCGAAGATCAAATTTAGGTCAGGATATCACCAGGTGCATGTTCAACCTGCAGAAAAACCTCGTACTGCATTCCGTAGCAGGTATGGGTTATATGAGTATCTAGTTATTCCATTTGGTCTCATGAACATGCCATCAATTTTCATGGATTTGATGAACTGAGTGTTCCATCCTTACCTAGATTATTTGGTGGTGGTTTTCATGGACAATATCTTGGTGTATTCTCACAATCGACACGACCATGCCAACCAACTTGAGATCATTTTGAATACACTAAGAGAGTATCATTTATATGCTAAGCTCACAAAATTCCACTTTTGGATGGATTAGATTCACTTCCTGGGTCACATTATCTCAGAGACATGAGTTTCAATGGACCCAAGAAAGGTGAGAGATTCAGTTTCCTGGGAATTTCCTAAGAATATTTTTGGAATATGAAGTTTCTTGAGGCTAGATGGTTACTATATGCATTTTATATAGGAATTCTCATGCTTAGAAGCACTGTTTATAGGATTGACTAAGAAGGGTGTGAATTTTGTGTGGTCATAATCTTGTGAGACAACCTTTTAAGAGCTAAAAGGGAGGCTGACATCAGCACTGGTCCTGATACTGCCAGAGCAGTGATAGAGTTACATAGTGTACTGTGATGCTTTAGGTATTGGGCTGGGGGCAGTGCTGATGCAGGGGGATCGAGTCGTAGTATATGGTTCTTAGCATCTAAGGCCTCACAAGAATAATTACCCTACACATGATCTCGAGTTATTTGTGGTTGTTCATGTGTTGCGCTGTTGGAGGCACTGTTTACTAGGAGAGCATTTTATGGTGTACACATATCAAAAAATCCTCAAGTATATCTTTATGTAGTGTGATCTGAATTTGAGGTAGTGAAGGAGGGTGGAGTACCTATAGTCCTTTGACTTTGAGCTTGCCTACATGCCTGGCAAGGGTAATGCAGTAGCTGATGCACTGAGTAGGAGGGCTCAGATAAAGGCAGTGCAGTATGCTAGTAGCGAGTGATAGCTTATGGAATTGTTCTCTGAGATACATCTAGAGGTGCACAAAAAATAGGGGTAGACTTTTATTTCATCCTTATCTATTACCTCTACCCTACTGGATAGAGTTAGGATGAGGTAGTTATCAGATTAAGAAGGCCTAGTTCTACAGTAAGGTGTGGTAGGTGAGGACCCTCCTCTTGGTTGGACGGTAGGTGATGATGATATATTGTATATCCATGGATGTTTCTGGGTTCTAGTGGATATATGTGAGGAGTTTATGTATGAGTTTCATGATTCAACTTGGGCAGTGCATCCCGGGGTTACCAAGATGTACTGTGACTTGCGACGTCAGTATTGGTGGACATGAATGAAGAGAGAGGTAGTTGGTTTTATACTAGGTGTTCCACCTGTCAGCAGGTGAAGGTGGAACATCAGCAACCATAGGGCCTTTTACAAAAATTACCTATCCCGAAGTGGAAATGAGATGATGTCACGATGGATTTCTTGATTGGTTTGTCGAGGTCTCCTTGAGGTAATGATGCTATGTGGGTTGTCGTTGACAGATTTACGAAGGTTGCACATTTCTTTCCAATCAAGGAGACCTTCATTGTTGATGATCTTAGAAAGTTGAGAGGTGGTGTGACTTCATGGGGTCCCACAAACTATTATTTTAAATAGGGACACCTTCTTTACATCTCGTTTCTGGAAGAGTTTTCAGAGGGTGCTAGGTACACAGGTGCTTCTGAGCACAACATACCACCCTCAGACTAATGGCCAGTCAGAGCATACGATACATGTGCTAGAGGACATGGTTCGAGCATGCGTCCTAGATTTTGGGGGCTCTTGGGAGAGGATCATTCCCCTAGTTGAGATTTCCTACAATAATAGTTATCAGAAGACGATATAGATGGAACCTTATGAGGCTTTATACAATAGGCCATGTCGTTCTCCTCTATGCTGGTTAGAGGCAGGTGAGGTCGCTTTACTGGGACCGCATCTCGTGCAGGAGACTTATGAGTAGGTCTAGTTTATTTAGAAGTGGATGGATATTGCACAATCTTGTCAGAAATCATACAACAATTTCCGTAGATGACCTCTAGAGTTCAAGGTTTGGGATTGGGTTTTCTTACGTGTTTCATCGAGGTTGGGACATAGGCGGATTAGGATACCGGGTAAATTTTCACCGAGATATGTCGATCCATTAGAGATTCTAGAGAGAGTCGGGTCAGTTGCCTATCAGTTGTAGTTACCTTAGAGGTACTGATACATTAATGATGTCTTCCATGTATCTCAGTTGTGCCGCTATCACTCAGACCCATATAACATTTTTTATCCTAAGGAGGTTGAGCTTTAGGTTGATGCATCCTTTGAGGAGCATCCAATTCGTATTGTTGACAGGAGCACAAAGGTTCTCCGAGGTCGGTCAGTTCCTCTAGTACGAGTGCTATGGTAGAAAAACCATTTATAGGATGAAACTTGGGAGAGGGAGGCCAATGTACATGCTCAGTGGCTAGAGTTGTTTTCAGATGAATCTTGACCACCCTTCAGAGATCAATTCAGGGACGAATTACTATAAGGGGTGAAGATTGTAAGATCCTGAGTTTTTCTTGAGGTATAAATCTTTTTTTGGGTTAAATGTGTTGCTTTCCTTATTATATTAGACCCTAGGCTGGGTTGTGGGTTGATTGGGTTGTTTTTGGGAAAGAAAGGGGAAAACAGGCTGAAATCTGGCCCCAGTCCAGGTACACATCGTGTACTTGGTCTACACATCGTGTACTTCAAGTACACGCTGTGTACTTGGCCTTCACGACGTGTAGCCAGTCTGGCTCAGAAAAAAAATAATTTGGAGTACACGCCATGTACTTGAGGTACACACCATGTACTTTCCCAACATGGTTTTTTTTATAAAAGAGGCAGTAGCTCATACTTTTCACGAACTTAAGTTTTTCTCCTGTTTTTTGAACCCAAAACACCCCTATACTAGTTTTTCAAGTATTGAAGTCTTCTAGAATCTGATTTGAGCACTGTCTGTCACATTGGAACTGTATCGGTAAGTAATAAATTTCTTTTTAGTCATTCTTGATTCTTCATAACAACGACTGTGCTATTTGTATTTAGGATTATATGCCCTAATAATCCGTTCTTCATCCATTCTTCAGATTTCTTCCAAACCGGGACAAATTAGGACACGATACTGGACGGGCTATATACTAATGAGGCGAGGTAGGTGGTCTATACTTTCCTTAGGCTTTTCTTGTTGTTTTTCAAGCATTCAGATGAAATTCCATTTGTCGAACTTTCTGGAGAGGTCTTGTTTTTGAGAAAATAGCTTTTAGTAGTTGTAGTTAGACCTAGTAAGGTTGACCATGGGTTTAATTTAGGTTCATTGACACCCATTGCTTGTTTCGAGGTCCCCTAAGGGGTGATAATTAAGGTAATAACTTGTTTATTCCTGTTTAAACCACCCAAGGGGTGTGTTCTTGTGCTTTCCTAGTTAGAGGAAGCCTATTAATGACTTGATAGCTTGAGTAGATAGTTTAAGAGATGTACTGCCTCATTGCTCTTTGAATATCATATTATGCCTCACCTATTTTGATAGATTGGCTTGTTAAATGGATGATATGGGTGGTTATACCTATATATAAATGATTAATTACATGTTAAATGGTTTATATGGTAGGGTAGGCCCATATGCTTATGATAAATGGTTTACATGAGTGGGTATACTCATGGCTTGTGCTTGTTGACATGAGTGGGTATACTCACCTGATTATAAATGTTTAACTTGAATGTTTGAATGATTGAATGATTAATTTAATGGTTTTATAGATGCCTTGGACTACTCTCCTTGGATCTGGAACACAGTAGTGGATTCCTTGGGTTGATTCTGCTCCTTGGGTCTTGATTCTGTGGGATAACTCGGGCCTTGATACCCTGTAGGATATGGCTTTCTTGGGATCACGTAGGACTTGCTATTGAATTTCTCCTAGGACCCCAACCAGTTCCTAACCATTTTTCCACTAGGGATTCCCATGGGACTCGATGGGATGCCTCAGAAACACTCCTTGGATCCGACCCTCTGTGGTCTAGATATTATTACTTGGATGCCTTGGTCTGCTAACACCTTGGATTCAGCCCTCGGGGTCTACATTTCATTATAAGGCATGGTCGTGGGATGATACTTCAATATATGATATTTTTGTGGGATACTTGTTCACTTTATACAGCATGACTATGGGTTGCAGGATACAGACGGATGTACGGTGTGGCTGTGTGACTTGTTTACTTGTTATAGTTACCTTGTTAGGAGCTGACTCTCTTTTGTAGGTAGCCTTGAGGGATGTTAAATTTTACTTGTTATATTAGACTTATTACATGGGTATATGCACTTACTTACCCATTGTTTACAATTGCTAGAACCTTTTTAGAATTGTTGTTAGAATTGTATAGACCTGGGTGGTTGCCTATTGGGATGTTTATCTCACACCCTATTTAGGCCTCCTTGGGGACCCAAACAGATTATATGGTTGTAGGTGATGATAGGGGAAAGTTCCCTAGTATAGGTTATTGACTATGGATTTGGATCAGGGGAGAATAGGACCATAATGAGGCTTGAGATGTTGGGTGTTAGGTCCACTAGACAAGATACCCTGAGGGGGGGGGGGTGAATCAGGGTATGAAAGATTAAAAAAAATACCCCTTTTGATCTTGTTTTTCCATTAGACAAAACCCTCTTCTCTCTCCATCACATTGTAGAGTATGAATAAAATTTAAAGCATACACAGGACACAACATTTTTTAATCAGTTCTCCATCACTGGGATACATCCAAGGAGCATACACCGGTAGTGTGCCGATGCACCAATTCCACTATAAGCGCACTATTGTTTACAAGTTTGAAGCGGACTCACTATCCCTCCTGGTTTACAACCACTCACAATTTGAGAACTCACTGCTCTCTCAACTGAAGTGTGCTCATTGATTCTTTAGAATATCCACACACAGTTTATAGACCTGTAGGTCTCTTCATTAGCACTAATGAATGCATCCTCCACTGTATGTAGATGCTCTATTGAAGTCCAAATTTCATCCACTGATGAATACCCCTTTGACCATGACCACTGGGCAATAACCTTTGGGAAGTACCTTCACAAAGCACCCTACTTCACAAAGCTCCCAATTTCACAAAGCTCAAACAGGCCTTTACGAATTTCCTACCTTTTCGCGAAGCTCACACTTTCACAGAGCTCGGGCCGTCACGGAGCTCAAGTCATCGCATATCGACTTCCCTCGCGAAGCTCACTGAGCCAACGTGGAGCACGCAACTTTCACGGAGCTAGATTAGCCACCGTGAAGCTCCTTACTTTCGTGAAGCACGCTGCCTTCATGAAAAACCTTTAAGATCTGAGAGAAAAATATTTTATTCGAAAACTCTCTACTTCGCTCGAGGGGGTTGGGGTCTATTTATAGGAAATTTCACCGACCCTTGAACTTTACACGCAAAGTCAGCGCCACATCATCTCAAATCGTGAAGCTCTGAAATTTCCACCGAAATTCTCTCAATATTGCAAAGCACCATGACAATTTTCTGATCACAGAGCTCATAATAATCGTGGAGCGTTCCGTCAATTCATTTGAACCTTCTCCATGAAGCTCTACTCACAATTCCCTTCGCCGCTGCAATGCTCTCCAATGCTTCTGTTCGCAAAGCTCATCGTAGTCACAAAAAATCACCGTCAACATTTTTCATGTCTTCATGAAATCCAATCCATGAAGCCTATATTTTCAAAACTCATGCCTTTTCCATATTTAAATTATATCTTCAAGGAAATCCACTTTTTGTGATGCTCACCAAACTCTAAATTTTGGACCCCAAAAATTTGGAAAACACTGAGAAACAACGCCACCTTGTATCTGTTCTTTTGTACCACCTCCAAATATTCTGTTCCTTTGTTATAGTTATTTGTCAACATGGATTATTAACAATATCTCTAGACCTTGACAATTCACCATGGAAACTTGATTTTTCAACAAGCACAATCAACCCAAAAATGCTGCAATGTTACCTTGAGGGATTTTTTCCCAACAATCTCCCCTTTGGGTTTGTTGATAACTCTTCTCAGAATAATTTTCTGAACTTTTATACCTCACTGAGAATCCATCCATCATCAACCACAATTCGCCTCTTGCAATTCAGATAGCGACCAAAGATTCACTCACCACATACTCTAAGAACACATGAGCAGTGCTCGGTATGAGAAACAAGAGTAGTATGAAAAGTTCATCAATGAATCACTTCATTTCTGCCACCAATTATTGACATCCAACTGATACCAATTTCCAAAACGATTCCAATTGTTGATACCACACTGATACTAATTGGTGATAGCTGGAAACCTTCTCACACCATTCCAACATCACTATTATACTTTTATCACAATCCTCATCTACCGTGATGTCTATTCTTTGATCGATCACTTCTAGCATTGTCAGATTTAAAACTCTCCCCCTATCTCATTTCTCTCCCCCTATCTCACTACTCTACCTATTATCTTCTCCCCGTGTCTTTGACTAAGACATTTTTCTCCCTTATTGAGCCACCGTTTCTCCCAGAGCCAATCAATTCCTCTCAAAATATTCTTTGGGTAAGGCCTTTGTCAAAATGTCTATAACTTGTTGTTCTGTAAGCACATACTCCAACTTCACAATTCCCTGCTCAAACTTCTCCTTGATAAAATGAAACTTTATCTCAATTTTCTTTGTCCTTGAGTGATGGATGAGATTTTTCTAAGATTTATAGCACTTGAGTTATCACACTGGATTCCGATCGGAGACTTCACTTCAATTCCCATATCATCAAGTTGCTGCTTCATCCACAATAACTATGTGCATGCTTGAGTGGTTGCAATATACTCAGCTTCTGTAGTGATCAATGAAATACAGTCTTACTTCTTTCTTAGCCATGAAATACACAAACCAACAAGATATAAATCACCTCCTGACATTGATTTCCTATCATTTTCTGAACCGAACCAATATGCATTAGTATATCCCAATAACTCTGACTGAGATTTTTCACTGTATGTCAAACCGAAATCCACCATGCCCTTGATATACCAAAGTACTATTTTCACTTAAATCATGTGGCTTTCCTTGGGATTACTCTGATATCTCATTACTTGGCATGTGGAGAATACAGTGTCAGGACTTGTCATAGTCAAGTATAGAAAAATTCCAATGATTTTCCTATATTATGTGATATTAACTGCCTTGTCGTCCTCATATTTGGACAGTTTCATCCAGGTAGGAACCAGAGTATTCATCTCCTTGGAATTTTCCATTCCAAATCTACTCAAAACCTCCTTGGAATATTTGTATTGAGAAATTAATGTTCTATTCCTTCCTTGTATCACCTATAGACCAATGAAAAACGTTAGTTCTCCAATCATTGACATTTCGATCTCACTTTTCATGAATTCGGAGAACTGTATGCACTGAGCTTCATCTGATCCTCCAAATATTATGTTATCGACATAAACCATGACCATCATCCTTTGATTACTGTTGTTGTTGAAATAGAGATCGTAATCAACTCACCCTCACTGAAAATCAAGCTTCTTCAAGTACTGATCAAGCCTCGAGTACCATACTCTTAGTGCTTGTTTCAACCCATACAATGCCTTCTTTAGTATGAAAACCTTGTTCTCATCCTCATGAATGAGAAAACCATATGGCTTCTCAATATAAACTTATTCCTCCAAATCCCAGTTCAAAAATGTAGATTTGAAGTCCATCTGGAAAACTTTGAACTTTCGTTGCACTATAATGACTAGGAATAATCTGATTGTCTCTAGTCTCGCAACCGGTTCAAATGTCTCATCAACATATATTCCTTCTATCTGGGAGTATCCTTTGCATACTAGTCGTGCTTTGTTCTGAATCACTATGTCATCTTCATTCATCTTGTTGCGATAGACCCATTTAGTCCTGATGACATTCTTATTTGCTGGCCTCAAAACAATCTCCCACGTCTAATTTTTATCAATCTTATCAAGCTATTCATTCATTGTCTGAAGCCAGTTTTCATCTTCAGATGCATCAGTGAAGCACTTCGGCTCAACCTAAGATATGAAAGATGTTTGATGTAGTGATTTCATTCTACTTGTATGAACTAGATATGATTGATCACCAATGATATTTTTCCTGTCAATTTCAGCTTGACTACTTGGATTTTGTGCAGATACAGATTTTACTTCCTCATGCTCATCATCAATATCTTCTTCTAAATCAACATCAGCCACTTCTGCTCCCCCTGCGTTGCTTTCCTCCTCACCACTTTCATTAGGAAATTGTTCACTGTTCTGTTGAATGATCTTCTCATTTTCTACTAAAGTGACATCATTTCTCTCAACTACTTTTCCCAGCCCTTTGTTAAAGCATTTGTATGCTTTGATTTTTTCCTGAGTAGCCAAGGAATATCCCCTCATCTCCTTGTGACTCATATTTCCTATGTTTTTCCTTATTGAGGATAAAACAATTACTTCCAAATATTTGAAAATATTTCACTGCTGGCCTCTTTCCATACCACAACTCGTTCGGAGTCTTTCCTTCCTTCGGACACAACAAAGCCCTGTTAGAAATATAGACTGATGTCAAAACTAATTCCTTCCAAAATTTCTCTGGTGGGCCTTTTTATACGAGCATCATTCTAGCCATATTGTTAATGATATGATTTCTCCTTTCTACCATGTGATTCTGTTGGGGAGTTTTCATTGAGGAAACTTGATGCCTTATCCCGTGTTTCTTGAGATAGTCTTCCACCTGACTGTTTGTGAATTTCGTACCATTATCATTATGAAACTTTAAAATTTTCTGTCCAAGCATCCTTTCACACTCCCTATGGTACTGTTTTAAGTATCTGAACACATCGGACTTATGGGAAATAACAAATACCCATTCCATTATGCTATAGTCATCAATGAAAAGAACATAGTACCTTTTTCCGTCAATTTCTCTTAGTGTGATAGGCCCACCAACATCAACATGCAACAATTTGAGCACTCTTGTTGACTTCTTTTCCTTTGCCTTATACGTCTTTCTGATTAACTTCCCTTGTTGGCATGCATCACATGTGTGAGTATGATCATGTGATAGCTTAGAGAGGTCTCTTACTGCATCACAATTTACCAGATCTTCTAGGGATGGTTGATATAGATGACCAAGTAATTTATGCCACAACTTGTTTTCTTCCTCTCTGGACAGAAAACACATATCTTATTCTCTACCTACAAGGTAGATATTCCCCTTTTTCCTTTTTCCCTACAGAACTACTGCCCCGTTTCTTCCCTTTATGATACATATCTTCTTAGTAAACCTTACAGAATGTCCTGAGTCACATAGTTGACTGATGCTGAGAAAATTGTGACTGAGGTCTTCTACTACTAAGACATCAACACATCTCATCTCTTTTCCCCCAAACTTGGCCTTTTCTGAGCCAATAATATTCAGGCCTTCATCATTTCAAAACTTGACAACTCCTTCTTTGTCATATTTTACGCCTGTAACAAGATCCTTATTACCTGTCATGTGAGATGTGCAGCCGCTATCAAGGATCCACACACTAGAGTGATTTGATGCTTTAAGGGAAATTTCTACCACCACTACCTTCTCATCCATTTTCTTCTTGGTCCATATTTTTTCATTCATACTCGACATGGATCGAAACTTCCGATCTTTCTCAAAAAATGATGGACCAACTTCATCGTGCAAAGTTGAAAATCTATTTTTTATTTTCAACTCATCTGTTGGTTCATTGATCTGCTGCTTTCGAACATTCTGACTCCTCTTTGGTACATTCCTCTGTATAGTTAAAGTACAACACCTATCTATGTGCCCAAATCCTCCACACCAAAAACAGTGTCTTTTGAAGTATGTTCTAGATAAGTGTTCTCTGTTTGGATGCCACCTCCATTCTTATGCCCTTCGATATCTCTTGGCTATGGAACACACATACTGTGAATGTCCCATATTTCCACAACAATAACACCTGATATAAGGTGTATTCCTTCATGTCACTTGTATACTGCTATTTTCCACCTGGGATCTCAGAATATTCTGATTATTCTTTGTTCCCAAATCTACTTTCAATCTTGGAATGGGTGCTTGTGGTTTGACTTCAGTTTTCATGGATTTCTATTTTTGATCAAGCCCCCCATCGGTCTTAGCATCTGAACATAATTGATGCTTCTTTTCTACTGAACCACTATTCTCTACTTTTAGTTTCTCAGTTTTTTGAGTGATCTGCTTTCCGGATGTCCCAGTAGGAGTCAAGATTTTTTCTTGATCCTCAACCTTTTTCCACAGACTGAAAAATTCTCCTTCAAGTTATTAAATATGCTTGATTTGATATTTCCTTATGTTATTCAAGCCATCAATCTCTATTTTCTTTTCTTCAATATTGATTTTATATTCACTAATCGATTTTGAGTCCTCTGGTGTTGATGACTTGAGTTTCTCAATTTCTTCCATCAACTTGGACTTCTCTTCTTCCTGCTGCTGCATATAGAGTTTGGCATCATGAACTACTTTATTGGATTTCTTTGTTTTGGCTCTCCAAACATTCATCTCCTCAAGAGAAGCTTCTAACTCAGCTTGCATATCAACTATTCCATCAACTTCATATTCTTCTTCATCAGCTTTAGTTTCATTCATCTTCTAAGAACTATCAAAAACTGTCACCATAGCATTTTCTCCACGATCTCTATAGTTCTCTATCTATTCAACCTCCTCAACCCCAGACTCATATGAACTGTCATATTATTTTGAAAGAAGGTTCTTTTTCTTAAAGAAATTTTTCTTGAATTGTTTCTTGACTTTCCCATAGGCTGAAGAATTCTTCTTGGGAATTTCAATTTCATCGACATCATCATCCTCTTGGAACTTTTTGGGGAATCTTGCCGCAAGATGTCCAGCCTTTCCACATAGAAAATAAGAAAGTTTAAGTTTCCCTTTAAACTTTCCTTTTCCTCTTTGAAGGTTTGAGGAGAGTAATGACATCACCTCATCTGTCTCTTCTTCTTCTTGATAATATTAAATAGAGAGCTTCTTCAGGGCCTTAAATTCCACCTCTTTGGATTTCCCCTTTTCCACAGCATTGTTATCATCATTTCTCATTTCATACGCAACAAGGGTGATGTGCAGGTTATCCAATGTGAGCTCTTTTGGGTCTTTATCTTCCAAAACTGAAACTTTTAGATTGAACCAAGGTGAAAGTTTCCTCAAGATGATCTTCACAATCTTTATGTCTTCAATAACTTCTCCAAGACCCCACATGTCTTCTACTACAACATTTACCTTGTCAAATAATTCATCAACAGACTCATTCGGGTTCATTCTAAGATCTTCATACTTGTTCCACAACACTTGCAGAATTACCTCTCTGACCTTTGTATCTCCTTCATATATATTCAATAGCTTTTCCCACATGGCATGTGATATTTTGAAAGAAATCACCTTCATATAGATATCATTGGACAGGGATCCTCCTAAATCATTAACTTCCTTGGCATCAACATCTAATTCTCTACGCTCAAATTTTGATAATGCATCACTATTAATATCGGCTGTTATGTCATGCATTGCTATTGTGAACACATCCATTCCTAAATATCGGAAATAGTGTTGCATCTGATTCTTCCATAGCTAGAAATTGTTCCCATTGAATATCAGAATCCCTTTGTGATTGGTGATCTCCATTTGAGAGAGAAACACTAATATCAACCTTTCCCTCTGATACCAATTGTTAGGTCCACTAGGAAAGATACCCTGAGGGGGGGGGGGGGTGAATCAGGGTATGACAGATTAAAACAACTTCCCCTTTTGATCTTGTTTTTCTGTTAGAAAAAAACCTCTTCTCTCTCCTTCCCATTGCAGAGTATGAATAAACCTTAAAGCATGCACATGACACAAATTTTTTTACTTGGTTCACCCTCACTAGGCTACATCCAAGGAGCATACACCGGTAGTGTGCCGATTTACCAATTCCACTATAAGTGCACTGATATTTACAATTTTGAAGCGGACTCACTGTCCCTCCTGGTTTACAACCACTCACAATTTGAGAACTCACTGATCTCTCAACTGAAGTGAGATCACTGCTTCTTCAGAATATCCACACACAGTTTATAGACCTGTATGTATATTCATTACAACTAATGAATGAATCCTCCACTGTATTTAGATGCTCTATTGAAGTCCAAATTTCATCCACTTATGAATACCCCTTCGACCATGACCACTGGGCAATAAACTTTGGGAAGTAACTTCACAAAGCACCCTACTTTGTGAAGCTCTCAATTTTGCGAAGCTCAAACAAGCCTTCGTGAAGTTCCTACCTTTTCACGAAGCTCACACTTTCATAGATCTCAGTCCATCATGGAGATCAAGTTGTCATAGAGAAACTTCCCTCGTGAAGATCACCGAACCAACGCGAATCACATAACTTTCCATGAAGCTAGATTAGCTGTCGCGAAGCTCCTTCCTTTTGCGAAGCACACTACCTTCAAGAACCACCTTCACGAGCCGAGAGAAAAATATTTTCTTCAAAAACTCTCTACTTCATTCGAGGGGGTCGAGGTCTATTTATAGGCAATTTCACCAACCCTCGAACTTTCCACGCGAAGTCAGCTCCACATCATCTCTAATCGTGAATCTTTGAAATTTCCACCAAAATTCTCTCAATATCGCAAAGCACCACAAAAATTTTTCAATCGTGGATCTCATTGTAATCATGAAGCATTCCATCAATTCCTTCACACCTTCCCCTCGAAGCTCCACTCGCAATGCCCTTCACCACCACAATTCTCTCCAATGCTTTCATTCACGAAGCTCATCGTAGTCACGAAGAATCACCGTCAACATTTTTCATCTCTTCACGAAATCTAATCCATGAAGCCTATCTTTACGAAACTCATGCCTTTACCATATTTAAATTAGATCTTTAAGGAAATTCACTTTTCACGATGCTCACCAAACTCTAAATTTTGGACCCCAAAAATTTGGCAAACACTAGGAAATGGCACCACCTTGCATCTATTATTTTGTACCGCCTCTGGATATTTTGTTCCTTTTTCATAGTTCTTTTTTCAATATGGATTGTTAACAACATCTAAAGAACTTGAAAATTGACCATGGAAACCTTCCATGTCAATAAACACAATCAACCCAAAAATACTGCAATGTTACCTGAGAGATTTTTTCCCAACATTGGGATACCTTTTTGGTCTTTTGTTCTTTTTGGGACTTGTACTATATTACATTTCCTTGTACCTGCTTTGGCTGTTTTCTAGATACTTGTACCATATGAATCATTTTTTTATATGAGATACTTCTAGTTATTGATATGTATATTCCTGTTTGATTGTATTACTTTCATTTTTCGGATTATTTATTCTCTTTTACTATTGAATGTTTTTGACTTCTACTGTGATACTCTGGTAATGAGGGCATAGTCTCCCCACCGACTCACCCAGGACCTCATTGTTAGTCAGCAGCCTCTGACATTTGGGGATATGTGCTTAAGGCCTTGTGACCAACCGAGCTCGGGGCACCGTTTTGGGTGGAATTCGGTCCTGGGATGTTACAGAGCTACTCACAGATACTTGAAAAAAAATCGATCCCCAAATCTAATAATACCACTTTAAGAGAGAGACCAACCTGAAATGGTCTCCTCACCATATAGGGTTTCTCAAATTCCTCTAAAATAATAATAATACTACTGAATATATAGAATAGACTCAAGGAGAGATGATGACAACTGAACACTGGTCAAAACCATACCTAAAACATCCTCCCAAGCTTCCATATGCAACTGAGAAAAAATCACCATAAGGTTCCACTCCTCCTTTGATTCCTTAATAGCTTGTGATGACACCTTCCTACTAAGATCATCTACAATGACATTCCCCTTCCTTGAGGTTTAGGTGATATCAAAGTCAAACGTATGAAGGTATTACACCCATCATATTTATTTGAGATTCAAGTATTTCTAATAAAATAGATAGCTCAAACTCTTATGGTCATAAAATACTGTGAAAGTTTCCAAAAAAAGATAGTTCCACCAACACTTAAGCACATGCATAACTGTGGTAAGCTCTAAATCATGAGTGGGGTAATTATTCTCAATTGGTAAAAGTTGATGAGATTCATATGCTTCCACATAATCATACTATATAAGAACATAACCCAAACTAGTGCTAGAAGCATCACATAAAACCACATACCCCTTACCAGGATCAGGTAAGATTAAAACAGGAGCTGATGTCAAAAGTCATTTCAGCTTATTGAAAGAAGACTAACACCGTGCATCCCATATGAATTTCACTCTTTTATTGGTAATAGTATTCAAAGGTGATGCTAACATTGAGAAATCATTAACAAACCATTGGTAGTATCTAACAAGACCAAGGAATCTCTAAATCTCAAAGACATTTTGTGGATATTATCATGTCAATACAACCTTTACCTTCTTAGGATCAACTGATAATCCATGTTAAAAAATCACGTGCTCTAAGAACTTCACTTCTTGGATCCAAAAATTTAATTTCTAAATCTTTAAATACAAATGAATCCTCAAGATTTCCAAGACCAAACCTAAATGGTGCTCATGATCATGCTCAGATATCGATTAAATCAAAATATCATCCACGAAAACTACCTCAAAAATGTTGAGATACTGATGGAATATCTGATTCATCAAAGATAAAAAATTACAGGAGCATTAGTCATACCAAATAACATCACAATATATTCGTAATGATCATACCTTATCCTAAAAGTTGTCTTTGGTATATCACACTCCCAAAATCTGAGATGATGATAAATTGACCAAAGATAAATCTTCAAAAACTAATTTCCCCCTTTAACTGATAAAAAAAATCATGCACATGAGGAAAATATATTTTTTCTCAACTATTACTCGGTTCAACTTCTAATATTACACAAAAAATAAGATTAAACTATCTGCCTTCTTGGCAATGAGAATAGGGTATGCCTAAGGTGAAACATTAGGGTGAACAAAACCCTTTTCTATTAGGATGTCTAACTAAATATTGAACTCTTTAAGATTTTCTAGTGTCATATGATAGTAAGGTATCAAAACCTACTGAGTTCCTGGGAATAGGTCAATCATAAACTCTACCTACCACTCTGGATGAAGCCCAAGTAAATAATCTAGTAAAACTTTAGGAAAATCCTAAACAATAGTAGGAAGATCATAAATAGAAGAAACATCATTGGGATCAACTACAATAGCTGACAAAAAACTTCTAAGCTATGGGAGGGAAGGCCCTGTATAACCAGACCTCAAATCCCACTCTCCCTAAAATACCTGTGATCTCCCATCATCTGCAAGAAATGTGACATGACAATAATAAAAATCAACCTCAGCATGATGAGTGATAAGCCAATCCATCTTGATGATGACATTAAACAATTCCAGATCAAGAATGAGAAAATCCCATACTAACTATGTATTAGCTATCGATATCACATAATAAGGTTACTGAAACCCATACTCTTTACACTTTCCAAGAGGAATTTCTAACTCCATAACAAAGGACATAAGATCTATTGGAAGGTTAATCATATAAAAAAACAACCAGATATAAATGAGTGGGAAGAAATGATATCAAATAAAGCAATCACTACTAAAGATGAAATAAATATGGTACCTCTCACTATCACTATACCCACATATAACTCCATTAAAAACTCATCTACTATGTGAAGGAGATTCACTCTTGAGGCATATGTCTAGAGACCTATAGTCTTAGAAGAATCTGATTGCACTATAGTTGCCTTTGGAGCCGACTATCCCTAACCATATCGAGGTGTAGAAATATCCTGATAGAAATGATACAAATGACCATAATATCCACAACTATTACACATATTTATAGGTGAACGGAAAAAATTTCATGTGTGTCTAACCTTTTCACACTAATAAAAAGTTAGAGGCACACCACTAGTTATTAATTGAGGTGCCAAAGAAGGTTGTTGCTGAGAACCACCTCCACCACTCCTACAATGATCCTACCTCTTCATCCTTTTCTATAACATTCCACTAAAGCTACAACTAGGTGGAAGAGAATGGGAAGAATATCCAACCTTTCTTGTTGTATTCATTTCTTCCATCACAGCCCTATCCACTATCTTCGCATAGGTCAAAACATTCAGTATAAATACCTACAATCTGATATCTTATCGCAAACCCTACAGGTACCTCCGAGCTTTCAACTGGTCATTATTTATAATCTCTTGTGTAAAATGAACAAAGTACATAAACTAATTAGTGTACACTAACACCAAACTCTCTCCCTAATGCAAATATAGAAACTCCAAAGACTTCTCCATCACCAGTGACTTTGGAAAAAACTACTAGAAGAAGAGAGTCTTAAAACCCCTCCAGTCCAAGCCAACATTCCTATCAGCATGTACCATGGAATCCCACTATCGCTTGTTGGGACCCTCATGTTTGAATGTCGCACACTTCACCTTGATACCCTTAAGTGTATCCAGGAAGTTGAAAATCTAATTAATCTCACCAAGCTAGTCCCCCACCTATTAAGGTTCATTCGTACCTTTAAAGAATAATGGATTATCACACAAGAACTCTCATGATTGACCTATATCTCCTACAACTACTAACTATACCTCAATAACTACGTTATGAGATTGCAGTACATTCTAGTTGATAACATGAATTTCCCGCATGATAGGCTCGATAAAGTTATGATCCATAGAATTATTCCCTTGAGAATCATTAACCAAACCCTCCCAAGGAACTCACATAACATGTCTCGAAGGCATACTGTTGTACAAAAAAATAGAAAAAATGATTAGACAATATAATAATATCAGTTCAAACCAGAAAACCCATAAGAAAAAACTAATATTAACATCAAGAACTCAAAACATGAGACACACATCCTAACACCCCATGGTAACCTGAGTCTCATTATGAAAAGAACAGGTCTGGAACTTACCACAATATACCTCTCAATTCCTAAAAATTCTATCTCTAGTATACTAAACATCCCAAGACAAGGAATCTTAAGGATATACCTCCTTTGGTACCAAACTGTGATGAACCCAACCTGAATACCCTCTCAAACTGGTATCCGACCCAAACCATCACATACCCAAAGGGAATTTCTGATCCCCACAGGATGGAACCTAGAGCTCGAGAATCAATAATAAATAGAGGGAATTTTTTTCCTAAACTGAAGCAGATTACATGACATATATACACATGTACAGAAAGAAACAATAGAAGAATACATGAATATATATATATATATATATCATAATAGAAAGAAAACAAAAAAATTGATAAAACTGAAAAGGTAGAAAAAAATATCGAAGAGACAAGCCCAATAAAGCTAAACAACCACTCCAACAATCTCCATGTGATAAAATGGTAAAATCCACACCATCACACCATACGGCTACCCAAAACCCAACCGACAGAAAACCTATCTACCTCACTGTGGTGCCTTGCCTTTCCTTGCATCGAAAGACATAACCATATCTATGCACCACCAAAGGGGTACATGGGGTGTGAGATAACAAGATCAGTACGGTCTTGCCTAAGTGTTCCATATCAAGTCTTTGAACAATAATCCAAGCATTCCAAACTTTAATTAAAAGAAAGAATGATATATAGTTTATTGGTTTTTATATCAAAAGCATGGGAAAACATTTAATTTACCCCCTTTTCAAATTTCTAAATAAATCATGTAAATGAGTTTCAAAGCATTTCATATCCATATATATCACAATATATATATCATGTCAAAACAAATCTTGCATCACATATTGTAAGAACCCATGTTTTTCTGGACTGTAGTTTTGAACAGAAATTTGAACTTTTGCTTTCAAATGCCCGAGAGGGGTAAAATGGTCTTTTAACAAAAGAATATGATCTCAGATAATTTTTCTAACCACTCCGTTGGTTCCGGAATAGGTTTTTTATCCTAGTATAGGAGTTTGGTGGAAATCCGAACTGTTCGAATTTTGGAGGAATAATTAATATTTAATATTTATTAAATTAAATATTAATTTAATCGTGCATGTTTGTTTGGAGATAACTTTTTAAAGGAGTTTTGTATTGAGTTTTTTTTCTCCTCCATTGATTCCTAAATGGGGAGTTTAGCTTAGGCAAGGTATAAACTCGAGTCGGGCGCCGGGGCCGACCCAAGTCCCCCTTTTCTTTTTCTTTCCCTTTCTTCTTTTCTTTTCCTTTCTCTTCTTTCCTACTCCTTATTTCACATGTATCATATGTGTATCCTCCTTGTATGTTACCTAATATATAAAAGGGATATGGATATATACTGAGAGAGGGAAGGGAAGAGAGGTTCCATTGCAAAGTTCTCGACGTGCTGGTGTGACGTGCGGCAACCGTGGACGTTATAATCGAGTGAACCTTCAATAGTTTCTGCCTGAAGGTAGTCCCATTTACATTTTCACCATAAATACCCTTTTAATTGGGTTTTTCAAGTTTTTTATAGCCATGTATTTCTTGATTTTAGCCTCTTGAGGCTCAATCTATTGTTTCAGGGGTGAAAACGGGGGTTTCGGGTGATCTGAGGGTTTTCCCATTGGGAAACCCAGGTTACACAACACATGTTCTAGGGGAGAACACTGTGTGTTATTCCTATTTGGGAAATATGAAGTTTTCTTAAGTATACATTGTGTACTCTGAGTACATGCCTTGTGGTGGTACATGGCTGTGTGTCTGGTCGTGTGAAAAAGAATAAGGAATGTTGATTTTTAGATAGTACACACCATGTACTTTTACATAGGTAGACCCCATGTTGTTCTGGACATGTATAATTACACAAAAAAGGTAAGGGATAAGAGTATACACCATGTAATCCAAAGTAAATTCCATTTAATTTTTCCATCTTAGAGTTTTTGGGTATTTTGTGCCCTGGAAGTTAGAATTGGGCGTGTGAGTAGTCCATTCTGATCAATTTTTCACGTAGATCTCGATGGCGAAACCCATGGAGCATTTTGATGAATCTTAATGGGGGTGTTTTAGGGTTTCTATCTAAACATATTGGTTATTCCTCTAGTTACTGAATTCATTCGTCACCCGAGAGTGAGACTTGGCATGGATGATAGGTTGGGTGTTCGGACCAACGTAGTTGAAATCTTGTTTTGAGATGATCTGTGAGATACCTCCCTTGAACTTTTCTTTGGATGAAATTCCCATTTCGAGACGTGCCCTTCTAGACTATGAGGCCGTGAGACCAGATGATTACAAGGATCCCCTAAGGGATACCTTTTCTTATGTGCTAATCTAGGGATTCCCATGTAGGATCCTTGTACTCATGTATCATTCTGAGGATCCCCATTGTAGGATGACTCCTTTTCTTGACCGAACCTAAGTTGTATATTAGGTTTGGGTAGAGATGGTGTTCGAGTGTCACCTAGAACCCATTTCAAACTTTTAATCCCATGCGGCTATAGATTTAGTGTTGGGTTGGGCATTCAAGCCACCCTCACTCATTGTTGTGTTCACTTGTTTATTACTGATGCAATGATGTTCACTAGAGGTGCTTCCTGGTTGGTGGCTATCAAGCCTGACGCGAGGTGTCTTTATTTCTTTTGGGATGCCTGAATGTTCTTTTTGGGATCCGTGTTGCTTATTGTGATGACTAGATGTGCTTACATAGTGTCTATCTTCTGATCCATGTTATTTCTGATTTTTTTACTGGTACCCAGAGGTATTACATGGGACTTGGATGTTGAGCCTGAATGTATTTATATATTGTGATATTTTTTTTGGGGATGTCTATAGGTGCTTCATGGTATCTGGATATTGAGCCTTACATGTTGAATTTTACGCATTGAATGATACTTATATTCTTGTGGTAGGAATGCCTTGGATGGAATAATGGTCTAGATAATATATAATGAGGATGATTACACTCTCCTTGATGTGGTATTGGACTGAGTTTGGGATGACATGACCATCGAGATTGAGTGATGCTGATCACTGGTTGGGCTTGAACCAGATATGCTTGGGCGGTTTTGACCACAAGATTGGGCATCATGGACATCGGTATGAGGTGGTTGACTATCAGGTTGGGCATGTATTAGGATACTTGGAAGGAAAGGTCATTATATTTGAGCAAAATGGTCACAATGGCACTATTTTCCAGAGATGGTGTGTCTTGGGTTATTTATTTGGTGATTACCGCTCACCCGTGATGGTCAAAGCACCGATGGAGTCATGTGCACATAGGTTGACTCTATGATGAGGTGTTTTTGACCACTCATGTGGGTAGAGTTCACCAATAGTTTTGGTTTATGTATTTGAGGTTTGGGGTTTCTTTCTGTAGGAATCCACGTGGAAGGTGAGTAGCTTTCAGTTGATAGTGATGAGGCATCAGGTTGGGGGCTAAGGCTCATTGTGATTGAGGCCATGGGCTGAGACTTTTATTTGAGGAAAAACATCGTTGTTCCTCCGGTTGTTGTGCCATGGGCTGACGTGAGCTTTCGAACAGGGGTCCATGGGACTGGGATACTATTGTTTGGGTATGCCTTCGGGATGTCATTACTTGAGACACGAGGTGTCAGGAGGCACGTGATGTCAGGCTATGTGATTGAGGTGGAACTTGAGGGTTCACCTAGGCTTTGTAACTACATGATTACCTTGGACCATGGGTTAAGTAATCTCTTCACTTATGATATTCTAGCATTGGATGAAGTAGGTATATGTTGATCGGGATTATAGACCCAAGGATTGACTGCAGGCTGGTTATCATGCTGTTTGGTTTCACTTACGCATGAATGTCATATCTATGTATATATGTATAGGTATGAGACTATACAAAAATACACCTATAGATATAGAAATACATGGTGGAACTTGCCCAGTTTATAGGGATTACGGACCCTGAGTTTGACTGTGGTTTCATGTTGGATTTAATTCCTTTGGTTGTGCTTTAGCTAGGCTAAGCACGTTGCTTTTGCATACACTTTTAGCATCACAATTGCAGGTTGCTTGTCAGGGTGGCCTACTAAGATTATTTATCACCCATTCACATGCACCTCGATGTACGTGTATACCTTATGTCTACTTTTTTAGGTTGAGTATGAGTTCCATGGTGTATAGGGTTGAGTCCTAATGTTGCATGACGAGAAGAGATGCTCGTGTTGTTCTATTGATCGGGCTGCTGCAGTTCGATAGTGTCTGGAGACTGGGTATGTGGTCTGGCTCAAATTTAGTAGTAGATCCCTATTCTTTTAATTTCATTTTATTTTGTACTATTGTATCTGTATGTTCAGCTCAGTGGGTGACTAGTGTTGTATTGTATTTCATGGCTGTTCAGGATTTTACAACATCTTTACTATTATAAATTGTTCTATTTCAGTTGTTTACTACTTCTTCACTCTATTTACTTTCTACTATGTATGATACTTATTTATTTACACTATTTTACTACTCTAATATGAGGGAATATTCTCCCCACTATCACCTCCTAGGCCCTCACTACTGGTCGGTAGCCTCTGGCATACGGGGAGGCGTGCTTGAGGCCCAGTAACCCACCCAATTGGAGCATCAATTTAGTGTCTTTCGAGTCAGGACGTTACAAAGTAGTATCATAAGAGTTATTTTCCTAGTCTTTACTATTTGGGATATGGTAGAAAAGAGTATTAGGAATGTGTTGGAACCTATGATGGATATCATACTCGTGTGTCGAGAACACTTGTTCTGATAGGAAGTCCTGGTTTCCAGGGTTTGGGATTGTTGTTATGATATGTGATTTTATAGTTGTATATGATATTTTACTTGAGCGACACACATGTTGTGTGGATGTTATGATTTAATGTGGATCTATGGCTCTTGGTCATTATAAATATGCCAGATATGGATTTTGACTCTTGTCCAGCAAAGGCAAGAGGCGTCTCATGCATCATTTTTGGCACATAGAATTCACATCATATAGGCCTTCTAGTGTGTTATTTTATTGAAAATAGAGGCCAAATAAGTGGGTCCTTCTTATGTGAATCTTTCCATCAGATTCCAGGTTATATAGATCTATGTTGAGGTGTTTTTTGTGAGGCTGATGACTCAGTTCTTGTGCATGACAGGTGTAGTGACCTAGTTGGTCGATATGGAATGTGATGCCCTTTTGTTGTGACCCTTGTAGGGTGTTGTTTCTCAGGTCTATGGTTATCTAGTAGGATCACTGAGTACGATGACAATGGATATTGGGACTTTTCTTATGAACTGGACCTCGAGGGGGTATTGCTACATATGGATACCCGATGAGTGTCAATTAAGTTCCTCTTCCGTGTTGGTTGTGACCTCCAAGGAGTAGTTACTTTTGAGGATGCTCAAAGAGGATCATGGCCTTTGTCGGCTATGTTTTCAGTTTCGACCCTTGTTTTCTTCTGAACTTTGGTGTTTACTGTGGGCCTTTGGGATCAGAGGTTTCTTTGGAGATGACAATAAGGGTATTCCTATGGTGGGGAGTACCGGATCAGTTATAGTTAAATGTATTCCATGTAGGAGATAATTGTTGATGATATAAGGCTGTCCATTGGACAATCTAGATAGCTTGGTTGTGTAGATGATCTGGTTGAGAGCATGGATGATGGTCCTTTCACCAGGATTCTTGGGGACGAGAAGGTTTTTGGTGGGGAGTTTGTAAGAACCTGTGTTTTTTCTGGACTGCAGTTTTGAGAAGAAATTTGGGCTTTTGCTTTCAGATGCCTAGGAGGGGTAAAATGGTATTTTTTCCTAATCAGATGATCTCAGATATTTTTTGACCACTTAATTGGTCTCAAAATAGGGTGTTTACCCTATTATAGGATTTTTGTGAAAATCCAAGCCGTTCAAATTTTGGTGGAATAATTAATAATTAATATTTATTAAATTAAATATTAATTTAATCACACAAGTTTTTTTGGAGATAAATTTTGAATGGGGTGTCAGGTTGATTTTTTTTCTCTTTCATTGTGTCCTGAATGGAGAGTTTATCCTAGTTGAGGCATAAACTTGAGTCGGACACTAGGGATTGCCCAGACCCCCTTTTTCTTTTTCTTTCATTTTCATCTTTTCTTTTCCCTCCTCTTTTTTCCTTCTCCTTGAACATGACTCCTATGTGGATCCTCCTTGGCCATGAACTAAGATAAAAAAGGGGGAGAGAGATATAGTGAGAGAGGGATGGGAGGAGAGGTGACTTTGTGAAGCTCTCGACGCGCTGGTGTGACGTGCGACAACCGTAGATGGTGTAATCGAGCAAAGCTTCGATGGTTTCTGCCCAAAGGTAGGCCCATCAACATTTTTGTTGCAGATCCCATTTTAATTGGTTGTTTCAAGTTTTTATAGCCATATATTTCTTTCTTGTGGATTCTTTATGCCCGATCTGTTGTTTCGGGGGATAAAATGGGGGTTTCGGGCGATCTGAGGGTTTTCCTGTGGGGAAACCCAAGTTACACGACATGTGTTCTAGGTGAGAACACTATATGTTATTCCCGTTTAGGGAATATGGAGTTTTCTTAAGTACACAACATGTACTATGAGTATATTCCATGTGGTGGTACATGACCATGTGTCCAGTTGTGTGAAAAAGAACAAATAATGTTGGTTTTTAGACAGTACATGCTATGTACTTTAAAGTACACACTGTGTACTTTAAATTACACACTGTGTACTTTTACATAGTTAGACACCATTTTTTTCTAGCCGTGTATAAGTACGCATCCAGGGGGAGGGATAAGAGTACATGTCGTGTACTCCAAAGTACATGAAATATACTTTTTTCACCTTATAGGTTTTGGGTATTTTGTTCTTTAGAAGTTAGAATTGGGCATGTGAGTAGTCCATTTTGAGTGTTTTTCCATGTATATCACAATGGTGAATCCCATGGAGTGTTTTTATGATTCTTAAGGGGTGTTTTTGGGTTTATATCTAAATATAGAATTACTTCCTCTAGTTATCAAATTTAGTTGTCACTCGAGAGAGACTTGGCATGGATGATAGGTTGGGTGTTCAAACCAACGTAGTTGAGATCTTGTTTTTAGATGAGCTGTGAGCTACCTCCCTTGAAATTTTATTTTGAGGACATTATCCTAGTGAGACGTGCCCTTTTGGCCTATGAGGCCATGAGACCAAATTATTCCAAGGATCCCATGAGGGATACCTTTGCTTGTGTGATGATCTAGGGAGTCCCTTGGAGGATCCCTGTACTCATGTATCATTTCAAGTATTGCCATTGTAGGATGCCTCCTTTGCTTGACCGACCCTAAGTTGTATGTCAGGTTTGGGTATAGATGGTGTTTGGGTGTCACCTAGAACCTGTGCCGAACTGGTAAGACCATGAGGCTGTGGCTTTAGTGTTGGGTTGGGCGTTTGGGCCACCCTTACTCCTTGTTGTGTTCACTTGTTTATTTATTATGTAGTGATGTTCACCATAGGTGCTTCTTAGTTGGTGGTTGTCGAGTCTGACATGAGGCATCTTTCTTTCTTTTAGGATTCCCAGACATTCTTCCTGAGATTTGTGTTGCTTATTAGGATGACCAGATGTGCTTACATGGTGTCCGGATTTTGAGCCATGTTATTTTTGATATTTTACTAGTACCCAGAGGTATTACTTGGGACTTGGTGTTGAGACTTTATATATTTATATGTTGTGATATATTTTGTTTGGATTTCCATAGTTGCTTCCTGGTATCCGGCCATTGAGCCTTACATGTTGACTTTTACACCTTGAGTGATACTTGGATTCCCATGGTAGGAATGCCTTGGATGGAATCACGGGCTAGATAATATATAATGATGATGATTATGCTCTCCTTGATATAGTATTGTACCAAGTTTGGGATGGAATGAACATCGGGATTGAGTGATGCTAATCAATGGTTGGGCTTGGTCTAAATTTTCTTGAGTGGTTTTGACCATAGGATTAGGTGTCATGGATGTTGATATGAGGTAGTTCAATATCAGGTTGGGCATGGCCCATGATACTTGGATGGAGATACCATTGTATTTGAGCAACATGGTATCAGGGGTATGAGGTGCCAAAGATGGTGTGGTTTGGGTTCTTTATTTGGTGATTACCGCTCACCTGTGATGGACAAAGTGCCTATTGAGTCGTGTGCACACAAGTTGACTTCGTGGTGATGTGGTTTTGACTACTCGTGTGGGTAGCGGCCCCTAATATTTGCAGTTTAGGTATTTTAGGTTTGGGGGTGCTTGTCGTAGGAAGCCACATGGGAGGTGAGGGGCCTTCGGTTGATAGCGATGAGGCTATCGGGTTGGGGGTTGAGGCTCGCCGTGATTGAGGCCCTAGGATGAGACTTTTATTTGAGGATAAATAGTATTGTTCCTATGGTTTTCATTCCATGGGATGAAGTGAGGTTTCAATCAGGGGTTCATGGGACCAGGATACTATTGTTTGGGCATGCCTTTAAGACGTCGGTACTTAAGACACGAGGTGTCAAGAGGCACGTGGTGCCAAGCTGTGTGATTGAGGTGGAACCTGAGGGTTCACCTGGGATTTGTAACTATAGAAGTAACTTGGACCATGGTTCAAGGACTCTATTCACTTATGAGATTCCAACATTGACTGAAGCAGGTATATGTCGATCAGGATTACAGACCTAAGGATCGACTACAGGTTGGTTATCATGATATTCGATTTCACTTACGCATGAATGTCATATCTATGTACGTATGTATATGGATGGGACTATAAAGGAATATTCCTATAAATATAGACATCCATGGTGGCACTTTTCTAGTTGACAGGGATTACAAACCCTGAGTTCAACTATAGTTTCATGTTGGATTTACTTTTTTTGGTTGTGCTTCAGCTAAGCTGAGCATGTTGCTTTTGCATACACTTTTAGTAGCACAGTTGTAGGTTGCTTGTTAGGGTGGCCTAATAAGATTCTTTCTCACCCCTGCACATTCACCTCAGTGTATCTGTTGACCTTATGTCTAATTTTTAGGTTAATCACAAGTTCTATAGTGTATAGGGATAAGGCCTAGTGTTTCATGATAGAGCAGAGCCACTTATGTGGTTCTACTGATCGGGCTACTGCAATTCGATAGTATCTAGAGACCGGGTACGTGGTCTGTCTTGGAGTTAGTATTAGAGCCCTGTTCTTTTAATTTTAGTTTATTTTGTATTTTTTTATCTGTATGGTTAGCTTAGTGGGTGACCAGTGTTGTATTGTATTGCATGACTGTTCAGGATTTTACAACATCTTTACTATCACAGCTTATCCTATTTCAATTGTTTACTAATTCCTCACTATGTTTACTTTCCACTATGTATGATACTTAGTTAATTCCATTGTTTTCCTACTCTAATATGAGGGAATAGTCTCCCCACTATGACCCCTTAGGCCCTCGCTTTTGGTCGGTAGCCTCTGACATACAGGGAGGTGTGCTTGAGGCCTAGTAACCCATCATCTCGAAGCACCGATTTAGTGGCTTCCAGGTAGGGATGTTACACATATAATATCAAAACCATGGTAGTACAAAAAAATAGTACAAACCAACATATCCTAAACTGGATAATAAGAAGTAAATATAACATCACATTAACAATCACACTAGATCAAGATATCTAGGACACTTGTACCTAAACATAGACAATCATGCACACATCAAGACTCTAGACATATGCATCGGGCCTAGAGAGTAGACAAATACCCTAGAAAGTGAACCCGTTAATTGGTCTAACAAGTCCCTAAAACAATGGTCTTAGGTAGTAGAGGAAATCCCCATGAGAAAACACCCCAACAGTGGATGAGACCTATTACTATATATTACACCTAAGTACCCAAGGCTTACCATGTGCTCTATTTTTTAAACCATTTCATCAAACCATTTCATTATTTAATACTTTGAAAACCATTTCATAGTTATTTGAAAAAAATTTCCATTTACCCAAAACCAAGGGAAAACCATATTTTATAAAAACTCAGTTCCAGACATACAAAAAAATTAGACATATCATGTAATTCCATTTAATAAAACAATTTATCAAAAATAGGATCAATTCAGTTCACCAACACAAGCTAGAGACAGAACCACCTACCACAAAACTTGGGTCACACACACCTATAATGGAATCCACCATTAGGAAGAAAACAATAATGAAAATAGAGTCCCTATAATATAATACACACATCAGGATTGATTAAATTAAACAAAAAGGTTGGTGGATAAGAGGAAACAACACATACCTCAAGAACACACACCCACCACACCAAAACCAACAAAGGATTCAGCACCCAGAACAATATTGCACAATAGATATAGAAAATAATCAAAGTAAACATCACCATAGATCAAAAAAACCAATAGTGTAATACAACGACACTACTAAAATCAAGGGAAATGAATAAGTAAAAAAGGATCTCTTACCTGGAGAGATGCAACATAACTTCCTTGACGATCCAACATCGAACAAAACAATTTGAAACAAACAGAGGCTCCCAAAATTGTCAGAGAATAGCCCTAGTTCGATAGGGGATAGAGATATGGAAGAATGAAATAACAATAAATTGATGTAGTTCCCTAAAACATTGTCTATGTAATTTACATAGTGTGTAATCCCTTACATGTCGTGTAATCCTAGGGTCTCAGATACATTGAAAACCCATCTATTTTTAATTAAAAATTGATTTTTAACATTACACAGTGTGTAACCCTTACATGGCATGTATTACTTTACACCATGTATTCAGATCATGACATGATCCAGATATCCATTACACATCATGTACTCTTTACACAACATGTAAATTTCTTGCAGACAATGAAAACTACCAATTCTTACACAAAAATCCAAACCACCTTAGTCGTTATTCAAAATTATGGAGAACCTAGAAAATACATTAAAAAATTTATACCCAAAATCCATTAATTTAAAAAAACATATATCCATTAACTTTAGGTCATTTTTCTTAACATTTTTTCTCCATATCTAGGAGTCCAAAGATGCACACAATTCAAGAGGAAAACAAGTAAATAGAAGGAAAATAACTAAAAGTGGGTAATGAGATGTTACAAACATGGTTCTTGGGAATTGTTTATGAGGATGATTGGTTACATTATAAACCAATTATGGGTGGTTCCATGATAAACCAAGTATGGGTGGTTACATTATTAACCAATTATGGGTGGTTTTGTGATAAACCAAGGACAAATGGTTACGTTATAATCTTCAATGCATGAGGTACTCTGGAGATGGAAGTTGTCCATATCAGTTATTCCATTTGTTAGTGTGATATGGAAAGTGATGTCTCAAGATAAATATTTAACTATTATATGCTTTATAATTAGTTTTATGGGAATCAATTGATTTTAAAAAGGTAATATAATGATATTTTTGAAAATATTACCCCTTTTTTGAGGTAAAAATGTATGTTTTTAAGAAAATGTTTTTATGATTTTTCATTGGACTGACGATTTCCTTTCTTTTATGTCCCTACTAAGATTTTTTTTCTCATCCCAAGTTCTAAAATGTTTTTCATAGGGTTTAAGAGAGAGTAGGGAGAAGTATGAGATCAAGGAGAAAATTGTGAAGATTTTTAATAAAGAGAAACCGTGTTTTATTTAAAAATATTTGTTTGGTCAAAAAATGGATGCTGAGTTTAAGTGTCCACTTGTAATGTATGAGTTTATTATGTAAAATTTTGTCCTAATTCTCTAAAAATATAAACCTAAAAGATCCTTGGGTTTGTAATAATGTGAATTATAGTTCAAAAACACTATAATATTTTATATTTAAGGCTAGGTCCTTATAATTGGTATCATAGGAGGGTTTATAAAAATTTAGAGATTAGGATGTTTTCATGTAAGGTTATATTAATAGTTATGGATAACATCATGTTTTTATAATTTTAAGGTTGATAATATGTTCAATATCTTAGAAACCCCTTTTGAGGCTTTATGTTAAGAAATTTTAATGTGACTAATTATATTTTTGGATACATTTATTTTTGAGGTAATTATGGGTTATTACATTTTGGGATGCAAAATAAAAGGTTGAGATAATATTTGAGGTTAAAAAATTTCTTTAATTATGAATATATTAAGGATATTTTGAGGATTTTATCACATTTACAGGAATGGTATAAGAATTATATTAATATATTTTTAGAAAAGGATTGCTCTTGGATTTTGTGACAACCTATCTCGTCCGGTAAGGTCGCAGGTATCGAACCCAAAATAGAAGGGTGATAAGGATGCATCACCTACCACTGGCCTACGTGAATTCCCAATTATTATGATATTTTTCTTTTTTACTTAAATTATTTGATCGATGAAAAATAATTTTATTTTTGGAACATATGTTTTATCATGTAGATAACCATGAGATTGGAAAATGATTTGGTGATTAAGTGATTAATGTTATCTTGGAAAACATTCACTATTTTGGGAACCTTAAATGATTATGGTAAATAGAATACTATGAGATTTTATTTGATAAATAAAGGATAAATTATATTTTGGAAACATATATGATTTATGGTGATTCGGGTTATTTATGGAAATGATTAGTATATCTTGAATATTATGTGATTAGAAAAATTACATTTTAGTATGATACTTTAAGAGTGATTGATATTATTTGAAGATAAATATTAAATTTATCTTAAAAGACTATGTGATCAAATACTTCTGATTTTTGAGTTTCAATCTTAGTCTGGAATGTTTTTAAGTAATTTTAAGGTTAGTTATTTATTTAATAATCTATGTTTCACTTTGGGTATTACTATTTAATTTTATAGATTAAAGTAGTTTTTATTTATTTGAAAGTTTATTATTTTGGGGAAATTATCATATATTATACTAACCATTATGGTAATGGTTAATGTCTAAAGATAAGAGGAATATATTGTTATCTTTTTTAGGATTTTTCAATCTGTATAATTTTATTATAAAATTTCAGGCATGAAAAAAATCATCTTGAATCCTCATTATTTGGAGAAAAAGATGAAATTGTGGTGAAAATTGATAAAAGGAAGAAACTCTACCTGTAAAGTAAGTATATTTACTTATTTTATTACTATAGGTAGTAAAATAATTATCCAACTCTAGAAAAAGGATTTTGAAATAAAAACATTATTTTTTTTATTTTTCTTATTGAGAAATCAATGGCCTTTTAACCCATCATAGATTTATGGTTTTGTGATGGTCAACTCTCTAATGACCATGTTATTTATCACTCTCTATCAGTAATTTAGAGTTAGTTTTCTCTTTCATGACCATTATTTCTTACATGGAAACCTAGTGTGTGTTGTCTCAGGTGACCTTCATACTTTTCTTTCTCACTTTTTAAGTGTAAGTTTTATTGATCCTTTTATGATGTGGGATTTTAAAAAAGGTATTTTGAAAAGTCAAACCCCTAGTTTTTGATCCTGAGTTCAAATTTAAAGGATTAAATTTATTAGATGGGATGTAACATCCTGATATTTTAAAAGGAAAGACTATGTTCGATAGTTTATAAGATACGTAACACCAAGTTTAAATGAACAACAAAATATTATTATTTAAATACGACTATTATAACCTAGCCATTAAATTTTCATGAATAAATATATAATTTTCATAATAATTTCTAATGTATTAATTAGTTCTTTGTAAATAAGTACTATATTTTTAGTAAAGTCATTTAGTAAAGTCATTTTATTCATCAAAAACATATTTTTTTCAAAAATTATTTGTATTACTTTTTATATACAAATAATAAAATTAATTTCAGGAACTTTCAAAAAATATATTTTATAAAATGAACTTAATTTTTTAAATTATCATATGAAAATTATACTATGGTGAAATTTTGATAATTTTCTAAAAAGTTTGATTTTCATGGAATAGTGAAAATACTATTTTTTTATTAAAAACCATATTTTATTTACAAGGTAAAATTATGTTTTGGATTTGTGTTTAATTATAATTTTTTTTAAAATAATCCAATTATGGTTTTTTAAAAAGTATTTTATACTTTAATTTAGTATAAAAACATTTTATATTTTAAAATGATAATTTTATGAAAAACTGTTTTTCATTGCATTTCTTCAGTTTAAATTTAAATTTAAATTTGAAACTTCTCTATTTTTAATTTTGAAAAATAAATTAAATATTTGGAATTAATGGTTCCAAATTTAGTAAATAGTTTACTTTTATTTTTTGTAAGTATTTATAGTAACCTTGATAATTTTTGTTACTACGATAAAGGGTAAAATCGAGTAATTAATGGTAAAAATAATTTGATTAGGACTATAAAATAACCCTTACACTTTTCAAAATTTTATTATATGAGTAAAATTATTTCATAATAATTTAAGTTTATAATTTATGTCATTTTTTTCCATTTATAAGTGATTATGACATTTATAATATTTTATTTAAAGAAAATAAAAAGATGTCACAATCAAATTTTTAATAACTAAAACATTTTTTAATATGGGGGTATCCAGAGGATATGTTCTAATATAAATATTATTTTGAAATCTAATAGATTTATATTTATAATGGTAGTTTATTTTAAATTTTTATTAAATAAATAATTACCTTAAATTCTTGCACAATGCTGATGCATTAATTATTTTATTAATTGAAAAATCAAATAAATTATATTAAAAATATTAAAGTAAATATAATTTAAGATAATTAATGTTATAAAATAATTTTATAGATGTAATTTAAATGTTATTGATATAATAAAATATTTTTTTATAATTATAATTATTATATTGATATTATTAAAATCAAATTAATGAATAGTTCTCAAAATTAACATTATGAATATTTTATAGTAAATAATATTTTATTAAATGTTATAAAATTACTAAAAATATTAAATTAGTCCAAATTATTAGGATTAGGCTTAAAGTGTCACATATTACTCATTTTATGTTTCTTTTTTCATTTTATAGTAACTATATTAACCATTAAATAGTAAAAATCCATGTTGTCACAATAAGAGTTAAAGAGGTTAAATAAAGGTTAAAACCAAAGGATAAGGGTGTAAATTGAGTAAAAATTTATCTAATTTTTATTTAATTATGTTATTTAGACCCATAATCACCTTATATTTTAAATTAATAAGTTTTTATCTATTTAAAATTAAAAATTAATTTATATTAATTTAATATTATGAGAAGTGTCAAGAGTGCCCCTCACCTCTCTTGTAAAAGGGGACCTCTTATTATCATATATTCATAATTAAAACCCATTTTAGCCACTAAATTCTCAAATAATTTCCTAGAATATCTACCCACATTATATAGGTCTTGTTTTAGTCATAATATGAAACTTAGTGGTCTTAAGGTGTTAAGGAAAAAAGGATTTCCAAAGAAAGGGTATAGTTTTTTCTACATATCTTAGTTTTGTTTCTTCTTCCTCATCCAAAAAACCTTATTCAACCATGATAAAATAACAACTCTAATATAATAAATTTACGAAGACATTATTATGTTAGTTTAATTCCCTAAACCCATATTCTATTTCATCAAATGGGATATGAAATCATTATTCGTGTGTACGATGAACTATCACCTCACGAACTGATGTCATTCATTTTCCATTATTGCATATCATGGATTGATATAATGATGGATTTAAAAAATTATATATATATATATATATATATGATATTTTTAACATATTTATACATATTTATTAATGATATCACATATACCTTCTTAGGTTCTATTCTATGGGGGATACGATAACGTCGCTCGTGTGTATGGTGGACTACCGCCTCACGAAGCAACATGATTCATTTTTAACTAACGATTTACATGGAAGGTAATAAGGATAATTTTTATAAATATATGTTATATAAATGAAATTTTTATTATATTCATAAAATATTTATTACACTAAAAATAAAATATATCATTTTTCTTTCTTACCTTTCCGCTCACTGAAAAATAACAACATCGTTCGTGCGTACGTGTAGACTACCACCTCCACGAAGCAATGTGATTCTTTTTCCATCACAAAAACACATGTATGATATATATAAGTGTATTTAATAAAATAATATGATATATATTTCATGATTATCATTTTTTATATGATGGAATGATGACCACTTTGACCATAGTCATCATACTGAAGTCATTCTGGACTTACGAAACAAATATCATCAAAGCATCCGACATGAACTTAAGTAATTAAGTAATTATTATAACATGATAATAAGTTAAATAAAAGTAATAATAAAATTTAAAAATGTTCTAAATAAAGTAAATAAATAACCTAAATTTATTAATCAAGAAGATAGAGAATGTACGTGACGAGTCAGACTCAAGATTAGAGACTCTAACTAAAAAACCTCATTTTAAATGTTTTAGATATTTAGTTTATAAATCTTTCTCTTTCATGTCCATGTTTTTAAAATTATTTTTATGAATGTATTTATCTAGAAATTAATTTTTTAAATATTTATTTTTTTAATTTCTATCAAATTTTTTTTAAAAAGAAATCTTTTTTAAGGTTTTATGTAAGAGACTTTATTTTAAAAATACTCTTTTAAAATTCAATTTTCAAATATTTTTAAAAAGGTAAAAAGGAATGTTTTTTACACATAAAACATGAATGAAATTTTCCTCCTTCATGATGATTTAATTATTTGAAGATTACTTTACAAGTTTACAAGGTTTTTTTGTAGAATTTTTTCCTTTTTATGTGCACTGTTTTTCTAAAAATATGTGATTAAAAAAAATAAAAAGGTTATTTTCCTTAAGATTATTTTTATAAATCCAGTTTTCATGATTTATGTTTATGATATAGTTCTTGGTAATTGTTTATTATGATTTATGATTATGTTATAAATCAATTACCAATGGTTACATGATAAACCTATGATGGACGATTATGTTATTAACTAATTATGGGTAGTTCTGTGATAAACTAAGGATGGGTAGTTACATTATAATCTTTAATACACTGGGTACTATAGAGATGGAAGTTGGACATATTATTTTTTTTCATTTATAATTATGATATGTAAATTGATTTCCTAAGATACCTATTTAACTTTTATATTCTTTCTAATGATTTTTCATGAAAATTGATTGATTTTAAAAAGTTAATATAATGATCTTTTTGAAAAGATGATTCATTTTTCAGGGTAACAAGGTATATTTTTAATAAAATGTTTTTATAGTTTTTCTATATACTAAAAATTTCCTTTATTTTATGTCCCTTACTGATATTTTTTTCTCATACAAAGATTTAAAATGTTTTTCATGGGGTTTAAGATAGAGTAGAGACAATGATGAGATCAAGGAGAAAATTTTGAAGAATTTTCATAAAGAGAAACCATGTTTTATTTAAAAATTTTTGTTTAGTGGAATGATAGATAATAAGTATAAGTTTCCACTTGTAATGTATGAGTTTAATATATAAAAGTTTGTCCTAATTATATAAAACTCTAAACCTAAAATATCCCCAGGTTTGTAATAATGTGAATTCTAGTTCAAAAAACTAGAATATGTTGTGTTTAAGGCTGGGTCCTTAAACACATGATTTTCAAAGGAATTCAAAGATTATTTTTCTAGGATAATTAAATAAATATTTATGTGGATATTTTTATAGTATACTTGAATAATAATTATAGATATTCAAAATATAAGACTTGTTTCCTTGTTTTGATGAGTGAAATTGGAGTTTTTCATATTTGAATATTTAACCAGTTTCAAATATTAAAGATCACATTGTATTTTTTCATGGAGTTTAAAAATTTAAATATAAAACATACCCATGTGATAATGATTATTTATAAAAGATGATAATGATTTGAATAATAAAAATAATATAGGGGAATATCATGAGAAATATCATTATGATACTGTTATTGTTATTGAATATTTTTTACATCTTTGTTATTGAAGAAAGAATGAGGAGATGACTATTGATGTTCAGAATAATCATAATTGAGAAAGAATAAGATAATTAATGATTTCATACTACAACAAGTGTATTTAGCATTTTGAATAAGGGTTCATGAATTTTTATTTAATATTCAAAGGTAGTTGAGTACATTCAATAATTTATTATGCAAGATATTACTTGATACTGTGATTACACCCTTAGAGTGGGAATAAGATATATATATTGATGTTGATGCATATTATATTGCAATGAAGATATTTTACATTTGGTTGGAACACCATTTTGTCAACATGAGGGATCATCTATAGAGAACCTGTCGAGAGGCAGTAATATGTTGGAAACACTTCTGGGTAAAGAATGACACCTTCCATGTATCTATTCATTTTACGAGATTAGTGGAGCATTCATGTATCAGATTTAACTAAACATAATAAGTATGTAGGTTCCCACATTGGATAAGAACATTATAAAAATACCATGTGTTTATTTCACTAATATATTATTGTCTTGAATGTAGTATGAATGTGTTAATTAATACAAATGAGATCTATTTATTCTAATAGGTGTATAGGTTAAAATTAAAATGAAAAAATATTCAGTAAAAAATCTATCCATATGGATTCACCCCCTCTTAGTATGTTTTCATGAGTTCATTGGGAACTACATGGACAACAAATCTGACTATTTTAATTCTATTATAAAAGAATATAATTATTAGGAATCTCAAAAAAATCTATTATTTTCAATTCTCATGGGCAGTAATTCTCATGATCATTAATCTCCCAAATCTTATATCATGTTAGAAACCTAGTCATTGGATTTTTTTTTAAAATAGGGATCAATTTGAACTATCTATATTTTTTATATATAGATTATGTATATGCCAATATAATATTAGAATATTTTTTATACCTCTATCACTCTCTCTATTTCTTACCTCTATATATTTTACTGTTGAATTGTGATTGTAAATTTAATTTTTTTTGCCATTATTTTCACCTTTGATTGATATTTAAATTCATCTATGATCGAAAATGATTTTCCAATTTTGAAATATTTTATAGTTTTAATTGATGCTTCAATCCCATTTTTTCAACACATTATCAATGTGAAATCTACCAGAATAATTTTTTTGGTCTAATCAATTAAACCATATTTTCTATAATGAACAATGTGAGGCTTGTATTTCCATTTTTGGAATTTTTGGAAAGTATTATATGTCATGGATTATGAATTTTGATGCTATAATAAATTTAGACATTGAAAATGGTTTAAACCATTGCTAATTATTCTACATTAGTCATAAAATACCACCATAGATGTTTGTGTCAACAATAATTTTATGGGTGTTAATTTTATCTTGTGATAGTTTTATATAAATTCCATGAAATTAAGAATTAAATATAGTTTCCATTTTTTAGCAATAATTTTATTTTGTCAAATACATCTATATTAATTTTTTGTAAAAAAACTATAGTCAAAACCATTGCTAATCGAAAACATATTTCATGAAAGTTTAAAAAACCACTAAATATTATAAATAATTTATAATTTACCACATCAGTGATAATTTTTAGGTATTAAAAATGATTAAAACCACTACTAATGGAAACTAGGGTTGGTTGGAGGATAATTATTGGGGTGTAGAACCAGTTACTTCTTGTTACTTTTTAATCCTCAATGAATTTAGTAAAAGAATCCATATTGGAGGGGAAAACTAACATGGAAAGTTATAGGTATTTATACCAAACCTTTTAAATATCATATGTTACCCTATATTTATATTTTTTTCACACAAAAGTTGAGTTTGAGATTTATATTTGAGTAGATCATAACTCTAACAAGTTTTTAGAGGTTAAGAAAGTTTCCTTACAAAGTGGATAAACTTTCTTATAAAAAAAAGAGATCACTAATTCAAACCTTACCCATCTTAGTGATCTCATATATCAATACAAGGGAAATATAAATGGTATCATAGGGTAGGTATTCTATAAAAGATCCAACTCTTATAATGAATAATTTTAATTCAGTGAACAATAGGGGAGTTTCTATTTTCGATGATAGAAACTATCACAGTTTGAATAATAGGATGATACCCTATCTTATATCACTTAGAATTGAAGTTAGAGATGCAGTATCAATGATATTTTTTCCCATTAATTAGTTTTCTATGATATCTACTAATAAGATAAATTTAGAAATTGATGGAAAATATCAGAATTCTATGTTTATTACTCTTAAAGAAAATTTTTATACAAAGATTATGGGGTTTCCAATGTCCAAGAAAATGTGGGATAAGTTGAGAAGAAGTTATGAAGGAAATGAGAAAGTTAAGGTAGCTATGTTACAAATATAAAGAATTAAATTTGAATATGTTAATGTGAATTATAAAGAAAGTATTGACGACTATTTTACAAGAGTTAATGATATTGTCAAAAAGTATATATTTTGGTAATAAGTTGGAAGATTCCAATATCATTAAGAAATTGATGATAAAATTTCCAGATAGTTTTGATGCTAAATTACCATTATTATATGATCCTGAATATTTATCTCTAGATGAACTTTATAATATTATTATGGAATATTAGATGAGTAAAACAAGTTTTTTTAAGAAAAAATATGTGAATGAAATTGCCTTTGAATATTTGTTAAAATGTAAGATTAGAGATAAAGAAGCTAAATGAGAACCAAGTAATTCAGAGGTAGAGTAATAATAATAAGTTTTCAATATAAACATTTATCTTCTCTCTATGAAATATACAAATGGAAATTGTAAATGAAAAGTTAAAATTTCTCTCAAATGCTAGAATTTTCATGGAAAAGTTCATTCTACACAAAATTTTCCTAAGAAAAAATATAAACAATATGAGCCAGAACAAGAAGATAAAAAGTGTCAAAAAAATAATTGGAAGAAAAATAAGAGAAATTATTCTTAATATAAGAAGAAATGTTTGTTGAGAATATTATAGCAAGATTACTCTTCATCCAACAATGAATCTGATCATCATGTCAACTTCTTTTCTCTAGTTAGAAAAGGAAGTTCTTCATCAAGCAGTGATGATGATGGTGAAGAGAGAATATAGATTGAGTGGATTATAAAAGAAAACTTGTAATCAATACTTTAGGAAAATACTAAAATAAATAAGGAAAGAAATAAGTTTAATAAAGAAGTTAAGGAAATAAATTTTTAGAATAGTTAGTGAATAAAAAAGGAGTAAATAAACCTTGATGTGATTAGAGATCTGAAAATAAAAATTGGTGAGATGGAAAGGAATATGAAAGCTTATGAAGAAAAATCAACTGGTGATGAGAATATAAATATGGAGAAACTACAATTTTTTAATAAACTAATAATAATAGTTTGAAGTTGTTTGAATTAAAAAAGTGATAAATGATCTTAAATAAAGTTTGAATGAAAAGGAAAAAGAGTTGTTAGAAACATAATCATTATTTCTTACAACACAAAGTGGGTTAATAAAGATAAGATAAGACTTCACCAACATAGTTGAGGTTAAAGGTGAAACTTATAAATATGGAAAAAATAAATATGTTTATATTTCTAAACCATCATAATTTACATCTTCTTTTATTAACACTGTAGGTTCAATAGCTAAGATTTGTGAGAAATCATATCCCACTAAGAAAGAGTATAATTACTTAAATAAGTATCTCACTAAACAAAGTTTCCCATGGTTAAAACTTCAATTTATTACTACTATCTATATGAAATATCAAGATTCATAGGTCATTGTTGGTATTGTAGAATTTTTGGGCACAAGCATACTCATGTTGGTACAACATGCACTCACCATGAAACATGTATGAATCAAGGGGGATCTTGATGAACAGATAAGTAAAATTTTTTCTAAATAATTTATATATCTATAAAATAAAGTTCATAAGGTGAATAATGTTTAAGCCTAAAAAAATAAAAATAAAAAATGAAGATATTTGAGTACTTTAAGAAAGTTGAGCATAGTAAGAAAGTTGAGTAGGTAAATGATCACAAGAATGTTGAGTAGGGAAAGAAAAAAATTTGGCTAGAAAAAATGGAAATGGCTATAAAGTTGGAATAAGAACAAAAATATTCTAAATAAAAGGGTATGAAACATGTTTATTAAGATGAAAACAAAGTTGATACAACAATTATCAACAAATGGTGGTTTAAAAATCCAAAAAAGGGTAAGATATTTGAATAAGATGGGAATGTTACAAAAATTTATATCACTATCCTACCAGAACATGAAGAAAGAATAAAAAAGGTTTTACAAACTAATGGTAACAAAAAATTTACTAAAACTGAAGAAAAGTTGATAGCCTCATCTGGAGATTCTATATATGAGGAGGAATTCATTACAAAATCTAAGAAGTTTGAATAGAAGGAAGAAACCACATCTAATGAAAAATCCAAGAAAAATAATAAGAATTAAATACTGAGAGAATATTCTTAGTTTGAAAATTTATTCTAAGAAACAATGAAGTTCCTACTTATTCCCAATATAATTTCTTATTTTTACTAACTTATAGGGAATTAAAGGAGTATAATTAAGGAAGCTGGCTGAGTGATGAAAAAATTTATTGTAAGAAAAATATCCATTATGGAAATTTTACAACCATGGTGAGAAATGGTATTATACCCTTTAGGGGGAGAAAAATATGAATTTGAGTTATGTTCATCACACTTTTCTTAAAAGGAAAAGTAGAAATGAAAAAAGATGATATGTCAGGGAATATGTTTTTATACAATTAAACTATTTTGATATGTTTTTTTGACATTGGTGAAAAATTTATCTTAATATTTTTTTCTCATATTGTCCCAGATATAAATTTATTAAAGTGATCTTTAGGAAATTATTGCATGAAATAAATGTTGTGGACAACATTGAACACCTTGATTATTCACTCTTGTTTTCTACATTGGGTTTTCCCATATAGACTTAGAGTTGTTTAGTTAAATTATCATTGTTAAGAAACTCATGTGATGACATTTCTATCTTGAGAAAAGGTTTCAAGATCCTAAGATGAAGGAATATAAGCTAAGATATACCCTTTTAATTTTATTTTCAATAAGGGGGAGAATAATAATAGGGGTAGTAAAAAGATATAAACATCATATGGGGATAAATAGATGAGTACACATATTTATGATGAAGATGTTTCAAGTCTTATATGGTTATTGATAACAAACATAAAGTGGGATATTGTTAGCCCTAATTGAGTAGTGGTTTAATTTTTTGTAAATATATAAATATGTGTTTGAAGATAAATTTCATTAATAAAGTTAATTAAGAAAGATTCTTAAGAAAATTCTTTAAGGAAGTTTCTTGAGAAAGTTTCTGAAGGATGTAAAGTAAGGAAGTTATAAGAAATTTACTTATGGAGGAGTATAAGAAAGTTCCATAAAAAATCATATGATGCTATGCCATTTATTAAAGTTTATAAACATCATGAAGTAGTAATGATCCAAGAAAAATGTGTACAAGGGAAGATAAGTGCAAATGAGATTCAGGAAGAACTTGACCAGACAAACATACCAAACAAACATCTGTGAAGAAGTTTTCACAAGACCATTATATGTATAAAGGATAAAGAAACTGGATAAAAATTTGTAAGTTTGTATAAAGTTTCATAATGTGAATAAGACAAACAAAGTCATAAAAAAACATGTCCAGACAAACCTGATTAGACAGAGTGTTTGTTACTGAGTTTGTGTGGATTGGAATGATGAGAAAGACATAAAAAGTGGAAAAATAATGGGGGAGAAGTAAAAAAGTTGAATCAAACATATTGAGATGGATAGGTTTCATGGAAAATAATTAATTATTCATACTCACAATCTCAATATCTCATAATTAATTCAATAATTAATTATTCATACTCACAATCTCAATATCTCATAATTAATTCAATAATTAATTATTCTAATTCACAACTCCAATATCCATAATTAATTCAACAATTAATTATTGAACTTCAAAATATCAATATCTCATAATTAATTCAACAATTAATTATTCAATTCAAAAATACCAATTCCCTTATAATTAATTCATCAATTAATTATTCATAATCTATAATTCCAATATCCCCCAATTTCACATTTTCCTCAATTAATTAATTCACCAAATATTTTTATTCAATCAAGAACTCAATAGTGAAAAATTTAATAGAAATGATAAAATTTCATACATATAATTGTAATCAATACTTTTAGTTACCACCTACCTCAAATCGTTGATGAGAGATCATCCAATATAAATCCCCAATTTGAATAAAATAATGATGTAGAATGATATCTAGATTTGAAACCCTAATTCAAGATCGGAAAATAAAGATCTCACAATACTAGATCCAAATCCAATAATATTAGATTTAGATTTATCAAAATAGGGGATAGCTTCCCTCTAAAAGATGAGGGAGATACAAGAGAGAAGAAAGAAACCACACAAGATTGGATCCTCTTACTGGGTGGGGTATATATCTTCAATACACCCTTCAATTTTCCAATAACAGAGGTTATAAAGAATTTGAATGCATCCGAGAACCTCCAAAAATGAGAGAAAATGTGATGGTTAGAGTGGGGGTTGATTTTGAGTTAATTAGGGGGTTTGAGTAATTTTAAATCTAATTTTTGGATTAATTAAAACCACACACACAATTTGCTGAGAAGAGGTGCATGGTTTCCCCTAACCATGAACCTTAACCATGCACCTCTTCTAGGAGAGGTCACGATTTGAAAATATGTGCACCAACCATGCAAATGTTCTCTGTCTAGGGTTTCATGGTTTGTTGGGCCATGACACATGGTTAGGGAAAACCGTGCACCAATTGTGTACTGACCTATTTCTTCTATTTTTCTCAAATTTACACCCAAAAACACCCCAAGGTAAAACCCAAATAAAAAGTACTCAAAAAATGGAAAAGATCACCAATAAACAAGATCGAAACTTCTCTATAAAAGTTTAGGATCTTACAATTTCCCCACCTTATAATATATCATCCTTGAGATATACTCCCAAGCATCTCTAAGATTCTGAGTCAAAAATATCGGGCCACTGAGCCCTCTTATCTTCTTATATCTCCCAAGTTTCCTCCTGAACATGTCTATGTTTCCAAAACACATGAACTATTAGAATAGTCTTTACCTGCAACACCTTCTCACTGCAATCCAACACACATATCAGATTTTACTCAAAGGATACATCTATCTCAAGCTCAACATCATCCACCTAGATCACACATAAGGGTTGGGGGTGATACCGTCGAAGTTGTGACACATTAAAAACATCATGCATAACACTGTATCTCTACGGAAGAGCCAATCGGTATGCCATAGACCCAATTATCTCCAAAACCTTAAACAATCCAATTAATGTGGGTGCCAACTTTCCCTATATTCATATCCCGCGGTGAACCAATCTAGGTGATAGCCGAAAGAATATACAATCACCCTTTATAAAATCTAGGGTTCATCAATGTCTATCAGCATATTACTTCTGTAAACTTTGAGCCATATCCATATGTTTTTGAACTGTCTAAACCTATTCTGATGTCTCCTGCACAAGAATTGGTCCCAAAATCTCTGAATCACTTGCCTCCTTCCAGCATAGAGGTGATATGCATGACCTACCATAAGATCCTCATATGGTTCCATCTATATAGTTTCCTAATAACTTTTGTTATAGGAAAAATCCACTAAATCCAAGTGATTCTCCCAAGACCCATCGAAGTCTAGAACACACGATCACAACATATCCTCAAGAACCTATATATTACATTCTGACTGCCCACCTATCTGTGGGTGGAAAATCATACTAAAAAAACCCTATGTACTAAGCACCTTCTGTAGACCCTACCAGGATCATGGAGTAAAGCATGATTAACAGTATAAAAAAAATAGTCTATGGCACCTCATTTAGATGGACTATCTCCCAAACATATAGTTCTCCCAACTTCTCTAATAATAAATTCTCCCATATAGGCAAGAAATGAGCTATTTGTGTTAAATGACCCACAATCACCCAAATAACATCATTATTCTGAGGTGTCCTAAGGAGACCCACCACAAAATCCATGGTCACATTTTCCCACTTCCATTTTTGAATAGGAAATAGTTGTAGTAAACCACTAGGTTATTGATGCTTAGCCTCCACCTACAGATAGGTGCAACATCGTGTCACGAACCCTGCTATCTACTTTTTCATGCCCAACCACCAAAACTGTCAATGTAGGTCACGGTACATTTTGGTCACCCATGAATGTACCACGCACTTCGAGGCATGAAAATAAAACATCAGATCCTCCCACATACTCATTGGTACAATGACCCAATCCCTGATATTGATGGTCTCATCCTCATCCATGGTCTAATCAGAAGGTGACTCACCACCTTCAAGGATTTTACTCAAGGCCAAACATTCCATATCCTCATACTCTCTGTCTCTAATCTAGATCAAAAGTGTAAAATCCACTAAAAATTATATAAGAGTCATCTGCTCCTGACTCTCCTAAACCACCACATGTATCTCATCTAGTAAAGTCATCATTTTCTAGTTAGCACTAGATTCCTAAACCGCATGAGTCCGAGTTTTCCTACTCAAAGCATCTACCACACTATTTTCATTTCCGAGTGTATATGCGAGGTTAAAATCAAATGAATTCATATAATCAACCCAACTTAATTTTCAAAGATTCAAATCTCACTGAAAAAAGGCTTACTTTAAGCTCTTGTGATCCATATACATAATAAACTTCTCGCCCAATATATAATGTCACCAAACATTCAAAGCATAAACTGTTATGACCAACTTGAGGTCGTGCGCAGGGTAGTTCCATTCATGTGGCCTCAATTACTGAGACTCATATGACACAACTTGATCTACTTACATCAACACTACTCCAAGTACAATCCCAGAAGAATCACAATACACCATATACTCCTCACCTAACTTAGGTAGGATCAAGATCGGTGCTGACTTAAATTGCTTCTTTAGCTCCTGAAAGGAATTCTCACATGCTTCTGACCATTCAAACTTTATCCCCTTATTATTCAAATCTAAAAGTAGAGCTCCCAAAAATAAAAAGTTCTGAATAAACCTTAGATAATATCCATATAATTCTAGAAATATATAGACATCGAAAACATTCTTGGGTTTATCCCAAGAACAACTACCTAAACTTTCTCTGGGTCAACAGACACACCTTCCTCCGAGATGATGTGACCCAAGAAGTGTACCTAATCAATCCAAAACTAACACTTACATAGCTTGGAGTATATCCAATTCTCTCTCAGTGTACTCATGAAGATGTCAAGATGTTGGGAATTATCATCATGATTCTTGAAGTATACCGGGATGTCATCCAAAAACACTAACACCAACTGATCTAGGTTTAGATAGAAGATTATTTTCATCAAATCCATAAACATTTTTGGTGCATTAGTTAACCCAAACGACATTACAATGAATTCATAAATTCCATACCTAATTCTAAAAGTATCCCTCGGTATATCATAAGGTTGAACTCTCAACCGATGATACCTTGATCTCAAGTCAATCTTTGAGAACACACAAGCTCCTCTCAACTGGTCAAATAGACCATCGATATGTGGAAGATGATATCAGTTCTTCACTTTCATCTGGTTCAAATTCTGGTAATAGACACCCAAGAATAAACTCCCATCATCTTTATTTACAAACAATAATGGAGAACCCCAAGGTGATGTACTTGGATAGATAAAATACTTATCCTCTAACTCCTCCAGATGATTCTTGAGATATTGAAGCTCTATCGGTGCCATTCTGTATGGTGGAATTGAAACTAGCTCATCCCTTATGAGCTCAATCATAAATTTCACATCTCTCTCAAGTGGCAGCCTTGAGAAGTATTCAAGAAACACATCCTGAAATCTATCCACTATAGATGGAAAGACTTCCTTCCTCACTCCTCCATCATCCAACAATAAAATTTCAACCTAGGCTATGAGATCTCCTATTTTTTGAGTAATTATCCCTACTTAGCCTGCCTGGATATCCCACGCTCCATGGTGAATATAGTTGTCACCCTCAGGAGATATAAATGTTACTCTCCTCCAATAACAATAAATGTGGGCTCAGTATGAAACTAACCATTTCATACCTATAATTAAGTTAATGAATGACATGTCTAGGATGTAAAGATACCACATAAAATGATTCTCCCCAACCTCAAGATAACACCCCTTTCATAAATATATGTCTCTAGATCTTACTTATAATGGTGTATCCATTTTTAATATCCTTATCAATAACTCCACCACTAGGATCAAACCATTCACAAATTTTAAAGAAATAAAGGAATGAGAGGAACCAGTATCAAATAAGGAACTAGCTAGAATAGAATCTAAAATAATAGAACCTCTTACTATTTATGGTCTAGCCTCACTATCCACAAGTATAGGCTGAATAACATGCAACTATCCTACCCCTATTTTGTATGATGAAACCTAAGTACCCTTTATTACACCACTCTACTAATATGAGTGATCTTTCACATAAGAACTGTATCTAATTCCTCTACCACCTCATCCAGTATAACTCCAACTGCCAGACTGATATGGTGTAGAAGATCTCATTCCCACACCCTAGTTTCGTCTAACTGCTCCATCGCTGCTTGTCTGTCATAGGTTCCAATAAAAACTCTATAGATGTACCATCTTTCCACTACCTCAAAACTATACTAATGGTCAGGATAACTATATCTGGAAGTGTCCTGACCTACCACACTGGTGACAGATCACTCAAGTAAGATCCCAATAAATTGATCCCTCTGTCTGGGTACTCCATTTCCTACTGCCTTGGCCAATGCTATTATAGCAATGGTTCATACTCTCGAAAGTCATACCTCATGACCATCCAACTGGAACCACTTTTTCTACACTAGAATCCTCTATCAGGTTCCCATCATCTATGAGTATATGATCCACCACCTTAGAAAACTTATTTAACTGAAATAGGTTAACTTGGGACTTAATTTCACATTTAAGTCTTTCTTGAAAATGTCTTGCCATAACTGTCTCATCTCCTGCCAATGATGGAGAAAATCACTGCAAGTCTATAAAAAATATAACATAGTCCATCACAAACATACTCCCCCATGTCAATCTCATAAACTCAGTAGCTCTCTCCTGCCTGAGCATCTTTGGATTGGAGTTCTCTAAGAACTTATTTAATAATTCCTTCCAAAACATATCATCAACTTGTCCAATATAAGACTGAACATCCCACTAGTGCTTCACTGATCCTCATAGAATATAAGTATCCAAATGGACCCTATTCTCAGTAGGAGTCTCCAAATGGTCAAGCATCATCTTAATAGACTCAATCCATAACCCAACTACCTTAGGTCCAACCTCTCCAGTAAAAGTTGGAGGGCGATGAAATTGAAACTCTCAAGTAAGGTTAGACATACTCTTCACCACCCACTCTGGGCCTCTCTCTATAAAATGCATGAAGTGAGAAAATTTCTCATGGAAATACTCTCCTTATTCCTCACCAATCACTATCGGTACCTCATGTTCCACTACCAGTAGATCATCTCTAGCCATAACCCCCAGCAGTCCTATCAAAAAGCTTCATCATGGAGGAATATCTCTATAATTAAAAACACACATATCAAGACACATAAAACAACTTTAACACATTTAGATAATAGGGAAACACAATAAGGAACCACAAGTCATTCCCCCAAACCTCACCATATGGTCAAAACCGAGGTGCTATCACCATCCTTAACCATACCATGTCTAGTCATGGTTAATAAAGGGTAAACTAATTATCATATTCAATTTTCTCATTTATACACCCAGTTATTCACAATTTTCATCATTTTACCATTATCAATTTCACACTAGGATCCTTTTTATTTAAATTTCACAAGAAATTAAAAACAGTCCAAGTTCAATAACTTACCCAAAACCTATTTTCTAATGCATGCCTAAAATGATGTATGCCACAAAATAACCCTGAGTGCCTAGAATGATGCATGCTTACTCAACTCTCATGACTTATTGAGACACAAGTCAAATATCAACAAATATTTGAAATAATAATCACATCACACAACAGGTTCACCACCCAAGGTGAAATAATATTCAACTGTAATAGAAAAAAACAATAACAATCTCACCCTGGGTACTTGGGTTCTCCCCCATACATGGGTTATCTACTACTATTCACAAGCTCATAACTAAGGCCTGAATATACCTAGTCTCTTGTATACCCTACCAAATATCAAGACAAAATTAAAAATAAAAATAAAACCCCTTTGATACCACTTTTTAATGTTCCAACCTAGGTGCAACTCACCAGTTCCCCAAACAGGTCAATCACATGGCCTCAAGCATGCCTCCCCATACACCATAGGCTAACGACTAGCAGATAGGGTCTAATATCAATCGTAGGGAGACTATACCCTCTTTATCAAAGTAGTACAACAATTAAAATAAATAAAAATAACCAAATGAAATATAATCATAACTAGATTAATACTAGTTTCACAAGATGACCAAAACTGGAAATACAATATCAAACTGAACAGTAGATATTCCATGCTAAAGTACATGATAATTTTCAAAATGCAAGTAAAAAGTAAATATGATGATAACTCCCAAGAGGTTCCTGAACCATGTCTGGTTCCCTCATCCATTCTCCATCCCAAATCATCCATCTAACATAGGGCCTTTCCCATTATTTTGTATTATAACCATGAAATATTTTCTGGTACTGATCAGACATCTTGAGTAGGGTGTGAGTAAAACTCAATAAGCTACCACCAATGACATCCAAAACAATATCCAATCATTAACAGGTGTATATAGTTGTATAAAGGATACATAAAAGCAATAAAGTAAACAATTTACACTTATTCAATTACTATTTATTTAACCACATAACACCCAGGTTCCTGAGGACACCCAAACTCTCAATATCTTCTTTGGATCATGCTGAAGTCTGAACATCCCCAAGGGATATCATAAAATTGAATTCCCATGTTACCATTTATGATCACAATTCACAAATTAATTCTATTGTTACCATTCATCATATCTTATCACACTATGGGATTTGGATATAGTAGACCATATACCACCCACAATTATCACATGTGAATGCCATTTTTACCATTAAACATTTGTTATCACACTATGGTATTTTTATGTAATAGACCATGTTCCACACATAATTATCACATGTGAATTCCATTATTACCATTTAACATATCTTATCACACTATGGGATTTTGATGCAGTAGACCATGTCCCACACACAATTAACACATTAATTAATTCACTAATTAATTAATCACATTAAACAATTTCACATACCCCTCATTCCAATAATTAATTCAACAATTAATTAATCACATCAAGTCCATTAATTAATTCAATAATCAATTAATCATTTCACAATCTAAATATCCAATAATTAATTCAATAATTAATTATTCATACTCACAGTCTCAATATCTCATAATTAATTTAATAATTAATTATTTATACTCACAATCTCAATATTACATAATTGATTCAACAATTAATTATTCTAATTCACAACTCCAATATCCATAATTAATTTAATAATTAATTATTCAACTTCACAATCTCAATATCCCATAATTAATTAAATAATTAATTATTCATACTCACAATCTCAATATCTCATAATTAATTCAACAATTAATTATTCTAATTCACAACTCCAATATCCATAATTAATTCAAAAATTATTTAATGAACTTCACAATATCAATATCCCATAATCAATTCAAAAATTAACTATTCATACTCATAATATCAATATCTCATAATTAATTCAACAATTAATTATTCAATTCAAAAATACAAATTCTCACATAATTAATTCATCAATTAATTGTTCACAATCTACAATTCCAATATCCCCTAATTTTACACTTTCCTCAACTAATTAATTCACCAAATTAATTAATTCAATCAATAACTCAATTGCTAAACATTTAATATCAATTCTACAATTTCATACACATAATTACAATCAAGAATTTGGGATTGGAATTATAGAACACCTACCTAAAATAATTGATGAGCTATCACCCAACTGAAATCCCCAATTTGAACGAAATAATGACATAGAATGAGATTTGGATCTAGAACCCTAATTAAAGATTAAAAAATCAAGATCCCACAATCCTATATCTAAATCCAACAACCCTAGATTTATATCTATCAAAATAGAGGATATATTCCCTATAAAAGATGATGGATATACAAGAGATAAAAATGAAACAACATAGGATTAGATCCTCTTATCGGGTGGGGTGTAAATCTTTAATCCTCCCTTCGATTCACCAAGAACGGAGGTTAGGAATGCATTTGAGAACCTACAAAAATGAGAGAAAATGAGTTGGTCTGAGTGGGGGTTGATTTTGGGTTAATTAGGGGGTTTGTTTAATTTTAAATCTAATTTTCAGATTAATTAAAATTTCATGCATGATTTGATGGGTAGTGGTGCACGGTTTCCCTTAATCATGAAAATTAACCATGTACCTATTCCAGGGGGTGCATGGTTTCTCCATTTAGGGTGTACAATTTGAAAAACCATGCAACAACCATGAAAACCCTATCTATATAGGGTTTCATGGTTTTCTGGGCTAGGGTGCATGGTTAGGGAAAACTGTGCTCCAACTTTACACTTCCCTCTTTCTTCCAATTTTCTCAAATTACCACCCAAACACACTCCAAGGTAAAACCCAAATAAAAAGTACTCAACACAAAGAAAAAGAGTACCAATAAACGAGCCCAGGAAATCTCCATAAAAGATTAGGATATTATAAAAATAAACTTGGAAACTTGTAAATTAATCTTTAAATCATTAAATGGTTATGATGGTAGAAAATAATTTTTATGCCGTACACATTAAAAAAATATCCTGTTTACATTTTTTATAAAAAATTCAAAAGAACATCATTCAAAAAATGACAAGAAGATTCATTTTAAACAATTTTTTAAGAATTAAAAAAATTTAAAAAATGAATTTAAACCATTACTATATAACATTAAATAATTTATTTAAAACATTTTTAGAAAACATGGATATGGAAGAAAAAGAGTTTTTTGATCGAAGAGAGAAATAAAGATTATTTTTTTCATTAAATATACTTTCAGTCTATTAAGTACTGAAAGAGAGTAAAATTAAAGGAAAAATTTATTATATATAAATAACCAAAGGTGAATAAAAATTCACAAGTTTCTTTAGATATAGATCATAATATTTTATCATCAGAAACTTAATCATAATCAATCCCAATAAACAATGAGATTGTAATGTAAAACCTTTAACACTTTTGTAACTTTTGAATTGTAAGAACCATTAAGGAAATATCCTTAGATGGATATGTATATAAAATAATTTTCATGATAATAGTTATAAAATACATTCATGGGTATTATATACACCACAAAAAAGTGGTGAATATGGCATGTGTCTTATGGAAATAAAAGTGAGATGAAAACCCTTTACCTTAAGTCTTGAATTTCTTTGTACACATTAGAACCTCCTATATAATAAATATAGATTTATTATAAATCTATTATAGGACCATATTAATATATATCATTCCATATATTATTTATTTATAACATTTTATTGCATATTTATTAAAAATTATTTTTCAAAATCACATTTCGAGTAATAACTACTTCGTTTTTCATGTATGTTTTTATTTGGTAGTTTTAGTACTTTTAATTTGATCATGGTTCCATAATATAAATAATTTTAAACATGATATAAATGTCATATATATTCATTAAATATGTATTTAGAGTAATTCATAATAGTTAGAGATAGAAAATGAATTACACCGTTCAAGGATACAATAAGTTGTACATATGCATGAACATTATTTACATTTTCTCAATGAATGGTATGAAAAAAGGTAAATAATATATCACCTTTATAAAATTACTTTTATATATTACATATCACATATATTCATTATATCTATCCTTATTACCATCTATGTCAAAATAAAATGAAAAATACATCACATCTCTTCATGGAGGAAGTGGTCTACACGTATAAACAAGTGATGTTATCATTTTCCAATGGATTTGATGGTAAGAAGATCGATGTGATATTATAATTACAAAAGTATAATTATTTCATAAATATTTTAATGTCTCATATTTTTCTATATATTATTTTTTAATTTTATATTGAATGTTTTCACGACCAGGCGCTGAGACGATATGTGATTCCAAGGCCCGGTGTTCCTAGAATAAATATTTAAAATATTTGAAATATATTAAGAAGCATGGGAACAAATTTTTCTATGAAAAATTGGAATAAATTCAAAATGGGTACCCGAATCAGTAATCTAAGGGCATCGTTGAGTTTAGAATGCAGCTTTTACCCTAGGTGCACCTTAACCTTTTTCGGTGCGGGTCATTTATGGAAAAGTCATTATGGGTGCGAAAATGAATAAAATAATTATTTAAATTATTTTATTTCAATTTCACCAATTCAGTGATTGAGGTTTCTTTAAATAAACTATTATGGGGAAACTCCAGGGTTATTTTCATAACCCTATAATCATTGGAGAGACACTGGAGAGAATTTTGGAGAATTTTTCTCAGGAAAACGACAACCAAATCGTGGATCGACGATTGACACACCACAGATTCAAAGGATCTCTCCAACAACAATGATTCCACATAATTATTCATTAGATATTGATAAAAATATAGGTATTATGGTTGTTTGGATTATTTCATTTCCCCGTTCTTTATTCCTATGATGAACATAGATCAATCGACTAATAGTTTGATCAATGGATCATGTGTATTTGTGAGATGGGTTTGTTGTGGGGTTATTTTTACATAATTACTTTTAAATTATGATTTATTCATTTTCATTCTCATGTAAAAGAACCAAGATTGGCACAAAAATAGATTGAGGTATGTTACTCTCATTTTTTCTTGTTCTTTTCTCCCCCAGTTCTTCATTCACCACAGACATTTTTCATTTGGACTAGGGTTCAACATATCCTGATAAATTGATTGTTGCACACCCATTTCTTAGTGAAAAGATATGAAATAATAGATCTAGGATCGACATGACATGACGGTGGTGCGACGAAGGAATTAGTGGTGAATCAGATGGTTTTGTGTACTCAATTTTTCATGCTTCAGCGTGCAATGAAGATGTAATGTCCCAGATCCGGGTGCCACACCACGGGTGCCCCGAACCTGGTTGGTCGCATGACCTCAAGCTTATTTCCCCAAACGCCAGAGTCTGGTGACTATTAGTGAGGGTCTAGGTCTGATAGTGGGGAAACTATGCCCTCATTTGTCAAAGTGTATCACAACAGAGAAAATATAAACATACCAAAAGAGGAAGCAGTAAACAATACCAAGCTGAAATGGACAATGGTACTGAAATAAAAGATGACCAACAATCAGATATATGATGATGCAATATGTACCTAATTCTAAGAAAGTATCCAAAATAATATACACTTCAATCTAAAACAATACAACACAAGGTACAAGTACAACAAAGCAAAAAAAAAAAAACAGTGCAACAAGAACTCAACAGCATCACAAGCCTAAGCTCAGTCCTATGCTCTCCTACTCCTCTGCAACAATCAAGTACCTGTATAGGGACTCTTTCCCTTATCAACACATACAAAAATATAATCTATTTAGGCCCAAGACATGAACCAAACAGGGTGTGAGAAATAAATCCCAGTAGGCAACCACCAAAGGCCCGTTCCCAACTGTCAGTGTAAAATGTGGAATAGCAATATGAAATAAAGAAATGAAGTAAGCTAGGAAGTACTCAAAAGCATCTACTCCTACCAGTTCCATTACCATTTATTTATTATTTAACAATTAAATATAATTGAATTATAAGTTCTTGAGACCTGGACTCGACCGAAAATCTCCTATACAGTGCCAAAACAAGAACCAAAACCGGATATCTAACAAGTAGAAGGTAATAACAATACCAAGCCTGTGCTTTATCTTGGTAGGTATGACATAAGAAATCACCACAGTGAATATTCAAAGTAAACAGTGTCCTCAGACATGAAAATCCTTACCCTTAGGTAATAAAAATCAAAACCCTCAGGTGATTTCCCCCAGGCATAATGAATATTGCCCTCAGGCATACGAGATATTGGCCTCAGGCACGGAAGCTACTGCCTACATGCATAAGAAAAGTTTCCCTCAGGCTAAACGAAACACTACCCTCAGGCTAAGAAAAAAACTACTCTCAGGATAAACAAGTAACTGGGCCGATCCCAACACATAATCAAGAAATATATGTATTTTCTCTCAAGAAAACTCAAAACATGCTATAATCATGACATACCCATAGGTATCCTGGCCAAACGACTAAACAAGGGAAACGCACCCACGGGGTGGCCCTGGATCAAGGTAACGATCCCATATAGCAGTTTATACATATTCATTAAATTACCTATGAAATTCTATTTATTTTATTAGTCAAGGCCTCAACCATACAACACCCCAAACATGGGCACGTAGCACAATGGTACACAAAAACAACTCGACAGTTGGAAATAAACACCAGACCACCTACCTCAATATCTTCTGATCGATATACGTGAACGATGCCTCCCAAATAAACCGAGAACGACATAGATCTGGGATAAAAATTTACCCATTCAAACTCAAATAACTTCCCTTAGGGAAATAATTGGAAGGAGAGGTTCAAGAAGAGAGAAGAACTCACCCGCGCGATTCAAACGAGATCATCAGTGAAGGAATCAGAGTCCTGATGTGCGATTGGGAGATCCTCTAAGTTCCGGCCTTCTCTCCCGTGGCTCCCGTCGAGTTCTAAGCTTCCTATACCAAAAGAGGAGGCTACTGCATGTTTTTAGCGAAAGAACATAACTACACGGCATGTACTCTCAAGTACACAACGTGTAATTTCCATTTTTTAACTATTCCCCTAACAAATTCTTTCCACCGCATTACTATTCATCAGCTGACTTGATTACATGGCGTGTTTTACTAAGTACACAGCATGTATCATCGTTCCACTAGCAGATACTCCCACCACCTTACTATTCACCTACCGATTGATTACACGACATGTAGTCAGTTTTTACACCATTCATCACCGACAGGACTACACGCCCTTTATACTCATCCCACATGGCCAAAGTACACAGCGTGTGGAAAAGTACACGATGTGTACCCAAAATTTTTTGGATTTCCCCCCATTATCCTTATTTTGTCAAAAACATTAAAGGAAAAGGAAAATAAGAAACCCATACCTCTAGAAGAAGAACTAGGTTCTTACAAACTCCCCCCTTAAATAAATTCGTCCCCGAATTTCCCTTCCAAGGGTGGTGAAGATAAAGCTGAGAACAACTCTGGCCACTAAGAACATACTTCAGTCTTTCGCTCCCAAGTCTCATCCTGAACTCATCCATGCTTCCATAACACCCGTACGAGAGGAACTAATCGACCTCAGAGAACTTTCGTGCTTCTATCAACAATACAAATCGGATGCTCCTCAAAGGATGCATCGACCTGAAGTTCAACCTCCTCAGGATAAAAAACATGAGATGGGTCTGAGTGATAACGGTGCGGCTGAGATACGTGGAAAACGTCGTACATAGCCCGGTACCTCTATGGTAACTGAAACCGATAGGCAACAACCCGACTCTCTCCAGAATCTCAAATGGCCCTACATACCTTGGTGAAAGTTTACCCTGTATCCTGATCTATCTATGTCCCAACCTCGGTGAAACACACAAGAAAACATGATCCCCAACCACGAAATCCAAGGGTCCTCTGCGGTGATCAACATAAGATTTATGACGATACTGTGCAGTAGCCATCCACTTCTGTATCAACTGGACCTGCTCTGAAGTCTCCTGCATGAGACGTGGTCCCAGTAAAGCTGCCTCACCTGCCTCCAACCAGCACAAGGGTGATCGGCATGGCCTACCATATAAAGCCTCATAAGGTGCCATCTCAATAATTTCCTGAAAACTATTATTATAGGCAAACTCGACCAGGGGTATGTGATTCTCCCAAGATCCCCAAAATTCTATGACGCATGCACACAACATGTACTCTTACACCTTTATCGTACGCTAAGACTGAACATCGGTCTGAGGGTGGTAAGCTGTGCTTAGAAGCACCTGTGTACCCAATACCCTCTGAAAACTCTGCAAAAAATGAGATGTAAAATGGGCGTCCCTATTTGAAATGATAGAAAGAGGGACCCCATGAAGATGTATCACCTCTCAGATATAAAACTTCCCAATCTCATCAACACAGAAGGTCTCCTTGATTGGTAAAAAGTGATCTACCTTCGTAAGTCTGTCCACAACAACCCATATGACATCACTGCCTCAAGGTGACCTCGGAAACTCAGTCAAAAAGTCCATCGTGACATCATCCCATTTTCACTCCGGAATGGGTAACTGTTATAATAGTCCAGATGGTCTCTGATGCTCCGCCTTCACCTACTGACACCAACTACCTCTCTTTTCATACCCGGCCACCAATACTGACATCTCAAGTCACGGTACATTTTGGTAACTCCAGGATGCACTGCCCAAGCTAAAGCATGAAACTCCTACATCAACTCCTCATGTATATCCCCTATAACCCACACTCGTCCATGGATACACAATACCTCATCATCACCTATCATCCAACCGGAAGAAGGGTCCTCACTTTCCACCAACTCCCGTAGAACTAGGCCTTCCGAATATGATAGCTGTCTCATCCTCACTCTATCCAAGAGGGTAGAAGTCACAACTAAGGATGAAAGATAGGCTCACCCCTGACTATCGTGCACCTCCAAATGCATCTCGGGGAACAAATTCATAAGCTTCCACTTACCACTGGCCTTCGATACTACCTATATCTGAGTCCTCCTACTTAGTGCATCAGCTACCGCGTCACCCTTACCGGGTGTATAGGCAAGCTCATAGTCGAAGGATTGAAGGTATTCAACCCAACTTCACTGTCTCAAATTCAGGTCACACTGGGTAAAGATGTATTTAAGACTTTGGTGGTCCGTAAACACCACAAAATGTTCTCCCAAGAGATAATGTCTCCAACAGCATAACGCATGAACAACTACAGCCAAATCGAGATCATGCATTGGGTAATTCCTCTCATGTGGAATCAACTGTCGAGACCCATACGCAACTACTCAATCACCATGCATCAAAAATGCTCCCATCCCAATAGCTGATGCATCACAGTAAACTATATAGATCTTCCCTTGCTCTGGAAGTATCAGGACTAGTGCTGACGTCAACCTTCCCTTCAACTTCTTAAAGGCTGTATCGCAAGCTTCTGACCAAATGTACTCCACAACCTTCTTAGTCAAACCCTTCAATGGCACTGCTAATCAGGAGAAGTCCTGTATAAAGTTCCTGTAGTAACCATCTAGCCCCAAGAAACTTCATATTTCAAACACATTCTTAGGCTTCTCCCAGGAAACTACTGCTCTCACTTTCTCTAGGTCTACCGCAACTCCTACCTCTGAGATGATATGACCCAGGAAGTGTATCTGGTCCATCCAAAAGTGGTACTTTGAGAGATTAGCATATAACTGATGCTCTCTCAGTGTACTCAAAATGATCTCAAGAAGTGTGGCATGGTCGTGTCGAGTGTGAGAGTATACCAAGATATCATCCATGAAGACTACCACAAAAGAATTCAGATAAGGGTGGAACACATGATTCATCAGATTCATGAAAACTACTAGTGTGTTCGTGAGTCCGAATGACATGACCAAGTAATCATATAGACCATATATTCTCTAAAAGGCTGTAAGTGGTATGTCCGATGGTCTAACGCGCAACTGATGATATCCGGATATCAAGTAAATCTTTGAGAACACTCGTGCTCCACGAAGTTGATCAAAAATATCATCAATCCTTGGTAAGGGATATCAGTTTTTGACTGTCAACTAGTTCAGTTTCCAATAATACACAAAGATTTTGAGGGTACCATCCGCCTTCTTTACAAATAGGATAGGCGAACCCCAAGGAGAAGTACTAGGTCAGATGAAACCCTTTGCCTGCAACTCCTCCAACTACTTCTTGAGCTCCTGTAATTCTGGTGTAGCCATCCTATAAGGAGGAATGGACACCAGTGTCGCTCCTAGAACAAGCTCAATAGAGAAATCCACCTCACACTCCAGAGGTAGACCTGAAAATTCATCCAGGAAGATATCCCTAAAACGATTAACCACTGGAGGGAAATCATTATGATAAGTTCCCTGGTCATCCAGATATAAACTCGCAATCTATATTGTCACTCCACCTCGCCCATGATGCTCGGGTCTATCTCGACTCACCTGGACATCCCATTCGCCCTTGTATAGAAAATCTCCGCCCTCTGGTGATGTGAAACTCACCCTATGACAATAGAAATCTACAAAGGCTCAAAAGGGTACCAACCAATCCATCTTGAGAATGACGTCATAACTCATCATCTCTAAGACATAGAGGTCCCATAAAAAGTGACACCCACCAACCTCTAGGGGGAACTCCCTACACTGACACACACCTACCGTTATAATCTTCGATAGAGTGTCTAGCGTCATAATATCAGAAGAAGAAGAAGAAGAAACAAAGAGCCCAAGGCTCTCCACTAAGGGCACAAATATAAATCTATGTGTAGAACCAGTATAAAAAAGTACTGAAGATAAAATAGAATCAACTAGAATAGTACCTCTAATAGTGGAAGGTCCAAGATCCTGCTCCTGTTGGGTCTGTTGCACTGCATATGCCTACCCAGTGCTGCAGCCCTATGACACAGCCTGGTTACCCTGAGCTGACCGGCCCTGCTGTCTCTGAGATCCTGGTGTCTGGCTGCCACGGCCACAACCACCCCCTCGGCCTGAACATCCTAACGTATTCCAATATCCTTGAATGATAAGAATCTACTGGACCTTCTCCTGCACACAGAGTCTACAAAGAACCCCTATCACTAGCCACTGGTAGAAATTACCTAAAAAAATGTTGAAGATGACCCATCTTGCCACAAGCTCAAAACTCCACTGGGTCACGGGGACACTGAGGTCTCTTGTGCCCCTCTTTACCGCACTAGTAGCACATCACCTAGCCACCTGAAGAATTCTTCTGGATAGTCCTGCCACCATGAGAGAAATCCATCTTCCTCTTCCTCTTACCAGTAGAAATAGTACCAGAGACTGGTGCCGAACCGCCCTGACCTTCACCACTAGCTTCCCGCAAGTTCCACTCAGTAATCAACGTTTGATTCAGAATAGAATGCACTGTAGGCAACCTAAAAACGTTCACCAGCACGTAGATGTCATATCGAAGACCATCCTTGAAGAGTATAGCCCTAAAAATCTCATCACCCACCAGAACAGGTGAAAAAAGCTATAGCTCGGTGAAGCGGGCAGAATAATCCATCACTGACATGGTGTCCTACTACAGATTCATAGACTCTGAAGCTTGATCTGCCCTTAGAATCTCTGGAAAGAAAAATTCATAGAATATTGCCTGAAAATACTCCCACGCCATGTCTCGGTGATGCTCAGTTTGGGTGGTAACATCCCACCATCTCTTGGTGGAATCACGCAGCATGTAAGTAGTGAGCTTGACCCTCCTCCCAGGAGGCATCTCCAGATGCTCAAAGATCATCTGCATAGAACCCAACCATGATTCCACAGCCTATGGTCTACCATCCCTTGAGAATGTAGGCCGATGCTGCTACTGGAATATACGCGTCAGCTCTTCCATAGATGTAGCAACCGACAATGCTCCCTGTAAGGTCTACATGAACCGCATGAAGCCTTCATGGAACTGCGCATCCGCACCTGTATCTGGTGTAACGGCTGGCACCGCATCTGGCACTACTGGAGGATCCATCGGTAGCCCGTGGCCTACCATCTCAGAAGTATAATCGTTACCGCTCTCTTTGTGAACAACTCTTGGTCTTCTCGGTGGCATGACTCTACAAGTTCAAACACACGTCTTATATTACGATCATCAAAGACTAAGAACTGAAAGCGTAAGAAGAGAAAAAGGAAAAGAAAACATTCAAGTTTTACAAAACAATACTACAAAGTGTATATAATTACTACACGACATGTTACCTTAAGTCTTTGACATGGGCATGTACTCTGCCAGCACTGGTCACGTAACACCCCAAACACATAGCGTGTTGTCCTTACACACGGCGTGTACTTGAATTTGCTTCCCCTAACCTAGTCCTTCTACACAGATAAGTCACATGGTTCTCCTTAGAATGAGAATAAATGGCGTTCATTAGGTCTACACGGTGTGTACTAGACAAGATTCACCGACCCGTGTTGGTTGTGACACGACCGACTACTCGGATGACACTACACGGCGTGTTACACCCGCACACGGCGTGTACATCTTAGATTCCAACCGCCATTGTTGTTAGTGACATAGCCGACTACTCGACTAAAACTACACGGTGTGTCACACCCTCACACAACGTGTACACCACCCTATTTTCCCAGCCACATGGCCAAGTCCACATGGTCTCTCACCGGTCAAGACTACACGACATGTCCCATAAGTACACGACATGTACTAGACGAGCTTCACCATCCCGTGTTGTTCGAGACACGGCCGGATACATGGCTCACAATACACGGCGTGTTTCATATGGACATGATGTGTACTAGAAAGTATACCACCAACCCATGTTGTTAGTTACATGGCCAGATTCCCAGATTACACTACACGACGTGTTCTAAAGTGACACGGTGTGTGTAAGAGAAGATTCCTCCGTCTGTGTTGTTAGTCACACGGTGGACATAGGGTCAACAAGACATGGCGTGTACAACCGGTACACAGCGTGTTCCCTCTAGAGTTTTTACCAAACCCGTGTTTCTGCCTACACGGCCTATGACATGGTTAGAGACTACACGATGTGTACTTAAGGTACACAACATATACTTAATTTTTTTACATTTTTTCCTGAACAGAAGAGTACATGGTGTGTGTTCATAGAACCACATGCCGTGTTGTCTGGGTTTCCAGACAGTAGACCTTAGAAACTACTCCGGAGTCCAAAAAACCACTAAACAAACACCAAAGTGCCAAATTCTGATCCGTGAGGTCCTATACTCCCCACGGACCAAATCTTGGCATCTTATACATGTTATAACAAAGTAAACAAGTCAATGATCCACCAAATTCCGGTTGATGAGGGCCCATACTCCTCAAGAACCAAAGTTTGGCATTCATTCTCAAAACCTTACATAACAATACCCTATCAAATAGCAGGTATTTTATCAAGGAATCTATCACAACAACACGCGTTCTCTAGCACATCATCTATCACAACAACATGAAATTTCTAATGCACCTACATGGCATGGAAACTATGCATGGTATGTGATTATAACATGTGCCTAAATGATGCATGAGATGGAATACCCTCATATCATTGGGTTTCAACTAAATAGAACCCAGGTATAAAAATATAAACAACACACCACAAGTGCGTCACCCAACAGTGAAAATCAAATCAACTGTTAAATTGCAAAACTAGAAAAATTGCAACACGAGGTAAATTGATTTTTCCCTATACATGGGTTAGCTACTCCCGAGCATAGTTTATTACCAAGTACCTATTACACTCTATCCCTTGCTATAGGCTCCAAATAGTAATTCAAAAAGAAAATCAACCCTCTAATACCACTTTGTAACGTCCCGGATCCGGGTGCCACACCACAGGTGCCCCGAACCCGGTTGGTCACATGACCTCAAGCGCATTTCCCCAAATGCCAGAGGCTGCCGACTAATAGTGAGGGCCTAGGTCTGATAGTGGGGAAACTATGCCCTCTTTTTTCAAAGTGTAGCGCAATGGAGAAAATATAAACATACCAAAAGCGGAAGCAGTAAACAATACCAAGCTGAAATGGACAACGGTACTGAAATAAAAGATGACCAACAATCATATATATGATAATGCAATATGTCCCTAATTCTAATAAAGAAGCCAAAACATGATACACTATAATCTAAAACAATACAGCACAAGGTACAAGTACAAAAAAGCAAAACAAAACAGTGCAGTAGGAACTCAACAGCATCGCAAGCCTAAGCTTGGTCCCATGCTCTTCTACTCCTCTGCAACAATCAAGTACCTGTATAGGGACTCTTTCCCTTATCAACACCTGCAGCAATATAATCTGTTTGGGCCCAAGAAATGACCCAAACAGGGTGTGAGAAATAAATCCCAGTAGGCAACCACCAAAGGCCCATGCCCAACTGTTAGTGTAAAATGTGGAACAACAGTATGCAATAAATAAATACAGTAATCTAGGAAGTACTCAAAAGAAGCTTCTCCTAACATTTCCAGTACCATTTAATTATTATTTAACAATTCAATATAATTGAATTATAAGTTCCTGAGACCTGACCTCGAACAAAAATCTCCTATACAGTGCCACAACAAGAACCACAATAGGCTATCTAACAAGTATAAGGTAATAAAAATACCAAGCCTATGCTTTAGCTTGGTAGGTATGACATAAGAAATCACCATTGTGAATATTCAAAGTAAACAATGTCCTCAGACATGAAAATCCTTACCCTCGGGTAATTAGAATTGAAACCCTTAGGTGATTTACCTTAGGCATAACAAATATTTCCCTCATGCATACGAGATATTTCCCTCAGGAACAGAAGCCACTATCCACAGGCATAAGAAAAGTTGCCCTCAGGCTAAACGAAACACTGTCCTCAGGCTAAGCAAAACACTTCCCTCAAGCTAAACAAGTAACCGGGCTGAGCCCAACACATAAGTAAGAAATATATGTATTTTATCTCAAGAAAACTCAAAACATGCTATAATCACGACATACCCATGGGTATCCTGACCAAATGGCTAAATAAGGGAAATACACCCATGGGGTGGCCCTGGATCAAGGAAACAATGCCAAACAACAGTTTATACATATTCATTAAATTACCTATGAAATTATAGGTATTTTATTAGTCAAGGCATCAACCACATGACACCCCAAACATGGGCGCGTAGCACAAAAGTACACAAAAACAACTCGACAGTTGAAAATAAACACCAGACCACCTACCTCGATCTCCTCTGATCGATATACGTGAACAAAGCCTCCCGAATAAACCAATAACGACGTAGATCTGGGATAAAAATTTACCCGTTCAAACTCAAATAACTTCCCTTAGGGAAAGAATTGGAAGGATAGGTTCAAGAAGATAGAAGAACTCACCCGTGCGGTTCAAATGAGATCGTCAGTGAAGGAATCAGAGTCCCGGTGTACGATCGGGAGATCCTCCAAGTTCTGGCCTTCTCTCCCATGGCTCCCATTGAGTTCTAAGCTTCATCTACTGAAAGAGGAGGCTAATGCCTATTTTTAGAGAAAAAACATAACTAAACGACATGTACTCTCAAGTACACGACGTGTACTTTCCATTTTTTAACTGTTCCCATGACGGCTTATTTCCACCTCATTACTGTTTATCAGCCAACTTGATTACATGGAGTGTTTTACTAAGTACACGGTGTGTATCATTATTCCGATGGAATCTACTCCCACTGCCTTACTGTTCACCTGCGGACTGATTACATGGCGTGTATTACTAAGTACACAACATATAGTCAGTTTTTACACCCTTCATCGCCGACAGGCCTACACGCCCTGTATACTCATCCCACACGGCCAAAGTACATGGAGTGTGGAAAAGTACAGGGTGTGTACCCACAATTTTTGGGATTTCCCCCCCTTTTCCTTATTTTCTCTAAAACATTAAAGGAAAATAAATATAATAAACCCATACCTCAAGAAGAAGAATCAGGTTCTTATAGAAGAACAATATGTAGATCCATTTTCTAAGTGAATTCAAACTTGATTTTCCATCGATTAGTGTTGTAAAGGTCTATATTAACCCTAATCTATAGATTTCAGAAAGGATGGAGGCTCCGAGGAGGAATGGGATGAAACAGATCGAATCTAGAAAATCACGAGTAACATGACGTGTAATTTGGTGTTATACAATGTGAGGCCCTTGGCTATGGTGCTAGGGTTCCGGCTGAAATTAAAGATCACACAGCATGTGACCCCTATCACATGGCATTTGGCCCTCCCCAGTTGACCCAGAGTGTACTCTGTAGAGTACATGAACATCGGCTGGAGTACATGGCCAGATGGCATGCTGTGTACTCCCACACGGATATGGCTTGGGTAGATGTACATGAGATTACCCATGTAGCGGTACACAGATAGAGTAAAAAAGAAACAACACACCATATACTACTATATGGACACGAAAAACCAGACACAGACATGTCTAGGTGACATGGTCAAGATACCAATTTTCTCCACACACTGTGTACTTATTTTACATGCTGTGTATTTGGATACTGCATTCTATGTGAGGATTTTCCACACAGGCATGCATGAGGATAACTAGACATGTCATGTACCCCCTTGAAGAGTGATTATAGAGCTTTATTTTATTATTTTGGACTAGTATAGGTTGAGTAAATTCACTTGGTACTTTTCATCAAGGGTAAAGTGTGTAATTACATTCATATCACTGGATTGTGATCCCCTCTAGAAGCTGAGTCTCAAATAGAGTTTGAGGTGTCCCTCTGTGAGACTAGAGTTCGATCCTTTATCATCATTTGTTCCCTAATCAGAGTTTCAAAAATCGGACTGACCTCCCTAAGTAGGATGTTGACCCTCTATCTAATAGGATGTATTAGTAGGTTTTTCCTCTCAAAATGGGTATGACCTCATTGGTTTAAGGTAAAAACATTCCAATCAGTTTCTAACAGGTTTGTTCATAAAACCGGAAACATCCAATGATTCTATATCCATTTGGACCTACTTTCCAAAGGTAGGTGCTCATTAGTTGTGAACTAATGAGGCTTAAGAATTTTCATTGGTCGAGAGGATGGGAGGTTGGACTCATCACACCTTTTTGAGGGGAATTATTGTCTACTCCGGGACTCTCTTTATAGATTTGAGTTATGTTCGTGAATCATTATTAAATTACCAAGTATGAAAATGATCTTTCCCTTAGATCTGACAATCAATGATTAGTATGTAGGAGATTTAGAGAATATTTTATATGTATTCGAGGTTCTTCATCGATAGAGAATTATCTGTATTTTTTAGATATTATTAGTCAATGGTATCCTTCAACACATTATATAGAAATCTCTTGGTCATTATGATAACCATACTGGTTTTAAAGCCACTCAGCGAGGCACTTGAAGTTTATTGTCATTCAAAAGGACATGGATTATTTCAGAGTTGGGATCGTACCCACAGATGGGCTACCTACGTATCCTTGTTTATAAAAGGAATTAGAACCCATGTAGTTCGAGTAAAGAAGTATGAGGTTTATGTATTATTGATGGCTCAAAGAAAGATGTCATAATTAATTTTACGCTCTAATCTCACGTGAGTCATGCTCGGTGTGAGAAACAAGAGGTATTGGTAAAACCTGACGATTGTGCCATGAAAGATGCAATCATAAGAAATGATATGGGTCTTATGTATGTATGAATGCCCAAGATAGATGAGGATTGAGATTTAATTCAGGGAAGAAACCCCAGAACAAGGTCCATAAAAGTATATGTGCTTTATGAAGATTTGGATACTTAACTTAGGACTTAATCTTGAGAAGGATGCCCAAATTAGAGGGGACTTATGATTGGGTTTTATTCCTGAAAAGGAAGTCCAAATCAAAAGAAATTAAGATTGGTTAAGAGAAATTATGACATGGAATTAATCCTGAGAAGGAGGCCCAGGTTAAAGGGACTTGAGAACTGGGGATTACTCCTGAAAAGGATGCCCAGGATAAGGGGAATTATGAATGGGGCTTACTCCTAAGGAGGATTCCCATATTTGGGAACTTGGGGCTTACTCCTGAAAAGGATTCCCATATTAAAAGAATTATGATTGAGGCTTACTCATGAGGAGGATGCCCAAGTTAAGAGAACTTGGACTGAGGATTACTCCTGAAAAGGAGGCCCAGGTATAGGGGACTTGGGGATTACTCCTAAGGAGGATGCCCATATTTGGGAATTTGAGATTGGGACTTACTCCTGAGAAGGAGTCCCAGGTTAAAGATTCACTCATCTTAAAGGATGAGGTTTAATGAATTAAATCTCTAACCTTAGTGATATAAAGATATGTAAATCACTAGGTTTTGAGAGATGTTCCACATAATTCCTTTCATATAAGGAAGCCAACAAAGGAACCATGATAAAAATGGATTTGAAGAGGGTTTTGAAGGATAAATCTTGAATAAGAGAGGTGGATTTGAAGAAGAGAGTTGAATAGGCAGGAGGGTCACCCAAAAAAAGGTAGGCGCGCAGGTCCTGTTGGGGCGCACAGGTACTGGTCGCGCAAGTATACCTACGCGACACATAGGTACCTACGCGACGGTTAACCCATATGGTAATACTTGGGAGAGGCATGGATCAAGCCCTTATTATTATCTCTAGAGGCTTCCAAAAGAGTGGCGTGCAGGTTCTGTTGAAGGGATAAGGCGGCGCACAGGTGTGACCATTTCCCTTAAGGGTTAGACAGTTAGGCGCGCAGGTGTTGATGAATTTCAACACTTAGGACTTGTTCCCCCTCTTTATATCTTCCATTCTAGGTAAGAAATTACCTTAGAAGTATTCGGAAGACTTCAAGAAGAGACTAGGGCGCCGAGATCTGAAATTTGAGTTTCTCGATTTTTCGTCCTCGAAATGGGGGGCCCACAAGGGATATTTATAGGCTATTGAAGACCCTGGGCGAAAATCAAATAGGGCGCGCAGGTCACCGGCGCACCCAAAATGTGGCCCGTAGGTATACCTGCGCGACCATCTTGGAACTTGCGCGACCCATGTTCAAAGCAATACCTATTCATTCCTTTGTCAATTTTTGATGTTTCTTCAAAGGATGAATCACTTTGTGTTCCACGTATTTCCCTTTTCATTCGTTAGACTCTATGATGGAAAGGAGCATCAACAAAAGTCCCCCCTCAGAGTTGGATCCGAAAGGAAGGAGGATGTGACTCTGAGGTAAAGAAGAAAACCAAGAAATTGCGGTGCGAAGGTTTTGAGAACATAGATAGGGGCGCATAGGTGAGAGGCGCGTAGGCTTCGATGCGCAGGGGTGCGGCCTGGCCTATAAATATGCGCATAATTCTCACGCAAAGCACCAGGCTTTGAACGCTTCTAAGCTCTTGCCACGCCAGTTTCTCTCATCGCGTTGGTTGCTTATTTTCCACGATTTCATTGCTTCTGTTCGTGCCGTGCTACTGTAGAGGTATTTGGACTTGCGCGGTGATACCTATGTGCCAAAACCTGCGCGACACAGTTACACTTGCGCGCTAATATTGGACCTGTGCGCCTTAATTCCTTAGACATTTTTCCACTTTTATTCCCAAATTTTATAAAAAATCAACTTAATTAAGAGTTAATTATTAAACCTTTGTGTAGATTCAATGGTTCCTAGAAGAATTGGAACGGATGATGAACTGGATAGAAAGAGAATTGATGACATAATGAATGTTGTTGGACATGATTACTATGATATCTGCGACAAAAATCTTCTAGATTTGTCCAAGTACTCGAAGAAGTATCATCTTAAATTTTCGTAGAGCATCTACTTGCCTTTATATGGGCATGGTCATCTGCAAGAAGTCAATATTCCAGAGGCAAAGAATTATCTCCCACATTATTCGTTTCAGAATTACACCAATTTTGATTCAGAAAATATCTCAAGTGGAGAAGCATTTGTTAATACCGGAAAAGTGGAGAAGGCTTATATAATGAATCATAGCCCTTGTGCCCCAGATCTAAAACCTCATAAGCCTGAGCTTCAACCACATTGTTATCCTTCAATCTTCTGAAATTCTCATATAGATCAATACAAAGGATGGAAGAAGAGTTGGGACTTCCGTCCTAGAGGAGGTGGGAAGCCAACTTGGATGTGGGCATACTGGGTGTGATAAAACTGTGCATAGTTTATCGAGGATTTGAAAGGATCTGCGATATATGAAGCCATCTGGGCTGGGTAGACATATGTTTATAGGAATGATGACTTTGTGCTGGAGCTAATCAGCTGCTGGAGCCCAGAAACCAATTCTTTCCATCTGACTCATGGAGAAGTAGGAATCAGTTTGTGGGATGTCTACAAGATCTCGGGGGCTCCAATTCTAGGATACATGTATGATGAATTCATCCCTCCCAAGGTGACTTGGAATAATTCTGAGAAAACTCCGGCTTTGGCTCGGGAATTATTGAAAATTTTCTACAAGATTAAGAATTACAAGACCTCCAAAACTCATTCCAGAAAGAATATTCATCCAGAGGAATGGATGGATATGTTTATTACCAAGAAGGAGGTGAAGGGACCCACCTACACTCGTCCTACTATTTTCCCTAGAATAGAGAAGAGGGGTGATTCTGACACATTCTGGCCGACTCTAGAAGCAGGAGAATTTGAGAAGTGGGGGTACAAAGTGGATCAGAGAATCCCAGAAAAGACCCATATGATGGGATTCTTGGCCTTGTCGCTTAGTGTTTATATTTTACAATTCAGGGATTCAAAGGGAGGCGTCAGGCTAGGGACCTTTGTTGTTGCAGCCAAGTTGGATGAGAAGAAAATAGTTGGGTTGGCCACCTCCATTTTGGTGAAGATTCACAGGATCTTACTCCATGTCTTTAAGGGTAAGTCCCCTTTGAGAATAGTGGGACCATTCCAAGTTTTTTGGGGATAGATCACCACTAATTTCAGGATATATAATGTACAGAATGGAGTACAGATTCCTGGAAGTTCTTTCAGGCCATCAGTGCAGGCATTTTCTGGAATTGCTTCGTTAGCTCTCAACATCTATGACATGAAGGTGAGGCTGAGAATGTACAAGGAATTAAATTTCTTTCCTTATGGAAACCCGCCAACTGGGTGGTTTGTTGATGATGGAACCACCGGTCTGGAATTGAGGTCGTACATGCTGGCTTGCAGAGATGGTGTACTGGCCACTAGGATTAATGAAGAGATTATATGCGAGGCCTATGCTCTATACAGATTTGCACGCTAATTCAAGTGTCTTAAACAGACTATTGTATCCCCTCCTATGCATGTTAGGTTAGAGCAACATCTGATGGTTTCCCAAAAACTATGGTTGCTAACATCTATGGAGAAGACCGGGGCAATGTTTGATCTACTATTTGATAAAGCGGTGAGTAAATTGACTACATGGTATGCCGAGAATTGGATAGCATCATACCCTGAAGGGGTGTTGAATCATCCGGTTTATCAGGTGGGGAAAAAGAAAATAACTTTAGAGAAAGAAACCCCTCATCTGGAAGGTGACGCTTCTCCACCTGGAGCTGATTCACCAGGTTCCTCACCTAGGGGTGAATCACCGGATTCCCAATATGGGGATGATGAGGCACAACATGCGGCAAAGCGACCTTGTGCCAGATATAATCCTTCTATCGGAATCAAGAGACCCACTCCATCGAATCCTAGTGATTTACTTCATTGGGAAAACTTAATCGTCATTACTTTATAGAGCAAAAAGTCTTATTTTCTTATCCTTTATCTGTAGTTGCAGGAGCTGGGAAGAATCTGAAGTCTAAGATTGTAGGACCCTCCTCATAGCCTTCTGGTACACACGCTGAATATCTACGACCAGAGGCTGTCCAGACGTGGCAGATTTTATATTGTAATACTGAAACTGCCTGGCTGGATCTGTGTGAGGGGCTACACATCCATGGAATAGGGAATATTCGGGCCTCCACCGATATCCGTTTCAAGGATAACCCTGATGAAGTGAGGGCTTACATCAGAGAGTCAGAGATGCTCATATATGCCACCGATGATTCCATTCCTGTCACCAAGCGGGTGAAGGAAATGATAGATCAAGGAACCACTGAGGGGACTGGTGCTTTCGAAGATGAGGAGTGGCATGATTACATGGCTCCTGAATATGTAAGTCTCTTTCCTTATTTTTCTTTGTAACTTGATTCCAGTTAAATATTTGTTACTCAAGGAAATTACTTTCTTCATCCTACATCTTTCAAAGAAAAGAAATGCTGAGGTTACTTCACCATTTTATAGCCCTGGTGGTACTGCCATTGGGGATAATGAATCTCCTCATGAGATGAGCGAGATATCTCCAGGCCAGTAAGCCACAGAGGAGGAGTTAGACATGGATTTTCATTCTCAAATTCCTGTATTTGGAGATGATGATGTCATCACTCCCAAAAATCCGAAGAAGAAAAAGCATCGAAGGAAGAAGTCCACAGCTAAATGTTTTATCAGTAGTGGTAAGTCCTTCGGATAATCACGAGTCTTAACCCATGAAAATATTGCTCATACTTCTTGGTATTGCAGGGGATTCTTCAGTTTCCACTCTAAGGAAGAGGACTAACCCTCCTTTGAGGATGAAGGAGGGTACTGGTGAACAGTCAAAAATTCATGCTGGCTTGGCTTCTTCTGAAGAGGAGCCAATGTCTGTTCCCAATACCACTCCTGCTGCTGCTGCAAGGAGAGAAGAGCTTGCTTCTGTTAAATTAACAATGCTTCATAAGATGTTGAATGAAAACATCAACTGACTTCCATTCTGTGATACTTTAGGTTCAACCCCTGCACTGGGACATTTAGCGGCCACTGCAATTGATGTCGCAATTTTATCTGAAGACGCTGTCCGGAGTCAAAGGCCACAGCTTGAAGGTCGCCAAGAAGACGTATCAAATGCTCCCACTGGGGAGACTAACCAAAAATCTGAGATAACATTGTATGAAATTATGGAACTTGGCGCATATTTTGAATATTTTTTAGATCATGTTAAATTACTATGTAATTTAGAAGATTTTGGACGTGATTGTTATCCTTCGTCCTATTAAGATAACTTCTTATTACATCTCTGACCATGATTGGTTCAAATGTGCAGTTCCATCTGAACAAGCTACTGAACTGCCAATGCCTATAGGGGGTACAGACAACCATACTATTGCAGAGACACTGGATCAAGTAGAGATGAACCCAGTAGAGCTTCCTAAAACCCTTCCTGAATATCTTGATGAAGCTAGGAAAAACGGAGATGAGCCTTCTCATGTTGCTGATCTTCCATTGGGTAAGAGATAACAATATTTGTGGATGCACTTAATTTGCAAGATTTCCAATAAAATTTTGTTATCCTTTGAAACTAACCAAAAACTTTTAATTGAATATGAAGGGCCGTCAATTTCAATGTCTAGATCTAGAGGTGAAGCCTCAGCCTCCATCCCAATGGGAATATAAGTAACAAGGGTCAGGGGGGAAAGAGCAGAACAAGGCACTTCTCTAAGTGCATTAATACCAAATTATATTCCCCCCTACGACAGTGATGCTGAGTCAGACCTGGAGGTACAAAAGGCACTCCAATTTTTACAACACAAGGCATGGAAGAATATATGCAAGATCATATATGAAGTGCCTTTTGAAAATCTGTCATCGAAGATCCCCCGACTGTCATCCCTGTTCGTCATGTTGGGACTTGGCGGTTTTGGATATCAAGAGATCCATGTCGCGGTAAAACAAGTCATTTTAAGGAGGGTGCAGAAGCAGAGGTACCGTCAAGACCTGACCAGGGTCAGGCTGTCAGCCAATATCAGTGAATTTGAGGCTGTGGTATCCCGAGCTGAGGCTGATCATGCTGCCAAGTTAAAGGAGCTGAAGAATAAGATCAAGGAGAAAGTTGTCTAGCAGATGCACCTTCAGCAACAGTTATATGCTGTTACTGGGGAACTTGACCAACTTAATAATTCACTGGAAGGAGCTCAAACAAATGGTATGAAATCCATTTCAGATTCCAGGAAAGCACTCCATCAAACTGAAAAGAGTGAAGTTGGTCGAGTGCATGAGCTTCAAGTGGCTGCTGATGAAGCTCGGGATGCTGTAAATCAAATGAAGATTTATGTTGAAAGCCTTTTGTAATTCTTGGAAAAGAGAAGAGACTCCAGTCTATGGACGTCCTTATAAATCTTGTGCATCAATGAAAGACACTTTCATCTTCAATCGTTTATGTCTGCATTCTTTTTCTACTTGCTTTAAATTTTTACCTAAGACAATGGGCCTAGTAAGCATAGTTTGATTTTTTCTAGGATTATTATAAAAATAAACCAACAAAATTTGAATATTTAATTGCTCAATATTACCTAAATCATACGAAATATATGTTTAGTGAGCTGGAACTTGACTTTTGTTTAGATTTACCTTGTATTTTGTGAGCAATTTAAAGTCATGCATGTCAGACATAAAAAGGCTAATGTTTATGGTCGAAATAGCTTTGACTGAACGGATTAAAATTGACTCAATTCCTTGATAATTTATCTGAAAACATATTACCATATTCAAGTATGGAGGAAAACATGTAAACTATGAATTAAGAAATTTTGAATCTGAGGAATGATATGAAAAATGGCTAAAAGGCATTAAAATAAGTATTTCCCAAGAATGAAGTTACCATAATTTAACAAACCCGTTAGGGGGTTGAATTATGCAGGGCCACTTAAGGGCATTGGCTGCATAGTCAAATAATAGCATATTTTGGCTGAGAGGTCTGTTATGTAGACTACTTATGCAAGGCTGCCTAAGGGAACATGCTGCATAGTCAGGAAAAAGAACTCTCAGAAATTTTCCTTTTCTATTTCTAAAAGCCGGTGAAAGTTTATGGAGATTCAAATTTTCCAAAGCATAGAGTCTGCTGTATGGAGAGAGGTACTTGAATATGGAGAGGATATTTCCAATCAAGATTGTATAAGAATTGAATGAATATCACTCCTACGAAGGTCTGACCCAAACGTAGGGAAGGAAAATATAAACCATAGACTTAAATACTTTCAAATTATGAAAAAGAGTATGGGAAAAATATGTTAAGGATGGTTATTTTTTTGGATCCCTACATATTGTCGTTATGACAAATAAGAACAAAAGGGGTTTTTATCTCTCCCAAGAATAAAGTTACCAATATTTAACAAACCCGTTAGGGGGTTGAATTATGCAGGGCCGCTTAAGGGAATTGGCTGCATAGTCAAATAATAGCATCTTTTGGCTGACAGGTCTATTATGTAGACTACTTATACAAGGCCGCCTAAGGGCACATACTGCATAGTCAGGAAAAATAACTCTCGGGTATCAAACATTTTGTGACCAGAAGTCAATAAAAAAGGATTATTGAGATCTGGAAGTATTTAAGGTTAGGAGTATGACACATCAAAATAGGCATTGTTCAATGCATGTAGAGATACACAGACCAATGCTAACCATAATCATGTTGTGGCTGGGTCCTGAATTGAGGTGATGGACTTCACTATGTATCCCATAAGGATGGGAATCAAGCCATACATAGTTCTTGAAATACAGTTTAACGTCATGTGTGATGAGAGTGTAGAAGATCTTAGTTTAGGGTCATAGAGCTCAGACCATTATAAGGAGTACACAATGTGTTTTATAAACCTGATGTGAATGAAGACCAGGGTTTCCATACCACATTCATGTTTTCACAGGGGGACTTTTCAGCCAAAGGACTGAAAGTGGAATTTGGGGTTAGTCCCAAAGACTTGGGGCTAGATTCGAGGGATGCTCGAATGTTCCTACGTATCCCATAAGGATGGTAATCAAGCCGCATGTAGTTCTTGAAATACCCCCTATACAGATTTGGTTCGTACAAGTGAAGGGTGAAAGGGGGCTTTAGTGAAATGATGGTTTGACCCAAGATAAAAGGTTCAGGCACTTCCATGTATACATGTAGTCTTTAGAATATAACATGATTGGAGATCAATGTAAATAATGATTCCCTCTCAGGTGAGGGTGTCAAATAATGTTGTAGTTTATTTTCATGCAGGATAAAAGTGCGAACAATTTAACGTCATATAGCAAGGATGATGGTGAACCAATGTAAAAAATATTGGTTTTGGGGGCGGTTTCACGAATCAAAATCATATGAGATGAAGGTGAAACGATGTGAAGAGATTGATTTTGGGCTTGAACCTCAGGAGGTTGCCTACGTAACTAGCCTAGAAGGCAAGGATCAAAGTCTGCATAGTTCGATTAAAGAATGAATTGGTAATAAAGTTTTTCTTGAGGAAAACAACCTAAAAAATGGTGTCGGGACTTACACATGGTTAGCAGCCCAAATAGGGTGTTATGGTTGAAGTTTACTCTAAGATCACGTGAGTCATACTCGGTGTGAGAAACAAGAGGTAGCAACAACCTTAACGATGCACAGTTTAATGTCATGTTGGACGAAGAAGGGACTGTGCAGTTTAATGTCATGCAGTAAGGACTTAGGGGGGACTATGCAGTTTAATGTCATACAGTGAGGACAATGGGGACACAGTTTAACGTCATGTTGGACGTATTAGGAACTTTTTCATATATTAATGTCATTTTGGACGTTGGGGTGCTGTAAATTTTAGCGTCATGTAGCTAGGACGTAAGAGGGAAAATACAGTTTAACGTCATGTTGGAAGATGGCATAGTTTAATTTCATGTTGTACGTTGGGAAACAAAACAGTTTAATGTCATGTTGGATGATGGTGCAAATAGTTTAAGGTCATATGCATAGACCGGTATGATGTGTTTGTGTTATACAAAATACTTCTTCAGAAATCTGGCATTGGTTGGAGTCGTGATGAGTTCTCCATCCATTGATATTAAAGAATAAGCTCCATTAGAGTAGACCTTATGTATTGAGTAAGGTCCTTCCCATTTTGGCTCAAGCTTGGGAGGTTTCTTTCCTGGTATCATTGGAGTTCTGAGAACCAATACCAATTCTCCATGAATTAATGAACGAAGATGAAATTTTTTGTTGAAAGCTCATGCTATTCGATTCTGATAGACTTCCAAGTGGTGCAGGGTGCACAATATTTTTTCATCTAATCATTCCAATTCATCCAATCTCTTTTGAGATTGTTTATATGTAGATGAATGATCACAAATGGATACTCTGAGCAAGGGTAATTGAACCTCAATGAGAAAGACTGCTTCCATTCCATATACCAATGAATATGGAGTTGACCGCGTTGTAGTGCGGTTGGTGGTCCGATAAGCCCATAAAGCATGAAAGAGTTTATCAGGCCATGATTTCTTATCTTTATCCACCATATTTTGAAGTATGTTTGAAATATTCTTGTTGAAGTTTTCTATTTGGCCATTGGCTTCTGCATGATACCGAGATAAATGATTGGATTTGATGTTGTATTCTTGATACAACTTCTTTACCTCAGATGAACAAAAGTTGGTGCCATTGTCCGTCAATATGGTATGAGGGACACCAAATCTGGTAATGATTTTAGACTTGATGAAGCTAACAATGCTTTTATAACTGACTTATTTGAGAGGTATTGCCTCTTCCCATTTGGAAAATAAGTCAGTAGCAGTAATAATATACTTAAACTGCTTGGCTGTAGCTGAAGGATAAGGTCCTACTACATCCATTCCCCATATGGAAAATGGACATGAGTACTTAGCTGTATGAAGCAACTCTGGGGGTTGATGAATGAAGTTGGCACATACTTGGAAAGAATGAAACTTCTTTGTGAAACCAAGACAATCTTGTATCATTGAAGGCCAAAAGTATCCAAGCCTTTGAATTTGATCAGATAGTCTATGTCCGGACTGATGGGAACCATAGACTCCCGCATGTACTTCTTTCATGATAACCATTGTCTCTTCACCATCAATGCATATGAAGAGAATTCCATAAAAACCTCTTTTGTAGAGAATTTTCTCTAGGTGATCTGGGCTATCATAAAGAGTAAAATTGACCACACGTCACCATACTTGTTCTTTCCCGGCTCTATCAGGTGGGAGTGTTCCATTTTGAAGATATTCCCTGATAGGTGTCATCTATCCCGTAGTATGACCATATGGTTCAGAAATGAGACTAATTTCATTGATTTCCTCTGTTCTGGTTTGAACATAAGGTGAAATTGTATGATAGTGGGAAATACTGATGATTTTCTCGTCCCGATTTGGATCTGCCAGAGCTGTGGCTATATTAGCTAGTGCATCAGCTTGGGCATTTTGTGATCGCGGGACATAAGAAAATTTTGGTTCCGAATGAAATTCTGCCATTAAATCTCTGACGTAATCATACAAAGGGATTAACTATTCTTTTCTGATGGCATAATCCCTATTGAATTGTTTTATTACCAGGTCTGAATCACCTTTCACCTTTAAGTGATTCACTTGTTCCTGAAGCGCCAACTCCAATCCGGCGATGAGATCTTGGTATTCTGCTTCATTATTTATACCGCCTTCCCACAATAAGAAGGAATAGGGTAGCACTTCCTTTTCTGGGGAAATAAGTACAATTCCTAACCAAACTTTGTTGAATTTGGGATCTTCCATTTTCTTCCCTGTTGGATTTCTAGAAGCACCATCAAATTACATTTCCCATGTTTGAATATTATCTTGAATATAGAAGGCTTATTCATCAGGAAGTTCAGTATCTAAAGATGTATCGTCTACTGAAGGATGTTCAGTAAGGAAATCAGCCAGAGCTTGACCCTTTATTGCCTTTTGAGACACATACTGGATATCAAATTGCTGCAAAATAACTACCCACCTTACCAGACGTCCTGTAAGCATTGGACGACTAAGGATAAATTTGAGTGGGTTATTGCGAGATACCAATTGGACCTCATGATGTTTCAGGTAGTGTCTCAACTTCTGAACTGCAAAGATTAATTCTAGGATGCACTTTTCAATACTTGAATATCGGGTTTCTGCTTCAAGCATAGTCCGACTAAGATAGTAGAGGCTGTTTTCATTCCCAACATCATTCTTCTGGGCAAGGAAGGCACCCAATGATCGCTCTAAAGCTATCACATAAAGAATAAGTGGTCTTCCTTCAATAGGTAGCATTAATACTGGTGGACTCAAGAGATACTTCTTGAGAATATTGAATGCCTCTTGACATTCTTCAGTCCACTGGTAAGTGACTCCCTTCTTCATCAATTTGGTGAAGGGTAAAATTTTGCCTGCCAAATTGGCGATGAAACGCAGAATATAGGCTAAGTGTCCTTAAAGTCCTCTCAATTTCTTTAAATTTAGAGGAGGTGAAATACCAAGGATTTAATTTGTCTTCTCAAGATCGACTTTGATACCATGATGGCATACAACAAAGCCAAGAAATTTTCCTAAGGTTACCCCAAAAGAACATTTTAAGGGGTTCATCTTCAAATTGTGCTATCGAAGTTTGTGGAATATGATTTCCAAATCAGCCAAGTGATTAGAACATTGTCTGGATTTAACCACCAAATCATCCACATAACATTCAACAAACTTCCCTGAAAAGGGTATGAATATACGATGCATGGAACACTGATATGTTGCGCCTGCATTCTTTAGGCCAAAGGGAATTACCTGATAGAAAAACACACCCTGAGGGGCTCTGAAGGCTGTAGATTCTTCATCTTCTGGATCCATTTGGATTTGATTATACCCAGAATATCCATCCATGAAGGAAAGTTCTTTATAACCAGCTGTTGCATCAATTAAGAGTTCTGTGATCGGAACTGGAAAATCATCCTTAGGACAATGTCGATTAAGATCTCTGAAATCAATGAAAAATCTAATTTGTCTGTTCTAATTTTTCACAGGGACGATATTATCCAACCATTTGGGATATTGAACTTCTCTAATGAAGTTATCTTTGATAAGCTTATCCACTTCAGCTTCAATTTTGGAAGCATAAGTTGGGTGTGTTCTTCTTTTGGCTTGCTTAAATCCTTGATGTTCTTCTGGAAAACCCAAACGATGAGTAGTAACATCAGGATCAAGCCATGAAATCTCTGTATAGTTCCAAGAAAATATATATTGATTTTTCTTTAAAAATGAAACATACATCTCTTTCTCTTCAAGAGTCATGGTCGCACTAATTAAAGTGGGGCGTAGATCTTCTTTTGTACCCAAATTTATTTCTCTGAGTTCATCCCCAATGGTAGAAATACCCTCTTCAAATGTTGGAGGAGCATCCCTGATATCTTCCTCTTCTTCTTCAACATGTGTTATTTCTTCTATTTCTACTTGCATATTATATGATGGATCAGAATTTACATGATCAGAAGAGATGTTAAAATTTGAACATCTTGAAGAATAAGCTTCCATTTCTGACCCTATTGATGGTGAAGGGTCTTTATTGGGTAATAAATAGGAGATGATGGATTGAGAATCGATATCATCGTTCACCTCTAACATTGCTATAACTTCTTCTGGCCCAGTTGGTGAAGTATAGACTTGCTGTACTTCAGCAGATGAAATGAAGACATCTCCATTTGATCTTTCATCATTGCTTGGTGAATCACCAATTTCTCCCATGCTGTCTAGATTGATTGTCGTAATTGACATTATGGAAGTTTCCATAAGAGTATTTGGATTCGGGTCTATCCTGTCAATTTGACTGATAAGAAACACATAATCTGTACTCACATGTGTGAATGAGTTTATTGGAATCTTTTCCAAACCATATAGAGCATTAACTTTGGTAACCTCCCTTGTTGTGGATTTATCCTTACCCTCTATGTGATAGAATTCCGCCTCAATTTATTGAGATTAACATGTTTTGAATGGGGCTTTATCACCATACAATGTCCCAATTTTACCATTGAAACAATATTTGAGACATTGATGGTATGATGAAGGGATAGCCGCATGTTGATGTAGCCAAGGTCTTCTAAGAAAAATATTGAAGGTTGTGTCATGTCGAAAAACCATGAAATATGAATTGGATATAAGATCTCCAAACTGAGTTCTGAGTGTGATCTCACCCAGAGGTTCTTGTTCATTTTTATCATATCCTTGCAACATCAAAGTAGAAGGAGATAAATCAGATTCGGTGAGTCCCAATCGATGAAGTGTACGAATGGGGACGAGGTTGACTCCTGAACCATTATCAATGAAATCTCTTCGGATGTCTACATAATTGGCCTTGCCAGATAAGTACAAAGGTCTAATATGTCCATGCACGACATCATCTTAATCTTTATCTGTGAAAGATATCACTGCATGGAATTCTACAGGATTATTCTCTACCTGTAGACTTTAGCTGCAACAATTTTAGTTGCGAATTCCTGAGGACTTGACAAAGCCTTAATGACTGCCCCCCGAAGATCCTTTGATAAATTCAAGGCATCCAGAATTGATAACTTGGCCAGTACTTGGGCCAAATGTTTCAAGACATCATATTTTTGATCCAAATGTCTGCGTTTCCCAACAGGAACATGTGGTTTTGCAAGTGCCTTAAAAGTTGATTCTTTGGAAGTAGATGCATCTTGTATCGAGGTAGGAGTTGGAAATAATCCTAGATTTGGAAGACTAGAATGACTAGGTCTATTTACTTGCTGAGAGGAAGAAGGTGTAACCTCCAACTGATCTTTTAGAATAATTGTGCCAGGACTGAATATGCCATGCATGGAAGAACTTTTTTATTCTTGTTGAGCTCGCTGAAGGGCTCAGCCACGAGTTTCTGTTGCATACACAGTTCTAGCAGGGGTAGAATTGGAATAGTGGCTTCTAGGATATCCACGTCTTCCTCTGTATCCCAGACCTCTGTAACTCCCTCTAATTTCTTTGTTTGATATAGGGAACTCAGGCTCATCAAGGTTGAAACTGTGACTGGCATACCGACCTGTTAAGTGAATCATGTTAACAGAACCAAAGATCAACTCTTCATTTGATGAAGACTCTACCTGATTACCCAATTTAGGCTGTGCCTTTTGGTGGGATGGTGCCCGTGGATTTGAAGTAGATGGCATAAAATCTGCCAAATTCAAAGACAACTTGGGCTTTGACATGATTTTATCTTCTTCTAATTTTTCCTCTTTATTTGAATTATGTCGTTTATTTGAGGATTTTCCCTCTGATGAATAGGGTTTTTCTGTGGAATTCATAGCAGAAGACACAATTGGTTTCTTAAATTGAGTTCTCAAAATGGAATGAGTTCAGTTGATCATTTTCCTAACCATCCAATCATCATATTTATATGCATTTTTGTTTTTGAATTCCTTCCACTCACCTTTTTCCTCTATATCTGTAGCAGTAACACATGCTACCTGAGCTGAAAAACCTTTCAATTTGACTTGTCCCAAGTCTACCATTTTTTGTAGGAGGTCTTTGAAGGCAAAACACTCCTGAATTGGATTCCCCAACATCTGATGAAATGGGAAATAGTTGGGATGGTCTTCATATCCTTCCTTGTTCAGCCTTTTGGGCCTTGTCAATTGAACTAGATTATTTTCCAGAGATGAAATGAAGTAACCCAGAACTTGTTCATTTAGGAAAGAATAAAATTTTCTCTTCAAATCCTCAATTTTTTTCCGTCTTTGATCTCTTTGATCATCTTGATGAAATGAACTCTATTGTTGTTGCTCAGGAGGTGTATCCCTTTGATAAGATGAAGGTTTTGATGTAAAAGCAGGTACAGGTGCTTGTTTAAGCGTAACTGTAACAGTCTCTGCTTTACCCATTCTCCTTCCTGGAGCTGATGGAATTACATGAGTTTTATCCTCAGTCTTTGTAAGAGAGTCTTCGATCTGCTGAGTGATCGAAGTAAGGTATCAAAACCCTCCTGTGTATTTCACAGGAATCAACGGTGTGTGTAATTCATCACGCAGATTTACCACACAGATTGGCAAAAAATATTGTTGAGGGAGTGCCAAGCTTAGGGAATATGTTAATCCCTTATAGTGACCAATGAAATATGAAACCCTTTCATTCTCCCTTTTCTTATAGTTTGTAAGATCAAAAATTGTTGTCTTTGGCAACGTTGAGATGAATTGAAGAAGGAATATTTGGCAGAGATCCTCCCATTCGGTAATTAACCGGGATTGCAAGCTTGTATACCAGACAAAAGAAAGCCCTTGTAATGACTGTACAAAACACCTGAGATTAAATACTTCTTGTTGCTAAGGGGTTCCCATCATAGGATCACAACGAGAAACAAAATGTGTTAAGTGTTTCTCTGGGTCTCCCGAACGATTAAAGATTGGGAATGTGGTACTTGCAAAATTTTATGGGGGAGGAATTGCATCAACCCATTCCGGGTAAGCTCTCTTTTCTAGTTGAATTTGAGCACATTTTCACACCATAGATTCCAATAGAGATGTTAATGACTCAATAGTAGTTATTAACTTTTGTGAAACATCCGGTTGAGCTTGGACTTGAGCAGGTGCAACAATTGGAGCTTGGATAGGTATGGTGGCTAGTACTGCAACTGATGGTAGCACCACCGATTGTTTTTGCACATGACCCATAGGACTAGACTTGTGAGGGTGTACTGGTAAAGGAAGATACTCTTGATCCATCTCAGTAGCTGCAATAAATTCTCTTGGCTGACTGACTCCAGCACGCCTAGGAGGAAGAATACCTTGAAGTAGTTCTGCATTCAACCTCCTTAATTCCTTCATTTCTTCCTCTTCTTGTGCAAATATTTGCTCTAGTGAGAGTGATTGGCCTTCTCCAGAGGGATAGTGGAATATAACCTAAATCTTTCCTTTCCCCTTGTTAGACACCTTTCAGAGAGGGGGAAGTTGGTTACTTGAAGGAATACCTAGATTCTGGGTAAGCCTTTGGTTTCGTGTACGCACACCTTCTTCATTTTCCTCTGTGTGCACAACCTCTTGAGAATGAACTTCTTCATCTGATCCCTCTGAGTGAGCCGCATCTGGGGGATCAACAACAATGGCATTGATGACATTAATTGATGCATAATGCAATGAATCCCTTCTATCAGCATTTCTGCGATATTGTCTTCTTCCATGTCCTTGATGAGACATTGACTTTTTTTGATTTGATCCCTCAGGAAATTATTGATGAACCGTAATTTGGAGGGAATCTCCTAATAATTCGGCTCTTCTTTCCTCTTGTGGATTCTTCCTTAATCGAGAGAAGTCTGACTTTCTATGAGGAAGAGATTGAGGATTTAAAAAAGTCCCCAGTCCTATGGACTGGGGCTGTTTCTGCTGTTTCTGCTCAACTCCTCGAATCCTATTTGTTGATTCCAAGGGTTGGGCTAAAAGAGTCCCCAGTCTGGCAAGCTGGGGTGGTTCTTGAGTTTCTATATCTAAGAATTTCTTAAAATCTTTTCTGATCTTGCAGACTTTAGTCCAGAAATTCGCTGGATGCATTAACCTACATCCACTCAAATCACCTGGTTCAAATGCACGTTGGATGATTTCTGACACTTATGTCACTTGATTATGTGCACGTTCTAAACGAGAAGCCTGTTCAATATTCTCATTTTCTTGATGCAAGAGTAATTCAACAACTTGTTTTCTGTATGCCTACCTTTGAGAAGAACTAGTTGAGGCCTGTTCTTGAGTGAGCCTTTGATTACAAACAAATCCAATTGGCTATGGCCGGCCATGGACAATAACATTGCATGAGACCATTTTTGGCAGGCTTTGTTGACTGGAGAGTACAGTGAAATTTAGTGCTCCATGAACACCCCATCCCCTGATATGAATATCATATGGGGTATTGGCAATTAACTGACACAATATTCTTAATGCCCTGAGGCATGAACGCTGAAGGGTTCTCTGCTGCTTTTCAGCCTTCGGATATTGGGAGACTGAGAGAGATGCCAAATCAATTTGGCATTGTAACCCTTCTATTATCTTGACATGATTTTCATATTCATCATAAGATAATATTTTCTTTTTCAATTGACAAAGAGTTTTCCACATGTTGAGACAAATGTCATGAATACAATCTTCCGTCAACATTTCTGGAATGTCATACTGAGAGTCAGCCAAAGGCCAAAACATAATTGGCACTTCACCTTTCGCCAGTTTTTTTCTCATATTCATAAATTACTCTTTATCATTCAATGAATATTTTTCTACCTGATTAGACCAAAGCTGGTGCTTCTTTGTTGCTTCATCAGATTCAACAAGATTGGTAGAGAATTCATTTACCAGACTAGAAGATGAATGACCCAGGGGTGGTTCGGAGAATGACCTACACCCTGGGCTATCTTTTGATTGAGAAAGTATTTCACCTGCTAGCGGTAAAGCATCAGACATGACTGGATTTACATTTTCAAGTGCCTAAAGATAATAGGGATTTCTCGTTACTATATTGTATTTTGAATAATTTTCTAGGCAATGCGAATTACTACTGCGGAGAGGACTTTCGCAGATAAATTCATCATCATGGGGAGGACCACCATGGTGGGTTATAGAAAAAGATAAAACCTATTGCTCCTTAGTCTTCTGGCCACACAGAGGGTTATTGTGGCTCTCATCTGAAGACGATACTTCGAGATCGACCAAACTGTCATGAAGCAAGCCTTCATGAGGAAGTGTCTGATGCAGACCTTAGGAATTAATGTTCCCACTATTGGGAAATGAGAGAGAGTAGAATCTTGAGTTGCAACAGATAATTTTCTGAGTGCATCAAGAACTCCAGCATCGAGTAAGGCCTTATTACATATTGGCCCTTGATTTCTTGACTGTTCTGGACATGTCTTTTTCTTAGATGCCTTATTACTCACTTTGGGAACCACTTTTTGACGAAAGTGGTTATTATGGGCAGGTGTATGTGCCTGCTCAGGAGAAATTGTCAGGTTAGGCTGATTATCTCCACTCAAATTAGGTGTATGTTCCTGACTTGGTTGTCCGTATGACATGGGGGAGTATTCCCCACAACCATCTTGGACTGGAACAGAGGTGTGTGTCTATTTCGAAGTGAACTGTTGATGTTTCACTCCACTGGTAGGGATATATTTGCATTTATTTCCCTGTGATGTTGCTGAAGCTGTTATAATATTCTGACAGGCATCCAGAATATGAAAAGGGATTTTCTTCTGCTCTTTCACCATTGTAAAAATGTGCTTGGTGAAATATACATCCATTACATGCTTGGAGTAGGTGTGTATTCCTGCTCCTATCCTCCTTTTCCTGTCAATGAATTTTGATAGTACTCAAGTGTGGGGGCAGAGAGTTGAGTCTGCTCCAAATTTGTCATCATAACTTTCCGACTGACTTCTCCGAGTGCTACCAAATGATACTATTGGAAGGCTTGATTAACATTGGAAGGTGTATGTTCCTACTGTGTATTCCTCTTCAAGTATGGTTGACAATTTTCCTTCAATACTGGCAGACGAGACTGCTGACAGAATTTTTGATTGTAAACAGGTGTATGTTCCTGCTTACCAGTTGCCACCATATTAAATTGGCAACCTTCTTTGATTGTAATCAGATGAGACTATTGACTAGCTGATGAGTTATAAACAGGTGTATATTCCTACCTATAATACTCTTCCAGAATTGTCTGGCGGGATTGGCGTGTTGCTTCCAGACGAGTCTGCTGGGCAGTAACATCAGGACGGACGGGTGTGTATGCCCGCCCGTTATTTGCCATCAAGTTGGTTTGATAGACTTATCCAGAAGGGGAAGAAGTAAGAACCTGATCCCTGTTGACCAGATTTCGCCTTTGGCGGTTCGTCTTGCGTGCTCGGTTTTGAGGAACCTGAGCCGAACCCCTGAAGGTGATACCCTCATCATGTTGAGGGAGCACTACCGCATGAATCTGGTGGCAATTGTTGATGGGATCCCCCGGAAAGGACTCCTGTATCCTTGAATTAAGGCCTTGAGTGACCTTATAATTTACCTACCTAGAATATGGGAGGTACTGGTGATTTCATTCCGGGGATAACGACCCAAAACAGTTGGAAACGGTGGTTGGCACCACCTGCTTCTTGATCGCTGGTCGTCGCTGTCTGGACAATCAGAGTGAATTATTGACTTGGAGGGCTTGTTGAGCGGCCCAGAGTTGGAATGGTACCGTGTCGATGGTATTCCTTAACCAGTGCATTTGATACCCAACATTGAAGACGCTGAGTAGGTTATATCATCCTCAGAGCAAAAAACAATCCAACAGGAGTAGCAGTAGAGGTATTCACAGCAGAGGCATTCACAGGTGTGAACTTTAGAGAAGCCATTTCTGTAATGCAGAAGATCTTGGAAAAGAGTGCCTATTTGATATAATAGACATAATCAAGATAAGTTTGGCCACTACATCTTTTGGATGATCACATATGTTATTGATTATTTTTTTGTCCCTCTTATTGAGTTTAAATAGGGGCCTAACAAATAAGTAAAACATCATTTTAACTTGGTTAAGGATTCATGTCGGGTTCACCATTTTTTGTTTCCTCTAGAAATGGGGATGAACTCATTGGTTTAAGGTTCAAACATTCCAATCGGTTTCTAACGGGTTTGTTCATAGAACCGGAAACATCCAATGATTCTATATCCATTTGGACCTACTTTCCAAAGGTAGGTGCTCATTAGTTGTGAACCTAAGAGGCTTAAGAATTTGAATTGGTCGAGAGGATGGGAGGTCGGACTCATTACACATTTTTGAGGGGAATTATTATCTACTATGGGACTCTCTTTATATATTTGAGTTATGTTCGTGAATCCTTATTAAATTACCAAGTATGAAAATGAGCTTTCCTTTAGATCTGACAATCAATGATTAGTATGTAAGAGATTTATAGAATATTTTATATGTATTCAAGGTTATTTATCGATAGAGAATCATCTGTATTTTTTAGATATTCTTAATCAATGGTATCCTTCAACACATTATATAGAAATCTCTTGGTCATTATGATAACCATACTGGTTTTAAAGCCACTCAGTGGGGCACTTGAAGTTTATTGTCATTCAGTAGGACATGGATTATTTCAGAGTTGGGATCATACCCACAGATGGGCTACCTACGTATCCTTGTTTAGAAAAGGAATCAGAACCCATGTAGTTCGAGTAAAGAAGTATGAGGTTTATGTATGATTTATGGATCAAAGAAAGATGTTATAATTACTTTTACGCTCTAAGCTCACGTGAGTCATGCTCGGTGTGAGAAATAAGAGGTATTGGTAAAACCTGATGATTGTGCCATGAAAGATGCAATTATAAGAAATGATGTGGGGATTATATATGTATGACTACCCAAGATATATGAGGATTGGGATTTAATTCAGGGAAGAAACCCGGGAACAAGGTCCATAAAAGTATATGTGCTTTATGGAGATTTGGATACTTAACTTAGGACTTAATCCTGATAAAGATTCCCAAATTAGAGGGAACTTATGATTGAGTTTTATTCCTGAAAAGGAAGTCCAAATAAAAATAAATTAAGACTGGTTAAGAGAAATTATGACTGGGACTTAATCCTGAGTAGGAGGCCCAGGTTAAAGGGACTTGAGAACTGGGGCTTACTTCTGAAAAGGAGGCCCAGGTTAAGGGGAATTATGACTGGGGCTTACTCCTAAAGAGGATGCCCATATTTGGGAACTTGGGGATTACTTCTGAAAAGGATGCCCATATTAAATAATTATGATTGGGGATTACTCCTGAGGAGGATGCCCAGGTTAAGAGAACTTGGACTGGGGTTTACTCCTGAAAAGGAGGCCTAGGTATAGGGGACTTGGGGATTACTCCTAAGGAGGATGCCCATATTTGGGAATTTGAGATTGAGAATTACTCCTGAGATGGAGGCCCAGGTTAAAGATCCACTCATCTTAAAGGATGAGATTGAATGAATGAAATCTCTAACCTTAGTGATACGAAGATATGTAAATCACTAGGTTTTGAGAGATGTTCCATAGAATTCTTTTCAGAGAAGGAATCCAATAATGGAACCATGCCAAAAATGGATTTGAATAGGGTTTTGAAGGCTAAATTTTGAATAGGAGAGGTGGATTTTAAGAAGAGAGTTGAATAGGCAGGAGGGGTACCCAAAAAAAGGTAGGCGTGTAGGTCCTGTTGGGGCGCGCAGGTACTGGTTGCATAAGTATACCTGTGCGACACATAGGTACCTGCACGACGGTTAACCCATAGGGTAATACTTGGGCGAGGCTTGGCTCAAGACCTTAGTATTATCTCTAGAGGCTTCCAAAAGAGTGGCGTGCAGGTTCTGTTGAAGGGATAAGGTGGCAAGCAGGTGTGACCATTTCCCTTAAGGGTTAGATAGTTAGGCGCGCAGGTGTTGATGAGTTTCAACACTTAGTCCTTGTTTCCCCTCTTTAGATCTTCCATTCTAGGTAAGAAATTACCTTAGAAGTATTCGGAAGACTTCAAGAAGAGACTAGGGCACCGAGAGATGAAATTTGAGTTTCTTGATTTTTCGTCCTCAAAATGGGGGCCCCACAAGGGGTATTTATAGGCTACTGAAGACCCTGGGCGAAAATCAAATAGGGCACACAGGTCACCTGTGCGCCCAAAATGTGGTGCGCATGTATACCTGCACGACCATCTTGGAACTTGCGCGGCCCATGTTCAAAGAAATCCCTATTCATGCCTTTGTTGATTTTTGATGTTTCTTCAAAGGATGAATCACTTTGTGTTCCAAGTATTTCCCTTTTCATTTGTTAGACTCTGTGATGGAAAGGAGCATAAACAGCAGGGTTTGTGTAATTGTTGGCATATGATTCCCTACATAGTAGGTTGATCCAGATTAGGGTTCGTGGTATCCCTCAGTGGTTCTGGGCATGAACACATATCTATGTATCATGGTATTATTAGAAAAGTGAGATTACATGGATAATACCGAATGATCTATACCTATTCATTGAGCATCTTTGATGATACCATGGACCATGGAGTGATTTCTCTTAGAACAAGCATTTCTTCGAGCAGAATCCTGTGGCTGGCAGTTGGTTATGACCTCTTGGTGGCATGGTATCTTTATTGAGTATATCTAGGTGTTTATATTATACATTGATTGTTATATCTTATATTGAGATGACCATACTTGGTGATTTTTTTTACTATTTTCAGGGTGTCCTACTGAGTATTGTTATACTCACCCCTGCATGGGCTCTGCCTGCACATGTCATGTCTTATATAGATGAGGGCCCTTTTTACAGTGTCCTAGGAGGACAGAGAGAGGGTGGAGCATATATAGAGTTTGAAATACCGAGGCGTTTTACTAGGAGATTACTATTGACTTAGTCCTCTCCCTTAGAGGAGGTTAGACTTTTTTAGTTTTTGGTTGGGCTTGTATTTGGCCCATTTTACCACTTTTAGTAATTTTACTCTCGTACTCTATTGTGGGATCTTAGATATATTCATGCATTGTTTCAGTTTTTTTACATTTCAATATTGTGTGGACTTGGAGATTTGTGTGTGTATAGATAATTTAGTCTAATGCCTCCCATTTGTGGGATATACCTACCCGACGCTGGTCACTAGACCCTGTCCTATTGGAGGTGGGCTTGGGGTAGTCACAGGTTGGACCTCGACAGGTTTGGTCATCATAGAGTAGTATTAGAGGAAGTTGGTTATACCTTAGGACCATAGTTAGAGAGTTTGGTTTGGGAAAAATGTTTAGTGTTTCGAGTTTGGATTTCAAGATAGAGACTCCAGTATTGGTACGACAACCAACGTATCCATACACTAGGACTCTGATCACATGCCTTCCAACTTATTACATGTAAACATCAACAATGGGGGATTTTTTTGGTATATGGATCATATAGAAATGGTTGTGTTTTCCACATCCTTCTCAAGTTATATCCCCATATATAATCTTTTGACCATGGTATATATTGTTTTAATTTCAGGATGCCTCCATGTAGACATCTATCTAGAATTCCACCATGTGATCATGAGGATGATCCTCCTGGTGATGAGACATCAATACATGGACTTATCCAGAGATAGAACCTCCGGGTGGGTTACCAATTATACCACCACCCATTGAACAATGGATAGATCTAGAAGTAATAGTTGAGGATACACACAGGTTGAGTGCATTATACAAGTTTTAGAGGTAGTGAACTCCCAGGTTTCAGGGTGATCTCGACCCCAGGTGGCTAAGGACTGGCTAGAGGTAGCCACTCGCATTTTCCACCTAGTGAGGGCGCCAAATTACCATATGGAATCCCTCATAGTGAGTCTTATTTAGTGATCTAATTAGAGATGGTGGATCTTGTTGACTCAGTAACATGATGAGATAGATATCTCCTAGATATACTTTGAGCATCACTTTAGAGATGAGTTCTATCTAGCCACATTGCTATCAGTACACATACAGGAGCTTCAACATCTGCAGTAGGGATGTATAACCATGATAGAGTACTCAGTGATATTTATTGATCTCTCATGTTACTCCTTGGATATAGAACAAGACCAGTTCTTCAAATATCATAACTTTGAGAAGGTCTTGCACCAGGAAATTAGGGAATTGGATGTATCTATTTGAATTTACACCTATGCTGGAGTGCTTGAGTGAGCCTTATTAGTGGAGATATGTCTAGAAGATCATACATTGGTAGTGGGATCTAGAAATGAGAACCCAATAACTGAGACCTCGACATAAAGTAGATGATGACAGTCACATGGATCTGAGTGTATCATATACTTTAGGAGGAAATACTAGGGCCCAAGACTAGTGGTGTAGGGCTCTCAGGGTGGCTTGAGCCAGTCAAGGGATAGGTGGTATTTCTTCTACAATGGTCAGGGACATTTGGATTGATATTGTCCAACCCTTCATACAGATGATCATGAGGTAGTCAAGGAACCATCGAGGTGGATACAGAGGTAGGATCAAGGTAGTCTGTAGGGTGGTAGACATGGTAGAGGGACTAGTAGGATAGTAGGAGGTGGTCATAGTTTTGACCTATTACCACCACCACTCCTAGGTAGTCCACTCTAGGCTTAGGGAGCTGGTGGGAAGGGATGAGGCCAACTATAGGATATGGAGGCCTATGACCCCGAGGCTCAAGGGATGATATGAGGTAAAATTTGTGTATTTTCTACTTTAGATTTAGTGTTGATAGAAACATGTTCTAGATATTCCTTTCTTTCAACTTATCTGGTTTGAAGCTTAGAGATTCTAGTTGAGCCATTGGCTCAACCCTTGTAGTTAAAGACTTTGACAGACACTAACTCAATGATTGAAAAACTATTTCAATAGTGCAATATGAAACTTGTAGGTGAGAGTTGCGTATGAGATCTCTTAATTGGAGAAATGAGGCCTTATGACGTCATATTAGGTATGGAATGGCTATCCAAAGTTCATGAACAAATTGACTATTTTAGGTGGAGGATGTGGTGTGTCCGCTGCAATGGAAAAAGGTTTTCCTTTATGGGTGAAAACAAAACCATGGAAGAGAAAGATGATCTCAAACATAGGAGAGTGTAGACGATTACTCATCAGTTGGATAGCATGACTATTGGAATAGTTGATGCTTTGGGATATCAGTTTTTTGCAGTGGTGATAGAGCATGAGGATGTATTTTCTAAGGATGTACCAGGTTTATCTCCCCACCAAGAGGTAGATTCATACATCAAATTGTATCCTGTGATGACACTGATATCTACATCAGCATATTTGATGGATATTATAGAGCTTTGAGAGATTAGGGTGCAATTATAGGACTTATAGAAGAAGGGATTTGTGAGACCAAGTGTTTCCCCCTGGGAAGCCCAGTGTTGTTTTCCAAGAAGGCAGACGAGATATTGATGTTATGTGTGAATTATTAATGATTGAATCAGGTGACCATGAAGAATAAGTATCCACTACCAAGGATCAATGAACTCTTTTATCAATTGAGAGGGGCGTGATGGTTCTCTAAGATTTAATTTAGGTCAGACTATCACTAGTTGCGAGTAAGAGATGAGGAAATACTGAAGACAAAATTACGATGTATCTACAATCACTAAAAATACTTGGTGATGCCATTAAACATGATGGATGAACCAATAGTGTTAATGGGACTCATTAACTAGATATTTTAGACCTTCTTATACTAGTTCATAGTAGTATTGATCAATGAAATCCTAGTATATTAAATGTCTAAGGAGGAGCATGAAGGACACTTGAGGATAGGCATGGACACACTTCGAGAGCACCAACTTTTCAGGGAGCTATCAAAGTTTCAATTTTGGATTCAAGAGGTCCACTTTTAAGACATTTCATCTCAGAGGCTGAAGTAGTAGTGGATCCAAATAAGGTTGAGTTAGTGCTTTATTGGGAGCCACCCAAGAATGTTACCAAGGTGAGAAACTTCCTTGGGTTAGCAGGGAACTATTAGAGGTTTGTACTCAACTTCTCCAAATCTGCAACACCCTTGATAGCCTTGACTTAGAAGGGACAACCTTTTTTTATAGAAAAAAGGCGCCAGTAGTGCATTGAGGAGCTGGGATAGTGGTTGAAAAGTGATCCCATCTTGATATTTCTATAGGAGGGTGTCGAGTATGTAGTGTTATGCAATGCATCAGGGACTGAACTTGGTTGTGTAATGATATAGAGGCAAGTAGTTATTTCATATGGTTCATTCTAGTTGAGACCACATGGGAAGAACTATGTGACCCACAATCTTGAGTTAGCAGTAGTAGTCTTCTTCTTTAAGATATGGAAACACTACCTGATGGGAAAGTGGTTTATCATTTACTCTAACCATAAGAGTCTCAAGTATATATTCTCTCATAAGGATCTTAAATTGAGATAGAGGCGATGGATAAAGTTACTCCAGGACTATGACATAGATATTGTATATACTCCCAGGAAGGGGAATGTGGTGGAAGACTCTCTCAATAAGAGATCTTATTCTTAGTTGTTGGATGTGGTGTCAAAGTAGTTAGCCTCTTTGAAGCTGTCCTTCATAGACAAGTATAATACTTCATATCTTCATTCTATGGTTGTTACCTCACTACTTTTACAGCATATCAGGGATTCTCAACATGGAGATACCGACTGTGAGACCTTATGAACTTAGATATCCACTGTACATGATCCTGATGGATATTATGAAGAAGGGGAGGAAATTATCCTTTTCAGAGGATGCACGATGATACCTATGACATTATAGGAGGAGGTGTTGCGGGAGTTTCATAAATACCCTTTAACAGGACATCCAGGTGTGAAAAAAATGTACCAGGACCTCCGATATCATTTTTGGTGGCCAGTTATAAATAATGGAGTTGTAGAGTTTGTCTCTCAATGACTTACTTGTCAGCAAGTGAAGGATGAGAACCAAGTCCCAGTGGGTTTAGCTCAACCCCTTGAGGTGCCAAAGTGGAAGTGGCATGGGATATCCATGGACATCATGAAATTATTACCATATATTTCAAGGGAAGGAAATTCCATCTAGGTTATTGTAGATCGAATCACCAAGTCAACTCACTTCTTAGATATCCGAGAGTAGAGTTTAGTAGATATCTTGGGATGACTCTACATGTAAGAGATAATTAGACTCCATGGAGTTCCCTCTGCAATCGTCTCTGACCATAATTCTTGCTTAATATCTTAGTTATGAAGGGGATTATAGGAATCCTTTAGGAATCAGTTACACTTAAGCATAATTTTCCACCCCCAGGCTGACAACTAGATAGAGTGGACCATTCAGGTCTTAGAGGACATGTTGCGAGCTTTCCTGTTATACTTTGGATGTATTTTTGAGAATTACCTACCCTTGGTGGAGTTTGAGTACAATAATAACTACCATTCCACATTGGTATGACACCATTAAAGGCTTTGTATAGGAGACCCTGTAGGTCACCATTTTGTTGGACTGATCCAGGAGAGTCAACACTTATGGTACCAAAGTTGGTGTGAGATACTACAGAGAAGGTTTAGATCATCCAGGAGTGGATGAATAATACACAAAGTTGTTATAAGTCTTATACATAGTGATGATGAAGACCTATAGAGTTTTAGGAAGGAGACCATGTGTTCCTGAGAGTCTCACATCTACGTGGATTGAAGAAATTTGACCACGATGAAAAGTTATCTCTGAGATTCATTGGTCCCTTCCAAATACTATGTAGAGATGGTGAGGTGTCATACTGCTTAGCTCTACCACTGCAATTAGACTGGGTACGTGATGTATTCCACATGTCACAACTGAGGAGGTATGTGCACGACCCATCATACATTATCGACTGGGGAGAGTTGGACATTAAGGATGAATCTACCTTTATAGAGTACCCAATGGATATCAAGGATTGTTAGGAGATGATCCTCTATGGGAGATCAATTCCCCTTGTTCATGTCTAGTGGCAGCATGAGAATCTTTAGGAGAGAACATGGGAGCAAGAGGCTCAGATTCATACTCAATACCCACATCTCTTTATGTAGCCGTTATTTTGGATTTTTGAGGTGTAAATACCTAAGGTGGGGAGAATTAAATGTATCATATTTTTATTTATATTATTTTTGAATATTATATGGAATGTTTTTGAGACCAAGTGATGAGACGATGAGCGATTCTGTGCCCAGTGTACTCGAAATAAATGTTTGAAATATATTAAATTTATTAAATAGCACATATGCGCATTTTTTACTGAAAAAAATGAAATAACTCCAAAATGATTACCTAGATCATAAATCTGAGTACACCATTGAGTTTAGAATGTTTGTTTTACCATAGGAATGATTTAACCTTAGTCGGTGCGGGTCGTTTATGGAAAATTCATCTTGGGTGCAGAAATGAATAAAACAATTAATTAAATTATTTTTATTTCAATTTATACAATAAAGAAATTGACATGTATTTAAATATACTATTATAAAGAAAACCTAGGGTTATCCACATAACATTAGAATCGTTGGAGAGATGTTGGAGATAATGATGGAGGAATTCTCTCAGGTGAACGACAACCAGATCGTGGAGCGACGATCGATACACCATAAATTTGAAGGATCTCACCAACGACAATAATGCAACATCATTATTTATCAGTGATTGATCTAAATAAAGGTAGGGATATTGTTTCAACTATTTCCTTTCTCTGTTATTTATTCCTATGTTGAACATGAATTAATTAAATAAGGGATTGATCCATGGATCTTGTGTATTTGCAGGATTGGTTTGTTGCAGGGCTGATTTTTGGAGAATTACATTAAAATTATGATTTCTTCATTGAAATTCTCACAAAAAGGAACTGAGATCAACAATAATATTAATCAAGGTTCATTCATTTTGTTTATTCTTGTGCTTTTCTCCCCTAGTTCTTCGTTTACCATGGGCATTCATCGTTTGACCCGAGGTTTGACATATCACAATCTATCAATTGTTGCACACCTTTTTCTTGGTAAAATGATCCAAAATTTTAGATCTGGTATTGACAAGACATGACGGTGGTGCGATGATGGAAGTGGTGACAAATCAGATGGTTTTGGACACCCAATTTTGCGTTCTTCATCATTCTTCGTCATGAAATAAAAAATGACATGTAGATTCATTTTCCAAGTAGATTTAAGCCCAATTTTCCATATATCAGTTTTATAAAGGTTTGGATGAACCCTAATCTATAGATTTTGGAAAGAGAAGATGCTATGATGAGACGTAGGATAACGTGGAGTGAATCTGGAAAATCACGAGCAATATGACATGTAATCTAGCATTACATGCCATGTGGGACCCCTTGGCTGCGGTGATAGGGTTATGTACAAAATTAAGGATCACATGGTCTATGAACCCTGTCACATGATGTGTGGCCCTACTTGGTTGACTCAGAATGTACTCTGGAGAGTACACAAACATGGGTTGGAGTACATGACCAGATGGCACACCGTGTACTCCCACACGGAAAGAGCTTGGCCAAGTGTACATGGGCTTACTTGTATAACAGTACATGGGTAGTGTACAAGGGTAACCACACACCATGTACTATTACATGGCCAAAACCACCCAGACACATAAATGAATAGGAAAAATGGGAATAATACCATGTGTATCGACAAGCTGTGTACATCTTATATATGTCGTTTATTTGGAGACTACATGCTGTGTGAGTCTTTTACACATGAGCATGCATGGGGATAGATGGACACACCATTTACTCCCTATTACATGCCATATACCCCCTTCAAGAGTGATTATGGCTCTTAATTTTCTTAGTTTGAACCAATATAGTTTGAGAACATTCCCTTGGTCCTTTTCCTCAAGGGTACAGTGTGGCATTATATCTATATCACTAGATTGTGTTCCCCTCTAGAGGTCGAGTCTTAGATAGAGTTTGTTGTGTCCCTCTATGATACTAGAGTGCGATCCTCTATCATACTTTGTTCCCTAGTTGGAGTTTATGGAATCAGTGTGAACTCCTTGAGTATGATGTTGATCCTCCATCTAGCAGGCCGTATCGCTAGGGTTTGTGGAATCATTGGAATATGATCCCCTATGTAGTGGGTTGATCTAGATTAGGGTTCATGGTGTCCCCCGATAGTTCTGAGCGTGGACCCCTATATGTATATAAGGGTCTTCTTAGACCAATGAGCTTACTTGGGTGGGTCCTAATGATCTAGACCTATTCGTCGAGTGTCTCTGATGATACCATGGCTCATGGAGTGAGTTCTCCCAGAACAAGCATTGCTTAAAGCAAAATCCTATGGTTGGTAGTTGGTTATGGTTTCATGGTGCGATGGTATATTTCTCAAGTATATCTGGGTGTTTTTATTATACATTGATTGTTATATCTTGTATTTAGATTACTGTACTTATTGCTTTGTGTTTAGTGTTTTTGGGGTGTCCTATTGACTATTGTTATACTCACCCTACCAGGGATTTTCCTGTAGGTGTCATGTCTTATGTAGATGATGAACCTTTTTATGGTGTCTTGGGAGAATAGGGAGTGGGTGTATTATATCTATATATTGACAGACTGAGGTGTTTTATTGGGAGATTTCTGTTGACTTAGTCCTCTCTCCTAGAACAGGTTGGACTTTTGTAGTTTTTGGTTGGTCTTGTATTTAGCCCCTTTTCCACTTTCAGTACTTTTACTATTATACTCTATTGTGGGATCTTAGATTCATGCATATATTGTTTAATTTTTTTACATTTTAGAATCATGTGGTCTTATATATGTGTGTGTGTGTATAGGTACTTTAGGCTAATGCCTCCCATTTATGGGATATGCCTACTCGGCATTGGTCATCAACCCTTGGCCTATTGGAGGTGGGATTGGGGTAGTCATGGGTCAGACCTCAGTAGGTAAGGTCATGAAAAATATCATATATATTATTTTAATCTACCATTATATCCACCCATGATAGGTGGTTATGGAAGCAGTGATGGAAAATGATTAACATCGATTCGTGATGTGGTAGTCTTCTGTACACATGATCGACAATTTTGTTTCCCATTTGATGGAAGAGGAGATGGATTTAGGTTATGCCACTAAAATAATAAAATATTAGTATATGTGAGATACCAATGTTATTATATCATCATATTTTAATAAAATTTTAAGGAGGTGGAAGAATAAATAAATAAAAATACCCAGTTAATAAAGATGCCACTTCTTCAGACAAACTCCTTAGATTAGCTCCAAAATCCTTCTTAGAAGGGATTTATAATAAAAATAAGGCCTCTAAGACATGGGAAGTGAAATAATTAAAGTATTTGGGTAGTTATTATCTGAATAAAATGGATTTTTATGTGTGAAAAAGAGAGGATAGGGGTTCCCTTTTATAAGTGGGGGAGAGGATACACTTGGAATTTCTGAAAAGAAGAAGTTATAACAACATTTTAAAGATTAAAAAGACACAAAAATGTATAATTATTGAACATTAGATTATATAAGGTATAAATATTTCCATAAAATAGTATTTGTACAAGTTTTTAGGTCATTTTAACCCTTATATTTTTAGTTTAATGCCCTGATAAACTTGTTTTAACCTTAACCACAATAATTATTTTTTACAGTTTTTACCATTAATTATGAAAAAAATTAAGTTGATATTGTTATATGATATTAATTATTATTATTAAAAATATTTAATCTATTTTTATAAATTAAATTCAATTTTTTTTTCACAATTTAATTTAAAATTAAACTTGTAGACGTGATGAAAAAATGGGTTTCCAAAGAAAAAGCTTTCAAAACAATAAAAGTTTTTATAAAAAAATTCAATATAAAATTGATTAAAATGACATAAGTTGAATTAATACAAATATAAGTTAACTAATTTTATTTTTAAACCAATTTAAAATAATATTTAACTTTTTAAAAACTTTTAAAAAAGGCATTTTTAAACAAAAATAAATATTTTTCACTATTCATCGATAAATCAATTCTTTCCAGAAAATTATAAAAAGTAAACCCTAAGATAATTTTGAAAAGTTGATTCCAAAATTAAATTTCAGTTTTTAAAATATATTTTCTAATAGTGGAAAAAAGAATTTTATTTTTTTCACAAAAAAATAATGAAAATCATTTTTTTGAAGAAATGTATTTTTAAAGTATAGAAAGACTTCACTAAAAATTAAGAATTTTTTTATTAATATGTTTTATTTATATAAAACCATTATACTTAATTTTAATCATTTGTATATTCTTATTCATACCTTCAATTTTAACGATTAAGTTATAACAGTCATGTTTAAATAATAATATTAATAGTATATCGATGTTCATTAAAACTCCGTGTTGCATGTAACGCAAGATATTAAATAAACTAAATTTATTTGAAATTTTTTTCATAAAATATTGAGGTGCTATATTCTCCCCCCCCCTTAAAATGAATTTATCCCTTGAAATTATATGTCTTTGATATAAAAAACTATATATATTTCTACCTCATCATATCCTTAGTTTCCCATACAGGTTCCTCAAATTAGTGGTTTCACCATAAAACCTTGATCAGGTGAGTGGTATTTTTTCATAAAAGTTTCTCTCTATGATATAAAATCTCCATAGATTTTTCTTCATAGGAAATATCATGATCCAATTATATGAACTCTTATTTTAGTACATGTGAAATATCAAGTATGTAATTCCACATAAGAGATACATGGAACACATCGTGGACTTGAAAAAGGTTTAGTAGAAGTACCAAGTGATAAGAAACTATCCCTATTCGATAAAGAATATCAAAAGGGAAAATATAACTAGATATTATATTTCTATTATTTTTGAATAACATAATCTTCTTCCATGAAAAATTTACAGGATAACCTTCCCACTAACTTCAAAATTACAAATCACACTAATGATTATCAGCATAACTTTTCCATCAACTTTGTGCTGCCCTTATGTGTTGCTGAATAGATATAAACTTTGCTACCATTTCTTCAGCTATCTTTAGTCCCAATAGTTTTATTTCTATAACTTCACCCAAACATGCTATAGTTTTACACTTCTTTCCATAGAGGGCTTCATAAGGAACCATCTAAATACTCAAGTGAAAGCTATTATTATAAGAAAACTCAAACATAGGAAGGTGTTGATCCCAACCTCCTTATAAATCTGTAGAATAATATCTCAACATATCCTCTAGGATTTTAATTATTCTATCAGTTTCACCATCTATCTAAGGATGATAAGTAATGTTAAAACTCAATTATGTATCAGGGGATTGCTAAAGACTTTTCTAGAACTTCGAGGTAAACCTCGAATCCCAATTACATATGATAATATATGATAATCTATGAAACCTTACCACTTAATTAATGTATATATTTTAAATATAATCTATATATATATTTTCTTTGATAGATATGAAGTGTTCTAACTTCATAAGACCATCAACTACAACCCATATAACATTATTCCCTTTATAAGTTACGGGGAGTCTAATAAAAAAAATCCATGGTGATGTTTTCCCATTTCTATATTGGTATGGGAAATGGTTGTAACATCCACTTATAATTTTGTATCTTAGGATTAACATGCTATCATACTAATAAAATCTTCAATATCTCTTTTCATGACATCCCACCAGAGATACACTTTCAAATATCTATTCATATTTGTTCTTCCAGGATGAATAGAGAATTAATAACTATGATATTCCTCTAATAGATCCTTAAAATTGGTTATGTAAAGAACACATACATGGTTCCTTAACCTTATCATTCTATCATAATCAAGGTTAGACTCATGGACGTTTCTTACCTTCTTCTATAGCTCTACATCTTCCTTTTGTGACTCTTTAATCCTCACTTGGATAGATGGTTGAACACTTATTTGAGAAAGATACAATTTATCTATTGCCTTTAATATTTCTAGATCCATCCTATAAAAATCTTGAAATATCGGATATTTTATGATCCTCATCATATATAAGCTATCATGATTCTTTTTAATCAAAGCATTGACCACCTTGTTCTCTTTCCAAAGGTGGTAATGTATCGAGTAGTCATAATATTTAATCTTATCAAACCATTTTCTATAATTCATGTTAAACTATTTCTATGTGAATATACACTTTAAACTCTTATGATCAGTATATATATCACACCTTTCTCTATAAATATAATTCCTGCATATCTTTAATGAAAAAATTACCGCATCTAATTCAAAATCATGAGTTGGGTAATTTTTCTCACAAACCTTCAATTATCATGAGGCATAAGATATAACAATGTCATTATGAATGAGAATGCATCCCAATAACTTATTTTATTCATCACTATATATTACAAACCCTTATCTACTATAGGGTAATGTAAGAATAGATTCACTAACTAACCTTATCTTTAGTTCCTTGAAATTTTATTAATATTCATCTATCCAAAAGAACTTGGTTACCTTCCAAGTTAACATGGAGAGTGGATTGGAAAACCATGATAAATTTTCCAAAAAGAGTTGATAATATCCATCCAAACCAAGAAAACCTCAGATCTCAGTCACAATGGTGGATTTGGGCCAATTTTTAGTAACTTAAATCTTTAATGAATCCACCGATATGCCCTCTCTTGAGATTATATGACCAAAAAATGAAACATTTTTTAGCTAAAATTCACACTTTATATATTTTTCATACAATTTATCCATCTATAGTGTCTTTAGTAAAATTATCAAGTGATCTTCATGATCTTCCTTTATCTTTTAATAGATAAGAATATTATCTATAAAGACTACCACAAAATTTTTAAGGTAATATATGAAGAATCTATTAATTACATCCATGAAGATAGTGAGGTAATCAGTAAGAAAAAATGACATCACTATATTTTCATAGTGTTAATACCTCATATGTAATGATGTCTTGGGTATATCCTCCTTAACCCTCAATTGATAATATCCATAATAGAGGTTAATATTGGAAAAGTATTGAACTCTATGCATTTGATCAAACAATTCATCAATATGGGGTAGATGATACTTGTTATTGATTATGATCTTGTTCAAGTCTTGATAATAAATGTAGATTCACATTGATCCATATTTCTTCTTAATAAAAATAATTGGTTCACCCCAAGGTGACACACTTGGACAAATAAATCCCATGTCAATATTGTCCTAGAGTTGCTTCTTCAATTCCTAAAACTCAACTGGGGCCATTCTGTAGGGAGTCTTTGAAATAGGTGTGGAACCTGGTATGATTTTTATTGAGAACTCAACTTCACATTTATTTGGAATACTGGTAAACTCTTCTTGAAATACATCAATAAACTCCCAAAAAATATGAATATCATCAATTTTGAGGTTCTACCTAACCATATGAGATAAAAAACCTTTTTTAATGAGAATGAAGACACATAAATTGGATGTGGTTTCCATAATAAGTTCATATTTATGATGTGATCATCATACCATTAGGGGTTTTAACACATAATTTATATTCTAATAATTTTGGATATGTGTTAAAATTCCTTTATACTTTTCCTAACACACAATAATTCATATAACTAAGATCAAATAGGGAACTTTAATATTTGAGCATACCTATTACCACATAAACTTCATCATTATATCTTCAATCCCATACTAAAATAAAAAATCATAGTGTGAGAAACAATATTCATAGTGGGAAACAATATAATCATGAAAAATCATTTATAGGATGTATAAATCATAAAATATTCTTTTTAATATACAAAACCTTAGGTTTAACCTAGGTCATTCATGGTTATCATCTATTAAAATCCTTCATGATGGTTCATAAAGAGTTTTTGAATTTCCAAAACATATCCCCTGGGATTGTCAAACCAATTGTGAATAAAATATCATTTTCTTGTACCATGTGATGATCAAGTAAAATCCCAATACACCCTTTTCAGAGTTATTACCCCTAGGTAAAACCATGCCAGTGCCACACCCACTTGTATTATACAGACATGGATATAATTTCTTGGAAACTAATCACTCTATCCTTTACCAAAGTTATAGGATATTTTCCTATACTTAGACTTATCCTTATAATTATCTATAGGGTTATCAATGATTTTTTCACATACTAGTTTCCAAATGTTAACTAAACCTAGATCTAATACCAATTAGAGTGGCCCAAAATTTTCACACATAGATATCACAAATTAACAGATGAATATTCATTACATAAAATAATGATCGATGCTAGAATCTTATATGTTTAATACCTTTAGAAACATGGAAACATAAAATAATAGTTTATAAGAGTTCTAAATAATATACCACTAAGTTCTTAATAACCATCACCCTTCTTAGAAAAATCATACACAACACCTTTCTTCATTACCTAGGTAAAGGAAACATAAAAAAGGATGAGATTATATTCTCAGTAAGGGTAAACAAGGAAGATATCAGTGATCACATAAGCATAACATGATAATAAGGGTATGAGAACATGATATTAACATTTGAAAACCATAATTTATATATAAAATACCATAATCTTGATTCATGGCATAAATCTTGGTAGTTCATAATATATGAATCATAAAAGAACCAAAGAATATGAGCTATAGGAACATAACATTGGCATAAGACATATATCTGTGGCATACACATTATCATAGAAAATAATTTCCTTAGTAGTAAAGGATCATTTTAAAGGCTATCATAGTGGAATGGGTTCACTCCCCAAACCATCATAGTAGTAAAGGTTTACTACCAATACTATCACAGTGGACAAAGTCCCTTACTGGATTGGGTTCACTCCCCATTCCAGTTCTATTTATCTCATGATATACCAATATTTACCCAATGCATTAGAGGGAGATACATGCCCCACCCATAACATAATTAAAACAATATATATGTGTTTTATAATATCATAGAAAATTCATTATATTAGAACCCATGAAAATAAATGGGTTTCATAAACATTTCATCATAGCATAACCCATGAAAAAGAAATGGGTTTTATAAATATTTCATCATTTCATCATAGCATAACCTATGGAAAAGGAATGGGTTTCATAAATTTTTTTTCATCATAAACATAAAAAATCCATATAAATAATAATTATAGTATCATTGTATCATATCCCCAGTAAAGCTTAAGTAATATCAAAGGATGTCATCTTAGATGGAATGATTTTAAAAGATAAATTGGAACATTTCTTGAGGAAAATATCCTTTCCATTTTGAAATCAGTTATTTAAATTCTAAAAATTTCTCAAATCTTAAGGAAAAAATTTTATTTTAAAATAACCTTGGAAACTTGTAAATAAATATTTACACCATTGAATGGTCATGACTAAAAAAAATACCATTTATTATGTACACATTAAAATAAATATTCCTTTCACATTTTTAGTAAAGTAAAAAGTACCTCATTTAGAAAATAATAAGTAGATTCATTTTAATTTTTTTTAAAGTTAAAAGGGTAAAAATTACTTTAAAACATAATTGGATAGTATTAAAAACTTTATTTAAAACATTTTTTTGAAAACATGGACATGGAAGAAAAAGGGTTTTCAACAGAAGATAGAAATAAAGATATTTTTTATTAAAAAAATTCTTTCAGTATATTGAGTAATTAAATGGAGTAAAATGGAAATAAAATATGTATTATCCAAAAATAACATAGAAGAATAAAAATTTAGGAGTTTATTGAGAGATATATCATAATATTTCAACATTATAAACTCAATTATAAACAATCCTGATAAATAATGAGATTGTAAGGTAAAACCTTTACCACTTTGGTAACTTTTGAATTGTAAGCCCCATGAATGAAATTAACTTATATGGATATGTATATACAATAATTTTCATGATAAAAATCATAAAATACATTCATGGGTAGTATATACACCACACAAAAGAAATAAGTGGTGAATATGGCATGTGTCCCACAAAAAAAAAGTGGGACAAAAATAACTTACCTTAAATCTCAAATTTCTTCATACACATTCAAAACTCCTTAATAATAAATATAGGTTTATTATAAATATTTTATATAAATATATTAAAATATATAGTATCATATATTATTTATTTATAACTTTTATCACCCGTTTATTAACAATTCATTATTAAAATCTCGTTTCAGGCAATAATTCCTTCATTTTTCATGTATGTTTTGGTTTGGTAGTTTAGGTCATTTTACTTTGATTCTGGTTACATAATATAAATAATGTTAAACATGCTATAAATATAATATATATTCACTATATATTTATTTATAGTAATCCATAAAATTTAGAGATAGAAAATAAAATACACTATTCATGGAGATGGTAGGCCGTACATACGCATGAACTCTATTTCCATTTTCTCAACGGATGAAAAAAAATAAATATAAATAATATATCAAATTTATAGAATCATTTTTATATAATATATATCATATATATTCATTAAATATATCCTTGTTAACACCCATGTCAAAATAAAATGAAAAACATATCACATTTCTTCGTAGAGGCAGCAGTACGCACATACGCACGAGTGACGTTAACATTTTCCAATAAATTAGAAGGTAAGAATTTATATATGATATTAAAATTAAATAAGTATAATTATGTCATAAATATCATATATATTATTTTAATTCATCATTATAAACACATTATGTTATTATTGTTGGATCGAAATAGTGTATGTAGATGCTCAATTACAAGGGGGTGAATTGTAAGTTTAAAAACTTTTTTTAACCTTAAGTAAAACAATGTTTAAAAATTTTAAACAAGGTAAATTCACATATCCTCTTTTAGTTCTATAAAAAAAACTTTCCTAGTGTCTGGAAACATGAATTCAGAAATGAAACTTAAGAATAATTTTCTTAAAGGAAGATTCTACCTTAAAGCGTATAGAATCTTATTTATTAGAGTAAGTAAAGTACAAGAAAGTATAAGAAAGTTATAATTTATTCCTTTATCAAAATAAAATGGAAATAAAACTTGAAAAAAAAACAAGTAACATGTAGGAAATATTTTAACCCAAAGAGTAGGGTATCCAACAAACTTTTATAAAGGTCCCTTGATTTATACTTTCAAGAAAGTCTGTCTTACCCACACCAGGGTAAGCCCTCGATAGAAATATTAGAGTCTATATTTCTATCCCTAAAATCCCTCAATGTTTAAGGTATTTAGAACCTCTATCTTCCTATCCTTAGAAGCCCTCAATTGTACTCATCAATAATCAGAGTTGCATGAAGCAAGCTGAACAAGATGTTTAGGTCCAAACAAGATGTTCATGAAACACACAAAGCATGAGAGTATTTCTCTCTCTAGAAATCACTTCACAACATCACAAAATGTAACATCTAGATCAATCAACATATAATGAGATCATTCAGATGAGATCCTATTTATAAGAAAAACTTCAATGGTTATCTCCCTCATCCAACATTCATATTTTCCTTGAATTTCAGAGGGACCTATACATGTATCACTCAACCAATGGTTAGTTAGAAAAAAATTGTAAGACATCATTTTATTGTTACAAAATCACGTGTATGGAAAAATGAATTATATTAACCAAATATGAATATCCAAAATCTAAGGAAAAATAGAATTCATAATCTAAACATATAAACAACCAGATTATGAAAAACATGGATATTCAGATTCTATTTTACAAGGAATTTAGAGTCTGAATTATGAGGAATTAGAAGTCTAAATTATGAAGAATTCATAGATATAATTCTAAATAATGAGGAGTCTAAATTCATAGGAATTTAGAGTCTTAATTTTGAGGAATTCAGAGTCTGAATTTCAGAGAATTTAGAATATGAATTTCAGAGAATTCAAAGTATGAATTTCAGAGAATTTGGAATTCAAATTTCAGAGAATTTGGAGTCTAAATTTCAGAGAATTCAGAGTCTAAATTTCAAAGAATTCAGAGTATGAATTTTAGAGAATTCAGATTTTGAATTTTAGAGAATTCCGAGTCTGAATTTCAGAGAATTCAGAGTCTTAATTTTAGAGAATTCAAAGTCTGAATTTCAAATAATTCAGAGTCTGAATTTTAGAGAATTCAGAGTCTGAATTTCAGAGAATTTAGAGTCTGAATTTTAGAAGACTCTATATCCAAGTAACTATAAAATTCCAAGGTTTTAGATAAAAATCCAAATCTTTGACTTAGTAATAAAATAATTTTGGTTTTGAGAGGTTATAAAATGAGACAATGAAAACCAGGGTGAGGATAAAAATTTCTTTAGAGAAGGGTAATTTTCCTTAAGAAAATAATCCTTAGAGAAAGATAATTTTCCTTAAGATAAAGAGTTTGTGATTTTCAAAACATAGAGTAATGAAAAAGTCATAAGGAAACCTCATTGACTAAACAATATCCCCCTTTTTGGAAAGCACAAACAACCTTTAGAAAAAGAATATAAGGAATAATAATTTGCTTTATGAACTTTAAAATAAAAACTTATCACCCTTTACTTATGAATCACGATGAATATGAATAACCCCCCCTTAGGTTTTGAAATCCCTAAGGATTTTATTCTTGACTTCTTTAGAGAGATTTTACTTTTTATTGCATAAGAAATTATTGTTTAAGTAAACCCCCCTTACTTAAGTCATTCTCTTCTTTTACACTTAGTATTATTTTTATCATTATTTTCTCCCCCTTTGTGATTTTAAAAAAGGAATAGAGAGAATAAAAAAAATGGTACCTAAAAGATTAGAACTGTACAAAAAAACGAAGGACAATAAAATTTTCATTATTATTGGAAAAATTAATACAGGGTAAAAAAAATACAACAAAAGATCAAATTGATAGAAAAAATCATTCATCCTTCTTTTCCTTCGACATGATCTTCTTCAGGATAACCTTTAATTTCTTGATCTCCTTATGATCTTCTTCAAACCACTTGAGCAACTATTCCTGATCCCAATTTTTCTTTTCCAGATCCTTGATTTTTTCTTCCTGATACTTAAGAATTTCTACTTGAGACTTTACTATATCTTCTTGATGATTGAATTTTTCTTGAAACTCTTACCTGGGTTCCCTTTCTCTCTTCAAATTTAAGGCAACTGAATTCAACTTCCCATTTAGATCTTTATCTTCTTACTTCTGGGCTACTTGTTCAAGGTTCATCTTCTCTAAAAAACTTATTGTAATATTTTTGATTATATCATATGACTTATCAAAACAATCTTTCACTAAATAATGTAATCCATCAAGAATTATCAAGTCTTCAATTATTCTTTTAGACCACTTTGTAATTTCCTTACATGATCTTCTATGAGCATCATATCCAATAAGAAAATTTTGGAAATCTTCCTCAAGTTTGATAAATTTTTCCATGATAATGCTTACTAAATATGTCTTATGATTGAAAGAGTGTTGAATCAAATAGAACCTCGAATCAATACTTGTAAATATGGGTATGGTGTTCACTAATTTCTTTAATGACTGAACAAAAAAATCCTAACCCATGGAAGATGATTCAGAATCTAATTCCCTTATAGGAGAAGATTATTTTTATAGCTCTTCAGATTTCCTCTTGGATGAACCAAAAATATCCTTCTTAACCACCACAACCTTCTTAGGTGTATCACCAACCACCTGTTTTCCTTTGTCTACTTTGGAAATAGTCTCCTCATCCTTTAAGGATTCATGCTCACTATCTGAAAGTTGGACAATTTTTTCTTCACCAACCTCTTCTTTCTCAAAATCTCCCTTAAGATCATCAGGTTAGATGAAGTCATTATTGATACTTTCATCATCAGTAGGGTTTTCAACCTCTTTTTATCTCTCATCCTCTTTTCCTTGAGAAATAATCTTGGTTAACTCGACCTGGGCAATAGCTTTTTAGATGGACTTTCCTTCTCACGATATTCTTCCACTTGATTTATAACATCATCACTCACATAATCTTATTATTATTATATTTCTTCTTCCTAAACTATCTCTTCTTGCACTTCAGGTTCCATAATTGTAAATTTCTTTCCCAGAGTCTCTATAGGTGCTGGTTGTTGGAGAAAAGTTTCCGATACGTGCAACTATTCAGAGGCTTTCTCAGTATCCTTGAGAAGTGATTGAACTAACTCAGCTTCAAAAATTTTCTTTTTGAGCTTATTTTCATTTTTTTTAATACTCTTTAGAATAATTTATTTTTAAGGCCTTTTCCTCAGAAAGATATAGGCTAAAACTTGGATCTCCTTATTTATTATTCTTCTTCCGTTCCCTCCATTTCTCTACCACTTCATCAGGGAAAGTCTTTCTTTTTCAGCTTTGGTGGAGCTGACTGAGTATCCAGAACTATAGGATTTTCTTTGGTTTCTGGTTATTTTTCCTTTCTCATCTTCTAATATTTCTTGGAAGTCTCTCCTACTCCTACTTTCTTAGATAGAGCTTCAACCTCACTTTTAGAAAGATCATAAAATTCTTCAGACTTCGTATTGAAACTGACTTTCTTTCTCCTTAAGGTATCATCACTTATCAACAAGATCTTGAAATTTATTGGCTTAGAGATGTATAGAATTTTGAATGATTCTAATAAAAGCACTATGATCTTAGAGAAAATGTATAGATAAAAAATGATTTGGGATTTGAGAGTTCCATTCTAGATGTTGGTGATTGTCATAAGGATATACTTAACAATATTTATCTTACTCAGGTTAACCAGAAAATCTAAAATAAAGATTTCACTTTTCTTTAAGGATTCATTGTCTCCTTTTCTCAGAATGAGAAACCCTTATACCCATAAGGATAAAATCCTTATATTTTTTGACAAATGGTTGATCTTTGGTGATTTTATTTCTTTCAGTCCAAGGCACTCAATTTCCTTTTCCTTATCAAAACTTCCTGACTGATCTGGCAACTTGTGCGAGTAGAAAATTACTTCACCATAATATGGGACTCCAAGAATATTTGCTTCCATATAAAATGATATGAAATAGGGTTTACCATAGGTCTTGAATGAAAATTTGTCTCTTCTACCTTTTTTATAAAAACTTACTATATCATAGAATTTTGTTAGCAATTCTAGGTAAACCAGATCCCGACTCTTTGACTTGGCTACAAAAAAACTCTCCCATCCATTCAACTTAATATTTTTTATAATCAAGGAATTATACTTGGATAATAAATTTGGGTCAACCAACCTTTCCCTATATATTTTCCAATCCTTTATTTACTTAAATAAAAACATCTGTTTCTACAGGGAGGATTTTAGAAACATTCAGAGTCTAATAAAACTTGGAAAAAATGGAATGAGATTTTTGAAGAGAGGTAGAGCTTTGGCACAGAAATCCTTGAAAAATGATGTGGGACAAGTAATATGGGGCCTTTATATAGGTGTTGAAGTGATGGTTCGAATTCCTTATTTGATTCAACGGTTGAAATAAGCACAATCTAATCTGACAGTTGAGATGAAAGTCGAAGAATGATTTGGTGGGTTCCGATCTTTTGAGGTTTTAAGGGAAAATCAGATTTAAGGAAAGTGAATCTGATAAAATTTTTCTTAAATACCAACAATTAAACAATTAAATTATGAAAATTTGAGTAAGAAATCATACCTTCCAGATTTCTAGGAAATTTTTTTGTAATGATGAAACTTTAGTTTGAGAAAAATTTTATTAGGTAAAGGAATATTTGGGTTCCAGAATTTTGAGTTCTGAAATTTTTTTTTGGTTAAAAAAAATTTGATTAAGGAATTTTTTTTTGGTTAACAAGAAAATGTACCCCCCCTATGAGAAGGAGTTACTTAATGTAAGAAGATAGGTTTCAGAAAAAAGTTAATATAAAAGATTACATTATGGTTATCATTCCTAAATTTTGTTTAATGTATTCAAATCTATTAAAGGATAATGATTTTTTTAAAAATATCAGCAAGTTGATCTTGGGTTCCGATAAATTTATGAATGATATATCCTTTAAGTGTGTGATCCCTAAGAAAGTGATGCCTAATATCTATGTGTTTTTCATGGAAGTGATGTGTAGGGTTTTTTTCTTAGGGAAATGGAACTAGTGTTATCACCCAATATATGTGTTTTGGTAAAACTCATGCCATAGTTTGTGAGTGTGTGTTGCATCTGTAACACCCCAGGATTTCATAGTGTGTTATTTCTTAAAAATAATTCAATAACTTGCACTACACGTAACACCGAGTTCAATCACACCATGACGTACAAAAAAAAAGCCATTAAAAGAGGTCATGAATAGTATTAACTACATTTTGAACTTTATGTAATCCTTATAATTTTAGAATCCCTATTATGAGTTTCTTAGTCATAATGCAAGAACAGATTCATTTTCAGTATTGCACTTTTATCAACTTTTAATAGTGAAACCTTTTTAAATAAAATATTTTAAACTATTTGAATAAATTGGGACATCAAAAAATTTAAAATGAAACATCCCAAGCTTCCACGGTACGCTTTCCTTTGAATAAAATAGTAGCGTGTGTTGTACGCAACCTTGAGTTTTAACACACGCCACAACCAATCAAACTAGCCATTATGAATAGTAATACCTAAAATTTAAAATTATATATATTTTATATTTTAAAATGGACTTCATTTTTGGATTCGGAATATCGAATTTAGCCTAAGGTGAAATTTTGGTACTTTTCGGATAACTTTCATATTTTGATGAATAGTGAAAATTACTAAATTTTAATTAAAAACAACTTTTTTAATCAAAATAATTAATAGTGATAAATTGTGAATTTGAGTGGTTTTAAAGTATATTTAGAATATATTTTTACCATTTAATATAATGTTGGTCATTGGACATAATTTTACAATTAAACCGAACATAAACAAGTGTCAATCTTTTGATAGTTATTACCTCTTAAAAACACGCTTTTTGTTTTGACAGCGGGAATAAATTTTAAATTAATTTCTGCCACTTCTGTGTTTTGAATTTAGAAAAATGGATTCCATATTTGGAATCAAGATGTCCAAATTGTGTAAATAGGTAACTTTTATTTTTAGACATTTTGAATAATTACTGTGGTAAATATTTTATTTACCATGGTTAAGGGTAAATCCGGTAAATAAGGGTTAAAAAATAATATTATAATAATACAAAATTACCCTAAAACGTGTCCTAACCTTATTGGTGGACACATAACCGACCATGGGCATCCTTGGGTCGATTTGGGGACCCCTTGGAGCCACTTGTATGTGGTAGGGACACATTATATTAATAAAGTTAAAATAAAAATAAAAATGGCATAAGCTTACATCTTTTAGAAGAACAATTTTTACATAGGGTTATACATGTTGGATTTTAGATTATAAATATTCATTAGAAATATAAAAAGATTTCCTACATAATTATATTTTATTTATAATTTTTAGACATCAAATAATTTAAATTATTAATGACACAATAATGATGCAATGTTTACCTAATTAATAAATCATTTAAATAAATAAGATTATAATGATTAAAATATTATCTAAAACCTGTCCAATTCTTATTGGTTGATGTTATTTAGAAAATGAGTCATCTTATCTTCGACCTCAATGATTTTTGGACCATTATAAACCGAATATAATTATATTATAAAGTAATACTTTCACTCTTTCCTAAAGAGCCCCTCCTCTCCCTTATAAAAGGAGACCACTTCTACTCATTACTCACACCTCTCAAGCCACTTGTCTCGGCCAAAATCTGCCCAAATACTCTCCCAACATCCCTAACTACAACCTAGAGGCCTTAGTTTGATCAGAAAGCCAACCTAAGGATCCCTTTTGATCAAATCAAAAGGAAGAACCCGAAGAAGAGGTAATGTTTTCACCACCCCTTTTCAAGTTCCTTTCTTCTTCCACTTCTTCTTTCTTTGTTCTTACCATTATAAAATAATAACTCCAGTATCTCACATATACTGTGATGTTATTATAAATATGGTACAACCATATTCAGTATTCTATCCACCCTTTGAATAACATGTCACCATACGTGCGTACGTACGGCTTACCGTCTCCACGTCGTGGTGTAATTGTTATTCAATATATTATTATTTGGATGGGTATAATAATGATGTGTAACTCATGTAAATAATAAATATAACATGTTAATGATTCTGTATATATGATATAACATCCATTTATATATTATTTTAATATCAAAAGAATGATATTGTCGCTCGTGCGTACGTACGGACTACCGTCTCCATGAACGCGATGAGATTCATTCTCCATCATATCCATTAAAGTATAATTATCATTTGATGATTTAAAAATGATGTTTAAGGACTTGATATAATTCTGGATATGAATAATATACAACCTATCCATTACAAACATGGCTTACGTAATAAAACATATAAAATAAAACGAGTAAGTTAACACCCGAAACAACGATAATACTAAGACATTATTAATAAAGCAAAGTTAAAAGATCATATATGATATGATATTAATATATATGATTCTTGTATAATTTAATAACAATTATTTCAATATTATACATGAGTTTAACCTACCCTAACCAAGTAAAAGTACAAGGTAAGGGATTTTCTTATCTCACTTTCAATTCCGTGAGATTTCCATTGTTCGCCACTAAATTATTGAATGTGGTGTATTGTGTACTGCCATTTGATATATATTATCATGATTATCTTTATATTCATGTTATTCTGTAAATCATTTGGTGGTTATTAAATTTTGGCCATACGACTCAGTTGATTAACGTGGTAAGGGGTTTCTTATCTCACTTTTAATTTCGTGAGATTTCCATTATTCACCACTTAATTATTGCATGTGGTGTATGTGTACTGCCCATGATTGTATTCATTGTGTAATATACTTTAATTTATGGGTATTTACATCATCTGGGTATGATACTTCTTTCATGGGTGTATGTTTCGTAAGTTGCCTAATCGATAAGGGAATTTGAAATTTCAATTTCCACTCATTTGGCTTTACGCATATTTCATTGATTATATTACTCCAAGATTATGTGTGGAATCACTATTCATTTGATTATGTCATAATTTCCACTCCCCTTCCTGTGGATATACGTTTGATACACATAATCACTCCATTGATAATTCTCAAGTCATTGATATGAATTTGATAAGAGTAATTTTAACTCATTCTCCATTTGTTCAGTTAAACATCCAATTCGTTGGTGTTGTTTTTACAAGAATATGTGTGAATGTCCTTTGATTGTTTTACACTGAATATCCAATCATATTTAGTGTATTTATATTTTTCACACGTAATTATGTCGTTGATTTATCCTTAACCTAAGGATACAACCTTTATGAGAGATTTCATATCAATTTACATTCCATTGAGACTTCTTTGATGATATACACCAAATCACTTTTATGTGGTGTATATAATGTACTTTGACATAGTATATCATGAATCCCTTTATTCTCATGATATTACAAAGTTTTGATTACCTCAATTATTTTTATTCAAGTGTCTATTTTGGTTAGAATCTCTAACCAAAATACCATTTTTAAATGTTTTAAAGACTTATTCATCTAAACCTTTCTCATTAATGTCCATGTTTTAAAAATGGTTTTAAGGATTTATTTATATGGACATTAAAGTTTAGAAATTAAAACTCCTTTTAAAAAGTTTCAAAGTGTTATGGGACACTTTGATTCAAAAATTTACTTTTAAATGGCTTCTTTACAAATAGTGTGGCTTTTAAATGTTTTCAAGAAAAGGGGGATATTTCTCTCAAATAGTTTTGATGATTATTTTCATCTATGTCAACATCCTTCATTATTCTTGATTGTGGTTAATGTGATACAATACAATCTTCCATATTGTATCGAATGAGTTATGTTTGACTGTGGATGTGTTGTTTTTATACCATTCATGGTTTGTGGTAAAAGTACTGACATTTCGTATGTTTTTTTTAATATGAATGTTTATGTTATGTTTAAACATGTTCATATGAGGAATACATTGGACTTAATAAGTGACGGGTGGAGCCCTCTATAGCTCCTCGATGCATCGGTAGGTCTCATGAGACAAACTAGTGTCTTGGCACAAGGCCTTGACAAAATCTTATTTGTAGTCTTGGCACGAGGCCTTGGCTATGTGGTTATGATAGTCTGGCATTATGAATTCCAACATTATGAAAGTGGTTATTGATTTTGCATGTGATTATTCGATTAGTAGAATATCCATGTGAATAAGTAAATGGAATTATTTCATTTTATTTATGCCAAACCATGTTGAAAGTTCAAGTTTAAAAGGCTTTTGTTTTAGTTATAAATTGCCTTAAGTGTTTATGCTTATTCATGAAAGATTCTGCTATAATGTTATCCTTACTGAGCATCTGAGCTCACCCCTTTCAATGTTTTATTTTTTCCCAGGATTATGAAGAAGTAATTATGAATGACCTGCAGGGATAGTATGAGGGGATATGAAGACAAGATGTTTTTTTATGATGTAATGTAAAAATTTATGGATGTATCTAGTTATTCCAAGGCTACTAAACTAATCGGACTTTCGAGACTTGATCTTTCTCGTGATCATGCCAATGTTATGTAATTAATGCACCGACTCTGGGTAACTGGGGTCGGGGCGTTACAGTTGGTATCAGAGGAAGTTTAGTACAAACCTTGGTAGCTAGATTTAGATAAACTCTGATTAGAGCACGTAGACCTAAGATGAACTTTGAGGATTAGTATAAAAGAACTTCCTAGAATTTTGGTATTGTAGAGATTTTGTGAGTTTTCCGAGCAATACATCCCTGTCTGGATACGAGCAGGTAGAGGCGGCTCTGGCACAGATGTACCTAGGGGTAAAACCCGAAAACACCGCTTTGAGCTAGACTCGAACGTGAACTGGTGCACGACAACAGGCCTTACTGCACTCTTGGTTACGACACTCCCGAGGGATATGCTTAGGATAATTTACATTTTCTTTACAAACCTATTTAAGTAATATATATATAAGATGAGAGTAAATGACCTTGGTTAATCCTAATATGTTTCAAATTGAGAATATGGTGACATTTTAATCTCTAAATGATTTTACGACTACTATTACTCACACAATGCTTTCTGGTTTTAGTCAATGGCTGGATTCCAAGGAAGTCATAGTGACTTTGAGAATGATGTACAAGGTGGGAATGGTAGTGGCGATGAGCAACAAAATGGAATGTTGATAGGCATAAAAGATATCGTCTTTATGCCAAATCAGTTTTCCAAAAATATGATCAACAACATATATATTAACCAACTCCCAGACTCAACAAGGAAGAGAAAGGTGATAAATGATAAGATCTCCAGCAATGGAGACCATGGAGAAAAGAAACCTCAATTTTCATCATGCAGGAAATGTGGAAAGAGACACCCAGGAAAGTGTCTCAATGGGACAACAAAATGTTTTACGTGCGGGAAGGAAGGACATAAAGTGAAGAATTGCCGAAGAAAAATGAAGAGTACTATGAAAGAAGATAAAAATGGTCCCAAGAGTCCATTTACAGTCATTTTCCGTAAATGTAGGGGACCTGGCCATTACCCGAGTGAATGTCCTATTCTATAGGATATTTTCTTGGTCAAAGAAGAAGCTATGTGGAAATAAATGGTTGGAGAAAAATTTAAAAAGTATTAGCACTCCTTGTTGATGGGTTTACTTTGGAATAATTTTCTCTTGTATTTGTAACCCCGCAGTTTGCCATGTGAGAATGATATTTGAGGAAGAATTGTCTCTTCTCTTGTGGATATAGGTATAAATAACCATTTGGTTTTATATGATCATTGGGGTTTGACAAAATGATAAGTTATTATAATTTGGGATGAAAATGCAAAGTATGATATAACATTTGTGGTTAAATTATGTTATTTTGAGGAATTTATCTCATTTTGGTAATATTATAAAATATAGTTTTTGAAAAAGGACAACACGTAGACCGTGTGACAACCCATCGCGTCGGACAAAGCTGTGGGAATCGAACCCACAACCAAAGTGCGATTGGGATTTATCGCCTACCACTGGACTACGTGAAGTCCCTGGTTAGTGTGACTATTTTTTTTGTTAAATGATTTTATTAATCAATAATAAGATGATTTGGGTTCTTATGTCTTATCAAATGAATACCCTTGGTATAGGAAAATGATTTGGTGATTAAGTGATAAATGTTATTTTGAAAGATGTTCGTTTTGTTAGGAACACTATATGCCCAAGGAAAATAGAATACAATGAGGTTTCATTTGTAGAGTAATGGTGGATTTTTATCTACATTTTTATTGTTGATTTATAGTGATTTGGGTTATTTATGGAAATGATTAACCTATAACAGAGAATATGTGATGATGTTAATTACTTTTAAGTATGTGACTTTAAGAGTATTTGATGTCATTTGGAGATACAATGTAACATGGGAGACTACATAATCAAATTATTCTATGTTTTGGGTTTCAATATTAGTTTGGATTATATTAAAGGATTGTAAGGACAATTCGTTATTGAATGGTATCTATTTAACTTTGGGGTATTGTTGGTTTAATTTTAGAAATTAAGATTAGTGCATATTTATCTCGATGAATATCCTTTTGGGGGATCATTAGATCATTCACTAACCATTTTGGTTTTGATTAATCTTCAAAGACAATGTAAATATATGGTTTATCCTACATGGATCATGTGATTCTATAGAAGTTTATTCTAGTTCTTCCAGTGTGACCAAGTCTTCTTGAATACTCATCGTTTAAAAAAAAATTTGAGTTAGTGGTGGAAATTTATTAAATAATGAAAATCTACTTAAAATTTAAGTATATCTCATAATGTTCTTAGTCAATATCATAAATGAATTCCTCTTCCTTATGTAATGTAACTTTAAAAAAAAATGTTGTCCTAGATGGTACATTAAATCATCACTAATTTATGGCTTTGGGATTGTTGGCCTTTTCATAGCCATGTTCTCTACCACTCTCCATCAGATAATTTATGGTTAGATTTCTCTTCCATATCCATATTTTCCTACATGGAACCCTAGTATGTGTTATTTTCGGTAATCTTCATACTTTCCACTCTTTATTTTAAATAGAGGCCTCATTAATTCATTTTTCGATGTGGGATTTCAACTAAGATATTTTGAAACGTCAAAAATGTGTTATCCCAATACCCTATGTTTTCTTGGACCGATGGTATTTCAAATCATCATATATTGATGAGTTTAAGGACCTCAATTTTATACTTGTTTGTGATTGATGACCTCAATCACTACCTATAAATATTTACGTTTTTCCTCCAATTATATGTCTCTAATTTCCACCAATGTTCTTTTAATCAAGATCATAATTTAGTGGTGACCCTTTCATTTCTCTTTTCCTTATATTAAGACTAAATTTTAGTAACCCAATTTCCGATGTGGGTTTTCCCACAAATATATTTTCTACTTTCAACCTTTTATTTTCGAAGAATAATTTCAAATTGTGAGGACGCAATTTATTGAAGGAGGGGAGAATGTAACACCCCAGGATTTCATAGTGTGTTATTTCTTAAAAATAATTCAATAACTTGCACTACACGTAACACCGAGTTCAATCACACCATGACGTACAAAAAAAAAGCCATTAAAATAGGTCATGAATAGTATTAACTAAATTTTGAACTTTATGTAATCCTTATAATTTTAGAATCCCTATTATGAGTTTCTTAGTCATAATGCAAGAACAGATTCATTTTCAGTATTGCACTTTTATCAACTTTTAATAGTGAAACCTTTTTAAATAAAATATTTTAAACTATTTGAATAAATTGGGACATCAAAAAATTTAAAATGAAACATCCCAAGCTTCCACGGTACGCTTTCCTTTGAATAAAATAGTAGCGTGTGTTGTATGCAACCTTGAGTTTTAACACACGCCACAACCAATCAAACTAGCCGTTATGAATAGTAATACCTAAATTTTGAAATTATATATATTTTATATTTTAAAATGGACTTCATTTTTGGATTCGGAATATCGAATTTATCCTAAGGTGAAATTTTGGTACTTTTCGGATAACTTTCATATTTTGATGAATAGTGAAAATTACTAAATTTTAATTAAAAACAACTTTTTTAATCAAAATAATTAATAGTGATAAATTGTGAATTTGAGTGGTTTTAAAGTATATTTAGAATATATTTTTACCATTTAATATAATGTTGGTCCTTGGACATAATTTTACAATTAAACCGAACATAAACAAGTGTCAATCTTTTGATAGTTATTACCTCTTAAAAACACGCTTTTTGTTTTGACAGCGGGAATTAATTTTAAATTAATTTCTGCCACTTCTGTGTTTTGAATTTAGAAAAATGGATTCCATATTTGGAATCAAGATGTACAAATTGTTTAAATAGGTAACTTTTATTTTTAGACATTTTGAATAATTACTGTGGTAAATATTTTATTTACCATGGTTAAGGGTAAATCCGGTAAATAAGGGTTAAAAAATAATATTATAATAATACAAAATTACCCTAAAACGTGTCCTAACCTTATTTGTGGACACATACCCGACCATGGACATCCTTGGGTCGATTTGGGGACCCCTTGGAGCCACTTGTATGTGGTAGGGACACATTATATTAATAAAGTTAAAATAAAAATAAAAATGGCATAAGCTTACATCTTTTAGAAGAACAATTTTTACATAGGGTTATACATGTTGGATTTTAGATTATAAATATTCATTAGAAAGATAAAAGGATTTACTAAATAATGATATTTTATTTATAATTTTTAGACATCAAATAATTTAAATTATTAATGACACAATAATGATTCAATGTTTACCTCATTAATAAATCATTTAAATAAATAAGATTATAATGATTAAAATATTATCTAAAACCTGTCCAATTCTTATTGGTTGATGTTATGTAGAAAATTAGTCATCTTATCTTTGACCTCAATTATTTTTGTACCATTATAAACCGAATATAATTATATTATAAAGTAATACTTTCACTCTTTCCTAAAGAGCCCCTCCTCTCCCTTATAAAAGGAGACCACTTCTACTCATTACTCACACCTCTCAAGCCACTTGGCTCGGCAAAACTATGCCCAAATACTCTCCCAAAATCCCTAACTACAACCTAGAGGCCTTAGTTTGATCAGAAAGCCAACCTAAGGAGCCCTTTTGATCAAATCAAAAGGAAGAACCCGAAGAAGAGGTAATGTTTTCACCACCCCTTTTCAAGTTCCTTTCTTCTTTTACTTCTTCTTTCTTTGTTCTTACCATTCTAAAATAATAACTCCAGTATCTCAAATATACTGTGATGTTATTATAAATATGGTACAACAATATTCAGTATTCTATCCACCCTTTGAATAACATGTCACCATACGTGCGTACGTACGACTTACCGTCTCCACGTCGTGGTGTAATTGTTATTCAATATATTATTATTTGGATGGGTATAATAATGATGTTTAACTCATGTAAATAATAAATATAACATGTTAATGATTCTGTATATATGATATACCATCCATTTATATATTATTTTAATATCAAAAGAATGATATTGTCGCTCGTGCGTACGTACGGACTACCGTCTCCATGAACGCGATGAGATTCATTCTCCATCATATCCATTAAAGTATAATTATCATTTTCTGATTTAAAAATGATGTTTAAGGACTTGATATAATTCTGGATATGAATAATATACAACCTATACATTACAAACATGGCTTACGTAATAAAACATATAAAATAAAACGAGTAAGTTAACACCCGAAACAACGATAATACTAAGACATTATTAACAAAGCAAAGTTAAAAGATCATATATGATATGATATTAATATATATGATTCTTGTATAATTTAATAACAATTATTTCAATATTATAAAGGAGTTTAACCTACCCCAACCAAGTAAAAGTACAAGGTAAGGGATTTTCTTATCTCACTTTCAATTCCGTGAGATTTCCATTGTTCGCCACTAAATTATTGAAAGTGGTGTATTGTGTACTGCCATTTGATATATATTATCATGATTCTATTTATATTCATGTTATTCTGTAAATCATTTGGTGGTTATTAAATTTTGTCCATACGACTCAGTTGATTAACGTGGTAAGGGGTTTCTTATCTCACTTTTAATTTCGTGAGATTTCCATTATTCACCACTTAATTATTGCATATGGTGTATGTGTACTACCCATGATTGTATTCATTGTGTAATATACTTTAATTTATGGGTATTTACATCATCTGGGTATGATACTTCTTTCATGGGTGTATGTTTCGTAAGTTTCCTAATCGATAAGGGAATTTGAAATTTCAATTTCCACTCATTTGGCTTTACGCATATTTCATTGATTATATTACTCCAAGATTATGTGTGGAATCACTATTCATTTGATTATGTCATAATTTCCACTCCCCTTACTGTGGATATACGTTTGATACACATAATCACTCCATTGATAATTCTCAAGTCATTGATATGAATTTGATAAGAGTAATTTTAACTCATTCTCCATTTGTTGAGTTAAACATCCAATTCGTTGGTGTTGTTTTTACAAGAATATGTGTGAATGTCCTTTGATTTTTTTACACTGAATATCCAATCATATTTAGTGTATTTATATTTGTCACACGTAATTATGTCGTTGATTTATCCTTAACCTAAGGATACAACCTTTATGAGAGATTTCATATCAATTTACATTCCATTGAGACTTATTTGATGATATACACCAAATCACTTTTATGTGGTGTATATAATGTACTTTGACATAGTATATCATGAATCCCTTTATTCTCATGATATTACAAAGTTTTGATTACCTCAATTATTTGTATTCAAGTTTCTATTTTGGTTAGAATCTCTAACCAAAATACCATTTTTAAATGTTTTAAAGACTTATTCATCTAAACATTTCTCATTAATGTCCATGTTTTAAAAATGGTTTTAAGGATTTATTTATATGGACATTAAAGTTTAGAAATTAAAACTCCTTTTAAAAAGTTTCAAAGTGGTATGGGACACTTTGATTCAAAAATTTACTTTTAAATGGCTTCTTTACAAATAGTGTGACTTTTAAATGTTTTCAAGAAAAGGGGGATATTTCTCTCAAATAGTTTTGATGATTATTTTCATCTATGTCAACATCCTTCATTATTCTTGATTATGGTTAATGTGATACAATACAATCTTCCATATTGTATCGAATGAGTTATGTTTGACTTTGGATGTGCTGTTTTTATACCATTCATGGTTTGTGGTAAAAGTATTGACATTTCGTATGTTTTTTTTAATACAAATGTTTATGTTATGTTTAAACATGTTCATATGAGGAATGCATTGGACTTAATAAGTGACGGGTGGAGCCCGCTATAGCTCCTCGATGCATCGGTAGGTCTCATGAGACAAACTAGTGTCTTGGCACAAGGCCTTGACAAAATCTTATTTGTAGTCTTGGCACGAGGCCTTGGCTCTGTGGTTATGATAGTCTGGAATTATGCATTCCAACATTATGAAAGTGGTTATTGATTTTTCATGTGATTATTCGATTAGTATAATATCCATGTGAATAAGTAAATGGCATTATTTCATTTTATTTATGCCATACCATGTTGAAAGTTCAAGTTTAAAAGGCTTTTGTTTTAGTTATAAATTGCCTTAAGTGTTTATGCTTATTTATGAAAGCTTCTTCTATAATGTTATCCTTACTGAGCATCTGAGCTCACCCCTTTCAATGTTTTATTTTTTCCCAGGATTATGAAGAAGTAATTATGAATGACCTGCAGGGATAGTATGAGGGGATATGAAGACAAGATGTTTTTTTTTGATGTAATGTAAAAATTTATGGATGTATCTAGTTATTCCAAGGCTACTAAACTAATCGGTCTTTCGAGACTTGATCTTTCTCGTGATCATGCCAATGTTATGTAATTAATGCACCGACTCTGGGTAACTGGGGTCGGGGCGTTACAGTTGGTATCAGAGGAAGTTTAGTACAAACCTTGGTAGCTAGATTTAGATAAACTCTGATTAGATCACGTAGACCTAAGATGAACTTTGAGGATTAGTATAAAAGAACTTCCTAGAATTTTGGTATTGTAGAGATTTTGTGAGTTTTCCGAGCAATACATCCCTGTCTGGATACGAGCAGGTAGAGGCGGCTCTGGCACAGATGTACCTAGGGGTAAAACCCGAAAACACCGCTTCGAGCTAGACTCGAACGGGAACTGGTGCACGACAACGGGCCTTACTGCACTCTTGGTTACGACACTCCCGGGGGATATTCTTAGGATAATTTACATTTTCTTTACAAACTGATTTAAGTAATATATATATAAGATGAGAGTAAATGACCTTGGTTAATCCTAATATGTTTCAAATTGAGAATATGGTGACATTTAAATCTCTAAATGATTTTACGACTACTATTACTCACACAATGCTTTCTGGTTTTAGTCAATGGCTGGATTCCAAGGAAGTCATAGTGACTTTGAGAATGATGTACAAGGTGGGAACGGTAGTGGCGATGAGCAACAAAATGGAATGTTGATAGGCGTAAAAGATATCGTCTTTATGCCAAATCAGTTTTCCAAAAATATGATCAACAACATATATATTAACCAACTACCAGACTCAACAAGGAAGAGAAAGGTGATAAATGATAAGATCTCCAGCAATGGAGACCATGGAGAAAAGAAACCTCAATTTTCATCATGCAGGAAATGTGGTAAGAGACACCCAGGAAAGTGTCTCAATGGGACAACAAAATGTTTTACGTGCGGGAAGGAAGGACATAAAGTGAAGAATTGATGAAGAAAAATGAAGAGTACTATGGAAGAAGATAAAAATGGTCCCAAGAGTCCATTTACAGTCATTTGCCGTAAATGTAGGGGACCTGTCCATTACCTGAGTGAATGTCCTATTCTATAGGATATTTTCTTGGTCAAAGAAGAAGCTATGTGGAAATAAATGGTTGGAGAAAAATTTAAAAAGTATTAGCACTCCTTGTTGATGGGTTTACTTTGGAATAATTTTCTCTTGTATTTGTAACCCCGTAGTTTTCCATGTGAGAATGACATTTGAGGAAGAATTGTCTCTTCTCTTGTGGATATAGGTATAAATAACCATTTGGTTTTATATGATCATTGGGGTTTGAGAAAATGATAAGTTATTATAATTTGGGATGAAAATGCAAAGTATGATATAACATTTGTGGTTAAATTATGTTATTTTGAGGAATTTATCTCATTTTGGTAATATTATAAAATATAGTTTTTGAAAAAGGACAACACGTAGACCGTGTGACAACCCATCGCGTCGGACAAAGCTGTGGGAATCGAACCCACAACCAAAGTGCGATTGGGATTTATTGCCTACCACTGGACTACGTGAAGTCCCTGGTTAGTGTGACTATTTTTTTTTGTTAAATGATTTTATTAATCAATAATAAGATGATTTGGGTTCTTATGTCTTATCAAATGAATACCCTTGGTATAGAAAAATGATTTGGTGATTAAGTGATAAATGTTATTTTGAAAGATGTTCATTTTGTTAGGAACACTATATGCCCAAGGAAAATAGAATACAATGAGGTTTCATTTGTAGAGTAATGGTGGATTTTTATCTACGCTTTTATTGTTGATTTATAGTGATTTGGGTTATTTATGGAAATGATTAACCTATAACAGAGAATATGTGATGATGTTAATTACTTTTAAGTATGTGAATTTAAGAGTATTTGATGTCATTTGGAGATACAATGTAACATGGGAGACTACATAATCAAATTCTTCTATGTTTTGGGTTTCAATATTAGTTTGGATTATATTAAAGGATTGTAAGGACAATTCATTATTGAACGGTATCTATTTAACTTTGGGTTATTGTTGGTTTAATTTTAGAAATTAAGATTAGTGCATATTTATCTCGATGAATATCCTTTTGGGGGGATCATTAGATCATTCACTAACCATTTTGGTTTTGATTAATCTTCAAAGACAATGTAAATATATGGTTTATCCTACATGGATCATGTGATTCTATAGAAGTTTATTCTAGTTCTTCCAGTGTGACCAAGTCTTCTTGAATACTCATCGTTTAAAAAAAAATTTGAGTTAGTGGTGGAAATTTATTAAAGAATGAAAATCTACTTAAAATTTAAGTATATCTCATAATGTTCTTAGTCAATATCATAAATGAATTCCTCTTCCTTATGTAATGTAACTTTAAAAAAAAAATGTTGTCCTAGATGGTACATTAAATCATCACTAATTTATGGCTTTGGGATTGTTGGCCTTTTCATATCCATGTTCTCTACCACTCTCCATCAGATAATTGATGGTTAGATTTCTCTTCCATATCCATATTTTCCTACATGGAACCCTAGTATGTGTTATTTTCGGTAATCTTCATACTTTCCACTCTTTATTTTAAATAGAGGCCTCATTAATTCATTTTTCGATGTGGGATTTCAACTAAGATATTTTGAAACGTCAAAAATGTGTTATCCCAATACCCTATGTTTTCTTGGACCGATGGTATTTCAAATCATCATAGATTGATGAGTTTAAGGACCTCAATTTTATACTTGTTTGTGATTGATGACCTCAATCACTACCTATAAATATTTACATTTTTCCTCCAATTATATGTCTCTAATTGCCACCAATGTTCTCCTAATCGAGATCATAATTTAGTGGTGACCCTTTCATTTCTCTTTTCCTTATATTAGGACTAAATTTTAGTAACCCAATTTCCGATGTGGGTTTTCCCACAAATATATTTTCTACTTTCAACCTTTTATTTTCGAAGAACAATTTCAAATTGCGAGGACGCAATTTATTGAAGGAGGGGAGAATGTAACACCCCAGGATTTCATAGTGTGTTATTTCTTAAAAATAATTCAATAACTTGCACTACACGTAATACCGAGTTCAATCACACCATGACGTACAAAAAAAAATCCATTAAAAGAGGTCATGAATAGTATTAACTACATTTTGAACTTTATGTAATCCTTATAATTTTAGAATCCCTATTATGAGTTTCTTAGTCATAATGCAAGAACAGATTCATTTTCAGTATTGCACTTTTATCAACTTTTAATAGTGAAACCTTTTTAAATAAAATATTTTAAACTATTTGAATAAATTGGGAAATCAAAAAATTTAAAATGAAACATCCCAAGCTTCCACGGTACGCTTTCCTTTGAATAAAATAGTAGCGTGTGTTGTACGCAACCTTGAGTTTTAACACACGCCACAACCAATCAAACTAGCCGTTATGAATAGTAATACCTAAATTTTGAAATTATATATATTTTATATTTTAAAATGGACTTCATTTTTGGATTCGGAATATCGAATTTAGCCTAAGGTGAAATTTTGGTACTTTTCGGATAACTTTCATATTTTGATGAATAGTGAAAATTACTAAATTTTAATTAAAAACAACTTTTTTAATCAAAATAATTAATAGTGATAAATTGTGAATTGGAGTGGTTTTAAAGTATATTTAGAATATATTTTTACCATTTAATATAATGTTGGTCATTGGACATAATTTTACAATTAAACCGAACATAAACAAGTGTCAATCTTTTGATAGTTATTACCTCTTAAAAACACGCTTTTTGTTTTGACAGCGGGAATTAATTTTAAATTAATTTCTGCCACTTCTGTGTTTTGAATTTAGAAAAATGGATTCCATATTTGGAATCAAGATGTCCAAATTGTGTAAATAGGTAACTTTTATTTTTAGACATTTTGAATAATTACTGTGGTAAATATTTTATTTACCATGGTTAAGGGTAAATCCGGTAAATAAGGGGTAAAAAATAATATTATAATAATACAAAATTACCCTAAAACGTGTCCTAACCTTATTGTTGGACACATACCCGACCATGGTCATCCTTGGGTCGATTTGGGGACCCCTTGGAGCCACTTGTATGTGGTAGGGACACATTATATTAATAAAGTTAAAATAAAAATAAAAATGGCATAAGCTTACATCTTTTAAAAGAATAATTTTTACATAGGGTTATACATGTTGGATTTTAGATTATAAATATTCATTAGAAATATAAAAAGATTTCCTACATAATGATATTTTATTTATAATTTTTAGACATCAAATAATTTAAATTATTAATGACACAATAATGATGCAATGTTTACCTCATTAATAAATCATTTAAATAAATAAGATTATAATGATTAAAATATTATCTAAAACCTGTCCAAATCTTATTGGTTGATGTTATTTAGAAAATTAGTCATCTTATCTTTGAACTAAATGATTTTTGGACCATTATAAACCGAATATAATTATATTATAAAGTAATACTTTCACTCTTTCCTAAAGAGCCCCTCCTCTCCCTTATAAAAGGAGACCACTTCTACTCATTACTCACACCTCTCAAGCCACTTGGCTCGGCCAAACTCTGCCCAAATACTCTCCCAACATCCCTAACTACAACCTAGAGGCCTTAGTTTGATCATAAAGCCAACCTAAGGAGCCCTTTTGATCAAATCAAAAGGAAGAACCCGAAGAAGAGGTAATGTTTTCACCACCCCTTTTCAAGTTCCTTTCTTCTTCCACTTCTTCTTTATTTGTTCTTACCATTCTAAAATAATAACTCTAGTATCTCACATATACTATGATGTTATTATAAATATGGTACAACCATATTCAGTATTCTATCCACCCTTTGAATAACATGTCACCATACGTGCGTACGTACGACTTACCGTCTCCACGCCGTGGTGTAATTGTTATTCAATATATTATTATTTGGATGGGTATAATAATGATGTGTAACTCATGTAAATAATAAATATAACATGTTAATGATTCTTTATATATGATATACCATCCATTTATATATTATTTTAATATCAAAATAATGATATTGTCGCTCGTGCGTACGTACGGACTACCGTCTCCATGAACGCGATGAGATTCATTCTCCATCATATACATTCAAGTATAATTATCATTTTCTGATTTAAAAATGATGTTTAAGGACTTGATATAATTCTGGATATGAATAATATACAACCTATCTATTACAAACATGGCTTACGTAATAAAACATATAAAATAAAACGAGTAAGTTAACACCCGAAACAACGATAATACTAAGACATTATTAACAAAGCAAAGTTAAAAGATCATATATGATATGATATTAATATATATGATTCTTGTATAATTTAATAACAATTATTTGAATATTATACAGGAGTTTAAACTACCCCAACCAAGTAAAAGTACAAGGTAAGGGATTTTCTTATCTCACTTTCAATTCCGTGAGATTTCCATTGTTTGCCACTAAATTATTGAAAGTGGTGTATTGTGTACTGCCATTTGATATATATTATCATGATTCTCTTTATATTCATGTTATTCTGTAAATCATTTGGTGTTTATTAAATTTTGGCCATACGACTCAGTTGATTAACGTGGTAAGGGGTTTCTTATCTCACTTTTAATTTCGTGAGATTTCCATTATTCACCACTTAATTATTGCATGTGGTGTATGTGTACTGCCCATGATTGTATTAATTATGTAATATACTTTAATTTATGGGTATTTACATCATCTGGGTATGATACTTCTTTCATGGGTGTATGTTTCGTAAGTTTCCTAATCGATAAGGGAATTTTAAATTTCAATTTCCACTCATTTGGCTTTACGCATATTTCATTGATTATATTACTCCAAGATTATGTGTGGAATCACTATTCATTTGATTATGTCATAATTTCCACTCCCCTTCCTGTGGATATACGTTTGATACACATAATCACTCCATTAATAATTCTCAAGTCATTGATATGAATTTGATAAGAGTAATTTTAACTCATTCTCCATTTGTTGAGTTAAACATCCAATTCGTTGGTGTTGTTTTTACAAGAATATGTGTGAATGTCCTTTTATTTTTTTACACTGAATATCCAATCATATTTAGTGTATTTATATTTGTCACACGTAATTATGTCGTTGATTTATCCTTAACCTAAGGATACAACCTTTATGAGAGATTTCATATCAATTTACATTCCATTGAGACTTCTTTGATGATATACACCAAATCACTTTTATGTGGTGTATATAATGTACTTTGACATAGTATACCATGAATCCCTTTATTCTCATGATATTAAAAAGTTTTGATTACCTCAATTATTTTTATTCAAGTGTCTATTTTGGTTAGAATCTCTAACCAAAATACCATTTTTAAATGTTTTAAAGACTTATTCATCTAAACCTTTCTCATTAATGTCCATGTTTTAAAAATGGTTTTAAGGATTTATTTATATGGACATTAAAGTTTAGAAATTAAAACTCCTTTTAAAAAGTTTCAAAGTGGTATGAGACACTTTGATTCAAAAATTTACTTTTAAATGGCTTCTTTACAAATAGTGTGACTTTTAAATGTTTTCAAGAAAAGGGGGATATTTCTCTCAAATAGTTTTGATGATTATTTTCATCTATGTCAACATCCTTCATTATTCTTGATTGTGGTTAATGTGATACAATACAATCTTCCATATTGTATCGAATGAGTTATGTTTGACTATGGATGTGCTGTTTTTATACCATTCATGGTTTGTGGTAAAAGTATTGACATTTCGTATGTTTTTTTAATACGAATGTTTATGTTATGTTTAAACATGTTCATATGAGGAATGCATTGGACTTAATAAGTGACGGGTGGAGCCCGCTATAGCTCCTCGATACATCAGCAGGTCTCATGAGACAAACTAGTGTCTTGGCACAAGGCCTTGACAAAATCTTATTTGTAGTCTTGGCACGAGGCCTTGGCTATGTGGTTATGATAGTCTGACATTATGCATTCTAACATTATGAAAGTGGTTATTGATTTTGCATGTGATTATTCGATTAGTAGAATATCCATGTGAATAAGTAAATGGCATTATTTCATTTTATTTATGCCATACCACGTTGAAAGTTCAAGTTTAAAAGGCTTTTGTTTTAGTTATAAATTGCCTTAAGTGTTTATGCTTATTTATGAAAGCTTCTGCTATAATGTTATCCTTACTGAGCATCTGAGCTCACCCCTTTCAATGTTTTATTTTTTCCCAGGATTATGAAGAAGTAATTATGAATGACCTGCAGGGATAGTATGAGGGGATATGAAGACAAGATGTTTTTTTATGATGTAATGTAAAAATTTATGGATGTATCTAGTTATTCCAAGGCTACTAAACTAATCGGTCTTTCGAGACTTGATCTTTCTCATGATCATGCTAATGTTATGTAATTAATGCACCGACTCTAGGTAACTGGGGTCGGGGCGTTACAGTTGGTATCAGAGGAAGTTTAGTACAAACCTTGGTAGCTAGATTTAGATAAACTCTGATTAGAGCACGTAGACCTAAGATGAACTTTGAGGATTAGTATAAAAGAACTTCCTAGAATTTTGGTATTGTAGAGATCTTGTGAGTTTTCCGAGCAATACATCCCTGTCTGGATACGAGCAGGTAGAGGCGGCTCTGGCACAGATGTACCTAGGGGTAAAACCCGAAAACACCGCTTTGAACTAGACTCGAACGGGAACTGGTGCACGACAACGGGCCTTACTGTACTCTTGGTTACGACACTCCCGGGGGATATTCTTAGGATAATTTACATTTTCTTTAAAAACCGATTTAAGTAATATATATATAAGATGAGAGTAAATGACCTTGGTTAATCCTAATATGTTTCAAATTGAGAATATGGTGACATTTTAATCTCTAAATGATTTTACGACTACTATTACTCACACAATGCTTTCTGGTTTTAGTCAATGGCTGGATTCCAAGGAAGTCATAGTGACTTTGAGAATGATGTACAAGGTGGGAACGGTAGTGGCGATGAACAACAAAATGAAATGTTGATAGGCGTAAAAGATATCGTCTTTATGCCAAATCAGTTTTCCAAAAATATGATCAACAACATATATATTAACCAACTCCCAGACTCAACAAGGAAGAGAAAGGTGATAAATGATAAGATCTCCAGCAATGGAGACCATGGAGAAAAGAAACCTCAATTTTCATCATGCAGGAAATGTGGAAAGAGACACCCAGGAAAGTGTCTCAATGGGACAACAAAATGTTTTACGTGCGGGAAGGAAGGACATAAAGTGAAGAATTGCCGAAGAAAAATGAAGAGTACTATGGAAGAAGATAAAAATGGTCCCAAGAGTCCATTTACAGTCATTTGCCGTAAATGTATGGGACCTGGCCATTACCCGAGTAAATGTCCTATTCTATAGGATATTTTCTTGGTCAAAGAAGAAGCTATGTGGAAATAAATGGTTGGAGAAAAATTTAAAAAGTATTAGCACTCCTTGTTGATGGGTTTACTTTGGAATAATTTTCTCTTGTATTTGTATCCCCGCAGTTTGCCATGTGATAATGATATTTGAGGAAGAATTGTCTCTTCTCTTGTGAATATAGGTATAAATAACCATTTGGTTTTATATGATCATTGGGGTTTGAGAAAATGATAAGTTATTATAATTTGGGATGAAAATACAAAGTATGATATAACATTTGTGGTTAAATTATGTTATTTTGAGGAATTTATCTCATTTTGGTAATATTATAAAATATAGTTTTTGAAAAAGGACAACACTTAGACCGTGTGACAACCCATCGCGTCGGACAAAGCTGTGGGAATCGAACCCACAACCAAAGTGCGATTGGGATTTATCGCCTACCACTGGACTACGTGAAGTCCCTGGTTAGTGTGACTATTTTTTTTGTTAAATGATTTTATTAATCAATAATAAGATGATTTGGGTTCTTATGTCTTATCAAATGAATACCCTTGGTATAGGAAAATGATTTGGTGATTAAGTGATAAATGTTATTTTGAAAGATGTTCGTTTTGTTAGGAACACTATATGCCCAAGGAAAAGAGAATACAATGAGGTTTCATTTGTAGAGTAATGGTGGATTTTTATCTACGTTTTTATTGTTGATTTATAGTGATTTGGGTTATTTATGGAAATGATTAACCTATAACAGAGAATATGTGATGATGTTAATTACTTTTAAGTATGTGACTTTAAGAGTATTTGATGTCATTTGGAGATACAATGTAACATGGGAGACTACATAATCAAATTCTTCTATGTTTTGGGTTTCAATATTAGTTTGGATTATATTAAAGGATTTTAAGGACAATTCGTTATTGAATGGTATCTATTTAACTTTGGGGTATTGTTGGTTTAATTTTAGAAATTAAGATTAGTGCATATTTATCTCGATGAATATCCTTTTGGGGGATCATTAGATCATTCACTAACCATTTTGGTTTTGATTAATCTTCAAAGACAATGTAAATATATGGTTTATCCTACATGGATCATGTGATTCTATAGAAGTTTATTCTAGTTCTTCCAGTGTGACCAAGTCTTCTTGAATACTCATCGTTTAAAAAAAAAATTGAGTTAGTGGTGGAAATTTATTAAAGAATGAAAATCTACTTAAAATTTAAGTATATCTCATAATGTTCTTAGTCAATATCATAAATGAATTCCTCTTCCTTATGTAATGTAACTTAAAAAAAAATGTTGTCCTAGATGGTACATTAAATCATCACTAATTTATGGCTTTGGGATTGTTGGCCTTTTCATATCCATGTTCTCTACCACTCTCCATCAGATAATTGATGGTTAGATTTCTCTTCCATATCCATATTTTCCTACATGGAACCCTAGTATGTGTTATTTTCGGTAATCTTCATACTTTCCACTCTTTATTTTAAATAGAGGACTCATTAATTCATTTTTCGATGTTGGATTTCAACTAAGATATTTTGAAACATCAAAAATGTGTTATCCCAATACCCTATGTTTTCTTGGACCGATGGTATATCAAATCATCATAGATTGATGAGTTTAAGGACCTCAATTTTATACTTTTTTTGTGATTGATGACCTCAATCACTACCTATAAATATTTACGTTTTTCCTCCAATTATATGTCTCTAATTGCCACCAATGTTCTCCTAATCGAGATCATAATTTAGTGGTGACCCTTTCATTTCTCTTTTCCTTATATTAAGACTAAATTTTAGTAACCCAATTTCCGATGTGGGTTTTTCCACAAATATATTTTCTACTTTCAACCTTTTATTTTCGAAGAACAATTTCAAATTGCGAGGACACAATTTATTGAAGGAGGGGAGAATGTAACACCCCAGGATTTCATAGTGTGTTATTTCTTAAAAATAATTCAATAACATGCACTACACGTAACACCGAGTTCAATCACACCATGACGTACAAAAAAAAGCCATTAAAAGAGGTCATGAATAGTATTAACTACATTTTGAACTTTATGTAATCCTTATAATTTTAGAATCCCTATTATGAGTTTCTTAGTCATAATGCAAGAACAGATTCATTTTCAGTATTGCACTTTTATCAACTTTTAATAGTGAAACCTTTTTAAATAAAATATTTTAAACTATTTGAATAAATTGGGACATCAAAAATTTTAAAATGAAACATCCCAAGCTTCCATGGTACGCTTTCCTTTGAATAAAATAGTAGCCTGTGTTGTACGCAACCTTGAGTTTTAACACACACCACAACCAATCAAACTAGCCGTTATGAATAGTAATACCTAAATTTTGAAATTATATATATTTTATATTTTAAAATGGACTTCATTTTTGGATTCGGAATATCGAATTTAGCCTAAGGTGAAATTTTGGTACTTTTCGGATAACTTTCATATTTTGATGAATAGTGAAAATTACTAAATTTTAATTAAAAACAACTTTTTTAATCAAAATAATTAATAGTGATAAATTTTTAATTTGAGTGGTTTTAAAGTATATTTAGAATATATTTTTACCATTTAATATAATGTTGGTCGTTGGACATAATTTTACAATTAAACCAAACATAAACAAGTGTCAATCTTTTGATAGTTATTACCTCTTAAAAACACGCTTTTTGTTTTGACAGCGGGAATTAATTTTAAATTAATTTCTGCCACTTCTGTGTTATGAATTTAGAAAAATGGATTCCATATTTAGAATCAAGATGTCCAAATTGTGTAAATAGGAAACTTTTATTTTTAGACATTTTGAATAATTACTGTGGTAAATATTTTATTTACCATGGTTAAGGGTAAATCCGGTAAATAAGGGTTAAAAAATAATATTATAATAATACAAAATTACCCTAAAACGTATCCTAACCTTATTGGTGGACACATACCCGACCATGGGCATCCTTGGGTCGATTTGGGGACCCCTTGGATCCACTTGTATGTGGTAGGGACACATTATATTAATAAAGTTAAAATAAAAATAAAAATGGCATAAGCTTATATCTTTTAGAAGAACAATTTTTACATAGGGTTATACATGTTGGATTTTAGATTATAAATATTCATTAGAAATATAAAAAGATTTACTACATAATGATATTTTATTTATAATTTTTAGACACCAAATAATTTAAATTATTAATGACACAATAATGATGCAATGTTTAGCTCATTAATAAATCATTTAAATAAATAAGATTATAATGATTAAAATATTATCTAAAACCTGTCCAATTCTTATTGGTTGATGTTATTTAGAAAATGAGTCATCTTATCTTCGACCTCAATTATTTTTGGACAATTATAAACCGAATATAATTATATTATAAAGTAATACTTTCACTCTTTCCTAAAGAGCCCCTCCTCTCCCTTATAAAAGGAGACCACTTCTACTCATTAATCACACCTCTCAAGCCACTTGGCTCGGCCAAAATCTGCCCAAATACTCTCCCAACATCCCTAACTACAACCTAGAGGCTTTAGTTTGATCATAAAGCCAACCTAAGGAGCCCTTTTGATCAAATCAAAAGGAAGAACCCGAAGAAGAGGTAATGTTTTCACCACCCCTTTTCAAGTTCCTTTCTTCTTCCACTTCTTCTTTATTTGTTCTTACCATTCTAAAATAATAACTCCAGTATCTCACATATACTGTGATGTTATTATAAATATGGTACAACCATATTCAGTATTCTATCCACCCTTTGAATAACATGTCACCATACGTGCGTACGTACAGCTTACCGTCTCCACGTCGTGGTGTAATTGTTATTCAATATATTATTATTTGGATGGGTATAATAATGATGTGTAACTCATGTAAATAATAAATATAACATGTTAATGATTCTGTATATATGATATACCATCCATTTATATATTATTTTAATATCAAAAGAATGATATTGTCGCTTGTGCGTACGTACGGACTACCGTCTCCATGAACGCGATGAGATTCATTCTCCATCATATCCATTCAAGTATAATTATCATTTGCTGATTTAAAAATGATGTTTAAGGACTTGATATAATTCTGGATATGAATAATAAACAACCTATCCATTACAAACATGGCTTACGTAATAAAACATATAAAATAAAACGAGTAAGTTAACACCCGAAACAACGATAATACTAAGAAATTATTAACAAAGCAAAGTTAAAAGATCATATATGATATGATATTAATATATATGATTATTGTATAATTTAATAACAATTATTTCAATATTATACAGGATTTTAACCTACCCCAACCAAGTAAAAGTACTAGGTAAGGGATTTTCTTATCTCACTTTCAATTCCGTGAGATTTCCATAATTCGCCACTAAATTATTGAAAGTGGTGTATTGTGTACTGCCATTTGATATATATTATCATGATTCTCTTTATATTCATGTTATTCTGTAAATCATTTGGTGGTTATTAAATTTTGTCCATACGACTCAGTTGATTAACATGGTAAGGGGTTTCTTATCTCACTTTTAATTTCGTGAGATTTCCATTATTCACCACTTAATTATTGCATGTGGTGTATGTGTACTGCCCATGATTGTATTCATTGTATAATATACTTTAATTTATGGGTATTTACATCATCTGGGTATGATACTTCTTTCATGGGTGTATGTTTCGTAAGTTGCCTAATCGATAAGGGAATTTGAAATTTCAATTTCCACTCATTTGGCTTTACGCATATTTCATTGATTATATTACTCCAAGATTATGTGTGAAATCAATATTCATTTGATTATGTCATAATTTCCACTCCCATTCCTGTGGATATACATTTGATACACATAATCACTCCATTGATAATTCTCAAGTCATTGATATGAATTTGATAAGAGTAATTTTAACTCATTCTCCATTTGTTGAGTTAAACATCCAATTCGTTGGTGTTGTTTTTACAAGAATATGTGTGAATGTCCTTTGATTGTTTTACACTGAATATCCAATCATATTTAGTGTATTTATATTTGTCACACGTAATTATGTCGTTGATTTATCCTTAACCTAAGGATACAACCTTTATGAGAGATTTCATATCAATTTACATTCCATTGATACTTCTTTGATGATATACACCAAATCACTTTTATGTGGTGTATATAATGTACTTTGACATAGTATATCATGAATCCCTTTATTCTCATGATATTACAAAGTTTTGATTACCTCAATTATTTGTATTCAAGTGTCTATTTTGGTTAGAATCTCTAACCAAAATACCATTTTTAAATGTTTTAAAGACTTATTCATCTAAACCTTTCTCATTAATGTCCATGTTTTAAAAATGGTTTTAAGGATTTATTTATATGGAAATTAAAGTTTAGAAATTAAAACTCCTTTTAAAAAGTTTCAAAGTGGTATGGGACACTTTGATTCAAAAATTTACTTTTAAATGGCTTCTTTACAAATAGTGTGACTTTTAAATGTTTTCAAGAAAAGGGGGATATTTCTCTCAAATAGTTTTGATGATTATTTTCATCTATGTCAACATCCTTCATTATTCTTGATTGTGGTTAATGTGATACAATACAATCTTCCATATTGTATCGAATGAGTTATGTTTGACTGTGGATGTGCTGTTTTTATACCATTCATGGTTTGTGGTAAAAGTATTGACATTTCGTATGTTTTTTTTAATACGAATGTTTATGTTATGTTTAAACATGTTCATATGAGGAATGCATTGGACTTAATAAGTGACGGGTGGAGCCCGCTATAGCTCCTCGATGCATCGGTAGGTCTCATGAGACAAACTAGTGTCTTGGAACAAGGCCTTGACAAAATCTTATTTGTAGTCTTGGCACAAGGCCTTGGCTATGTGGTTATGATAGTCTGGCATTATGCATTCCAACATTATGAAAGTGGTTATTGATTTTGCATGTGATTATTCGATTAGTAGAATATCCATGTGAATAAGTAAATGGCATTATTTCATTTTATTTATGCCATACCATGTTGAAAGTTCAAGTTTAAAAGGATTTTGTTTTAGTTATAAATTGCCTTAAGTGTTTATGCTTATTTATGAAAGCTTCTGCTATAATGTTATCCTTACTGAGCATCTGAGCTCACCACTTTCAATGTTTTATTTTTTCCCAGGATTATGAAGAAGTAATTATGAATGACCTACAAGGATAGTATGAGGGGATATGAAGACAAGATGTTTTTTTACGATGTAATGTAAAAATTTATGGATGTATCTAGTTATTCCAAGGCTACTAAACTAATCGGTCTTTCGAGACTTGATCTTTCTCGTGATCATGCCAATGTTATGTAATTAATGCACCGACTCTGTGTAACTGGGGTCGGGGCGTTACAGCATCAACAACACTTGGGCACAACAACTTCTAGCTGTTACATATTTAGTTTTCGTAGTGGAAAGTGCTACTAATTTTTGCTTCTTGCATGAACAAGAAACAAATGAATCTCCTAATAAATGAAAAGTTTCAGATGCAATTTTTCTATCCATTCTACAACCAAAAAAATCAGCATCTGAAAAGCTTTTTAAAACAAAATCATTTCCAGAAGTATAGAAAAGTCCTAAATCCATGGTTCCCTTTAAATAGAAAAAAATTATTTTTACTACTTTTAAATGATATTCCTTTAAAATATATTGATATATTATACATAATAATACTAAAAACATTAAGTTTGGATCATTAGCTGTCAAGTATAGTAAAATTTCTATCATACCTCTAAATGATGTTTGATCTACTGGTTTCTTAGCTTCATCAAGATCAAGAGAATTTGAGGTACTGATTGGAATTTTTATACTTTTAGTGTTCTCATATCCATGATTTTTAATAATATATTTAATATACTTATGTTGTGATATATAAGTTCCTTTTGATTTTTGAGAAATTTGAAAACCTAGAAAAAATGTTAACTCAACCATCATACTCATTTCAAACTCAGATTTCATGAAATTTGAAAATGAATTAGTTAAATATTGCTGAGTTGATCAGAATATGATGTCATCAACATATATTTGAACAATAAAAACATTTTTCTTATCTTTCTTCATAAAAAGAGTTGGATTAGTAGTTCCATTAACATAATTATTTTGTAACAAAAATCCTATAAGTCTATCATACTGGGATCTAGGGTCTTTTTTAAGTCTATATAAAGATTTTGTAAGTTTAAAAACATGTTCAAGATGTTTTGTGTCTTCAAAACCAGGAGGTTATTCAACATAAACTTACTCTTGAATATATACGTCAAGGAAAGCACACTTCACATCCATTTGAAAGAGTTTGAAATTAATGAATGCTATAAAGGCAAGTAAAATGAGAATAGATTCAAGTCCAGCTACTGGAGCATAGATTTATTCATAGTCTATTATTTCTTGTTGATTATAGCCTTTAGCAACTAATCTATCTTTATTTATTACTATGATTCCATTTTCATCCCACTTATTTCTGAAGACCCATTTTACTACAATTATAGAAGTTTCCTTAGGTCTTTCAACCAAGGTCCAGACTTTGTTCCTTTCGAATTTATTTAGCTCATATTTCATGGCTTTAATCCAATCATCATCACCTAAAGATCCATCAATGATTTTTGGTTCTAATTGGGAAAGGAATTATAGGTGTTCTACTTAATTTCTTAAAGAAATTCTAGCCCTTATAGGTTTATTTACATCACCAATGTTATTATCACTGGGATGATTCTTAAGAAACAACTGATTTGGGTTTTTTTAAAACCTTTTCATCAACATATGTTGGAAAATATTCAAGGGTAAATGCTTTAGAAATATTTTCTTGAACATTTTTATTATTATAATAATCTTCTATCAAAGGTGGATAATCATTTTTTGAAAATAAATCTGAGGATGTAGGTCTGGGTTGTTTAAAAACAAAAGGATCAGTTTCATCGAATTTAACATGCACTATTTCTTCAACAGTACAAGTATTTTTATTAAAAAATCTATAATCCTTATAAGTAGTGGAGTAGCCTAGGATAATTTCTTCATTAGATTTGGGTGAAAATTTATGTAAGTTATCTTTAGTATTTAGGATGAATACTTTTTAACCAAATACTTTGAAATAAGAAATTTTAGGTTTTCGACCAGTCCATAATTCATAAGGTGTTTTGTTAAGAAAAGGTTTGATTAAAAATAGATTTATATTATACAAATCAGTAATAATAGCTTCATCCCAAAATTTTTAGCAATAGAATATTCATTCAACATGGTTCTAGTTATCTCTTGAAGAATTTGATTTATTCTTTCAACAACACTATTCTGTTGAGGATATCTTGGGGCTGAGAAGTTATGAGTAATGCCTTTCTTACTACAAAAAGTTTCAAAATCTAAAATTTGAAATTCTTCTCCATGATCACTATGAATAGTTAACAATGGAAGAGTTTTCTCATTTTTAACTTGGGATCTAAAATTTTTGAAATAAGAAAAGACTTCATATTTCTTTGCTAGAAAATAGACCCTCATAAATCTAGTGTAATCATCAACTAAAACAAATACACAATATTTGAGTCCAATACTTCCAGTTTGTGTTGGAACAAAAAGATCCATATGAACTAACTATAATGCATCAGAATTTGAGACTTCATAGATTGATTTAAAACTTTATTTATGTTGATTTATATATTGATAAGAATCATAAACTTTTGAAGAGTCAAATACAAGATCCAGAGATCCTTAACAAGTCTTTTCTTTGAGAGTTTGCATTGGTTCCTAAGGTTACAGTGTCCTAACCTTCTATTCCATAACCAAGATTGATCTTCCATTGCACTAAATAAAGTAAGATTTTGGATCCTAAGGTCTTCTAAGTTTAGTGTGTATACATTCTCATGCCTATGGACAAAAATAATAAACTCTTCCTTGGAATTTTGTACTAAGAATTTATCATTCCTAAAATTCAAAAGGTAACCTTCATCACATAATTGACTTATGCTAATGAGGTTGTGCTTAAGAACCTTAACAAATAAAACATTTGAAATTAAAGTTTTTCCAAGAAGAAAAAAGTTACATATACCAACAATTTCTCCCTGAGCATTATCTTCAAAAGTTACTTTTCATCCTTTCATCTTGAAAATATTTTCAAAGAAGTTTTTGATATCAGTCATATGCCAGGAACATCCACTATCCATGTACCATGTATTGTTGTTGGTACTTTCTTTATTTTTCTAAAAATAAAGGAGTTAGACTTTCAGAATCCAAACTTTCTTGGATCCGGAATGTTGGAAATTAAAACTATAGGCACCCACATTCTCTTGGAAAAATAAGCTTTATGAAAACCTAAAGATTTTTTTTCTCCCAATGTCCACCACATTGACATTTAGTACAAAATGGATCACTTTGGGGAACAAAATAATTATTACTAAAAACTAGTTTTGAGTGATTATAACCAATTATAGAACTATTCCTTAAAGGAAAAAGTTGTGAATACATTTTATCAAATTATTTTCTTCCGAAAGAAAAAATTGATAAAAGTTTCTTTAAGGATTTTTTTTTGGATTTTAGTCTAATGACTAAATCCTTATCCTCAAAGTTATTAGAACTTGAGTTATCCTCTAAAATATTTTTCCTAGAAATAACATATTCAAGATCCTTAGAAAGTTTAAACCTCTTAGAATTTACTTTGTTAATATTTTCAAAAAAATTATATAGGTTAAGATTTATTTCATAAAGATATTTAGAAAGATATGAAACTTATTTTTTAAGTATAGAAATTCTAGAATTCTCCTTCACAATCTTTTTCTTGAGTTTATAATTCTCATTTTCAAGTAGTTTGGAAAACCTAGACACTTTTTCATAAGAAGGTAAAGGGTTATCTTCATCATAAGAAGATTCTTCATTTGAATAATTATAATATTTGTCATTAGTATAATTTTCATTTAAAGATACATTAGTGATAGATTCAGCATTGTGTACCTTCTCCATTAGAAAATGATCTTCAATGGTTAATTTGGATAGTAGACCAAGATTATTCTCACTAGAAGATTCATACTCTGAGGATTCATCAGATGAGTCACCACCACTGGCACTCCATGTGTCATTAACCTTGAATACTTTCTTGGCTTTATATTTGTAATACTTATTTCTATTTCTCTTAGAATGTTTTTCTTTTCTATCTTTTTTTAAGCATTGGACAATCTGGACTGATGTGTCCGACTCTTTTTCATTCATAGTAAGTGACTTCTGAGTCTTTCTTGTATTTTATTTATTTCTTCTTATATCTATACTGAAAATATTTCTTTCCCACTATCTTGTTCATCCTTCAAGAAAGATTATCTAAATCATTTTTAGAATGTTCACTTTCAACAGACTCATATAAAATAGTTACTTTCTTAGACTTAGATATTTTAACCCTTTCTGGGGTCTTGACTTTAGTAGTAGTAAAGGATACAATTACATTTCAATTCTTCTTCTTATTCATATCAACATCTCTTTTCATTCTTGTATCATGTTGAATAAGGGATCCAAAAATTTCATCAAGAGTAATATTGGAAACTTTTCTATTCTCATCAATAACTGTTCTTTTGGATTCCCACTCATTGGGAATAATGTCTATAATCTTTTCCACAATAATTTCATCATATAAACATTTTTCTTCCATAGATTGAAGACTATTTACAATGGTCATAAATCTTTGTTGCACTTTTCAAACTGTTCCTCCATAGGGAGAAACAATTCCATGATATTCTGCTCTTAACATTACTCTTCTGGTCTCTATCACTTTTGAAGTTCCAAAGTGAGTAACTTAAAGTTTATTCTATATACAGTTTGTAGCTTCACATGAAGATATTTGACTATATATATTCTTGGTCATAGAACACAACAAATTATTGCGTAACTTGTAATTTAGTTGATATTCTTGTTTTTTCTAATTGGTGAAGGTTCTGACTTCTTTGTCTGGAATTTTGTAATCCCTAGTGAGAATTGAAAAATTATCTACTCTAGTGTTAATGATAAAGGTATTAATTCTATCTCTTTAGTACTCATAATCATTACCATAGAAAATTGGTGGTCTGGTAGGATTAAGATTGTAAATAGAACCAACATTTATACCTTTCATTCTATAAGAAAATATATTTTCCACAAAACTTGTAAGTAGAAAAAGTTTATAAACAAAGATAAAAATCTTTAAGAAAAACTTAAATAAGAAAAGTTGAGCAAGAAAGATTTAGAACAAGAAAATTTTGAGCAAGAAAAACTTATATGTGAGTATAAGTATTTCAGATACCTCTTATGATACCAATTGTAGAATCTAAATAGTGTATGTCATCTTACAAGGGGGGGGGGGGGGGTAAATTGTAAGTTTAAAAACTTTTGTTTTTAACCTTAAGGAAAAATATATTTAACAAAGTTAAACAAGGTAAATTCACAGATCCTATTTTAGTTCTATGAAAAAAACTTTCTTAGGGTCTGGAAACATGAATCCAAAAATGAAATTTAAGAACAATTTTCTTAAAGGAAGATTCTATCTTAAAGCATATTAAATCTTATTTATCAGAGTAAGTAAAGTACAAGAAAGTATTAGAAAGTTATAATTCATTACTTTATCAAAATAAAATATAAATAAAACTTGAAAAAAATTAAGTAACAAGTAAAAAATATTTTAACCCAAAGAGTAGGGTATCCAACAACCTTGGTTAAAGGTCCTTTGATTTATACTTTCAAGAAACTCTGTCTTACTCACAAAAGGGTAAGCCCTTGATAGAAATATTGGAGTCTGTCTTGCTATCCCTGCAATCCGTTGATCTTTAAGGTAGTTGGAACCTCTGTCTTCCTATCCTCGGAAGCCCTCGATTGTACTTAACAATAATCAGAGTCACAGAAGCAAGCTGAACAAGATGTTTAGGGCTGAATAAGATGTTCAGGGCTGAACAAGATGTTCATGAAACACACAAAGCATGCGAGTCTTTATCTCTCTAAAAATCACTTCACAGCATCACAACATGTAATCTCTAGATCGATTAATAGATAATGTTCTAGTTAAATTGGGCTCGTATTTATAGGCAAAACTTCAACAGTCAGCTCCCTCCTCCAACAATCACATTTTTACTTGAATTTTGGAGGGACCTGTACACATGTCACTCAACCAATAGTTAGCTAGAAACAAATTGTACTGCATCATTTTATTGTTACAAAATCATGTGTAAGGAAAAATGAATTAGCTTAACAAAATATGAATATCCAAAATCTAAGGAAAAATAGAATTTAGAATCTATACATATAAATAATTGGATTATAGAAAACATGGATATTCGGATTCTGTTTTACAAGGAATTCAGAGTTTGAATTCTAAGGAATTAAGAGTTTGAATTCTGAAGAATTAGGAGTCTGAATTCTAAGGAATTTGGAGTCTGAATTATGAATTTTAGAGAATTCATAATCTAAATTTCAGAGAATTAAAAGTCCGAATTTCATATAATTTAGAATTTTATTTTTAGAGAATTCAGAGTCTGAATTTCAGAGAATTTAGAGTCTAAATTTTAGAGAATTCAGAGTCTGAATTTCATAGAATTCAGAGTCTAAATTTCAAAGAATTCGGAATCTGAATTTCAGAGAATTCAGAGTCTGAATTTCAAAGAATTAAGAGTCTGAATTTTAGAGAATTCAGAGTCTAAATTTCAGAGAATTCAGAGATTGAATTTCAGAGAATTTGGAGTCTGAATTTCAGAGAATTAAAAGTCTGAATTTCAGAAGACTCTATATCCAAGTAACTATAATATTTAGAGGTTTTATATAATAATCTAAATCTTTGACTTAGTAATAAAATGATTTTGGTTTTGAGAGGTTATAAAATGAGACAATGAAAACTAGGGTGAGAATAAAAATTTCTTTAGAGAAGGGAAAATTTCCTTAAGAAAATAATCCTTAGATAAAGATAATTTTCATTAAGATAAAGTGTTTTTGATTTTCAAAACATAGAGGAATGGAAAATTCATAAGGAAACCTTATTGAATCAACAATTATATCATCATAGTTGAAGAATATTTGAAGGAGGTGGAAGAAGAAAAAAAATAAAAACGCTCGGTTAAGAATGATACCTCTTCTTCGAAAAAACTCCATAGGTTAAATAAGGCACATTTGTTATGGGGATGGAATTAAGGAAAGTATTTTTTAGGGATTATCTGAATCAAATGGACTTTTAATTAGGAATATTATAGGACAGGGGTTCCCTTTTATAAGTGGGGGAGATGACACACTTAGAATTTTAAAAAAGAAAAAGTTATACCCATGTTTTAAAATTTCCACAAGGATCTAAAATGGATCATTATAAAAAATTATATGAGATAAGGTATAAAAATGGCCATAAAATAGTAGTTGGACTAGTTTTTAGGTCATTTAAACACTTATCAGTTTTTAATCCCCAATAAACCCGTTTTAACCTAAACTGCAGTAATTAATTTTTATTGTTTATATTATTCATTATAACAAAACAGTAATTTGAAATTATTTTATAATATTAATTATCATGATTAAAAATTTATAATAAATTTTTAAAAATTCAATTCACAAAATTTTCAGAATTTAATTTAAAATTAAACCTGCATAAGTGACTAAAAAATAGGTTTCCAAAGAAAAATATTTCGAAAGATAACAAGTTTTATATCAAAATTGAATATAAAATTGATTCTAATAACCTAAGTTCGATTAATAATAATATAATTTAACTAATTTTACTTTTAAAATATTTTAAAATAATATGGAACTTTGTAAATACTTTAAACAAAATGTATTTTTAATAAAAATCAGTATTTTCACTATTCATAAAAAAATTAATCTTTCTATAAAATTATAAAAAATTCACCCTAAGACAATTTTAACATATTGATTATAAAAATGAAGTTAATTTTTTCAAATAATTTTATAAAATTATAAAAAAATAATTTTATTATTTTTTCACAAAAATAAATAAAAATAATTTTTCTGAACATATTTATTTTCAAAGTATAAAAAGACTTTACTAAAAATTAAGTACTTTTTTATCAATATGTTTTATTTATATAAAACCATTATAATTAATTTTAAAAGTGTGTTTATTAATATTCATACCAAAATTTTTAATGACTAGGTTATAATATTCATGCTTAAATAATAATATTAATAGTATATTATGGTTCGTTAAAACTTGATGTTACGTGTAACGCAAGTTATCAAAGAAATTAAATTCATTTGATTTTTTTGATAAAATATCATGGTTTTACATAAATAACTTGAAAGAAAAATTAATAATAATAATAAAAATCAACGAGTCATTAAGTACACTATATAAAATATCAATAGGTGTAAAACATGAAAACATGCCCCAATGAATGGAAATTGAGACAAAAACCCTTATCAAAATGATATTTTGTAGTCAAAATAATTTTAAAGGGATTTTATAAGTGGTAAATGTAGATAAATAAAATAAATAGTGAATAACTCATAATAAAATCATAGTTAATAATGTATGCAACATATAATGGTGAAGTTCAAGAAGAATCATTATAACTCAACAAAAGGATATTGATTTAAGAAACACCCTTACCTTTACTCTTATTTTCCATGAAAGTGATTTAATATACTATATAATAAACATAAGAATATTAATCACCTATTTTAGAACCTTATTTATACATATTTAAATTTCTAATATTTAATTATAATCATTCATAATACTTTCATCAACTAGTTGATGTTTATTTTTATTATCTGATGTTTTGATCATTTCACATATATTCTATAATGGAAATGTAAAAATCCATTATTTAATTCCAATTTCATCATTACTAAATTATTAAAATAATGATATCATTTTTTATAATTATTTATGCATCCCTATTCTTATTTAATGGAAATCATGGGCATGTTTTTCGAGAATATAATCCATGATGGGCTTGTTTCGAGTAATTTATCGATATTAGTGAATTACTTTATTATGATCAATAATTTTCATGTTATAATTCCATAATCATATTAATAAAATATATTAATATTTTATATAATATAAATTCATAAAATATATTTTATAACCATCCATATAATTAGTTATGAAAAATGAAATACGTCACTTCATGGAGGTGGTGGTTCACACATTCACACAAACGAGTCTTTCATTTTACCTAGACTGGGAAGAAGGTAGATATTTATTTATCATTTAAAAATATTAAAAATGTAATAACTATCTTATTTATTCATTAAATATCCCATTTTAACCAACCATTCAAGGTGGTTATGAAAATCATAATACACCACTCTTGGAGGTAGTAGTCCACACGTAACACGAGTGGCATTTTCAATTTTCAAATGGTTGGGAAGGGATTAAATAATGATTGTAACATTAATATAATAACATTTCAATATATAATTGATACTGATTTTGTTATATTAATATGGCTAGAATAGGTTTTAATGATCAAGATAAAGAATAAAATACTAGGGAGATGGTATTACTCATGTTGAGGACTTAATTCTTTCCTTGAAGGATTTCTTGGAAATGGACAAATCAGGATAAATTATTGTGACCAGAGGAATCTGAAAGTGGAATATGGATACATGGAAGGTAAAATGATAATAAATTAAAGGTATTTTTGAAATAGTAATTTGTATTTATGTGGTTGGAAGTGTCCTCCTTTTATAGGTGAATAAGATGGACTTTTCCTTAGAAATGGATGTTAGTAAGGTGTAAGAATAGAATTACATGAGAGTAAGGTAAATTAGGTAAAAAAAGGTTAGTGATACATGTGGATAAGAATTTAAAACAAAAAAAGGTCTTATATAAGTTATAAGTGTCTTTTTAAGTGACTAAAATTAGTGCCTCTTGAAATTCCACTTTTTTACCCTTATTAACATTAATGAAAAATTAACCATGACAATTATTTTTTTACTAAAAATATAAGATGAAACTTATTACCAAATTTGGTTATAATGATTAAAAATTTGGACTCCATTTAATATAATTAAATTTATAAATATGATAAAATCAATTTTTCAATTAAAACATATGATATATAGAAAAAACTATTTTGGTAAAAAATACTTTTTATACATCAATTGTTTTTATTATTATTTGCTATCAATTAATAATTAAACGAGTGTTTATATATTTGTTTATATGTTTAAAAATAACATTATATAAATTAATTAAAATACAAAAACTAAATTTATTTATATAAAAATTACACAATTTTTATAAAAATTATTTTTTGAAAATAACCTTTTTACCATTATCGTGGTAATTAACATTAATCATGCTAACTTATTTATATGCAAAAAAATGAAATTGCCCTTTTTACCTAATTTTAAATAGTTTATTCCAAATATGAAAATAATTTTATCAAATTCAACTTTTATAAATGAGAAAAAATAATTTTAATATAAGCATTCATAACGCATAAAATAGTTTTTAAAAAAAATGAAAATTTTAAGCATAAAAAGACTTTATTCATATTCCATTATAAGTAAAAATATTTATATGAACATTAATTTATTTTTTATATATATTATTAATGTGTCACAGTATTCAATAGTGATCAATCGGTTTAAAAATACATAATATATGGAAAAATTATTACTCTTTGATGAAAAATATTTTTATCCCTAAATGACTTTATTCCTAATTTTTTAAGATTAATTAGTTGTTTAATATGAATTAGATAAATCTTATCAAAACATTGGTATTTAAATATTTCTTTTAATTTTATAAATACGTAAAATAATTATTTAAAATAATAATAATAATATATAACGCTTATATATATATATTTATAATAAAATATTTTAACTAAATATTATATTTTTATTTCACATTTCATTCTCATAATATATCAATGATTATTTTTTATTATAATATTTTTTCTTAATAAAATGTATCATGGTTTGTTTTAGTTCAGTGTGGAATGTGAAACAATATATTCAAAATAATATTTAATTAAAGTAAAATATATACTAAAATCTTAGGGAATTACATCCCCCCATAAATAAATTTCATCCTTATAATTTAAATTATTGTTTATTAACAAGAAAATTCAAGAGATCCATAAGAAAATAAAGATATATTTTCTACTAAGATACAAAAATCAAAATCTTAGATACTAGGAGACTCATCATTTCCTACATAATAGGCATGTATTTATATTTTTTTATCTCAATAATTCATACCAAATATGATTCCTTAGTTGGTTATATGAGTTTTTAGGGGAATACATTTCAAAAATTTATTTTCATGATCCTATAATAATATAAACCAAATGGTTGTGGTAATATATAATAAAATTATAGAAAATGATCATATGAATATGAGAACTAAATCTTAAGATGTCCTCTCTTATGATACGTTTATTTCAGCCTATGATATTATCATTTCAACTATGATATAATTGAATAAACTTATGACTAATTTAGTTTAATATTAGTTTTCCATAATCATATTCATATTAGGTTATTTAACCTAACTAGTTGTACATTTAATTATAAAATTCCATTTAAATTATTCATAATGGTTTGTAAAGGGTAGGTGAATCATTCAAAGCATATCCATTGTGAGTTTCAAACTAGGTGTGTGGTTAGGAATCTTTTTCATGCACTAGGTGGAGACTAAGTTAATACCCAAAAATATTTTTGAGGGTTATTACTCCTAGGTACATATGTAGGATGGCCTACATCAACTTATTTATATCCAGAAAAGAATTTCATTATAAGTAAATAAAAAAAATATATACTTTACCAAAACTTTAGGATGTTATCCTATACTTATACTTATCCCTAAGGTTTTTACTAAAGTTATCTCATCCAAATCCACAAAAATAACTAAACTAATACTCAAAAATTACTAAACCTTTCTTTGATACCAACTAAGGTTCCCCATATCTACACTCTAGGATCCAGTACAGAAACACATAAATAACATACTAGATTTGATACCAATTGATATGACCTAAGATTAACATATCTTTACATTACATTATTTCCATACGTTTACATCTCATAAATATTATCACAATCCCAAGAACTAAAATTTTATTATATTTGAGGATTAACTATATAAGTAACTTTTTTATAATACTTTTGAACATTTATCCATAATCGAGCCACACTAGATCCCCTTTTAGACTTATTATAGGTTATAATCATATTTATAACCTAGGGAATGGAAACATAAGAAAAGGGTGAGCTCAATCACCCAGTAAGGGAAAAATTATGATTGAATCATAATGGTTAAATCATAAACATGTGAGAAAACATGAATAAGGGATACATATATTATTAAAAAGATCATATAATTATAAGTGATAACTATAAAACTTTTTCAATCATTAAGTATCATGATATATAAACATAATAAAAAAAAAAGAAATCAAGGAATCATAAAAATAATAACATGTATTATAAGTATATAGTAATAATATTGAATAATGATAGATTAACATAAGAAATGGGAATATCATAAAAATATGGAATAAAATTAATCATAGAGAAACATCACCTTCACAATCCACTCACTCATACCCATTCTTGAGACAAAAATTAATCATGTATGCATATATATATATCTCACTAGTAGAAAATATAGATTTTGTGTCAGGGTTGTAAAACTAGTTTTTATATAACTATTGTTAAAAATGTTTTTAGGCCAGTTATTAAAATAACCAATGGTGAAACCCCTTCCATAGAGAGATTTTAATTTTGGTTATATAAATAACCAATGTTCAAACCCTTCACTCGAAGGGATTTTAATATTGGTTATTAAAATAACTGATGTTAAAAACTCTATTTTTAACTAAACTATTTTTTTTCACTTCACACCCACATGAATTTACTTTCCCACCTATAATTTATCACAAGACATGTGAATATTTTAAATTTTTAGATCATACACCCATGTTTTTTATATATACATATAATTTAATCATTCCAAAACCTCTTTTTTTATTTATATCATAAACATTCATCTCATCCACCATGTTCTGATCTATCATGATCATGATATTTCTCTCCCAAGTTTCATTTCTCATGTTGTTTTTAATTTATAGTTTCTAAATCATGATTGAATATACAAGAATTATATTTATCTAGATTTATTACAATGAGACAGAGAGAGTTTCATAAATTATTAAAGAAATAATCATCATCAATGATCTTGTATACAGGTAAATTTTTTGGATCAATAATTTTTTTCCTTCATTTTTTAGAATATATATGATTATTATGATAATTTCATGAATAATTATTTTTAGTTATATTATTTTAAACTAATTTTTATATCATTTCAAACTAAAATATAAAATTTCAAGTGATATTTGTTTTTGAGTTGAAATTTATTCATTGATTCTCTAAAAAAACACATAGATTTCTTGTTTATTTCACATTTTTTTAAAATATACTTTTGACAATAATTTTTTTAAAAATCAACACGAAAGAAAATTTTTAACACCATTTTTTTAAAAAGTCATCATTAAAATTTATATAAATTTATTTTTTTATTATTTTTCCAAAAAATTATATTTTAACATCGATTATAAAAAGTGAAGTTAAAAATATATTTACAACATTCCTCGAAAAGGAATCACCTCAAAAACTAACATTAAACCACCCCAAAAAACAGATGTTAAAGGCTTTTTTTTATACTAGTGTCTCACGAGTCATCACCTTCATGAGCGACATACTTACGACTGCAATTGTGAGAAAACTTAATTACACCCGTATATACACATATCATTAGATATAAACTTTTAACCTATGCATTGGAGGGAGATATAGGACCCCACCCATTAATCAACCATACTTATGTGTGCCACTTGAAATCAATCATTTATCATATCATAAATAACCCATGGAAATAAAAAGGGTTTCATATCATTTCCCAATGGTATAACATAACATGATATTAAAAGTAGATCAGATGATACCCAAAATCCAATCACCCAAAGGGAGCATTTCTTTGTAACATTATTGTATTTTACGGTTCATTAGACCATTTTGGTTATAATTTATAATTATTTTATGTAAAAATTTAATAATTTTCAATTTAATTTTTACCCTTACACTTGACCTATTCTTCATGTAAAGGTACATACATTATACCCTCATGAAGGCTAGTTTTTGGGAGCTATCTAAAGGCAATTTGGATTTTTTTTCAAAGGTTATATAAGGGTAACCTAGTCTCTATGTAAAGGTAAGTATGAGTTGCATAATATTAACTAATTTTTATTAAAAGGTTACATAAGGGTAAAAAACCTAGATTCACTTGAAAACTATGATTTACATAAGGTTAAAACAATCTTACCCTTATGCAAAACCTTTTTTAGTGTAATGGTATTTTTTACCCAGTTTTTTGTTTTTCTCTTCCAACTTTGACCTGTAAATTTTTTTCATGATTTTAAAAGCCTAAAATCATGGTAAATCAATAATTAAACTCATTTGGATTCATAAATCTTATTTTAGAATATTTTAAACACTTTTTATTCAATATTCACTCGAAAGGATAATTAAATGGTGTTTTAATTAGGGGTTTTCAATGTTGCAACCAGAATGTAATGAACCGAACATTTATAACTTAAATTTACTTTCTTTTAAATGTCTTATAGATATAGAAAACACATGAAATAATTTTATTTTATTATATCCAACTGGATTTAAATGGCCGTTAAGTATCCTTATCATTGATAATATAGCCGTTGAATAATGATCACATGACTAGTATAAATATAGGGTTTTAATAAATCCTTTTGGCACAAAAAAAGGAAGTGATGACCTCAACTAGTAGGATTGTAACCTATGAAGCCCATTTATTGGATTTTCGAGGGATATATAATTTATGGGATTTTCCCTAGACCAAGACCAAGCCAAGATACAACAACTTAAGCATGAGTGAAATCATTTATAGGAGAAGTTCAAGCTCATCGAGATCACGATCCAAACCATGTTCATCGAACGGACCCAAAACGCCCTACCATCACGAACCTTACTATTAGGGTGTATTATGGTGTAATAAAGGGATATATATCAATACCCTAGCATTATGATTATTATTTGTTGTATAGAATAATTAATATACTTTCATTCTATTATTATTACTTTGTAAATTGTTTTCTAAAGCACAAATAATATTTTTGGTTAGTATTCGAATTCAATTAAGGAATATATTTTGATGAATTAATGTATTTTTTTTAAAAAATATTTTAATAAATTATTATTATTAAATTAAATTTATTAAATATTAATGATCATATATTTTTTATGAAGTTAAAAGTAACTTTTATTAAGGGTTGAAAACTATTTTTTTCAAAACCCGTCAAATTTCAATAAATACCATTTTTTATATTAAAAGTAAAAATTAACATATTTAATAAATTATTTAGATAAAATGAATATTATTTTTGGAATCATGATGTCAAAATTATCCAACATTGATTTTTTTATAATTTGCTGAGACAGTCAAACTTTTGGGTAAAAATTAAATACCGTATAAATATATAATGTGTTTTATGACATCATAATGACCCAATAGTGATGTAATATAATAATATAAAAGGTATATTAAAAAAATATATGTTTTTTCATTTAAAATAATGTAATTTTAGGTTTATTTTATTTATTTTATAAATCCTTAGTGAATCCTCCAAGACATATAAAATATTTTAAGATTTTAAAATCATTTCCTTAAAAGTGAGATTAAAATCTACATAATCAAGGGAAATATTTTAATATATTCGGCCCTTAGTATTATAAAATAATATATACCACTCCCCTTTTCTATAAACCATGGTAAAAATCATGGGATGGTTCGTGGTTTTGAATATTTTAGTGTGTAGTGTCCAAAACCAAAAATAATAAAGAATTTCCCCACCTTTCCTATATAAACCCACCCAAGAACCCATTAATCTTTAATAAAAAATCTTTAAGCTCTTCCAAACTCTAATATATACTTCATATAGTCCTCCCAAGGTGAACAAATCCCCTAATAAGCCTTTCCCAAGCCTTTGGGATCACACATCCAAGTAAGGGTTCCTTCCTTTCTCAATTTTTGTTCAGGTTTCCTTATATTTTTACATCATTTTATTTTCAATTAAAAATGATGGGATATGTTTTATAATCTCCCCCATACTTCCATTATTGTGTTTTAATGATTATATACCCCTTTATATCTCATTAATCCATCCCATGTACACCCGTTACCATGTCGAAATTTCATAAGGGATTTCTATCTTCTCATTTCCATTCAAGAATTTATTTTGTATTATGCATCTAAATTCCATTTCATATGTTGGGATATTATGTTACATGATCCCCTTAATTTAAATTTCATGTATAAATTATTAGAGATCCCTTTATCTCTAATCAATCCATTTTATTAATTTCTATTTGACGTCGTTAAGCTGTCGAAATAGCACGACAATTTTCTATGCCAAAATAACCGTGTAGTGAATACCATAACCATTTCTCTATTAAGGGTATTCAACTTTATGATCATATAATTATTTATTGGGGACTTAAATGTATTTATTACACATTATTTTTTTGGAATAAATTATTAAGTTTAATTAATCCATGTTGTATGATCTATGTGGCACACTTATACATGAAAAAAAAAATGATTATGAAGGGTGCGCCATGATAGCACTCTAATGCATTGGGTAATGTTTAGTATCATGATAATCCATGTGTAATGAGGATTTACTCATGATAATTCATGTGAAATGAGAGTTTACTCATGCTAATTCATGTTCAATGAGGGTTTACTCATTCTAATCCATGTGCAATGAGCCTTGGCTCATGCTAATATCATGTTGTATGTTGTTGCCACATTTTCATGTTATGAATATCATGCTAGATAATGAATTTATGTTCATGTTTCTTTTGTTCTATATTGATATGCCTATTGAATAAAATTTATTTTCTTCCTCATTTTATTCCATGATTATTCCCTTATTAGGCTTTATAGCTCACCCTTTTCTTATATATGTCTACAGGTTATCCCATGCAATGCTAAGTACGAAAGAATGTTGTGGTCATGTAAAAGAAGTTCTCAACAAAGATGTTGTATTTCATGTTTAATTTGTTATGTAATGTTCCTAAGTTTACAAGACACTATACCTATCAATCTTCTAAGTTTTATTAAGTGAAAATCCATGTAATAAATCATGTTTAAATATGAAATAATGAGCATAGTTGTTATAGTTGGTATTAGAGGTTAGGTTTAGTTGTTCGTGGGATTAGGATTAGAAAACTCTAGTTAAATCCTTATGGATAAGACTAAGTATAAGAAAATAATACCTAAATTCTGGTGATTATATCACAAGTGGTTTATAAATAAAATTCATCCCTTTTTGGATACAAACAAGTAGAGGTGGCGCTGGCATAGATGTATCTAGGGGTAAAACCCAAAAACACCACTTTGATCTAGACTTGAATGGGAACTGGTTCATGAAAATGGGACTTGATGCACTCTTGGTTCAACACTCCTGAGGGATATTCTTTGGTAAATTCATAATCTTATTACGAACCATTATTAAGAGAATAAAAAAAATCTCATAAGAATATACTTTAGAAAGTAGATCATGGATAACTTAGATCGAAGCCTATAAATTCATAAGTTAAGGAGATAAATGTAATTTATAGGTTATCCCTTTTTGTCATTGTATTACCCTTTATGTGTTTAATAGGTTAAAATAATTACCCCCAATTTTCCTTTTATTCTAGCCAATGGCTGGTAATCAGAGGAATCGAGCTAACAACCGATGCGAAGATCAATGCGATGATTTCTCTAATGAGATTCCCAATATGATAGGAGCAATAATTGAAAAATTTGTCACAATAATCTATCAATTAACTCAAGTTTTGAATAGAAACCTGGACCAAGAAAAACCTATACCCCCCTAATAAATAACAAGTTGTAATTGAGAGACTCATGAGACAAATACCTCCTACTTTCAATGGATCATTCGATACCTCAATCATCGAACAATGGATCAAATCCATTGAGAAAATCTTCTCCATCCTTCAATGTTCCAAAAAAGAGAAGGTTCTTCTAGATTATTATCATATGGAGGGTGAATCTGATCAATGGTGGACAATGATAAAAAATATGAAGCCTGAGGAAGAGATTGAGGCGATGGAATGAAAGAATTTCTAGAAAATGTTTTTCGATAAATATTTTCGTCACACCCTCCGACTTAATATGGAAAGGGACTACCTTGGACTTAAGAAAAAATATTATGAATCCATCAGAACATACAAGGAAAACTTCACAAGGCTTTCACGATAAGCATCTGTATTTTTTTGACCCCCAAATGCAAGGTTGACCACTTCTTTGGTGGGATAAAACTTGGCCTATGAAAAGCCTTGGAAATCTGTGACTTTGAAAACTATAATAAAATTGTCTGATGTGACCTCAAAGTTGAGATGGATATTAGAAAATCTTAGGAGTATCATGGGGATAAGAAGTGGAAAGAAGAATTTAATTCTAGTAGTTCGATGGATAAATCCAATGGTGCTAAGAAATTTCAGCACCCCACTTGTCAAAAGTATAGAAAGAAGCACACTGGAAATTGCCTAAGGGGATCAATGAAATGCTATAGTTGTGGAAGATAAGGGAACCTACCCAATAATTTCCAACATGAGAAACCCCTCAATGTGATAGGGTAAAATCATTCTCTGGTTTTCCCTCATCACATTTTTCATTGCTACAAATGCAAGGAACTAGGTAACTTTGTGAACCAGTTCCCTAATCCAAGGGTAATTTAAGGTAACCAAAAACCTTCAAGGTAAAAAGGGAAAGATTTTTTCCATCACTACCATCGAAATTAATCCCAAAAACTAAGTGGTTCCAAGTATGTTGATTATTAATTCAATAATAACAAACATACTTTTTAATTCTGGTTCTACGTATTCTTTATATCCCAAAAGTTTATTAGAACAATCCAAACACCACCACAAAGAGTGGAAGTAAAGATGTTGGTGAAATTGGAAAATGGGGAAATTATTTCATACTATGTATATAACTCCTCTCCTATCACAATTTGTGTATTGAACTTCCCATTGAGCCTCATCATACTCCCTTTGGTGTAATTTGATGCAATTCTTGGCATGGGTTGACTTTTCCTATATAGAGCCAGCATAAATTTCCATGAGAGGGAAATCACTCTCTATATAGTGATTCGACCCCCGATTCTATAAAAGTGCAAGGATTAGGATGAATATTCTTTAGCACCATTATCTCAAGAATGGATATTACTATCCTATGAGCACACATATCTTTCTCATATGATTGAGTCTGAGGAAAGAACCATCCTCAAAGACATGCTTATTGTGAGGCAATTTATTGATGTGTTTCCTGAGGAATTTCCTAGTCTTCCTCATGAAGAGATATTGAATTATCAATTGATATTATACCTGGGTAATTTCCAATATCCAAGACTCCATATAGGATGGATGTTGTAAAGCTTTAGGTGATAAATAAATAACTACAGGAGAATCTGGATAAAGGGTTTATATGCCCAAGTTCTTTACCATGGGGTGAACCATTCCTCTTCATCAAGAATAATAATGGGTCAATGTGCCATTGCATTGATTATCATATGCTCAAAAAAATCACTATAAAGAACAAGTATCATTTTCCATGAATTAATGAATTTTTCGATCAACTATGTAGATAACAATACTTCTCCAAGGTGTATATGCAGTCAAGATATTACTAAGTTAGGGTGAAGAATGAGGACATACCCAAGACTACTTTTCATACGAGGTAAGAGCATTATGAGTTCATAGTGATGCCATTAAAACACCCAAATTATCTAGAAATATTCATGGACTTTATGAATAGAGTATTTAGAGATTACCTCGACAAATTTTTGGTATTATTTATAGAAAATATTCTAATAGACTCTAAAATCAAGGAGGAGCATGAGGAGATTCTGATTATTATTCTAGAGACCCTACGAAAGGAAAATATCTATTAAAAGTATAGAAAGTGTGAGTTATAGTTGAAGTAATTCTCATTATTATGTCATATCATCACAATAAATGGGATATCTATGAATCCTTACAAGAAAAATGCAATTGAGGGATGTCTAAGGCCGACATCTGTGATGAATATCCATATCTTCCTAGGGTTAGCTAGATATTATTTCTGATTTGTGAGAAATTTCTCATGATTGTCAAACCCTCTTACCAAGCTAACTTGTAAGGGAGTCAAGTTTTATTGGAATGATGAATGTAAATAAAACTTCATGGAGTTGAAGAAGAGGCTTGTCACTGACCCTATGCTCACACTACCCACAAGTGGGGAGATTTTCATAATCTCTAGCAATGATTTGAAGAAGGGCTTGGGCTGTGTATTGATGTATAATGAAAAAGTCATTGCCTATGCCTCAAGACAGTTGACAATTCATGATAAAAAATATACCATGCATGATTTGGAGTTGGAAGTTATGATCTTTGCATTGAAAATATGGAGACATTATCTTTTTGGGGAAAAGTGTGAAATATATATGGATCAAAAAAGTCTCAAATATATATTCACAAATAAAGTGATGAATATACACCAACAAAGATGGTTAGAGCTTATCAAGGATTATGACTGCTCAATCCATTACCACCATGGGAAAGTGAACAATGTGGCAGATTCTCTAAGTAGAAAGGACCCATCAATTCTATCATGGATGATAATTAAAAAATATCCAATCTTCTTATATTTGATGAATATGGACATGGGAATCATAAATAAGGGAACACCATCAATACTTTCACAATGAATACTCAACCATATCTTTTGGAAAGGTTAAAGGATGCTCAAAAAGATGATGTGGGAATTCAAAAGAAAGTGAAAACTATTAGAAAAGGTAAATCCTCAGAGTTCAATGTTAATGAAGAAGGAATTGTGAGATTTGGGTCAATACTATGTGTTCTATAAAATATTGAGTTAAAGAGAGAACTATTGGATGATAAACATAGTTCAACTTTCTATATTCACCTAGGAAACACAAATATGTATCAAGATCTCCTAGATCACTATTGGTGGGATAACATGAAGAAGGAGATCACTAAATATACATCAAAGTGTCTAGTATGTCAGCAAGTGAAGTCCAAGAGGAAGAAGTCTAAGGGGATGATGCAACTATTAACCATACCAATATAGAAAAGGGAAAACATCACTATGGAATTTATCACTAGACTTCCAAATACATCCAAAATAAACAATGCTATCTGGGTTGTTGTGGATTGTCTTACAAAGATTGCACACTTCATTGCAATTCGAGAGGATTTATAACTGGATCTATGAGCATATATATACATCAGAGAAGTGGTAAGGTTTCATGGAGTACCATTATCAATTGTGTTTGATTGAGATCCAAGATTCACCTCTAAGTTCTGGAAGAGTCTCCAATATGATTTGAACACTATGTTGAACTTCAACACAGACTATCAGCCTCAAACTAATGGTCAATCTAAGAAAACTATCCAAACACTTTAGGACATGTTGAGATATTGCTCAATGGACTTAAAAGGTGGATGAGACGAACATATTCCTTTGGTTGAGTTCTCTTACAAAAACAGTTTCCACTCAAGCATCCAAATGGATCCTTATGAAGCCCTTTATGGGAAGAGGTGCATAACCTTGGCATGTTAGGATGAAGTTGGGGAACAAGAACTTATAGGTCTGGAAATGGTCAAAGAAATGGTGGAGAAGGTTAAGACAATCCAGAATAACATAAAATCTTCCCATAGTCGACAAAAGAGCTATGATTACAATCATAGATGAGTCCTAGAGTTTGATGTTGGAGACATGATATTCCTCTGTATATCTCCATGAAAGAGAGTTATGAGATTTGGGAAGAAGGTAAATCTTAGTCCAAGGTACATCGGCCCTTTTGAGATCCTTGATCGCATCGGAGTAGTGGCCTATCAACTTGAACTCCCAACAAACCTATCTCAAGTACATGATGTATTCCATGTATCACTCTTGAGGAAGTAAATACTTGACCCATCACATGTACTCAATCTGGAGGTGGTACAATTAGAGAATTACCTCTTCTATAAGAAGAAACTGTTAAAGATCTTAGATCATAGAGAAAAAGTTCTATGAAATAAGACGATGCCCCTTATCAAGGAGTTGTGGTGAAACCAACAGTTTGAATAAGAAAAATGGGAACCATAGGAAGTGATGAAAAAGAGTTACCCTCATCTGTTTTAATGTGTGAAAAGAAAATTTTTAATGAAAAATTTCTTAAGGGGGGATGGTTATAACAACCTGAACATTTATGAATAAAATTACATTTCTTTTAAATTTATTATGGATATAGAAAACACATGCAATCCTTTTGTTTTATTATATCCAACTGGATTTAAATTACTATTAAGTATCCTTTTCGTTGATAATACAACTGTTGAAAAGTGGTCACATGACTAGTATAAATACAAGGTTTTAAAAAATCCTTTTGGCACATACAAAGGAAGTGATGGCCTCAATTAGTAGGATAATACCCTATGAAGACCATTTATTTGAGATTTAAAGGGAGATAGCATTTTTGGGATTTACCCTAGACCAAGATCGTTCCAAGATCCAACAACTTAATCATGAGAAAAACTGTTTATAGGAGAAGTTCAAGCTCATTGAGATCACGACCCAAACCATGTTCACCGAACAACCCCAAGAAAGCCCCACCATCACTTGCCTTACTCTTAGGGAGTATGATGGTGTAATAAGGGGATATGTATCAAGAACCAAGAATTATTATTATTATTTTTTTATAGAATAATGAATATGCTTTCATTCTATTATTGTAACTTTGTAAATGATTTTCTAAAGCACAAATAATATTTTTGGTTAATATTCGAATTCAATTAAGGAATTTATTTCGATGAATTAATGTATTTTTGAAATAAATAAAATTTTAATAAAATATTATTATAAAATTACATTTATTAAATATTAATTATTATATAATTTTTATGAAGTCAAAATTAACTTCTATTAAGGTTTGAAAATTATTTTTTCCAAAATTTGTCAATTTTCAATAAATGTCAATTTTTATTTTAAAAGTGAAAATTCACATATTTAGAAAATTATTTAGATAAAATGAATATTATTTATGGAATTAGGACGTCAAAATTATCTAACAGCGAATTTTTCATAATTTTATGAGAGTAGAATTTTTGGGTAAAAATTAAATACCGTATAAATATATAATGTGTTTTACGACGTCATAATGACCCAATAGTGATGTAATAATATACTATAAAAGTTATATTAGGAAAAATATATATTTTTTCATTAAAATAATGTAATTTTAGGTTTATTTTATTTATTTTATAAAGCCTTAGTGAATCCTCCAAGACATATAAAATATTTTAAGATTTTAAAATCGGTTCCTTGAAATTTTGACTCACCTCCACATAAGCATGGGAAATATTTTAATATATTCATATCTTATCCTTATAAAATAATGTATACTACTCCAATTTTCCAGAAACCATGGGAATAATCCATGGTATCATTTGTGGTTTTGAATATTTTAGTGTGTAGTGTCCAAAACCAAAATAATAAAGAATTCCCCCACCTTTCCTATATAAAACCACCCAATCACCCATTACTATTCAATAAAACTCCATGAAGCTCATCCATACTCTTATATATACTTCCTAGAGTCCTCCCAAGGTTCCCTAATCCCTCAAGAAGCCTCTCCTAAGCCTTTGGGATCACACATCCAAGTAAGGGTTCATTCCTTTCTCAATTTTTGTCCAAGTTTCCTTATATTGTTACATAATTTTATTTTCAATTATAAATGATAGGGTATGTTTTAGAACCTACCCCATACTACCCTTATTATGTTTTAATGATGATATATCTCTTTATATCTCATTAATCACTCCCGTGTATACCTATTACCATGCCAAAATTATGTAAGGGTTTTCTCTCTTATTATTTCCATTCAATAATTTCTTTTATATTATGCATCTAAATTCCATTTCATATATTAGGATATTATGTTACCAGATCCCATTATATTCCATTTCATGTATAAATTATGAGAGACCCCTTTCTCTCTCATCAAACCATTTTATGAATTTATATTTGATGTCATTATGCTGCTGAAATAGCACCACGATTTTCCATGCCAAAATCACCGTGTAGTGAATACCATACCCATTTCTCTATCAAGGGTATTCAAATTTATGATCATATAATTATTTATTGGTGACTTACATGTATATATTAAACATTCCTTGTTCTTGGAATAAATTATGATGTTTAATGAATCCATGTTGTATGATCTATGTGGAACACTTATATATGAAAATGAAATGATTATGAAGGGTGCACACTGATAGTGCTCCAATGAATTGGGTAATGTTTAGTATCATGATAAACCATATTCAATGCAGGTTTAATCGTGATAATTCATGTGTAATGATCCTTGTCTCATCTTAATATCAAGTTGTATGTTGTTTCCCTATTTTTATGTTATGAATATCATGTTATATCATGCCTTTATGTTCATATTTATTTTATGCTATATTGATATAAATATTGACTAAAATGTATTTTATTACTCATGTTATTATATTTTTATTCCCTTACTGGGCTTTATAGATCACCCTTTTCTTATGTATATCATTAGGTTATCCCATGAAATGCTAATTACGAAGGAATGTTGTGATTTTGTAAAAGAAGTTTTCAATAAAGATGTTGTATTTCATATTTAATTTGTTATGTAATGTTCACAATTTATCAAAAAACTAGACCTATCGATCTTCTTAGTTGCATTAAATGAAAATCCATGTAATAAATCATTTTTAAATAGAGAATAAAGAGCATGCTTGTTATTTAGAATGTCTATATTATCTTTTTAAAATATCTAAAATTTTCTTACCCTTTGATTTTGATATCCTCTTGATCCTAGGAATCCCATAATACATTTATCCAAGATCAATGAAGTCTTATTAAATTAGTTTGAGTTCTTATTCTAGTTTCCAGGCATGAAAACACACACACAAACTCTCTCCTCCCTCTATTCTTGTGTGGAGTGTTTTCAAGGGATAAATTATAGGTAGGAATATGTAATTTATATTCACCTTATTTAATCCCCCTAATCAGAAATTCAATATTATAAGTGACCTAGGTATAAAAGAGGTCTCTCTTACTTTTACATGCCTAGGTGTCCCCATATTTTGGGGAAGATCCAAATATTGTCATTTTTCTGTTATTTTTGACCAAGTTCTTAATCATCTATCTTCTTGGAAAGTAAAATACCTCTCTATGATGGGAAAAATATCCATTTTCAAATCAACTATTGTTTCTAAAATGTCTTACTCTATTATGGACTACAAATGGCCTACTATCCTAATTAAAAAAATAAACATCTCAATCAAAAATTTCGTTTAGATAGGTAGCACTGTAGAAAGAAAACATGTGACCATACCCTAGTTGACTTGTTGAAAATATATTGATAAAAGTGGTATTGGAATAAAAAATATTAAGTACTTTAATGAGTCTCTTCAAGATATACTCACTTGGAATATTCTTTATAATAAATCTGACTCCATTACTTTTCTAAAAAATAGATTTCTTGAAAAAATTAAGAAAGGAAACTCAAATTTTCTTAACTATTCTATCTGGCCATCGATAAAACAATCATTTTCCTCCATTATTAACAACTCTAGGTGGATGGTCTCAAGATAATATTCCATGAACTTCTGGTTGGACAACTGGACTAGAACTCCCTTAATTTCCATGGTTTCTCCTAGCCAAAATCACGAGAATACCAACCTTTCTATGAGAGAGGTTATAAACTCACAAAACTATCATCTCCCTGACACCATTATGAATTTCATTGACAACTATCCTTTATATATCACTGATTATTTCTTAATTTAGGAACCTGCACATAATGGTATGCTTAATTAATTTTTTTTACAATCATTCTTTTTGTAACTATGAAATTAATTTTGGTTGGATAAAGTATTTTGAAAAACATTGGATAAAACCTTCAAGATTCACTCTTCTTTGGTTCCTTGCTCACAAAAGGGTCCCCACTGATGGATGTCTTCAATCTTATGGTATTCAACTCAACTCTAAATACAGACTCTATAATCAACACAGAGAAGATACCAATGACCTCTTTCTTTATTATACCACTGTTTATACTCTTTGGAACTATATTTTTGACATATTTGACTTCATATGGCGGACTCATGACTCTCTAAAATATAAACTAAATGGATGTGAAGATATGGATAGTTCTTAATAAATTAAGAACCTTTTTCTTGCTGTTGTCGTTGAGCTTCACCATGTGATATGGTATGATATAAATGCTCTTATTCACAAAAAGTGATCATTTAGCCATAATACAGGTTGAATGTGGATCCTTATTACCATACATGAAGATGATATGATCCAAAAGGGACATCACAAAAACACTATGAATGAATTTGGTATCTTGCTACATCTTCGTATTGATGGAAAATTCTACAAACCATGCCATACTTTTGAAGTTTTTTGTCATGATCCTTTACCTGACTGGATTAAGGTTAATGTGGATGGTGCCTCCAAAGGAAATCTGGGTCCCGCAGGTTATGGTTCCATCTTCAAGAACCATATTGGTTAGATCTTGGGTTTATTTTATGGTAGTTGTGGCATTTATTCTTTACTAGAGGTTGAAATAATGAGTATGATACATCCTGTATCCTTTTCCAAGAAACATGGTTGGAATAACCTTTGGATTGAGTGCGACTTGACCACTATTGTGCAAGAGATATGGAATAGTGTGACACATCTTGCATGGACGATCACCACCTTCTAGATAGACTACACCAGCTCTCTTCTCGAAATTTATTACATCATCACTCACATATATCGTGAAGCTAACATGGTTGCTGATGGACTAGCTAACAATAGAGTTAATCAAGATATTACCTAGCTTGATGATCTTCCTACTGATTTACCCCATTTCATAATAAGGATTGTAATCTGTTTCTATCTTTTAGACTCATGTAACCTCTTTCTTTTATTATAATAATTGTGCCTTGGTTTTCTGTCCAAGTCACCATTCTATTTAAAAGAAATATTCACCTTATTTAATGTGTAATTTGTGAAATTTTATTTCCTAATATTTTTGGATAATTTTTTTGGATTTAACATTAAATGATAATAACTCATAATTATTAAATAATGATAAAAAATTATTAAATTATTATCTTGTGATTATCTTGTAGATATAAAATATCATCTCATATTGGATTTATAATTATTCTCTAAGAAAGAAATTGTTAGCACATGCTATGTATTAAGTTGATAATTTTGAAATTATCTAGGATAGAGAAATTATTATCACATAGGGAGTTTATTTATTTGAAATAATATATTTGGAATTGGTTTTTGGAATCCTTAACAATCAAATTGAACCAATTAATACATGGACATTATTCATGTGATGAATCATTGGAAATTTTTTTATTTTACACCAACAAGATTGAGGTAGTAAGTCCCTAATATTTATGGAATTGATCTTGAGTTGGTTTCCATTTTCTATAGTATGTGTTTTCATAGCCATAGATGCCTTATGTGACATGGTATATTGTCCCATGTGTAGACATATCATAGGGAACCATTGTCTGATATGGTATGCCTATATGTGCATATATCACCCATAAGACTATGATTATAGCTATATACCTCTAGATATATGTGACTAATATGATAGAACTATTTCCATGTGATGATTTTGGTGTATGCTATATTTTTATTGCTATGTGCATGGTATTAAAGTGATAGGTGGACACATCATGGATAAGTGGACCTAAAGGGTGAGAATGTTTATATGTTTCATGTGAAATGATGATAGGATCGAGTTAGACGATGGGGCATGATGGACTTGCGTGGCCTGACCTGGGGGCATGATGGTCTTATGTGATCTGACCTGAGATGTGACATCAAGTCATGATGGTCTTATGTGATCTGACCTAAGAGATAATGATGAGGCATTGTGGCCTTATGTGGGATGAACTAGAGTCTAAGGTCCTATACTACTACTACATAGCCCTGTGGATGGCTCCTCTACTTAGTAAATTTATACAACTATTCAGTTATCCTTCTAGCAGGGATCTAAAGCATGTTTGGCTAGGGTTTTTAGCATCTTGGTCAGCGCATAGATGCTCAGTATGGTATTATTTTCATATGTGTTAATTTATATAATCATCATGGAATATAAATCTATATACATGTGAACTTATGTTAAGAAATCATTGGTGTTGTCTTACTGGGTTATACTCACTCCTTGCCTGAGTATCTCAATGCACATATAGATTTTATTACCAAGGATCCAGTGAAGGTAAGGATCCTTATTATAGGGTTCTAAGGAGATGAAGTCTTGGAGTGGGGGGTGATTTCGGGACATACTCTATAATATTGATACTATATTTATTTTCTTTTATATTTCTTGATACTTGGTTTAACCCAACACACTAGATATTCATCTTATTATCCTTGTATGAATTTTCATAGCATTAGTTTTATCATTTTTTAGCTACTAATGTTTATTTGGTTTATATTTATGTTGTGATTTACTGATTAGATATATGGTTATAGAGGGTATAGTCGCCCCACATCACTTTAGACTCTCACCACTAGTCGACAACCTCTTACATATGAGGAGGCATGCATGAGGCCTTTTAACATCTTCAATCGGGTGATGTTTGGGAAATCTAGTTTGGGGTGCTACAAAATGGTATTAGAGGCTTATGGTTTACTTTTTTTGGGTTATTATAGAAAAGAGATAGGCTGTGTAGAACTCATGTAGGAGAGTTTCCATGTACCTGAATAGGTCATGTGTAATGGGCCTCCGAGTTACCAGTGATGGGATTTTTGTTACACTTTTATGGATTTTGAGTGCATTCATTAATCATGAGTAGGCAAATAGGATCACATGTCATATATATATACACCTATTGAGTGATTCATAGTAGTTATTTAATTAAATTCCTTGATATATGCTAACTGTTGAGTGATATATTTTCATTCTATACTGTTATGATATATATGTTTAGCATCAGTTAGTTAAACTTGAGAATACAATTATGTTATATATATAATTATAACAAACTTTCAGGTATGGAGGACCAGGCATGAGCGTTGGGAAGAACTAGGAGAGTTATACCTTGTTTGTGGGTATCTCTTAGGATAAATCTTCTGACATGAATCCCTTATGTGTTCCTTAAAGATGATTAAGATGTTCTCTTATGCAACCTATTATAGGCATTGTAAACATTCATTTTACATTTTATAAAATGCCACCTTTGAGATGTTTTATAGGAACACCTATAATAGTATACTTGAATTCTACCATAAGGGAGAACTCCCCCATTCCATTACTAAATGTATAAGAAGGTGCAACTGAGCATGATCCTGCACCAACTCTAATGATTCAGGTGGAAGAGCCAATCTAACTAGGATTTTTTTTAAATTATGTTTATTTAAGGTGGGAGAACAAAAATAACCATGGTTGATTATTCTTGGGATTTCCAACTCCAGTATCATCTTCCTTTTACTGCATTTAAGGTCCCCATGATGTTGAGGACTGGATTGACATCATTGAGGGAATATTCTACTTGGTAGAGACTCCTGATGACTTATGGGATAAGTTAGATGCCTTTCTGTTTTGGGTACCTTCTAGTAGATAGTGTAGTGTCATGAATCATAATGATATATGTAAGGGTATGACCTAGACTACCTTTAAGGATTTATTCCTTGAGTATTTCTTTCATGGATCAATGAATCTAGACTAAGCATAAGAGTTTATATAGCTTCTTTAGGAGATGATGTTAGTATCTTAATATTTATCCCATTTCATAGAGTTGATCCATTTAAATCCTCTCTTTTTTGAGAACAAATAACATAAGGTGAGGATGTTTGATATAGGTTTTCATCCAGATATTAGATGCTAGTTCAAGAACTTTTACTTGACAACTTACCCTGAGGTGTCGCATAAGGCTCTCACCATAGATAAGGGGTTAGAGGAGGACTATGTGGTAGGTACTATTTCTGTTACTAGTGGATCAACAAGTGGAATACCCAAGCACTTTTTTTAGTTGAAAAAAGGAGGGATGATGAACTATAGTGGGATAGTGATAGGAAAATAGCATGTGGCAGGTCTTCTTCGGTTCCCACTGGGGGAGGTAGTGTTTCCCAATGTTACAACTATGGGTATAGTGTACATTACCACAAGTATTCCTAAAAGAACCAGATTAAGTGCCACTAACATGGAAATATAGGGCATATATAACATTTTTTCTCAAAGGAATCATGGAAAAGGTCTCACAGAGGTTCAAGTCAGACACAAGCATCGAGCCATGAGACTGGATGAGGTCCTAATTAATAGGTTCAGACACATCAGATGATGATTGTAGTGACCCTAACCCTAGTAGCCTAAATCCGATGTCTAATTTATTACATTGGACTAAGATACAAGGAATCACATATTAAAGGACCGAATAGTTTAGTAGTCTTGTTAAACTAGATACAAACTTGAGTCTTTAATTAGATTTTAAAATTCAAATTACAACATAATTTTTTTGATAATATCATTATTCTCTCTAGAATATCTTTTCATATCATTCATAGTACACTTCTTATATTCCAAGGAAAGGAAAAAAAAGGGTGAGCACAAATTCTAAGTAAGGGTTAAGTATAATGGAATCTATCATGAATCAATAAGCATAATCAATATGGAAAGGTAAATAACTGAACACACATGCCATGTAATCAATAAAATGAGAATAAAGTGCATCCAGAGATAATATCAATATGAAAATATCATGGATAATAATCAATATGTAAAGGTAAATAATAGAAAACACATGCTATTTAATCAATAACATGACTATCATAATTGTATAATTCATAATCAACTTAGAAAGGTAAATAACTAAAAACACATGCCATTTATTCAATAATTGAGAATTAAATGAATCCAGAGATAATATATATAGAGAATTCGTTTTTTCCTTGAAATAATTTTAAATATTTCTATATATATTTCTAGAGCTAGGAATTTAGTTGACGTGTGATTCTGAGGCCCGGTGTTCCCGAAATTAATTTTATAAAAATATTAAATATATTTTATATTATAGTGCATAATTTATTAAATAAAATGAGATAAATCTTAAAAAGAAGCTCATATCAGAAATATGAGACCATAGTTGAGACTATAATGTGGTGTTTACCCTAGGTGCGACCTAAGATAGGTCAGCATGGAGTGTTGGACATCTTGCTCATTGGTGGTACTTTCAGTGGATTAATTAACCATTAAATTAATTAATTTAACCTAAAAAAATTCTATAAGAATACACCCATGGATATATTCTTATGGTTAGCCTCATAATCTTGGTATCTTCCAAGATCTTCTCATTCCAACTTTAGTTGGAAAATCAAACCAGATAATGATGAAACTTTAGATCGGAGCAGATTAGGACACAACGAATGTAAAGACTTCATTAGATCATTGGAGGGTGATTTCTTTGATGAAGAATGATCCAATATCTAGGTAGGACTCATAAATTTGTGGTTTGTTCATTATTTTATTAAATTGATTGGGCAGATCGATCCCTATTTTGGATCTATGCTAATTGTAGCCTTTTCATGCACCCAGGTACCAATTAAATTGATTATTTATTTGGTTTTATAACCTAGATATCCCTGTTCTTGATCATTGGCCAATAATGATTAGAAAACGATGTTCAAAAATATGTTCTTGTGATTTTCTACCTAATTTTCTTTATTTTCTTCATCATTTAGACCCTGCGGTCCTGGTTTGACATTGATGGGCAGTATAGAGCCTAATTGGACCCCTCAAAATCACAAAATATCCATGAGAGAGTGATATATCTATAAAGTGCAGAGAGATCCAAAATATTTATGGTCTATCGAAGATAATTTTAGTGATCAATGACCGAATCATCATCGATGAAAGGTATGGTGTGTAAGAGTCGAACAACAAAACCACTGAGGAATGAAGAAATTCAATTTTTAATGAATGATGGATGGAAATTATGAAACACAACTAGATATTCCAATTTCAGGTAGAAAAGTGGAAGGATCTATGAATAAATGGCTTGAATTGAGACATGGGAAGTGGATTTAAAAATTAGTGAAAATCCCAACTACACGCCATGTATCATGATGAACACATGACGTGTATCCCCCTTTTTATGATAGATAGGGTTTTTGAAATCTATAAAAATGGCATGATGTGTAGCCCTCCTACACACCATGTACATCATCCTCGGGTAGATGGTAGATAATAGGGGAAGGGCCCCATGTGGAAATACACAGACAGACACACAATCATGCACCGAAGTAAACAAAAATGACCAAGGTGCATGGGGAAGGACCCCAAGTAATATGAAATTCCATGTAGACTCCCTACACTCAGTGTATCCCTACATGGGTAGCGATCCATGTACTATATAGGTACATGACTATGAAAAGGAGTGGGACCACATGCCATGTGGGTACCCTAACATGCCATGTATCCCTTGGATCCTTTTGAGTAAAATTCAAACTTTTATATCTCCTTCATTTAGAATTGGATTATGGATCGTGAGTAGCCTATCTTGAGTTTTTTTACTTATAAAATAAGATGGTTCCCTCAGTTATGGATTTCGATATATGATGTGAAATGTTCCGAGCACAACACTTATTTGTGGTGAAAACTAATGGTGGAAATGATCAGATAGGATTACCAAAGGAATCCTATTAGAAAGAAAACCCCCATAAGCATGGGAGTGAGTACTATATAGTTAATTCTAAGTGGAACCCTACAATAGTGCTGGGAAGTGGGTCCTTGATGAATTCTGAGTGGAACCCTCTAGTAGAGTTGGACAGTGGGTACTTGACAACTTCTGAGTGGTATCTTCCGATAGAGATGGGCAGTAGATCCTCAACGACTTCAAATTAGAACCCTTCAGTAGAGTTAAGAAGTGGGTCCTCGATGAATTCGGAGTGAAACCCTCCAGTAGAGCTAAGAAGTGGGTCCTCTATTACTTCTAGAGTGGAACCCTCCTACCGAGAAGGCCATGGGTCCTCCATCAACTATCAGAGTGGAACCCTTCACCTGTACCAGGGAATGGGTCCTCTACTTAGAGTTTTTGGACCCTTGAATGTGAGATATAGTGAAAAGGCATGAATTTAATTATATGGTTAAATCTGGGAAGACATGTGAGATGTTGGGCATCATTGACGTACTTTTGGAACTTTTGGGGACTCCTCTTCCTAGGCTGAGTTGTGAGATGGTGACTCCCTTACTCTATCATTTAGATTTATTTTGACTGAGTATATATATATATATATATTCATATGTAACCATACCTTTGTATTTGGTTACTATCTTTACATGAGATGTGAAGATGAGTGGGGTATGCCACATTCTTTCCATGTTTAGATTCTTGTGGTTGGATGAGTCTACTCTCCGTATATGGGTGGTGAAGAATTGATGTGTAGTTCATTTACTCACTGTGTTGAGCTCCCTGTGCTGGGATAAGTTTACTCTCTCTTGTTATGGGTTGATCTATTCTCTTTCATTGTATCTTTCATCCTGTTTACTCTATAACATCTTTCTTTTTTTCTATTTATATTACTTATCCTTTTTATATTCTAATTATTATTACCTAGAATGTATATACTCACCCCTAAATGAGATTTTTCTGCATGTGTCGTGTATTATGTAGATGAAATATAAGTCGACAGTGACTTTATATGATCTTAGGGATACTGGGTGCTATGGACCACCTACGGTGGTTATAGCTAGGAGATCAGGAGTTGGGATCTCTCATCAGTTTAATTTTCTACTTTTTCTAGGTTGGGATATATTTTTGACTGGGTGTGTATTTCAACCCTTTACTTTTCAGTTTGCACTATCGTACTCTTGTACACCCTAGAGGTTTTTCATTATTAATTTACATTCTATATTTTTCATATTTATTTTATTACTCCTTTGTGATTCTGCATTGAGATGGTTAGGTGTGTGCATACATGTACTTAGGAAAATGCATCCCATTTAGGTTATTCCTTTGGATGACTGTTTCCACCCCTGTCCTATGGAGGCAGGCCTGGGTTGTTATGGATTGAGCCCTAACTTGGATTTAGTTGTGAAAAATTTGTATCAGAGCAGTTCATTCCTTAGGACGTTCTTTAGAGTAGTCCCCTAATGATGATTTGGTTAGGATTAGTGAAATAGTTTCAAAGTGTCTCTAGTGTGGCTCTTAGGCTAGGGAGTCTAGTGATGGTCTAGGCAATCAATATATCTATTCACCAGGACCTTGACTACCCGCTATCGACTTGGAATACTGAAACATTAGTTGTAGGGATCAATGGTACATACATCATAGAGGACTAATTCTTTGAATATCATTCTTAATTCAGCTACCCATTTTTGTTATATATATACAAGCTCATATAACCATGATATGTCTTGATAAATCTCAAGATACCTCTAAGATGCTAGCTAGCCGGGATACTCGTTATGGATCATGATGACAATCAAAAGAGCGAAGAGGCCTCAGTTCAGGGTCTATCTCGTGAGATTCTTCCTCCAAGTGGGAAGGTAGTAGAACCTACACCTATTGAGTAATAGATCATTCTAGTAGACCGGGCTGAGGATACATGTAGGCTTAACATGATTTTTGAGTTCTATCACTAGAGGCCATTGAGGTTTTGCGGTGAGCTAGATCCTCAGGCACAAGAGGATTAGAAAAAGTTAGTTGTCTATATCTTTAGGATTATTTTTAACTTTATGGATCAAGTGGTTTCATTGGAAGATAGACTTTTCCACGGTGTATCTGGGTCCTGATGGAGCCTTGTTATGTAGATGCATGATGAGTCGACACTGTCATGACCCGACTTCCAATAGATGTTCCATGAGGAGTATTACCATTCCTGACTGTACTCAATCCAGATTTAGGAGTTTATAGAGATAAAATAGAGAGGAATGATGGTGGTTGAGTATACAACAAGGTTCATAGACCTTACCTGGTACACCCTTAACATGATCCATGGTGGTTACTTCCGAGCATGTAAGTTTGAGAAGGGACTCTTCAGAGAGATCTGTTCCAATGTGGTGCCCTTTTACATCCCCACCTATACTATGGTGATGGAGTAGGTTCTATTGATAGATAAATTTATATCATAAAGATTCTTGGAAGTGGGAGCTAGTAGTGGGCATCATAGAGCTGAGTCATCTACAACAGCTAACATGTGCTATTCGGTAGGATATCGGTGTAGGAGGCCCTTTCATGATCAGACTCAAGCACAAGGTCATATGATATAGGGACAAAACAAAGAAACATGGAATCCTATAGAGGATTGGTGCTATGATTGTGATTGTCGAGGTTATATAGTGCATGAATTCCCAACCAGACACATTGAGGAGCATAGTCAGATAGCTGATGGACCGCAATAGTAGAGGTAACATCATGATCAGGGATCTACTAGGTGAGGATAGGTTGGTCTCCAGGGATATAGAGTTGGAAGAGTAATAGAAAGAGCTATGTGTGGTGGAAGAAGCTATGAGATCCTTCTACTACCACTACTAGGTATTCCACACCAAGATTAGGGAGTTGGTGGTCGAGGTCACAAATAGATGTAGACTCTGGAGTCTTATAACCTTGCAATGCATGAGATGATCATAGCTATAATATGTGTTTATTATACTCTTGATTTAGTATTATTAGACATAGGTGATAATAATTAATTTATCTCTATACTCTTGGTGTGAGAGATAGAGCTCCCAGTTGCGGCACTAGGGAAACAACTTCTTCTTGAGGTTCTTATAGGGAACCCTTCTTCTGTATCTTTTATTTTCCAACAATGTAAGAAATGGATTGGTGGAGAGAGGTTTACACGGTACCTTTTGGTTATCATGATAGAACCCTATTAAATCATCTTGGGTATGGATTTTTTGTCCATGATATGCGAACAAATTGACTATCACTAGAGATGAGTCATATGTCTTTGCACAGATGGGACGAGATTCACCTTTATGGGTGAGAGAGATTTCATGGAAGGATGAGTGGGTTCTACTAATAGGAGTCTGCAACCCATAACCCATAAATTAGTGAGTATATCCCTTGGTGTATAAGGTTCTTCATGAATCCATATTACTTTAGTTGTATAGGATTATATGAATGTATTCCTTGAGGATATTCTAGGACTACCTCTGAGGAAAGATTTGGAGTTTTGTATTGACTTACATCCCAACACCACTATGATATCTTCTGTGGCATATTGGATGGCCCCTACCAAGCTCCAGGAGCTACTATTATAGTTGGAGGACCTTTGAAAGAAGAGTTTAATTAGGACCAGTGTGTCTACCAAGGAATATCTAGTGTTATTCATGAAAAATTCAGATAAGAGCTTATGAATTTTCATGGGTTATCATCACCTGAACCAAGCCATGATAAAGAAAAAGTACCCCTTTCTGAAGATTAAAAACCTCTTTGAATAGTCATGAGGCATGAGATGGTTCTTGAAAATTGATCTTCGGTCTGGATACCACTAGTTGAGGGTTCTTGAGGGCAATATTCCAAATATGGAATTCCAATGTTGCTACATACACTATGAGTTCCTAGTGATTCCCTTAGGTGTGATGAATTCCCCCACCGTGTTTATGGATTTGATGAATGAGATCTTCCAGTTGAACTTTTACTAGTTTGTGGCCATATTCATTGACAACATACTCATATAATCATCATCAGTGGAAGATCATGATGAAAAATTGAGGATGGTTCTATATTTACTTCGAGAGAACTAAATTTATGGGAAAATCTCAAAGTTCTAGTTCTAGATTCATGAGGTTCACTTTGTGGGGAATGTTATCTCTAATCATGGTTTAGCCATGGACCTAAAAAATATCAATTTAGTGATTTCTTAGAATCCACCCAAGAGTGTTTCAAAGGTTCAGAGATTTATTGGCTTGGTAGGATATTACAGGAGGCTTGTGGTAGACTTCTCCAGAATTACAGCTCCTTTGACTACCCTGACGTAGAAAGGAAAACTGTTTACCTAGTCTGAGCAGTTCTAGAGAGCCTTTGAGGAGTTGAGGATAAGGTTGATAAGTTCTCATATGTTGAGAATACCAGAGGATGACATTGAGTATGTAGTGTATTTCTATGCCTTAGGAGTAGGGATCTACTAAGTGTTGATGTAATGATAGGAAATTATCACGTATGGTTTGAAGAATTTAAGACCCCATGAATAGAACTATGAGACTCACAACCTCGAGTTGGTAGTAGTAGTCTTCTACCTAAGTATTTGGAGAAACTACCTTCTAGGGGAGCACTTTATGGTTTACTTAGACCATCAAAGTCCCAGGTATGTCTTGAAAAAGAGAGAATTTAACTTGAGACACCGACAATGGTTGATGTTACTAAAGGACTATGAATTCAAGATAGTATATACTATAGAGAAGGTAAATGTAGTAATAGATTCCCTTAGCAATAATTCTCAGGATCGTTTAGTATGAGGCTTTAGAGTAGTTGGCTTCCCTACAGCTGACACTTGTGGATAAGGAGGTTATAACATTTTTGTAGTTGATGGTGTTGACTCCCCCGCTTCTCAAGCATGTGAGAGAGTTCCAATTGGGAGAAATAAACTTTGAGGTCTTATATAACTATATATCCATGGGGGACTTACCAGATGGATATTTTTAAGGAGGGAATCACATCATCATTTCCCAAGGAAGGATGGTGGTTCCAGTTATGATGTAGGAGGATGTGATGTGAGAGTTACACACTTCTCCATTAATAGTACATCCTGGTGTTGAGAATATGTATAGAGACCTCCAGTGATAGTTTTGGTGGTCTAACATGAGATGGAGTGTAGTTAAGTTCATCTCTTAGTTCCTCACCTGTATACAGGTGAAGGCTAAGCACCAAGTTCTAGAAGGTTTGTTTCATCCCCTTGATACCTCAGAGAGGAAGTGGGATGACACATCCATGAACTTTGTGATAGGTCTTCCATAGATAGGGAAGGTCCATGACACCATCTAAGTGACATTTAACCAACTCACGAAGTTGGACCACTTCCTTGCTATCAAGGAGAAGAGTTCATCAGATATTTTGGGGCAGTTATATGTATAAGAGATCATTCTCATTCATGGGGTTCCCTTGATGATTATATCCAAATGTGATGTGCAGTTTACTTCATGATTATGGAGAGGCCTGGAGGAGGAATTCAAGACGCAAATGTGGATGAGTACAAACTTTTACCCCTATAACAATGGGAAGACCTAGCACACTATACAGGTGTTAGAGGATATGTTGAGAGATTGTGTGTAATACTTCATCAAGAGTTTAGAGGATCACTTTCCCTTGGTATAGTTTGTGTACAATAACATTTACCACTCTACTATCAACATAAAAACTTTTGAGGCCCTGTACAAGAGACATTTCGTGCCTCCCTTGTACTGAAAAGATATCAGTGAGATATCTCTTGTGGTCCTAGTGATGGTGCAGGTAACAAAATAGAATGTCCTGATCATCCATGGGTATATGAGGACAACCTAGAGTAGTAAGAAATATTACATAGATCACCGTCATAGGCCCTTGAAGTTTGAGCAGGGAGACTAGGTTTTCTTGAGAGTCTCCCCATGATGAGGATTTTGGAGGTTCAGTTGGGGGAGGAAAGTCATCCATAAGCTTCATCGGTCTATTTGAGATTGTGTAGAGGGTTGGTGAGGTTTCATATCACCTTTCCTTACTCCCATAGATTAAGTGGGTGCACGATGTCTTCCACATGTTGTAGTTGAGGATATATGTGCATGACACCACACACGTTATCAACTGTGGAGAGCTGGAATTCGAGGATGGATCCACCTTTTTAGATCACCCAGTGGTGATTGAGGATCGATAGGAGAAGACCCTTTGTGGATGGAACATACCCTTGGTTTGCGTGTTTTGGAAACATGATAATGTGTAGGAGAGTTCTTGGGAGCGGGAGAGCTAGTTGAGGGACTAATATACTGAGTTTTTTGTTTATTTTTTCTTTTTTCTAGGATGAAAATATTGAAGGAGGTAATAATTTAGAGACCCTATTTTTTTTAAGACTTTGAAATATTTCTATATATATTTCCAGATTTAGGCACTGAGACAGTGTGCAATTATAAGTCCCGATTTTCCCAGAATTAATTTTATAAAAATATTAAAAATATTTTATATTTCATGTGTAGTTTCTTAAATAAAATTTAATAAATATTAAATAGAATATACAATTAGAAATTGAAGACCATGGTTGATTTTGGAACACAATGTTTACACTAGGCGATACCTAAAATAGGTCAGCATGGGGAGTTCATACATCTCACTCATTAGAGTTACATTCAGTGGATTAATTAATCATTTAATTAATTCATTTTAACCTAAAAATAAATTCTATAATAATAATTACATGGATATATTCCTCAAGTTAGCCTCATAATCCTTGGATCTTATGAGAGATTCTCCTTCCACCTTCTGTTGGAAAATCAAATCAAATGATGATGAAACTCCAGATCAGAGAATATTGGGATACATTGAAGGCAGTGACTTCCTTAAATCATTGGAAATCAAATTCTTTGATGAAAAATGATCCAATCTATAAGTAGGACTCATAGATTTTTGGTTTGTTCCCCCTTTTATTAAATTGACTGAGTATATCAATCATTGTTTTGTATCTATTCCAATTAAAAACTTTTCATACGCTCGGGTACATATTCAATTGATTATTTCTTTGGTTTTCCAACCCAAATATCCATGTTCATGATTTTTGGACAATAAATCTTGTATAATGATGTTTAAACATATTTTATTATGATTTTCTCCCTCAATTACTTCATGTTCTTCACCAGTTGGACCCCGCGGTCCCAATTCAACATTGTCGGGCGGTACCAAGCCTGATCAGACCCCCAAAATTGTGTAGTATCTATGATTTAAGGACTTATTGATGAAGTAAAGACATATCCATAATTTTTGAGGGATATAGAAGATCGTTTCAATGATTGATGGTTGAATCATTGTTGATGGAAGGTATGGTGCATACAGTTCAAATGACGAAACCACCGTGGAATGGTGAAATCCAATTTCTGATAAATGATGGAAGAAAATGATGAACCAAAACTAGATCCACTGATTTTGGGTGGAAACAAGGTGAGATATATGGAGAAATGAACTGAATTTAGGTACCAGAAGTGAATATTAAAATTAGTGAAAATCACGATTACACACTGTGTATCATGATGAACACACAGTGTGTAGCCCCTGGCTACAATGGCCAGAGTTTTGGAAATATATAAAGATGTCATAGATTTTATACCTCCTACATGCCATGTAACTCATCCCCAGGTGGATGATTCAAGTGGTAGATCACATGGGAATTACCCCATGTGGAAGTACATGGCTAGGCACATGGTTGTTTACTGAAGTACACAGATACGAACAAGGTGCATGGGTAGGAACCCTGAGTACTAGGAAAAACCGTTTAGACTACCTACATGCCATGTAATTCTACATGGATAGTTATCCATGTACCATCCAGGTACTCGAACAAGTGGAGGAGCAGGACCACACACCGTGTGAGTCTCCTCACACACTGTGCATCCCTTATCTCCTTTTGAGGAAACTTTCATCTTCTATATATCCTTCATATGGACTTAGAACTTGGACCGTGAGTAGCCTATCATGAGTGTTTTTTCATATAGAATGTGATGGTTACATTAGTTGAGGATTTCAATATACAATGTAAAATTTTACTTATTTGAGGAAATTCCTAATGATGGATATGATTATACATGATTACCAGAGGCTTCCTGTTAGATAATAATCCCCCATTAGAATGGGCATGGGTCCTATATAGTTACTTCTGAGTAGAAACCTCTAGTATATTTGGGAAGTGGTTCCTCAAAGACTTATGAGTGGAACCCTTCAGTAGAGCTGGGCAGTGGGTCCTCGATGACTTCTGAGTGGAACCCTCCAGTAGAGTTGGGCAGTGGTTCCTCAGTGACGTTTGAGTGGTACCCTCCAGTATAGCTGGGAAGTAGATCCTTGATGAATTCCGAGTGTAACCCTATAGTATATTTGGGTAGTGGATCCTCGATGACTTCCATGTAAAGCCCTCCAGTAGAGCTGGGAAGTGGGTCCTCAACTACTTCTAGAGTGGAACCCTATTACCAGGAAGGGCATGGGTTATGCATTGACTATCAGAGTGGAACCCTCCTATTGAATAAGGGCATGGGTTTTCTACCTTGTGCCCCCATGAATATGTGACACAATGATGATGCATGACTTGACTTGGATATTTACATGTGGGAAGACGTGAAAGATTCTAGGCATCATTGATAGACTTCTGGAATTATTGGCGACTCTTCTTTATAGGATGAGCTATAAGATGGAGATCCCCTTACTCTCTTGTTTGAGTTTATTTTGACTGATCATATATATATATATTCATATGTATCCATAACTTTGGATTTTGTTACTCTATTTACATGAAATTTGAAGAATTGCGGGTATTCTATTTGATTTCCATGTCTAGATTCTCATGGTTGGATGGGTCTACCTCCTACTATGGGTGGTGAATACTTGACATGTAGTTCATCTACTCACCATGTCGAGCCTCCTGTTCTGGGATGATGTTACTCTCTCTTGTTTTGGGTTGAGTTGTTCTCATTCACTATATCTTATATCCTGTGTATTATATACTATCTTTATTTCCTGTTGTATCTATTATCCACCCTTAATCTCTTAGGTAATCCTACTAGGTATGTATATACTCACCCCTTCATGGTATCTTCCTACAGATTCCATGTTTAATGTAAACAACAGACAAGTCGATGATAACATTAGAGGAGCTTAGGGATATTGGGTGCTGTGGACTGCGTATGATGGCTATAGCTTGGAGATAAATTTTTGGGCTCTCTCAATAGTTTATTTTTCTAGTTTTATTAGGTTGGGACATATTTCTGGTTGGGTGTGTATTTTTTCCCATAACTTTTCAGTTTTCACTATCGTACTCTTGTACAACATAGAGGTTTTGCATGCTTGGTTTACTTTCTAACTACTGAATCTTTATATTATTATTCCTATGTACTTATACATTGATACGATCAGGTTTGTGAATACAGGTACTTTTTCAAAGGCCTACCATTTAGGTTATTCCTTTCGGTGCTTGTCACCGCCCCTAGCCTATGGAGGCTCTCTTAGGGTAGTTGCGGATTGAGCCCCAACTTGGGCCATATGATACCTATAGGTTAAATAAATGCAATGCGTAATTATGAAAATAATAATAATAATTGAATTATGAAAAAATGCGTTGCGTAATTATTTGATATCATGTCTCAGGAACATGATACCTCTACCATAAATACCTTTCACAACACAATTTAAAACTACAAGTAAAAGCCTATTTAATGCTAGATTCACTTTATTGTCTCATGATACCTACCAATGCATCAAGGGGATATATAATACCAGTACCCACCCATCACTGTAGGTGCAAATAATTCCTCATATATTGAATAATTTATTTAATTCATGAATCAATATTCCTTAACATCAAATATCCGTATTGAGTAAAGGATAAAAATTTATCAATATTTCCCCATTCAATCAAATAACTTTCAAAGTAAAACACCATATATAGATTTGAGATACAGTTTAAGAAATAAGAATATCTATGATAAATAATATGAATATTTAGGGGAAATTTAATGTATAATTATCACAGGAAGTTTAATATTTCAAGGTTAAGTTAATGACTACAAAATGAAGCAAGGAAGTGAATTTCAATACTATACTTGTTCAAAATAATCATAAACCATCTAGGGGAAAAATAAGGATGGTATCAACATATACCCATTGGAGTATGAACAAAGTGTTGTTGTCATTGATGAATTGAAATACCATATAAAAATCTTTAAAAATATTCTTGAGTAAAATATCCTTTTCATTTTAAGAATCACTTTTTAAAACATAAAACATTTTGAAAATTATTTTATTTAAAAATAAAATTTAAAAAATAATAGTTTCAATAATATTAGGAATTTTTTTATTTAAAAATAACATTGTAAACTTGAAAATTAAGCTTTAAATAAACGATGGTCATGATAGTGTGTAATTCCATACATGTCATACAAGCTAAAAAGAGAACTCCTTTTTCATTGTAAAAGGTTAGAAAAGTTCTTTGTTTGGAAAATGACAAGAATACTCCTTTATTTTTTTTAAAAGATAAAAATGGGCTGAATTTCCATTAATAAATAATTTTAATAGGTTATTTTTTTAATTTGTTTTCAGAAAACATGGTTTTGGAATAAAACGTATTTCTGAATAAAGAGAGAAATGGAGTTAGATTTTCTTAAAAACATCTTCTCAATTATTTTAAGTACTAAAGAGTGAAAAATGGTAATATTACTTGAAAAATTACATGAATAACTATAGGAATAAAAAATTTAAGGTTTCATTAAACAATTATCAAATAATTTCCTTCAACTAAAATTCAAAAATAAACAATCTTTATTAGAATGAGATTGTGAAATAAACCCTTACAATGATCATAACTTTTTAGTGATAATTAATAAATGAATCAATTATGTATATAAAATGTAAATAAAAATAAAACAAGTGGAAGTAAAATTTAATATAATAAAAAGTCATTATACACATAATATTATAATATCAATGACAACAAAGAAGTAATATAAGCTAATGAAATGAAATTGAGTTATGAAATTCATTACCATGTGTGTTTTGTCATGTGTGTTTTATAATATCATATATTATCCTTTTATAACATCTTATCACACATTTATTAATAATATTTCATTAATTTCATTGTTTCGGGTATTGATTGCCTTGTTTTCTCATGCGTGTTTTATCATTAATGATATATTTCTTGAACATATTATATGGTTACATAATATCTAATATAATAATCATGAAATAATTATCATATTTTTATATCAATTATACTTTTAAAACCAATCATGAAATATGGTTACAGAAAATACATTATGTTACAATTATGGAGATGGAGGCCGTACGTACACATGAGTAACATTTCCATTTTTCAATTATAATTATGGAAAAAGGTAAGTAATATTTCATATTTAAATAATTATAATAATATAATAAATACCATATTATTTATTTAAATATAATTATATATATCATTCATGTGGTGTGGTGATGAAAATAGAGTCAAATCTTTTCATGAAGGCGGTAGTCCACACGTACATGAATGACATTATCATATTTCATTGAGTAAAAATGTAAGAAATAAAATGATATATATTATATTTTAGGAATGATAAATATGAAATTAATATTATAATAATTTCATTTATATCACATATAATCGTTAACATTATCCTTATCACATTCCATGTAAAGTGTCAGTGAAAGACGAATCACATCGCTTTGCGAGGCAGTTGTCCACCGTACACACGAGAAACGTTATCTTATCTCCCACATAATGAAAATTAAAAAGTTATATATGATATAATGGATCCATAGGTATAATTATATTATAAATATCATATTTATACATTATATACATCATCACACCCAACCGTGAAAGGTGGTAATGAAAAAATGAATGACATCGGTTTGCTAGACGGTAGTCCTCCGTGCACATGAACGATGATTTAATAACCTATTTTATGGAAGTGGGGAAGGTTTTAGGTCATTGAATTATTATAATAACAAATAATTATATTTAATATACTTATTTTTTTTATATCATCATGGTTTAATAAAAATTTAAGGAGGTGGAGGAAGAAATAAAATAAAAATAGTCGTTAAAGAATGCTACCTCTTCTTCAAGTATCTTCCCTAAGTTTGCACCAAATACTTCATAGGTTGGATTTATTCCCAATATAAGGATAATAAGATGATATTATGGAAGTTTTTAAGTGATTTGGATAGGTTTTGGTCAAGTCAAATGGCTTGAGATGTGTCAATAAGTGAGGGGAGTGAGTTGTCTTTTATAATTGAGGAGGAGTTACATTTTTGTAAATACCAAAAAGTATTAAATAATGGGTGGTCACTCTCACATAATGTGGATAAAAAATTGATAAATAATTCAAGGGATATATTAAATGGTCGTTCCAAACATGTAACACAAAAAAGATATGTTTTAAACATTTCATTCCTTATCCTTTAAATTTTACTCACTCATACCATTTTAATTTTCACCATGGTAACTAGTTTTTTTAACCAAGTTAATTTATAAATTAAGCCTAAAATAAAATGATACTTATTATATAATTTATACCAACTGATTATAAATATTAAATAAAATTTATTAAAAAAATTCAATGTGTGTAGAATGTTAATTTTAACACAAGCACATGTAATGCGCAAAACCCCATTTTAACCTTAATCGTGCTAATTAATTTTTAAGTGTTTTCACTAATAATTATGGTAAAAATTAAGTTTTACTTATTATATATTATAAATTATTTTTATTAAAAAAATTTAATCAAATTTTCCAAATTTTATTCATATAATTTAAAAATTTTAATTTAAAATTAATCCTGCAGATGTGATGAGAAAGTGGGTTTTTAAAGATAAAATGTCCAAAAGTTTAAAAAGTTTTTATATAAAAATTTAATATTATAATTAAAAAATGACCTAAATTAGATTAATTTATATTAAATTGAAATAATTTTACATTGAAACCAATTTAAAAAATAATATAACATTATAAATTAATTAAATGAAAATAAAAATTTCAATTAAAATTTAGTATTTTTTATTATTCATAAAAAAATGAAACATTTAAGAAAATTACAAAAAATTCACCCTAATATAATTTTGATATGATGATTTAAAAAATGAATTTTATTCTTTCAAATAAATTTTATAATAGTGTTACAAATGAATTTTAAATTATGTGTACAAAGTGCGACTAAACCGTATTTTAGAAAAAAATATAATTTTTCCAAAAACATTTCTTTTTATTTTAAATATTTCTTATTTTATTTATAGTAAATAGATATTCATATTTTTCATAATTTAATGAATACTATTCCTACCCACCAATTTAATGTCTTGGTTATACCTATTATATCAAATAATATTATTTTAATAATATTTCACATTTCGTTTAAACTTGATGTTGTGTGTAACTCAAGATAAACTTAGTATTTCATTTAATGTAAGATAAACTCATTATTTAATGTAATGAAATATATTGAATAGATTGGATTTATTTTAAAAAATAAATATATCATAAAGTATCAAGGTGTCATATTTTCTTCTAATCTTGGTGTTTTGTGTCGTATATGCTATAAAATACAATGTTCTTATTTTAGAATTTCAGAGTGTTACATTCTACCCACCTTAAATAAATTGCATCCTTTAAATTTAAACTTGATATTTGTAATCAAGGGTTTGATATTTGATTTTTTTATTAACAACCCACATTAGAAAAATAGTTAATAAAACATACTCTTAATAAGAGATAAAGGGAAGTACCAAGGTCATATGAAATAACACATAACTAGGTTTCTAATTAGGATAAAATTGGTGGCAAGTGAATATGTGGACATGGAATAAAAACATAAATAATTATAGAGAGTGATTAAAATCATTGATCATAATAAAGTGAATGATCAATGTAAAATAAAGGGTCTCAAAACCATAAATCAAATTGATGTGAAAAATGCCATTGATATCATTAGAAATGATGGAAATTTGATAAAATTTTATTTCAAGATCATTTTTTCAAAAGTTGATGAATTATTTTACTATATAAAAATATAAAAAAATATACTTACTTGATATGTTTTTTCATTTCATAAGTAAAATTTAATCCTTTGGTTATGCTTTGACAAATTTCTAATTCATCCCTTACTCTAAGAAATATATATCCAAAAATAATTTTTTTATGCCCAAAGCACTAAAATTCACTTTTAATGAATTCTAAGGTCCATAAAAGAGTGGTAAGTATTTCTATATGTCTCTAACTATTTTACAAAACTAATATAGTTAGAATAATTTATCCAATATAATACATTAATATCTAAAACTCAACAATAACACTAATGGTTCATTGTTAATATTTATTCATAAAATCTTTTAACTAAAAATAATAATATATTAACCCGAAATTCATATAGGTCAGTGGTAGGTGCTAAAACCTTATCATCCTTTGGTTTTGGGTTCAATCCCTGAGGCCTTTTCGGATGTGATGGGTTGTCACCCAACATGCGGGTTATCCTTTTTCTAAACTATATTAACACAATTCATTTAACATTCCCAAAAAATATGACATGCATCTTTGAAATAAAATTAATCATTAAATAAAATTTTTACTAAGGTTTTCAATACAAAATTTCTTTTCAAAAAATATAATAACATTATTTGTCTATTATTATAATGTAATTAATGATCATATTAATCCTTAGGTTTATAAATACCATTAAACTTGTGTATATAAAATTTAAAGGAATTATTCTTTAAATAACTCTTTTATATACTAAATAAATGGTTGTATTACCATAAATGTTTTCCAAAAATATTTTAATCATGTTATATTCCTTCCACACAAATTTTAAAAAGGGGTGTTTAAGAATTTAAACTTATTATAAATATTTAACTCATAAACCATGATGGTCTTCATAACTCTTAAGTTAATTAAGATTCATTTTCTTATAAAACTCAATATAATCCTTAGATGTTTCATGATTATTATAACCAAAATACCATTGGTAAAATACTTATACAATTTAATTATTGATTCAAAATACACAAACACTTCATCCATTTTATTTTAACATAGTTCCTTCCTTGGTCTAGGGTTAACCTTTAGAAGAGATAATTGAATTAGATAATGCATAGGTTCTCCACATTTAACACAAAAAACTATAAATGGATACCTAGGATGAGATTTATTTATTTCAATAGTACCCTTCATTTTTACTCAAAGATTATTTTATTTATTACCTTTCTTTCCACACATCAAGATTTTTACCGTTCCTTTGAGACACCATATTTTAAATCTATGAAACCTTATGTTTAACCAAGGCCATTCATTGTCATCATATGTTTAAATAATTCATAATGGTCTGTAATGAGAATGTGAATTATCCTAAGCATATCCTATAAGTGTGAAAACTAGGAGTTTAGTAAGGCTCGTTGTTGTGAAATAGGTAACAATCGAGTCAAGATCAATATGCCCTTTTTAGAGTTATTACCCCTAGGTACCTCTGTGAAAGAACCATGTCCACTTGTAGTATCTATATAGGGATATATTTCTAGGAAAAATCACATAATCTCTTCCTTACCAAAAATTTAGTATGTTTCTATAATTATCCTCAAATTTTATCATAACATTATATTCCCTAATATATATTTCTCTAAATATAGTTCCCAAGGTTTCTACTGATATTACTTTGATACCAACTATAGTGACCCCACCCTTGTATTCTAGATCTAGTTTCATATTTATTTCACTGTCATAAGATACAAGGAATTACATCCCAAAGGACCGAATAGTCTAGTAGTCTTGGTAAACTAGATACATACTTGAGTATTTCATTAAATTTGAAAACTTAAATTACAACATAATTATTTAAAAAAATATCATTATTATCTCTAGAATATCATTGTATATAATTCATAGTAAACTTACTGGATCCCTAGGAAACGAAAAAAATAAGGGTGAGCTCAAATGATTAGTAAGGGTTAAGTATAATAGAAGTTGCCACGAATCAATAAGCATAGTCAATATGTCATGATAAATAAATGAACGCAAATTCCATGTAATCAATAAACTAAGAAGGAAGTGTATCTAGAGATAATATGAATATAAAAATATCATGGATAATAATCAATACAATAAGGTAAATAACTAAAAAAACATGATATTTAATTAATAAAATAAATATCATAACTGCCTGAATGGCCCGAAGGCCTTCACTTTTTTATTTATTCTTGATAATACCCATATCAAGGGTGAGGGGTAACCCTTACAAGGCCTGGAGGCTTAAGTGAAAATTACGTGACCCATAGGTCTTAGAGGAAATCATCCAGACAAGACAACTAGGAACTGCTGTAACGCCCCAACCCTAGTTACCCAGAGTTGGTGCATTATTACATAACATTGGCATGATCACAAGAAAGATCAAATCTCGAAAGACCGATTGGTTTATTAGCCTTGGAAACACTAGATATATTCATAAGTCTTACATTACATCATAAAATGAAAAACTACTACAACAACATATTGTCTCTATAATCCACACTCATATCCCCACATAATATCCCTGTAGGTCATTCATAATTTACTTCTTCACTTCCTAGGAAAAATAAAACATAGAAAAGGGGTGAGCTCAAATGCCCAGTAAGGATAACAATATAGCAGAAACTTTCATAAATAAGAATAAACATTTAAGGCAATGTATAACTAAAACAAAAGCCTTTCAAACTTGAACTTTCAACATGGTATGGCATAAATAAAATTAAATAATGCCATTTACTTATTCACATGGATATTCTACTAATAGAATAATCACATGCAAAATCAATAACCACTTTCATAATGATGGAATGCATAATTCCAGACTATCATAACCACATAGCCAAGGCCTCGTGCCAAGACTACAAATAAGATTTTGTCAAGGCCTTGTGCCAAAACACTAGTTTGTCCCATGAGACCTACCGATGCATCTAGGAGCTATAACGGGCTCCAACCATCACATATTAAGTCCAATGCATTCCCATATGAAAAGGTTTAAACATAACATAAACATTCGTATTAAAACTAGCATACGAAATGTCAATACTTTCACCATAAACTATGAATGGTATAAAAATAGCACATCCACAGTCAAACATATCACAAAACCTTCAATACAATATAGAAGTTTTGTATCATAATAAATCAACTTCAAATAAGCTTAAAATCCATCAAAGGATGTTGACATAGATGAAATCAAAACTATTTGAGAGAAATATCTCCTTTTTTGAAATCATTTAAAAGTCACACATTTATAAAGGAAGTAATTAAAAAGGGATTTTTGAATCAAAGTGTCCCATACCACTTTGAAACTTTTGAAAGGAATTAACATTTTTAAAAACATTCATGTCCATATAAATAAATACTTAAAAACCATTTTGAAGACATTAATTAAAAAGATTTATAAAGATAAATCTTTAAAACATTTAAAATTCTGATTTTGATAAAGAGTACCTTTCTGAAATTCTTAAATTATTCATTTTGAAATCATTTAAAAGTCACATAATTATAAAATAAAACATTTACTTTGAAAATATCCTTGTAAGCTTGTAAGGGAAGCTTTGACTATTTTATAACGGCGGTAAATAGCTGAACCTGCCGTATAAGTTTAAAAAAAACATTCTTACCTTAAATTTGTCGAAAGGTAAAAAGTGCCTTGTTTGGAAAACGATGGAAATATTCCTTTAAAAACACATAAGGGTATAAATTAATTTAACCCATATTCTTTGTAAATAGTAAAAATGTTTTGAAATACATTTCGAAGTAACATGGATGTGGATGATAAAGAAATCCCAGTAGATTATTACGTATAAACAACCTCGAATAATGAAGAGATTGCGAAATAAAACCTTACCTTACACTTTTACTTGGATGGGGTAGGTTAACCTCCTGTATAATGGTGAAATAATTGTTATTAAATTATACAAGAATCATATACATTAATATGATATCATATATTATCTTTTAATATTTATTTGATAATAATATCTTAGTATTATCGTTGTTTTGGGTGTTAACTTACTGGTTTTCTTTTATATGTTTTGTTACGTAAGACATGTTTGTAAGGGATAGGTTGTATATTATTCATATCCAAAATGATATCAAGTCCTTAAAAATCATTTTTAAATCATCAAATGATAATTATACTTTAATGGTTACGATGGAGAATGAATTTCATCGCGTTCGTGGAGACGGTAGTCCGTACGTACGCACGAGCGACAATATCATTCTTTTGATATTAAAATAATATATAAATTGATGGTATATAATATATACAGAATAATTAACATGTTATATTTATTATTTACATGAGTTACACATCATTATTATACCCATCCAAATAATATTATGTTGAATAACAATTACACCACGACGTGGAGACGGTAAGCCGTACGTACGCACGTATGGTGACATGTTATTCAAAGGGTGGATAGAACACTGAATATGGTTGTACCATATTTATAATAACATCACAGTATATATATGATACTGGAGTTATTATTTTATAATGGTAACAACAAAGGAAGAAGAAGTGGAAGAAGAAATGAACTTGGAAAAGGGTGGTGAAATCATTACCTCTTCTTCGGGTTCTTCCTTTTGATTTGATCAAAAGGGCTCCTTAGGTTGGCTTTATGATCAAACTAAGGCCCCTAGGTTGTATTGAGGGAATTTGGGAGAGTATTTGGGCAGAATTTGGCCGAACCAAAAGGCTTTGAGGGTGTTAAGAAATGAGGAGGAGTGCCTTTTTATAAGAGGGGTGAGGGGCACCTTTAGAAAAGCTAGAAATATTAATTTATAATAAATTTATATTCAGTTTCTAATGGCTCTAAAATTTATTATTCAAAGGTTAAGGTGGGTATAGGTCGAAAAACATTCATCCAATAGAATTTAGATAGGTTTGGGTCATTATATTAACATTATCTTTAAGTATTAACTCTATGTTAATTAGTTTAACTTTTACAATGTCTCTTTATATTTTTATATTATATAGTTAATAAACTTACCATATACATCCAAGAGACCCCCAAGTGGTCCATTAATGATGAAACTATCATGATATAAGTCTCTTTGCCGAACCTTAGATTTTTAGGAATTTAATATCAATTAATAATATAATATTTGTTTTAAGAACTCTTTTATGTCAATTTTGACACTATTCAATAGTTGATTTTTGTGAAACTCACAACAGATTGATTACTTCGAACAAAGTCAATTAAATAAATCATATTATATCATATTATCCTATAAAATTAGTGTAATTCATTAAAAGTTTCATATTATATTTATTTGGGTATTTATAATATCAATTATTTCGATTTTTCACTATTATTGTAATTACTGCATCATCATTGTGTCATAAATAAATTACATTATTTAATGTCTAAAAATTATAAATAAAATATAATTATGTATGAAATTTTTTTATCTTTCTAATGAATATTTATAGTCGAAAATATAACATATATAACCTTATGTAAATTTTTTTTTGCTAAAAGATATATGCTTGTGTCATTTTTGTATTCATTTTAACTTAATTAAAATAAAGTGTCATTATCACATACAAGTGGATCCATGGGGTCCAAAAATCTACCCAAATATGCCCATGGTCGACCATGTATCAACAAATAGGGTTAAGACACGTTTTAGGGTAATTTAGTATTATTATAATATTATTTTTTAACCCTTATTTACCGGATTTACCCTTAACCATGGTAAATAAAATATTTACCGCAGTAATTATTCAAAATGTCTAAAAATAAAAGTTACCTATTTACAAAATTTGAACATCCTGATTCCAAATATGGAATACATTTTTCTAAATTCAAAACACATAAGTGGAAGAAATTAATTTAAAATTAATTCCCGCTGTCAAAACAAAAAGCGTGTTTTTAAGAGATAATAACTATCAAAAGATTGACACTTGTTTATGTTCGGTTTAATTGTAAAATTATGTCCAATGACCAACATTATATTAAATGGTAAAAATATATTCTAAATATACTTTAAAACCACTCAAATTCACAATTTATCACTATTAATTATTTTGATTAAAAAAGTTGTTTTTAATTAAAATTTAGTAATTTTCACTATTCATCAAAATATGAAAGTTATCCGAAAAGTACCAAAATTTCACATTAAGCTAAATTCGATATTCCAAATCCAAAAATGAAGTCCATTTTGAAATATAAAATATATATAATTTCAAAAATTAGGTATTACTATTCATAACGGCTAGTTTGATCGGTTGTGGTGTGTGTTAAAACTCGAAGTTGCGTACAACACACGCTACTGTTTTATTCAAAGGAAAGCATACCGTGGAAGCTTGGGATGTTTCATTTTAAATTTTTTGATGTCTCCATTTAGTCAAAAAGTTTAAAATATTTTATTTAAAAAGGTTTCACTATTAAAAGTTGATAAAAGTACAATACTGAAAATGAATCTGTTCTTGCATTATGACTAAGAAACTCATAATATGGATTCTAAAATTATAAGAATTATATAAAGTTTAAAATTTAGTTAATACTATTCATGACCTCTTTTAATGGCTTTTTTTTTGTAAGTCAAGGTGTGATTGAACTCGGTGTTGCATGTAGTGCAAGTTATTGAATTATTTTGAAGAAATAACACACTATGAAATCTTGGGGTGTTACATTCTCCCCTCCTTCAATAAATTGCGTCCTCGCAATTTGAAATTGTTCTTTGAAAATAAAAGGTTGAAAATAGAAAATATATTTGTGGGAAAACCCACATCGGAAATTGGGTTACTGAAATTTAGTCTTAATATGAGGAAAAGAGAAATGAAAGGGTCACCATCAAATTATGATCTCGATTAGGAGAACATTGGTGTTAATTAGAGACATATAATTAGAGGAAAAATGTAAATATTTATAGGTAGTGATTGAGGTCATCAATCACAAACAAGTATAAAATTGAGGTCCTTAAACTCATCAATCTATGATGATTTGAAATACCATCGGTCCAACAAAACATAGGGTATTGGGATAACACATTTTTGACGTTTCAAAATATCTTAGTTGAAATCCCACATCGAAAAATGAATTAATGAGGCCTCTATTTAAAATAAAGAGTGTAAAGTATGAAGATTACCGAAAATAACACATACTAGGGTTCCATGTAGGAAAATATGGATATGGAAGAGAAATCTAACCAACAATTATCTGATGGAGAGTGGTAGAGTACATGGCTATGAAAAGGCCAACAATCCCAAAGCCATAAATTAGTGATGATTTAAGGTACCATCTAGGACAACATTTTTGTTCTAAGTTCCTTTTATTAATGTTGAGAAATTTATTTATGAGATTGGATAAGATCATAAGGAGATATACTTACATTATAATTAGAGTTTTATCCATTAATAAATTTCTACCAAAAACTCATCATTCACTCGTAAAAAAAAATTCTATTTATACTATTCATAGAGGGTTCCAAAATAAACGAATTTATAATTCATCTACCAGATCTTTTAAAAAACTACTTTATTTAATCCAGGACATCTCGTGGGATAGTGGTAGGTGATACACCCTTGTCGCCCTTCGGTTGCGGGTTCAAGTCTTGGGGCCTTGCCGGTCGCGACGGGTTGCCGCCCGACCTCTGGGTTTTCCTTTTATGGTAATCAAAAATTAATCTCAAACTAGAATTTATCCAAAATACTTCTGTCCAAACTCACAGTCCAATATTTATAAGGAAGGTAAACTTAATGTAGATCCTTTTTACCCCGTAATAGCATATGAATACCTTCATCATGTATTCTTTTAAAACACTGAAACATCCTAAATTACCATAATACTTATTGGTTACATTCATGCTCCCTTATTCCATATAGAATGATGGATATACTTCATCAATCCAAAAATGTTTTAAACCCGAATAATGATGGAATATACAAATCATTAATCAGCTTCAAGGTAGTCAAGAATATCCAATATAATTTATCCAAATCAATCATGTATTATTCTAAAATCACTACCTCGGTATCAGAACCATATTATGGTTTATCTTTCTCTTAACCATATATTTTCCAAAAATTTAACCTGCTATTGAGTTACTTTTCTTTGTTCCACACAATCTCAAATCCTTAATGAAATAGTACTGCAGTACAATCCTTATATACTTCATAATTATTATAACAAGTACATTGTTGATACAACACTCAATTGACATAACCAACATAAGAACTCTAATCATTCGTCTTTATCTGTGGTAGTATCATAACTTGATTATTATCCAATAGCATCATTTGCGGCATAGTCTGATGACTGGGACATAGGTTCGCGTAGTGTCCAAACTCCTTGCAAATGAAGCATTGTACATTTGAAACCATTTTCTTACCCTTGCAGTCACGTACTTTGTGCCCTTTTCCTCCACACTTATAACAAACTCCCATTCCTTTCAGGCAAGTTCCAGGGTGTTTCTTTCCACAGTTACCACATATGGGAAAATTCTTCTTTTCCCTCTTCCCTTTATCCATCTTTCTCTCTTCTATCCTTTTCTTCTCTTGCTTCCCTTCAAAGCCATAGGACTTAGTAAACTCTTTACTTATCTTATCAACACATGATATTATTTCTTCATATGATGATAATAAATGGGAGACTATTTCTCTTATAAATTCTAGCTTAAGGCCATGAAAGATATGATCCTTCCTTCTCTTTGGATCATGTGCATTTCTGGAGTTCTCATTCCTTCTACTGGGCGCCATTTCTAAACAATGGAATACACTAGATCAGTTTATGAATCAAAATACATAATCCCATACTTATAAAACACTTAACATAAATTGAACTATGTATGGATATAATCCATAATCATAAAAATGTTTTCTTTGAGAAATTATATACTCATAAACCCTTCATAATGATTTATAAAGAAAATGAGAGTTATCCTAAGCATATCCCCCAGGAGTGTCGTAACCAAGAGTGCAGTAAGGCCCGTTGTCGTGCACCAGTTCCCGTTCGAGTCTAGCTCAAAGCGGTGTTTTCGGGTTTTACCCCTAGGTACATCTGTGCCAGAGCCGCCTCTACCTGCTCGTATCCAGAAAGGGATGTATTGCTCGGAAAACTCACAAAATCTCTACAATACCAAAATTCTAGGAAGTTCTTCTATACTAATCCTCAAAGTTCATCTTAGGTCTACGTGCTCTAATCAGAGTTTATCTAAATCTAGCTTCCAAGGTTTGTACTAAACTTCCTCTGATACCAACTGTAACGCCCCGACCCTAGTTACCCAGAGTCGGTGCATTATTACATAACATTGGCATGATCACAAGAAAGATCAAATCTCGAAAGACCGATTGGTTTAGTAGCCTTGGAAACACTAGATATATTCATAAGTCTTACATTACATCATAAAATGAAAAACTACTACAATAACATATTGTCTCTATAATCCACACTCATATCCCCACATAATATCCCTGCAGGTCATTCATAATTTACTTCTTCACTTCCTGGGAAAAATAAAACATAGAAAAGGGGTGAGCTCAAATGCCCAGTAAGGATAACAATATAGCAGAAACTTTCATAAATAAGAATAAACATTTAAGGCAATGTATAACTAAAACAAAAGCCTTTCAAACTTGAACTTTCAACATGGTATGACATAAATAAAATGAAATAATTCCATTTACTTATTCACATGGATATTCTACTAATCGAATAATCACATGCAAAATCAATAACCACTTTCATAATTATGGAATGCATAATGCCAGACTATCATAACCACATAGCCAAGGCCTCGTGCCAAGACTACAAATAAGATTTTGTCAAGGCCTTGTGCCAAGACACTAGTTTGTCCCATGAGACCTACCGATGCATCGAGGAGCTATAGCGGGCTCCACCCGTCACATATTAAGTCCAATGAATTCCCATATGAAAAGGTTTAAACATAACATAAACATTCGTATTAAAACTAGCATACGAAATGTCAATACTTTCACCATAAACTATGAATGGTATAAAAATAGCACATCCACAGTCAAACATATCACAAAACCTTCAATACAATATAGAAGTTTTGTATCATAATAAATCAACTTCAAATAAGCTTAAAATCCATCAAAGGATATTGACATAGATGAAATCAAAAATATTTGAGAGAAATATGTCCTTTTTTGAAATCATTTAAAAGTCACACATTTATAAAGGAAGTAATTAAAAAGAGATTTTTGAATCAAAGTGTCCCATACCACTTTGAAACTTTTGAAAGGAATTAAAATTTTTAAAAACATTCATGTCCATATAAATAAATCCTTAAAAACCATTTTGAAGACATTAATTAAAAATATTTATAAAGATAAATCTTTAAAACATTTAAAATTCTGATTTTGATAAAGAGTACCTTTCTGAAATTCTTAAATTATTCATTTTGAAATCATTTAAAAGTCACATAATTATAAAATAAAACATTTACTTTGAAAATATCCTTGTAAGCTTGTAAGGGAAGCTTTGACTATTTTATAACGGCGGTAAATAGCTGCACCTGCCGTATAAGTTTTAAAAAAACATTCTTACCTTAAATTTGTCGAAAGGTAAAAAGTGCCTTGTTTGGAAAACGATGGAAATATTCCTTTAAAAACACATAGGGGTATAAATGAATTTAACCCATATTCTTTATAAATAGTAAAAATGTTTTGAAATACATTTCGAAGTAACATGGATGTGGATGATAAAGAAATCCCAGTAGATTATTACGTATAAACAACCTCGAATAATGAAGAGATTGCGAAATAAACCCTTACCTTGAACTTTTACTTGGATGGGGTAGATTAACCTCCTGTATAATGGTGAAATAATTGTTATTAAATTATACAATAATCATATACATTAATATGATATCATATATGATCTTTTAATATTGATTTGATAATAATATCTTAGTATTATCGTTGTTTCGGGTGTTAACTTACTTGTTTTCTTTTATATGTTTTGTTACGTAAGACATGTTTGTAAGGGATAGGTTGTATATTATTCATATCCAGAATGATATCAAGTCCTTAAACATCATTTTTAAATCATCAAATGATAATTATACTTTAATGGTTACGATGGAGAATGAATTTCATCGCGTTCGTGGAGACGGTAGTCCGTACGTACGCACGAGCGACAATATCATTCTTTTGATATTAAAATAATATATAAATTGATGGTATATAATATATACAGAATCATTAACATGTTATATTTATTATTTACATGAGTTACACATCATTATTATACCCATCCAAATAATATTATATTGAATAACAATTACACCACGACGTGGAGACGGTAAGCCGTACGTACGCACGTATGGTGACATGTTATTCAAAGGGTGGATAGAACACTGAATATGGTTGTACCATATTTATAATAACATCACAGTATATATATGATACTGGAGTTATTATTTTATAATGGTAACAACAAAGGAAGAAGAAGTGGAAGAAGAAATGAACTTGGAAAAGGGTGGTGAAATCATTACCTCTTCTTCGGGTTCTTCCTTTTGATTTGTTCAAAAGGTCTCCTTAGGTTGGATTTATGATAAAACTAAGGCCCCTAGGTTTTAGTGAGGGAAGTTGGGAGAGTATTTGGGCAGAATTTGGCCGAACCAAAAGGCTTTGAATGTGTGAAGAAATGAGAAGGAGGAGTGCCTTTTTATAAGAGGGGTGAGTGGCACCTTTGGAAAAGCTAGAAATATTAATTTATAATAAATTCATATTCGGTTTCTAATGGCTCCAAAGTTGATTATTCAAAGGTTAAGGTGGGGATAGGACGAAAACCATTCAGCCAATAGAATTTATACAGGTTTGGGTCATTATATTAACCTTATCTTTAAGTATTAACTCTATGTTAATTAGTTTAACTTTTACAATGTCTCTTTGTATTTTTATATTATATGGTTAATAAACTTACCATATAAATAAAAGAGACCCCCAAGTGGTCCATTAATGATGAAAATATCATGATATAAGTCTCTTGGACGAACCTTAGATTTTTAGGAATTTAATATCAATTAATAATATAATATTTGTTTTAAGAACTCTTTTATGTCAATTTTGACACTATTCAATAGTTGATTTTTGTGAAACTCACAACAGATTGATTACTTCGAACAAAGTCAATTAAATAAATCCTATTATATCATATTATCCTAGAAAATTTGTTTAATTCATTAAAAGTTTCATATTATATTTATTTGGGTATTTATAATATCAATTATTTTGATTTTTCACTATTATTGTAATTACTGCATCATCATTGTGTCATAAATAAATTACATTATTTAATGTCTAAAAATTATAAATAAAATATCATTATGTAGTAAATCTTTTTATATTTCTAATGAATATTTATAGTCGAAAATCCAACATATATAACCTTATGTAAAAATTGTTTTGCTAAAAGATATATGCTTGTGTCATTTTTGTATTCATTTTAACTTAATTAAAATAAAGTGTCATTATCACATACAAGTGGATCCATGGGGTCCCAAAATCGACCCAAAGATTCCCACGGTCGACCATGTATCAACCAATATGGTTAAGACACGTTTTAGGGTAATTTAGTATTATTATAATATTATTTTTTAACCCTTATTTACCGGATTTACCCTTAACCATGGTAAATAAAATATTTACCGCAGTAATTATTCAAAATGTCTAAAAATAAAAGTTACCTATTTAAAAAATTTGAACATCCTGATTCCAAATATGGAATCCATTTTTCTAAATTCAAAACACAGAAGTGACAGAAATTAATTTAAAATTAATTCCCGCTGTCAAAACAAAAAGCGTGTTTTTAAGAGATAATAACTATCAAAAGATTGACACTTATTTATGTTCGGTTTAATTGTAAAATTATGTCCAATGACCAAAATTATATTAAATGGTAAAAATATATTATAAATATACTTTAAAACCACTCAAATTCACAATTTATCACTATTAATTATTTTGATTAAAAAAGTTGTTTTTAATTAAAATTTAGTAATTTTCACTATTCATCAAAATATGAAAGTTATCCGAAAAGTACCAAAATTTTACCTTAGGATAAATTCGATATTCCAAATCCAAAAATGAAGTCCATTTTGAAATATAAAATATATATAATTTCAAAAAATTAGGTATTACTATTCATAACGGCTAGTTTGATCGGTTGTGGTGTGTGTTAAAACTCGAAGTTGCGTACAACACACGCTACTGTTTTATTCAAAGGAAAGCATACCGTGGAAGATTGGGATGTTTCATTTTAAATTTTTTGATGTCTCCATTTAGTCAAAAAGTTTAAAATATTGTATTTAAAAAGGTTTCACTATTAAAAGTTGATAAAAGTACAATACTGAAAATGTATCTGTTCTTGCATTATGACTAAGAAACTCATAATATGGATTCTAAAATTATAAGGATTATATAAAGTTTAAAATTTAGTTAATACTATTCATGACCTCTTTTAATGGATTTTTTTTGTAATTCAAGGTGTGATTGAACTCGGTGTTGCGTGTAGTGCAAGTTATTGAATTATTTTGAAGAAATAACACACTATGAAATCTTGGGGTGTTACAACTGCCCCTCCCTAGTAAATGTTGTAATATACACACTCCACCTTCATAAGGTTAGTCGGCTATCTATCATGTGCAGAGCTACACAGTCCTGGTACCGATGGAAATTCCATACCCTCTCAATCTTCCAATCCCAGTTATCTCTACTTTGGTGAATGCGCCTTCTCTGAATCCTCATCTAGAGCCTTGTCCCTTGTAATCTCACTAGTTGAATCTATATTTTTTCATGTGGCTCGAAGGCCTTGGGGTGGCCTAAAGGTCTTGAGGAGGCCCGAAGGCCTTGAGAGACAACTTGATCGAAGGCCCTGAGTAGCCCGAAGGCCTTGCAGGACCTGAGGACCAAATTGGTGGCCCGAAGTCCCAGATGGATGAATAGTTCTGGCTGCTACAATACAGAACAATACCTGCTACAGTACCTGCAACAGTGCTTTCTACAGTACCTACTATAGTATTGCTATAGTACTTGCTACAACACCACTACAGTACTACTACAATACTGATATAGTACTGGATAATGCATAATTAACATGGTATGGTAAATAACTAAAAACACATTCTATTTAATTAATAACTGAGAATGAAATGAATCCATATATAATATCATTGTGAAAATCTCATGGATAATAATAATTGAATTCTGAATAAAGGCAATGCTTAGTTATTAGACTTCATGTCTCAGGAACATGATATCTCTACCGTCAAGACCTTTTACAAGATGGTTTAAAACTACAGATAAAAAACCATTTAATTCTATCTTAACTTTATTATCTCATGAGACCTACTGATGCATCGTGGAGTTATATAATGCTGAGCCCCACCCATCACTTTAGGTTCAAAGCATTCCTCATATATCGAATAATTGATTTAATTCATGAATCAATATTCCTTAACATCAAATATAAATATTGAGTAAAGGATACAAATTTATCAATAATTCCCCAGTCAATCAAATAACTTTAAATTTAAAACACCATATGTAGAAATGAGATATAGTTTAAGAAATAAGAATGTCCATGATAAATAATATGGATATTTAGGGAAAATTTAATGTCTAATGATCATAGTTAGGTGAATATTTTAAGGGGAATTTAGTGACTTAAAAATTAAATAAGGAAGTGAATTTCAATACAATACTTGGTAAAAATAATCATAAACCAACCAGGGGTATAATAAGGATGGTATCAACCCATACCCATTAGATTAATAATAAAGGGTTGTTGTCATTGATGAATTGAAATACCATAAAGATATCTTTAACTTTTTTTAAGGAAAATACAATTTTCATTTTAAAAATTACTTTTTAAAACATGTAAAATTTTGAAAATACTTTTCTTTTAAAATCACTTTTACAAACTAATAATTTCATGAATACTAGGAAAAAAATTTTTATGGAGGGAAAAGAGCTCATTTAGAGAGAATGATAATTATTCTTAACATGATCAAATTTTATGAAGAATGAAATCCATCAAATAATATGCAATTGATGTGAAAATGTAATTCCCACTAAAAAATAGAAAATTAAATACAATATAATCATAGGATAGAAGAAAGAAATATTTTAAAAACCATATTCAAAGAGGAATTTTTTTGACACAAGAAAAAAACTTGAGTAAAGAAAACCCCTTATGGATTTAGTAATAGTTTAATTGAAAAACTATTGAAAAAGATAAATCATGATGGATTTTTGAATCACTTTAATTTCATGAAAAATATTACAAAAATAATCCATATGGAAGTATAAACACCACCCAAAATAAAACAAGTGGTGAATATGACATATATCTAAAAGAAATAAAATCAAGATGATAAAAACCCTTACAAATTTGGTTACAATTGAATAAAAATCATTGGAAGGTTGGACTAATTAAAAGACTTGTAAATGCCATGAAATAAAAATCAATAATAAGAATACATTCCAATAGGACAGTAAGTACACCATATAAAATAATAATAGGCACAAAACATTATAAATTGCCTCAATGAATGGAAATTGAGACCAAAACACTTAAATACATCATATTTTGAAGTAAGAATCTTTTTAAATGGATTTTTAAGAGGGAAATGTAAATCCATAAAAAATAGATAAAATAATTCATAATATATTCATATGGTAAAATTTAATAAACATATAATAACGAAGTTCAAGAAGAATCATTACAACTCAATGAAATGATATAAATTTTCTAAATACCCTTACCTTGACTCTATCATTACTTGAGAGCGCTTTAATATCCCGTGTTATAAACATTTCCATATTAATCGCATATTAAAAAACCTTATTCATACCTATTACCATTTCTACTCTTTAATTATAATCATTCATTATATATTTATTATCTAGTTACTATTTATTTTTATCATCAAATATTTTGATCATTTCACATATGTTTTATAATGGAGATGTTATAACCCGTTCTTTGATAACAAGTTCATAATTACTAGATTATAAAAGTTATTAAAATTATTTTTTTAATGGTTTATGCACCCCCAATTTGGGTTTTTATGTCGAAAGTGGAAAAGTTATAAAATCACAAAAATTAAAATCTAGAAATAAACCCATCGTGTCATGACCCATTGGTCACAACATAACCCATTAACCTCGATGAAAACTTACAGAGCAGTTCCCACATTTGTAGAATAAATCATCTCCCCTCAAACCAGATAAAACCATAGGAATTATGTCTAAGGTCACATCGAAGCATGACCCTACCTTCACGATGCGATGATAACACGAGTGACAGATGATCATGGTGCAACCCTCACCCATGATTCTGCTACATGACCTGACACCATCTTACATATGTTACTTAACCAAATTTCAAAAACATTTCATGGTGAAACCCCTCCTGTCATGGTGTGAACCTCCCATTGTAAAGAGTTTCAAAAATTCCCAAGGATAGATCACGACATGACCTCCCATGGTCACGACATGAACAATAGTATTCCAGGTCTACAGACTACCAAAAATAATTAAAAACACCAAAAATCATGGATATAAATGAAAAATAAATAACTAAAATAATAAGAAAAAGAAAGATTGGGATGTGAGATAAAATAAATTTTAGAGGGGATTTAAACCAAACCAAAAATGTTTTGGTAGTTGTGATCCAGTTTTAAAGTGTATTTAAATAGTGAATAATTTATAAAATAAGGTGAAATATAAAAGTATTTAGATTGATTTATGATTTTTTCATAAATGAGAATATAAAATGTTTATATTGAAAGGATTTATTTATAAAACATGTGATTTTTAACATATTTAAATAGTTTATATTAAATATTAAATGTTTATATGATTATATAAGTTTTCATTAACATCACATATTTTGAATATGAAGGAGTTCATATTAAGTTCCATGTAAATTAATAATATTAAGGAGTTAATAATAAAATAAATATGATATGTTCATAATTATTTATGTTATGGAATATCCATAAGAACATGACTAAATTATAAAGTGTTTATAATTTTTTTATTTATGAATTGTTTATAAATTTTTATCACATCTCTAAATTTATGAATTGTTTTTATATTTAGTTTACTCTCCACTTTATTCATAAATATAAAGCATTATATTAGGAATTTATTTATGATTTATTTTAAATTTTTTCAAACTAACTTTTTATATCATCATACATGCATTTAAGGTATTACATTATAGTTATAATAATTTATTTAGTTTTCTTTTACCTTTAATTTGGGCTGTATTAGGTTATGAGCATAAATTAAAGAATTTAATTATAGTTTTTACATACCAGGTGTTATAATTGTGATGTAATTTAAGTCTATATTGAATATAGTGATGGGTTTTATGTAGAAATTTTAAGCCCATATATAGTAGAATAAAACACAAAACCCATGCCAAGATCGACTGGGAGTAGAATAAATAAGGTGAAATATGAAAATCATACAACAAGAATACCTAAGTTTCCATGCTCTTAAACTTAACTTACAATAATTTTGATTAACTACCCCCAAAAAAAACCAATAGGTTCTTTCCTCCAACGATATCTACGAACCACTGGAATTAAAAAAATCTTTAGTAGGATGTCTTTTCCACAATAGTGTGCTAGCATTAGTGTAACCCCTTATAATAATCCCATCATTACCTCCAAAGACTAATAATATATCCTCACATCTTCTAAAGTACTTAAGGGTATTATTGAAAAAGTTTGGAGAACCTAACTAGGATTAGATTGTTATCTAATTATTATGCTCAAATCATAAGTGAAATCATTTTTAGTAAATAACATGAAATACATGATAAATCTAGTGGTGGATGCATAATCAATATTATTTATCATTTTTAACTCTTCATAAGGATCTTAAATCTTCCAAATATTCATTACATGAAACATCAGTAAAGTATCCTTCTTGGAGTTCTCCATACTAAACCTATTTATCACATTACCAATATATTTGTTCTCCTCAATCCGAGAAACCTTCTCAATATATTTATATAGTTATTTATACCCAATATGTAGCTTACTTTACCCATTTTTTTCCATCAAGAATCACATTACTAACTATATATTTACATAATTTAAAGTTAGGATACCATTTATGATGACTATTATTTCATTTACATATAATATTATAAATATCAAAACACTCCCACTAACCTTCTTGTATACCCAAGAGTCATCGAAATTCTTAATGAAACAAAACTATTTGATTATATCATCAAAGTAGTTGTTCTAACTCTATGAATATTTCTTTAATCCATAAATGGACCATTACATATTGAAAACACTAACATTATAATTTGGTACTTAAAAACCTCTAGGTTAAGTCATCTACACATCCTTTAATAAATTCACATTAAGTAAATAATATTTTATAGCCATTTAATATATCTCATAGTCATAATGAGATGCTATTATAAGAAATATCTAGTGCAAATGGGGGGGGGTCTTCTAGATTTCCCAAGTTTATCTGCACCCAACCTATCCTTTAATAAGAAAAGATCTCATCCCTCATTTATCTGGGTGGTCCTAAACCCCACATAGTAGGCTATGTTCAACAACATTAGGATGGAGGATTCCTTAGAAAAATGTGTCTTCACCTGATCCACCAATATAAGGTTCATGACTAAGTTTTACAAATAGGTGATACTCTTTTATCCCACTAGTGACCTATGGGGAACCCACCTTTGGTGAAAAGATATCTATATATATACTAATCTTAGGTATTCTACAATTCCACGTGTCACACACATATTCTCCCACCTCATTTTCTCACTATGTGTCGCTTCTCCAACTATCCACGTCCGTCCACACGTACCCGAGTAAACTCATACCACCGCATTTGCCTCGCTCTGCATCGTGATTTTCCTCCATCCACATCGTGACTTTCCTCCTCCGCTGCCCCTCTTGCAAACCCTGCATAGAAATCCTCTTCATCATACTCCTCCACCGAAATTGGAATCTCAACTCAAAAAAATTTCACTACATCTCGCTATTACATCTTCCCAGTCTTCGATACTCCACACCGTCACTCCTTACCTACATCATCTTCACATCTATGGATCTCCTCCCCATTGAGACTTTAATATTTTGATTCACCGATTCAAAAATATCCACCGTTTTTGCTTTATCATCGACCGAAGTCTTCACCAAGAATGTTATCTGAAATCTACGGTCTGTACTGACTATCGAAACATAGACTCCACCTCTTCGAATATCCCAAAACTAGGGTTTTGGATCCTACAACATTCGGTGTCTGAAATCTATGACTTTCACTTACTACAAAAGGTTTGTTCTCCTAATTCCATAGAAATTTTCACTGATCTACTTCATTTTGTTCACAAATTTCGGTGAAAAAATTTCATTGGAGATATACATTACTCCGTCGAATCATTCTATAACCATTGTCCTTCGGTTTCCATTTGGTAACACTTCGATTCATCCACATTTGATATTATCTACCATAAACTAACCACTGCCCTTCATTTTTTATTCAGTTCTAAACTAATTTATATTTCTCCATGAGGTGTTTTCATATGATTTGTTTCATGATTTCTTCTTATATGTATTATTTGTCTTCTGCATATAGATTGTCTATACAATGGGTTCAAATTTATTTTGAATTTTCATGTTATGTTTGAAAATAAAAAACTTCTACTGCGGTTAGTTTTATGTCTGTGATTATATAATATCGATTGACTTCTTGCATCTCCTATTCCCTCTCACAGCATCTTCTCACTTCAGGTATGTGATAAATTATGTTTCTATTTTTATGCTGCGGTAGTGCATCATGTGATTATGAATTTATAATATGTTCAAGGAAGAATTTATGTTTTAATAACGGTTGAACTTTTGGGCATTTTGGCGATGTCCAGCAGACAAGATGAACATTTGACATCTTCTCACTTCAGGTATGTGATAAATTTATTGTTTCTCCCTATGTAGATGTGTTTTTTATAAGATATTACAATTCATCTATTTTGAGTCAGGAATTTGGGTATCTAATTAATTCCAACATTATGTTTTTGATCATCACTATTTGGCCTCACATCAATTGTTTATTTTTCACCAAATTACTCCTTATTTATTTCCATTTTTTCGTTATTTTTTGCAGGAAAAATATTGGCTTAGGAAGAAAAATAAATATTCACCCAAATTACTCAAGGAACCATTTTTCTCAAAGGTAAAATGTTAGCATGTTAATTTCATTATTTTTACCATACTATAACATGTATTTTTAGAGGAATCTTCTCATTATTCATTCATGTGGATTTCCATATTGAACTTACTAATAAATATGTTCATACTTTTTTTCTGGATTAGAAACTTTGGTATTCCATACTACATACATAATATTTCATTGAGGTTCACAATTAAACATCTCTTTCATTCTTCTTATTTGGATGGTTGTAGGCCAATAATCCTTGGATTTATGAACTCTTCTATGCATGTTTCTTCATTCTGTTATATCTTATTAGAAATATGGGTTCCTATTTTTTATTTCATATGAAATGTCACTTTGGTAGTCTTATTGATGCTAAATTGGTTGAACCTTCATACCCCCTAAATAAATACATGCTATCTTTTTTAGTATTGTTCTTTTAATTCGCCGTAAATTGTTTCTCTATGGTACTCAGTTTTGTATTGGATAACTTTATCATTTTTTATCAGTTTATGTGAAACATACTTCAAGAATTTTCATGCTAGAATTGGGTATGCTTTGGTTTCAAGATAATTTTTTTTCTTTCTAGATGATTCTTAAATTCATTTGGTGATTTGAGAAACTATGAAGGGAAAGCAGTCTTTATAGAAAGGATGTTGTGTTATCATTCAATTTCCTATAAAACATTGAAGTTTTATCATGCAGTATTATATGAATCATTATAATATACTTTTAAACAGTTATGAAAAAACTTTCTTGTGCAATGAAGCATGCTAATTAAAAAGGTATAGAGTTAGAAATACTGTGACCATTCATTTAAACTTTCCAATGCCCTGAAGCATGAAATTCGTGATGGAAAACTAAGCTTCAGAGCTTAAAAATTATTGGAGGTAGTGCTTTTTATATATCTTTGATTTCTTTTTTCCCTTTGGTGTTTTTTTGGATATGTAACTATGTGTTCGTGGAAATGTTCTAAGCTCATTTATGATTAGAGCTTGTAATGTATTTGGTGTCTTGACTGAATGACGTTATTTCTAACTGAGACATAGGTATAGGCTTCCAGGGATCCTTTCTTTCCTGAAGGTATGTTTCATTGATTTGAATCTCTTGGGACCAATTTGAATCTGAATATTGTCTTTTGGTTTCTATTTTCATAGGTAATGTTTAAGTGAAAATTGTATTTTCACAATTACTTTATTTATTTATTTGTAGTTCATGTATGTAGTATTTTTATAGGATACACGTGTGTTTTAATGAACATAAACCCATATATATTTCTTATCAATTGTATATTCTGTACCAAATTACTCCTTATTTCTTTTTATGTTTTTTATTTATTTATTGCAGGAAAAATAATGGCTTAGGAAGAAAAATAAATATTCATCCAAATTACTCAAGGAACCATTTTGCTCGAAGGTAACATGCTGGCATGTTCATTTCATTATTTTTACCATACTAGAACATGTATGTTGAGAGGTTTATTCTCATTATTCATTCATGTGGATGTTCATATTGAACTTCCTATTAAATATGTTCATACTTTTACTGGATTTAAAACTTTGATATGCCATGCAACATATTTACTATTTTTTTTGTGGTTCACATTTAAGCATCTCATTCATTCTGCTTATTTGGATGGTTGTAGGCCAATAAGCCTTGGATTTATGAACTCTTCTATACATGTATCTTCCTTGTGTTATATCTTATTAAAAATATGGTTTTCTTTTGTTTATTACATAAGAAATGTCACTTAATTAGTCCTATTTATGAAAAATTGGTTGAACCTTCTTACCCCCTGAATAAATACACACTATCTTTTTTACTATTGTTCTTTTAATACATCATTAATTGTTTCTCTATGGTAATCAGTTTTGTATTGGATAACATTCTCATTTTTTGTTCTTAGTTTATGTGAAACATACTTCAAGAAATTAAATGCTAGAATTGGGTAATCTTTGGTTTCAATTTTAATTTTTTTCTTTCTAGATGATTCTTAAAATCATTTGGAGATTTGAGAAACTATGAAGGTAAAGCAGTATTTTTAGAAAGGATGTTGTTTTATCAATAAATTTCCTAGAAAACTATGATGTTTTATCATGCATTACTATATGAATTTTTATAATATGATTTGAAAAAATGAAATAGATACTATCCAAATAGGTAAGTCATCCACCCACTCCCTGTAAAATGTTCAAAGGGTTCAGGGGACCAAATTTGATTTGAACCTAAGAATATTGAAAAACTAGATGGATTCAATTTAAGTCTAGAGTTTTATCAGGCATAGTTAAATGCAGAAATAGTTCTTCTTAAAAAGCAATAAAATTCCCAATGTATTGATATAATAAACCTTTAATAAAGCCTCTATTGTTTGTGAAAATTCCTCCACAACCTGTAGGTCCAGGAGCCTCAGATAACCCCTACATTTTTTTATCAAGGAATTCATTCCAAAATTTTTATGAAATAAAATGTAGCTTGAATATGATTTCAGATTGGCATGGAATGGTTGCAGGTGGGGAAAAAATGAAGGCAGTCCTATGAAATTTTAAGGTATAAAGAGATGGCAGATGCAAGCGATAGGCCTCCCAATGGCAGTGTGCCTGAAAACAATTTTACAAAAAAAATTACTATTGATATGGAGAAGGCTAATTCTACTGCAAAAATCAATGTTTAAGTGAGTACCACCATATTTCACTTCTGAATTATTAGCCTTTTCTTGATATAATTTTGTTTTCGTCAAAGTGTTGTTTATATCCTCATGATTGTATAGATTTTGGTTTGCATGAGACCACTAAATGTGAAGGAATTAGAGAATAATGAGGATAACATTATAGAGACACAACCCAATCTGCTGACAACCAATGAAACAAAATTTAAGGTGATATTCAGTATTATGGGGATACAATTTTATGGTATTTATATATATATATATATATTTTTAATTTATCTATTTTTTGTAGTGATGTTTGAAGGGAATTTTTTTCCAAGAGAGATATGTTTGAAACTGGTTAATTATACCAAACTACTATTTGGTAGTGATCCTTTCCACTTGATTGTTATTCTTCCACCACCTAATTTACTATTTAGGTATAGAGATTATAAATACAAGTAAATTTATTGACATATTTCATTGATTTTGACCCATACCTATTCAAGATGGACTGCATTTTTCCTTCTAAATTTGTTTAACATTTCGATACTGTTTTCTCTATTGAATAACTCAAAAATGAAGGATCCATAGGGTTAATATAGGGCATGAATATTTTAGTGCACCATTCCATTGTTCAAGATATTAATTCTTGGATGAAAATAGTGTTTAGTATGATGATAGAATATGTTTTCATGATTCTCATTAATTTTAGTGCTGATTTGTTGACTTTCTTATGCTAATGATGGAAAACATTATTTTTTTACTGTCTATTTAATGATCATAAAATGAGTGCTCTAATCACTATATAATATCCTTAATAATTCAATTTCTTATTACAGAATGTTCTCCCTATGATGCAAATAGCATCACAGTCCATGTATGGCCAACTACCTTCAATTATTTTACAATCAGTTGTAAAGGATAATTATTTTTTCCTTTATAATTCCATGCTTCTATAATTTGCATGAAAACACACATTTACTTACATTGTTTAAATTGTATATTTCCACTTCCCTATGTTTTAATTTTCAATTTTTTTACTCAATTGTGATACTTTGAAAGTTATCCTGTAATATGAATGTCTGTGGGTTGGCTTAGTAGAGTATTTAGAGAAACATGAATTTGTTTTTTTTAATGCCTCTTAAATTAATTATTATTTGCATCCCCTGGAATTTAATAATAACAGTTCTCAGTTGATACTCCTCTTATTTATCAGAAATATTAATAACAATACAATGATATGTGTATAGACTACTTCACATGCACTTAAAATAAACAACCCAGTGATCTTGACTTTTAGTGAGGTAGGTATACATTCCGATGAAGTAGAAATGACACTAATCTATAATTATATAGAACATGATGGAATAGATATATGGTGGGAATGATCAGATAATAATGTAGATCCAAGGTCACATCCTAATCACTTAATTTTTATTGTGTTATTAAAAAAATTATATATTATTTTAAGAATTTATTTTAGTGTTTTATTCCTACAGCATCACTCAGAACTGTTGGTTGATATATTTGTGATGGATATCAAGGATTTTTCAACTTCTATTACACACTGTGGAAGCCCAGTTGCAATTATAATACTCAGGGTAAGTTGATTTCTTTTAATTTGCATTCAACAAATTCTACCTCCTTTTATTCAAATTCACCCCTTCAATGGAGATGTTTCCTTTATTGATTTCTAATCTATTATATAAATGAAATTATAGGCTTCATCTGTTGGCATGACGCCCATTCTTGATAGCTTGGGTGAGTAGTCGTCTCAATACTTAATTTCATTTGTTTCATTCTTATCCACTTTCGATGCTTTTTTTGTTTGTAGGTGCTTGAGTACTGTACTGTATTGATGTTACTAAAAAAAAAAATACATCCTTGCTTCGTATGAGTTATTTTGGTTGTTTCTTCCTGTTCACAAATATTCAATTTCTAAAATATTTTCTCAGCATGAAAGGTTTCCTCTTGTAAACATTCTATAAAAAAATGACATGTTAATAAAAATTATATCATCTTCTCTTTCTATTCATCGAAACCCTATTATTGACCTCTTTTCAGCTGCTAAGGAAAACACATTCCAGGGATGATGTGTCAAGTTCTTAAAATCAGTCTTTCTCTATATGGGTGGTAGTTTTGTTTTCGATTTGTTTTGGTTCAGATTCAGTTTAGGGGATATTTGATACATTGCATAAAAATGATTACTGTGAAGTGAGGATAATGATTGTTGCTAAACTAACATTACAGTGCGTTGTATGTAATACGATGTCATGTTCAAAATGAAGTTAATGTATCAATGCTTTGTTTGGGGTATATTTAACTTGCTTGTAATGTCATCTCAAAATCCATGAAACCAATTTTCAGCTATTAAAACAGATGTACCATGTTTTTAAAATTACTCTTGCTTTGTATGAGTAGTTTTTTGTTTTGTTTATCTTGATTCAGATTCAATTTTAGGGTCAGTTAGTATGTTGTATAAAAAGTGATCGATTGGAAATTGATTAAAATCCATATACCACCCCCAGTTCCCAATTTTTGATTTTTCAGTGTTTTTTTTTATATTGATGGTTCTCTCAGAGTCTGGGCACTCATCTCTTGGATTTATAGGCCTGTATTTGTTTCAATTTGAAGATTGTTTAGTGTCTTTACTATACTTTCTATTTTTATGTGGTCGTGATAGTAAAGTGGTTCTGTTTATTAAGTGCATGCTAATATTATTTGAGGTTTCATTTGACAACACTTACTAAAACTTATTATAGTTCTTATCACTTAATGATAAGTTTTATACATAGTTTTCAGCAGGGTTGTGAAACAGAGCCTGAATGACTTGGAAAACACCATACTAATAAACACCAGTTTTTGTGCATGTCCCAGATGGATCCCGGTGGAAAGTGGGATAATAAAGAATGATTGGTGACTGGAGAGAGTGGGATATCAAGGATTTTGAAACTACTGTTACACAGTCAGCCTTACTGTTACATGTATTTCTTCATGAACAATGTAAAATAATTTCGACTCATGCAATGTTGTTTTGATACATGAAATGATGGTTCTGGTGGAGGAAGAGAAGCCTGGAGTTGTTCCTAGGCACCCTGGATTTCTGTATAGTTGATACAGATTCCAGTTTGGGGATCTGCAACATCTTATTACAGTACATATTGCTCAATATGTAACTTTCAATGCTCAATTTCTTAACTTATGTTCCCAATCATTCAATATTTCTATTATATATATTTCTTCATTATGTATTTCATATACAAGGTTGCTCATTATGTAACTTTTTTTCCTCATAATCTGTTACTAATACTCCTACATTCTAGGTTCTGCTCTTTTTTCCACCTGTATGGGCACACCAACTCAATCCACTCAGGTATTAATTATTTTTCTTCATTGTCTTATTTTCATTAAATCACTGAAGTGGACATTTCTTATTTTTAGGCACGTGTATGTTGAATTAGTTTAGAGTTTCAGCATGTTATATGGATTACAAGTGTGCTGCATTCCAGCTGTACATAATTGCAAGTGATCTGTCGAAGAGAGGAGCTTTTGTGATTTTTGAGGTATTTCAATTTTAGATTCATAACCAGTCTGTGTTTTAGGCAATATAGTTCTGTGAGTTAATTTTGTTTCTACTATTAACGTATACGAAATTAGGACCGGTCTCAAAGTTTCAATTATTGGGATCCCCAACAACATCGACAAATATATTCATGCACCCTATTACTTCATGTTTTACTATTTATTATTACATCAGGTTTTTTCTTTTTCAATCCATTTCAAATATAATTTATGATACATGTTATTATTTTCCTTTTCTATTAATAATTATCTATCACTGAAGATATTATTTTAAAATATTTTAGGTCTGATACAAAAATGGTGGTAATGGGTTTTGGGATCATGTCACTATAGAACAACTGTGACAGATCTTGTGACGGGGGAATTTTCTATTCTCTACATATTCCTGGAATGGGGTTGGTTGATGAAACATTCCGGTGACTTTGTGTTCATTTATATCTTAATTTTTAGCTTTTGTTTATCACATGTTGCTTGTTACTCTAAGATTTATATCTCAATAAATGACTTCTTATTGTACCTTCTTTTCCATTATATGTACCACTAATTTTTTTTAAACATTTCCAATATTAATATGATTTATTATGTTTCAAAACTGGTATTCTATTATTGATAATATGATTTTTTTATAGTTCCATCCGAATACACGGGCGGAGTACTAGTTCCATATAAATTTAACTTCATGCTATGGATAATATGATATCAAGTGTTACCTACGGAGATGGAGGTTAAATTCAAGGGTGTGAATCTTTCTTATATGTGTATCTTATGTTATTCTCCCTTAGGGGATTCTTAACTACACCTCTTATTTTAGAGTGGATGTGAAGGCCTGATTTGGAGTGACCTTGGTGAGTTAATGTCTCCTGCACCAGGCATGGATTACCATGATACGTTTCTCCAAAATTGGTTCTATGGCTGCAACAACAAAAAGCATGAGAAGTCTTATATGATACTTCTAGCAGAGGGGTGCTGGTGTATCTATCAGGCTCGGAACTAGAATCAACATGGCCCTTATCTCTCTATCTTGGCTCTATTGGTGAGATCCATGTGTATTATGGAGGATCTGGTAGGCCTCATGAAGTAGGGGGAGGAGGCACCTTCCCTCATAAATTATCTCCTCAGAAGCCTCCCCTAGGGTTGTATAGACCTAGAAATATGGGTCACTGGGTTTGATAGTCCCCTCTTGCCAATGATCTCAAGCTCAACATTGATGGTGCATGTATTCATGGTTTCATTCACGGTAGGGGTGTAGTATATGATGTTAACGACTCGATACTATTTTCTTTTAGCTCCTTTTATGGGATTAGTAACTCCTTAAGGGAGGAGGGAATAGCCATGATTAATTCCCTATCTCTATACAGATCAAAGAAAAATAATCCTATTTACTATGGAAATGGATTTCAAAATTATTTAGAGCTCCCTCATCGGTATATATGCCTCTCCATGGAACATCACTTTTCTGATTCGTGAGTGCAAGGATCTTCTCTCCAGTGACATGGAGATCCTTTATACATGGTGTGAAGGAAATCAAGTGTCCAATTTCTTAGCTTCCATGGATACCCAGGATCTCCCCCTTGTGGAGTTTTTTTCCTTAATCTCTTTTCCCCCTAGTTGGGATGGACCATGATATTGAGGATGCACTCAGTATTAATTTCTTTATACCACCCTAACATTGTGTTTCCTTTATCTATTTTAATTAAACTTTATATTGATTTGGTAAATAATATGAATTTTTATGTGACCTTTATAAAATAGATGATCTTTAAAGGTATAAACTCTACCATCCATGTCAGTTTTAATATGAATAACCCACTTTCACCCTATTAATTTCGTCCCTTTTGGTGTGTCCACCAAGTTCAAAACTTGGTTATTTCATATGAATTCTATTTCATATTTCATATACATTAATCACTTATCAAAATATAAACTCTAAATTTCATCTTAGTAGTTAATAGTTTCATCATTTATTCACATCACTTATTCATTATTTTCTATAAGAAATTAACATCTGTTAGGTTCTTAATGAATCCTACAAGACCTTCGAGGTTTTTGTGTATCCTGAGTTAAATATTCTTCAACAATTCCTTATGGAACAAAATCACTTTTCATATTAGGAACACTTATAATTTATTTGTTTTAAACCCATACAAGTTAAAACTATGTCCCAGTATCTCCTCAAACAATATGTTCCTTCTAAAATAAAACACCACATCAGGCCACAAAGACTTTGTGTTCATTAGGATTATAAATGTAAAATCCTATAGTATCTATGGGACCACAATTAAAAGAAATTTATCTGATTTAGGGCCAATTTTATCAAAAGAAAAATTTTATAAATATTATTTAGAACCCTAAACCCTTATAAAATAAAATTTGGGGTTCTTTACAAACCCTATCTCATATAGTGTTTTTATGACTACCATATATGGAACACAATTTAGTACGAAAGATACCACTTTCAGAGCATATCTCCAGAATGATATGGGAATGTCACACCGACTCATCATCAATTGAACCATGTAGAAAAATGTATGATTACTCATCTAAAAAACAACATTCCACTATGGAGTTATAAGAGGAGTGAGCTATTAAATAATTCTACAATCTCTTAAATAATCCACGAATTCCTAGCTTAAGTACTCACCACCCCAAATTGATCAGATAATCTCTATATTTTTTCCTAGTTGATTATTTACCTCACTTTTAAATACCTTGAACATTTCAAAGGTTTTGGACTTGTGTCTCATAATAAACACATAATAATTTTGATTTAAATCATCAATAAAGGTTACTACATACCTATACCAATAACTTTTCTTGAGTACTCATAGGTCCCTATGCATCACTATGTAGTATATCCAATAGTACACTATCCCTTTCACCTTTTCTACTAAAATTTTCTTTGGTCATTTCCCCAAATATACAATATAATATATTAGAAAATTATTCACACTCTAATGAGTCTAAAAATCTATCTGTATGGAGTATTTGGATTTGTTTCTCATTTATATGTCCAATGCAACAATGATGAAAATAATTGGTGTTATAATCAACCTTAAACTTTTTATCTTAAATGTTATAGATAGAATTATATATATTCATAATATATAAAATATTCATCATATTACCAATTCTATAAAATATTTCATTCATATATATAGAAAAAATATTATTCTTAATAATAAAAAAACCATTTTTTTGTCTAAACATGATACATAAATAAAATTTATATTTATGGTTGGAATATAAAAACAATTTTCCAATTTCAGAACTAATCCACTTAGTAGAATCTGATCATAATCTCAACCTCTAATGTAGTAACTATTTTACTATTTGTAACATGTATATATACTTTACCTTTAATAAATTCTCTATTATTTTGAGTTTGTGTTTATCAACAAAAATGTGGGACACAAACCTGATATCCAATACCCATGAACCAGGATTAAAGAAATTGATTTCTATAACATTCACACCCATATACTCAGAATTATTCTCTTTGATAACACTTCTCAACCTTAAATACCAATCTATTATTATATTATAGGTTATAACTATAAGTGATCTCAAAATGATAATCATGATGCATGCTATAATATACAATAAAGACATATTTAATGGTGAGCATCATGTTTTATATATTTTCATGAAGGAATTTTAATGAATATAATCCCACTAAAATGATAACCCCGTGAATAATTACCTTTAGTGGACTAATATCCATATTTTATCATGACTTATACCAACTAATATTGTAACATAAACTATAACTATATTTGATATACAATAATTCCAATTATATCACATATGAATCTTGGATAGTTGAGTGGATAACTTCATATCATAATCTACTATATGGATTCACTCAACTACATTCCTATGATATACTAATGGTTAGGGTTTCCTAGCTAAGTGTTACCCAACAATTTTATTATATATAATAAACTAATGGTAAGAGTGACCTATAATATACTTTCATTACATAAGATAATTCATGGGAACCTAATGGTTAGGGTCACCCATACCGAATGAGCGAGGTCTTATCAAGATTTTATATCACCAATTTAATATAAATAATATGCATATTAAATCCTTAATTATTTCATCTCATGAAATATTTATTATCTCATATTTTATTCCTATATGTATGAGTGATTATAGAAATTTAGTTTTGGACAATCTAATCCTTCTAAAAAATTAATATGTTCAAACCATATTAATGTGTAAATCTTTACACAACTTAGAGTTTATGTTACTAACCCAAATTAAATTCCTAATATATTTACATATATCTAAATTCATCCTAAATTATTTACTTGAAACCATTTAATATAATGGTTTTGAATCATATAAAAGTAATAATCCCAACAATAGTAATCATGTAGAGACTAGTAGTAAACCCCCACTTTTATAGATAAGAAATAAACCTCTAGTCTAATGAGCAGTCTGACCTAAAGTCCCCACACCCATGATTCTTTACTTAGGATAGAATTAAATTCCATCATAACTTTAACACCTAATATGTATAAATTGCACCAACCTGTAAATTCATGTTAATAAATCCATAAAATACTAAATTCAAGGTAGAAATAAACTAAATATTATATTTTCACACCTAGAATATAACTCTTATATGGATGGTATATCAATTTGTAAGAAGTAGTTTAACCAATTTAAACTAAATCATACAATATCTATATTATATGAATAATTTATATACATGAATATTTAAATAGTAATATCAGAAATAAATGGAAAATTCAATTATTTAAAATGATCCATATCAAATTTAGACAAAAATAATAATAATAACCCTTTTTATATAGTCTAAAGTTATACAGATTCAACATAAGTCCAAAGGGCTTGCACCGACAATGGTTTTTGTGAAAAAAAAATATATTTTTGAAGTTTTTTAAAGACCATGAATTTTCACCACAACATGGTCACATAGTCATATTTTGTATCGGTACAAGAATATTCAAATGGTTAAAAGGGGGGAAAATTGATCACTTAATAAATTTTTAAAAATTTATTAGAGTTAGGATAAAAACACAGTGGAAAATAAAACGAACACAAGTATTTTTGTAATAGTTTAGATAAAATTGATCTTATATATACTCTTCACACTCTTAACATGAGAGTATGACACCCACTATATAAGTGACCTGACTTTTAAAGGGGGTCATAGACTGTCACAACTGGATTTTTCACTCCAGGAGTATAAGAACCCGACCTTAAACCATTATATAATCTTGAGTTTTAAGTCAAGAATTAATTTTATTACATTATAATGATATTTAAAATTTATAGTATTATAAAATTAGGTTATAAATATTATATAATAATTCCATACATTACTAGGTGTACACTTATATTGAATATCCATTTTACCAAAATACAATACTTTTAAAATGAAACATGTATTCTTTTCCTAAAAAATATTCACAATTATCAACTTGACTTCATCGTTGTTCCTACTCATTCTTAAAACATATAAAAAAAATTTTAAAACATGTTATTATCACAAAAATCTCAGTAAGGGACATATAAAAATATAAAAAACTCATTATTCTATTTCAAAACCATGATATCATATAATAAAGTTTTCCTTTAATATAATATGATTTGAGATCAAATAATCATTTAATTGCACATGAAATCAGATTTACTTCCTAGATTTTTTCATAAAATAATTTATAACAAAACATAAAGGTAAAATAATAAACATGATGTTTTCTTAAAAAACAAGATAACCCATAAATGTTTTTCTAAAAAATATAACCTTTTACCCTTAAAGGGAATAACCATTCCTTTAAACAAAATATTATAAAATTACCTCATAAGATCAAAATATTTTAATTATAACTCATTATAAATAATAAAAAAGTCATGTAGGCGCATTCAGACATCATTTTCATATAACCCTTACAATAACCCTTACAAATGGAATAACCTACTATGTTAATTCCAATATAATTTTTAGGAGAACATAATCATTACCCAAAGAATTGAAGAGATATATCAGGCTCAAATGCCATCATAAAAATTTACAAGCACTATAACATATATTAAACACATAAAATATTTCATTTACATTATCAAACTCATAAAAATATACTTTTGAACCCATAAGAAAAACATTTTTGGCTATTGATATATCCCTTTCCTTTAAAACCAAATTTTCAAAACTAAAATACCCAGAACAAAGGAAAGGAGGGTTTTTATTTTAAGAAAACATGGAAGATTATAAAGGAATCCAAATATCAAATAATGGTTGTGTAAGTGGGAAAATACATCGACATCATATATGCTAAAATATGAAATTACTTTTTTCCTTTTGTAAATAAAATCAAAACATCCCATATAAAATACGTAAAAAGATTCCTTTTGAAAATATTTAAAATAAAATTAAAATATAAATGAAATTTCCTCTATAATTTTATTTAAGTAAATATAAATACATCCATAAAAGTATTATAGGAATGTGGAAATTAAATAATAATATTTAGAAATTAAATCTTTAAAATATTTAAAACGAGGTTTTAAGGAAAAATATCACTTACCTCGTATCCGACTTGTCTTGTACGTTCTTTATATTCTTGAATAATAAACTTATGTTAATTATATAATTTCTTAATAACATTTTCAAAGTTTATTATTCCTTTTATTTCACTTATATTCATGTTATAATTAATTACATAATTGATTAAGTTTACATCATATGTTTTTAGAACATTCAGCTTATAAGTCAAAAATGGATTTCATAGGTTGACTATATTCAATGGGGTCATTGTTATATAATCTAAATAATATTAATTATTACATATTTATGATTTTAATACATTAAATATAATTTTATAACCATCCATTAAAGTTTTACATGAAAAATTAATCACATTGCTTCATGAAGGTGGTAATCCACACACACGCCCAAACAATGTTATCATATTTGAATGGATAGAAAGGTAAGATAATTGATGATATATTATCTTCATATAATGATAATTATGTCATTAATACCATATATATTAATTAAATAAATCATAATAACCATACTTTTTATGTGGTTATGAAAAACAAAACACATCGCTTTGTGGAGGTGGTATCCACACGTGCACACAGACAATGTTTTCATTTCCCATAGAATGAAAAATGAGATGAAACCATCTTGTACAAAAATCATAATAATATTTAATTTTACAGAATATAATTATGATATTATTTCATCATGGTTAAATTATATTTTAATGATTTAGAAAAATAAATAAACTTGTTTAGGTCATTTATGACCTATAAATTCTCCTCAGATAAGCTCTTTGGATTACACCCAAATCCTTCTAGGTTTGGTATTTTTGTGGGACTGGGAAATATAATAAGTGGGTAGGGATTTTGGGGTGTTTTTTTGGAATTTATTTTCTTAAATATAGTGATCAAAATGTGTGAGTAATAGAGTATTGGAGTTTCCCTTTTATAAGTGAAGAGGGGCATGCTTAGAAATACTTAAAGTTTTAAATCAATATAAGTTATTTTCTATGTTTAAGTAGAAAAAAATTGAAATATTTATAATCTAGAATGATTATTATTCTAAATAATCTAATAAAATAATTTTTTTTACAATTTTAGGTTAAATTTTCACCCTTATCTCTTAATTTTAACCCCCTTTAACCCTTTTAACGATTACCGTGATATCAAAGTTTTTTACTATTTAGGGGTCAAGACAGTTAATATAAAAGGAAAATTGACCCATAAGTGGAAATTTGTTGATATGATCGACCATATCCTACTAAATTTTCCAAATAAAATATTTTTATAAATTTTAAATCATTAAATAAAATATTTTTTTAACATAATATACCTTTAAATTATTTTTTGGGACTATTCACATAATTTGACTTTAATGATATCAATATAGTAATAGAATTAGAGTATAAAGTTTTAAAAAAATATGTAATGTGTTATATTTATCTAAAAAATTCATGGAACAAAAAAATTCATCCAAATTATATTACTTTTAATGTTTTTTAAAAAAATTACTTTATTTTTCTATTACCTAAAAAAGCAACATGTCAGTGTTTCATAAGAATTTAATAAAATTATTCAATCACAAAAAATTGAAAATAAATTACCATTATAGAAAACCCAAATCTAGTAACCTAGAGTTAGTGTATAATTTATTATATTAGTATAATATATAAGGGATCATATCACCAAGGATTAATCGGTGTAGTAGTATTGAGGAACTATATAGAAACCTGATTCCCCTTTTACATTGAAAATAAAATATAAAATATGGCATAAGAAAAATTTTCACATCCTTGATATTATTTATAATATCCTTAGTCATATCATGGGTAAAATAAAACAAATAAATGTTGATCTTAGATGTCATTACGGGTTACATACAATAGAATCTATCATGAGTAAATAAGCAATAATCAATATAGTAATGTAAATAACTAAAAGAATATGCCATTTAATCAGTAATTTGAGCATGAAATGATTCCATGTATAATATCAATGAAAGAATATCATGTATAATAATAAATGAATTCTCAGTGAAGGAAATTATTAATATTGGATGTCATGATCTCAAACATTATGATATCTTTACCATAAAGGCCTTATGCCAATATAGTTTAGTTAATGGGTATGGATACACTAAAAACCCATTTAATAAGTTTGGAAAACTAGATTTAATTATGAGTCCTTTCGATAAATCAATGGGATATATATGTAATGGTTAATTCCTTCTCATCCTATTACTTTTTTAGTTTGGTAGTTGAAGGTGTTTCAAGGAGGTTTGAGAAGGGTTCAACAGAGTTGGGACTTTAAGTTTGCTATTGTAGGAAGTTAACAATGTGAATATGAAAATTCACATTGTGAGATGGTTTTTTACTATATGTAAAGTTATAAATTCATCACTTGTGATCAAGGTACATTTCTAGCATTAAACAAATTCATAATACAAATTAAATTAGGCTGAGGTGCCATGATTTTTGATATAATTTTCCTTTTATGGGTTTACGTTTTAAACTAGTTTCACAACCTTCAATGGGAGGACGTGTTAAAATTAATGTTAGGAATGTGTGATTCATGATGTGAATGAGATGGTTTTAGGTTGTTTATAAGTTTTAGTTCAGATTAATTTTCTATCATTCAGATGTTCATCCTCTTGATTTTTGTGTGAAACCTAGACACCTTTAGAGGATATTCCATCCCCTTTCCTCCTACATTGGTCCACAAGTTCTGGAGGTTGTTGGTTAGATATATTTGGTTATTTTCTCTCTATATATCCTTATTTACTTTCATTATTCATGCAAAGATTCACAATGGTAATGTTTTCCTGGTTTGGAAGAATTTGGGTTATGTTTTGATGATCCCTTAGTATTATCTAGGATGGTTTGAGGTTTTCCTCATGAAATTATAGTTTCTAGGTTATTTCCCATTCACCCTATTGTGTGTAGTGAATCAAAAAATATTCTTTGAGGTAACATATCACCATTATCTCCCTATTTATATGAAAACATGGGTGATTGCATGCTTTTTTACTGCCATTATGTGGATAGAAAGGGTCAAATTAATAAATATAATTAATTGGAAAATATTAAATTGGAGGGGATATAGAGAAATCACATTTTTTTACTACTTGATGATGTTTTTGATGAGATTATACATTATTATGTCCATTGCTGAAAATCGTGACTGTTGGGGGCCTTGATTGATCTTTATTTGATGTGTGTGAGACCCTTACTATATTTATTATTGTTATCACCCTAAATTAAAAGAATAAGAATGTATATATGAATAATGAATTGGTTTACCATAAAAATATTTTTTTTGTGATAATACCCATGCTAAATAATGAAGTAAAGTAATATAAGACCATGAAACTAATTTGTGGAAGCTGGGATGTGATGATTTGTGTGGTTATTCTTAATGTGTTTCCTTGTGTGATTTGGGCTGTTGTGTAGTGATTGTGATGACTGGATAGGGTGTGAAATGTGTAGGGTAGTGACATGATAATGTTGTTATGGGATGAAATGTGGTAAGTTTTACTACAGGTTTGTGTTATATTAGTTAATATGGTTGTGTTGTGCGATGTTAGTGATGTTCAATGGTTTGACATGTGGTTGTTGTGGTGTGGTGGTAGATGGTTGATGTGAGATGGGTGAGTTATTATGTGGTGTGATTGTATTAGTTTCCTAGTTAGTTATGGAATAAATTTTAATTCTGAAAAAATATAATGGGTTGGTAAATGAATAAGAATGAGTTAGTTTTGATTTATGGTAGTTGGTTTATATAATATGAATGATAAATGAATAGGCTATGTAAATGTGAAATGAAATGGATTTGTAAATTGGAGTTTTTGGAAACTCATTTAATGTAGAAAATGGTGAGACCTATAATTGAAAGTAGGAATGCATGTCTTTGTGTGGTGGTGGTGTGGTGTGATGCATATTTTGGTGGTAATAGTTGTGATAGTTGATGTGTGGTACAATAGTGGTGTGGCGGTGCAAGCTAGTGCATTTTTTGTGATCCCATAGTTTGGGTGTTATGTTCTATCTATATATAATGTATTTTATGTTATTTCTATATTCACCCACCCAAGTTGGATAACCTTAACAACACCAAAAGGTTTTGGGTTATGGGTATTTTACCCAACCTTTAGGATAGTGGTGATACAGATGGATGGTTACTCCCTCTTCACCACACTTCCTTTAATAGTGACGATACATGTTAGTGTTGAATATTACCCAATTGTGATGTGATGTGATATATATTAGGGTTCATTCATGATAGGATGATGGAATAAGGTTTATGTACTTTATGTTCATGATACCCTACTACCTTGATTATGTGATGACCTTGGTGTCTTCAGGTGAGATGTGATATAATTAGGTTGTGATGTGGTGATGACTGATGTTAGCACTGTATGTTAGACCTTGTGAGGATGGGGTAGGTAGGTATGCATATTGACCCATATTAGAGATGGCTGATTATGTGATGTGATATATATGGAAGGAATAGGAGCACATGATAATTGATGTTGGGGAATGAGAGAATCTAATTAGAAGGGAAGAAAAAACAAGGAACTTTCATTATGTTTTGACAATATATTACTATATTGGATACATAATTTGGTGAGTGATCCATGGTGAGGCTGGGATTGGTCAATTTTCCTCTTTAGGTGATTGTTGGTTCTTCTCTTTGTTCACTGGTACATTAGTATGATTTTTTCACATGTACACTAGAGACCTTGGTCATGATCCTAATGATTATACATGTTATGATCACCCTATGTATATAAACAAATTTTCAGGTTTTTAGGAAGACTTTGGGGACTGATCTGGGAATTTTTATCTTTGGTTTTAGAGTTTATATTGAGTTAGTGCTATAGTACTTTTCCTTTGGTATTTTCTTGGAGACTTTTATTTGTATCTATTAAAATTTTTCATAAATTATGGGATGATTTTTATTTTACCTTTATTTTATATTTAGGAGTTTTTTGGTGGTTATTTATCACATCTCTTGATCCTATGTTATTATAGAGGCCAATTCCTTCCATATGTGAGATTTTTATAGCCTGAGTGCTTATCACTAACCCATGGCCTACTAGAGGTGTGGCTCGGGGGTCATTATTTCTCTTCCTTCATTTTAATCCTAGGAGGGGTACCTCTAGAGGGAGGGGGTCATAACATAGTGGTATCAAAGGATTTTGGTTAAGAGATAGGATGGGGTTTGGATTTAGGAATTTTGAGTATTTCATGGGTTAGTAGGTCAATGGTTCTATTTGACCTTGGCATGTTTCATAGTCTTGGGAGATGAGATAGGACCTCGGATTTTAGGTCCCCATGATGTGATGTAAGTACTCTAATTTTATTGAACAACCAAGTGAGGTGGACCTGTTTGTAGGGTAGAGACCTAAGAGAGGTACATTCATTATGATTGATTGTATTTGTGTTTGAATTGGGTGATTGGGGGAAGTTAAATGAATAAATGAATGAATTAAATAAACCGTGATAAAAATTACACGTTACTAGGCTTAGGATTCCTCCTTATTTTTTAGAAATGTATTCTGATCATTGACCACAAGTAGCTCAAGCAATTGAGGTTTAATAGTCTGATCTGATTGATCATCAGAGGATCAAACCACCAGAGTATGAGGCATGGTGGAGGGATTTTCATGCCTTTCAACAATAAAGTTTGGGAAAGTATAAGGGGATCATATCAGATCTAGATATGGAGAACTATTTGGAGGATATTGAGATTACCTTTGGTTCGATTCAATCTTGGGATAAGTTTTGGTTATTGTTGGAAGTTATTCTATTTTGGGGAGTTACACGTTAGTGGTGGATACTATATCTTGGTGACCACAAGGAGGAAGATGTATTGTGGTCTAATTTTACGAAGGAGTTTTATTCATAATTCCTTTCATTTATGAAAAGGTAGCAAAGTGGATGGATTTTTTCTCCCTTTTGTAGGGGGCCTGTGTGTGTGGGAGCTTGGGATTATTTTCAAGGACCTCTTTTTCTTTTACTCAGATGTCTTTCTGAATGATGAGTCTAGAGTGCAACTTCTAGAGGATGGATTGCACCTAGTGATATGGTATACAATCAACCCATTTATTCTCTCTACATACATGGAGGTTCATAATAAAGTAGAGGTTATAAAGAAGATTTTTTATTTGGGAGGTTATCCTCAAGAGGGTGTACATTAGGTAATCTCAGGGAGCACAATTTTAGGTAGTAGTCCACAAACGTTCAGGTAGTTAGGGTTTCAACCAATGAGGAATTGACCATGATTGGTCCTTTCCCATCCTTATAGGACATGTTACTTTCGAGAATATTACGAGGGATTCCATTTTTTGTGATATTTTTGTAGGGGACATGGTAAATACTAAGAAGAGATTTTGACCACCCATAGAGGCCAGTTTTAGATGGTATTCCAGGTCCCTTTTTAGAAACAATAACAACAGTTGCCTCTGAGGCAGTTTCAGCAGAAGATACTACTGATGCTTGTTTGGTAGCTAAGGGAAAATGGTGATAGTAGGGTCAACCTCATGATGATCTCCATGCATAGTGATATTTTCTGGATCATGGTTATATTGGATGACAATAGAGATGCAGTGGAGATGGTAATGGTTAGATACATTCATTATAGGCCACCAGTTTGGGCTTGGAGTCCTTAAGGCTTTTGGGAAACCCAGGCCTTTGTGTCAGTAGGTCTTTCGGGCCACCTTTAAGGCCTTCGGGACACCTCAAGGCCTTCGGGACACAGGTAGTTACCCTAGACACACTAAAAAAAAGGATTATCCCCAGAAGAGGATTCAGAGCAGGTGCACTCACCAGAGCAGATCCAAATGGATTTTTCAGAATGAGAGGGTATGGCTATACCATCTGGACCAGCCTATTCTTGCACAATAAGACTATCCAGACTACCATGCGAAGGTGGAGAGCTACTATCATGATGCATATGCTGGGGAGGGGCAGTTCCTTGTAGATAGTCTGGTTTAATTCCCTAAGACCTTCGGGTCATGTAATCTCCTAAGCCTACGGGCCATGTAATCTCTGAGCCTACGGGCCTTGTAAGGGTTCCCCCTTATCCCTTGAAAGGGGGGTTATCAAAAATCAATAAAAATTAAGGACTTTGGGCCATTCGAGCATTATAGGCAGTGGTTACAGTAGTGTAAGAGGTTGTTAAAGGCATGATTAGTTTATAATTTACCCTTCCTTGTGACTTATTTGATTCAGGAGACACACACTCCTTTTTTGGTCCAACTTTGGTCTATAACTTGGGACTGTATATGGAGATACTTCTAGTTTTCCCTATGTTATCCACATAGTTTAGAGGTTATATAGCTTTGTTTGATGTGTTATAGGGATGTAGGATGGTTATGGGGAAACAACAACTAGTGGGAGCTTTATTATTATATAGATACATTCATTAAATGTTATCCTTGTCATGGATTAGTTATGTTCCATGAAAACAGTCATTAAATATTTCCATAGGAAGGTTTTTTTTATGATGTGGAGGGCTACTGAGTGGCATTCATTGGAAATCGAGGTTATTAAATGGGTGGATGTAATGTGGAGTATATTTTGTCTCAGTTGGTGGAGATATCCATGGAAATTTGGGTGGATTATGAACCTAAGGTTGTGTAGGAGTTATTAGATGTTTTCTCGAATGAGGTTATGATGCTACCCCATTGGCGCAATGTCGAGTTTGGGATAGAGTTGTAACCTATCATGTATCTGATTTTGATGGCTCCTTATTGAATGTCACCTATGGATATATGTGATTTGAGGTTATAGGAGGAATGATCTGATGTAGAGGGGTTTAATATGACCCAATGTGTCTCCTTGGGGTGCTCCTGTGTTTTCAAAAAAGGGAAACATTAGTCTGAGGATGTCTGTCAACATCCGAAGGTTGAATTAGGTAATTGTCAAGAACCATTACCCTATCCCAAGTATTTTTGTTATGATCAACATGCTAAAGGGATACATTTGATTTTTGAAGTTCTAATTGAAGTTTATATATCACCATATGAGTGTAAAAGATGAGGATATCCCAAATACTACCTTAATATATAGGTATGGGAAATTTGAGTTTGTGGTCATGCTGTTTAGTGTCACAAAAACACCAGTTGTGTTCATAGGGATCATTAAATCCATATTTTGTGAGTTCTTGGACTAATTAATCATTGAGTTTATCAATGATATCTTTATATAATCAAATTTAGAGTAAAATTAAGCCGAACAAATCATGGTTTTCTTGTAGTTCCTTCGACACCACTAGGTCTTTGGAAAGCTATCCAAGTGCAAGTTCTGGATGTGAGATGTTCATTTCTTTAGGGATGTGAGATGTGTCTTGTGTCCAATTTCTCTCAGATTTTATCCTTAATGAAAACATTTAATTGGATGGTCCAAGCCTTTTTTTGATCTAATAATTTCTAGGAAGCATTTTTTTACCTGAAGGATCAGTTGGTTAGTGCTTTAGTGCTTCAGTTTCCTAAAGGGGGTGTGATTTTTTTTATGTTTTCTATGTCTCTTCCCATATGGTCTTGGGGTGTTTCATAATACAATAGAGATAGATGACCCCTTATGGGTATATTTAGTTACATATCTATGAGCATAATTTTTCCACCCATGATCTGAAGCTAGTGATGACTATGTTTTCACTAAAGCGGCGGCGACATTACCTCAAGAGAAAGTGATTTATGGTTTTCATAAACCAAAAGAGAATAAAATTTGTCTTTTCTTAGTGGGACTTGAATATATACTATTGGAGTTGGTGTTGTTTTTTTAGGATTATTATTTTGAGATCTCTTATAACATAGGAAAAAGAAATGTTTTTGTCGATGCATTGAGTTAGAATTACCAAGTAGATGTGGTCTGGGAGTCTGAAGATATTTTTAAATTTATGGAAGATATTATAGAAATTATTCTTGTCATGGGAGATATAATTATACAAGGTTTTATTTATATAATGACTACATATTCATACTTGATGTGGTGGGTAGAGGAGTCTCAGTGGGGGTACTTATAGGTAGAGGTGATGCATGAACCTTTTATCCATAGTGATTCTATGGAGGGATGGTTAGAGGATGGTCAAAACAAGTTTTTTAGGGGAGGTTATTTTTTCTATTTATAACACATGATAAATTTATTCTCTAGTTTCACTACTCACCTTTAGTCATTCATATTAATGTGACTAATATTTATCATGGTTTGAGGAGGAAAATTTGGTGGCCTAGGATGAAATAGTTGGTGGAAGAGTTTGTTGGAAGGTGTCCGGTTTTTCAGTAGATGAAAGGAAAGAACACTGTTCTCATAGGTTTATTACATCCCTTTAATGTATTATAGTTGAAATGTGAGTACATATTGATGGATTTTATCACTACATTACCATGGTATTAGGTAGGATGGGATGTAGTTTAAGTGATAGTGGTCAAACTAATGAATTCGGCTCATTTTATGGAAATATGTGAATTGAGTGCCATGGGTTTAGTGGTAAGGAGGCATGTAGATTATGTGGTTAGGATTCATGGGGAACCAAGTGAAATAATCTTTGATCAATATAATCATTTTATTTAGTGGTTTTTGAGGGTATTGAATCATTATTTTGGTTCCTAGTTACGCCTTAAAACTTCTTTTCACCCATAGATATATGAGTAGAGGGAGTAGACCATCTAGATATTAGAGGATATATTGTAATATTGCATATTTGATTTTAGTAGATAATGGGTTTGTTTGAGTTTGTCTATAACAATACTAATCACCCATACATTAGAATTTCTCTATTTGATACATTGTATGGATGATCATGTCATTATATATTGTGATGGACATAGGTTGGGGAGCCATCAGTTCTTGGTCCTCATGTAGTGTAGAGTGAAAATAAGAAGATCTAATTGGTTTGATAGAGGATAGGGGTGGAAAAAGATTTTCATAGGGCCTATGCTCATTATTGGAAGAGTCCCCTAGATTTTGAGGTCAGAGACCATGTGTTTTTTAGGGTTTCCCCTAAAGGGGGCATCGTAGGTTTGGTATAGGGAGTAAGATTTATCCCTAGTTAATTGGGACTTTTTAGGTGTTGGGGTATGTTGGTGATGTGGAATATCAGTTAGAACTACTGCCATAGATAGATAGGATCCACAATGTCTTCCATGTGTCCCAACTTTGTCAGTATCTTCATAATGACTCCCACATCATTGATTGATAATATCTTGATATATAAGATGATGTGATGTTTGTGGATTGACTAGTAAAAATCCACGATCATCAAGAGAATGTGATATGAGGATGAACCATCACCTTGGTTCATATACTATGGAGGCATGGGGGTCTAGAGGATAGTACTTGGGAGTGTGAGATATAGATTCAAACCCAGTACCCAAAGTTGTTTTGAGTTTGTTTTCTCTATTTTGATTTGATGATGTGATGTTTGAACATTTTGGTTTTATGATATTTGATTTATTTTTCCCTTGATGTTGATGTGTGACAGGATTCAAGTTCATTATGATGTGGAAATTGTTTTCCCTAATCAGGTCATATTATGTTTACAACGTGTTTTAAAACTATACAGGCGAGTCAGTGCTGCCCAAATTGGACAATATATTGATATGGAAGGCTAGTTTCTTTGATTCATGTGATTGATGTGGGGTTGTGTGTAGGTTGAGAAGGTTGTTTAATTGGGTTGTGTAGAGGACAAAAAGTAAATGTATATGGTTATGTGGAAAAGAGGTGGCTTGCAGCTAGTTCTAATTTATATGGCATGGTTCTTGAGAATTTGGTTGTGTAGGGTATTGTGCGAATGTTTTGGTTGGGTGTGTTTGGATAGTGGTAGTGTTTGAGGTGTAATGAGATCCCAGAGAGGTATCTCACAAAATATTTTTTCACACCCTCTCCTTCTTTTGGGTTGGTTTTGATTCTTGATAATGAGAATTGTTTAAGATATATATGATGTTACAATATGTGACTTATTATATTATTACATTTCTGATACGGTAGTCAGAGGTATTATAAGGAGGTTTGTGGAGGGTTCAATAGAGTTAGGACTATAATTTTTATAAAAAAATAATCTCATGATGTGAATATGAAAATTCACATTGTGAGATGGTGTTTTGCGGCATGTGGAGCTAAAACTTTATGAATTATGCTCAAGATAGAACTCTATCATTAAATTAATTTACAATGTGAAAGTGGGATTCATGACATGACTTAAATCAGTCTGAGGCATCATGATTTTTTTATAAGTTTGTTCTTTTAGGTATTCACACCTTAAAATGGTTCACAACTTGTAATGGGAGGTCCTGCAAAAATCCACATCATGAATGTGTGATTCATGATGCAAATGAGGTGATTTACATGTTTTTTATAAGTTTCAATCTATTAAACTTTTCTATAATTTTTCCATTCATCTCCACAGTTTTTGGGTGGACCCTAGGCGACTTTAGCGGGTCTTCCATCCCCTTTCCTCCTGTGTTGGTCCATAGGTTCTGGAGGTTTTTGGTTGGAAATCTATGGTGATTTTCTCTCTCTATCCCCTTGTTTCCTTTTTTTATTCTCCCAAAGATTCATAATGGTGATGTTGTACTGGTTCAGAGGAATTTGGGTTGTTTTTTGTTGATCCCTTGGTGTGATCCAGGTTGGTTTGAGGCTTCCATCATGTAGTTGTGGTTTCTTGGTTGTTTCCCCTTTTCCCTATTGCAAGTAGTAGATCATAAAGATTATTTGAGGTAGGGAATCATCATTATCTCCCTATTTATGTGTATGTGTGGATTATTGAATACTTTTCCCTCCATTTGGTGGATAGTAAGGGTTGTCTTAATAAAGATAATTAATTGGAAAAATATAAAATTGATGTGGATAGGGATAAATCATATGTTTTTACTTCTTGATGATATTTTTGATGATATTTTACCTACTTATTACCATTACTGAAAAGAATGACTGTTAGGGGACTTACTTGAGCTCTATACGATGTGTGTGAGATCCTTGCTATGTTTATTGTTTCCATCACCCTGAATGAAAAGGGTAAGAATGTATATATAGATAATGAATTAGTTTCCCATGGAAATATGGTTTTTGTGATAATACCCATGCTAAATAATGAAGTGAAGTAATATAATCCATTAAATATAATTTGTGGAATCCGAGATATGATGCTTTGTGCGGTTGTGCTTATTGTGTTTCCTTGTGTGATGTGGGATATTGTGCAGCGATGGGGAGAATAGCTGGGGTGTGAAATGTGTGGGGTAGTGATGCGATGGTGTTCGCATGGGAAGTGATGTGGAATGTTGTGCTACAGTTGTATGGCATAGTGGTTAATATGGTTATGTTGTGAAGTGGTTGTGATGTGTGGTTATTGTGGTGTGGAAGCTAATGGTTGATGTAATATGGGTGATCTATTGTGTGGTGTGGTTGTGTTAGTTTCCTAGTTCTTTGTGGAATAAATTGTAATTCCGAAATGAAATGTCATGGGTTGGTAAATGAATAAGAATAGGATGGTTATGATCTATGGTAGTTGGTTTAAATGATCTGAATGATAAATGATTAGTACATGTAAATGTGAAATGAAATAGATTTGTAAATGGAAGTTTATGGAAAATAATTTAATCTCAAAAATGGTGAGACCTATAATTAAAAGTGGGAATGTATAGTTTTGTGTGGTGGTGGTTTAGTGTGATTCATATAGTGGAGGTAGCGGTTGTGATAATTGATGTGTGGTGCAATAGTAGTGTGGTAGTGTACACTAGTATATTTGTTGTGAACCCATAGGTTGGGTGTTATGTTATATATATATATATCATTATTTTATATTATTTATATACATGCCTGCCTGAGTTGGATAACTTTTACTACATCCAAAGGTTTTTGGTTCTGAGTTTTTTCCCCAACACCCAGGATGGTGGTGATATGAATGGATGACTACCCCCTCTTCCCCACACTTCCTTTAGCAGTAATGATATGGGTTGGTGTTGAAGATTACCCAACAGTTATTTGATGTGATATGTACTGGGCGTCATGCATGGTAGGAGGATGACATGAGGTTGATGTCCTTCACATTCATGATACCCTACAACCCTGTTTATGTGACGCCCCAGGTGTCTTCAGGTGAGATGTGATATGGTGAGGCTATGATGTGGTGATTACTAATTATAGCACAAGATTCTAGACCTTAAGAGGGTAGAGTAGGTAAGGATGCATCTCAAACCACATCAATGATGGATGGTTATGTGATGCGATATATATGGAAGGGATGAGAGAAAAAGATGTTTCATGTTGGGGTGTGAGAGTAGAAAATCAATGGGGAAGTTACAACGGGGTGTCTTCATAATTTTTTGACACTATATTACAATATTTGATGATTGAATTGGTGAACGATCCATGGTGAGGCTGATATTGGTTAGAGTACCAGAAAATTACCCTATACCCATAGTTTAGAACTATGGGTACGACCTATAAAACTGGGGGGGGGGGGGTTAAGCTGTCGGTATATATCTGAGCTATAAAAATAGTTTTAAAATGTTATAAACATGGTTATAAACCATGGGAATAAGTGTATAATCACTATGTCAATAACCCTATACCTAGAGTTTTGAAACTGTGGGTATAAGATTTAAAAAAATGCATGCCACTGGATTCAAACCCTGGACCGCCTCTATACAATCAACAGACTTAACCACTACACCACTTATGGTTATCATTATATAAATATATATTTACTTATATTTATTTTTCTAAACTTTTTTTAAAGGTTTAAAACTATGAAAATATGTTTTCCTACAGATTGTTTTTGTTCCCCAATGATTTTTTTCCCGCACTTGCACGAGAAAACTATATCCACAGTTTACTAAAACTATAGGTATAGGTCATCCCTATACCCATAGTGTTTGAAAAAATGTTGGTATAGGTTTGACCTATACTCATATTTTTTTAGAGAACCATGGGTATAGTTATTGAACCAAACCCTATACCCAGATTTTTAGAAAAACTGTGGGTATAGGTTTTAACTAAACCCTATACCCATGGTTTTTTTCCAAAACCATGGGTATAACCCTATTTTCAAGTAGTGTTAGTTGACCTATTTTGGTTCTTTTTAGTTATTTTTTTGTTCACTATCACATTATTATGCTCTTTTTACAAGTTCATTAAAGAACTTGGGTAAAATCCTATTGAGTTTTGGTTCTGGGTGCAATGAAAGCATGTGGTGGCATGAAATACATTAAAAATTCCTTTAATATTAAGTCATTCAAAACCTCAAGTGAGGATCTTTCACATAAAATTTATAATTAATTTATTTAATATCTTAAGAAATTAATAACCTAGATTAGGATATCTCATTGATGTGGATGTTGATTGTCTAAAAGGAACCTTTCAAATTTCCTTCATTGTTCTATGAGAATCCAAGGATAAAATCCATATAGCGGTGATCCACATGTGATCCTTTGATCTCAAAGGAATGCTAATCAATCTTTGGGTGCTATCATGAGGAATCAATTATCTTGAACCATTTGTGTTGATCACTTGTCAATCAGTATTGAAGTAATCTCTATTTAATTTCTCATTCTTGAGATGGATAGAGAAGTAGGATTCAAGAGATAATCCTTTTTGAACAATAATTCTATAGTTTTAATTTTGGATGCAATACACAATAGACATAACCATCTATTTATAGAGCTAGAGTTTAGGTTAAAATATTATTTAATTGAATATCATCCCTTAAATATATTATAATCATTAATAAACCCTAATCCATATAATAATAATAATAATAATAATAATAATAATAATATTATTTTGTGTGTTCCAACTTTTGTAATAAAAAATATTATTAAACCAGTCTATTAATTAATATTTTTCACCAGACACAGTCTTGATCCACTCAAACTCCTATAGAATTTATTGAACACCCAAATAAATATTTAATTTAAATATTTCAATTATAAATAAATATTTTTGATCGATAAAATATGAATAAAATTATCCCTCATCCTTGAGAATAATATTTATTCAATTAATTAAATTCAAATAAAATTTAATCGAGATCATCAGATATACTAAGTGTGTGACCCTCTAGGATTATTTCTCATTGGAATTAAGCTGGATTACCTAAATTCCAAGACAATATATCTAACAATGGGTCAATGCACCCAAGAGAAAGAACTTAATTTTTCAATGTCAATAATCACATATGAATGATCACTGTGTAATATAATTCCTTTATTGAAATATATCATCAAGAAGGTTGCACAAACATTTCACCGACCTATATGATCAATATTTTTTCTTTGACCATATTAAATAAACTTTTCATTAGACCATTGATAGGAAATTTATGGTGACATTACTATTCCAATCAAAGGGTTGAGATATTAGCTTCCATAAAGATGGAAGAGACAAATACCGCCTCAACTTATCCATTAATGACATGTCAATCATGACACACCCAATATAACCTACCTCACCAAAAACATATGGAATCATGGTTTTCATTAGAAAATCTATGTGCATGATTCATGAAATGAATTAATGTAATCTTAAAGTCTAAGGACTATTACACACACTCACATATAGAAATATCCAATGACAAAAAAACATGCATAATTCCTACAAGTGGGCCTGTTCTTATAATCTATCATCTTGACGATTACCTAGTGTGAAATTCATGAGAAGAATACTCATCCTCTTATAAATACTCACACTGGGAATTCTATGTACTATGTGTCACATTATAGTATATTATTCGACCATAGAACTATATTTAAGAATATCACTATAGCACCTCAAGTTTATTATCATAGTAGAGAACTACTATGACCTTATCAATGAGATGTATTCTCTAGGAAATTATTATACTAGTTAATTAAAAATATTTAAAAATATTTAATAAGATGTTTTATTAATATTCAATATATAAAATATACATGTAACTAGAGTACAAACAGTTATTCCTAGGAAACCAATTCCAACAAAATACCACTTGGACTAGAGCCAACTGCATATGGATTTCAATATGATATCCCTCACATGATAATCATGTTTCTACTGATTTAAGGATTTAGTATAAGGGTTCTTCATGTTGTCTTTCATGGAAATATTTTTCACTAAAACCTCACCTATCTAAGAAAAATCCCTCAAGGGATGATATTTCTAAAGTATGTTATTTATCTGCTGATGTGACCTTGGCTCTTTTACGAGAGACACCACTATAGTATTATCATAGTAGAGTGTGATAAGATATTTACTACTAGGTACCACATCAAGATCTTGGA